>JAKZAO010000006.1:185510-1538843 GCA_023053555.1 Branchinecta lindahli | reverse complement strand
AACAGTATTTTACATAAGAAAATGCCTATGTTCATCCATTGACTTTAGGGTTTTGTCCATCTAGTGACCAGCTTGGAACTATGTGCTTCAATGAAATTCTATGAAACTGGGTGATTTTGAGCTGGTTTTGAGTGCATGGGGAGCCCCAGTAAGTGAGTTAGATGAGAAAATATGAATATGATCATCAAGGTTATAGTCCAATAGACCTATTGCTGCTATAGGCTGCTGACTTTTCCTCCTTAGTATCAAGAAATTTTTGTAGGCAAGTTCAGCTACTTTTTTTTACATCTAAATTTACATTGAATATTAAGAAATAATATCAGATAGCTAGGACATCTTACTGTTAGCCTTATAAAATAGACAATTTTGTCCTGAATTCAATGGTATTTTTAAAATATTTTTTGGAGATGTTTTAGATAGGTAAAACTGATACGGAAAATTCACAGCAATTCATGCATTCATTACAACAAAATCGCCAATTTTTGCCACTAGACTAGGTGTTTTTGTGGCTACCCTAGCAGAGAATGATTAAACTTTCAATCAAAGCCCAATTTCACAAGTTTGGTAAGTGTAGAGGCTGGAAAGACACAGTAGGAGTTGTATGTATATATTTCATTCATGGAGTTGTAAATAGCCTAGAATGATTAGCCTACAAACAACTACTACAATTTTGAAACTGACCTGCAAACGCTCAAACTCCTCCTGAGAAATACTGCACTCCATTTCTGCACAGCTAATCACTTTTCTGAGCTTCTCATTGTTCTACTTTTTCTTAAACTGTGATCAATCTTTCATCATTCTTTAACCTTCCTTACTCTGTTTATAGCCTACATAAACACAGAGAATTTACAATAGATTCTTTTTCTATCTGGATGAGTTATAAAATTAACCTTCTATCCGAGTTAGTCGACGGAGTTTATTTTACTCGATAGATGGCTGCTTATAGGTCGAAATGAGATCTCGATTGTAGAAACCACGTTGACGTCCTTCTCACTCTGACCAAAGGGCGATTCTGGCTGTCTGGAAAGCTCCGCGAACTGCGCCGGCTGTTCTTGCGACATCGGCTAAAAGTCGCTTCGCTTTCCAGAGTTGTTCTCGCGCTCCGCTAGTTCCCCCCAGCACTTGGAAAGCGAATCCACTTCGCGAGAGGAAAGTGGTTTCTGTCGGCCAGTCAGCGAGAAGTTGTAAAGGTGCAACTGACGCGCAACAACTTTTTGCTTGTTCTTGCGCTCGGTGGATTCTCGCTTTGCTTTTCGGAAAGCGAATCCAAGAAATCGCCCTCAAGTCCGCCTATTGAGTGTGTAGTTTGCAAAGGCCAAACTGGCGAATATTCTCCAAACAAATCCAATGCCCGCCAACAAAAGATATGGGCAAGAAGGTTTTATCGCGGACACGGAATGCCAGATTTCTGAGATTGCTCTTTCGCCACCAAGAACGTCATTCGGGCACTACAAAAAATACAAAAATGCTGATTATCTACCATCTGCTGGTCGTAATGAATTGTGCACCAGCAACTGATTCTCGACGACACAAGAGGCACATTCTCGCCATTCCCCGAGGACTCCACTTGAGGAGTCCTCCCCGCGTTTTTGTTTGTCCCGGGGACTCACTCCCCATAATCTCGTGACCCACGGACGGGGAATGCTCCAATTACCATCACCATCATCAAGGACTCCCTTTCAGATTCAGAGGGGAATCAATTTTTAAGATCCCAGAACGAAGTGGAGGGATACCTGTGACGTCGCAAAAGTTGTCCGTCCTTCCGTAAGCACGATAACCCTCGAACGGAATGAGATATTTTGATGAAACTTGGTGGGAGGATCCTTCAGGTCAAAGGAAAGGTCGAGTTCGTAGACGGGCTCTGTAGCCCTATACTTAAGGGTGCATGGAGGAGGAGTTTCAAATTAAGAGGCAAACTTTTTTTTTTTTAAAGCTATTGAGATAGTTGATTTAAGGGTAAGGAGACATTTATTTTCTCGCCGGACAAGTAGTTCACCCGGTATCCGGCGAAAACCGGACACAAGATTTGTCGGCTACATATCACGAGACAAGTTTTCACGAGAAAAGTCTATCACGAGAAAAAAATTTCTAGACAAAATTTCACGAGACAAGTCAGTCATTTGGCAATTTTTCACAA
This sequence comes from Branchinecta lindahli, assembly GCA_023053555.1. Taxonomy (NCBI): domain Eukaryota; kingdom Metazoa; phylum Arthropoda; class Branchiopoda; order Anostraca; family Branchinectidae; genus Branchinecta; species Branchinecta lindahli. Next base: position 1,536,706 of record JAKZAO010000006.1, on the reverse strand, counting down.
GAAAATTTACCAGGAGAAAAATTTTCACGAGGCAAGCCGTCTGAAGAAAAATTCCCGTGAGGCAAGTGTCTTATGCCAAATAACAAGTCTTTATGCCGATAAAGACTTTCTATTGAATTTTATTTGAACTATACACACACACAAAACTGAACTATAACATAAATTAGGAAATTAAAATAGAAATAGATCAAATGCCAGAGAACCGGGATGCCTGATTAACAAAATCTTCCAAGTTCATGGAGCTGTTTGGAGCCAGGAGCCGATCTTTCAGTTGCTGCAGTTTATGATCCTTTTCAATCCATTTTTTCCGCCGCGCCACGTGGGCTCCCCCATTTTCCAGTTGCTTGACAAATAGATTCCAATACCAAATAGATGACAAACAGATGCTTTGTCAGAGCATCTGCAGAACGTACTTTCTGCAGATGTTGAAAGCCGAATAAACCACTAGTATGGAGTGCAGTCCCACCTCTTGCAGTTTTCACCATTTCGAACTGGATTTGGGTTGACATTCTATTCACAAAATCAAAACTGAGTACTTTCCTAATCTGCACCCTCTACCATATATACGTTAGCTCACTTTAAGCTGATTGCCTTAATCCTACTTTTCTTAATCCGGGTTGTCTCGTGAGAGGTTGCCTAATGAATACTTGCCTCTCGAAGATTTTTCTAATGCTCGATTGCCTCGTGCGGACTTGCCTAGTGAGACTTGTCTAAAGCCGATTGTCTCGTGAAAACTTTTCTTGTGATATGCTCCCGATTTGTCGACCAATTTTCGGCTATAGCAGTCCCTGCCCCATTATTCTCAAACCAGTATAGCTCTGCGCGTGGATGACGACATGCTTTGTTTATTCTATGGACGCCGGAGAGATCTAGTGTAATCGAGGGTCGAAGGGGTTGATATGTATTGTTCAAACGAGGAAATACGTTGTTCAAGCGAGGATGTTGTTCAATGAGGATTCACTGGTAAAGTACAGGTCAAGTTCGTAGTAAATTAATTGAACTTTGAATTTACGGTAAAAACGTGCGTGTTTTATAAGCTAATAAGATATTCATTGAGGGGGTAAGGAGGTCCGCTGAGTCCATATCTGAACTTAGTTTTCTTGCTGGACAAATGGTTCATCACGAATTCGGCCGAAACTGGAAATCTGATTGAAGCAAAAAATTGTTTCTGAAATCGATCAGAGAGATTCGGTATCGGGCCAAGGAGAGATACTGAATCCATTTTTGAACTTTATTTTAACAGTACAAATCTTCAAGCAATCTGACGAATACTGAATGGCGAAGACTGAATGGCGAAGACATGACCCAGTTGTTTGAATCAAATGTCAGATTTTTGGGATCCCATCGAAACTTTTGGTCTTGTTGCTGGTGTTGTTGCACTGTAAAATTAATTGGAAACAATCAGAATAAACAAAACCAAATATAAAGTGGATCCAGACTATTTCGTCAACTGTATATTTTTTTTCAAACAAAATCCATTTTGGAAGCATTCCCCGTGTTCTCGTTGTTTTCTATACGCGGATTCCGCGTAGAGTGACTTCCTCTATTCTCGCCGTTGCCTTCGATCCCCCGAGGAGTCCTCGGGGATCGGCGAGACTACGCCTAAGTTGACCAGCTATAAAACAAGCAAGCATACATATCGCATGTCGACTGTATTGCAAACAAGAACAGCTGTCGAAGAATGTGATAATAATGAATAAAACACTTTCCGACTTTGTTTTACAAACACGAACAATGTGCAAGAATGACAACCATAAATAATAAATAAATAACCTGGCTCGTGATTGTACTACCGCTTTACATAAAATTACCCAAACGAACGAAAATAAATGAGAAGACTAGACTCTTTACAGAGTCACTGGAATGTACAGAACCTGGAATTACTGGGTAGAACCAATGGTACATGATTTGTTGGTCATACTTATTCGCAAGGGCCGAAAGGAGGAAGAAGACCGCTGTAACAACGTAGAGGTACTGAAATGTCCACGCGAACAAGCAAGTTACGAACAAATTATTTTGGGCCATTTGTAGAACTAAAAACTTTAAAGCTACATCTTGTATCAACATAATTAGTGATAAATATTCAGTTTATAAATAGGGTTGTCAGTATATTGAAGTTAAATGAGGGTTGTAAGTTCAAGTTCGCAGTAAGGGTCAATGTAAATATTAAGTAGTTTCGGGAATTTGTTAAATATGTAAAAATGTCCGTGCTTGAGTGTAACTTGTGATTTTGAATTCAGCTAGTAGCCTATCCAGACTATGTAGCGAGTAGTAGAAATATAATAGTGTATCTGTCCAAATTTATATGACACTACACAAACATGAAATTCCAGCTTATGAATCTCACCGTCTACACTGCATTTTAGAGCGCAATATTTCAGTAGAATGGTATAGGCCACTATATAAGTTTTATTGGTTTCCGCTAGACAATGCGCAGCTACTAGTGCTCTGTGCGTTCTACGTCGCCAGACAGAAAATTAACTTGTTCTTTCCGTTAAATTAATAGTTGCGTCTTGGCAGATACCATGGTATCTGAAACCACGGTCTAAAGTCGTTTTCGCAGTTACCGTGGTATCTGATACCACGGTCAAAAGGCAAATTGCAGTTTCGGCAATAGTCATTTTTGCAGAGCAACCGTGTATCAGACACCACGGTAACTGCAAAAAAATTGCAGATCCAGCTACCGTGGTAGCAGATACCATGGTATCTGCAAAAACGCAACTAATCTCATTTCTGTTGGCAATTCCGCGCCTTTGTGCAAATGTTACAAGAATGTACGGAAAGTAATCTTCATCGCCATACCGGGCTGAAGCCGAAACTTATGTTAAACAAACGATCGCTCTATAAAAGAATATACAATGGAAGGCCCTTGCGAAAACCAAGCAATGAACAACTTATCATGTGCCAGTGGTGGAACATAGCAAAAAGCCTTAGGCTGAACACCTACAGTGGCAAATAGGGTGTCGCCGATGGGCGAATCCGATCATGAAAGGATTTGAATCCGAATCCATGGCTAGGTTTTCAGGTTCCCCTACAGGGCCTAGGGCGAGGATTCGAATACGGAATCGAATCCGACCTTAGCAAAAATCAAATCATGTACATAGGTTATAGTTTAAAATCAGAGGTGACAAAAAGCACTGATATTTAACGTGATCAGATAACGTGATAGATTACTGAGGATAGTTGGTGGTGGAGATAGAAAAGTTGGTTTTGAGCCGGATTCGGATTCACCCCCTGCCGGATTCGGATTCACCCCGCTCTGCAATGTCGCCACCTAATAGAAAACCATCAGCAGCGAATAACAGAACATAATATAATACGCGCTTGTTACAACCCGAAATGACGAAAAAAAAATTTGACGCTGATATGTTCCGGTGCAATTTGTTCTATGACAGAGATCTGAACTATTTTGTTTAGTGTAGAAGCGGACCAACAGAACATCTCGTAAATCACCAGCACCCACAGAAAGAAAATCCCGAAAAAAAATTCCAAGAATGAAGAACTCTCCACGTGCACTATATAGGGCATGAAATGATAATTATTGCACATTTCCACAAACTAGCACTAAACGAAGCGGTACACAGTAGCCTACATGTTTCAAACTTGAACCATCTTAGGTAGTACCTCTGAAAAGAATATAACAGACTTGACGGTACGTCTAGCCTCCTGAACGACCTATATCCGGCCTTTCACAAGACAATAAAATAACATTACCACAAAGAAAGCCGCCAGAATTGTATGCGAGTTTCCGTTAACCCGTGTTTTCAATGGAGATAGCCCGATTTGTTTTAGTTATTTTAGTTAGTGTCGGATGTTTACAATTTCCCTTTCTTGTTTTCTTTAAAAAAAAAAAAAAAATAGAGACTGAAAAGAAAAATCCGAGAGGGGGTATTTTTTTATTTCACGTAGTCTCATAAGGTTACATAGCATATTTAGTACCAGCCTCTTGCTACCTATTACTTCGATCTAAACTATTATGACTTATTATTACTGCAGCTTGTCGTAAAAAAAGGAAAAATACAAGGAAGAGGTTTAAACGGCTCATTTTGACCAAAAAATTAGGATTTGGGTGTGACTGATTTGCCCCCAATCTTAATTCCGGAATGTACAACCGGAGTAGTATCTAAGCTATTCGCGCTACACGGCCCATTTGCCCCAGAGCTTAACGCCCAAAAGTCCAGGATTGTTGAAGACCGGAAGGTAGTCGCTCAGATGGTTAGAGTTACCGAAGGTTCCGGATTTGTCACTGTGCTATGCCAAACGTTAGGTGTACCCATTGTTTGGAATAGCCCATGCCAAAAGCCAGTTACCCTTTGTCAAATGTCAAATGCTGCTGTACGACCACCCAAAAATACTGATGAGTTAAGCAAAGTGAAGCAATTTCCCGCCAATCAGAGATTGGTTGTTTTCAAGAAGAAAACAACCAATCAGAGTCCTTTATAGTGGGTCAGGTCAAGGTCGGGGTGCCCAGCAATAGGGTGGAAACTTAACCTCAGCCTGTCATCTGAGGCCCGTGACGTTGTTGTGACGTCATGAAAGATTAGCATGGCCCCTGCGCAAGGATGACACGCAAAATCGTGAAGCGTTCCACTTTTTTTTTGCTTTTAAGAAGTTAATAAAGATAAAGAAGAGGAGTTGCTGTGAGGAAAAGAATAAAAATATAGTGAATGCTTTTAAGGAGAAGGATGGCAAAGAAACCGTCTTGGGGACAATCAATTCCGCTATTTATAGTAAATGGACAATAAAGATTTCTCCTGTGATGTCACGACCCCGGTTAATCGGCTGAAGTTTAGTCAACACCAGCAATAGACATAGGGAAACTGGCGTCTGCACTGGTCTGCTCCAAACACCTGGTATACCCAACGTTTGGCATGGGTAATGTAAGACAACTCAAAACGTTAATGGTTCTTATTCCTATAAAGCCAATTACCACTGCGATACTGTACACTGGGTCGGAATTTACTGGCAGTTACAAACAAGCGGCCAAAAAGAACAAAACCGGATTGTCGAATTTAAAACACATATAATTTATTCTTCTTTAAGAAAAATTCGCGTCTAATTTTCATTTTTATGTTTAACTATTCCTTGGCAATTCGCCATCAGCTATTACGCGTGCAATCACACGGTTCCAGAAGTACACGCCGAGGCTTTTTATCTTCTTCCCGAGTTATTTCTCTACGACGAGGAAAACGCCATCTACCCATGCGCGAAACCCCAATTTTTTTTAAAGAGATCGAAATGATTTCAACCTTACGAAGAAAATAGGCTGAGCCATGCATGACCATAAACATACAGATAAGACATACAGTCTTTAAAAAGTATGCACCACTTGCTGGTTCACATTAGTTATCAGGGCACCACGGATCGCATCTTCTGCAATACGGCTCAGAACTGGCACTAATGACACACATGGAATGATTCTAAAGCTTCAAGCGAAATTATCACACAGCATCTAGCGTCGGATTTATCCTATTCAGAATATCTTACAAGATCTATATAGGAATTCCACGACCCCGACAATAAGCCAGGCGGAAAAATTCTCTTTTAAACTTTGATGACGATACCTCCTGCCGTACAACATATCTACGAGCTAGCCACTCCCGATCCCTGACACACGTCACGCTGGCAGACTTCTATTTCATAATTTAGCCAAGGCAGTAGGCATAGCAACGAGCCTTTGAAGACTACTATTACATTACACCGCGGCTGTCCCGACTGAGGAAGAATCTTTGATCTGGTGACTGCATATACTCGACACGCCGTCACTCTGGAATAATCCTTTTCGGTAAAAGTAAAAAGCACATCCATTAGCCTTTCAAGTTCCAAATTTCAGAACACTAGAACTGATCTTCGATCAATCCACTCCCGATCCCTGACACACGTCACACCGGCAGACTTCTATTTCATAATTTACCGAAGACAGGCATAACAACGAGCCTTTAAAGACTCAAAATTACAGCACGGTTGTCCCGACTGAGGAAGCATCTTTGATCTGGTGACTGCATATACTCGAAACGTCGTCACTCTGGAATAATCCTTTTCCGTAAAAGTACAAAGCACATCCATTAGCCTTCCAGCTCCAAATTTCAGCACACTAGAACTGATCTTCGATCAAGCCACTCCCGATCCCTGATACAAGTCACGCAGGCAGACTTCCACTTCAAAATAAGACAGAAGGCATCTTAACGAGCCGTTGAAGACTCAAAGTTACCGCACGGTTATCGCGACCGACGACGTATCTTTAATCTGGTCACTGCACATACTCGACACACCATCACTCTGGCTAAATTATCTTCGGTGAAAATAAAAGGCACATCCATTTGCCTTTCAAGCTCCATTACAGCACACTAGCCCGAACTGAGATCAGACCATTTCTCGAACTGACAGAACGTCACACGACTCGCTCACATTGTACTACGCCTTTACAGCTGGAAGTCGAATCGACAGCGGAATTTCGACAGACTCTAGCCGGATGCTCGAAGGGCAGAAGGGCATCCGGACCGAGTAGGAGAATTTGGTGTCAGCCAGGGTATGGGCCTAATAAGAAATTAAATTAAAGCACAACTCTTACTAGAAATGATCTTTTCACGATGAAATGGCTCAGAAATTTCGTTTAAACAATACCATTACTTTTCACGAGAAATTAGCGTATAAGTAGTTATAAGAAAATCACCTACATACTAACCAATTGCAGAAAAATCGCAGATACACTGTAAAAAGTTTCTCCGAGTAAGGATTAAAGTTAACTGCAGTATTTGCTAATGGGATTAATCTTATTTCTACTGGGATAGATTAATCCGAATTAGAGATAATCTTATCTCAGTAGAGACAAGATTAATCCCAGTAGCAAATACTGCAAGATTTTCGTTACAGTGTATACACACTTGCATACAAAAAATATTAAATCCGAAATTTTAAAATCCTTTATTTTGTTCCTATATGCTTGCACACAGTTGCACATCATCGTAATGTTTATCAAGTTCGCAACGTTCTACCTATTCTGTAATTGCATTTCTTCTTACGGTTTGTCGAGTCTGCACGGCTTTTCTCCTGCTCAGTGGCAGAAGCTTTACCTCTCATACAGCCTATTCAGGTGTCTCGAAACCGATATCTGAAATAGCTTTGTTTCCCTCCTTTGTCAAGTTTTTTAACGCTAGTGCTAGTAAGTAACTGTGTACCTGAGGTTAAATCCTTTCATTGTATTAGACGATTACTTTTATTTTAAATTACTTCATAAGTGTTGACTGCAAATTGTATATATATTTTTACTGACGACCAAACGAATATTCGGCTTGTCCGCTTCACGTTTTAGAAATAAATTTAATTGAACTGAATTGTTCACGTTAAAATCTGAAGTTTAGTTCCGTTCTTGGTTGGTTGCCGGAAGTGCAGCCGAAATATCATTCATTCATTCATTTATTCCATACTATTCAAACTACATAACATAAATATATGGCAAGATACTGTATTGCAAGATACCAATACTGTATATATGTCTCTTGCTCAACATCTCAAGAGGGATAATTAGCTGATCAAAACCCTAAAAAAAATCTCGTTTTGTGTTCTTTCACGATCAAAATTAAGCTGCTGAAGTCAAATATACTTGTAAGGGAATAATTAAAACACATTTGCTGTATACAAAAAATACAAAAAAACCAGCACTTACTGCTCGTTCCGATTCAGGTCTTTCCTGAATCAGAAGTTCCTGCACCCGTTTTATAAATTCCGGCTGAACTCTCTCCTCATGGTCTCCATGTGTAGTATACAGGTTGAGCAGCTTGACAATCTGCGGTGCAGTTAGCTTGTTGACGGTAGCGACGAAAGTTTCAGCGTCTTCCACCCGCTTCCGTGCCTGCAGGAGCTGGGAAGCTTGAATGATCGGCTGGAGTGATTCCAGTATCGATGCCGTTTTGTCTCCCTCCTTAAACAGAACATATTAGTGGAGTTTTTGATCGCTGATCAAATTTGCCCAGTAGACGAAGCAAGTTTGCCGATTCGTGCATAATACTGTTTTCGATAGCCGATAGCCGTTGGCGATCGCCGATGTTTCTGGGTGCGCAAAAACTAATTTTTCATTTTTGAAAATATCGCCTAATCCTCAAACGAAATCCATACGTCAACGGCTAACGTTGATTCGAGTCCTCGGCCGATGGGCGATGGACACGAATTTAGGCGATACACGTTAGCCGATCAGAACGAAAACAGAAAATAAGATAAACAGCTACGGCAATCGGTTTCCGGCGAACGTCAAAAACACCAAACAAGAGCTACGAGCTCATATGGCACTTGTTACGAGTAGTGGTACGAGAAAGTAGAAGAGAACTTCACAATAAACACCCCGCCATTCAAAAATGCGGTTCGGACCTAGAATTAGGATATCTAGGTTCATTCAATCTGAAAGCTCTAGATGACATATTTAGAACTTATGCTTGTTCTTCCCACCAAGTTTTATCCCGATCCCTCCACTCTAAGCGATTACAAAGATTTCCGGTTCGCCCCTCCAACTCCTCCCAATGTCACCGGATCTGGTCCGGATTTAAAATGGGACGTCTGAGGCACGAGACCTTTCTAAATATGAAGTTTCGGTTAAATCCGATAACCCGTTCAATAGCTGAGCTTGCCACTGGATTCCGGATTCCCGGAACTCCCCCTCGACGGTCGGATCGGGAAAACGACATTCTCAAGTCAATAGTTCAGGTACCTGACAAGCATGCCAAGTTCATTGTCCTAGCACATCAGGAAGTACCGAACTCGTGGGATTACTACAAACTCGGATCCCCTCCAACTCCCCCACAGTGACCGGATCCATTTCGGTTATGCTATTCACTTGCTCTTCCCACCAACTTTCATCCCAAACCCTCCACTCTAAGCGTTTCCCAAGATTTCCGGTTCCCCCGTCCGACTCCCCCCAATATCACCGGATCCGGTTCGGATTTAAAATGGGGCGTCTGAGACAGGAGATCTTTCTACACGTCAAGTTTCATCAAGATCCGTTCACCCGTTCGCAAGTTAAAAATACCTCACTTTTCGGATTCCCCCTCTCTCCACCCCCACCCCCCAGATGGTCGGATCCGAGAAACGACTATTCTCAAGTCAACCTGTTCGGGTCCCATACACGCCTGCCAAGTTTCATCGTCGTAGCGCATCAGGAAGTACCGAACTCGCGGGATCACTAGAAATTCGGATCCCCCCCCCCACTGTGAACGGATCCGGTCCGGTTATGTCAATCACGTATCTAGGGCGCTTGTTCTTTCCACCAACTTTCATCCCGATCTCTCTACTCAAATAGCGTTTCCCAAGATTTCCGGTTCCCCCATCCAGTTCCCCCCATGTCACCGGATCCGGTCCGGATTTAAACTGGGATGTCTGAGACACAAGGTACTTCTATATATCAAGTTCCATTAAGATCCCATCACCCGTTCGTAAGTTAAAAATACCTCATTTTTCCGGATTCCCCCAGCCTCCCCCCCCGGATGGTCGGATCCGGGAAACGACTATTATCAAGTCAATCTGTTCGGGTCCCTGACATGCCTGCCAATTTTCATCGTCCTAGCACATCAGGAAGCACCGAACTCGCGGGATCACTAGAAATCCGGATCCCCCCTTAACTCCCCCAAAGTGAGCGGATCCGGTCCGGGCGGTCCGGTTATGTCAATCCCGTATCTAGGACTTGTGCTTGTTCTTTCCCCCAACTTTCATCCAGATCTCTCCACTCTAAGTGATTTTCAAGATTTCCGGTTTCCCCCTCCAACTACCCCCCATGTCACCGGATCCGGTCTGGATTTAAAATGGAAGGTCTGAGACAAGAGGTCCTTCCACATATCAAGTTTCATTAAGATCCGATCACCCGTTCGTAAGTTAAAAATAAGTCATTTTTCCTATTTTTTCCGGATTCCCCCTCCCTCCACTCCCCCTCAGGTGGTCGGATCCGGGAAGCGACTATTTCTAATTTAATCTGGTCCGGTCCCTGATATGCCTGCCAAGTTTCATCGTCCTAGCTTATCTGGAAGTACCCGAACTAGCAAAACCCGGACAGACAGACCGACGGACGGACAGAAATTGCGATCGCTATATGGCACTTGGCCGAAGGGCAAGTGCCATAAAAATCAGACGGCTACGCTATCGTCGAACTAATCGGCGATCAAAAACGCCACTATTGTTAATATTAAGACCCATGATGTCGGAAGCACAAAGACAGGTCAATGTGCAGGACAGTTTCCAGACTAGTCAGCTTCTCCCTGTTGACGATAGCAGCCTGAACAGTTTGCTAGCCAGATAGTCATACTGACCAACAGGCCGGACATAATTCACTAACAAAATATGGTCTACAATTTACATCACTCATTCCATCCCCTACAGTCAATTTATCTAAAGCTCTTTTGAAAATTGATATATTTTCATAATTTTTATTTTATTCCGGGTCCCTAGAGTCTCGGGGAGCTTTAGATTATGCCAGCCATTCCGATGGGTTTGATTCCGAAAGCTTCTTGAAATCGCTTTATACGGAAGCAGGGACTGAAATGAAAATCTAGGATCCGAGCTGAATAGCTGAACAGAACAATGCTCATAGCCGAGTTGTATCCCAAGTCAAATAAGAAAAGCTCCGCTTAGGACGAGGATTGTCGTGAAATGACAAACGATAGTGTTATCATCAGCTCAGAGATTGGGTGAACAAGGAATTCGAAAGGTGTTGCTCGACCCGGCATGTCCTTCGGATGATGCCAGCTACTGTTTGCGTCTTTCTTCATAGTGGAACAAGAAACTGAGAACCGGATCCACGAAAATTCTTAAAGTTTAACTGAAAAGCCGACTTATTTTTGTGTCATTAAATTGAATACACTGAATTATTTGGATTCTGCAAAGGTTTTTTTTTTTATTAATTTTCCACTATCTGCTCTAGTTATGACATTCAGAATATCTGCGGCCGTCCCAACAGCGGAAATTCTACCCAACACAAACGCGGCTTTTCAGTGGGCAGTGGTGAGATTGGTAAAGATTGCTTAGTGCCTGAACAAAAAAAAAATCATAAATCTTTCTCGTAAAGCATACAACAAAAATACAAGCGCATAGAGTACAAAAAATTAGGCTACAAGGAAATTCCACTATTTGACAATCGGTTATTCGTGAATAGCGGAACAACAAAGTAACGCATCTTCAGCGGGTCTTCAAGCCAATTTAAGTGAATGTGATGGATAACTAGATTTTCTTATCCCAGCCCTTTTCGGTTAAACTTTAAGCTTTGCTGTAAAGGACTGTTGTAAAACAACCTTGTTTATTATGCACCACCGCAATACCGCGCGCGGTGCTCACCATTCATTTCGTATCAGTTGGAAACAGGATTTGTATGAGAAAACACAAAAGTAAATGAAGTATGGATTACCCTTTTTAGGGTTTCTATGTTATCTAGTATTTTTATGTTTCTATGTCAGCCCAAGCTGACTGCGAATCGTGTTTGACAATAGAAAACGGATATGTCAGCTACATTTTATTCGAGCTACATTTCGGCCCTTTTTGGCAAGGATCCTCTTCAGGCTCAAGACCAGGCCCATATCCAGGAATTTATTTGGGGGGGGGGGGGTGCCCGCGGGTCAGACCAAAAAGTACAAACAAGAGCTGGAAGCTCATATGGCACTTGCAAGGCTAGGTCAGAGGATGAAAGTAGGAATTCGTCAATTCGTGGGTTTCTTTTGATCATTTGTAAGCAAAACCCTTGAGATAAGAATGATCATGGGTCCTTGAAAAACACGGGACTGTATCGTTTGGCAATGCATTTGGCTGTGCGCACTTTAAGGGCGCTAGAAAATCATATGTAATCAACACTCTTGAAGCAAAAAAGATGATCACCATAAGGAGCACGAAAATGTATATTTTACTCAGAAGTATTGTTTGTACTTTAAGGAATTCAGTTGTAAGCAAAACCCTTGAGGAAAAAATGATCATGGGCTCATAGGGATAACGAAAATGTATCTATTGCTTAAAAGTATTTTTTGTACTTTGCGGTTAGCATTAGTACTTTAAGGGATGGCCGGATCTGGGAACTAACTATTTCTTAGCCAATCATGTCAAGTCTCTAATTTTCAAGCCAAGTTTCATCGTCCTAGCATGTCTGGAAGTACCTTAACTTGCGATCACCGGAATTCCGGACCCCCCCTAACTCCCCCACAATACTCGAATCCGGTCACCAGCTTGTACTCGAATCCGGTCTACATAGGGCTTGTGCTTGTTCTTCCCACCAAGTTTCATTCCGATCGCTCCACTCCAAGCATGTCACAAGGTTTCCGGACCCCCCTCCGACCCCCCCCCCAGCTTCATCGGATCCGATCCGGACTTGAAATGGGACATCCGAGACATGTGGTCTTTCTACATACCAAGTTTCATTATGATCCGATCACCCGTTCGGAAGTTATACATGCCTCAAGAGTCCGGATTCCCCCTCCCTCCTCTCCCCTCACGATGGTCGGATCGGGAAGCTGACTGTTTCCAGGTTAATCTGGTCGTGTCCCTGATTTGCCTGCCAAGTTTCATCGTCCTAGCCCACCTGGAAGTATCTTAACTCCGTATGACCGGAATTCCGGAACCTCCCTCCAACTCTCCCCCCCCCCCCAGTGCACGAATCCGGTCCGGTTCTGTCAATGATGTACCTAGGGGTTGTGCTTGTTCCTCCCATCAAGTTTCATCCCGATCGCTCCACTCTAAGCGTTTAACATGATTTCCGGTTCCCCCTCCGACCCCCCCCCCCCCGCATTCATCGGATTCGGTCCGGACTTGAGATGGGACACGTTTAAGATCCGATTACCCGTTCGAAAGTTATGCATGTCACTAAATTCCGGATTCCGGCTCCCCTCCCTCCCCCCACGATGGTCGGATCGGGCAAGTGACGATTTCCAAGTTAGTTTGGTCGGGCCTCTAATACGCCTGCCAAGTTTCATCGTCCTAGCACATCTGGAAGTACCCTAACTCGCGATCACCGGACTGACCGACCGACCGACCGACCGACGGAAAAGTGATCGGTATATGGCACTTGGCCGGAAGGCAAGTGCCATAAAAAGACATAGATCAGAGGTTAAAGCCTATAAAAAACGATTATTTTTGTAAGTTTCGGGGGGGGGGGGGTGAACTCCCTACCCCCCTGGATACGGCCCTGCTCAAGACGCTCAAGCTGGAAAATGAACTTGTGGAAAAACAATGAAAGATTGTTCCTTAAATATCTAAAATATCTGTAGTTCCTTAAATAAATTGCTAACAGATTTTTGCAAAAAAAATGCTTATAAATTTCTGCAAAAAAAAGGCTTTTCAATTTTCAAGGATGGGGAAGGAAAGGAAGACAAGCAAGGAAAATCATTGTAAATTTTCAAGGATGAAATTCCCAAAATCAGATATTTAAGGAAGAATCTTTCATTGTTTTCCCACAAGTTCATTTTTCAGCTTGAGCCGAAGAGGACCCTTGCCAAGAAGGGCAGAAATATAGCCTGAATAAAATGTGGCTGACGTGCCCGTTTAGCATTGTCAAAGACTGCGTATTTGTATTTATTTGTTATTTTGTTTATAATGACCAAAAAACAATTATCGGCCGAGTCCGCCTTCGGTTTCGAGATAATCAACTATTTTTCTGGTACGTCCAAACCTTCATAAAAACCGCCAACCATTACCTGAATATTCTTGTCCCGTATCCACTGCTCGAGCCGGGTGACGTTGAATCGAATCTGCAGACCGCGAGACCAGTTGCACATCTCCTTCCGCAAAAGTAAGCTGTTCAGTGCCTCTGCAGATATGTAGTAACAAAGCTGTGAAAATAAAGAGATACTGAAGAAAAGGAAGGGAAGGTTCTACTCAAACCAACCAACCGAAATAAACGAGCTGAAGTACTGTGGTGGAGTTGAAGGCGATGGTTGTGGTATATCCGATGGTTGTGGTATCCCCAATCCTATAGGATTGGGACGAAGTTAGGTATGGAGGGGGGTGCCGGAAATCTCGGGTCATGGCATTTCTAGGACGGACGCAGGAAACGGAATGAAATTTGGTAGACCATTGTATAGAGGTTTCAAGGGGGAGGGGGGGGGGTTGCTGACGGCGGTATTTATTCTAGGGACATTTTCAACCGTTTCGACAACCGTCCTCTATAAGTAGTGAACTGAAAGATGAAAAGTTTCCCCGGCGGGATCTGAACACACGCCCTTCGGATTTCATCGGCAACACTCTAGCACATTATAGTGGTTTTGGGGGGAAGTGGGAGGTGCCGTAACTCTTGAGGCATACGTAATGTGCTGAACTGAACGAGGATCGGGACGAAATTCTCAGTAAGATCAATTTACGCTACTCGCAGATCTGGATCGGATCCGACCACTGTGGGGGTGTTGGTGGGCGGTGCTGGAAATCTTGTAGCGCGGAAAAAGATAAGGATTTGAGTCAAATTTTGGCAAATGGCAAGAGCAAATGCCCGAGATAAGCCGTTTATAGTTCGGTATCGGATCCGCCCATCAGCAAATGAGCTTGGAGCTATTACTGACTTAGTGACACATTCTGATGGAGGTGAACTGAACTGAATAACGCAAAAGACAGAAAACTGAACGCAAGCCTATGTTACTTACCTGCCTGAAGAGCTGCGTGACCAGGGGCGGGTCCACGCCGAATCGGTTGAAGAGGTTCAAGAATGTCTCTAAGTCGGCAAAGAGCATCTTGGACGCCACCTTGGGGTCGATCGCCTTATCTGCTCCCTTTGACTCGCTTCGGGCCCTGGGCACGATCCCAATGCTAACTGGCACGGAATCTAGCTGAATGATGGCTGGATAAATCAGGGCAGTGATTTTCTCTTCCATCATTTTTACGATACTCTAAAAGTGAAATAACAAGGGGTTAGTTTGCAGCTTCCGGTGATAAACCTGCAGAGGCCCCAAAGAAGTCGAAATCTCGGGGCTCCGCTCCTCGTCGTGTACATGTTCGCCGCTAGACGGGATAACCATCACTACTCTACATTACACGCTAGCACTTTACATTGGAAACAATTTAAGAAAACTTGATTTTAATTTCCTTTCAAGCTCAAATCAGTACTGTTCTGATCCGATGTCGCGGGGTCGCTAACAGCAGCGGAATCCATAGGTAGGTGCCTATACTCTGCCTATTTGGTAGTCCTGAACTGAGTTGAACTACTTTCTTCGATACATTACAGATGGAAGACGGTTTACTGCTTCTCGAAGAGGTGTGCCATTAGAATAGCGTTACCCGTTTCGGCCGCCCTTGAAGCTGAGTGGCTGATAATTGTCAAAAGACACCGGCATACAGTCTTTCCAAAACGGAGTGGTGAGCTGCTGGAACATCCTTCCATCTGATGTTGTAATGAGCGATTCTATGAACACTTTCAAGATTGTATGTAAATATTTTATTTTTATTTTCTTCTTGTACAAACAGGTCGAACATCAGTAATATTTTAGTAGTTAAGTTATTAAAGTTACCAATCAATAGCTTTTCTCGAACAGGTATATAAGGCATATTTTCCTATATCCCACAGAATTATATAATGACATTATCCTTAGTCAATGTTGATACGAAGCATTAAGCCTCAAGAGGAGCCGTATCAACCTCCATAGAGGTGCATTGAGCGGCTTATCTCAAATTCATCACATTTCCGCTCAATACACAACTTGCCAACTGAAATAACATCCTATTTTCCCTTGCTTCCCAAAAGATAGTCATTGAGCATTTATCACTGTCTTTTTTCTCGGTTTTCAACACGCTGTTTTTTGGGATCGCAAAACGTTAGTGACGGATACCTATGACATCGCAAAAGTTGTCCGTCCGTCCGTCTGTACGCACGATAACTCTCGAAGGGATTGAGATATTTTGATGAAACTTGGTGGGAGGATCCTTTGGGTCAAAGTACAAGTCAAGTTCGAAGATGGGCTCTGTAGCTCTATATTTGAGGGTGGGGGAGGGGTTTCAAATTAAGGGGCAAACAAAATATTTTGAAACACCTAATGTGATAGTCGATTATGGGGTAAGAAGACATGCTGAACACGATGGTGAAAACCATTTTCTCGCTGGACAAGTAGTTCGCCCGGAATCCGGCCAAAACCGGAAAGTTTGTTAAAACTAAAAGTTTTATTTGGATTTGATTAGATGTTCGATTTAGGGGTAAGAAGACATGCTGAACAGATGGTGAAAACCATTTTCTTGCCGGACAAGTAGTTCGCCCGGAATCCGGCCAAAACCGGACACAAAATGTGTCGACCAGTTTTCGGCTACCCCTTTTCTTCAAAATAGTATATAAGCTCTGCATAATAGCATAGCTCTGCGCAGAACGCGTACTCAATGAACCCAAGAGCTAGTTGTTTTCGAAGGTCGAAGGGGTTGGTATGTGGGGTTGGTAAAAGAGAAGGTGGTTGCGGGCTATATAACAGTTGGAAAGTTTAGAAGGATTGACAACTTCAGTAGAAGGGTGAACACTGAAACCAAAAATAGCCCGATCCCAATTGTGAGACAAGTAGGGGATTTCTAATGGTTTCATGGTCTAATAATAGGCTGTTAGACCATAATCGTCTTCGGCAATGAGGGGTTAACAGTTTTGTCTACTTGGTGTACCTACAATTTGTTTCCTGTGCTTTATATGGTACGAACAATTTGGTACCACGTCTATCACGAGGACATGGACGCGTAAGTAAGAATCGGTTGCTAGAATCTTTGGTGATGAGGGGTTGCCAACTTTTGATAGTTGGTTTACCCTTTATTTTTTGCCAGTGTATTTCATGGTAAGAACGATACGGTACCATGTCTATTACGGGGAGATGGACTTGGAAGTAAGAGTCGGTTGCTAGAAGGCATTCGTGAGGGGCTTGAAACTTTAAACTTTTATCTGTTTCTAAATAAGTTTTGATCTATCAACATCATATATTAGATTTTTGGGATCCCATCGACACCTTTGGTCTTGTTTTTTCAGAGTTGCCACTTTTCTCTGACAGAACCTGTGATTTTTTGGTCGCAAAAGCCTGTGACATTCTTTTTACCAACCAACTATTAACGAGAAATCTCGCTTTATCATCCTAATAACCATACGCCTCAACTTTTTTTGCTTTTATTATATATTCAGGCCTACTGGCCTACCTACTAATCCTGGCTCGCTTTGTCGAAAAAAAAGAAGATCTATAACAAATCACAAAATTCTTGGACCAGTGGACTCATTGACTTCTGCTGATTTTAATTCTAACTTTCTCTTTGACCGCTAATGGCATCTGCCTCGCCACAAATATGAAAGATGACTACTGGATTAAGATTGTATTGACAGAAGTGCCTGGGTCATAACAGTAGTGATCTTCATAAGGTCTAGAGTAGGCTTCGGTTGCCAATTCTCTAAAATAAAATACCTACCCAAGTAGCAAAAAGATACTACCGAAGAAAAATAAATCCTAGATAAAAATTGTGTTCGAAAAAGTTGTAATAGTTAACTTACTTCTTGCTTCGAAGTTCACCTTTATTATGTTTTAGTTATAAATTATTTGACGTAAGTTCTGTATAACCGTCAAGATCAATATATATATATTGTAAACATTTTTTTAAATAACCAACAACAAATTATCGGATGCGTCGCGGGCTTAGTTATAAATCAGCATACTGATTGACTTATTGAGGTCACGACGGAGACTGCTGCACACTAGTGGTTCCCAACCAGTGGTGCGCGTACCCAAAGAGGTACGAGTGACCCTCACGCGAAGGTCACAAAATCAAGTTCGTCTGTAGCTTTAACGTCTCGCCTCAGTCATTTTTGACTGTCCTCAAGATTAGATACCCCATCGTATGCAATTTTAGGTACACATTTGTGCCTTATCATTGATGACAGTAAACATCGTCTTTTTGACGTTTTGATCGTGGTATAAAACTGTGAAACAACGATTCTTCAAAAACAACCATTGCTGTACACGATCTCCTGAGCATTACTCTAGACTGAAAGACTAATACTTACGAGGTAGATCCAGCTAGCCGAGTCGTTGATATGCGGTCGGAAGGCAGTGAGGTCAAAGTTCTTCAGACATTGTTCGTTCTGTCTGATTGAGTTTTCGCGTTTAAATGATTCTTCTCCGCTGTACTGCTTCATACAATGGAGTAGCCTTAAAAATAACCGTTCGTTAAAACAGGTAGGACCGGAGCAGTTACACATCTTTAGCGACCACGACCTACAAAACCCATCCAATTTATATGATACAGATGATGAGCACCATTACGGGCAGACAACCAATTTAGATTGTACAAGGCAGTTTGGCACAAAGGCAGAGGCAGTTTGACAGTTTGGGTGAGTCTGACTGGAGTGGATGCCTCACGCAAGGCTCTGCTCCTCAAGGTATGGTTCCAATGGAGGTAAAGAATTTTCCCCTTTTCCCACCATTCGACTAAATTATAAGGGCACCACAATTTATTCTTCTTTTACACTGCCAAAGGTACGCAAACATTCGGGAACCCCAGAAATACAAATATGGAGCTTGCACTGAACTGGATCGAACGGCTTTCTGACTGCACAATCACTAGTTGCGTTTTTGCAGATACCATAGTATCTCTTATCACGGCAACTGGATCTGCAATTAGTCGTTTTTGCAGTTACCGTGGGATCTGATATACGGTTGCTCTGCAAAAACGGAAATCGCCGAAATTGCGCATTTCAAAGTCATCCCGAAAGAAAAACTGATATCCAGTCACATCACTAAGTGCCAAACTTCTTTCTCATCCATTTGACAAAAATTGATGAAAGTGAGATGACTTTTCCAGATACCACGATCAGTTTCACGGTCGGACCGTGGCATCTGAATATCAGATACCACGATAACTGCAAAAACGCCTTTTGACCGTGCAAAAACGCAACTACTGTTCGTGATCACACAATCGCTTTAATAAATCTTCGTTCTAAAATCACTTTGGTAAATGTTCGTGTAATCCTTTTCTTTAAAGTTTAACTGAAAGCCAACTTATTTTTGTATCATTTAACTGAACACATTGCGTTATTTGGATTGTGTTAAGGGATTTTTTTCATTTTTCACTATTTGCTCTAGTATGACCTTCAGAATATCTACAGCCGTCCTAACAACGCAAAATTCTACTACGACGCGGAAAATTTGAATCTTAATACAAACACGACTTTTCAGTGGCCACTGGCCAGTGATAAGCTCGTGGACGGTAGCTCACTGCATGAACACTTAATTTCGTAAATCGTTCTCGTCAAGGATACACCACAAGTGCAAGCGCATAGGTCCGACAAATCCGACGGGGAAATTCCACTTTCGCGAAGCAACGAAGCAACGTATTTTCATCGGGTCTTCAATCCTCTTCATGTGAATAAGTGATGAGTAACTAGATTGTCCTATCTCAGCCCTTTTCGGTCAAACTTTAAGATTATGTTATAGTTATTTTCGAGATATTACTACTACTATACAAAAGAAGCTGTCGGGATCAGCCTCTTCACACTTTTCGGTAAACCACCTCCCTACCCCAACCGTGTGTTAATTGATTTTTTTTATTTTTTTTTTCTTTCTTTTCCTTTATTTATTCCGCCAACTTTTCCTTATGGAACTATGGCTTATAAATAAATAATAATTATTATCCAGTATAAGGTTCCCTCAAAAATCAGCCCCTGAACCCTGAACCCGGGCCCTGCATTCCACTTTTTTTACGCGTTACCGAGTCGTGGTTGCAGGGACTCATTACGCTCGTTTTATATTTCTACGTAAAAAGGTATATATTACATTTTTTTATTAAAATGATCCCGAAGTCTTATCCACTCAGATTTGCGTTTTATTTGAAGTTCATATAGTACAGCGGGAGCGGACGGCGAACTGTAAATAGCCGTTTATTCCTGGCGGACTACGTCAGAGGGTACGCTGAACAACTCCCTGCCTCACCCAGCGTACAAACTAGCGGGTCCCCTGGCACTCGGCGGGCGGTCCACTAGCAAATAAAACGACTTCGGGTATCCCGCGCCTTCCCGGCGTACGGCCCGCTGGCGAATAAAACGACAACGGACCGTCCGCTGTACTATGAACTTCAAATAAAACGCAACTCAGGTCTCGAGGTCCGGTTTTTGAATCGTCCTATCCAAACCCGGACGTGGACCTCAACGACAGCCTGAAATACTCACCGCCCCATATTAGCCATCCAAAGAACCCAATAGTCCAGCCTTTTGACGTTCTGCTTTAAGATCTTCTTAATGGCATTGATCGCACCGCAGATGATCTTGGTTGTCCCCTCCTCATCGTTGATCATATCGGTGTATCGAATCGCCATGAAAAGAAGATACGCTGGCGTGCCAGGAAGGACTTCAGCGGCAACCTCTGGGGTGAATTCTGAAACAAAAATTGGATCACAAAGTGTTTACTTCGCGCAAATAATTACCACATGTGAGCGTGTCCCACCCCTCTACCAATAGTAACTATTAGTTACTATTTCCGTTCCAGCCTCACGAAAAGTTACTACGCTGACCGTTCCAACCTTCTCGAAATAGTAGCTAATAGTAACTACTTGCTTACCACGCTCGGGAGCGTTCATTCATTCATTCATTTAATAATAAACAAAACATATCTCTCGTGGGCAGAGCCCAAATACGATGTTTTTTAGTCATAAATAAAGTTGTCAAACATAAATTGTCAACAAAACAGAAAAATGCTAAACATCATTATATTGCTTTACGAAGCTCGGCACAAAGCTTCTACTGTAACGCATAGTGTTACAGTAGATTGGGGTCAGTTTGGGAACCTTCTCAGCCACTTCTCGGGGGGGACGAGATCTTGCAGGAACAAAGGGTGGGGGAAGGAATGAACGGTACATGGGGTGCTGGAGAAGGGAGGAACCGAAGTTGCGGCATAGTTTTTCGCGGCGGGAAGAAAGGGATTCAATTTTAAATTCTTTGAGGTAAAAGGAGTATGGTAGGGGGGAACCGCCATAGATAATTTGGAGCGATCTCTTCTGAACTCGCTCTATTTTATCAATTTCACTTTGGGTAAGAGCAAAGTGCCAAACCGGACAAGCATATTCGACTAAGGGTCGAATGAAAGAGCAAAACATTAGCTTTAGCTTGTCCTTAGGAACTCGAAACTTTTTCAGTGTTTTTAGCATTTGAATTGCGCTGTTAGCTTTCTTTACAACTGTCTTAGTATTTTCGTGCCATGAAAGGTCAGAAGAGATCACTACACCTAGTAGCGTAGTTTTATCACTGATGAGCCCAGGGTCGATAGGAGGTTCGAAAGACGGCCGAGTTTTCCGAAGAAAAGAAAAAGTCGTAACAGAGCACTTATCTTTATTCACGATCATATTTAGTTGAGTCGCCTCTGAGGTAATCTGGTCGATGAAACCGGCAGCGTTGCTTTTCAAATCCTCAGATACGACTTCCGCTAGGGACAAATCGTCAACGTATTTCCATCTGTCCTCCAGCCCAGCAGCAATTTCATTTATCATGAGGAGGAAGCACAGCGGACCGATCACAGTTCCTTGTGGAACTCCACAAAAAACTGGTAAAGAAGTAGATAAATGGCCTTTATACTTTACAGTTTGCTCTCTGTTTGTCAAGAAGCTCTTGATGATTTTTACGATAAAATTGGGTATATTTTTTTCAGCCATTTTTTCTAAAAGAATTTTATGGTCAACAAGGTCAAATGCCTTTTTAAAATCAATTGCAATTAAATTTATCCATTTGCCAGGTTCATCTAGATGTTTTAAAATAAAATCGATCAAATTAACTAGGTAATGGACTGTCGAACACTTAGGAATGTTACCAAACTGCTTTCGATCAGTTACTTTTAAGAGATATTCTTTAAGCCATGAGGCAACAAAACTTTCGTAAACTCTGCTGAAAATTGATGTAACTGTGATCGGCCGTACACCAGAGAAATCATTAGGTGCTCCTTTCTTTGGAATAGGGGTGATAAAACCTTTCTTCCATTTCTTTGGGAAATAGCCTGTTCGCGTTATGTTATTGTAGATTATCTGAAGGGGGAAAGCTAATTCTTTAGCAAATGCTTTAACGAGAACAACTGGAATATCAAAAGGAGCAACAGAAGTTCTTTTTAACTTAGAAAGCTTATGGGTTACACTTGACAAAGAAATATCAGGCATTAAATTATCATTTGAAGGAGCAGTTAAATTTTGTGGAGGGTCTTCAGGTGGAAGAGGTGGATAAGACTGCACAACTGCAGCGAAATGGGAATTTAAATCATTCGCAGTTTTCTCTGGTGGCTCCTCCTTCATGAAATCAACTGGTTGAGAACTTTTTCCAGTCAGACTTTTAACTTTACTGAAGAACTGCGACGGCTTAGACTCCAAAAGATGATCCACCTCATTTTTATAATTTTTTTTTTTTTTTTTTTTTTTTTTTTTTTTTTTTTTCTTTTCATTTTTAGTAGCTACGGATCTTTGTAACGTGATTGGCTGGATTACCCCGTGGAGTGATGTTTCACCGAAAATTTAAAAAAGCGTTCCAACCTTGGCGCAAAATAGCCAAGATTCGTGACGTCATGCGTAATAACTACGGTATGTCGGGTGGAACACGCATTAACTCCGCCTGTCATTGTCATGGGTAATGTCAGACTGTCCCAAGCCAGGATGAAGGAGGAGGGTTGGGCGACAGGTTTGCTACCTGTCCCTGTAAAAAAAAAGCCCCAGCAACGGAGACGTCGACAACTGCTTCGGACGGCTGGTACCTCGCTAGTACCTGAATGGGAAGACGTCACCGCTGCAGGGGCGTCACGACTCCTCTACCCCCAGTCAATTTTTCGTCAAAACAGTTGATTTTTTCACGAAAAACAGTAGATCTTTCATCAAAACAGTCGGTTTTTTCTAAAAATCAGTCGATTTTTTTTTCAAAACCGTCTGTCGTTTTTTCCTGGAAAACAGTAGTTTTTTCTGCAAAAACAGTCGGTAAAAATTTCCAGCCAGTGGGTAAATGCCTCGCCCCCCCCCCCAAACATTTTGGCTAGTAACGCCTCTGACCACTGCGGCATCAATGCGGGACGAATGGAGAGGCTTTGTCGACCCCCTATGCGCCACCGATGGCTCTGGAGGAATTAAGGTCTAAGGTAACTCAAACACATTTGAAACCTGCACCCCGTCCTCCAAACGAACGGATTCAGCACCATCCTTGATCGCAAGCCGCAATGAACATGTCAACAACAACAACCCAAGCACAGTCTGTCACACCTACCAGACAAAAATCCACGCAGGCATGCGCCTACGCAGCGATGATTTGCTTGCATCTGGAGTAACTTTACCATCCCCATTCTGTTTTTTTACATTATTTTACTTTTATATATTAGGCATAATTAATTTTTTCCCTTGGTTGCATCTGGAGGCACATGAGGATCTAAGAGTAATTTTAACATCCCCTTAATTCTATTTATTTTTACAAGAAGAAGTCCCCCTGAACACGAAGCAATCTGCTGGTAAGACCTTAAAACCAAACAAACTGATCCTGTTTCAGCTGAAAAATTCTATATCTAAACTGAACAGGACATTTATTAAGTTTTACAAAAATAAGAAAACGACCTTAACGGCAAGAATACCACGTCAGGTATAGGGGGACCATAAGATACAATATCACAGGAAAACTCCATAATCTATTTCCTTTTCAAAACTCTTTCTACGGTACAGCGTCCGCTGCACCAGCAAGCAAGCCGGCATGAAAGACGACAAAGGGCATGGGCCCTGTTCTGATGCAATCGGCATAGTTCTCTCGTTCTAAGACGTACGTGCATTAAGGTAAACTAAACTCAAGACATCACATTACAGCCAGTCAAAGCTATCCATTCCCCTTGCTGATGTACATGCTGTTTCTTAACAATACAATAAGAATAATACGAAGCAACAGAAAAGGCTGTCGCCTCTAAATAATTTGGAGTAATCGAACTGATCAGAGTTAAAAGTCTTGATGTTGTCGATTTTTTCAGAAGAAGACGTGAAAATGAACGTTTCTTTACAAGATCAACCAGTAGCTTTTGGTTAAACCAGAGACCCATAGATTTCCTGCAATGCCTCGCCATTCAGGGGGCTTGTCAATAAGAGATTTCTGATGCGATCCTGACCGACCAACCGGTAGTTCGAGAAATACCCACGGGGATAGAATACGCGAATATCCAGATAGACAACATTTGGGATTGGCTGCTGGCGTCTTGAGGGAGGAGTCTCTTTGGCGCTCTCGTCCAATGAGCCAAACAAGAACGCCGATTCGACCCAAGCGGAATTTTCGGAAAGTAGGAGTAGGTCGGGCAACATAGAAGCATAGGAAATGACAAGCCCCCTGAATGGCGAGGCATTACAGGAAATTTATGGGTCCCTGGTTAAACAGATGACAAAAAAGTAGACATCTCACCAGCGGCAATCCTTTTTGGCAAGTCACTCTGAACGGCCTTTTTGTGCTCGAGGACCCCCTCCACTTCCGCCGTCGCTTTCTTCACTACCTCCACGTTGAAGGGGGTTAGCGAAGAAAGTGAAATCGAGTCACTCTGTGACGGAACGGTTGAGTGGTAATGAGGTGCCACGTCTCTTTCTTTCAGTGTCTTCACTTGTTTTTGCAGGCGTCTAATGTGGGCTACGGCCTAAAGGAAAAACATTTACTTACTGATTAATTTCAAAACAGGTACAACACAAGCCTCAATCAAGATGGGTCGAACCCCCAATGTAGTCCCCCCCCCCAAATCAGCACCAGAACCGAACGTTGCAGAAAGGTCTTTGTGCCAGCGCTCGTCGAAGTTCTGAACAAGTGACAAACGTACCCCCAAAATGTTTTAATTGCTCAATGCTTTATTTTGATTGGTTATTTTTTTATTACTGTATAAGCACCTTATTACGATGTACCACACAAAAACGGCAAGTTCGGCAATCCAATGCTGTGAAAGTTCGTTTACAATAAAGTATCAGTATCAGCTAAGCTCACCACCCAGGATGCATTTGTGCTCGGGAAAGGACCAGCCAGGACGCATTTGAGACGCAGACGCATCTGTGCTCGAAACAGGGCCACCAGGTGAAGATTGCTAAACGGATCAGTGACTGAGGGAAAATAACAGAAAAATGGCGGATTTCAGGAAGAATTTTTGTTTCAAGCCAAACTATTTCCGCCAAAAAAACAGCCAAACGGCATTTCCACGATTCCCGTGACACATTAAGCAATGTGGTGGGTGGTCAGTTTTTAGGGTTAAGTTTTAGTTTAGGGTTTTCAGGGTAGGAAGTTAGTCAGTAGCCTACAAGTTGAGCCCAAGCTGACTACGAATGATATTTGATATTATTCGGAAAAGTCAGTTGAGATTTAGTTCTCATTCTAAACAGAGATGTCAGTTGAGATTTACTCGGGCAATATTTCGGCACTTCTTGTCAAGGGTCCTCTTTGAAGGCCAAAATAAAATACGAAAAAATATCTAGGCTATGCCTAGAATATATCTAAAAAAAATTTGCTAGAATAAGTTTTAGCTGACTTATCCGTTTAGTGCCATCAAATAGAACGGATAACCAAATTTAAAGTCGAAAAAAGTTCGTTCTACAAAAAAAAATTTCCTATACCATAACCATATTTGACAGTGCAAAAACAGAAACGTCAGCTAAATTTTATTCGAGCTATATTTCAGCTATATTTCGCAGTCAGCTTGGGCTGAAGGAATATTTATACCATAACCTTTGCCTTTCTGAAAACAACAATAATTTTATCCACTGTTTGGCTGCATTTTTAATTTGTTTTGCTACCTTGATGATTAGGTAAGTTGATTTGTCATCTATTTTATATTTTTAAACGTATCCTCCTCTCGTGTAATTAGGTGAGGGTATCGGAACTAGCCTTGATAAGCCTAACTGGCAGTGCTGATCTCGGATTCTCTGCCTTCAGCCATCAAGGGCAAGGTTGGGGCAAGCCGTCCTAGTGATTTTTCGCACACACTTCCCACTTCCCCAGATTTCTTTAGGTACCCATTTGAAGCTGGATGATAACTTTGGCTTGTCTTAAAGGGTTACAACACTACCCCCCCCCCAAAAAAAAATAAATAAAAAAAAAATGCCCCAAACCAAACGGTTGGCACCACTGAGACTTGATCCAGCGCACTTGCGCCTGGAAGTACGGTGTGCTAGCCAATCAGCCGGGATGGACCTACATCCAAAGGGAAATTAACAATGGTAATGGTAATAGTAATAAATATTCTAGTCAGTGATGTCAATGTGAGGATACATTTAGGACAAACAAATATTTACAAAAACTTACTAAACAAGCTCTATCCTCAACTCTCCTCTATTTCCGACTAACTCTAACGCCCACGCTTTTCTCTCGACTGAAAGAGATTATTACCTTTTTCCCAACTGAGGAGAAAAGAACCTAGACAAACTTACCCCGTTAGTCCCGAATCTTTCGGACTGGATAGAGATTCGCTAGAACGTCCGACAAGTCAACCCTATTCGCTAGTGTACTGTAAGCAAAGTTGGGAGACGGTATAAAAGGACGGAGCCCACAGTTGGGAGTCCAGTTCAGTTCTGAGCCAGTTCGGTTCAGTTCAACCGGGAGCTCAGTGGCGCCCCGAGCGACGAAACAAGTTCAGTGTTCAGTGTAGTCTCCCAGCTCCGATGTAAGTAGATACGAAATATATGTGCTTTAGTTATTGACCTACGAACTGGGTATCGCCTTCGTGAAGAATCGGTGCATTTAACAGCCACAAACCAGTAGCCAATATCATGCTCGCCCGCTATACACCGCAGCACCACCATATACACTACATCATATCAACGACTACTTGCGAAGTAGACTATGCGTATCAAATTCATGGCTGGTGACATCATCATCAAAAGAACAGTCCATGAATCACAGTAAACTTACGTAAATTTCAAAGCAGACTCCCTAACTAACCAAACCCGGACAAAAAAATCTACAGCCTGAAGAGGACCCCCGCCAAAAAGGGCCCCGGACAAGAATTTCAGCTGACCAATTCATCGTGGAGGCTTGGAACCACCTTCCGTCCCACGTCGTTGCCAGCCTATTCAATTCAATTCAATTCAGATTTATTCACCATAATATAAAAGCATGGCAGTTATAACATTGGCACGTCGACACAATACAAAACGAACAAGAAATATTTGAAATTCAGGACATGTCGTTATAAAACTTTGTAAAATAAGGCACAAATGTTTTAAAAATCGCTCAGATGAACCGATCAACGACGCTTTAAAAAATGCACTGGACGAGCATGTTGCAACAGACAAGTACTGTGTTGATATTTTTCGTAGAATTTTGTAGAGGCCTGTGCCTTTATTTTGCTATTAATAACAATAATAATTGTTTACCGCCACAGAACTTACCTGTTCGTACTTGTCATTCAACTCAAGGTTCTCCTTCATCAGGTACTGATAATCTCCTCTCATCATGGCATCTGTGGTGTTACTTATATCCGGAACGTATCTCGCGTTGTTTTCGAGTTCAAGCTGTTGCTCTTCGATGAGCTCACGAAGGCGGAATTCTTCCTGCTTCCAAAGCTCCTTCTCCATCTGATAATTATATTCATTAGTGCATTAGAAAAAAAGAAATTCCACACCTTCCCCTCACGATCACGACTGGCAGTATCAGTTACCTCTTGCGATATAACAGTTAATAACTTGTCTCGAACAGGTATGCAACGCATATCTTCCTATGTCCCACAGGAAGTTTATATTATGACAATTGACAATTACTTTCGTGGAGGTTGATACGATATCGTATCATCCTCCACAGAGGCTGATACGAAGCCATATCAACCTATGCAGATGTTCATCGAGCACTTTTCCTCAAAAACTGAGAAGTAGAATCTGACCTCCAAAAAATGAAACATTACTTTCAGTAAACAAAATCACAGAAAACATTTACAAAAAAATGTTTAAAAAAATATAGAACATCTTACTCTCTTAGACAACCAGCCAGTGCCCTAGGTTATACGTTGTCACAGTCAGACCTCCACTGAAAATACAACTTATCAACTGAAACAACATCCTGCGCGCTATCCCTTGCTTTCCGCAAACGCTAGTTATTCAGCATTGATCACTGTCTTTTTCCTCGATTTTTCTTGATCTTCTCAAGACTAGTCAAGACCCAACACATATTATAGTTTTGTTATTGTTAAATGTTGCCACTTTTCTCTGACGGAACCTGTGACTTCTGGCAGCAAACAAAACAGTGATATTCTGTCACCTATGAAACTGGGTACTTTTTTTTTTTTTTTTTACAAACTATGGTAACAAGAAATCTTGCTTTATCATCTTCATAATTATATTTCTTCAACTTTTTTGTAATATTTTTGTATTTAGGCTATTGGTAAGGAACCGGTCGCAGAATTCTGGCTCGCCTTGTCGAAGAAGAGAACATCTGTGACAACTTGCAGAATTTGCTACCGGTGGCAACACTGGTTTCGACTGCTACGACATCTAGGTGGCAACTAGTTTCGACTGATTTTAATTCTGCAACCGCTAGATGGCATCTGCATCGCCAAAATGTAAAAAAAATGTATTGATGGAAACAGGACAGTGGTAATTTTAGTTGGTCTACAGTAGGCTTGGGTTGCTACTCACCAAAACAAAATTCCCAAACCCATTAGCATAAAAAGTACAACAAAAGAAGACCAAATCATACCTCCATTTCGGTTCATATCGGAATAACAACCTATACGGCCATATAAAATATCAACCTCGCCTTCGGCTCGACGGATATTTCCATAACCTACCTCGCCTTCGGCTCAGACAGGTTATTTTCAACGGCCGTCTCAGTGATATTTTCCGATATCAACCTCAATGTCGGAGGTTAGCCTTTAAAGGTGAGCTGTAGAATTGAAAAAGAAGGCTTCCGGGTGACCCAGTTGGATACCTGATTTTTTTTTGAATTTTTTGATGTATGGAACATTCTCGTGGGTCAACTCCAGTCAGAGATAGCTCATAAAGTATAATTCCATTGGCTCCTTTGATGAGACCCCTCATCCGTTACGCCATGTTGCTGCTGTAGTCTTGCGTGAATGGGACGGACGCCAAACTTCGTAACACAGCATCAACAGGCTTGCAATACAGTGGCAGAAAATTCAATGTCCCGTCAACGCTTGATAAAGATGATAATTTACAAAATGAAATCTGAAATCAAGCAGTCGAGACAGTTTACCCACTTCTACTAGTGTTTCTGCTGATTTTTAAAGTGCGTACAGAAGTGTTCTTTGTGGAAAAGTGAAATTGATTGACCATTTGTCTCTGGGACCAAAATCCGTTACACCCTGACTTCCTGTCATCCTCCTCACTGTTCTGGCACCTTTGTTACGGGGTTGTCTGAGACCTGGTGTTTATATTTATCGCACTATGGTCGCTCTCAACCTTGTGGTTAAGGACCAACATTCAGCACACCATACGTTATGGTACCTACCCATGACCTACTCATTGCAGCATTGTCGCAGTACCTACCTATCCTATTCAGAAGCCTGTTTGCCTCATCCCCATAGGGGATAGCTACCAGCGAAACCCATTAAATAAGCAAGAACCTAAGTCATTTGACAAATTATGGACATGGTAAGCAATTTTGGTGGTCTCTCGCCTACTCTCTCTGAACTTTGAGCTTTTTAAGTACAGGAGGGGTACCTGACCTCGTTTTTACGCAACCTCGAATTTTGCTGCGAAAATGTTAAAATGAAACTTCCATGCTATCCTGACAGTCAAGAAGCAAAATCAGATTTTTTTGTTCAACAGTTATGTCCCAGAATATTACAATTAATTATTTGTCTTTTCTCTGTTTTGAACCTGGTTTAAAAAGGGATTTTCTGGTTTTTAGCTTTATTACCTCTATCTTTTCTCACCACTTTGCAAGCAATCTGACCTCATGTAAAAATGGGTGAAACTGTTTGAAAATCAAAATATATTCAACTAGAAACATTGAAGTAAAGTTTATTTCCCCAACATGTAAACCATTCTATTAGCTTTACTCTAGTATTTTTGTCATGTTTTTTGGTTCCTTTTTAAGCCAGATAGATTTCACAAAAAAAAGATTTCTCTGGAAATTTGAAATCTTGTCTGAGGTTGGGTACCTCTCCTGTAGAGCTGATGACCTAGAATTGACCCTTACCTAGATGACCACTGCTCTCCAAAAATGAAGCCACTGATCATAGTGAATGAATAAATTGATTCCCAAAAAGCAAATAGTTGCATTTTTGTTCGACTTTTCACTCGCCTTTTTGACGGCTTTTTACTTTTTTGGCGTTTTCGTAAAATGGTCCTAATCGCTGTTTGACAATTTCCAGTTTTTGTCAAAAAGGCAAACGCCGACTTTCGCCTTTTCCCTCTGCTTTTTGCAAACAGGCAAACTTGGTATGTGACCAAGTTGCTTTCTCCTTTTGGCTTTTTGCCTCGCGACTTTTGTGACTTTACCCAAAAATTCAATAAAAGGTGGATTTGACTCAAAGTGATAATCAGTATTTGGAGACTGTGTCAGATTTTAAAGATTCAAAATTTGCAGTACAAATAAAATACAAGTAAAATGGTATTTGTCAAAATTGCGTTTTTGTCCAAGAAAAGGGAAGAGTCCTTAGTAGTAACGGCGATTTACAAAAACGCGAGAATGTTAAAAAAGGCCTGAAAAAGCCTAAAAGCTAAAGCCGAAAAGGGAAAGGCAAAAGTCGAACAAAAACGCAACTAATACTGCCTCAGCCCTAAAATAAAATGGATAACACTTCAAAACACAGCATAAACACCAAAAGGAGAAAACTTTCCCTCCAAAAACCACTCCTGATGATCCATAGCCTACCTAAAGGAACCTCCTAAGCCGACAAAGGCCAGCAATTTTTTTTTCTCCAGAAACAAGTCAAATCATACTCTTCAATTTTCTCCCGTCAAAATTCAGTGTTTTCTAATTTTCTTCTAATCTTTTAGCTTCAA
The DNA here is from genome assembly GCA_023053555.1 of Branchinecta lindahli. NCBI lineage: Eukaryota > Metazoa > Arthropoda > Branchiopoda > Anostraca > Branchinectidae > Branchinecta > Branchinecta lindahli. The sequence continues at coordinate 1,505,848 of JAKZAO010000006.1, read as the reverse complement.
GCATCAACCCACTAAATGAAATATATCCTCCCCCTGTGAACCCAGCATACGGCAAAAGTAAGGACCAGAATGCAACTTAACTTTCTTCTTTACCAATCTGCCTCCAAACTTACCATCGATTTCAGTTTGTCTGGTCTAAGCCCCACTTAAAATAAACTACAAAAAAGTCCCCCCCCATGCCTATTTGGGCTAAGATGTACCAGTTCAGAGAACAAGAATTCAGTAGGCTACTCCGCACAGTCCAGTCTTCTGATCTTGTATTAGCTTGTTTTTAACCATCTTAGACAAATCGTTGTGACAGTAACCCTCTGAGAATGGGATTAAGTCTATCTAGCTGAGCATTAGGAACTTTGTAGTACGGTACTCAGTAACTACTTGTAGATTGTAGTCATCAACCATTCTGTTGTTCTTTGAAACCTACCACATGGTGCCCACAGCACTGTTTTGGGGCCTTTGTTGACAGGGTTGGATGTAGAACTGAGTTTTATTTACATTGGGTGTCTCTCTTAATCTTATGGTTAAGGATCAACATCCTGCAGAGCTTACCTCAACCTTTGCAGACCTTACGCATCTGATACTTGTCAAAGGAAATCATTGCAACCAGTAATTCTTTAAGAGTACAATCAGTAATAATAACTGTGGAGCACCTTAGTTGGTCATCAAACATTCTGTTGTTCTTTGAAACCTACCACATGTTGCCCACAGCAGTGTTTTGGCGCCTTTGTTACAGGGTTGGATGTAGAACTGAGTTTTATTTACATTGCTGGTCTCTCCTAATCTTATGGTTAAGGATCAACATTCTGCAGAGCTTACCCCAACCTTTGTAGACCTTACCTATCTGACACTTGTCAAAGGAAATCATTGCAACCAGTAATTCTTTAAGAGTACAATCAGTAATAATAACTGTGGAGCACCTTAGTTCAGGGCTCAGTTCAGCCCCAACTCATATCAGAAGGCTCATAAACTGGATTGGTGAACAAATTACTTACTCAGAGAAGTAGGCAATCTAATTAGGCTACACTGCTGTATTAACACAGTTGCAGATGATAAAAGCCAGTCTGACTGCTTACAAAGAGATAGGATGGCAAGCAAATATACTTTAATTTATGCTGTAACATACAATGAAGCGCACTGGAAGGAAAACTGTATTATCCTTTAACTTGAACAGTTTTGAAACATTCTCAAACCCATTCTGCTCCACTGAATGTCGTTAAATCCGGTGCATACTTGACTGATGACGACCTATACAGCTCTTCCACTATAACTGGCATCCAAGGGAATACGAGACATGCTTCCAAATCTGACAAGGCCAGGCGTTTATTATCCTGTAATTAAAAGCTTCAATTATAACCTAAATTAGTGTCTGAATATAGTTAGTTTGTGATGCTGTTTCCCTATAGCTTGCCCATCCTCTATTTCAACTACACAGCTCATTAAGCCTCTTTTCTCATTAAGCTGTGGATCATTGGCCCACAAAAATATGACCGTTTTATTGACAACCATTTTATTACACTGTAACACTCGTCATATCCCCAGCTAATGCTTCATATAAATCCATCGTCTGTTCTAATTCATGGCCAAGGCAAGAAAAGATTTCTATCAAAACAAGACCAAAGGTTTCAATGGGATCCCAAAAATGTAATATTTGATCCAGAAATCGAGCCAGACTCCTTGTACATTTTATTTGGAAACAGATTAGAGCCAAATAGCTAATCATCAGAGAAAACCAAGTTCAGATATGTCTTCAACATGTGAATTTACCCCCAGATAAGTCATATCTGTTTTGACGAAACTGATCGAAACTTCCTGCCTTTACTTCTCCCGAATTTCCGGGCCAAATTCCGGAAATACTAGTCCGGCAAATAAATAAAGCTCAAAAACGAATTCAGCATATCTCCTTACCCCTATACAGAACATCTAATCAACTTCAAATAAAACTTCAACTTATACCATAACAAAGTTTCCGGTTTCAGCCGGATTTCGGTCGAACTATATGTCCAGGCAGGTCCAGATGAAACACGATTGCCATACACGGATTCAGCATTTCTTTTTATCCCTAAATCTGACATTTAATCAACTAAAGATAAAATTTTTACTTTTAACAAACTTTCCGGTTTTGGCCGGATTTCGAGCGAAATACTTGTCCGGCGAGAAAACGGTTTTCATATTCGTGTTCAGCATGTCTTCATACCCCTTAATCGACTATCTAATTAGCTGTTTAAGATTCTGTTTGCCCCTTAATTTGAACCCCCTCCCCACCGCTAAATATAGGGCTACAGAGCCCATCTACGAACTCGACTTCAGGGCAAGAAAAGATTTCAGGTATCAAATATTCCAGCTCAAACAGTAACTACTTACGAGCAAGGAAGGCAATATAAATTAAAGGCATTCAAAGCGTTTGCCGCATTTATAGATTTATATCAGAAAAGTTATACATAATCCTATACAGGAAATACTTTCAAGCAAGAATGGTAATACAAATTAAAGTATAACTGAAAAGCCAACTTATTTTTGTGTCATTTAGTTGAATACATTGAATTACTTGGATTCCGCAAAGGGATTTTTGTCTGCTCTAGTTATGGCGTTCAGAATATCTGCGGCCGTCCACACTGCGAAAATTCTACTATGACGCGGGAAATTTTTATCTAAACACAAACAAGGCTTTTTAGTGGGCAGTGGCGATACTGGTGAAGATTGCTTAGTGCCTGAACAAAAAAAAGTCATAAATCTTTCTTGTAAGGCATACAACAAATTAGAGGTACCACAAATCACACGGAAATTCCACTATTTGAAAATCGATTATTCTTGAATAGTGGAACAACCAAGTAACGCATTTTCAGTGGGTCTTCAAGCCAATTTAAGTGAATAAGTGATGGGTAACTAGATTGTCCTATCCCAGTCCTTTTCGGTTAAACTTTAAAGAAGGAATTCAGAAATTTTGTTAGGATGAAGCAAACTGATATCCCAAACTAACAAACATTCCACCACTTGTCACTGATGATTAATTATGGTTATGGAAAAGAATTTCAAAATCCCAGCATCGCAAAATTGCTGTATCTAGATAGTCAGGAAATGATAAAGAGGTTAGATCACCTGGAATTATTAAAACACAAATTGAGGGAGGTGAATGTTTGCACTGTTTTGTCACTGTTATGGCACTCTGGAGCAAGAAAGAGCTTGCAGGAAAAAGTGAGGCAGACTTGGTTTCAAACAGAAACAGCATACTTAGAATTCCCTGACAGCAACAATATATAACACCAGTACACTGTGCAGTCCCATGATACCAGTCCTACCTGATGGAAAATTCTTTGACTGTGTAGTAGTATGGTAGTTGTACGAAAAAGTTGCATGGAATGGTATGTAGTAGTATGGAGTAGTTTGATTAGTGATATGTAGTAGTATAGAATACTTTGATAAACATGCTTCCGACTGGGTTAATCTTATGTAGTAGTATCCGACAGCATCCAGTTTGCTAGTAGTAGCATGAAGTAGCAACAGTTACTGCTGCATGCTACTTTTTCGTACTACTCCACACAACTAATTCTCGGGTATTTTTCATCGGGTATCCTACCCAGTGCCTAAATCGCCAAAATTGGCTGATACCACCTTCGCTGCGCTCGGGCGAAGTCAGCCTATCAAGCTACCCGCGGGCCAAATTTTTTCGCTATCACCCTCAGGAAGGGCGATAATATATAATAAAATATAGCGAATATTGTTACTGCCCACAGCTGGTTCTCATTCAATGCTCGTGAAGTGCTTCACAGTTTCAAACTAAGCTAATCAATTCTTTCAATTAGTTACTGGCATAATATATACAACCACCAAACGTTTGGATGGAGCAATGTTTTGTGTTGATATGAGAGGTCCTTCAGAGAGCTAAAAAATTACCTAGTGTGATCCTCTTCCAAGACATGGTGAATCCTGTAATAAATATGATGGAAAAGCCTCTGTAGATGCAGAAAGTTCCCTGGGTACATACGTCTGTGTCCTTTGCATAATGAATGGTACTGACTATGGGTTGATCTCGACAGACGATATTCCAAATTTCCCAAGGCTTGACAACACTTCAATCTACAACAGAAACCATTGTCAGGACTATGACTTTATGGTCAGTATGTTAGTTATCAGAATGTACCCCAAAATGTAATTGTGACCTGACCAAGCAGTATGACAAGACAGTATCTTGTCATTGTCAGGCCATATTTTTTAGATGCTATCCGAATGGGTCATTCAGTAAAAAAGAAGTGGTTTGGCCCCAAATAGCAATGGGGTAAAGGCCCATGGTGAATAAGGAATAAGTAGGGAATAAGTAGGGTACAGACATTAACAGTATGGCAAAACACGCTTGTTTTTTCTGGACCAGGGTAAAAATTAACACCCAGTAAACCAACCACTGCTCACTTTTCTGAAAATATCATGATGCATTAGTCGATACCTACTACACATTAACTGCCTTTTCTGATCAAAAACACAATCACAAGTTATCAGTTAGTTGCTGATTGTGTGGGATTGTAATATATCTGCTGGGTTAGTGGTTTTAAATGTGGTCATATTACTGGTATTGATAAACCTGCTTATTTATTTATTTTGTTATTTTATTTTTGGACAAAGCAGCAGAGCCTGCTTGCAGCAAATAGTATTATGGCTGGTTCTACACAGTTTTCAAACGAGGATACACAGTATGCAGCATATTGTACTCACAAAGCCATTATAACTCACAGTATAAGAACAACAAGTCTAAAAGTAAACTGAAGTGAACATCGAACTGGTGAAGTTGCACAAGGAGAAACATGTTCACAGCGTAATAAGAAATTTTTGAAAGTTTATTTTGTTACTTGAACGGAGCTCCCGCCTCAGTCCACAGGTCGGTTAACTGACAGGCAAACAGAGCAAAAAAAAAACAGCATATAGAAACTTAGGTCGGTTAACCGAACGAAGAAAACAACTTATAGTGGGAAATCTTGTAGGTCGGTTAACTGGATGACTGCAAAAAATGCAGCTAATCATCATAAAAACGGTGAAAAAAAGTGTACATTATGAGATAAAAAAAGACTTCACAAGAGTCAGGGTTGTTTGTTATAAACTAAAGAGTTAAATTTTTTAGGGTTGCCTCGAGGTTCAAGTTCTGGTTCAAGTTCAATTTTTTTTTTAATTTGACACAAAAATACAAATAGGCTACACTAAACAAGCACTGTAAAGAATAAAAATTTTGAACATTCAAAGCTTGTTAAAAAATTTACCTTAATGACAGCAACTAGCCTATGTACCCTATAAATCTAACAAAAATAATATTACTTAATTTATGTATCTAACCTGTATAAAATGACCTGCTATCTACCAAATAAATAAATGATGCGCTCTCCTGGCGCTCTCAGCATGCCCATCTGCACATGTGGAGAGGATGCCTGAAAAATCAGATCCTCAGCTGTTAAAAAAAATCCTCCAGTGACTGTAGTTTAGATGACTGTCCCTGAATGTCTGTCTGTGCAGCACTGTCCAGTCAACAACACCTGCTGGGTACGGATGAAGAAAGTTTGGCTCAGTCAGGTTGTTTAATTACCTTGGTAGTGAGAATATCCATAGGACTTTTAAATTATCAGCAACAATACACGCCGTCGAATTTCGGATTTGTTGCCAAATATTCACGCAACACCGCCAAGTGGACCTATCAGGGTTGCCAGCCTAGACTATTTTCGTTGCCGTTTTCTCCGCTAATAATTGACGCGTCAGCACTTGACTTCGGGAATGGATTCCCCTGACCTATTGTGGGTCTCTGACGAATTTTAGGTCCAATTCTGGAGCTCCCCTTTAATATAACATGGCACTTACACAAGGCAACACCCCCCCCCCCATATCTTCCAATACTTCAAGCACTAGTCGCATTAGGTATAGTTTCTATCCCAATACTCCTTTGAGACTAAGCGGGTTTCTCAAAAATTACGAATCCGTCCCGGCTGTTACAGCGTCGCTCGGCCTCCTTGGTTTTGTCGAGAAATGCGAAAAACTTGCATACCCGGTATTTCTGGCACATGGGCTCAGTCAAGCACAAATCCTCAATTTTTGGGCATGGTGCCCCAACGTCAGGGCATGCCCCAAGGTATGGGCATGGTGCCTGTACGTTGGGGCACCATGCCCTGGAGCATGGGGCATGGTACTAGCATGGCACCCCCATGATATTTGGTTGAACTGAGATTGATTAGATACCTAAATAGGGCTGTCTTCCTGTCCTAGACCACAAGATACCTGATCTTATGTTCTATCCAACCTCTTTTTCCAATTTTAAAAATATTAGAGAACTTCCAAGAAATTTAGCCATCAATGAATTCCCCTTGTTCCCTGGAAATGGATAGGTAAAACAATAGGAAAAAGTGCTTCATTAAAGGCTAAATTTCTTGTAAGTTCTCTAATATTTTTAAAATAGGAAAAAGAGGTTGGATAGAACATAAGATCATGTATCTTGTGGTCTAGGACAGGAAGACAGCCCTATTTAGGTATCTAATCAATCTCAGTTCAACCAAGTATCATGCGGTTGCCATGCTAGTACCATGCCCATGCTCCAGGGCATGGTGCCCCAACGTATGGGCACCATGCCCAAAAATTGAGCATTTGTGCATGACTGCATGGGCTACTCGGAACCAACAGGCGGGAGCCTGATCCGCCGCGAAAAGAGCCAAACACGGAAATCCCCAAGATCAGCGTATAGTGTCATTAGTGTGATAAAAATGGAAGCTCGAACTCTTGGAAATGAGCATGAATGAAGCCAATAAGGACGTCTGCGTACTTCTTCTGCGTAAGTCTACCGTACATTTAGTCTTTCAGTTTGGATATCACGGGCCTACTTGTTACTGTCTGACGCATTTGACCTGCCCTTTGGCCAGCCCTTAGATCGCATTAAAGGACCCGTCGTCGATACAACGCCAATCAACCTTCTTCCATCATCCTCTGCGTGACAGGAAAAACTATAATAGGCTCGGCCGATTAACGCACTAAAAAGTCGTAGGAATACACAACGAAAAAATGGCGAAAATCTTGGATTTCCGGAGCTTACAATTCCATGATCAATAGGGGTCCTTTAAAAATACAATCATCATACCTGATGCTCTGCAGTGAGTTTCTTCATTATCTCCTTCTGGGCGCTGAATGCTGAGGCCCACCCACTGACGTCATCCTTATCCAACGCCGAGTCCATTTCTTTCCCATTGAGCGCGATCGTCTTATTGCTCAAAATAAGTCGAAGCTGCATCGACTCCTCCTTTCGCCTTTCCAGTTCATCCTGCATGGCAGCAAACTGATTCATCACTGTCTTCTGAGCTTGCATGTCCGACGTAGCGACGGACTGTCGCAGCTCGTTCAGGTCTCGGAGTAGTTTGGAATTCGACATCTCGAGTTCCTATTAATCAGAGGATCTAGATTTAAAGTAGGCCCCAAAATACTCTGTGTCTAACTAATAACCAACCAACTCCTTTTTGTATATCGTAATACTGGCAACCTGTTCCCTCCATTGAGGTGCCATAAACACTGAAGTGTTTCAGGTTGCTGCTCGCAAGTGGCTAACCAACTTTGCTCACTACCTTGATGCGATTTGGCGACGCCGAGATTCTCAATCTTCCATGGGCATAATGAAATCATCACCCGTGCCATTCGTGCTTTGCACTCTGCCGGGAGTATTTGTTAAATTATGTGTGTATCAATAGTGAAAATAATAAATGAACCTGAACCTGAAAAACTGAATGATTAACATTTAGCAATGCAATCTTTTTATATATATATATATATATAGTCTTTATTACCCATCAAAAACAGGACAGATGGAGTAAAGCAAAAAGAAAAAAAAAGAGAAGGGCAAGACGACAACACACTATTCCAAATATAAGAAAACAACGAAAAGCAACACGCTTGAACTACTGTTTCAGGACACTTGCCCACTTGACACTTGGACACTTGCCCACTTGCCTTTATAGAAGAGTTGTAATGACTAATTTGACGAGAAATTGCATCGACTGGGTCGATTACCGAATACTTATACGAAATATACCTGTTACTAGACCAAGGCGGCAGGCGGAGGAGGAACTTGCAATACTTATAAAACGTTGACCGAAGTTTTGATCTATCTGCATCTGTCAGTATTCTCCAAAAAGGACTCAGATAAAGGAAATGCGGAAGCGCCATCGCATTATATAGTCGAGCTAAAAGTCGTCGATCAAATTTTTTCTTATTAGCCACAATTCGACTGTAAGCAAAAGCTATCTGTTTTTTAAAATGTTCAAGTAATAGCCGCCGAGTTTCCAAAAAGGACTTGCCAATAGGCAGACCCAGATAAACTATAGAATCAACAAGTTCCACAAGTTAACTTTAGTTTAACTTTAACCGCACAGGGCTGAAATCCGACAGCCTAGGATATACAGGCCTTTTTTTGAAATTCAAATTCTACGCATCTGGACGAATTTAGGTTGTCGTGCAAGCAGCGCACACTCTGAAGTCTGACCGAGTATTTCAGTGTTTTCAAGTTTCAGATGTAAAACTAAGCTGCCCTTTCAGTTAAACTTTAACAGCATGTAATAAGTCAATCCTTCCGAATATTTTCAATGTTTCCTTTCATTTTTTCTTAGTGTTCTTACTTGATATTTGTTGATATTTAGGACAAGAATGTCGAAGAAGGGCAGAAAGAAGTGATGGTGACCCACAAGAGTGTGTACGTTTGAGGCAAGCAGATGCTGAGGATTTGATTAGACCGTGGTATCAGATACCATGGTATCTGCAAAAACGCAACTAATGGCGCGCCACCATGGCACCGCCGGAGAACAGCGGACGAGTCGTCAGTTTTTCAGTAATTTTATCTTAACGAGGGAAATCTTCTGAAAACGCAAGGATCAGCCTGTTAAACATCAAAATGATTTCACTTGAAAATGGAGTTTAACTACAGTAGAGGTATGCTTATTGGAACATCGCCTTATAGTGAACGGTCGACGACGAAAACCTAAAACCAATAAGAGCCAACTTTTAATGAATGTACTTGCTGAAACCGTTTATCAAATTTTTGCTGTCTTTTTGCAGGTTCTGTAGAGCCAAAAACAAATAAGCAACCGAACCTCCGCTTTTGGTCCCATGCAATAACAATGGATGTCCCGTCAAAACTGAGATGAGCTAGAGGTATTTGCTGAGCTTTGAGTTACTGCCCGTCTAATTCTCTCTTCGCCGCATATCAGAGAAATTGGTGCAGGAGGAGCGCTGACCGAAAGAGGATTGAGAAAAAAGAGGATTGAGAAAATACAAAAACGGGCTTGCCGGATCATTCTCGGACAAAATCACACCTCGTACGAGAACAGTCTTCGCACACTCGGGCTCAAGACACTATCTGAACGAAGGCATGAAGCAGTTATGAGGTTTGGGAACCAGTGTCTTGCTTCCGAAAGGCACAGGCAGATCCTACCCGACTTTGCGGCACCTACGGTCGATGGTCCTGTGACTAGAAGTAAAGCAGCCTCAAAAGTCACCCTAAAGCAACCACCTGCAAACTCCAGCGAGCGATACAATTTATCTTTTGTCCCCTACTTTGTCAGCACTACAATGCCAGATAATGTGCGTCTTGTGTTTGTGTGTGTGCTCATTTTAACTTTTTTTTTTTTTTTTTAACAATGCCACTGCTATTTTGACAATGCCACTGCTATTTTGTTAAATATTCTGGCAAATTACAACGATTGATTGATTGATTTATTGACCCGCTCTGCAGCGCGTCCGGACAACCAATCGGCTTTTAATTTGAAAATTTCTTCTCCGGGGCTTTATACTGAGAAACAGCTGTTTGTAGAGGTAACGGATTGTGATGTTACGCGTAGCTTCTACCCTCCGCTCGTTGAAATCGGGCAGGGTACATGGATTTATCCGACTCCGCATGGTCGTAGAACAGACATACGGAGACGAAGGTTCTGGTGCTTATTTGTTCCTGGTAAAGCATATGTCCTACCCACAGCCTGCAAATGTGACCTTGTTTCGATGCAGTAAAGGGGACGCCTTTGCGATAGAAGCTGAAAGTTAAAAATGCTCCTCATTTGGGATATGAACCCGTGACCTTCATTCACAACAGAGCAAAATAACACTAAGGAGTAGCGCCAACACTTAAAAAAAGTGAAACACACGAATAGCAGCGCCACTAGCGATAGAGAAAGTCCCTACTGAAACTGGGTCAGTCTTGCACCAGCGCTGGCTCCAATAGCTTCGTATTCATACTTCACATTCACAGCACAAAAAAAAAAACCTCCCCTATTTCCACGATGTGTGCAGACCCCATCTCAGCTCTACTAGAAATTTCTAAACCTGTAAGTTTGTCTCACTTTAAGCGCAACCAGAGTAATGGGCCGCGCTAAACGTATGGCCCGTTTGTGAGGCATGGGAAGCATAGGTCCTGGAGCTACTCCCTAGTATTATTTTGCTCTGATTTACAAGACAGACGCCCACCGAGCGACTTGTGACGTTTTCGTACCTGTAATCTGATGTTGTCTGACTGCTGCTCCTGGTCACAGCCAGCACGGTTCTCAATCTGTTGCCTGAGAGCCTCAATCTCTCTTTGAAGAAAGAGGTTTCTGCTTCGAAGTTTCATGACTAGGGCGAACTCATCTGAACTACCATCATTTACACTGCGTTCGAGACTACTCTCAGCACCCACCGATAGGGGCTTGCAATCGTCGTCCTCGTACTCTAAACGAGAAAAAAACATCATGGTAAGTAAGTAAGTAGGGATGACTTCGAAAAGCGCGATTTCGGCAATAGTCGTTTTTTGCAGAGCAACCGCATATCAGATACCAGGGTAACTGCAAAAACGACTAATTGCAGATCCAATTACCGTGGTAACACATACCATGGTATCTGCAAAAACGCAACTAATTATTCACTGCGTAGAATCGAGCGCAACTTAGTACCCGGCAAAGAGTGCGGCCTCGCTTCTTTTGACACGATTATGTCGTTTCGACTGACCATACTACGACGCAGTCTCGAATTTCGCAGCGTCATTTGTGTCGAACGAAGCGTGAACGCACTCTAAGACGGGTCCTAACACTGTAAAAAGTTTCTCCGAGTAAGGATTAAAGTTAACTGCAGTATTTGCTACTGGGATTAATCTTATCTCTACTGGGATAAAATTAATCCGAGTTAGAGATAATCTTATCTCAATAGAGACAAGATTAATCCCAGTAGCAAATCCTGCAAGATTTTTTCTTATAGTGAAGTCGCACTCCATTCTACCAAGAAAAAATAATCTGACAGAACCTTCGTCTCCCTATCTCTGTAATATGACTACGCGGAGTCGAGTATTTCCCCATACCCTGTCCGCTTTGAACGAGCGGAGGTTAGTAGCTTCGCACCACATCACTTTTCGTTACCTCTACAAATAGCTAAATCGCTGTGAACCACCGTCGAGGAAAAGGAGAAGTTAAAACTGATTGGTTCTATGGACGCACTCCAGAGCGGATCAGCGCGCGGAGTACGCCTCCTGCCAGCCTCCTTCAGCATTTCTTGTGCGATAAGCAACGGCGAACACGGAAGAGGAGTAGACGGGTATCAACATCAGCTCAAAGCTAGAGTAAATCCCTCTAGGTCCGCTCAGTTTTGTCAGGGTGTTCATAATCGCTGCATGCGACTAAAGACAGAAGTTCTATCTGATTATTTGTTCTTGATTCTACGAAGTGAAAAGTCGTAATTACTATGCCGAAGCAAATTTTTTAGATTTCTCGTTATGTTATATTTCATAATTTATCGTTTGTTATTTTAATTTTTAGACAAGTGATCACACATGCAACCTGTCCGGTGCCAATACGTAATTTAAAAAATCACTGGTCCGTACATATTTCGTCAAAAAAGTGGTCTTGGAAAAACATAAATCGCGTAGAGGCTGACCACTGAGACCTTTAGAGCGTGTTCCATCCTTCTAACAACAGTAACTATTAGTTACTATTTCCGTTCCAATCTCACAAAAAAATACTACGCTGACCGTTCCAACCTTCTCGAAATAGTAACTAAACTAATAGTAACTGCTTGTGCTTGGGTAAATTTTTTAAGATATTTATGACTGTTGTAACCCTATATAGGTGTATTATAATTTATCTGTATGCTCATAGGCTATTGACTATACCAAACAAATTTGGCGTAAGCCACGAAAGATTTCTGGTCAATAAAAAGATTTATCTATCTATCTATCTAACTATTTGCTTACCATGGCCGGGAGCGTAGTAAGCGTGGTAACTACGGATCTCTGTAACGTGATTGGCTCGATTACCCAGTGGAGTGATGTTTTACCTAAAGCTTAAAAAAGCGTTCCAGCCTTGACGCAAAATAGCCAAAACTCGTGACGTCATGCGTAGTAACTACGGTAAGTAGGGTGGAACACGCTCTTAGGCGTCACAGTTCGGGATGAGAAGGCATGTAATTATTATGCTTGTTCTAATGACAATTATAAGATAGTGGGAACAAAAGATAGGCCAATGGCCTATACAAAAGTCATTCTGGAAGAACCACCTTCTAACATCCTTGGTGGCCACTCACCAATTAACGTACGAACTGTTATGGGAATGTTCCTCTTTTCTCATCTTCCCCCAGCTCCCTATTTTTTTAGTATCACGAGTGAAAACATAACTCGCACGGCAAACTGGTAATCAAGGAAACCTCCCGTCAAGAAAACATGGAAAACTTACCACCATTCATCTCGCTCCCGCAGATCGACCCGCCATCTCTTTCTGGCTCCCGCTCAACTAGGCGACTCAAGTATTCCTCGAGCTCTTCAATCCTTTCCTTCAGCAGTTCGTTGTCCTGCACCACTTGTAGGTGGTGTGCATTGTCAACTTCGAGTTGCCGCTGAACTTCTTTCCTCTCCACCTCAAGGCTCTCGCGGACAGTCTGGTTGCTTTCTGCTGCTCGGGCCTGAAAAAAAAACGCGATAACTACTCTGTTACTTTTTTGTGTGGCAAGAATAAATTCTTATCTGAAGCGGATCGAACGCTTATTCTCTTTATTCATCTATTGCCACCGAAGGCTATATCGTCTCCCGTCCGGAGATGTATGTTACTTTGTCAACTTCAAACGAATCGAATTAGTGTCGATTGTTAAGCTGCTTTCACACTGACGCGTTTGCCTTTCAAACTGAGCTACGCAAGCCTTGCGTTGCGCTTGCGACGACGCAACGCGAAGCTTGCGCGTCGAAATTTGACGCAAAGCAAGAATGGAACTGAGCTCTATTTTTACGTTGCGTCCGACGCGTACGCATCAGATTGTTCAATTTATTTGTCATTAAAATATGGAAGTTTTTGAAAAGAAACTGGTAAAACTAGTGCAAGAGCGACCCGGACTGTACGATAAAAAGCTCCGTGACTACCATAACAAGACTTTCATAAATAATACATGGATATCAATTTGTGAAATCATCAACACGGAGTTTGGCAAAAGCATGACTGGTAAGTTTACATACATCCAAATACGGTCGTACATCCAAATACGGTCATACATCCAAATACGGTAATACATCCAAATAGTGCTGCAGCTACTAATATTATGTCTTCATTAGAACTAGACATTTTCTGAAAACGCAACGCACAAGCCTTCGCGATGTGAAAGGACCGACGCAAGACAGACGCAACACTTGACTCTACGCATGCGCAACGCAAGCGTCTTGCGTTCTCAGTGTGAAAGCTGCATTACGATAAAGGCCCCGTACAATGTGCTCTCGCCTGATCTGACTCATCACCAGCTGACTTTTCAACAGGAACTGGATGAAGAGTGCAACGTCCAAAGTTGCGTTGTCAGCAATTAGCGTGTTGAACTCGAATCCCAACACGTTGCACTGTCACCAGTTTTCAGCGCCCTTGCTTTGCATAAGAGAACCCGGCACAGGATTTGATACTCTACCAAATCCGCTTGTGTTTGGACTCGGTGTTGAACTCGAGAGAAACATGGGAGCTAAAAACGCTTGAAGCCACAGAACACGGAACCCGTGTTAGGATGCGCACTGGATGCGCTCCGTAAAAACGACTTGTAACGAACACGGATTGAGAATCGCGAGCCTGAAAACGCAACTCAAAGTTAAAACGTCCATGGAACCGTAGCTGTACTGTAATACGGAGAAATCAGAGCACCCTAGTTGCATTGCCAAATCCCTCTACCTCCTTCGCACAGATCCAACAGAGATACAGCAAATCGTGAACACCGTTCAGCACTCCAGTTTACAAAGCTTCAGGAGTTCAAACTAGCTCTTCCTAATGCTCAACAAAGCTTTTAATCGTCGCCGGAGGGATGTCCGGTCTGTTCCTACCAACAGGTTCCTATCAATCCTGTCAGCAAGCACTAGAAAAATTAGGGATGAAAACCCTTGCCTTGCGTCGCGTCGGCACGATCTCACATTGAAATTCGGACTAAAGTGCCTCGCCTCGGAAATGCACCGTGAGATCCTGCCACCTGAAGACGATAAAAGAAAGGATAATCGCCCAACAAGGAGTATCTCAAGGGCAGCTAAGAAAGCTCAGCTAACGAACCCGCCCGCCCATGGCAGTGAACGCTATTTGAACTCATTTGCGCCTTATTTTATCCGTAATTTTAATGTGAATTAATCAAATTGTAATTTGACAATCCCGTGCATTTTGTATTATCAGAATTTTGGGAATAAATGAATTGTAACTGTAATTACTGTTTCGTTTGTGGATTATTTGTGTGTCCTTCGTCAAATAAAAAAATAGGATTAAAATACAGTACCTCCAGCTGTTCTTCCAGTCGGCTGATATTCTTCTGCAGCTCTTCATTACTGTGTTGTAATTTCTCTTCCCGCTTCTTCGCCTCCTCGAGAGCGTTGATGAGATCAACCTCTGCCTCTTTCATCAATTTAACGTCACCCTCGAGTGCCTGGATACGGAGGTCGAGCTCGGAAATCTGAGCGTGCGCGGATTTGAGCTCCGACTCTGCGCGAACAGAGCGCTCGTGGCGAATCTTGAGCTCCTGAAAGATGAACCAAAAAACGATTAATCGAAGCTCTCGGCGAAGTTTTGGTCATCGTCCTCGTCAAGATAAAAGCCCCTAGGGATTTTTTAAGGCACTGACCATCTCCGCATCGACTACATAGCTTGATAGGAGTTGCGTTTTTGCAGATACCATGGTATCTGTTATCACGGTAACTGGATCTGCACTTGGTCGTTTTTGCAGTTACCGTGGTATCTGATATACGGTTTCTCTGCACAAACGACAACTGCCGAAATTGCGCTTTTCGAAGTCATCCGAAAAGAAAAACTGATATCCAGTCACATCACTAACTGCCAAACTTCTTTCCCACCAATTTGACAAAAATTTACGAAAGTGAGATGACGACTTTTTCAGATACCACGATAACTGGCCAGATACCACGCTAACTGCAGAAACATCTTTTGACCGTAGTATCTGATACCACGGTAACTACTAAAACGACTTTTGACCATGGTATCTGCAAAAACGACTTTTGACCGTGGTATCAGATACCATGGTATCTGCAAAAAAGCAACTAGGGTGTTCGATAAGAAAAAAATCATACCCATAGAGTTTTGACGAATCATAAGGAAATTAATCTCTCCGACTTAACCGTAACTCCTAAAGTACGCCTCCCGTGCTGCGTTTAAAGTGACCTTGTTCATGAATATGCTGGTCTGTCTATTGCCGCTGTGAGAATTTCTCAGGTTGTAGGTTGATTAGTTTCTCACTCTTAAATTGCGGATTCTTGATTTCCACGCCAGATCTTTCCTAAAAGCTCTGAACAATGAGCTTGTTCCACCCAACTTACCGTAGTCACTATGCATGATGGCACGAATTCTGGCTTTTTGGCGTCAAGGCTGGAACGCATTTTTCTATTTGCACCAAAATATCGTGCCACGGGCTAATCGGCCATCACAGAGATTCGTAGTTACCAAACTTACTATGCTCCCAAGCGTGGTTACCAAATAGTTACTATTAGTTACTATTTCGAGAAGGTTGGAACGGTCAGCATAGTAACTTTTCACGAGGCTGGAACGAAAATAGTAACTAATAGTTACTATTGTTAGAAGGGTGGAACACACTCAATGCGTACGTGTTTTTGCAAGTGCCCGGCACTGCAGCACTTGCCTGAATGGCAGATCCGCAGCTTCTTCCGAGTACTTTTCGCAAGTGAGCGTCGCAAGAAAGTAGCTATAGCAAATGAACGTTCATAAGAGGGCAATGAGATGGTTGTTACGCCCACAGGCACGAATGGGTGGGCAGCCTGTTGTTCGCGTGATCCCACAAAGAGCCACAAGTTGAAACTCGCGGAAACGCCGTTTTGTCTATTTTTTGGGCGGTAATTTCAAATATTTGAAAATATAAATACAAATCATGTAAAAATCTCAATAAATATACCTTACCATTCTGTGCAAAAAGGAGCTTCAGTTTTATGTCTATACATACTTGAGAAAGTTTTTAATTTTAGTGTTTTGATGTTATTTTGCTGCTAATTTGTATTTCCCGCCAAAATCGAGCCACAAAATCGACAATCACCTCGGCAGTTGTTTGTCGAATTTGAGCAACAAACCGAGCCACGAAAATATTGTTGGTCGCGGAAACACTTGTGGGCCACAAAAAAGGCCGCGAAAATGCTCTTTTCGAGCCACAACCGCCCCACAACCTGTTTGTGGGAGCACGGAAAAAAGCCTAAATTAAATAAACATATTTCGATGTGATTTTTTGTGGTGTTTTCGCGAGTCACAACTTGTGGCTCGATTGTGTGGCACACACTTCCGTCTCCGTCACAAACACTCAGAAATGTGTGGGCCACAAATATGTGGCGGAAAACGCCTCTAGCGTTTTCATACCATCCCGGAAAGAGAAACAACATGACAAACACTACAGGCGTATTCTCGCCGTTCGTCGAGGACTCCACTTGAGGAGTCCCCGCGTTTTTGTTTGTGCCGGGGACTCACTAACCGTATTCTCGCGAGTCCCCACGGACGAGGAATGCTCCGATTATCATCACCATCATCAAAAAGGACTCTCTTTCAGATTCGGAGGGGAATCATTCTTTGCTGGTGTTGTGCAATGTAAAACTAATTAAAAATTATCAGAATAAACAAAACCAAGAATAAAGTGGATCCAGACTGATTTCGTCAACTGTATATTTTTTTTTATCGAACAAAATCCGTTTCGGAAGCATTCCCCGTGTTCTCGTTGTTTTCGTACGCGGACTCCACGTGGAGTGACTCCCTCTATTCTCGCCGTTCACTTCGTACGCCTTACATCTGATTAAGCTTCGGAAATCGAGTGATTAGCGACACAGTTCTCGTCACTGATGGTCACGACCGGACTTACCTGATACTCCTCGTCGATTTTCTTCAACGCCTTGCATTCCTTCGTTACTTCGTCAAGTCGCTCTTGAAGCGTCATGATCTTGATCTCCATGCCTTTGTTCAAATGCTTCACGTGTTCAATAGAGCGCGCCTCAGCCTTAAGCATCCTGAACTGACGTTTCGCGAGCCAACGGCGCACACAGCTTTGCACAATCACTATATCTCGGCGCATTCGTCTATAGCGTTTTTGCGCTACCCACATGCGCACATTCTTTTGAATGATTACCGCCTTGCGCACGCAGATTTCGTGCAAGTATGCCTTGCGCGCTAAGAATCCGCGGCAGCGAGCTTGCAACTGCCTGATAAGCAAGCGGTTCCGCTGGTACTTGGTGCGCGCTAGCCATGAACGCACGTTCTTCTGAATTGTAATAGCCGCTCGCGTCCGGCGGATGTCCTGCGCTTTTCGGCGCGCAAGAACGCCCCTACAGCGCGCTTGAAAAGCAATAGCTGCCGCGCGCAATTCCACATAGCGCTTTCGGTGAAGCCAACCGAGCATTGTCTTTTGCACTATTACACTACTCCTGTGGAGAATATCAGTTCGAAGCTTCTCGAGGAAAGCAACTTGTCCGGACCGGAAAAACACCTTTGTCCGACCAAGCTTGAACTTATCCGGATCGACCAGGATTCCCGTCACAATCCGCTCACACACATCTCGGTATTCCGCATTTTTCCGCCCAGATTTTGAGAGCAGATGATAGCGCTGGTAAAAGTCTTCATAGGTCATACGAGATGGAAATCCGGCAGCGGATAATCGGACCGTCTCCAAGACACCACAAGCTCGAAGCTGCTGTACAACTCGATGCGGATCAAACACAAACGGCGCTTTCTCGTCATTCGGCTTCACACAACGGATGTAGTACGGCGTGGTATTATTCAGAGTTACCGTAAGCTGCATCAAGCTCTCTTTAAACTGTGAACCCACAGTTCGCTTCATTTTACGGAGAGTGGTGGTACTGCCGGTGTTCGGCCCAATTTGCTTCAGCTGATTGGGTCCCAGTCCTCGTCTCGGGGTCGTGCCAGCCACTTTCCTCAACTCGGTTTTGGCAGAGGGGGAGATGTCCTCTTCCTCGAATATTGAAATCAGAAGGGGATTGGAGGACGATCGGAGAACATTGACCTGAAAAAGATATAACATTTTAATATGATGTCTGAGATTGTTAGTTTTTGGAACGTCATATCTGTTTCTGCGTGTTGTATTGCGTAATGTATTACAACGATTTTGGTGGGAAATAAAACATTCATTAATTCATTCATATTCGCAGGAGCAATAATTTGTGAAAAAAAAGGGTCGGGCGGTTTCTCTCTCCCTCGCACATTGTAATTATCAATCCAATGTTTTTCAAACGAGGAAACGATATTCTTATTCTAGCGATAGATAGATAGATTGAATGCATAACAGTCAACAAGGGCCATCGCACCAGAAAGAACAATACAAAAGCAGAAAAAACATGAACACTGTGCCTATGTTTCAAACTACATGGATACAATTTCCCTTGTGTGCTAATCCTATCCGGACGAACCTTCCAAACAGCTGAATAGGCTGGGAACTTTTCTTTCTCATTCTTCACACTTTGACCCTTCTTGACAAGGGTCAAAAACAAACCTGTCATAATCTGAATTAAGGACAATCCGTAAATTGTACTATAAGTATAGAATTAGAATAGAATTTAATGCACAAAAAGCCTGAGGCCATGGCAAAAATGGTAACAAAAAAGAAAACACTTATACGAAATAATAAAACTAAACTAAAGGAAATTCTCTCTATGGGCTAGAGCTACCTTTAGGAACCTTGCCAGCCTCTTCAAATCTTGAAATCATTTACTTCCAATAACGTTCGACATCCACACTTCATTATTTATTGTAATTACATTCCCAAAAACCTCAACCCGCAGGTCACCTAGCTCACGGCATTCACACATCAGATGTAACAAACTCTCATTTTCACTACCACACATCGGGCAAAAATAGGGACCAGTACGTCCTAGTTTATTTCCCAAATATTTCCTCCGCTTTCCCAATGGCAAACAATCAGCCCGGCAACTAATTATAATTCTAAGATCCACCCACTTAATCCCAGCCTTAAAGTAGTACCTACTCGGCCTTCCCCCCTGGGCTCGTAACCATAAAGTCACGCGACTTTACGGCGTTACAGATCCCTTTGTGGCTGTAGCCCAACGCCGTGCCGAATTTGACTCTTCTCTAGAGCGGAGCCATCCTTATTATAGTGCGTTTGTGTAGTCATTTAGTTTAGTCTGATCATTTTCTTTCCTTTATTGTTTTTCATATACTCCGTATGGGCACGTTCTGTGCCATTTCTATATGGGTTGATAATATTATTGATTGAATCTGGATGAAGATTCTAGCAATTAAAAGTGTCTGATTCTTGTGAATTACTTCATAGGAATTGCGGGGAGGTAAAGCTGTGGGGTCGTTGACACGGCAGAGTTTTTCACACACAAAGCCAGCCCGACACAACATCTGTTTCCCTGACATCTTCAGAAGCAATTAGTTGCATTTTTGCAGATACCAGGGTATCTGTTGCCACGGTAACTGGATCTGCAATTAGTCATTTTAGCAGCTACCGTGGTATCTGATATACGGTTGCTCTGCAAAAACGACAATTGCCGAACTTGCGCTTTTCGAAGTCATCCCAAAAGAAAAACTGATATCCAGTCACATCACCAAGTGCCAAACTTCTTTCCCACCACTTTGGGAAAAATTGATGAAAGTGAGATTACTTTTTCAGATACCACGGCCTGACTGTGGTATCTGAATATCAGATACCACGGTAACTGGCCAGATACCACGATAACTGGGAAAACGCCTTTTGACCGTGGTATTAACTACCACGATAACTGCAAACACGACTTTAGACCGTGGTATAAGATACCATGGTATCTGCAAAAACGCAACTACTGACAACTCACAATCTCCGCTGTGGCCGTTATGACAATGAAATTCATAGCGACTTGCTTCAGTCGAAAATCAGGCGAGAGCAGAGGAAAATAATACCGTAGGGAGCAGCGCCAAGACTTCAAAAAAGTATCACACACTCGAATAGCAGCGATGCTAGCACCGCTAGCGACAGAGAATGTCGCTACTAAAACTCTGTCAATCGTGCACCAGCGCTAGCTCTGATAAATTTATATTCTAAACACAGCCCCTTAATGCCTTAGGCTCGGATTTATTAATAATTTTTTACAAATAAATCGGAATTAGTGAAGCGTTGTTTTTTGTGCCACTGGCATGTCTGATGCTTTTAAGAAACATGAGGTTTCTTTATATTTGTCAATCAAACTGTACCTTACCCTGTTTTATCGAAGTGAGCAGATCGCATCTTTTACTAGAAATTTTCTAAACCGCATTTTCTTGAATGTCCCGAATTTTCTTGAATGTCCCGAGCGTAGTGGGCGGCGCTACGAGTAAAGCCCGTTTCTGATACGCTACTCCCTTACTCGCTACTCCCTAGTGTCATTTTGCTCTGGGCGAGAGACCTGTTGCTTTCTGGCACCGGAAACACAGTAGTTGCGTTTTTGCAGATACCATGGTATCTGATACCAAGGTCTAAAGTCGTTTTTGCAGTTACCGTGGTATCTGATACCACGGTCAAAAGGCGTTTTTGCACTTGTCGAGGTATCTGGTCAGTTATCGTGGTATCTGATATTCTGATACCACGGCCCGACCGCCGTAACTGATCGTGGTATCTGAAAAAGTCAGCTCCTTTTCATCATCACCAACAATAGAGCCTGAGGAATTTGTCAAATTACTGGGAAAGAAGTCACGGTAACTGATCGTGGTATCTGAAAAAGTCAGCTCCTTTTCATCATCACCAACAATAGAGCCTGAGGAATTTGTCAAATTACTGGGAAAGAAGTTTGGACTGGATTTCAGATTTTTCTTTTGGGATGACCTCGAAAAGCGCAATTTCGGCAATTGTCGTTTTTGCAGAGCAACCGTAGTATCAGATACCACGGTAACTGCAAAAACGACTAAATGCAGATCCAGTTACCGTGGTAACAGTGTTTTCGCGACTCAAGTATTTTTATGTTATGTTCCGATCGAACACAGGAAATTCGACTCGAATAGACTGGGATGTTTAACACAATGTCATCGTAAATACCCCTTGGGCCCAAGCTGACTGCAGCCTGACGAGGCTCCTTGCCAAGAAGGACCGAAATATCGATGCCAAAGCATCGTAGCTGACGTATCCATTGTTTGAATAAATGTCATCATACAACGAAACTAGAATAATGAGGAGCTCCCCTCCATGAGAAAACAAACAAGAGCTGTAAGCTCATATGGCACTTGCATGCAGAGCCGTTACTAGCCAAAATGTTTGGGGGGGGGACAAGGTATTTACCGACTGGCTGGTAATTTTTACCGACTGGTTTTGCAGATAAAAACGACTGTGTTGACGAAAAATCGGCTAATTTTAGGAAAAATCGACTATTTTTACGAAAAACCGACTGTTTTTAAGAAAAATCGACTGTTTCCAAGAAAAAATCGACTGTTTTTAAGAAAAATAGCGGCGCTTCGCGCCGACTCGGCTATTTTTTACCGACTGGCCGACAACATTGGGGGGGGGCGTCCCCCCCCCTCCCCCCCCCTAGTAGTGACGGCCCTGCTTGCATGGGTTGAGATGTAGTGTTTGATCAAACGTACTTTTAAGGTTACCTTTGCGGTTCAGATGCGCACTTTAAGGGAGCTAGAGAAAAAGTACTTTGTTTTAAAACTTGGCTGTAATGATACGCACTTAATAGGCAATAGAAATTCATCTGTAAGAAAAACTATTGAGACAAAACGATCACAGGCCCTTAGGGATCATTGATATATACCGTTTGGTAAAAAGTATTTTTTTTTTCACTTTTCGGTTAAAATGTGTACTTTAAGGGTGATAAAATAAATTTTTAAGCAAAACCCTTGCGGCACAAATGATCATGGGTTGAGATTTATCGTTTGATGAAAAAAAAGTAGTTTTCGACCTTGTGGTTCAGATGCGCACTTTCAGGGAGCTAAAACTTCATTTATAAGCAAAACCCTTGAGGCAAAAATGATAATGTGCTCATGGGGATCATGAAAATGTATAATTTGCTTAAAAGTATTTTTCTAAATTTGCGGTCAAGATTGGTACTTTAAGGAATGTCGGATTTGGAAAGTGGCGATTTCTGAGAAAATCTTGTCGAATCTCTAATATTCCAGCCCAGTTCGATCGTCCTAGCACATCTGGAAGTACCTTAAATCGCGATCACCGGAATTCCGGACCCCCCCCCCCCTCAAGCTCCCCCACAGTCGCCGGAGCCAATCCGGTTCTGTAAGTGATTTATCCAGAGCATCTCTTTACTATCCCCACAAAGTTCGATCCCGATCTCCCCAGTCTGAGCCGGTCACGTATTTTCTGCCCCCCCCCCCCATTGTTGTCGAATCCGGTCCGGACATGACAAAGGTCACCAGAGACATGTCCTCTGATCAATTATCAAATTTCACTCAAATCCGATCAACCGTTCCAAAGTTACATATTCCGGATTCCCCCTCCCGCTACTCCCCCCACGACTATTGGATCATGTAAATTTTTATTTATAAGTCAGTTTGATCGGGTCCCTGATTCGCCTCCCAAGTTTCGTCGTGAAAATCCCCAAAACCGCCATTACCGAAATTCCGGGAAACTCCCCTCCACCCCCCCACCCCCCAGTGTCCAGATCCAGTCCAAATGTATAAAGGATTTATCTGGAGCAGATGCTTGTTCTTCCCAGCAAGTTCCACTCCGATCCCTCCATTCTAACCGTTTCTCAAGATTTCCGGCCTCCCCCCCCCAACTCCCCCATAGCTGTCGAAATCCGGTCCGGTCTTCAAATGGGACATCAGAGGTATGCCATTTATTCAGTTATTAAGTTTCATTCCAATCCGATCATCCGTTCGAAAGTTACACACTACTCCAGTTTTCCGGATTCCCCAGCCCTCCACTCCCCCCCAGGTGGTCGGATTGGGAAACTGATTATTTCCAGGCTAGTCCGGTCGGGTCCCTGATGCTCCTGCCAAGTTTCATCGTCCTAGCACATCTGGAAGTACCCCAACTCGAAAAAGTGTGACAAAAACTACTTAATTCTCAGAATTCCCCGGCCCACCACTCCCCCCAGATGGTCGGATCGGGAAACTGATTATTTCCAGGTTAGTTGTGGTCGGGTCCCTGATTTTCCTGCCAAGTTTCATCGTCCTAACACATCTGGAAGTACCCTAACTCGAACATGTGGGACAAAAAAATTCGGACAGACCGACCGACCGACCGACAGACCGACCAACCGACAGACCGACCGACGGACGGAATTGCGATCGGTATATGGCACTTGAGCCAGAGGCTGCAAGTGCCATAAAAACATGTCTTTTTATCACGTCACTCAAGTTTCGAGACCGCCACCACTTCCCACCGCTGAAATCAGTTCCGCTTCGAACTTCGGAAAAGCCCAAACAGAGGGGGCAGAAAGCCTGAATATATAATCTCGCTGAAATCCAGCTTGAGAAACACACGGCAAAAATCCCCCCCCACCCCCACCCACCCACTACCAAGGAGTTAAATGTTTATAGTTGATGATATAGAGGTGGGAGGTGGAAGGAATAATATTGTTGCACCATTGTTACCATTCACTTGAAGCTGTACGTACTAAACAGCCTCTACGGCAAGACTGATCCAGGCTGATACCTTTGCATCTATAACGCTGATACTAAATGCAGTATTTGTTGTTTTGTTTACCTGTTCTTCGTTGACTGAGTCTCGATTTTTCTCTACAAAGCCGGTGACCTCGTACTGAACGCTGTCAGCGAAATGTTTGATTATGAACGCTGTGTTCGATCTTTTGGGCTTCTCAAAGTGTTCATACTTTTTGCAATTCTCAGTCAACTTGTTCAACCACGACTGTTCATTTCCTAAAAAGAAAAAAAAATCCAAAGTTATCCTGTGAAAGTATACCGCTTTCGGAGCAAAAACTACATTAATAAATAATCATAATAATACAACTATAAGAAAATAGATCATTGGGTTGGGATCTTCCGGGTAGGCTAAAAACTGTAGACTGGAAATATTCCAACAAACAAAGATTAAATGAATGGCCTTATAAGCCACTTACCACAACCCTGTTGGCTGTTGCTACCCTGTTTTGCCCGTGCGATTATTTTCGTCCACCTATTGGCCATTATCATTCATACCCGATCGGCTATTAACATCATTGCCATAGAACTCTCCACTCCCAAATCCGCCCCCCCCCCCCCTAAAATGTCAGAAACTGGCCAGAACGAATAGCAAGTTATTATAATTCAGTACTATAATTCAAAAACCTCGGGTCAAAGATAAATCAGCGCTAGATTAAACACAAACGTGCTGCTACGATGACGAGATATAATCTGATTTAAATTTGTATTTTATGTTGACACAAATCGCATATTTGGTTCTTGTAACACGATACTCGATCGAGAAACTAAAATCCAACTGTACCCTATGTGTTCTACTAATTACATTATTTTTAAACAGATAAATCTTTTTATTCGCCAAAAACTTATCATGGCTTACGCCAAATTTGTCTGGTATAGTCATGGATACAATATACACATAAATCATAATAGGCCTACGTATATAGGGCTACAAAAGTCATAAATTACCCTATGTGTCCTACTAATTACATTATTTTTAAACAGATAAATCTTTTTATTCGCCAAAAACTTATCATGGCTTACGCCAAATTTGTCTGGTATAGTCATGGATACAATATACACATAAATCATAATAGGCCTACGTGAATAGGGCTACAACAGTCATAAATAAAATTATAAATTTAAATTAGCAGCTCAGCTTACGCTTCGTTATACAACTTTAGGAATGAAGGGACAAAACTCTTTGCGAACCTCTGGTGGGCACATTTGATTGGCTGTAACTTTTCAACCGCAGTAGCTACCTTGCTCCATCGCAGGCCTTTCGTCAGCTTTTTGGAAGGGAAAATGTTTTCGTGGATTCGGTGATTTAGAGATTTAACACCAAACTCCATACAGAGTTTGAGCCTCCGTTAATGTTAGGAGGCGATTTTGAATTTACGTAGTAACTCTTCATAGGACCTCTCGGCCACCTTTGACGCTATGATTAGGGCTCTGCTCTAGTCTGGCGGTCTGTTCGGCCGTAACGGCCAAAATACCAAACAGGGCATTCTTGAATTTGGTCATTCTTGCCTTACCTTTAGGAAATCGACATTCTTCGTCCAAGAGATCTAATATTCCCAGCTTGTTCTCAATCAGGTCAATGCACGGCTGGTTATCATAAAAGTCAATGAACTTCCATTCGAGATCCTCCTTCACATATTCTTCTTGCTCCAATTTGAACACATGAAGGTTAAACTGCTGCTGTAGTTTCTCGTTCGAAAAGTTGATGCAGAACTGCTCGAAGCTGTTGATGTCGAAGGTCTCAAACCCATAAATATCGAGGACTCCGATGAATCGGTGGGTCTTCATGGAGCTGGCTAGGGTTCTGTTCATCTTTTGAACGATCCAGCTGAACAGGTGGGCGTAAATGTGCTTTGCGAGTGCGTCGCGGCCGAACACAGCCTAGAAACGAAGATATTGGGCATAGTCTCGCCGTTCCCCGGGGACTCCTCGGGGAATCGAAGGGAACGGCGAGAATAGAGGGAGTAACTCCACGCGGACTCCGCCTACAGAAAACAGCGAGAACACGGGAAATGCTTCCAAAATGAAATTTGTTCGGAAAGAAAATATGCAGTTGACGAAATTAGTCTGTATCCACTTTATTTTTGGTTTTGTTTATTCTGATTGTTTTTTATTAATTCTACATCGCACAACACCAGCAAAAACTGATTCCCCTCCGAATCTGAAGGGAGTCCTTTTGATGATGGTGATGATAATCTGAGCATTCCCCGTCCGTGGGGACTCGCGAGAATACGGGGAGTGAGTCCCCGGGACAAACAAACACGCAGGGACTCTTCAAGTGGAGTCCTCGGAGAACGGCGAGAATACGCCTATTGTTGCATTTTTGTTACAGTATTTAAGAGGTTAATTCTGTCAGAGAAGCACATCTGGAATTACGGCCAGACAGAATTGTTCTGCAATGTTAAAAATCGGTCTAGCCCCACTGATGCGTGGAGCCCTTCTTTCAAGCTGTAGAGTTATTCTTTTCTGATTTGACGATCAATTTTCAAAATTTCAAAAAATTTTCGTATCTTAAAAAACAACAGCTAAGCAAAGTTACTCCCGAACGATTCAGAAAGATCTTGTGGTTCCTGAACATATTTTTAATGTGACGATTCATTGTTGAATTCCAAAAGTTCTAATTTTAAGTTTTTGTTTTTGAGCGTTAACTTTGTAAGCGGAAGATCGCTGGTCCGAATACCAATGGAGAGCATCAAAAATAACAAAATTTTATAACTGAATATATGAAAGTAAATTGCGTTTAAATAAGAAATTTAATGAATTTGAGTAACGCGTCGAGCACGTTTGCGAAAAAAGGGGTTTATGACTTACCTCATCGGCTTTGAGAGGTTTGGTGAAAGTCTCCTTCCCGCTGACGATTTGTCTGGACACGAGGCCCCAGCGAAATTGCTCTCTGAAGTCTCTCTGTAGTCCCAGGAGATCCATAGCCGTTTCTAGGCTTTTGTTCTCTCGCTGGAAAAAGTTGACACTGTGATTTTTAACCACATCATCCTGGTTATTACTCTTTCTCAGGAGATTAGTTGAGATTGTAAGTTTGTGTTCGAAGGTAGCTCAACGGAGGATGTGAGAAAAAAGCATATATGCAACGATGAAATTATAAATGGCATCCAAAGTAACGTAAAACTGTTACATTCCGCAGAAAATTGGCAGATGAACGGATCATTAGAAACATGGTTGCTTGAAGATATTTGACTAGGTTCGGAAAGATTAGCGACTCAAATTTTCAACAAAAAACAGTAGCGTCACCGAGTAGAGAAGACGTCGTTTTACAAAAGAAATACGACAACAAATAAGAACAAGTGCGCAAGCGCTCAGACGTGGAGTGTAAAAGAATGAATTGGATCGTAACGTTGAATTTCCCGTAACGTTTAATATTCGTATTGCATAGTTATCCGTGAAACCAACAATTGAGTTCTCAAAGAATCTCCAAACACGGCTCAGGCTCAGGCTCGAACACCCTAATGTCAAAGTCACAAATTTTCATAAGCGCGTCTCATCTGACACCTTCCACGTGAGCCCCATTTTGCCCCTGAACCGGGTGGGTGTGGGGGTTGGGACCCCGGAAAGGCACAACTAGACCCCAATACCCACAAGTGTACCAAGTTTGAATTTGATACTTGCACTGGTTCACGAGTTATGAGCTCCACAAAAAACGGTGAAAACCGAAAGCCGAAAGCTGCTATAGCGCTCGCAATAGTGGATTGTTCCAAGGAACACTCCACTAAAAATGCTTAAAAAAGTTCTCTTCCCAAGGGCCGACAGTAAGTTTTTCATAACTTAATTATTCACGAAGGCCTTCCGCTACCTATTCTTATAGCATGGCGATTTTCTTCACACATTTTTCTGAAGTCACTGCACTTTTCCCACCCTTCTGCCGCCTCTCTTCCACTCGCGTGTTGCTTCCACGGAGCTCGTTAGTCGTTGGTCGAATTACCGGTTATGCCAGTTTTTCTCATCAAAGCCAAGGGGTCCGAGTGAGACTAAACACAGCTGGGAGGGGTTTGCAATCTTCTGGAGAACAAAAACCGCAGACTTTTCAGGGAAGCAAGTATGTTAGAATATCGGAACGGATGCTGTTTGTGCACTAAGTGTTGTTTTAGTTGTTGTAACTATAGCCTCCTTACTAATACTCACCGAAACTGTACTGCCTTCTCCATCTGTGGCCTGAATTTTAACGTTTCCAAGATGCAACACGGCGGCCAGAATTCGGAAAAGTTGCGCTTGGTCTTCTTCGGTAAAATTTAACGTCAAAAGAGCCTTCTGAGTTTCATGGAATGTCGTCAAGTCATCAACACCGGGAATGTACGCGTTTCCGCCTTGATTTGTGTAGAAGAACTCTTCTGGCGGACCTGACGGAAATGACAGAAGTTATCGCAGTTCGTTTTACGTTAGCACAAAACATTAACAAAATAAATTACAACCCCTACAAAGCTCCATTAAACATCGTGACAATCCTAAGCTAAATCAGACAGGTCGTGCCCCCCAGATGCTTAAGGGGTAGTCTCGCCGTTTCCCGAGGACTCTTTTTGAGGAGTCCTACCGTTTTTTTTGTCCCAGGGACTCACTCCCAGTCGCGAGTCCCCACGGGTGGAGAATGCTCCGATTATCATCACCATCATCAAAAAGGACTACCTTTCATATTCGGACGGGAATCGATTTTTGCTGATGTTGGTGGCATGTAAAATTAGTTACAAACAATCAGAATAAACAAAACCTAAAATAAAGTGAATTCAGACTAATTTCGTCAACTGCATATTTTTTACTTTAAGGATAAATAGCCCAAGATGCTCCGTAACACTAAAGGCGTGTCCCGTTCTCCGAGGACTCCTCGGGGAATCAAGGGGAACGGCGAGAATAGAGGGAGTCATTCCACGCGGACTCCGCGTGCGGAAAACAGCGAGAACACGGGGAGTGCTTCCAAAATGGATTTCGTTACTTGGGCAGCATTCCATAGTTGAGTCATCGTGGTCCGACCTGACTTGGCTTCCTTCTCGAGGTTTCTGCCAAGTGTGGAACGCTGCCTACCCTTAGCACGCAGGCCATAAGTTTTCCAGCACCATTGAGAAGTCGGCCCTCAGCCACCCAAAAGGAAGTAGTAAGTAAGTAGGTTACATATGTATATTTCATTTGTAACCCGCTAAATACATATGGCGATAGCGGAGTAGAAAGAACAACGAAAAACAACACAAGGTAGAAACAGCTATAAACACAAAAAGTGCAGACATAATTTCTGGGCCTAACAAATTCATGAAAAACATCGTGTACAAGATGACCCAGATGGCGTGCTGTGCGTAGTAGTGACGTTAAAGCGCTTGTTAGACCGATACTGGAGTATGACCACTGTTCTGCTTGGGCGTTTCTTACGCTAACCTTCCAAATGCTGATAAAACGACGAGTTCTACGTCATGCGGTAGGGATGATACTGTTCGAGGCTGCTCCCTTAACCTTGGGCCAGACCAACGGTGCAAGCTGAAGGGAAGATCCTTTCAGTTCGCTTAGCTGTTCACGATAGCCTTCAATACGGTAGCGTGTATTTACAGAGTTAGGAAGTTCGTAGTCATCGCTTATTCAGTTCCACCCAGGACAAGTTTATTGCTCTGCTTACCGACTTGTTGCGTCTTCGAGTCTCAAAATTGTTCTGCCTCAAGACAGTACTTTTCACCTTCAAGGAAGTCATCTTACACGTGCCATAGCTGTCCGTCTTCTTCACCCAAAACCACAAAGCAGATGTTTCTCAGTAAACTTTATGCATAGGCTTTAAACTTAGGTTCCTTTTTCGAAATATTGTTTTGTCCGAAGTTGCTTGGATTAGCTTAAAGGATCCCTCTTGCTTATTCTGCCTTTTATATTATCCGTAGCTCTCCCATTGGATTATTAGCTTCTGAAAACCCCTCCTTTCGCCGTTGTTTCGTTTTTTCGCTGAGAGCTGTAAGTTCCGCCGAAAACTATTTCACACATTAGGACATGAAAAGCTTCAAATACTGTTCTCATTTTGGAAGATATAGTAAACCCTCAGGTTTACCTTCTATTCTTTTGCTTGTTTTAAGCTTGGTTTCCCCACCTTTTAACCAGTACGCATTCAGTTTCAAATATCTCGCGTCCAGCCGCCACGTCAGAGAGCACGAAGGCTGGACAGAGTTGACAAACGCTAACAAGAATATCGCTCATTTCGCGTGGCAAATAATGGTATTTTTGAAAACCGATATTTCTGAGCCATTTCATCATGAAAGGATCATTTCTAGTAATAGTTGAGTCACGCGCGGAGGTCAGAAGTTGTCGGCTTATGCGCCACCAGGCGCGGGAAGACCTAAGTCTAAGTAACACTTCCTTACCTAGCTTCAGCTCAGCCATTTGAGGTACATCCGCTGCGGCACAGAGCTGATAGAAAATGTGATAATTTCTTTCATCCGGGGCTTGGAAGACTACACGACTCTTCTCCAGCAAGTACGTCCTCATGTGAGCACCAATAATTGTGTATCTGGTGTCGAAGTCAATCTCGATGAACTTCCCAAACCGGGATGAGTTGTCATTTCGGATCGTCTTGGCGTTTCCAAGGGCCTACAATATAATTAATTTAATTAGTAAAGTAGTAATTATTGCAGTAATTATTGCAGTTATACTAAAGTTGTCAATAAAAAAAAAATAAAAAAAAAAATGTACCTTAGTAATTCTATAGTATTCAAATATTCTAAGATTCCTTCCTCGTTCAAAATCATCGCGACCTTCAAATAACACATTCATTTCCACCGTATTTTGAAAAGTTCAGATTTCGTTAGCATTGGTGGAAAAATGTAGACGAACCGTTTTTTTCCAACCAGACAGTTAAGTCGATCTGCGCGCTGTAGGAAACAAGAGGTCACAAAAGAGAAGATTATCGAACAAGTAAGAACATGCAGTCAATCAGAATACAACAGAACAGACGTGCATTTACCAAAAGCAGACTGGGCCATGTATACGACCAAAGACAAAAACAAAAAAATTTCATGTTTTATTCCAACTGTTTTTTTATGGCACTTGTCCTTCGGCCAAGTGCCGAAAGTGTGTGCTAGGACAATGGAACTTGGCAGGCGTTTCAGGGACCCAACCAGATTAACTTAACTTCCACGACCATCGTGGGGGGGGGGGAGGCGGAATCCGGAATTTAGTGACATGCATACCTTTCGAACGGGTGATCGGATCTTAATGAAACTTGATATTCGGAGACACCTAGTACCTCAGATGTCCCATTTCAAGTCCGGACCGGATCCGATGAAAGTGGAGGGAGTCGGAGGGGCCGGGAATCGGAAATCTTGTGAGTCTTGTGGCACGCTTATAGTGGAGAGATCGGGATGAAACTTGGTGGGAAGAACAACCACAAGCTCTAGGTGCATCATTGACAGAACTGGACCGGATTTGGTTGCTGCGGGGGGAGTTGAAGGGGGGTTCCAAAATTCCGGTGATCCGGGGTTAAGGCACTTCCAGGTGGGCACTTCCAGGTGGGCTAAGACGATGAAACTTGGCAGGCATCAGTGATCCGATTCACTTGGAAATAGTCAGCTCCCCTATCCGACCATCGTGGGGTGAGTGGAGGGAGCGGGAATCCGGAATCTTGATGTGTGTTTAGTTTTCAGCAAACGATACATTTTCGTGATCCACAAGGGCCCATGATCGTTTCTGCCTCAAGAGTTTTGCTTATAAATAGATTCTTAGCCCTCTTAAAGTGCACATCATCTCGGCAAAGTGCAAAAAAATTGTTTTGACCAAACACCAAGAGCTCGTGATCATTCATGCCTCAAGGGTTTGCTTAGAAATGATTACTATAAACCTACGAATTGACAAATTCCCATTTTCATCCTCTGACACTGCTCGCAAGTGCCATATGAGCTTCTAGCTGTTGTTCCTATATGCTGGAGATTTTTCAATGAATACACAAATTCTAGTTATTATTTTGTGGGTTGCTGCTTTGCAGGATCCTTGAGTCTGCAAGATCAATCACATCCAGACAGGTACCCCTTAAATCAGAGAGCTCCGGACACCGGCCAAGAACAAGGGCAACTTGTTTTTGTCGTCGTTAGGACGACCCTGAAGAATGGATCGGAGAATTACGGGCCAAGAATGGACTAGGATTTCAGCTACTAACGATAAATGAAGTCTGGAGAAGCAGGGAAATAAAATAATCTTACCTCCATTATGGGACTCGAAGATAGCACTTTCTTCTCCACTTGAGTTTCAGCAGAGGAACCTCCGGCAGTAGCAAAGTAGCGCATAGCATATTTGGCAGAAACAGTCTTTCCAGCTCCAGATTCGCCAGACACGATAATACTTTGATCAGAACTCTCCCTAAAAACCAAAGCTAATTATGTCAAATATCTGTCAAATAAACATACATTTTATAAATATAAGCATTAAAAGGTGTCAAGTAAACACAGATTTAATAAACAAAAAAGCCAGATTTAAACCTCAGCCGGAATAAAAGAGACACACACATTTCCATTTTTCATTTGTCACCTTTTAATGAATTTTTCTTTCCGAAGCTTCCTAAAATATTACCTTATTCCCAATAGCAGCCCAATAGCTGGAAAATGTCCAAAAGAGAGCAGTGAGAATCATTCTGGGTGATCCAAACATTTCATATGAAGAGGCCCTCATTAAACTGGACGTTCCAAAATTAACAACCTGAAGGAAGTGAACGTATGGGCAGCTGGTCAGCTGTGTCAGCGTTTATAATATATTAGTGGAAAGAAAAGGTTGTAGTAGTAGTAAGTAGTAAGGTTTATTAGACAAAAACTTGCTAGCGAGCTAATTTGATTGTCTTTACAAAATATCATTCTTTTTAACACTTACAAGTTAAATAACGGGACACATGGCGATACTAATACTAACGTTACATTGACATTTTATTGAACATGTTTACGAAAAACAACACAAACGTATTAATATGCCTCTTTGTTTTGATCAGCTGCGAACGCGTACGATTGTTTGTTGACGCATTAGGTAGGAGGATAGTACGGTGTTGGACAGATGCACGGATTTTACAACCAAATTTGAAAATCAGTGTGTTAAAAATGTTAAAATACATGCTGGTTTAAAGCAGAACAGTATTCTTTGAGGCCCTCTTTAAGTATCCAATCCAATGTCTGCTTACGTTTATCTTATATTGTTCATCAGTTTGGCTTGGGACGTTTCCTTCTATTTTGACACCGATTAGAGTGCTGCAGAATAAAGCAATCCGGATAATATGTGGAAAAGTGGCGCGTGAATCGGTAAGAGAAATTTACCTTGAAGTTAAAATATTACCAGCTGCTGGTTTACGTGATCAGTATTCCCTATGTTTTATGTACCAATATCAGAGGAATACATTACCGTCATGTTTTGAAAGAGTTTTTGTTGTTAATTCGGATGTTCACAGCCACGACACGCGCTCGAAAAATGATTTGTGTGTTCCTTTGGCTGTGACGACAAGGTCTAAGTTTTCAATCATTTATAGAGGGATTAAATTGTGGAATGGGTTAGAAAAGGAATTACTGGAAAAGGAAAGTATGAATGAGTTTAAAAATGAGATTAAAAACAAAATGTATGGTAAGTATGATTTTTAGTAAATAGGTTAAAGTAGGCTAGTTTTAAGGCCCAGTTGGAGGAGAGAAAGTTATTTTTTGTTGAGTTGATTTGGAAAGTTTGTGGTTGGAGGTTGATTCCACTGCTGACAAAGTTATGTGATCGGTATTTTGGATTTAGTGGTCACCCCCAGGACAACCTGGACGCCCGGGTTCTCGGGTGACTGGCTTATTTGAAGATATATCGTCTAGTTTTTGTGTTTTGTTATAAGTTGTTTAGTTTGATTTTGTGTAAAGTAAAGAATAACCTTACCTAACCTATACTGTATTTTCAATCGTTTACTATTTCAAGTGATAAATTAACTGCGTTCTTTACCGCCGAAATTCTCGCTTGTGGTGTCCACTTTTGACTAAAAACCCTTTTCGGATTCAACGGTTTTTGGAGACACTGATGAGCAAAATAAAAAAACAACTAACAGTGCGGCGAACAGGCCTAAAGATTGGAAATCACACTTTTCATCGTTTGGAAGAATAATGTTATTATCTGATGCCTCAAGGCCTACAACAGGAAAAAGAGGTTTAAAGGCCTATAAGAAAAAGCTGACCTTTCAAGCTTCGAGTAGGCCTCTTCAGCCACAGCAAATATATGAGGATCCAAGCTGGTTTCCTGGTTTCTCTGGCGGTATGCCAAAACGGTATTCTGATCATAAATGTTCAGTTCCTGGTATGGGTTTATCGCAACCAATATAATACCTGAAAAGCAAAAGCATAAACTGAAACATATTAAATAATTCTATCAGAGTTTGGTGGGTTTAAATTCTCCGCATCATGTACTGCCAGAGAATAGGGAGATTGAAGCCTAACGGAAGAAAACGAATAATACACCATCATCGAAAAGACAAATATTTAACACGGAGGTATACGGTTTTCAAACTTTGAAACTGAATTATTGGGGTTTCTTAGTTACTCTGAACCTTTAAATCGTTGGAACGATTCTCCGACCTTATCTTGATTGCTGAGTCAGTCTTGGAGCAAAGTACAATCCGAAATATGATTTTAAGGTTACAAACTATTGCCACATTTGTAGCTCCTCGAATCGTACAGTTCGTTTTTTTTTAACTAATTTTATAACTTTTAACTAATGGCCAAAACCTGGATTCATAATATGGCTAATATTGACTGGAGCTCCGTTTTTGTTGGGAAGGATGCAATCCCTCTGTTCTGCACCTTCTCAAGTGCCTAATACACAAAACACGGATGGTCAGAAACTGAATCTCATTACTCCGCTAGCAGAATCGCCTGCGATCATTGTTTTCATTTTTCACCTTCACTCTCACTAACCTTAAATTTTTTTTACAGATCATTTTTTTCTCGAATTTTTAGTCATTCAAGGCCGAAAACTTACACTAACAATTAGGTGATTGACTGTACAAAGGCGTAGGTTCTGGGAAGCTTCAGAGTATTGTTTTTCATTTTGAAAGACGTCGCCTACCTCGATTATGCTGAACCATTCCCTTTTAGGAATCTGCATGAACTAAGAAGAGATTAGGTGTGTGGACCGTTCACTAAACTTTTAGGAAGTTCTCGCGTGAGATCCAACGTCAGAAACAAGACCAAAAGTTTCGATGGGATCCGAAAGGGGAACATTTGTCGATCTTTTTTACAGATAATCAGGTCTTGCAGATGTTCAGTCTTTGCACCAAACAGCCACATTCGAAAGGGGAGCATTAAAAAAAAATCCTGTTTTTGACTAGATTCCGAAAGGACTATCCATCTGAGACGAGAATAAACATGATTTCATGATTCACCGTGTCTTTCTTGGGTACACGTACCTCCCCCAATCAATTTTATCGACATCAGAACGCCTGCCATCCAATTTGCGAATATATCTATTTATTAATATTTATTTTACTTCTTCGAAATTTTCGGTTTTGGCCGGACTCCGGTCAGAGTAGGCTACTTGTACGGCAAGAAAATAAAATTCATATTTAGATTCAACATGAATTACTAGCCCCTTCTTGATGGACTTTTAGGCTCGGATCGGCTTAAGAATTTTTTACTTTTATAAAATTTCCGGATTCTGCCGGATTTCGGATAGGCTGATTATCCGGCGAGAAAATTCAGCTTCACACATGGATACAGCTTGTGTTCTTGCTTCTATAAGCATTTGCGATCGACTTCAGAACAAACTTTACTCCTGCCAGATTTCCAGTTTTCGCCAGATTCCGGTCAGCCGACTTGTCCGGCGAGAACATGAAGTTCAAAGATGCATTCAGAATATCTTCTTATTTCTAAATTGACCGTTTAACTTCTAGAGCGTGTTCCACCCTACTTACCGTAGTTACTACGCTATTCGCCGTGGTTACTACGCTAGGCTGGAACGCTTTTTGAATTTTTTCGGTCAAATATCAGGCTCGGGGTGATCCGACCAATCGCGTTACAGAGATGCGTAGTTACTACGCTAACTACGCTCCCGAGCATGGTAAGCAAATAGTTACTATTAGTTACTATTTTGAGAAGGTTGGAACGGTCAGCGTAGTAACTTTTCGTGAGGCTGGAACGGAAATAGTAACTAATAGTTACTATTGGTAGAGGGGTGGAACACGCTCCTAATCAACTTCAGACAAAACCAAATTTTCCGATAAGACCAAATTTTCCGGATTTCGTCGGATTCCGGGCAAACTACTCGTCCGGCTTGTTCATATGAAACTTTTATTTGACAAAATTTCCGGTTTTCCCGGATCCGGGAAAAATATTAGTCCGGTGAGAAAATAAAGTTCAGTTCTGGATTCAGCGTGTCTCCTTACCCCTAAACTGACTCTCAGATTAGCTTGACAAAATATTTGTTTCATCCCTTAATTTAAACCCCCCTTCCACAACCATGTGGGGCTACAGGGTCCATCTACGAATCTGACCTGTAACTTCGACCCGATGGATTTTCACACCTAAATTATACAAAATATCTCAGTCCCTTCAAGAATTATCGTTCTGACAGACGGACAATTCTTACGAAGTCATAGGTATCCCGTCACTTACGACGGTTTGGGATCCCAAAAAGAAATAATCAGTAATGCGTATCCTTTTTCCTTCTCCGTGTTCTGAAATACTTCTACAGATAAAAACAAGCTATGTTTCATTCAAACTCTTGCGAAAATCTGGAATGAATCCTAAACAGAACATGACCTGGCCAAATCTTTGAAGAAGTCTGGGCGGTTAAAACAGTCCGAAGAATCCGCCTCAATAGTCAGTGTTAATCACTGTTACTTTTACCTAAACCTTACGTCTGGCCAGGATCCAAATAAAACGAGAATTACAACAAGTCCTAATAACTCGTTGAGCACAACTAAATCTCCATGCTTAATTGTGTCTAGGTTATTTCCAAGATTATGACCGAAAGCTAGTCTCAGGGACTTCTGCGTCCTAATCGTCCCATGCTTTGGCATTTCCAAGACTTCAAACATCAAGCAGGCTTGACCTTTTGGCCACCTTTTCGTGTATACACTGAGTTTTTTAGTGTTATTTGTGTTTATGTTTTTTTCCCGCCATGGCCCCACGGGCTTTTTGGTAATAAATTCATTCATTAATATGTCAGTCTTCTCCACCGTAACGGCACTACGCTGATCCGTTTATCAATTTTTTTTTGTTTTTCCCTCTATAAATTGCAATTTTATATTATGAAAAATCCTCAAAAAAATATGTAAAATCATTATTTTCCAGAGCTTGAATATAAATATTCCATCAAATCAATACTATCAATTATTGATTTCTTTATTCAGAACAGCCTTTCCTCGTGTCTGGCTCCTTTCGAGACGGCTCAGGGTGCCGCTTATCTCTCCCGTCGAGATCACTTTCCGTGTTTCTCATCAAAACCAAGGCGGCTGCGCGAGGCTGAAAACAACCTGAGAGGGGGGGGGGGGTAATTTTTGAGAAACCCAGCAGAATTCAGAAGGAGCCAGGCATGTTAGAATATTGCAACATAGACTGTATTTACAGCGACCTCCTTTAAAGTTTAAACGAAAAGTCAGTTTCTTTCTAAATCTTGGATTTTAACTAAAAAAAATTATTTTGGCTCTGCGAAAAGAATTTTAATTTTTTCACCTTGGGCTCTGTTAATGACGTTCAGAATATGCACTGCTGGCCCCACAAGAAAAAGTTCATCCCGACGCGGCGAATTTGAATTTCAACAAAAGCTTTCATTTCGATGGCTAATGAAGCGAAGCTCAGGATATATTCAATTCCAGATTGAAAGGTCAGTTCTGAAGGCCCGCTATTGCGTGTGACCTGAAAAAATACTAATTTTTTGGCCATCATTTGCCGTTGTGGCAGCAAGATACTTCAATCGTATAGGTACAAGAAAGGTACCACAAATCCGGAATGTTCTATCGGTGAAAATCGACTCGATGAATAGCGGAGAAACTAAGTCCGCATTTTCGTCGGGTCTTCAAGCCTATTTAAGTGAATAAATTATGGGTAACCAGGCCGTCTCATCTCAGCTCTATTCAGTTAAACTTTAAGAACTGACATAGTCAACTGGCCAGTTTACTTCCAGCCACGAT
The DNA here is from genome assembly GCA_023053555.1 of Branchinecta lindahli. Classification (NCBI taxonomy): domain Eukaryota; kingdom Metazoa; phylum Arthropoda; class Branchiopoda; order Anostraca; family Branchinectidae; genus Branchinecta; species Branchinecta lindahli. Next base: position 1,467,706 of record JAKZAO010000006.1, on the reverse strand, counting down.
TTGTGCTGTTCTTCTGGGACAAACTAAACTTACCGCATCTCGTGTAGATGAGGTTGTGGTTGGCGAATCTTTCCCTGAGAGAGTTCAGGACAGCAGGCTCATGAAGGTAAGACAGGGCAGTCAGGTCATTCTCTGCGACAAGGAAATCAGGGTTGTGCAGAAAGGGAAGCTCTCCAACTTCATTGACCTCGATTGTGTGAGTCTGCAAACGTATCAGAGGTGAGAGATGTGATAAACAAAACATATACTATCTCAGGATCTAGGCTACATAAATTTGGTAACAGTTGAAAATCATAAGCAGACAATGCTTTAAACTCCGACATTTAGGCCTAAAGCATGTGACACAAGTAACTTTAACAATTTTCAGAAGCATTCCTGAACAAGGAGGGAAAGATGAAGCCCACACAAGTTCACTGAAAAGCAATCCTCTTTCTTCACTTTACTTTTTCCGAACACTATTTGGACGGCATGGTATCCCACTTACTGTTTTTTTCTTTGCTTTCTTCTTTCTTTTCTTTTTTCTTCCTCTTTCAGTTTTCTTCTCTTTTTTGACAAAGTGTGTGAAAATTAATGTAAAGTGAAGTTTTTTTTTTACTGCCCCCACAGGCTCATTGGGTCTTTCCTGCAGCCAGAGCCCAGAGGTATGACTACATGTATAAAGAATGGTAAGAGTATTATAAAAAGTTTTTCTATGTAGTTTAGTATATGTATAAGTGGTTTATATGATAAAGAGTATTACTAAAAAAAAAAAAACTTCAGTCCGTCTGGCAGGGCCGTATCCAGGGGGGTGTTACCGGGTTTGAACACCCCCCGAAATTTTTGTCCGACTCGTACAAAAGTAACAAAAATGCACGTAAACAAATTTTTACACACAGAAACCTTGATAATCACTAATCTGTTGCAGTCAACAGGTCTTGCGTTGCGCAACCTGTAATGTGAAACGGGTCTTAATGGGACCTATGGGACACTTAGAAGGCAAATTTTTGCACACAGAAACCTTGATAATCACTAATCTATTGCAGTTAATGCTTCATGCGATGCGCTTAATCGGTGCGCCGAAGTAATTGTTACAACCAAAGAGGTTACAAGACAGTTTATTCAGTCAGTTCAGTTTCTGACTTCGTTAAGTGAAGAGCGGTTTGAAAAATGAAAAGGAAATGTGACATAACATCGTTTTTTGCACCCAAGCAAACAAGGGTAGATATTTCTGATGGTGACGTTGGCGGTTCTCTACGCTTAGAAGGCTAAAAACCTGGCTAAGAAATTCAACAGGACAAGAAAGGCTGAGTGGTTTAGCCCTGCTTGCCGTCCATAGAGACATTGATGTCTGCCACGAAAAGGTCATAGACGTTTTTGCAGGGAAGAAAAATCATCGTTCAGGTTTCGTTTTGTGGGCACTTAGTTTACTTGACAAAAACTCTTGGTCGGCTCTGTAAATATATTTTGTATCTGAATACTTAAATACTTGGTTTGCTAATGCGTTACTGTAAAAAAAAAAAGTGCCCCTTAAAGATACAACAGTATGCCTAGTGGACGCGTCCTCGTTCGCAAGGGGCGGACTGACGGTCTCCACGGTCGACCGTTAGACTAAGTCCACTGGAAGATTTTTTTTTTAAAACACCCCCCGAAAAAAAAATCCTGGATACGGCCCTGCCGTCTGGCATAGTAAAAATAGGCCTTTCTTGTTAGGCATAGTTGTACTACAAAATGCACCTGACAACCCCAACGCTAGTCCTGAAAGGTGACCTAGGAACAGAAAAATACAGATGATTCTATACTGGCTAAAGATACTGGATCTGTCACCCGGGCGCTTAAGTCCGGTCTTCACCTCCCAGAACTTCCGGAATCTGGGCTTCCAGATTTTTCTTTGACTTCTTCTGTAAATTGCATCTGGAAGATGAACCGGTCCGAAAGTACATCAAAATAATCCGGAAAAAAGGGGCTTTTGAACTTCCAGATTTCCGGAATTTTTAAGTATCGCAGAAGAAATTCAGAAAAAATCACGGAGAATCTGGGAACCCAGATTCCGGAAGGTGAAGACCCGACTTTAGAGAAAGAAGCTTCCGTGGATAGCCGCTAGCATACAAGAAAAGTCACCCTGGCTGTATAGAACAATACGGATCCCAGACGAAACCGGGTTCTCCTATCAGTGAATTTCTTAGCACATTAAATCAAGAGTTGAAGACCAACAGATCCAACTGTGGTGGAACGATCTTCACACGTCATCTAATTTGAATCGTATCGTGAAATTAAAGAGTATTCTGGTGATTGGAAAGTCTGCTTTTTCGCTGCTATAATTAAAATATATTAAAAATATAAATAATATTGGTTTTAAAGAATAAGGGAAAATCAAGACGAATAAGAAATGACCCATGAAAATTAAAGTTAATTGTTTAGAAAATGTAGAAAATAAAATAAATATGGTTTAGGGGTGGATTGAAAGTTTTTATGTTTAGATTGAAACTTCCAGTATAGATTAAAGTATATACCAAGGTAAAAAGTAAAAAAAGTAAAAAAAAAAGAGTATTCGGGTGCGGAGTATTATTTAAAGTTGAAAATCCCAGTCAAGTTTCTTCGTTTACGGATTCAGGCAAGAGCAAGCTGTCTACCAATACTCCGTAAAAGTTTTTGGAAAAGGAAAAGTGGTGGCCCGGGAGCGCAGTATCCTTGTACTTTTTGTGAGTAGGGGCTGGGCCATGTATACTTGAAGTGTGAGAAGCTTTCCAATATCAGGGGTACTCTTTTCAGGGGGGATGAGCTACTTCTAGGTGTCCTAAAGTATACGTCTCCTAGACGTAGTATGTTTTTTTATCCTGTATGTTTTTTTTTTATTTGAGATTGTTCTGTATATGGTTTAATAGCTTTTAAATACAGATATATATATATATATATATATATAGATATATATATATATATATAGATATATATATATATATATATATGTCAATATATATATATATATATATATGTCAAGCTCTTCAGCAGAAACCCTACATAGACAACACAAAAGAAAACATGAATGATATTGTCTTGTGTGAAAACTGTCTGGCACTTTAATCAGTAGCCTACAGCTTCTGGAACCCAAATAGCTTTTCCCAGTGAATCTGGACGAAGCAATTTTCCTAATAATAATAATAATAAAATAAAGCAAAAAAAGGCTTTCGCATTTGTATAACTCTTAGAAATTTTAAGCAATCGAACTGATCAGAGTTAAAAGTCTCACCTATAATGCACTTGGAACTATTGGTCAATTGCATTAAATGCATCTTCGATAAGGCTGTTCCAAGGATCAACAGTTCTGTTACCAAAGCTCCACTTCTAAACGTTCTTGTGGAATCTTGATTTTGCAAGCTTGTACGCGTGCCCCCGAAGTAATCAAAAAGGTGACTAAGCTGATCGCCGGTATGGAAAATAAGTCCTACAGTGAACGACTGTGGGAACTCAACCTCCCCTCTCTAGTCTACATGCGGAATCGCGGGGACATGGTCTAGACACACAAACTCCTCTCCACCAACCAGGAAAATCAGCTCCTGGAGACTAACCACCCCCACAGAACACGAGGACACCCAAAACGAGTCCACAAATTTCACTCAAGGACTGGAGCAAGATGCAATTTCTTCCCGAACCGGGCTGTTAACCTGTGGAACAACCTTAAGGTGGACAATGTTGCTGCTGAATGGACAGATGTATTCAAACGGCGTCTGGACGCTGAGTGGAGCGGACAAACCATGGAGAATTGACTGGGAAGCACCAGAATCTTCCATCAGGATCTAACCAACAGCAACAGTCATCACAAGGAGTGTTCAACTCCAAGCTGTGATTTAAGGTAAATGACGGTAAATGCTGAATCCTATTACATTTGCCACTTCAATGTTGTCATAATTTCCATTGATTAATTTGAATCATCATCCCTGGAGGGTTGTATCAGTGTATCACTTACTGTTACGGGCGTCCAAAACGGGAGACAGTTGACTTTCAATGTGAACGAAATTCTTGGGTGTCACAGGGAAGAAGAAACTATGGGTTCTAGGCAACGGTTTTGCGACTCGGTGTCTCCCTGACCATGGTTTTAGGTGTAAAAAAAGAGGGTATTTGTAGCTATCAAATTTATTTGTCAAGGTGATAAATATATACAAAAGCAATAGACTAAGCCAAACCAAACTGCTTCTTGTATTTTGGGACCTGTCAAGTAAATGTTAATTGGGATCAGAACTTACCTCTCCATTCTCTTTCCTAACAACAAGACGCCTTGCTGCGTAACCTTGCAACACTTGGGCCTTCTGCCACACTTGCTGTGGACATGGTAGCCAGACAGTCGCTCCCTGAAATGACACATGATTAAATTATGTAGGGTGTGCTGTAACCCCCTTACTAAACAAGACCAAAGGTTTCGATGGGATCCCAAAAATTTAATATTTGATCCAGACAACTAGGTCTTTTCTTCGCCAGATCCAGTCTTTGCCAGGCTAATCATCTGAGAAAACCAAGTTCAGATATACCTTTATAAGCCATATTTATTTCGACGATACTGATCGAAACTTCCTGCTTTACTTCTGCCAAATTTCCGGTTTCGGCCGAATTCCGAGCGAACTACTTGCCTAGCAAAAAAAATAGATAATTCAGAAGCGAATTCAGCGTATCTCCTTATCCCTATAAAGAACATCTAATCAACTTCAAATAAAACTATAACTTCTAAAAAAAAATCGGACGAACTATATGTCCGGGTAAAAAATGATTGTCATATACAGATTCAGCGTCTTTTCTTACCCTTAAATCTATCATCTAATCAACTTCAAATAAAAATGTTGCTTTTAACAAATTTTCCGGTTTTGGCCAGATTTCGGACGAACGACTTGTCCGGCGAGAAAATGGTTTTCACAATCGTGTTCAGCATGTCTTCTTACACCTAAATCGAACATCTAATCAACTTCAAATAAAAATTTTGCTTTGAACAAATTTTCCGGTTTTCGCCGGATTCCGGGCGAACTACTTGTCCGGCAAGAAAATGGTTTTCACCATCGTGTTCAGCATGTCTTCTTACCCCTAAATCAAACATCTAATAAACTTCAAATAAAAGCCTTTAGATTTTTATTTTTTATTTTTTTTCCTTATTTACTCCACTGTTTGTTTTTGTCAAAACTTTAATGGGTTAATAAATATACTTACTTACTTAAAACTTTTACTTTTAATAAACTTTCCGGTTTTGGCCGGATTCCGGACGAACTACTTGTCCGACAAGAAAATAACTTTCATATTCGGATTCAGCGTGTCTCCTTACCCCTGAATCAACTATCTAAATAGCTTTCAAAAAATATTTTTTGCCCCTTAATTTGAAACCCCTCCCCCACCCTCAAATATAGCCTATGGCTACACAGCCCATCTTCGAACTTGACTTGTATTTTGACCCAAAGGATCCTCCCACCAAGTTTCATCAAAATATCTCAATCCCTGTGAGAGTTATCGTGCTTATAGACAGATGGACAACTTTTGCGATGTCATAGGTATCCCACCACTTACGCTTTGGGATCTCAAAAACTACCACACTTGTTCCAATCTGTATATCCCTCCATAAAGGATGGAATGAAGGTGTCTGCTCATATGATGGTAACAATTTAATTCAGCATTGGACTAATTTACTTATTTTATTTTATTCAAACATAGCCAAAGGTAGCTGCTACACTACAAAAACGACTAAACACAGAAATAAAAGAAAAAGGTGGCCCCAAAGGGATCAAACAAAGGAACCTGATTATGATTAAACAGGTGTACAAGAACAAACAACTTGGAATTCAACCAGACTGACTTAGCCCAGAAATTTGGGCAAGTCTTTATGAACATTCCTATGCAGCTTGACATCAATAGTATGTTCTTTGCAGGGGCATCACATATGGGGGGACTATCCCCCCCCCTCTAATGTTGTCAGCCGCAAAGCCAAGAAGGGCCAAAATATAGCTCTAATAAAATTCAGCTAACCTACCAGTCGGATCTCCACAATATCAACACGTCTATCCAGCCTGAATGGGAAGATGTATGGGCAGGGGCCCTTATGAGAGACAACTGGCAGCTCTTCTTGGATGCCCTAAGCGCCTCTGGAGGTGCAGGAGGAACTACGGTCTAAGGTAAGGATGTGTTAATTTTTTAAAAAGTGTTGAAATGATCTTAAAGCAGAGAATGCAGAAACTGATGGTACCGTCAGCCTGGGTCGTATGATCCCAGTATGATCCATCACCATGCCACTACCAGCAAACTTCTCAGTGTAAGTTTGGTCATTATTTTTTGTCTTCTTTTTCCATGTTAAAAAAGAACAAAATACAATACAGGAGGAGTATCCAACCTCAGACAAGATTTCAAATTTCCAGAGAAGTCTTTCCTTCAGAATAATCCATCTGGCTTAAAAAGGAACCAACAAATATGACAAAAATACTAGACTGAAGCTAATTGAATGGTTTACATGTTGGATAAATAAATACTGTTTATATTTCTAGTTAAACATATTTTTCTTTTCAAACAAGATTACTTCATTCTAACCTTACCTCGATTGACTTGAAAATGATGAAAAAGGAAGAGGTAGCAAAGTCAATAGCCAGAAAACAGGTTTTCAAAACAGCTACAAAAAGGAGAAAAGACACAGAATTTGAATATTTTTGGACACATGACTTCGAAAAAAAGTCATATTTTGCCTCTTGACTGTCAGGACAGCTTGTACATTTCCTTTTAACATTTTCGCGGCAAAAATCGAGGTAGTGTAAAAACGATGTCAGGTACCCCTCCTGTACTCCTGTAGCTTAGACACTTCTGCCAGTGGCCGTTTTAGATAGATATTTTATTAGCGAGTGTAATGGTGCAGTCAAGCACAAATCCTCAATTTTTGGGCATGGTGCCCATACGTTGGGGCACTATGCCCTGGAGCATGGGCATGGTACTAGCATGGCACCCCCATGATATTTGGTTGAATTGAGATTGATTACATACCTAAATAGGACTGTCTTCCTCTCCTAGACCACAAGATACTTGATCTTATGTTCTATCTAACCTCTTTTTCCAGTTTTAAAAATATTAGAGAATTTCCAAAAAATTTAGCCTTTAATGAAGACCACTTTTTCCTATTGGTTTACCTATCCATTTCCAGGGAAAAAGGAGAATTCATTCATGGCTAAATTTCTTGGAAGTTCTCTAATATTTTTAAAATTGGAAAAAGAGGTTAGATAGAACATAAGATCAAGTATCTTGTGGTCCAGGAGAGGAAGACAGCCCTATTTAGGTATGTAATCAATCTCAGTTCAACCAAATATCATGGGGGTGCCATGCTAGTACCATGCCCATGCTCCAGGGCATTGTGCCCCAACGTATGGGCACCATGCCCATACCTTGGGGCATGCCCTGACGTTGGGGCACCATGCCCAAAAATTGAGGATTTGTGCATGACTGTAATGGTGTGGGTTATCAGGTTAAACATTATAGAGGTTGTTCTGGCTGTGTTAGAAGGAAAAGAAGGTCGGGACCCTTAGCAGCAACTCTTATTATGATTTCCAGGGAAAAAGGAGAATTCATTCATGGCTAAATTTCTTGGAAGTTCTCTAATATTTTTAAAATTGGAAAAAGAGGTTAGATAGAACATAAGATCAAGTATCTTGTGGTCCAGAAGAGGAAGACAGCCCTATTTAGGTATGTAATCAATCTCAGTCCAACCAAATATCATGGGGGTGCCATGCTAGTACCATACCCATGCTCCAGGGCATTGTGCCCCAACGTATGGGCACCATGCCCATACCTTGGGGCATGCCCTGACGTTGGGGCACCACGCCCAAAAATTGAGGATTTGTGCATGACTGTAATGGTGTGGGTTATCAGGTTAAACATTATAGAGGTTGTTCTGGCTGTGTTAGAAGGAAAAGAAGGTCGGGACCCTTAGCAGCAACTCTTATTATGATTTCCAGGGAAAAAGGAGAATTCATTCATGGCTAAATTTCTTGGAAGTTCTCTAATATTTTTAAAATTGGAAAAAGAGGTTAGATAGAACATAAGATCAAGTATCTTGTGGTCCAGAAGAGGAAGACAGCCCTATTTAGGTATGTAATCAATCTCAGTCCAACCAAATATCATGGGGGTGCCATGCTAGTACCATACCCATGCTCCAGGGCATGGTGCCCCAACGTATGGGCACCATGCCCATGCCCAAAAACTGAGGATTTGTGCATGACTGTGGTGTGGGTTATCAGGTTAAACATTATAGAGGTTGTTCTGGCTGTGTTAGAAGGAAAAGAAGGTCGGGACCCTTAGCAGCAACTCTTATTATGAATATGGCCAGCACGAACAAGCGGCAACACCACATCATTAACAGGAGCTCTCTGTGTGGCCACCAGGACCTCTCTGTGTGGCCACCAGGAGTCCCAGCAGAGTCCCAGAGGAATGACAAGGATACGCCTCATAGTTTGACTCTTAACTTAAAGTTTAACTGAAAAGCCAACTTATTTGTGTGTCATTTAATTGGATACACTGAATTATTTGGATTTTGCAAAGGGATTTCTTGATTTTCCACTATCTGCTCTAGTTATGAGGCTCAGAATGCTCCAGCCGTCCCCACAGCGTAAATTCTACTATGACCAGGGAAATTTTTATCTCAACACAAACGCAGCTTTTTAGTGGGCAGTGGTGAGATTGGTGAAGATTGCTTATTGCCTGAACAAACAAAAATCATAAATCTTTCTCGTAAAGCATATTACAAAAATTCAGCGCCATAAATCACAAGGAAATACCACTATTTGAAAATCGATTATTCGAGAACAGCAGAACAACGAAGTAACGCATTTTCAGCGGTCTTCAAGCCAATTTAAGGGAATAAGTGATGGATAACTAGATTGTCCTATCCCAACCCTTTTCGGTTAAACTTTAAGCCTTTTAAGGCTTAATTCTGGCAGTATAAGCCTGGTATAAGCTAGTCGCTACTACAGAAAAAATAAAGAACATGCACCATAAGGAGATAGCAAACCTGTGTGTATAGCTGAACTGCACTCATCTTTATGTTTGCATCCTCATTATAGCTCAATAAATGAATGATATGAATGAATGGATAAGCTCTAATAGCTCTATAACTTCTATTCTATCTGACTTTTGACTGACCAGCGTTGCCAACCATTTTTTTCGGGATCTGTGACGTTGCGACGCAAAAAAAAACACCGACAAAATTGGGTCCTTTTTGGGATCCCAAAACGTAAATGGAGCAGTGGATGAAGGGATACAGGGGCATCGCAAGGGGGGTGCGGGGGGAGGCCGAAATTTTTGGGCCGGAGGACCAAAATTTTACTAAAATTGTTCTGTATTTTTTCGATAGCAGAACTATTCGGTATATTTACTGGGATTCGGTAGTTTTAGAGAATCCCAAATAGGCTATCGGTACAAATTTATTCGGTATAATGATCGGGATTCGCTATAATTGCCAGTATTCGGAAGTTATCACGAATTCGGGGAGAGAATTGACTGAAATCATTTGGTAATTTTTCGATGCCAGAGCTATTCGGTATATTTATGGAGATTCGGTAGTTACACAGAATCCCGAATGAGGTATCGGTCCAGAATTATTCGGTATAATAACTGGGATTCGGTAATTTATTCGGTATAATTTTCAGGATTCGGTAGTTACCACGAATCCCGACTTGTGTTCCAGTTTCGACGAAGTTCTACCGAATACGAATATTATTCGGTTGTCTTTCGATACCAAAACAATTCGGTATAATAACTGAGATACGATAGCTATACAAAATCCCAAACATGCTATCGGTCTAAACTTACTTGGTATAATAACTGGGATTGCCAGGATTCGGGAGTTACCACGAACCTCGAAACTCGGAAGAGGTCGAGTGAAGCACTGGTTGCAGACAAAAGGACTGATCTAAGATTTCATCGATAGTCCTTACTTTTATTTTGGATCCAAAAATTATCATATATGTTTAGAAAATTTCACCTGCGGCGCTATTCGTAATATTCTCTATTTTGTGGAAGGGCGCGTCATTTGACTGGGGTTTTAAGCCAGTTTTAGGATTGGGATATCGAGACATTAAAAGCTAGAATCTGGATAGAAATAGTTACATTTAGCAGGAAAAAGCTAACTTAAAACAATCTCGCCTGCCGCGCTAACTTTATTGATCATGGGTAGTATTGACTATACTACAGTAGCTGCTGCTGCCGGAACGTCGCTCCATCCGGTTTCTGGAACTTCTTAGAGCATCGTATTTAATCCAGGGTAAATGATAGAATTTGTAAGATAAGCAGTTAAATTTTAGCATACAGAAAAAAAAAAATGGATTTTGAAAATTCGCCTGCGGCGCTCGGTTTATTTTTCTCTTGGGTATAATAGATAGAAGCTGTTATTGCAATCGTGCCCGGCAATCTATTCTCCAACTGGCCTTTGCCAGTTCGCCAAAACTCTTCATGCTGCCCTTATGTTACTCTTCCTACGTAATCCTTTCCGTTTCATAATTTAAAGCTCGAATTCTCAGTTTCTAGGATTTGGTAGAATTTTTGAGAGATTCGGTAAAATTTTGGTTCTGCCCCCCCCCCCACCGAAAATGCACTTGCGACGCCCCTGAAGGGATACCTATAACTTCGTAAAAGTTGTCCGTCTGTCTGTCTTTCCGTCCTTCTGTCAGCACGATAATTTTCGAAGGGAATGACATATTTCGATGAAACTTGGTGTGAGGATTCTTTTGGGTCAAAGGACAGGTCGAGTTCGTAGACCGGCTCTGTAGCCGTATATTTAGAGGTGGGGGGTGGGTCAGATTAATGGGCAAAGAAAATATGTGTTTAATCTAACGAGATAGTAGATGTAGGGGTATGAAGACATGCTGAATCCGCCTAAGACAATCATTTTCTACCTGGACATAAAGTTCGCGCGGAATCCGGCCGAAACCGGAAAATGTGTTAGAAGTAAAAGTTTTATCTGAAGTTGATTTGACGTTCGATGTAAGGGTAAGGAGCCATGATGATTTCGTTTTTGGGCTTTAGTTTCTTGAAGGACAACTGGACAAGTAGTTCGCCTGGAGTCCGGCCGAAACCGGAAATTTGGCAGACGTAAGGCCCCCGATGCAAACCTTTAATCGATTTCAGAATGAACTTTTCTTTTTACCAAACTTCCGGATTTGGCCGGGTTCCAGGCGAACTACTCGTCCGGTGAGAAAATTAATTTTAGATATGCAGTTTGCATATCACCGGTTATGTATCTCATCTGAAGCGTATTCTCGCCGTTCCCCGAGGAGTCCTCGGGGAATCGAAAGAAACGGTGAGAATAGAGGGAGTCACTCCACGCAGACTCCGCGTATAGAAAACAGCGAGAACACGGGGAATGCTTCTAAAATGGATTTTGTTCGAACAAAAAATATGCAGTTGACGAAATTAGTCTGGATCCACTTTATTTTTTGTTTTGTTTATTCTGATGGTATTTAATTAATTTTACATTGCACCAACACCAGCAAAAAACTGATTCCCCTCCGAAACTGAAAGGGATTCCTTTTTGATGATGGTGATGATAATCGGAGCATTCCCCGTTCAGGTTCAGGTTCTTTTTAATAATAAATTAAATAACAAAATGTCCAGAGCCCGGCTGAGAAGACAAATTCGTAATGCACGGGATGGAAAGAAACCGTCCGTGGGGACTCGCGAGAATACGGGGAGTGAGTCCCCAGGACAAACGAAAACGCGGGGACTCCTCAAGTGGAGTCCTCGGGGAACGGCGAGAATACGCCTCTGGTTTCAAAACTTCTTGCCTTAGCAAATTTTCCAGTTTCCGCCGGATTCCGGGCGGATTACATGTCCTGCAAAAAACTAAAGCTTATAAATGAATTCAGCATGCCTCCTTACCTCTACATCAAGCCTCTAATCAACTTCAGATAAAACTCCTACTTTTAACGATTTTCCGGTTTTGGCCGGATTCCGGGTGAACTATTTGTCCGGGTAGAAAGTGATCGTCATTACGGATTCAGCATGTCGTCTTACCCTTTTATCGAACATCCAACAGAATTTAAAAAACAAATTTTGCCCGGCGAGAAAATAATTTTCATATACGTGTTCAGCATGTCTCCTTACCCCTATACCGATTATCTCATTAGCTTTTAAAATATTTTAGTAGAACCCCCACCCCTACATTTAGAGGTGGGGGTTCAAATAAAGTTCAGCACTAGATGCATCGCGTGTCCTTGCCCCAGATGCGAACCTCTAATCACTTAAGAATGAACATTTATTTTTTCAAATTTCCGGCTTTGGCAGATTCCGGGTGAACAACTTGTCCGGCGAGAAAATTTGTTTAGATGTGCGGTCAGCATAACATAGGGTATGAATGCTTCTGCCAAATTTCCGGTTCTGGCCGGATACACGGCTAACTAATTGTCCGGCAAGAAACTAAAGCCCGAAAACAAACTAAGCATGGCCCTTACTTTTACCTCTAATCAACTTCAGATAAAACTTTTACTTTTAACAAAATTTCCGGTTTTGGCCGGACTCCGGTCGAACTGTCTGTCCGACCAGAAATTTTATCCGGATTCAGCATTTCTCCTTACCACTAAACGATATGGCGATACCTCTAATCAACTTTTCCTTACAATAAATTTTCCGGTTTCGCCTCTTTCGGGCGAACTATACCGGATTCCAGTCGAACTATCTGTCCGACGAGAAAAATTTTTTTATACACGGATTCAGCATTTCTACTCACTAGACGACGATACCTACTGGGTATCGATCGGATTCCGGTCGAACTATCTGTCCGACGAGAAAATTTTATCCGGATTCAGCATTTCTCCTTACCATTAAACGATATGGCGATACCTCTAATCAACTTTTACTTACAACTAATTTTCCGGTTTTGCCCTATCCCGGGTGAACTATATGTCCGGGTAGAAAATGACTGTCATATACGGTACGGATTCATCATTTCTTAACTCCTATGTGAAACCTCTAACCAACTTCCAATAAAACTTTTACTTAAAAACACTTTCCGGTTTTGGCCGAATTCCGGGCGGAAAAATAATTTCCATATGCGTGTTCAGCATGTCTACTCAACCCTAAATCGACCATCTCATTTTCTTTTAAAACATATTTTGTTCGCCCCTTAGTTTGAACCCGCTTCCTCGCCTTTAAGTGTAGGGCTATGTAGCCCATCTACGAACTCGACCTGTCCTTTGACCCAAAAAATCCTCACTTCAAGTTTCATCGAAATACCTCATTCTCTTCGAGAGTTATCGTGCTGACAGACGGACAACTTTTACGAATACATTTTGAGATCCCAAGTCGTAGCTTTCTGTGGTCGAACAGAAATAAGTATGACCACTTACTACAGCAAACCGGTAGCAGATTTCAGTTTCTGTTGACGTAGATCTCATCGGTTTTTATTGACCCTGAAAACAAAACCCCGAATGAGTTAAGATAAAAAAAAAAAAAAAAGAAATACGGTACGTCACGTGATCCAAATAAAAATTAACTTGTTTTTAAAACTTCCAGTTTGCTCCTATAGCACGCTGACGAGCTAATGTTCTTGAAACAAACAAATATTTTTTTTTCCCGAAAGAGGTTGCCTTAGAAAGGACCAAAAACTGGCCAAAAAGCTTTGAAATCGCAAGTGTTCCTGCGACAAATTCCGGAAGTAAAAAACCTGGTACAAACCGCAGAATTTTGCAATAGCGGCAACACTGTGACTGACTACTACACAGCTGATTTGTATGCCATCTATCTCGCAGCGGCCAGTCTCGCAAGATGTCTCAGAAAGTGACAATTTTTTCCAGTAGATGCAATTTAAATACTCCGCACCATGCATGCAACCAGTGGCCGCATTGTGTCGCGCGTCTTGCAGATCCTTACAGGTTTTCTGATCAAGCTCCGGGATCACTTCTCTTGTTTAAACCCAAAAATTATGAAATATGTTCTTTTCTATGCGTCAAATCTCAAACGTTCTACGAATGTGCACCACTCTAAAGGCGTTTTCCGCGGTGTGCCATCATTTTTTAGTAGTTTGCGAGAAAACAGACATGAGTGCCCCGCATTAGACCCCCAAGTTGAACCTCACGAAAACGCCGTTTTATTTCTCTAGTCAATAGCACTGGATTTAGCAGGCGAGATTTATATTTAAAGGAACAGTAAACTTGACTAGGCAACTTTCGGCCATCCAACCGGCCTGGGGGGCTTAGATATATGTACAGGGACTTATTGTCGACAGGACCCCCCATCTTTGTTATCATGAAACCCCTCCTTATTGTTCCCAGAGCTAGCTGGCAGGGCATCAACATACAGGGTTGCCACTTTACTAAAATAAATTACTATGCAAAAGGAAAAAAGTAATACCAAACAAGAAAAGTACTCAGAACGTGTTGCTGGGTCATAGTCACCTCCTGACAACTACTTTTTTCTTAAAATCTGCTGCCAAAGTAAAAAGAAAGTTCTATTGTGAGCACAATTGTACTACCGGTGGCAACCCTGTTGACATACATTGTATTACTTTGTTTCAAGGCAAAGATCGTGGGTTCGAGTCCTACTCCCGGCACACAAACCTTTTGCTTTTTTTTTTTTTTTTTTTTTACTAACTCAAAAGTTGAACTCTCGGAAACTGCCCGGAAACTGCAATGGTCGTAACAAGAATTTTTCTAACTCTCAATATCGACTCAGGGTACATTCTTGATATGTCAGCTAGCTCCCTGAGCCAAGTTTGAGTCAAGTTTACTGTTCCTTTAAGTCAGCTTTTTCCTGCTAACTATTTCCATCCAGATTCTAGCTTTTAATGTTTCGAAATCCAAGTCCTCAAACTGGCTTAAAACCCAAGTCAACTGACGCGTCTTTCCACAAACCAGAGAATATTACGAAAAAGCGCCACAGGCGGAATTTTCTAAACATTTATGATTAGATCTTCTTTTTGGGATCCAAGATAAAAGCAAGGACTATCGATGGAATCATAGACCAGTCCTTTTGTCTGCGACCAGTGCTTCACTCGACCTCTTCCGAGTTTTAGGTTCGTGGTGACTCCCGAATCCTGGCAATTATACCAAATCCCAGTTATTATACCGAAGAAGTTTAGATCAATAGCATGTTCGGGATCCTGTAAAACTACCGTATCCCGGTTATTATTTTGGGATCGAAAGACTAAATAATATTCGGATTCGGTGTAATTTCTTCGAAACTGGAACAAAAGTAGTGATTCGTGGTAACTACCGAATCTTAAAAAGTATACCGAATAAACTACCGAATCCCAATCATGATACCGAATATTTCTGGACGATGGCTTATTCGGGATTCTGTGTAACTACCGAATCTCCATAAATATACCGAATAGTTCTCGGAGCAACACAAATCCATTGGATTCTTGGGCACTGAGCATACAGTGAGGTCCCGAAAATCGTTCTGGTCGGTGCGGCGAAGGGAGCTCTTCCGCCACCCCTTGGGTTGGCAATGGTACCATCTCAGCAGAAAATTCAGCAACGAAATGAATTTTTCCAACCTCCATGCCATTATTTCCTAGCAGAATTTTTGTGAGAACAGCCGAAAGTTTAGTAATCAAGTGAAGTTTTCCCACCCCCACCACGATTTCCCAGCAGAATTTTTGTCAAAAGAACCAATATTTTTTGTCAAAAGAATCCATGTCACATTAGCAGTAATCGGCAGTCTCGTCTGAGTCTCACGTCTGCCATCCTGACGACAAGGCCAATGCATTTCAAACGGCGCGTCAAACATCTTTTGCGGTAAGGCAGAGAGTAAAAAAAAAACTTGGCCACCAATCCAATTTTTACAGCCTAAAGGTAACTAAAATACACTTTTATTACCAACTATCATATAATATATCTTAAATCTTAACATGGTAAAAGGATGCAACGCAACTGACGCAAAAGCAACAAGGTAAAACTGCAAAAAATATGAAAATAACAAAGGCAGTAAATATGACTTGCACATCACAATGATCAGGAATGAATTCTTTACTTTTTGGAAAAAACAGTCTAGCCCACACCAGCCTTCACCTTTGCAAAGAAAAAAAATCTGATAACATACATCAACAAATGTTCCAGGCGCATATTACGCAAGGCTTTGAATAAGGCACTGGTTAGTAACTTCAGATATCGCAAAAAAATAAAAAAAAATATAGAAGTATACAGTTTTTCGGGGTAGACCAGAATACCAGAATACCATGCAAGTAATTTTTGGATGCAGAACAGAATATCATTATGTAGTTTCAGATGCAGAAGAAAATGTCATCGAAATCCCAACTACCGTCCCTGCAAATGACGGCAGACTCAGAGAGCTTTGTTACAACAGCACAACCAGAATCTGCAGTAGCCAAGGATTGGAACTACTTATTCTTTCATCTTTGTTCATCCCACATTTCTCCACTAAGAATTAATTTGAGAATCTCAATTCAAGTAGCGTAACCGGCTTATCTGAAGGAATACTTATCTCAGCAATATTTTTACATTTTACTCAATTGAATTCTTCACATTTCGGCCACCCTTCCATTTTTTTTACCGGTGTTGAAAGTGGATAATCGCTGGTTGCGATAATGTTACGCAAAAAAGTCTGTCAGTAACTCCCGCTATATGCGTGGGTAATAGAGCACAAACAATGTATGTTCTTTGTCCGAACGAAAAAATAGGGATCATGATGAGCTGTTGGCACTTCCGGAATTGGAAATTCGCCACATCGCCGCAAAGTTGAATTGAACAAATATAAGACGACAGTTATCGTCCGGGATTATCGGTTCTCTCTAAGGCAAGGTATGAAACTCCGGACAATCCTTAAAGAACACCTCGCACTATTTACTGTTTATATTCCAATATTCGAAACTACCTGAATACTGTAAAGCTAGGCTCTGCTTTTAAGAAATTATCTACGGCCTTGGCTGTTTTCAGCATTTTCTCAGGCCCATTCCAGCAAAATCTGGGCGAAATTCAGAAAAACCGGTTTTATGCATGGATACCATGAGACACACTCGTCGGTATATAGCATAATGCGCATGGAAAAGTGAATCGCGGCAAGTGCAAAGATTAGTGAGGTCTAGTTAGCGAGTTCAGAATGTAACAGAAAATTTGGGTCTCCGGGTTTAAAAATTAATGAATGCAGTTACGGAAGTAGGTTGTTTTGGCATTATTAGGTACGACGGGTCCTTTAAGGTGTTCAGGCGGAGTCCAACTAGTATAAACCTTCATTACCGATGTCTGCTGCTGTCAGCGATTCAGCAAACAAACCTGCAATCAGGTTCGAGCGTCTGGCTACAACCTGAAAAGAACCCTTGCCAAGAGAGGCCGAAATATCGCTGCAACAAATTCAGCTGACATCCGTTTAGCGCCATGAAATACCGCATCGCCTTTCCTGATTTGCACCCCCCTTCACTACAGTGAGCAACCCCTCGCTTAGTACACTTGTACACTTCCCATTTACAAATAAGCTGATTGGCTTTGTGTAAAGTTCATGAGGCCGAACCTCTGACGTTGCTTGCGATGTTCCGTCATCTGAAAACAAACAAGATATAGTTAAAAATCCCGTCTTATCTACATTACTGCAACGTCTACTTATCTACATCCTATGTAATTCCTATCCACACTAGCCTATACGCTGAGTTTTGCCGTGTTTGGCTGTTACCGAGGAAGACCAGTCTTCGACTTGTTGCTTCCGAATAGCTCACTGGCCAGAAATACCGGTTATGCACATTTTCTGTTATTCTTAACAAAACCAATAGGGTAGCGCGTAGCTGAAAACAACCGGGGCGGGTTTGTAATCTTTCAGAAACCCAGAAAAGTTTCAAAGGACTTATGTATGTTAGAATATCTAAACAGAACCTGTCTCTACCGCGCTGATTGATTGTATTTAAGTTTTTATGGCACTTGCAGCTTCGCTCAAGTGCCATATACCGATCACTTTTCCGTCGGTCGGTCGGTCTGTCTGTCGGTCGGTCGGTCTGTCGGTCCGCTGATTGCGAGTTAGGGTACTTCCAGATGTGCTAGGACGATGAAACTTGGCAGGAAAATCAGGGACCCGACCAAACTAACCTGGAAATAATCAGTTTCCCGATCCGACCATCTGGGGGGGAGTGGTGGGCCGGGGAATTCTGAAAATTAAGTAGTTTTTGTCACACTTTTTCGAGTTGGGGTACTTCCAGATGTGGTAGGACGATGAAACTTGGCAGGAGCATCAGGGACCCGACCGGATTGACCTGGAAATAATCAGTTTCCCAATCCGACCACCTGGGGGGGAGTGGAGGGCTGGGGAATCCGGAAAACTGGAGTAGTGTGTAACTTTCGAACGGATGATCGGATTGGAATGAAACTTAATAACTGAATAAATGGCATACCTCTGATGTCCCATTTGAAGTGCGGACCGGATTCGACAGCTATGGGGGAGATGGGGGGGGGGAGACCGGAAATCTCGAGAAACGGTTAGAATCGAGGGATCGGAGTGAAACTTGCTGGGAAGAACAAGCATCTGCTCCAGATAAATCCTTTATACATTTAGACTGGATCCGGACACTGGGGGGGGGGGGGGCTGGAGGGGATTTTCCCGGAATTCCGGTAATGGCGGTTTTGGGGATTTTCACGACGAAACTGGGGAGGCGAATCAGGTTCCCGATCAAACTGACTTATAAATACAAATTTACATGATCCGGTAGTGGTGGGGGGAGTAGCGGGAGGGGGAATCCGGAATATTGAGTCATGCGTAATTTTGGAACGGTTGATCGGATTAGAGTGAAATTTGATAACTGATCAGAGGACATGTCTCTGGTGATCTTTGTCACGTCCGGACCGGATTCGACAACAAAGGGGGGGGGGGGGGGGAATACGTGACCGGCTCAGACTGGGGAGATCGGGATGGAACTTTGTGGGAATAATAAAGATATGCTCTGGATAAATCACTTACAGAACCGGATTGGCTCCGGCGGCTGTGTGAGATTTCGAGGGGGGGGGGGGTCGGAATTCCGGTGATCGCGATTTAAGGTACTTCCAGATGTGCTAGGACGATGGAACTGGGCTGGAATAATAGAGATTTGACAAGATTGGCTCAGAAATCGCCACTTTCCAAATCTGACATTCCTTAAAGTACCAATCTTGACCGTAAATTTAGAAAAATACTTTTAAGCAAATTATACATTTCCATGAGCCCATTATCATTTTTGCCTCAAGGGTTTTGCTTACAAATAAAGTTCTAGCTCCCTTAAAGTGCGCATGTGAACCGCAAGGTCGAAAACTACTTTTTTTTATCAAACGATACATCTCAACCCATGATCATTTGTGCCACAAGGGTTTTGCTCACAAATTTATTTTTATCACCCTTAAAGTGCACATTTTAACCGAAAAGTGAAAAAAAAAATACATTTTACCAAACGGTATATATCAATGATCCCTAAGGGCCTGTGATCGTTTTGTCTCAATAGTTTTTCTTACAGATGAATTTCTAGCGCCTATAAAGTTCGTATCATTACAGCCAAGTTCTAAAACAAAATACTTTTTCTCTAGCTCCCTTAAGTGCGCATCTGAACCGCAAAGGTAACCTTAAAAGTACTTTTGATCAAACACTACATCTCAACCCATGCAAGTGCCATATGAGCTTACAGCTCTTGTTATTATATTTAATGTATTTGATTAGAAAAAAAAATCCGTGGATCAAAGATGATTTCGTACAGGTCAGGTCAAACGAGTTGTAAGCATATACGCTACAGTGGGAGTCGGGTGGACAGGCAAATACCACCGTTTCGCGAAACCGGGTGAAACAAAATGCAAATCAACGACGACACTGGCTTTAGTCGTGGCTGATTATAATAAATTTTGATAATTTTTTCTTTCTTTTCTTAAATAAAACGACAGAATTAGTCCCTTTTGTGAACAGAAGTGCTTTTTCACATTTTTTACCCAATTTGGTGAAGGAGTTTCTCACTTGGAATTAAACAATCCACTTGATTAAACAACCCACTTGTTGAGTGTCAAATTGTCCTAGTCTTGGGATCCCAGGAGAGCAGTGGCGGGGCAAAGTATCTTGTAACTTAGAAACCTACAACACCGTAATCCCTCTGGCTAATTTCTACCCCTCGTCATTGACAAGAATTATCGGAGACAAACCCTGCTAATGTGCTAATGTAATAAGTAGACATTTCATCTATACGTACAACTTAAAAATGTAACTTGACTTGACTAGAATTAAAATATTGGGTAAAATAAGGTACAAAGGATTTCAGGTAACGATCACTCGAGTTAATGGGTGGTCTTTCTAGTCTCTGGGAAGAAGCGTCCCTCTGTCTTTGTCGCGTATTGGGCCTGCTATTTGCTACGGCCTCGAAATCAGGTAGAATGGCACGATGCGCATGTGATGCCAGACACTTGCTCCCGAACGCTATTGTCAGTTGATGCCGCCTTTCAGCAAGAGCTGGCAGGTCAAGCTTGACCAGGCCATCCTCGTAAGAAAGATAACCCGGGCCGAGCATAATCTTAACAGCCCTTTTTTGGATGGCTTCTAGTCTATCGGTATGTGCGTTGGTGAGTCCTGGGTGCCAAGCCGGACAAGCATACTCCAGGCAAGGTCGGATGTAAGTGCAGTAAATACTGCGTAAATCTCGCGACGGAATAGCGAGATTTAGCAATGTGACAAAGAGGATAGCCCTTTCAGAGCTGGGGTCTAGCCGACAGTTCCTAGCACATGCTCATTCCCAGCCAGTGTTATATTCGGTCGACAGCAATGAACAGTTGACAGAATCCGGCTAGTCTTCATTAAAACTTTGCCTTTTGTTGCATCATTTCTCTTCGGGGCTGAGAAAAACAATGCTATCGGACCGTTTTCTTTTTCATGCCAACATTAAGAGCGTGTTCCACCCCTCTACCAATAGTAACATTAGTTACTATATCCGTTCCAGCCTCACGAAAAGTTACTACACTGACCGTTCCAACCTTCTCAAAATAGTAACTAACAGTAACTATTTGCTTACCACGCTCGGGAGCGTAGTAACTACGCATATCTGCAACGTGATTGGTCCGATCAGCCCGCGGCCTGATATTTGACCGAAAAATTAAAAGAGCGTTCCAGCATAGCGTAGTAACTACGGTAACTAGCGTAGTAACTACGGTAACTAGCGTAGTAACTACGGTAACTAGCGTAGTAACTACGGTAACTAGCGTAGTAACTACGGTAACTAGCGTAGTAACTACGGTAAGTAGGGTGGAACACGCTCTAAGAAATCCACTCTTTATCGTTACCTGGTCTCGAAGCTCTGCCAGTTGCTTCGATAAAGTGGACACCAAGGTCTGCGTGCAGGTCAACTGAAGCTGGAGGGTTCGCATCTCATTTTGCTCTGACTCTTCGCCGTCGGAATCTAGCGACATCGCTCGGAGCCGGGGGAACCATTCTAAGTTTTTCTCCTGAAAGATTTCATACAGGTCAGGTCAAACGAGTTACGTTAGCATACGCTACAGTGGGAGTCGGGTGGGCAGGCAAAAACCACCGTTTCGCGAAACCGGGTGAAAATGCAAATCAACGACGACATTGGCTTATGTCGTGGCAGATTATAATTTTTTTTCTTTCTTTTCTTAATTAAAACGACAAAATTAGTCAGTATAGCCCTTTTGTGATTCTTTGTTAACAGCAGTGCTTTTTCGCATTTTTTACCCAATTTGGTGAAAGATTTCGCTTTCGACCTCGCTCGGGGCCGGGGGAACCATTCTAAGTTTTTCTCCTGAAAGATAAGGCAAAACATGATTTTTTTTAAAAGCCCGCTCCAACATCAGACCCAATTCTGATTTATTCATAAAAAATCATGAACACGGCGTTAGCACACTAGCTGATTTACGTCCCAAATACACAACAAATAACAGAAGGTCCAGCATAAAGTCTGTGTCACCGGTTCCAATTCACATCAACAAAATAAATGATGGATGCACTATAGGAATGAAAATGTCAAGCATAAACTGCATCTTCAGACCAAATTCTGATTTAATCATTAAAATCATGAACACGGCGTTAGCCGACTAGCTGATTTACGTCCCAAATACACAACAACACATAACAGAAGGTCCAGCATAAATTCTGAGTCACCGGTTCCAATTCACATCAACAAATGATGGATGCATTATAATAATGAAAATGTCAAGCATAGCTGCATCTTTAAAAATTTAAGTTGTCAAATTACAACTACTATATACTGCCTAATTTGTATATACAAAGAATATCAATCACAATGCCTGAATTTCTGGTTTAACAAACGCCCCAAACACGCGGTTATATTGGTGTTTACCAAAACGAGCATCGCATGGTTTCCTAGATTTCTCAGCATAAAACGGTAACGGGTTCTCTGTTCTCTAGAACGAGAATAACACTGATTGATTGATTTGGCCAATGATTAATTGATTAACTCATTGATTGATTAACGAACTAATTAATTGATTGATTAATTGAATCAATTAACGATCAATATTATTTCATTCATTCATCCAAAAAACTGACGGACTGCCATGGGACGTTAACGCTTTCACAGATCATACATAGACTTACGCCAGTTGCCGGTAGTAGAAGTATGTGAATTTGGACGCCCCCAACCCTGATGGCACCGGAAATGACGATCATAACGAGACCTGGCAAATATTTGCACAGAGAGCGTGTTCCACCCTACTTACCGTAGTTACTACGCATTCCGTCACGAATTTTGGCTTCTTGGCGTCAAGGCTGGAACGCATTTTTTTTTCGGTAAAATATCACTCCACGGGGTAATACAGCCAATCACGTTACAGAGATCCGTAGTTACCAAGCTTACTACGCTCCCGAGCATGGTAAGCAAACAGTTACTATGAGTTACTATTCTGGGAAGGTTGGAAGGGTCAGCGTAGTAACTTTTGAACGGAAATAGTAACTAATAGTTACTACTGTTGGAAAGGTGGAACACGCTCAGAGTAATGAGGGCTGAACGTTCAGTCAAAGCCAATCTGTTATTTTTTTGAACCTTTCACTTCTTGCTACTTTGTTGCTCCTGTATCCTGTTATCGATTATCCACTTTTAAAGGCAATTCGCGCATAATGCCGTTGCGGCAATTTCTACCGCCTTTTCTGTCGACCGTGCTATTGCCCCGTGCCACCGAATGGATGAAATAATTGTATATATTTAGTAAAAAATAGTCCTGTTGTAGTGTAATTTTAATATGTGATGTGTAATATTAAATAAACTGACTGATAGGTTGCGGCGTCAAAAAATCACAACAGTTCTGTATAATGTAGCAGACAAGGCGGTAGAATGAGCCACACAATTTCTTGTGGATTCATGTATGTTTGCATGTTTGGCTCATGAAGTTTAATATGCAAACAAGTGCGCAAGCGCTCAGACGTGGAGTGTGAAAGTAAAATGTTTATCATATTTTATATACAAACAGCGTTAAAACCAAGACATTTCACATCCCCAATAACCAAACAAGTATTGAAATAACCTAATTTGTAATCATCCCACTTTAAAAGCTTTAAATGTAAACAAACCTCAAATATAAATCCAAAGAGATCTTGCAAGAACAGCACGAGTTCTAACACTGGAATCAGAACACTGAATCTGAATGGTCTGCCAGCCAGTCCGACCCTTTAAACCTCTTTTCCATTAGCAAGGTAATAAAACGAGTGCAACGAAATCGTATCAGCCTAATACCCCCGTTGTCACAATTCATTAAGAACGGCATATCATCGATCATATGACAACACCGTAAAGTTTCCAGCCGTTCATTAAAGATACGTCGCGTCGTCTTATTTGTTGCATATCTAGACCTAAATACCCTCGACTATACCAGCTTAGAGTTTGATTCCAGTCACGGGCCAAAAACTTGACTCATGAGAAAATTGGGCCCACTTGCCCATGAACGGGGAGGGTAGGGGCCAGGGGGTGGTTCAACTCCACATATAAATCCCCAACCCTATGATCCAAAAGCACAAAGGAATTTCATCGCTCTATCTCCAGTTATTGTCAAGTTGAAATCATTAAAAAATGGGCAAGTGGGCCCAATTGCCCCTGAACCAAGTGGGGGTGGGGTTCGGGACCCGCAAAAATGAAAAAGAGACCCTAATACTCACAAACCTACCAAGTTTCAACTTGATCCCTGATGATTCCTGCCACGGGTAACGAACTTTACTCCTGGGCAATCTGGGCCCATTTGCCCATGAACGTGGTGGGTGGGGGAGGTGAAACTTTAAAAGTAATTTCCCAGCCCTAGGGTCTACATGTACAAGGAATTTCATCGTCTTATGTCCAACTCTGGTCAAGTTATGAACATTATTCACTGGGCAATCTGGGCCCATTTGCCCCTCAACCGGTTGGGTGTGGGGGGTGGGACCCCCAAAAGGCACAACTAGACCCCAATACACACAAGTGTACCAAGTTTGAACTTGATACTTGCACTGGTTCACGAGTTATGAGCTCCACAAAATATGGTGAAAACCGAAAACCGAAAACCGAAAGCTGCTAGAGCGCTCGCAAGAGTGGATTGTTCCAAGGAACACTCCACTAAAAACTGGTCGAAGTTCGTTCTATTATCGTGGATATACCAGCGGTGGAACGGTCTAACTGAGAGACCGTTCACGGCCAGATCTACTTTCGTTTAAGCGAAACTTTGCCTAATCATCATTCGCTTGTAGCGCGTACATAAATCCTTTTTAATGTATTCGTTGATTTAAATGTGCAAAGAGTAGTGTATCTGAAGAAGGAAAGTAAGCCACGATGTTTGACAGCAATAGTTGCGTTTTTGCAGATACCATGGTATCTGTTACCACGATAACTGGATCTGCAATCAGTCATTTTTGCAATTACCGTGGTATCTGATATACGGTCCACTGCAAAAACGACTAATGCCGAGATTACACTTTTCGAAGTCATCCCAAAAGAAAAACTGATATCCAGTTAGATCACTAAGTGCTAAACTTCTTTCTTACCAATTTTACAAAATTTGATGAAAGTGAGATGACTTTTCAGATACCACGGTCGGACCGTGATATCTGAATATCAATTACCACGGCAACTGGCCAGAAACCACGGTAACTGGCCAGATGCCACGATAACTGCAAAAACGACTTTGGACCGTATATCAGATACCACGGTATCTGCAAAAACGCAACTAATATCTCGGCCCTTCTTTGTAAGGGTCCTCGTAATATTGTTGCTGGACTTGAAGACATGAGCCTGCAATGGTTCGTTTCTACCAGCTGACTTCTGTTTTAGCCATTGTTTGAATGTGTTTCCCCAGCCAGCTTGGGCTCAAGAAATATTTATGCAAACGGTGGTGCTGTAAACAATAGTTAATGTGTTTAATAGGGAGAAAAGGGTCAGCTTAACCTCTTTTTCTATTGACAATCAAATAAATAAATATAACTTACGTTCACCATGCCATGGACGTAGCTCTCTGGTCCGGTAAACTCGGTGGGATCCTTGACCTTGATGAGGACAATGAAGTACAGATAGTGCCACATATTGTGCTCATGGAGAAAATGTTCCTCAAAACTCACGGCCTTGTTGTCAAATGCAGAGCGATTCAAACCTGGGAAAATTAGATCTGATCAGACCTGGCACTTCTATTTGACTAAACTGTCTAAACAGAAGACAAATTTTCTTTTAACACTTATGTTTACAACAAACAGATACATTCTAGTATCATTTTCCTTTCAAATTCGTCCTCGTTCGTTCGCTCTGTAGCTCAGTTCAATCGTTACACCCCACTATCCTTGCAAAGAGAAATACCAGTCACGAAAACCAATCGCATGCACCGTTTGTCAACATGTTTAGTCAAGATTATTAATATTATCGATATCGCCCGCAGTACTTTCAGAAATCCTACTGGTCTAAACGGCTTTGCGGCCAGAAAAATTGATTAAACTCAGGTCGATTTTAGATTTGTGACTGACCCAGGAAGTGGAAAATATTAGAAGGAAGAAATTCAGTGAGGAACGCTTACCCAGATTCTGACGACGTCTTGAGAAAGACCCCTAACCCCTTTGCAGTACTGACGAAGCCTTTGGCTAAATGTTTCTTTGATTTGTATATGATCGGAATGGACTGAAGCATTGTAGAATATTTACAGTTTCACGCATATCCAGTGGTACGAGCGTGCATGAGCTGAAGCTCTGTAAACGTCAACCTACAAACAAACAACTCGGGTCTGTGCTTCCAACGACAACGAGACGGACCCCTGTTATCCCACTGTCCCTATCCCATCGAGTCCAGCAAAATGGTCCCGGTCCTGATCTTTCTTTCCACTTGCGAATTCCACTGAAGACCATACTTAACTGACTGTTTTCATTTTTCTTTTCATCCAAGGATTCCCTCAATTCCGAATTATTTCAAATTATAGTTTGTAAACATTATCAGGGTCGCTGTCAGAGATGGGCGAATCCGACCATGAAAGGATTCGAATCCGAATCCACTGGAATAAGACGAATCGTCTACTAGATTCCACCGGTTTTCTCTCCCGCAGCTGAGCCGTTTTACCATCGGAAATGCCGGAATCCGACAGGCGTATAGCAGATACCGCCTTTTTTGGTATCTAGCTTCGGCACTTGTAAGTTTGATCCACGGTACCGAGGCTTTTGCGACGATCAAACAATTGCAACATCTTACCGCATATGAAACAGGTATTCTTCAAGACTTCCTCTTTCATTTGTTTTTCCGAACGAAGGTCGGCAAATGTGTCGATGATAACACCAAAGATCAAGTTGAGCACGATGATGATGACGATGAAGTAGAAGAGAAGATCATAAACAACACGAGCGCCAAAAGATGGCTCCTAAAACAGAAATATCATGGTTACTATTTAAAGGCACAGAAAACTTGACTACGAAACTTTCGGCCATCCAACCGATCTGGGGGGCTTAGATAAATATACAGGGAGTTATTGTCGATAAGACCCCCCTTCTTTGTTATCTCGAATCCCATCCTTCGTGTTCCCAAAGCTAGCTGGCAGACCTTTGCCCCTTATGCACTGTAAGAGTTCGCCTTTGGCCGTGTTGATTAACACATCGGGATAGTAGTCAAGAGGTCATGTGTTCGATTCCTACTCCCGGCACACAAACCTTTTGCTTTTTTTCTACTAACTAAAAAAAGTCGAATTCTCGGAAACTGCAATGGTCGTAACGAGAATGTTTCTTACTCTCAATATCGACTCAGGGTACATTCCTGATATGTCAGCTAGCTCCCCGAGTCAAGTTTGAGTCAAGTTTTTTGTTCCTTTAATCTATCGATAGCTGCGTCTATCGAATCTATAGATGGCTGCGGGACCAGAAACTTAGCAAAGAGCGGAAACGAACATCACGGCAAAACCTCTCAGAGTAATTCGCAACTGGACTCTCCGACAAATATTAACGACAGCAGTCATTGACCGTGGGCGGTACAACAGACGAGCTCTAGGTCGGCTCTACTTGCTTTTGTCTTTCGTGCGGAACAAATCGGTAATAAAATTATTTCGCCCCCTATCTACAACGAATTTCTCCCGATGTAAGGGAAAGGCAAGAGCGAGCAGTCTCTACAAAGGTCCCGAAATTCCAACAAGTAAAGGCCAGATACAGCCGTTACCATAATAATTTTATGCCAAAGATTTTCAAAATTTTGAATAACCTTTGACCATTTGTAAGCGTCTTCTAATGTAGCTGTGATGAGGAGCGTCACGACAGGGTGGGACCCCCCCCCCAATGTTGTCGGCTGGTCGGTAAAATATAACCGAGTCGGCGCGAAGCGCCGCGATTTTTCGTCAAAACAGTTGATTTTTCGGTCGGTTTTACAGTCGGTTTTTCTGGAAACCAGTCGATTTTCTGTCAAAACAGTCGGTTTTTTCTGAAAATCAGTCGACTTTCTTTCAAAACTGTCATTTTTTTTCTGCAAAAACAGTCGGTAAAAAATTACCAGCCGGTCGGTAAATGCCTTGCCCCCATCCCCCAGACATTTTGGCTAGTAACGCCTCTGGCTGTGATACTGACAACATTTTGTACCTGACAATATTCATCAATTTTTTTTTTTTTTACCACGAATGTGTGAATGAATAATATACTATTCCCTTCCACAGTACGGATGAGAGTGTTAGTCATTTAATGTGTGATTACCTTGAATTAAAAGTTTGTAAGGACTGAAGAGTGGATGGTAAGATTGCGTTGGATCCAACTAAGGGCAAACTGCCTTCCAATTCAGAGCAGGCAGAAGGTCTTTGAGAAAGATAGTGTGGCTCCTGATGGGAGGTATGCTTGCCCACTCTGTAAGGAGGAGGAAGAAAATTTGGACTATTTTCTCCGTAGATGCCCGAAGCTTTCTGATTTAAGAAAAATTTATCTAGATGGTGTAAATTTGTCACATACTGAAATTTTGACCAATATCAACCCTACCGTAATTACTCGAGTGGGCGTGTATATAGATAAATGTTTGGAGTTAAGAAGGAGTCTGAGTGTTTAAATTATATATTTTTTTTTTTGTGTATATAAGGCCCTTGGGCTTTGAAATACACTTATCTATCTATCTATCTACAAGTATCTGATTTTGGTGAGTTTCTTCGCAGGAAATGCTGGGAGTTAAAGCGGGTTCTAAGATTTAATTTTGGACACAAGGCTGCTGTTTTCTTAATGTTTCTTTTTTTCGACCATGGCTCTCAGGCTCTTCAAGTAATACAGTATTTATCTGTCGATCTATCTACTCGTTTTCTTCACAGTATTTTTTATAGTATATCACAGCATTTACTGAAAGGATTATAGTTGATTTAGGAATGGTTTTGTTTTATAATTTATATATTGTCGGCTACTCCTCAGTTTTGAGGGAAACAAATGAATAAATAAATAAATAAGTGAGCGTCTTACTTCCCTGTTCGTTTTTATGGCACTTGCAGCCTCTGGCTCAAGTGCCATATACCGATCGCAATTCCGTCTGTCGGTCGGTCTGTCCGAATTTTTTTGTCCCACATGTTCGAGTTAGGGTACTTCCAGATGTGCTAGGACGATGAACCTTGGCAGGAAAATCAGGGACCCGACCAAACTAACCTAGAAGTAATCAGTTTCCCGATCCGACTATCTGGGGGGAGTTGTGGGCCGGGGAAATTCTGAAAATTAAGGAGTTTTGTCACACTTTTTCGAGTTGGAGTACTTCCAGATGTGCTAGGACGATGAAACTCGGCAGGAGCATCAGGGACCCGATCGGACTAACTTGGAAACGTTCAGGTTCCCAATCCGACCTGTCAGGGATGTCGAGTGGTGGTAAGGCTTGTAGTATAGCAGGAGGAACCAGACGGTGGTACGAAAGAATAAATATGTATTCACACAGACAGTAAGTATAAAATGATGTTAGGCATACGCGTATCTGATCTAGTCTGAAGTTGTGTCGCTCCGGCGGCTCTATATATATGTCAGGGCGCATAGGACTAGCGGCACGTTCTTCCCGCATGATGCCGTGTCCTAGATATGTGGAAGTAGGCGACCCTGACACAACCTCCCCCCTTTACAAAAAAATGGCGACGACATTTTTAAATACGCTGTGCACAAATTTGCCCCTCTTCTTTCTGCTACAGTTCGTTTGGGCACACTTCTGGGCTGTTCTGCCCAGCCAAAAATTTTGCACACAATCTAAGAAACAATGGGAGAGGTGACGCCGGAGATGCAGATTAGACAGATGAAAGTTGATTCGCGATGAGAGATGGAGTAGAGTGTACAGATGCATAGATGTGTCGGAAGTTGTCGGAACGTGTCGGAACTTGTCGGAAGTTGTCGGAACTCTATCTTAGCTGCATGACCAATGCTATCTTGTGGTGACGTGCTGCCTGTGCGATTCGGTACGAGCGGAAATCAGCGTTGGACATCTTGTTGACAAGGCAGATGGCAGAATACTCATGGACTAGAAAAGTTGACTGATTAGCACGATTCTTAGATAAGATGTTTTCTTCTTATTCTACGTTCGTTAGGCTATAGTTAAGTTATACACAACAGCTTATGACCCTGAGTGGTTCATATAGCGTTTCTTTTTCCGTAAATCAATTGGTTTGAAGCTGAAAGAAGTCAAGGTCTATTTTTTGTTGTGATGATCCTAGTCAGCGATTAATCGGAAGAGAGTAGGAAAAAGGAAGCTGTTTATGACCAAAATGGTAAATCGTAGGCAGCTTTTTCTCTTCCAAAAAATGACCAGTTTTTTCCTCCGAAAAAAATATCAAGACCTTGTGATGATTGTGAAGATCTTATTCAGCGTGAAAAAATGATTGAAATCACTTCTTAATCTCTGATTTAATTCGGATTATCTTGTTTGAAACGTAAGCTGTGTGAACTTAATTCGAAGAATTCAGGATACTCGTTTGATCATGGATCGCTGGAAATAATTCAAGAATTAGGAAAGTAGTTTAATTAATACGTGACCTTTTTGTTATTAGTCGGTTCTGTAGTTCAGCATTGAGACGTTTTTCATTCGTCATGACGTAGCCAAGTTCTGGAAGCAGTCGTCAGAACGGTATTGATCGGCTTCCAGATTTGTTGACGTTATGAACTGAAAATAACACGATTAATACCCTAATTCGTAATAAACAAAAACACTACTGTAATGAAACAGTCAGTTAACTCGATTATTAAAATGAAGGGTTTAACGGTTTTGACTTGATAAGGTACGAAATATTTTACTCTTTCCAAAGCTAGAAACTTAGGTTATTCTGGTTTCTAAATTAATCGAACTTCTCTTCTTGGTAAACGAACAAAATATCCTTTCTACTTATTTGTTTCTATAAGTAACTCGTGAATCTTTAAATCAGACAAGTGCTTTAATTCGGATGTCGCATTTGGGTAAAATGCGCTAAAAAATGTAGGAAAGCGCTCTTTAGGCGTTTGTCTAAACAAAACTTAGACCAAAGTTTTTGCGACACTAGGAATTCCTAGTACTTCAGATATAAAATATCATTTTATTTCGTTTTTCTGCGCGATCTCGACATTAATTCCGTAGAATTATTATTTCTTTCTTCACAGCAATCTGTCAGAATAAAATCTCGTAGCTCGAATAACAAAAGCTGAAACTCGTCAGTTTCAGATTTATCGTCTTTACTTTATCAGCTTTGTATTTAATCAGTAACTATTTGCTGAGCTAGTTTGCAACCTAGCTAGAATTTAGTAACGATTTCATTGACAAGCTATTATTATTCCAGTTTTCAGACTGGACAAAGGAAATCCTATCCTTCTGTCTCGCTAGACAGCATAGGTTATGCATTGATAGCGCTGTTGTGAGCTTAACGATGAAAATGATACTCGTCTAATATGCTCTTTAATTTTCCTTTGAAAATGAGCTAATTATTTTATTCTGACAGTGCTTAGAACTAGACAAAAGTTTCTAGTTAAAATTTGATCACTTCTGAGATTTCCTTGCTATACAATTTAGGCCAATTATATAAAATCATCTTGTCTTCCGCAAGTTTGCGGGTTGATTTTATTTAGCAAAATGTTTAGACAAAACTGCTTCATTTTGCTGATTAAGCAATGCGATAGAATGGGTACTAAATATTCGTAACTCAGCATGGAACGAACAAAGTTATCCCCCAAAACTATTCTTTTCTCGGATCCACCGAGCTACCAAACGCGTTCGCTCAGATATGTTGGGTCTATGACAACCGAGTCATCTAACCAAAAACTTCATATCTTCTCGTAGCAAACAATTTTCAAGGTGCAAATACCGCAAACGATTTGTGAAGCAAAACCTACCATTAGGTTTTAATAAAACGAAGCCTTCATGTTAAATCAGAGACACATGTCTCAAATGTCAAAAGACATTTCTACTGATAAGTGAATCTTTCTTAGTTTGGCCAAAAACTTTTCGAAAGACAATTTCAATGAACTCAGCAATGAGTTATTCCGTACTTTAAATTATCTATTACTGATTATTTTGACTGAGGTTTCTTTTGCATGCTTATTAGATCTTTTACCTCGTGCGTCAAGACATTCTAGTTATAGAAAATTCACAACTATTGTTTGTGAGTGGAAAAATAAAATTAACATGAAGCTTGAAGAATCATCTCATCGATTCTTATTCTTTGGATTGTAAGGAGCGACCTTATCAAATCCTACCGCCGTATATTTATTAACGGATTGCTGTTCCAAGCAATACGAACACCAGACTCTAGCTGGTGACTCTCATCTCCGGATCAGGCTCGAACCGATTCGAGTCCGGTGTAGAACAAATTGCACAGGATTTGTTCTAACTTCCCATCCTAAACTAACGCCAACAACGAAATCATTTCAATGACTAAAAAGACCGGCTCCACATTATCTTTATTCCCCAGAATTTGACGGTTTTAAGGTCTTCGTTGTGCGTATTTCCTTTAATAAGGAACATGGCGGTCATAGAGGTACCTCTGTGTCTGATTGCCTTCTCAGACTACTAAATCGCAGGGTCACAATACCCCTTGGGAACTTATATATGGTCAGCAAATCGCTGGAAACCATATTATCAAGGCATAACTAAGAGAGAGAGATTTAATGCGGTTTAACGTAACGCGTTTGAACTCTGCTTATTAGCTTGCTCTTTCAAGTGCAACTAAATACTTGTCTTTACACATAGCAACTTTTGTTAACAACAACAAAATTCGAAGTCCAGCTAAATCTGGATCTTGCAATTTGACACCTTAACTTTAAAGTGTAACTAAAGTCTTTGATCTTTGCATTCGCTTTGCTCGATTGGTTCTAAGTCGTCTCATTTCATTGTACTAAGTTTGTTTCAGACCGAATAAAGGATTACAGTTTGAATGACAGACTGTAAAATTTTACTAAATTCTTGGGGAACTGGATCATCAGAATAATAAGAAATAAACTTTAGGCAAACAAAGCTTGCTTAGAAAACTAAAACTAAAAGAATGCTAAGAAACTAAAGTTCTGGGTTGATCCTTCCCTTTTTACTAGTTTTTCCAAATTAGGTCGACTTAAAGTACAAATGAAAGGTTATGACTTCTTCATATCCGGTGTTGGGAAGTACTCCAAGTACTTGTGTTTCAAGTGCAATTGCTTGTTTTACTTAAGTATAGTTTCCATTTACTACTAAATAGTTTGTTGAAATGATTAAGTACTTAAAGTCATTGGTATCACTAAGTTCTCAAGTATTGTCTCAAGTACGTACTGCGCAGATCATATAAATTTGCAAATGAGATGCTTCTTTTGATAGCCTTAGTTTGACAATTAAAACTTTCCGAAAGAAACTGATGAAAGTTGGCAGTCTGTAAAGTACAGTGCGTCATCGGAAATAATACTGCTATCGGATGGTGGAAGCTCAATTCAAAGCTGCAAAAACTATGTTCACTTACTGTGCAGTACTTGAAATGTGGAATACTTGATGTACTATTCATGGACTTAAGTCAAATAGTACTTAATTGCATTTGTTGTCAGGTTCTTAATACCGATACTTAAGTACAAAATTTGAAAGTACTTGAAACTTGTCATTTGAGTAAAAACTTGAGTTATTTTTTGTCCCAACATGTTATTATCGAACTTTCAAGAGCTGTCAAATTTATGTTGCATTTACAAGTAAGATTATCTCATAAGGCTAACGGAACTGTATCCGTAGGCTATAGCCTAACCACCCTCCTTGCGAAACAACGGAGTTTGTTTGCTTTACCGTATCCCGACGATGTTTGCGTAACGTCGGGCTTTCTATTATATACCATATAGATGCAGCAACTGATTGGCAAAATGTGTGAAATAAAATGTATTTCTTTGAAAGAAGAATAATATATTTTTAATTAGTGAAGGCAAAACAAAATACTTATCCAGAAATTTGAATTTCAAAAACTAGCAGCGTCAAGCTAAGAGCTTACGCCAAACTTGACTATAAACACAAATAAACAAAGAAGTGTATAGTATATTTAAGTAAATGCTTGTGAGTTTAGTATAAACTAGAGACTGTTATCTCTCAGCATGATTTCTTTTGTAATGCTTAAAGTAACGGGAAATGAACGAATAAATTCAAATAATCACATGTACAATTTTTCACTAAAAGAAACGAAAGGCAGAACATGTAATTTTGGTTGCCTAAAATTTAAATTTACACATTTCAGTTGCATGTTTATGACGATAGATTCACGGTATTTTAGCAAACGAGAGGTAATAAAATATGTTATTAGCAAACAATATTTTGACCGTAGAGATATCTTTTAGCGCTAGAGTTTCACAATATTTTGGAACCGTCTTTCCAAAAAAACGCGTACTAAGGAACTTCTCGTCCTTAGCTTTTTCATGAAAACAATGCAATTTTGATTCTCTGTTATCAGAGCTAAACATCCCTTGCTAAAGATCATTGACTCACCCTCGAAAATCAAAGTTATTTACTGAATCATTCAGTAAATAACTCATCAATCAGGGCATTCAGTCTGAATGCCCTGATTTGAAATTCAGGTTTGTGTGTCGAATATCTCTGTCAGATCGATTGATTGATTGCATCTTCTGTCACAGAGGGTTAGAATAGACACAGAGATTCGCGAATAGTTTGAACTTTCACTTCGTTCTACAGTTTGTGCTATCAGCACACAAACTTTGTTGAAATGGGCTTTAGCTGGGCTAGATAATCAAAGAATGCATTACATTTGGATTTACTTTGAACATTGCCACAAACTAAGAGTTGCGTAAAAGCAATCTTTCGTGTTTTTCTTAAGGCTCTAATAGCAAGGAAATAAGTGTAAAATTGATAAAAATCAATTAATCTCAGTCTGTTCTTTCCGAGGAACAAGACGAATCGAGATGTGATCTTTTTAGAAAGAACTGATAATATCGCGAGAATGCACTAGAACAACGAATAGCTTCGTGCTTGCCGTGTTTTCACGAAATTGTGCAAATTGGTAAGAAAACTTAGGTTTTAACTTATCTTAAACTTTGCACTGGATTTCTGCTCCAAGCCATCCAAGATTCCAAAGCTGTTTCCTTCCGAACTCGTTTCTGACCAATGTCGCACAGGACTTCTGAGAAAATCTAAGACAGAGCTCCGAACCTGGAATACACTAGAACGACATAGTTTAGTAATCTAGCATTTGCACAAGAAGGTTACATAATAATACAGTTGAGATTCTACGAAGAAAGTGTAGAAGTCATTACGACTTTAAATAAATTTCAGCTACGAAAATAAATTCAAGATACAAATACTCAAAAATAGAATAAATTTTACGCCTTGCGAGTTCGATGGAATTCGTATAGTCCTTTCTAGATCTTAAGTTGAATCTAGGTTGTGAGAAAAGTGATCTTAAAGAGACTTATTCCATAAAAGAAAGTAAAGTTGAACTTACTTTGCTAAGGCGGAGACTAGATCAAATATGCCGTAAAATTGTGTGAACATTTTCTCATGATTTCTGTTTGCAGTCAAAATTAAAATTTTAATCATTTAATTACTTCTCTAGCCGGAGTAGAAAAATTACTAATAGAAAAATTCCGAGTAACAATTATAATTAACATCCCCAAAAGTCGTCTGTCCTTCGATCTTCTTCTTCTTCGGAAATCGACGGACGGAACGTTGGACAGACGTGGATGTTGATCCTCAGCCTACCTCCTCCCACATTTTCCAAAACCACATATTAAGCCATACCTCATCTGGTATCACATGGCTTTCGTAAAATAGGCAAACAGCAAGTTCAATGGCTTTCGTAAAATAGGCAAACAGCAAGTTCATCGTTTCTTCACTATTAGCAACCGTTGTCTTGCCCTTCTTTTATCTAGGCAGCAGAATGTCTATAGCGTACATACGCGTACGTGACTGAAATGTTGCGTGAACTGAACTTGTTTTGAGCGAAAGTCTCATTAACAGGTGAAAATGTGGCAAACATCAAGTTCATCAATTCGGCATTAACAGCTTACCAACTTCTCTTGCCCTTATTCTGGGCGGCAGAATGTCTTTGGCACGCATTAGCATCGACACCGACTGAAGTCTGAACTTGTTTTGAATCAAAGTCTTTGGAACAAGTGAAAATGTGGGGTAAACAACTGAATGAGGTGTTTGTGGCTTGTTTGTGACTTGCAGCCGACGCGCTGAAATTATGGTGACGTGACGGCTGGTGGTATTTTCACAAATCAAACGGATGGCTGGGTTGGTGATGGTTGCCGTCTTTTGCAGATGTAGACGGACAAACGTAAGAAAAAATGCAAACCCCAAGCCATTCACTCGGATGTGTTTAATCTTTTACATTTTAACTCCGGTCATGGAATTTAAAATTTAGGCAAACAGAAAATCAATGAGAAAAAATAAACGACTTACAGTTTTTCGTCGACCATACCGTACTGCTGGTTCACTATGTCACTATAAAAGTGGTCACTTCTTGACACTGTTGACGACATCGTCAAAGTGGCTCACTTCTTGACACCATTTGTCAGGGATGTCGAGTGGTGGTAAGGCTTGTAGTATAGCAGGAGGAACCAGACGGTGGTACGAAAGAATAAATATGTATTCACACAGACAGTAAGTATAAAATGATGTTAGGCATACGCGTATCTGATCTAGTCTGAAGTTGTGTCGCTCCGGCGGCTCTATATATATGTCAGGGCGCATAGGACTAGCGGCACGTTCTTCCCGCATGATGCCGTGTCCTAGATATGTGGAAGTAGGCGACCCTGACACGACCACCCAGGGGGGAGTGGAGGGCTGGGGAATCCGGAAAATTGGAGTAGTGTTTAACTTTAGAACGGGTGATCGGATTGGAATGAAACTTAATCACTGAATAAATGGCATACTTCTGATGTCCCGTTTGAAGTCCGGATCGGATTCGACAGCTTTGGGGGGGGGGGAGACCGGAAATTTCGAGAAACGGTTAGAATAGAGGGGTCGGAGTGAAACTTGCTGGGAAGAACAAGCATCTGCTCCAGATAAATTGTTTATACATTTGGACTGGATCCGACCACCCGGGGGGGGGGGGAGTGGAGGGCTGGGGAATCCGGAAAATTGGAGTAGTGTGTAACTTTCGAACGGGTGATCGGATTGGAATGAAACTTAATAATTGAATAAATGGCACACTACTGATGTCCCCTTTGGAGTCCGGGCCGGATTCGACAGCTATGGGGGAGTTGGGGGGGGGAGACCGGAAATTTCGAGCAACGGTTAGAATAGAGGGATCGGAGTGAAACTTGCTGGGAGGAACAAGCATCTGCTCCAGATAAATCGTTTATACATTTGGACTGGATCCGGACACTAGCGGGGTGGAGGGCTGGGGAATCCGGAAAATTGGAGTACTGTGTAACTTTCGAGCGGGTGGTCGGATTGGAATGAAACTTAATAACTGAATAAATGACATACCTCTGATGTCCCATTTGAAGTCCGGACCTGATTCAACAGCTATGGGGTAGTTGGGCGGGGGAGACCGGAAATATCGGGAAACGGTTAGAATGGAGGGATCGGAGTGAAACTTGCTGGGAAGAACAAGCATCTGCTCCAGATAAATCGTTTATACATTTGGGATGGATCATGACATTAGGGGGGGGGGTGGAGGGGAGTTTCCCGGAATTCCGGTTACGGCGGTTTAGGGGATTTTCACGACGAATCTTGGAAGGCGAATCAGGGACCCGATCAAACTGACTTATAAAGAAAAATTTACATGATCTGATAGCCGTGGGGGGAGTAACGGGAGGGGAAATCCGGAATACTGAGTCATGCGTAACTTTGAAATGGCTGATCGGATTTGAGTGAAATTTGGTAACTGAAGAGAGGACATGTTTCTGTTGATCTTTTTCATGTCCGGACAGATCCGACAGCAAAGGGGGGGGGGGGGGCGAAAATACGTGACCGACTTAGACTGGTGAGATCAGGATGGAACTTTGTGAGAATAACAAACAGATACTCCGGATAAACACTTACGGAACCGGATTGGTTCCGGCGACTGTGGGGAAGTTTGAGGGAGGGAGGTCCGGGATTCCGGTGATCACGATTTAAGGTACTTCCAGATAATCTAGGACGACGGAACTTGGCTGTAGGCTAATATTAGAGATCTGACAGGATTGACTCAAAAATGGCCACTTTCCAAACCCGACCATTCGTTAAAGTACTAATCTTGACTGCAAATTTAGAAAGATACTTTTAAACCAAATTCATATTTTTATGATCCCCATGAGCCCATTATAATTTTCCTCAAGGGTTTTGTTTACAAATGACGTTCTAGCTCCCTTAATGTGTGAATCTGAACGGCCAGGTCGAAAAGTACTTTTTTTCAAACAATACATCTCAACCCATGATCATTTGTGCCACAAGGGTTTTGCTTAAAAATGTATTTCTGTCACCCTTAAAGTGCGCATATGAAATGAAAAGCGAAAAAAAACTTTTGACGAAACGGTATACATTCTGTGCCAAGAAGACTAACAGCCTGAAGAGGACCCTTGCCAAGAAGGGCCGAAATATCGCTTCATAAGCAATACAGCTGACGAATCCGTTTTGTATATTATATGAATATATGACTCTAAGTCAGCTTGGGCTCAAGGAATATTTACGAAAGAGGGCTGATCCTTTACCTCCCCACTAGGTGGTCTCAAGACGTCTCCGATGCCTCCTCCGTTCCGGAGACCTTGGTTGAGAGTTGTGACAATGCACATGATCAAGGTATCGCACGCTCGTTCTTTCCGTGGTTCGTCGTACTCCATGGAGCAGACTCCCACTTCGCTGTTCTGACCTGAAATCGATATGTCGACTGAAGTAAGAGCCATATGTATTCATTCAGCCCGATCTGACTGCGACTAAACGGATATGTCAGCTGAAACTATGAGACTATCTAAGTCAGCTCACGGCAAAGCGCAATTCACGACAAAAAGCTGCTAATTCCTCTTCCAGTGCATTCATCTGAGCGTTACCTGAAGCCTTTTGTACCGTATTTGATGAAATTTTTTAATTGCTCTCAACTAAGTAATATCGACCAGTCTTTGTCTATATTTTGATATATTATGACACTTTGATTTATAAACTGAATGCTTAAAGGACACCTGAATGAAGAGTACCAAGTATCATCCCTATCTGTATGACTTCCGTTAACATTGCCTGCAGAAAACCCAATCCAAATACGAAATAGTGTTTCCAAGCTATGATTTTGATTTTTGCTCCATTTTGCATCTGTCCTTATTTCAGTACCGAACAATTTTAGAAATGAACTAATGTCTTCAATCAACCCTTCTTCTGGAAGAGTTTTTAACTTGTTAAGCCCAAACGTATATCTAGAAGAAATTCCAATACGATCCGGCCAGCGCTGTACAAGCTTTGAATGAATTGCGCTTTTTGTCTTGGAGTCTGCATGTGCAAACCTCCAGAAACGAACATCCCTATTTTGAAAACGTCACGCTTAGAAGAAGAATGCTCTCCGTGGCCATGTCTGCAAATGCATTCTCCTCGGTGTGTTTAAGTATGGTTTCATTGTTCAGGTGTCCTTTAAAGTTTAACTGAATAGCTAACTTGTTTTTGTATCATTTAACTGAATACACTGCTTTATTTGGACTGTGTTCAGGGATTTTTTTAGTTTTCACTATTTGCCCTATTATTGACGTTCAGAATATATATGGCCGTCCTCACAACCCAAAATTCTACTATGACACCGAAAATTTGAATCTCAATAGAAACGCGGCTTATCTTTCGCATGAACACTTGTTCTTCACAAATCGTTTTCGTCAAGCATACAACACAGGTACAGGCGCATAGAAGTAAATCCGACAGGGAAATTCCACTATACGAAAACTGATGATTCGTGAATAGCGGAGCAACGAAGTAACGCATTTTCATCGGGTCTTGAACTATCTTTAAGTGAATTAGTAATGGGTAACCAGATTGTCCTATCTCAACCCTTTTGTGTTAAACTTAAAAAGAATGACATTTCCAAAGTTATTTTCATACATTTTAAAGATATTATGGATCAAATATTATTTATTATTTTTATTTATTTATTATCCGTTTACCGCAGTCGAACATTAAACGGCTATTTCAGTGTGCAAAGCCTATGTTGTTCGGAATAGGCCTCCTTACTTTACAACAAAACTCCGCTATAATTACGGCGGGAGGGATATCTAAATTATTACAACGATTATGGGCATGTGAAAAGGGTGATAGTTGATTTTGCTGTGAAAGAAACAATGTCAGAGCGGTGAAGGAACTGAGATTTCAGGGTGGGGAACACCTGAACATGGTTCCAGGAGTCCGAAAAGGTAACTCGGTTCAGTTTCAACCAATTTTCGATAAAACTTTGGAGCTAGTATAGTCTACTCGTTTCAGACTGGAGTTGTACTGTCTTATGAGAATGAAAATCCACCCCGCACGCAGTGGTATATTGATTAAAAAAAAAAAACAAGAGCTAGAAGCTCATATGGCACTTGCAAGGATGGGTCAGAGGATGAAAGTAGGAATTTGTCAATTCTTGTGTTTGTTGTGATCGTTTGTAAGCACAACCCTTCAATTCAATTCAATTCATTTTATTTTTCCAAAAATTCTTAGGTGCGAAAAATAGCGAAAACATACACTGACATGCAAATACATAGAATGCTATTACTTTACATAATCTTCTGCACAATTTAAATATAATTTTGGTTTCTTAACTTAATCAGTAAAATATTACTAAAACATAAATATTATATACAATTTCTTCATCTTACAACGTTAATTGGGTCAAATACTTATGACTACTTACGAAAAACACCATCTAATCACCCTAAATAATACACATAATGTCACGTCACAAACTGATTAAAACAAACAACAAGATAGTTAAGCGGAGTTAAAATCGCGAATAAAATAAGGAGAAAAGGATTTGAGATACCTTGAGATGACAATGATCATGGGCCCTTGGAAATCACAAGAATGTATCGTTTGGTAGAAAGTATTTAATTTTTGCAATTGGCTGTGATGATGCGCACTTTTACAGCGCTAGAAATTCACCTGTAATCAAAACCCTTGAGGCAAAAGTGACGATAGGCTCATCGGGATCATGAAAATGTATATTTTGCTCAAAAGTATTGTTTGTACTTAAGAAATTTACTGGTAAGCAAAACCCTTGACAAAAAAATAATCGTGGACCCTCGGGGATCATGGATTGTATCTTTCGGTAAAAAGTTTGTTCCCAGTTTATTTGCGGTTAAGATGCGCACTTTAAGGGAGCTAGAAATTAATTTCTAAACAAAACCCTGACGGCAAAACTGTTCATGGGCTCATGGGGATCATGAAAATACAGATTTTGCTTAAAAGCATTGTTTGTACTTTACGGTTAAGATGAGTACTTTAAGGGATAGTCCGATCGGGGAAGTGACAATTTCTAAGCCAATCTTATACAGTCTCTACTGTTCAAGCCAAGTTTCATCGTCCTAACACATCTGGAAGCTTAACTCGCGATCACCGGAATTCCCGACCCCCTTCCCTCCAACTCCCCTCACAGTGCAGGAATCCGGTTCGGTTTTGCCACTGATCTGTCTAGGGCTTGTGCTTATCTCTTCCCACTAAGTTTCATCCCGATCGTTCCACTCTAATCATGTTACAAGAATTCCGGTTCTCCCCTCCACCCCCCCACATTCATCGGATCCGGTCCGGACTGAGAAATGGGACATCTGAGACACGAGGTCTTTCCAAATATTCATTAAGATTCGATCACTCGTTCGAAAGCTATACATACATCAAGTTTTAGGATTCCCCCTCCCTCCGCTCCCCTCACGATGGTCGGATCGGGGAACTGACTATTTCCAAGTTAGTCTGGTTGGGCTCTGATAAGCCGGCCAACTCGACATCAGTGGACACAGACCGACAGACCGAAAAGTGATCGGTATATGGAACTTGAGCGAAGCTGCAAGTGCCATAAAAACCTAAAACAAAGATAGAAATGTAACCTACCTCCATAATGTTGTGCGATTCCCTCCATTTTACAGCCTTCTGCTGTGAGAGGCTCCACCTCCATTCGGAAATCATCTTTGAAGAAGATAAAGGCAATGATTGAGAAAGTATAGACCAGAATAATGGCAAGGACGGCAGTTAACAGGATGGAGCGTCCGTTGCGCGTCACGGAACGGATAACGTTCAACAGCGTTTCCTCGCGGTACACGACGTCGAATAGCTGAAAATAAAAATAAAAATAAAAGATACACATAATAGATAACACACCAGTTGTGAAACATGATGGCATAGGACTATCAACATTACAAGTACGTAACCAACGTATATTTTCCAGTCTCCGGAACATTTCGCTGTCTTGCTGCAGCAATAATCCATTGTAAGTAACGAACTGGAAGACTACCATCTCAAACCGCCGTGAAAAATAAAGTCTTGCATCTTAAAGTCTTTGATTTATGTGGGCCGAGAAGGTGGGAGACACCATCATTTTTTGATGGGTAGGATTTTTACAAACACACTGTTACCTTTGTTTTCTTCAAAATCCTCACGGTAGCCAACATTATCCACAAATTACTTGAACACAACTCACTCTTGAAAGCAAGGTCGCCATTGCTCATTAACTATTCACTGGTCTCTCGGCGGAGGTCAAAAGAGTTACTAAAACCATCGAGAAGATCAAGTGGCGTGTAAGAGGATTAAAACAACCTATATGTATATCACCATGTGAACGTTCAGATATGTCGGAAGAAGAAATCATCATGCAGTTTGACAAATTTTTTTTTTTATCTCGGAAGCTGAATATCATTTAGCTCAATTTCAGAATCTTCAAGAAATCACTATAACGAGTTTAGTATAATTTACGGCGTTTGTTTATTGTGATCTAGTTTACATCCTTCCTTCTTCGGACCTGCGTGAATTAACAAGAAAAGACAGAAAAGAAAATATTAAAAGAAATCGATAATGCAAATAATTGGTTTGATTTTTCTACACATTTTCCATATGCCTGCTAATATAATTTTTTTTTTTTGTTAGATCCATAGTCAAACTATGACCCCAGCCTCCCCAAGTCGTGCGCTTCCGACCCAGCGGTCGGATCGAGTCGTGGCTTCATCTTGGGTCTTGGGTGGGGGGGGAGGGGTCTAGACATTGCATGTGCTAGAATGCTTACGATGCAACTCCTCTAAAGTTTAACCGAAAAGGACTGGGATAGGACAATCTAGTTACCCATCACTTATTCACTTAAATTGGCTTGAAGACCCGCTGAAATTACGTTAATAGGTTCTTCCGCTATTCAGGAATAATCGATTTTCAAATAGTGGAATTTCCGTGTGATTTGTATAAGTACCTCTAATTTGTTGTATGCCTTGCAAGAAAGATTTATGACTTTTTTTTGTTCAGGCACTAAGCAATCTTCACCAATATCGCCACTTATGCCCACTGAAAAGCCTTGTTTGTGTTTAGATAAAAATTTCCCGCGTCATAGTAGAACTTTCGCTGTGGGGACAGCCGCAGATATTCTGAACGTCATAACTAGAGCAGATAGTGGAAAACAAAAAAATCCCTTTGCAGAATCCAAATAATTCAGTGTATTCAACTAAATGACACAAAAATAAGTTGGCTTTTCAGTTAAACTATAAGTCAGCACTATTCACCCCCCTGTTATGTCACCAGTAAAGATGGCCGATTTTGCCCCATGCATCTGCCACGGGGACCCGTCTTTTCGCCCACCCGTCGATTCGCCCACCCGTCATAATGCCCAAAAAATACGTCACATCCCCCACTTTTTCCGACAGTTCGCCTAACCGTCACAAGACCCAAAATATCCGTCGATTCGCCCACCCGCTGATTCGCCCACCCGTCAATTCACCCACCCGTCGATTCGCCCACCCGTCGATTCGCCCACCCGTCGATTCGCCCACCTGTCGGTTCGCCCAACCTCGGTTTCAAGAGGCGTCGATACACCCACTTCTGAAATCCGTCGATTCGCCCACCCGTCAATTCACCCACCCGTCATAAGACCCAAAAAATCCGTCACAACCCCCACTTTTTACGCCAGCTCGCTTACCCGTCACAAGACCCAAAAAATCCGTCACAACCCCCACTTTTTACGCCGCCCACCCGTCATAATACCCAAAAAATCCGTCACAACCCCCACTTCTTACGCCAGCTCGCTTACCCGTCACAAGACCCAAAAAATCCGTCACAACCCCCACTTTTTACGACAGATCGCCCACCCGTCATAAGACCCAAAAAATCCGTCACAACCCCCACTTTATACAACAGCGCGCTTACCCGTCATAAGGCCCAACAATTCCGTCACAACCCCCACTTTTTCCGTCGATTCGCCCACTTCTCAAAATAGACCTCTGATCCAGCGCGGCTCTTATCATTGAACGCGGCAAAAGAAAGCGACCGGGTCGCAGGGGAGTAATTAGGAAGGATATGATACCGTCCGATTTAAATAAGGGTGAAAACTAGTTAATATAGCTTGAGCCAGATTGATCAGAAGCATTACGTCAGACATCGGTGATGATATCAAAAGAGGAAATAAAGAGGATGAGTGCAAGAGTAAAGTTTCGGAAAAAAGAGCTACCTTTTTTAGGTACAAGTGTACCGAAAGAGGTGGGCTACATATTGCGATTATGTGGTACGTCAAAAGAATTATGATGCCACAAGATCAATCAAGTCTCAGTAGAGTGTAAGCGGTTCCCTATTATATCTTCCCCAAACTTCTCCTGCAATTAAGCTCAGTTTCGTCTCAACTCATACCGCACACAGCAATGCAGAACACATGCATAATAATGCTTATTAATTATAGTATTCAGTATATTCCCAACATTTGCAAAATCGTCATAGGTAATATCCCAAGTGTTATATAGAGAAGTTTTCTTGGGATCCCAAAACGTAGGTGGAGGGATATGTATGACTTCGTTAAAGTTGCCCGTCTGTCTGTCCGTCTGTCAGCACGATAACTTTCGAAGGGGTAGGATATTTTCTTCAGACTTGGTATGAGGATGGACTGAGTCAAAGTACAGGTCAAGTTCGTAGATGAGTCCTGTAGCCCCATATTTGGGGGTGGGGGAGGGGTTTCAGTTAAAGGACGAAACAAATGTTTATAAAAGTAAATAAGATAGTCGATCTAGGGGTAAGGAAATCCATA
The DNA here is from genome assembly GCA_023053555.1 of Branchinecta lindahli. Lineage (NCBI taxonomy): Eukaryota > Metazoa > Arthropoda > Branchiopoda > Anostraca > Branchinectidae > Branchinecta > Branchinecta lindahli. The sequence goes on along the minus strand of JAKZAO010000006.1, from coordinate 1,422,803 downwards.
TCTGAAACTTATTTTCTCGCCGGACAATTAGGTCGTCCGGAATCCGGCCAGAACTAGAAAATTTGTTAAAAGTAAAACTTTTATTTGAACCATGCATTTTCCGGAAATGTCGTCCCACTGTAACACCTCCCGCAATGAGCTTTTCATCAATTCCACACGCAGTCTGGCGATCTACTTGTGATACTTTTTGCGCTTCTGTGAAACTGGATATTAAAGTTTAACCAAAAAGGGCTAGGAAAGGACAATCTAGTTACCCATCACTTATTCACTTAAAGTGGCTTGGAGACCCGCTGAAAATGAGTTACTTAGTTGTTCCGCTATTTACGAATAATCGATTTTTCAAATAGTGGAATTTCCGTGTGATTTGTGGTGCCTCTATGCGCTTGTATTTTTGCTGTTTGCCTTACGAGAAAGATTTATCAATTTTTTTTATTTCAGGCACTAAGCAATCTCACTAATTTCACCACTGCCCACTGAAAAGCCGCATCTGTGTTGAGATTAACATTTCCCGCGTCATAGTAGAATTTACGCTGTGGGGACGGCTGGAGATATTCTGAGCCTCATAACTGGAGCAGACAGTGGAAAAAAAGAAAGAAGCAGAATCCAAATAATTCAGTGTATCCATTTAAATGACACACAAATGAGTTGGCTTTTCAGTTAAACTTTAACAGTTACAATATGAATAAGCCGATGTGAGATTCCAGTTTTTCTCTTGCTTGATTAAAGCTTTGTTCTACGGCCAAGTAACAGGCTGAACAATTAACACTCATTTTCGTGGCGTAGAATAACGCTAAGTAATATGTTGTTAAAGTTTGATCAGAATCGATTAGAGTGCAGAGATAGGGGCAAGAAAACCTTAAACAAACAAGCAAAAATCGGTCTATCAAATATATTTCTCGGGTGGGTCACAAAATCATCACGATACCCACGATTAAAATGCCCACGGTTAAAAATGCCATAATTCAGGTTGTTGACCATGAAATCAAAATCGTCATAAATGTCAACGGTCCAGAATGCCCACAGTTTAAAATGCTCTCAGGGAAGACAAAAATCGTCAAAAGTTTCAATGGAAGATTATCGCCATTCTGATACTCGGTCCGCTCCTTTTGTGTCACATTCATCACTAGCTCCAGTTTACTACGGCCTGAACACCTCAAACTGTACAACCATGGGCATTCTGAACCGTGGGCATTTTGAGCCGTGGGCATTTTGAGTCGTGGGCATTGTGATCGCGGGCATTATGAGTATCAGCCCATTTTTCATGTTGGACCGATTCAGCTAAAGTCAGGCACAGCCCGGAACTACAGCAATAACACATAAATCCGGTAAAAACTTGAGTGAAAAAGTTGACTTATCATTGTCGTCGGCCAGCTTTTCTGTAAAAGCTTGTAAAGATACCGACCAATTAGTACAATCGTCTTCCGATTCGTCTGACAAGGGCCATTGATCAGGAAGCATAAAATGGATCATAATATCCCTTGAGCTTCAGGATTCCAGCTATATTAGTTTCATAAGTATCATCCTCTGGGATCCCGTCGGAACCTTTGGTCATGTCTGCCGACCAAAAGTATTGGGGAGCACCAATCAAATTTTAATCGGATTAAAAATAGTAAAGTTTCTTATAAGGCTTAAAAGCTGAGTGATTAAGTTCACATTTGTATATCCGTATTTCCAATACGTAGCCTACCGCTGTCGGTACATGTTGTACCTCAAAATACGGTAGCCCCTTCATCTGATGTTTTACTCTCGCATTCATCCTCTCCATTCCATCTTTCATTATCAGAACCGAGGTCTTTTATAATGCTTCTGATCATTCTGGCTCAAGCTGTATTGACTTCACCCTTATTTAAATCGGACGGTGTCGTATCCTTGTTAATTGCTCCCCTGCGACTCGGTCCCTTTCTTTGCTGCGTTCAATGACAACTGGATCAGAGGTCGATTTTGAGAAGTGGGCGAATCGACGGAAAAAGTGGGGGTTGTGACGGATTCTTTGGGTCTTATGACGGGTAAGTGTGCTGCCGTATTAAGTGGGGGTTGTGATGGATTTGTTGGGTCTTATGACGGGTGGGCGATCCGTCGTAAAAAGTGGGGGTTGTGACGATTTTTTGGGTCTTGTGACGGGTAAGCGAGCTGGCGTAAAAAGTGGGGGTTGTGACGGATTTTTTGGGTATTATGACGGATGGGCGGCGTAAAAAGTGGGGGTTGTGACGGATTTTTTGGGTCTTGTGACGGGTAAGCGAGCTGGCGTAAAAAGTGGGGGTTGTGACGGATTTGTTGGGTCTTGTGACGGGTGGGCGAATCGACGGGTCATAGAATTGGGTGAATCGACGCTCAAGCAACAGAACGTTGGGTGAATCGACGGGTGGGCGAATCGACGGGTGGGCGTATCGCCGGGTGGGCGAATCGACGGGTGGGCGAATTGACGGGTGGGCGAATTAGCGGGTGGGCGAATCGACGGGTGGGTGAATCGACGGATTTTTGGATTGGGCGTATTGACGGGTGGGTGAATCGACGGGTGGGGGTAGTGACAGCGACCCTCTGCCACTGCAAGTTTTACGTGAACGGTAGGAGAAGAGCTTCATCCTCTGTTTCGTAAGATGTAAAACACGATAGTCTTAATTAATGAAAATTTGCATAATATAAAATTTCTGTATCGATATAGCATTTTCTCTTAATTTGCAATTGTACGTATCTATGTTTGATATTTTTTCCGAGTACCGACGAGAAACTAGCTATCGGTTGTGTCCGGTTTCGCTCTATAAAATAAATTATTGACTGATTGATCTTAGCATGTCGGTCTTGAAAACGTAAGGTTGTGGGTTCAATTCGCTCACGAGGTGCATTTTCTGTGACTTAGTTCACTGCCTAAATAGTTCCATCCAATGACACCCTTCCGCACCTTGAAATTAAGCACTCTGTTTTTGGGATCCCGAAACGTAAGTAGCGGGATACCTACGACATCGCAAACACTGTCCGTCTGAGTTCGTTTCTGAACTATCTTTTTTTTTGCTTGGCAAGTAGTTCGCTCGGAATTCGGCCGAAACCGGAAATTTGGCAGAAGTAAAGCAGGAAGTTTCGATCAGTATCGTCAAAACAGATATGGCTTATACAGGTATATCTGAACTTGGTTTTCTCAGATGATTAGCCTGGCGAAGACAAGACCTAGTTGTCTGGATCAAATATTAAATTTTTGGGATCCCATCGAAACCTTTGGTCTTGTTATTCGTGATGAAAATCCACAAACAGGGCATTGAGGGCACCATTTCATGATTTGTCAAAGCCCCCCCCCCCTTAGATTCCACAATCTTCGTCCTTGGTGTTATTTTTGGACACTAAATAAGTAAATAAGAAAACTGCTTCAGATCTATAATTTTGAGTCTGTATAATAAACATGAGATTGCGGCCATAAATTGATCTTCGGTCCCATCCTAAGGTTTACTGTAACAGAACCACTGTTTCGGATCCCGAAAAAAAACAAAACAGGTACTCACCAGCACAGAGAAGAAGAAAGGATGCAAGCACAGTCCGCAGACACAGACGAACAAGTAGAGGAAATGGTATAAAAGTTCGGCGTTCGTCGCCGCCTGTTGGAATGTTCGATTGAAAATGCCCTGGTTTCCCATTATGCTCACTAGATGGACAATCTTCAACAATACCTAAGGAATAGAAAAATCTTTGAAGCCGAACTGCAATGGTCCATAAAATCAGCAGTCGCGCCCCTCGGACGGCAGTGGTCGATCTTGGCTGTTACTCAATACACTGCGAAACAAAAGGAGAAGTGGGGGGAGAATAAAGACGTAACAATCTCAAAATACTCTCACGATGAACACTTTCAAAATGAAAGCGTTCTTATGGCGCCCATTCTTATATAAGTTCAAATCAAATCAAATCGGTTTTAATTCTCCATAATAGCATACAGCTAGCGTCGGATTGTCAATATTACAACGGATTACAATCATAATTAAATACATTCAAAGATTTGTCGACATAAAATGCTTAAGGTTTAACTGAAAAGGAATGTGATAGCAAAATCTCGGTACCCATGACTTATTAACTTAAAGACCCGATGAAAATGCGTCACTTCGTTCTTCAGCTATTCACGAATAATCGATTTTCAAATAGTGGAATTTCCCTGTGATTTGCGGTACCTGTATCTGCTTGTGTCTGTGCTGTACGCTTGACGAAAACAATTTACGAAAAATAACTGTTCACGCAGTGAGCCACCTTCCTCGAGCTGACCACTGACCACTGAAAAGCCGCGTTTGTACTGAACTTTAGATTTTCCACGTCATAGTAGAATTTTGCGTTGTGAAGACGGCCGTAGATATTCTGAACGTCGTACTAGAGCAAATAGTGAAAAATAAAAAAAATCACTAAACACAATCAAAATAATGCAGTGTCAGTCAGTTTAATGATACAAAAATAAGTTGGCTTTTCAGTTAAACTTTAATAAAATAAGGGACAAATGAATTCAGGTACCTCTCGGATGATTTTGTTGGCGGGGGCTTAAGTTTTTGAAGACCCAAGGACTTTGTCTGCCCACTTGTACCGGGTCGCACACACTTCCCCATTTTCGAACTCCGGTAAAATATCCCGATGTTTTTCTGAGCTGAGGCATTTCAAACCAAAATCCATGGTCAGCTTATGCCTTCGCTCATTCAAGGTCGTCAGAGACAAAGTCCTTAGGCCTTCTTCATAAGACGTATAGCAATTCCCAAGGATAATTTGAATAGCCCTTTTCTGGATCACTTCCAACTTATCAAATTGCGATGCCGATAGTCATGCCAAACTGGACATGCGTATTCTGCATTAGGTCTGATATAGGTACAGTAAATGGACCTCGTTATTTTTTTAGGCAGCGCAAACCGGCGGAGAACTGAAAACGAACGGAGAAGTAAAAAACACTTGTAAATAATCTGGTCAATATGAGAGTGCCATCTTAGGTTATCATCGATCGTGACGCCGAGTATTTTCGCTGCGTTCCGTACACAAAGACCAACATCTTCAAGGTATGGCAATTTCCTCTTCAGAAACGACACTCGCATAATAAAGCTCTTAGGGCGGCTGACAGCTAATTTAACCTCATTAAGGTCATGTGCTAAAATACTGAAAATTTGTGAAATCGATAAATCCACAGAACATGGGTTCAGATTCCTCAAAGCAACACCACTCAAAAAGTTTTCTAATAGTAAGCTAATGCGAAAATAAAGGTCACTGCGGCTTCTCTAGAGCACTTTTTATCATGATTTTTTTCAGCGTACAGGTAGTCCTTGACGGCGTTCATGCAGTCATTCAAAACGGCGACTTCAGAAGGAAAGGCCTTCTAACAGTCCACCCCTCTGTTTTGGAAAGATAATACCTTTAGAAAGTCGCTAGCCACCCAGCTTGAGGTCGTGTCTCTAGCACCCCGGCTACAAGGAATGACTCAAATCAGCATAAAAAGTTCCGATCAAACTTCTTTTTTTTTGTTATAAAGTGAGGGCGCGGAGTAGGATTGATTCATCGTTCTTACGTTTCCAAATGCAAGCAGGAATATCACAGACTCGGGTCCGATCAGAAAGACTAGCTTCAAAACAAATGAAAGAGCAAACACGTAGACGGTAGAGAGCTTGGGTTTCATGCAGAGACTGGGAATGGAGATCAGCATCACAAGCCAAAGAGGGCCAGACAGGAACTGGTAGGAATCTACGGAAGGAAAACATATCAGCAATATATATAAACGAAGACAAATTTGTGATTTGTGACTTAGATGGACCAAAGCGGCGAGTTAGCAGCCAAATGTCGATGATTGCTTGGAGATCAACTTTGTCAGCAATAACAAGGTTTGACTTTGAATTCAGCCAAAGTCAGTTCTTTTCCTCAAGACTCGGATGAAATTACCCTCGCGTCAGAATCGGGAATATGGAAGTGATAATAACTTTAGACTTCAACACAATTCTGATAAGAAAAGTACAGAGCTAAGTTGCATTTTTTTATATTATGACCCGTCAACTGGCCCGATCGTTATAAAAAAAATTGTCATCCAATAGTTCGTCCACCCGTCAGTTGATGTACCCAAAATCCGTACTGTCTGGGTGAGAGAACTATCGGATTCTTGGTGCGGGCGAAATGACGTACCGGCAACCTGTCAATTTTAGTGAAAGTTAATCACAGAGATGGAGAGAGCAAGCATGGGACATATTCGGCAAGGAACCAACAAGTAAGAACAGCTGCATGGCTAGGCCACAAGAAAGAACCACTCACCGCTAATTTTCTTTGGGAACGGATAGAGAAAGGCCACGAGAAGATTCAATAAGACGGCAAGCTTGAACAGTCCACTGCTCCAAAGGGTCATGTGGGAACTGGCCCAAAAGAGGCCTGGATTACCTAAGAGGAAGAAAAGTAAATGAATGCGTGCCAATTAAGGAGTGGCTTAATGACTACCCTAAAGTAACAGTTCAACAGCTAAGTCTGCTGTCGGATAAAGAACATCTTGTCAAAACAATAAGACATGGGTTGCAGCGCTGTTATTGAGTTATAGTTCAGTGTCCGATATGGCAGGCTAACATGTTTTTCAGTAAGAGAAGCTTTAACCTAACCATATCCTTCTACCAACCTGTAAACAAACAATATCGAACATCAAGAGTCGGTTGGCTTGGAAAGGCCCAAGGCCTGTCATCGACAACCGGTGGAGCAAGAAGCATGGATTTCTTACGGTTTCTGTGTGTTTGCTGTTACAGGACTTGCAGCCTTTGGCCCCAGTGCCATAATTATGTCGATTGCTATTCCGTCGGTTGGTCGAGTTAGGGTACTCCCATGGGCTAGGACAATGAAACTTAGCTGGCGTATAGGGACCCGACCAGGTTGATACAGAAATGATGATGATGAAGTTTTATTAACGCACTGGACAAAAAAAAGGGAACCAGGCAAAAGAAAAAGAAAAAATGGACTAATCGGGTCTAAAAAATCGTTGCAAAACTTAGAACGGAGGGATCGGGAAGGGGCTTGGTGAGAAGAACAGGCATAAGTCCTATATACAACATTTTCAGAAGCGGACCGAATCTGGGAACTGGGGGGGAGGGTCGAGTATCTTCTGACATTCATAACTCTGGAACGAGTGATTTGATTCTGACGGAGCTTCAAAGGTGGCAAGCGCACACGAACTAGGTTTTCCATTAACAGGTCCGGACCAAAATCTGGTCACTGTGGGGGAGGTGGAGGAGGGGAGGGAAGGGACCTGGCCAAATTGACTTCTTAAATAACATTTCCCCGATCCGACAATCCAGGGGAAGTGGAGTGGAAGGGGGGGGGATCTGGATTCCTGTGACACGCATAACTTTCCATGCAAAAAAAAAAAAGTATGTCACTGTAACCTCGGCTGAAAAGATAGGCAATTACAACTTCCTCTGTATACATGACTAAACCGTCACATCGAAACTGAATGAGCAGATGAAACTAGCCGTCCAAAAACGATATTACTCCTACTTCAGGGCAGACTATTGGAAACCACACAAACAGCAAAGAAGAACACTTACTCCTCAGCTTTTTCTGCCAGGTCATCTCGTCGAACATATCATCAACTTTTGAGAAGAAATCGTACACTTTCGACCCTTTGTCGTCCCTTTCAGCCGTATTGAAAATCTTCACTTTGGTTTCTTCCATGAGGTATTCGCAGATTTCAGGAATCGGAAAGACAATCTGTTCCATCGTCTTATCGTGACGGACGATCTGGAAAATTTACGTACGTTATTCAAATCCGAAGGAAACAAACGATTCTAAATCCTTTAGCCGCGTTCTATTTGGTTCGTCACATCTTGTCTCTCGTTAATCCCGTTCCTTTGTCCCGTTCTAGTCAGACGATGTTATTTTAACTTTTTCAAAGCACTCTAAATAATAAATAAATAAATGTACTTTATTTCCTTAATAGCTTGTATTGTACACGCTAGCATTGGATCGTCATTTTACAAATAACACATGCGAAATTACACAATTAAACAATTTATCAATTCACACAAATTAAAATATAATGACTTAGCTAGAATTAAAATGCTGCGTGAAATAAGGTACAAAAGATTTCAAATAACGATCAGTCGAGTGTATCGGTGGTCTTTCAAGTCTCTGGGAAGCAGCGTCCCTCTGTCTTTGTCTCGTATTAGGCCTACTATCTGCTGGGGTCTCAAAATCTGGTAGAATGGCACGATGCGCATGTGATGCCAGACACTTACTCCCGAACGCTATTGTCAGCTGATGCCGCCTTTGAGCAAGGGTTGGCAGGTCAAGCTTGACCAAGCCATCCTCGTAAGAAATATAACCAGGGCCGAGAATAATCTTAACAGCCCTTTTTTGGATGGCTTCAAGTCTGTCAGTCTGTGCGTTGGTGAGTCCTGGGTGCCAAGCTGGACAAGCATACTCCAGGCAAGGTCGGATGTACGTGCAGTAAATACTGCGTAAATCTCGCGTCGGGATAGCAAAACGTCTCAGAACCGCAAACGACTTAAGAAGTGGTGCTGCTTTCCGAGTAACATACTGTACGTGGGAACTCCACTTAAGGTCATCGTCAATCAACAAACCAAGGAGTTTAACTGTGGTTTTGGACTCAAGACCTATATCCTCAATCTCAGGAAGTTCACGTTTTAAAAAAGACACTCTGAGTACAACACTCTTCGTACGGCTTACTGAAAGTTTAACTTCGGAGAGGTCTCGCTGTAAAATGTCAAAAACAGTTGAAAGAGATAGTTCTTCTTCCGAAGGGGAAAGTGAACGGAGCGAGATAGTTGAAAGATCGTCAGCAAATTTAAAACGGTGATAAAATGTAGTCAAAACCTTGTTAAAAACTATTAAAAAGCACAAAGGACCAAGCTTGGTACCCTGGGGAGTTCCGCAAAATATACTCATGAATTCCGAAACATCCTCATTATTCAGCTTAACACATTGCTTTCGACCTGTTAAGAAACTGGCTAGTAGCCTAACCACGAATTGTCGAGCTCCCATTGCGGTCGATTCACTTATAATGACCTGATGATCCAAACTATCGAATGCTTTAATAATATCACTCAATAAAATCTCAGCATACGTGTTCTCGATTTCTAGGTGCTTGAGGATATCATCAATTAGTTTGACTAGATAATGGGTGGTGCTACAACCAGGTCTAAAACCATACTGTCTAGGGTCTAAACTTTCTTCAACATCCGCGTAAAGATTTTCATAAATATAACTCTCGAACACTTTCGATAGAGCTGGAGTTGAAGATATTGGTCGTAGGTCAGATACCGATTTAGCACTTGTACATTTTGGGATAGGCGTAATATAAGCTCTCTTAAAACTATCTGGGAACACCCCATCAATAAAACATTGGTTAAAAACTGCAGCTAGGACATCACTCAGTTCATGTGAACATTCAATTATAAGTTTAACAGGAATTTCACCAGGATAATTACTTTTGTTTGGATTTAACGCTTGTAGCCTTTGACGCACCGAGTCTGGCTGAATTTCTGGAATTTCACTTTGCGCACCGATTTCCGGAAGCGAGCTCAGTGGCTCGTGGGCACGACATATGGACACGAAGTGTTGGTTTATCTGGCTAGCAGTAATGGGGTTTCCATCGGAATCACAAATACTCGTCGGCTTCCTTACACGTCCCATCATTTGCTGCACTTTTTCGTGAAATTTTCGGGGCTCGGTTTTCTTTATCCTTACAACACTTTGAACTCCGAATAACCGACGAGACTTTTTTATCTTATTTACAATTACATTTCGAAGCCTATTGGCGTCTTCACGCAAACCGGATTTGTATAGGTAATCACGTTCCGCAATTAAGCATTTCACTTCTTCCGAAATCCATGGCTTACCATTCGGTTTAATAACGGAAGTTTTTGCGGGGAAAAATTCTTGGTATTTCTCAAACATTGTGGCGGTCACAGATTCAGTCATGTGGTTAGCATCATTGCTAGCCAGTACGTGGCTCCAGTTCTTCACTCTAAGCCATTCTTTGAAATAATGGATTCCTTCGTCGGTCAGCGGTCTGTAGGTTACCTTTCTGTCATTACGTTTGGGCTTCCAGGAGTTAGGCTCCCAAATAATGGTGAGATGATCACTTAGTCCAATCGCTGCAAGACTGGTGGGTTGCGAATAGAAATCACCACAGCTCGTAAAAATGAGGTCGAGCACTTTGTCTTTGCGGGTGTTCACTGTAACGACTTGGGACAGTGAGAGTGTATCAGAAAGCCAGCTTGGTCGAATGTCATTGAAATCACCAAGAATGTTTATTGCTGCGAAAGGATAGCGCGATCGAATAGAGTCAGTGCACTGTTGGAGATAGGTAATGAGTTCTTTTCTGTGGGGACCTCTTGGGGGGTAGTAAACCACTCCAAAGACTATCGATGAAACTTCTTTGGGAAGGTTTCTTGGCTTGGTCCACAACCATAAGACCTCGAAATCATGATTTCGAGTGACCCCGGTTTCCAGTAAACGGTTGGGAATCGTGGATCGACAAACGATCCCTACTCCTCCACCGTGGGATACTGGGTAACCTTCCTTATTCATCCTCGGGAGCAAGTTCACGTCGTAGCCTTCAAAGTTCGTCGTTGCTGTTGTGGACGACCAGGTTTCAGTTAGGCACGCTATATCGATCGAGTTGTTAAGCAAACAAAGCTCGAACTCCTCGAGTTTATTTGAAAGAGATTGAACGTTCGATAACAGCACTTTGGGGAATGAATACCGGAAAGGTGCTTTCACTGGAACAACTCTTGGAGGGGGTGGTATCGGTTTTGGGTCGGTATAGCATATGGATTCAGGCTGCTGATTGTTGGCAGCGGAGGGGGACGACAAAGGATCGGTAGGTTGTAGTTCGGTGCCTGAGGGGGGAACAGGGGCACTGGAGGAGGTCGGACAGTTGGAGTGTAGTTGTAGCGCCGGTACTGAACTACTTTCGGACCTTGGTAGGGTTTTCGTGTTGGCCGTTCGTTCTGCTTGTCTCGACTGTGATGAGTCGTGGCTTCTTGGCGGAAGGGTTTGAAATATCGGGGATAATTGTCCGGAGCACGTGGAGGCTTGGGAATCATGACGTGCATGAGGGGCACAATTCTCTTCTGGGATTTCGTTCGAACACTTGATTCTCGAGCCGGCTGTCGGTCTGTCGTCATTAATCCGTTTTTTGACTGGTTCGCACGCTTAATGAACTTTTGGTTCGACTTTGGTACGTGCAAAAACTCACATAGTCCGAAACAGAGGCCACTGGTGAATTTCCGGCAAATTTGTCTATGTGGAAGTGTGCAAGTTTCGTCGGAACACTTCCCGGTCAAAAAGTCTTTACAGACGTGTATGTATTTGCACGTGTCTTTGTTTTTGCATTTTCCTCGCAGGAAAAACTTGCACGGTCGTTCGACTCGAGGGGTACTTTCGGGCTCACAATTGGCAACCAGGTCAATCACTAGAATCGGGCCAGGTAAGTTGTCATTACCGATAGGTACCTCGGCTGACAAGAGGGTCGCGGGTTGGGACTCACAAAATGTTTGACTTGCCTTGCTTCTCGTTTCTATAGCCACAAGATCACTCAACTTCGTTTTCCGACATTTTTGGCATGAATATGAGAAACATGCAGCCGATGGTCTTTGCATGGCCAAAACTACTTCCGCGTCGATGACGGCACAAACAGCATGTTCCCACTTGTCACAGAGTTGACAGTTAAAGGCGGTGTCACAGGTGACACTTTGAGAACAGGTAACGCACGTACCGCCTCTGGTGGCGACCGTCATCGTCGGTGTAGTTCCACTGCTGGAGGTAGGGTTTAGGGCCACGACTTCAGATCGGTTTTCACATGATCCACGATCTTGGTCGTTTGCAGAGTGACCCACCTCCGGTGATTTAGGAGTTCCACTACTGGAGGCAGGGTTTAGGGCCACGACTTCAGATTGGTTTTCATATGGTCCACGATCTTGGTCGTTTACACAGTGACCCACCTCCAGTGGTTTAAGAGACAGTTCTTTGGTTTTGATCGATGTTGGAGTTGCTGATTTGGGCCTGGTCAAACTTGTTTTGGGGGATGCACCGTTTTTCAGCTTGCAGTTTGGGCAAATGAAAGTCATTTTGAGATCTGGAGAGTACTTTACCTTCCCGCATGGGAGATGGCACCATTTCATGCACTTTATGCAAGCTACACCGCCGGTTTTTCCAGTGACGGCGGCAGCACAGACGACACAGGGATACTTTGACATGATTTCAGCGCCCTCTCTCGTCACAAATCTCAAACAAACACAGTTCTCTTTTAGACGCTAGATGGCATTCACGAAAATTCGCGCGAAAGTGCCACGTAGACAAAGTCAAATAAGGTTGGGCAACGTTGCCACTCGAAAAGACAGTTTATCAGAGCTTTTACCGCTAGATGGCGGACAAAAAATCGTGATTTTCGGAAGTGTTTCTTCTTACTCTCCCGGATTTCTTTCACATAGTTTTGCCTTTTTATTTTCAGACAAACTGTATAGTTTATGCACATAGGTCACTAAACATTTTACTGATGGTATAACTGGTTTTATTCACTGTTATTTGTCACTTTGAATAAATCGTGAATCCAGTGTTGCCACTTGATTGCTTCGAGTATGTTTGTTGTTGAAGGGCTCCCTTCTCTCCCTGAAATCCGCGTTTTCGGTTCTTTCCCTTCAGTCACCGATTCTCGCGTCGAGCAATCCTCTGCTGGTGGTCTTGTCTAGACAAGAGATGCCTCTGTCTCTGCCGGTTGGCGCAAAATGACACTAAGCAGTAGCGCCAAGACTTGAAAAAAGTGACAAACATTCAAATAGCGGCGACACTAGCACCACTGGCGATAGAAAATGTCCCTACTGAAACTCAATCAGTCTTGCACCAGCACGGCTCCTATAAATTCATTCTGGCCGCAGAAAAAAAAAGATGTAACCTCTCCTGTTTCCACGATGTGTGCAGACCACGTCTTAGCTTTACTAGAAATTACTAAACCCGCAAGTTTCTCGCGCTTTAAATGCCACAAGCGTAATGGGCGACGCTACGAGTATGCCCGTTTGCGAAGCGTGAAAAGCATAGGTCTTGGCACTACTCCTTAGTGTTATTTTGCTCTGGTGCCGGTATGACGTGCTTGGGAGGAAGTTCTGTGTAGTGGATTCGACCAAACCTGATTCAAGCCTGTATGTCTGTATTGTTGACGGATTCGTGCTTTCTATTCACATTTTCCTTTCTTGGATTTGTATTTAGTCACTTCTGTATTGTAGCACCCCCTCCCTCCCCCCCCGTGCCTATCTTTTTTTTTGAATAAAATAAAATAAAGCCAAATATTCCTTGAGCCCAAGCTGACATAGACTCATATATTCATATAATATATATACAAAAACGGATTCGTCAGCTATGATGCTTATGAAGCGATATTTCGGCCCTTCTTGGCAAGGGTCCTCTTTGAACCAAGCTGACATCACAGCTGACGAATCCGTTTTTGTATATATTATACGAATATATAAAATAAAGCCATCAATCCAGAATCGGAAAAAACTGTACCTCGATCTGTGCGGTATGGGAGGCATAGTAGGACAACGCCTCGTCCATTCCGTCGGTTCCGACTTCCTCACCCGGTTTCAAGTACGCCGCCAGTTCCTTATTGTGTTTTGCAAGCTGATGGCAAAGGATGTAGAGGTTGTGACCGACTTCTTTGGGACTGAGGTTCTCGCCCTCGAAGACGATGTCTTCCTCCTGGTACGCCCGCATAGCGACATCAAGCTGAAATTAAACTCGAGATACTTAGCAATCAACCCATAAACCAGCCAAAGCCAGCTTAACTGCTCGGTCGTTTGACCCTCATTCCAGACAAACCTTTCTACGGTGATAATTCCTATAGCGCTTTTATGGAAAAAATGCAAACACATTTACTCAATCATCTAAATTACTTATTTGGGAGCTTCAGAGTATCATAGACGCGGGACAGTTTCCCACTGAGAAAAAAATACGTCTTGGATATCAGAGCGAAGAGGCAGGCAGCTAAGACTTAAGGTACGTGCACACACGGTGCAATTTTCGCAGTCAGATGCGAATTTCCTCTTTCGCTCTGAAATTTTTAACGCATTGTCACATGCAGGTTTCCCCATAGTGATGAAAACTTCGCATGCGTATTTTCGGATGCGAAATCTTATCGGCCTGTGTATGTACGCAATTTTAGTCTGGTCATGGTTTCGACCGTAAGAAAAGAGGGCGCAAAACTTTAAGGTATAGACTACGTACCAACTGTCTCGGGTTCATATTGCACAAGATCCGCTCCGCATTCTCAGTATCGGCCCTGCTTTCCATAATAGCTAATAACAATTTGGATGCATTATTCTTCAGTTCCAGAACTAGGTCCATCCGTGTCTGCGCCAGTGGGTTGATATCGGTTGTCAGAAGGGCTGTTATAATATCAAGCCCGTTTGATTCATGAGTTGCGATGCAGTTTTGATTCTCATGGCAGGGACCCTGAAGAGGAAATTCATATAAGTAATTATAATAACGAAGTTCACTAAAGTTTAACTGAAAAGGCAGCTTAATTTTGCATGATATCTGAATACAAAGAAATATTTTAACTCATCTAAGGAATTTTGCATTTTTTTCACCTGGGGCTCTAGTAATACGGTTCAGAATGTGCGCTGCTTGCACGCCAACCCAAAATTCACCCAGACGCAGAGAATTTGAATTTCAACAAAAGCCTATATTTTTCAGAGTTAAAGACGCTAAGCGCGGAAAGTCACGGCTGAAGAAAGTAGGAAAATGATAAAAAGATAATGAATGCAAAGAATCTGCCATTTTTAGTTTATTTTTTGCCAATGGCTTACCTTTTTATTTGCTAAATATTTCAAGCACAGAGGTACAAGAACATGGAGGTACCACAAATCCGGAAAAAAAAGTTCATTTGATGAAGTCGATTGTCTGTGGATAGCGGACAAACGAAGTAGCGCATATTTATCGGGTTTTTGGGCCTATCTAAGTGAACAAGTGATACGTAAGTAGGCTGTCGGATCTCAGCCCTTTTCGTTTGAACTTTGACAATGTCAATGTCGGTAAAATATATATGTTTCTCTTTGATCTTTTGCTGGGAGGTATTTAGACCAGCCATGTACTTCAGGGTCGCACCACTAGATCATCCCACGGTCGTACCGAGTCATGGTTCGAGCTTCCGACTTGAATGCGGGTGACCTAGACGGGTTTAACCCCCCCTCCCCCGGTACCAAAACCCCTTCGGCGAAAACCCTCAGACCCAAAACTCCGGGTACCAAACCCCCCCTCACACAAACACAGTGTTAATAAAACGGGGGGGGGGGGGGGTTGTCCGGGTTTTTTTTAGCCGGAACCCATAGAGGCGAGCGGTCGGAGAGCCGCCGTCACGCGTTTACATTTAGCTCGCGTGTCTATAGGGAAAATCCGTAAGTGCTCGCGGTCAAAATTGCAGTTTTTAATAAGATCTGTACAATTTCCTATATATTTGAATTCAGAGGGGTTTTGGACGGGGGGGGGGGGTAGTACCCGGAGGGAGGGGCAGGGTTTTTTCGCCCAGACCTGACCTAGGCATAGTATAGTTGCAAGAATGCTTCCAAATTCACTCTTTGATAAAGCATCGTGTATTGCTCTGTAACTGCCACCGAACAGAGATGGGCGATTCCGAACCCGTTCGAACTCAGGGTTCGTCATTACGAGCGATTTCGAATCCAGATTCAAATCTTCGGCTTGTCAGGCTAGATACAGATCCCAAACCCTCAATATCACGTAATCCGGCCGGGTTTGCAACACAAATGTAGAGATGGTTCAGTGCCGAGGCAACTAATACATAACCGTGTCATTTGCCATAGGCATTAGTGCTGTTTTTCACTTTTCGTCCCACCAAGTCGCCCAAGGCCGACATTTCGATCGATCCAAGGAAGAAACTAACATGAAATCCGGTCGAAATCTGTTTCACTTTGTTTGGGTTGACTTCAGGAGGCGGGAAATTTCCGTACGGGGATCGGGTTCGTCCATCTCTGCCACAGAGGTACTAAATCACAGGGAATTTTAGGTTGCGCATGCCCTGTCAAGAAGGAGGGGGGGAGACATTAATACGAAGGATCGATTACCTGGCAGTATTCCGTAAGCGTTTCGAGAGTCTGGTTTATCAACGATACATTCTGCTGATTGATATACAATCCGAGTAGCCCGAGGCCACCTGTGGTCGATCCGCAGATGCAATCGAGAAACATCAGCGTCTCAGAGACAAGGTTGTAGTTGTTCTTACTGTTCTGGTTCCTCAAGAAATTCTGCAAAAGAACAACGACTAAAGAGAAACAAGAAACTAATCTACGACAAATTTTAAACGGGCAAAAGGTATGAGCGAGATTCTACACGGAAAGACGTTCTTACTATCTATGCCCTACCAATTTTCCAGCCGAACAGTACGTTCAAGTCTTAATGAAACGCCATTTTCTATTCCATCGTGTTGTTAGGTATTCTACAATACGACCAATGTTAAGTTTCCTGTTCTTTACACGATTTCAGCTAAACTATTAAACTACGCTATAAACTTTACATAGTCCTCACTAGATAGGTGGCTCCCAATTCTTTGAAAAGTTACCAAGCAGCAAAATAATTTAGGCTATGTTCCTTGATGATGGGTTGTACTACTAACGTATTGCTAACGTATATGCTTTCAAAAATTTACACGCTTTGCCCCTAGAGCCGAAGGTAAGAGAAACAATGTTCCAGCTTATCCATTTGATTTTACCGTTTAGAAATAGGATTGCGCGGTTCATGAGCGATGATGATGTTTCATGTTTGTTATGTGGGGGGAATGCTATTAATGGGTTAGTTAACGAATTTTTTGAATGTGAAGGAAACTTTGACATTTTTAAATTAATTTTTGATGTGGGAAAAAAATTTAATTTAAAAATATATTCATTAGAAGGGAGGATAAAAATGATAAAATTTGACATAGAGGATATGTCAGAGGAAAAGGAAAAAAATATTGTTTGTTTTTTGACTGGAAATCTGCGTCATTATGTTTGGTCAAGAAGGAAAAAGAAAGCTAGATTTGTAAAAAGAGTTTTGTTAAAATTTTTGAAAAGAAGGTAGAATTAATGAGATCCCAAAGGAAACAGACTAAGTTTTTTAAGGATTTTGATTTTATGTGAAAGGATTTTTTTTTTTTAGTTTTAGTGTACGGAAATTTAATTAAATTGAAAATGAGATAAAAGAAAGTTTTGTTTTTTGAGGTTTTTTAAAGTTTGAGCAGTTAAAAAGGGTTGAGAGAGAAATGAGAAAAGTAATTATTTTGGGTGAATGAAAAATGAAAAACTTTTTCTATCTATTGTAATTACTTGTTTGTAAAGGCAAAGTTTTTCATTTGGGTAGTTTAATGGGGTATGAGAGTAAGGAAAATGGGAGGTTTTTTTTTTTTTTTGGTTAAACAGCTGGACTTTGGAGGTTAAAGAAAAAAGGCGTTTTATTAAATTTTAGTAAGGTTTTTTGTGCCACCGTGGAAGGGGTGCCCTATGACGGAAGGGCAGCCTGCAAAGCGGCTAGGCAAAAAAAATTTTTAATTGGGTAAATGGTTTTTAGAATGCCTCTAAATGAAATCTGTTATAGTTTTTTAAACTGCTCAGATTTAGAAAATCTTGTAATTTAGATTAATTGCCCAAATTTATTTGTTTATTTTTTATAGATGATTGAATTGCCCAAATTATCTTTTTTTCTAGTGATCTCGCTGACGTAGGCTAAGTTATTTTTTGTTTTTGCAGCCCTTATTTCTACTCGCCGGAGAAGCTTACAGCTATTACGCCACGGCTCATGGTGCCTACAGATCTAGAATCGAGCAAAAATCAAGAATAGTGAAATGGAGAAGTAAATGCTTTGTACCAAAGGTTTTAAATAAAAGTTTATTAAAAAAAAAAAAAAAAAAAACTACTAACGTATTTTCAAGTACAACCAATTCTATAGCCGGTCAGAGCTATCACTTTATACTTATCGAAGTTTGGCCTTATTTCGGAATGGAAAGCAGTAGCTTCGGCAGTAGACTTTAGTTTTCCAACTGGATTCTGCAATCACTACTTTTTAGTACCTGCGTGTTAGTATTTCCTCCATATGACAACAATCCACAATTTTCCAGCTGAGCACTCCTAGTGGATTAATTAGATTGGAAACGCTACTCCTCCGAACGGGCGCCTTAGACTGTTCGCCAACTAGGTTTTCTGATTCCGATGTTACTGCGAATCATGTTTGACGGTGCAAAACGGATACGTCAGCTGAATTTTATTAGAATAGTCTTAAATATGGCTCTAATAAAATTCAGCTGACGTATCAGTTTTGCACTGTCTAATATGTACTTTCATCCATTAAGAGGTAAAATAATTGTACACAAATTTCAGCGTAGAAGTTGACCTCTGAGTAGAGCCATTAATCAGTACTTAGTTTTTTCTTTCACACATTTTCATTTTCCATTTCTTCTTTTATAAGCCTGCGAAACGGGTTGCCGTCTTTACACCAACCCATCAGTTCGCCCACTCGAAAATCCGACAGTCAACTCAGCCGCCACTTGTCCTGCCGTCATTTTCCATTCGTTAATTCATCAATCCGTCATTTCACGCACTTCAAAAATCAGAGTTCGTCCACAGCCGTCACCGTCGGTTCGATCAGCTGTCAGGTGTCCCACTGTAATTTCTTCCACTCGTCAGTTCATGAACCCGTCAGCTCGCCCAGCTTAACTGAAACCAGATCCGGTTTCAGTTAAGCTGGCTCTGAAACCTCCGCTCTGTTTACCTTCGAGGTAATTTGTTACTACGAAAGTTCCATCATTGCTCGTCTGACGCTAAAACTTTTCTGTTCCGTTCGTAATGTACTAGTATTTTTGGTCTCCCACTTGTACATAGCTACACTAAGAATGGAGTCCGCGAGCTTCGTGTCGCATACAACGATACGATAAGGTTCCTTCATGGATTACCACATTTGTGCAGTGCTACAGAGCTATGCGCTGATATCTGTGTTTTGAATTTTTATCAGCTGCATTACGCTATAATAGAGTCTCTCTGCGAGAAAGGCTTAGTTCTCCGCTATTGCGTTTGTCGCTTCCAGTTTGGTTGAATTTGTATGAGCCCATCGAAAACGGTTAAATGTGTGATTGTTCCTTTCCTTATTTTTGTTGTTTCTAATTTGTTAGTGATTCATTATGGTCTTTGTCACCGGAATAAAGTATTGAAAGATCTGAAGTGATTCTTACCTGCAATTCACGGTTGTGATTCTCGCACAGCAGCTGAAGGAACCGTAGGATCGGTCGCATCACCATGATTATCGGCGATAGGTTGAACTCATCAATATCAACAGACTTCTCAAAGGAGAACTCCACAGGCGACGCGTCAACTGACGAACTCTGGGAGAAACCAAGGCTCCTTCCTCTAAGTTTATCCGCAAAATCCAGTGACTGGATCTCTGAATGCTTCAGTAGAAGTTCGCTGCTTACGATGCCGGTTGCTTTGATCTCAGATTGTGCTTCTTTCATTTTGTCAAACACCGTCTAAAAAAGTTTAAGCTCAAATACGCTTCGCTAACTCTCCATGTACTTCCGCGTCACAGAATGGTATATTGAATCCTAGCTAGATAATCTTTCTCAGGTTTTCGTAGGTTATTTTACGCTGGATTGTTTTACCAGGTACAGAAACAAAAATTCTCGAGGGAATCTTTTCGATGTTTCAGCTCATACTCGAAACATTTATAGAACAAACAAATCTAGCCCGATTTCGTATTAGCTCGGTCTGGCGTAGTGAATATTCGGAATGCACGAAGATTTTTGTCTTCTTGGAAACAAGCCGAGCTCCCAGCTATTAGGTATGTTACGATTATTTCGAATCCTTTTGCATCTACCGTGGTATCTGATATACGGTTGCTCTGCAAAAATGACAATTGCCGAGATTGCGCTTTCCGAAGTAATCCCACAAGAAAAACTGATATCCAGTCACATCACTAAGTGCCGAACTTCTTTCCCACCAGCTTGACAGAAAATGATGAAAGTGAGTTGGCTTTTTCAGATACCACGATAAGTTACCGCGGTCCGAACGTGGTATTTGAATATCAGATACCACGGTAACTGGCCAGATACCACGATGACTGCAAAAACGCCTTTTGACCGTGATATCAGATACCGCGATGACTGCAAAAATGGCTTTAGACCGTGGTATCAGATACCATGGTATCTGCAAAAACGCAACAAATGTTTTAAACAAACTTTGTAGAGGCCAACGTGTGACGGAGTCAGCCACAAGAAGCCAGCCAATGGGAGTCCACCCCATTCATTTCAGTTTTGATCCATTTCAATTGTTGATTTTTGGTTCGTAATAAATCTGCTTTCGTGACGATCGGACGTATTTCCTAGGCAGGCCACGACACAATGGCCTACTTTTGTATCGAATTATTACCTAACAGTGCTCCTACCTTGAAAAACGCCTGTGCGGCTTCCACCAATTGCAGCTTCAAGTAAATACTCTTCTGAATTACTGGGTTTCCTCCCTCCAGCAACGCGATTCCCAATTCAATGGCTTCCTCGAATATCACTGAGCTCGAGCCACACTTGACGACGAGCTGCGCGACCAGTTCAGACGCCCCCTCGCGGTTCAGAAAACACTGGACTTGGTGGAGGGTCATGCCAGCCCTTGCAATGTATCGAGCTAGAAGAAACAGACATGAGGTTGGAATAGTTTTATCTTTACCGACAGTACAGTCGCTACAACATTAATTGCACTAGAACAGGACTAGAACCAATCAACTCTAAAGGAAGAAAAATAAGTGAATTAGAACAGGCCTCCTGCCCTTCGTCGTTTTTCGTGCTGACTTGCGGCTCTTCTCAACATCACCAACGACAATGACACTAATGCGAGCAATATGGAAGTGAATTCGATGTCCTTTTTAATACGAAAAAGACCTTCTGTATGGCCTTCCTCCCACGTGGATTCAGAGCTGGTCTGCAACCAGTGTTTTTGTCTGGTAGATAAATAGAGTTTGTCCCTGAATTCCGTTACTTAGGCTACATACTTACCGACTCCCAGTGTGATGATTTACACCTGAAGAAGTCGCTAGAAAGCCTCTTTAAAAGAGCTAATCTGCTGATCTGGAAGTTCGGGGACTGTATAATAGTGAAGCAGTAAAGATTTGTCTATTTAAATGTTACTGCAATCAGTTCTTCGCAGTTGCGCTGGTTTCTCAGTGCAAATCTGTATCCCTCAACTCCGCCAAAGTGGGATTCAACAAAGTGTTTCGGCGGTTTTTCCGACTGCCCACCATTTGCAGTGTCTCTGGTGAAATGGTCTCAAGGCGATGTCTTACAATTGATGAGATAAAACGTAAGGCTAGGTGAAGCCTATTTTTGAGACTCCACAAGTCGGATAATGTGCTAGTTAAACATGCAATTGACCCACTCTTCTCAAACCTGAATAGAAACCAAGCACTGCTCGAGTGATGGTTAGGGTGCTGTTGTTTAGCCCTGTTACTTTTATTTTCTTTTTGTAGTGTACTGTTTATGGCGAAAGCTGAATATTAAATCTATCTATCTATCTATATAATGTACTCAGTACAGTGTCTCAACGGTACGCCTACCCACTAGTATCGTTAATTTTCGTCCGGTGTTTCTTGAGTTAGGGTAACTACCTCAAATAATAGATCACCAGAAACATGTCCTCTGTTCAATTATTAAATTTCACTCGAATCCGATCACCCGTTCCGAAGTTATTCCCCTCTCTGCACTCCCTCCACGATTATCGGATCGACGAAATTTTATTTCCAAGCCAGTTTGATCGGGTCCCTGATATGCCTGCCAAGTTTCGTCGTGAAAATCTCTAAAACCACCATCACCGGAATTCCGGGAAACCCCCTCCGCCCCTCCACCCAAGTGTCCGGATCTAGTCCAATTGTGTAAACGATTTATCTAGAGCAGATGCTTGTTCTTCCCAGCAAGTTTCACTCCGTTCCCTCCATTCTAACCGTTTCTCGAGATTTCCCCCCCCCCTCAACTCCACCATAGCTGTCGAATGCGGTCCGGACTTCAAATGGGACGTCAATATGTCATATATTCAGTTATCAAGTTTCATTCCAGTCCTATCACCCGTTCGAAAGTTACACACTACTAAATTTTCCAGATTCACCCGCCCTCCCTCCACCCAGATGGTCGGATCGGGAAACTGATTATTTCCAAGTTAGTTTGGTCGGGTTTCTGACACGCCTGCCAACTTTCATCGTCCTAGCACACCTGGAAGTACCGTAACTCGCAAAAGCGTAACAGACCACCCGACCGACCGACAGACGGAATTGCGATCGGTACATGGCACTTGAACGAGAGGCTGCAAGTACAACAAGAGCTGTAAGCTCATATGGCACTTGCATGGGTTGAGATGTATTATTTGATCAAAAGTAATTTTCGACTGTGCGGTTCACATGCGCACTTTAAGGGAGCTAGAGAAAAAGTATTTTATCGTTGAACTTGGCTGTGATGATGCGCACTTTAAAGGCACTAGAAATTCATCTGTAAGCAAGACCCTTGAGGCAAAAACGATAGCAGGCTCTTATAGGGATCATTGATATATTCGTATGATCAAAAGTATTTTTTTTTCCACTAATGCGGGTAAAATGCGCACTTTAAGGGTGCAAGAAATTTTTTTTTTTTTGCAAAACCCTTGTGGGACAACTGATCATGGGTTGAGATGTATCGTTTGATAAAAAGTACTTTTCGACCTTGCGGTTAAGATGCACACTTTAAGGGAGCTAGAACTTCATTTGTAAGCAAAACCCTTGAGGCAAAAATGATCATGAGCTCATTTGGATGATGGAAATGCATATTTTCCTTAAAAGTATTTTTCTTAATTTGCGGTCATGATTGGTACTTTAAGGAATGGTCGGATTTGAAAAGTGGCGATTTCTAAGCCAATCTTGTCGAATTTCTAATATTCCAGCCAAATTTCATCGTCCTAGCACATCTGGAAGTACCTTAACTCGCGATCACCGGAATTCCGGACCCGCCCCTCAAACTCCCCCCACAGTCGCCGGAGCCAATCCGGTTCAGTTTTGGACTTGTTTGTTATTCCAACAAAGTTTCATCCCGATCTCTCCAGTCCAATCCGGTCACGTATTTCCCCCCCCCAATTGTTGTCGGATCCGGTCCGGACATGAAAAAGATCACCACATGCACGCCCTCTGTTCAGTTATTAAATTTCACTCGAATCCGGCTAAATATTCCGGCATGAATAAATATTCCGGATTCCCCCTCCCTCCGATCCCCCCAGGACTATCGGATCGAGTGAATTTTTATTTACAAGTCAGTTTGATCGGGTCCCTGATGCGCCTCCCAAGTTTCGTCGTGAAAATCTCAAAAACCATCATCACCAGAATTCCAGGAAACTCCCCTCCACCTCCCCCCCCAAGTTTCCAGGTCCAGTCCAAACGTGTAAACGATTTATCTGGAGAAGATTATTGTTCTTCCCAGCAAGTTTTACTCCGATCCCTCCATTATAACCGTTTCTCGAGATTTCCGGTCTTCCCCCACCCCAACTCCCCCATAGCTGTCGAATCCGGTTCGGACTTAAAATTAACATCAGAGATATGTCATTCATTCAGGTATTAAGTTTCGCACCAATCCGATCACCCGTTCGAAAGTTACACAACACTCAATTTTCCATATTCCCCCGCACTGCACCACATATACAAACCCCTTTGACCCTCGAATGCACTAGCTCTTTCCAATGTTAACAGAGTGATCCGATGCAAAGAGTGACGTCACGCCGCGCGGAGACCTACTAGTGTGTAGAAAGGGGTAGGGGTTTTACAAAAACTACTAAATTCTCAGGATTCCCCCGCCCTCTACTCCCTCCACGGTGGTCGGATCGGGGAAGTGACTATTTGCAAGTTAGTTTGGTCGGGTCCCTGATATGCCTGCCAAGTTTCATCGTCCTAGCACTTCTGGAAGTACCCTAACTCGAGAACAGTGCACCGCCCGACCGACAGACCGAAAAGTGATCGGTATATGGCACTTGAGCGAAGCTGCAAGTGCCATAATAAAAACGCGGGGACTCCTCTGTGGGAGTCCCCTGAACCGGTGAAAATACTACTTTCGTTCCACTAAGAACTTACCGCCGGGTCCATGGGAATCAGCCTTCACAGCGGATCGTTTTTCTGGAAGTTCCTTTTTCGCCATCGGCGTTTTGCCTAGGTATCTCTGCAAAGCGATCTCACGTAACCGGCGACCCTTTCCTCCAAATTCAACATCTAGGGACATCATCTCCCTCAATGAGCGGAGTACTTTGTAGCAGAGTTTTTCTTCTTTTTCTTCCAACAGGCGCTCGGTGTGGTGAATCAGCCTGTACAGAAGAAACAGTGATTAGAGTAATTCCTTCGAGCAAAGACTTTAAAGACATCACTCCACATCAGGATATGCAAAATGACTATGCTCATTGCTCATATAGGTCTCGAATTTAATTCTGCTAAGTCAGACGTTGTGCTATTTGATTGGAAAGCTGACGGCCCCTTGCCCTCCATTGCTCTTGGTGATATCATTCTTCTATCATTATATTGGCATACTCCTTTTTTTGCAGAGCTCTCAGATCGCCTGGAAATTGTCCAAAAGACAGCATTGAGAACCATTCTGGGTGATAATAGTATTTCGTATGAAGAGGCATTGACTAAACTAGATATTCCTAAATTAAGTGACCGGAGAAATAATCTATCACAACATTTTGGAGCAAAAATAATGTGTTGTCCTCAGACCGTCCGTCTATTCCCCCCTCCCCTCTCGTCGTCCGTGCGTCGGTCTGAGAGGAACACTGGCAATCAATTTTCTCCATATCCGGCTAATTCCTCTTCCCAATTTTTACATAGTTTCGTTCCGTCATTTATTTCTGGTAAAATTTTGTAAGTGTATTAGTAAATTGTTCCGCTTTTGTGTATTTTGTAAATACTGTTGTTGTTTTTTCCTATTCTATAATAGCTTTATTTGAGCTATTTGGAGATAAATGTGATTGATTGATTGATATCAGTGTAAAACCGTTGGAAGTATTGTTTACCTTGGTCTCTCCATTGGCTCATCATTAAAACACACCCGCCGGCTCCTTTCTGAACATTTTAGGAGCAAAACATGCTAGTCAGGGAGCCACTCAACGAAAATGTGTCGGGTAGGTGATCAGTGAGCAGCAGAAGGTTTGATAACGGAATATGGGGTAATCGATAGCGCTGATCACGAAAATGGGCGTTATATACTCGGCCGGGGGGGGGGGGGTGCTAGGCCCCAAAAATTGAAAATTTCGCGTTTTTATGGCTGTTTAAATATGTTTCGGAAAAATTTCCAACAATGGTCGCCAAATCTTTCGTAACTCGTAGCAAAAACCACAAGTGCCGTCGTGCAAGGACCACCACTGTACTTAGACATCATTAAGAGTGCTACAATAGGGTTTTCGCGAGATACAGAAATCAACTTTGGAGGGAAGCGCATCTCGAAACCAGTGGGAAAGCGATTGCTGGAATCACTGTCCAATTTCCCGCTGACAGATCGCGAAAACGCATGGAAAGCTGATATCGCCACTAGTTTTCTGGAATCACTATCCGGAAAAGCTACTTCGGTTTCCAAGCAGCGCAAAAAACATTGTAAAGGGATTCCGACTTTGCTTTCCAGCTCGCAAAAACCCTCCTGATATTTGGTCTCGTTGGTGTCGAGTCGTCAACGCTCCATGCCAATATTTTCGATGGAGGGGCTCAAACCTAGAATCCTACCCTGAGAATTCCTAGACGACAGGCAGGTTCGCAAAACCATCCGTCGTCTCGGAACATTCGAAATTAAACAATCACGAATATGAGACGATGAACACAAAGAAGAATCGGCCTACACCAAGAAGCCAAGGAAAAATATATTGCTGATGTAGCAAAGAAGACAGTGACATACTCCCGATCAAAAGTCGGAGAAGCAAGGGCTGAAAAGGAGGTACCGAGGTAGACTGCGCAACATGGGGGAATCTGTTTCAGCTCCAACAAAATTCCCCGCGAAGAAACCGCACAGTTCTACATCACTCTTCCCCTAAAACAAAAGGTCCTGAGTCACTAAGAAATGGAAACCGATGGTGCCAGATCCATGTAGAAAGCACCGATGGATCCCCGAGGCCGTAGCCGACAACCAGTTGCCACGAAGCCCCCTGCAGGGTAATATGGCCCGACGAGAACATCAGCAAACGCCGAACGAGTATGGTTTTAACAATTTTAGTAATAATTTATATATAACTGATTAATAATTATGATGTAACGATTAGTAATTGCTGCACCCGTAGAACGTGGTACTGAGTTGTATCCTTGAACAACTACGGTTAATGGGTAAGGCAGTCTAAGCTTGATTCGACTCACCCCACACACAGGGTAGCCAGTACAACACAGTACGTTTGATCTTAGGGTCGAAAATTTTTGTCTTAGAAAAGTGGTGGAGAAGTTGCCTGCAGGAAAGTGGATTGATTTTTCATATCGCAATTAAAATTTATCCCAAGTTATACACTGTAAATATTCCGTGGGGCAAATTATCAATTTAAAATTGATGTCGACGTCAACCAGATATAGAATAATCAAATAATTTGTAATTAAAGCAGAAATATAAAAATGCTATTTCTGCAAGAGATACAGTGCTTACCATCCCTACAGCCTTTCTGATTCTTCCAACACACGAAAAAGACAAGAAAACAACAAGAAAATCCAAAGAGACACGCCAGGTTTCAGTTTGGCCTTATTACAGTTCAGCGCTCCAAGTGGAGTAGCAGTCCCCTATTTCCTCAGGCTCATAGTAAAAAGTCGGTTCCATAGGGTAATGGGTGACTTTCACTTTCTGCTGCTGAGACATATGTAAAATCTCAGTTACCCGGGACGCAAATGACAGGTTTTCCACTACTAACCTGTGGATCTATTTTAGCATGTCTGATCCAAGTGTTGACGGTTTGAGTTAGCGGGGAGAGGGAAAAGAAAATTCCTTAAAAAACAAGCTAACTAATCCAATTTTCTTTAAAATAAAAAAAGAAAGAGTATAGAAGCAACAACTGTAATTGTGAAAAAAAATTAGCAGTTACAAAGCATATTTTTATCTTTTCTAATTGCCGACGCATCCTCTGAGGGATGGACGTTAGGTTTCTGCGCGAAACAGCAACAATAAAGAAAAAGGCAGTCGTTCTTGAGT
Organism: Branchinecta lindahli; assembly: GCA_023053555.1. NCBI lineage: Eukaryota > Metazoa > Arthropoda > Branchiopoda > Anostraca > Branchinectidae > Branchinecta > Branchinecta lindahli. Next base: position 1,395,649 of record JAKZAO010000006.1, on the reverse strand, counting down.
TGTGGGGTCGCGATCACTTTGGAAAGGTAAACTGAAAGTTTATATATCATCTTTAACCATAATAAAAAAAACACAGCGACTAATTAGCCATTAAACACATCCATTTGGGGCTGTATTTGGTTCCAAGTGCAAACAACGGGATAATGTGATAGAAATAATGATTTCTTAAATAGTGATGAATGTGAAACACTCTCGGTCGACCGTATATTTAATCTGGTGTGATATTCGAGCTCAGCACACAAAACTGCACTAGAAATGTGTTTCCCATGAAGAAAACCCTAACCCTTACCAGAATCGAAAATTTCAGCTGACAAATAATAAATAATATATAAAACGCTAAAAAACACGAATTTTGCACCCCGCTAGGTTTCTCAACTTTTGAATGTTGCACAGTTTTTTTTCTCTCTACAAGACGGTGTAAAAATTATTTCTGTTGCAATTTGTTTTTGGTCAAACCTTATATTGACTGTACTATTGGATAGATGCCGCTGCTAATCCGAGCTAAAAATTGGGTCACTCCACTTCTTTCTTAATAGTTCAAAAACGGGAAGGGTTAGAGAATTTCTGGATCAGCCATTTTGTAGGATAATAAATTTTCTACAGAACTCATAGAAAAAAAATACACCTTATCAAGGCAAATTTTCGAGATAGATCAAGATTAATCCAAAAGAGGAATAAATTATGTTAACTTTTTTGCCGAAACTTTCGGATTACAACTGAACGGCATGAAATAAAACAATTTTGAAAAGAGAATAAAATTCTTTATTCAATTACCTATGATCTGAGGTATAATTGAATGACTTCGGAATCATTTGTGATTTCTTATCGATTTAAAGACACTTTTTTCAAGTTTAGATGAATTTTTAGGGAATTTGAAGACATGTGGATGTTGCACCCACCTGTCGAATATATAACGCAGATTTTCGTTTTCAGCACGGTCGATTTCATTAGATTACACTCTCAAACCTTCTGCTGCTTGCTGATCACCTCAAACCTTAAAGTTTAACTGAAAAGCCAACTTATTTTTATACCTTTGATTTGAAACCACTGAATTATTCTGACTCCTGTAGGGATTTTTCTTTTTTACGTCGCGTAGTCTAGTAGTGACGTTGGGAATCTCCGCTGGTTGTACGACAAATAAGTTTTCGACAAGTCGCGGAAAATTTGAATGTCTGCAAAAGCGTGCGTTTCAGTGGCCAACAAAGTGAAGATTATGAAATGTTCGATTCCAGACTGCAGAATTACATCCGAAGATAACCCTCTATTCCGTGCTACCCCGAAAAGGTTTCTTTGTGGAAGCACACAGTCAACAAAGATTTGCTCAAGAGAATTGCATTTCAAACATAGAGGTACGTCCGTATAGAGGTACAACAAAAACGGAAGAGAAAATACGTCAGCTAAAATGTAATAATTGTGGATAACAAAGCAACGAAGTAACGCGTTTCTCTCGGTTCTTCGAGCCTAAGTAAGTAAAAATATGATGGGTAAGCAGACTGTTGTATCTTAGCCCTATTCGGTTAACCTTTAAATATCAACATTTTTCTCGTCTGGCTCCCTGACTATGCGCTTCTTATGCTCTAGTTGTAAAGAATGTAACCGGTTCCAACCGAAAAATCTTAGCGTCACTTTATAGCTCCGTTGCAATACCCCAATTTCTTTACCTAGCTCCCTTCTGGCAAATATTCTCAACTATAGTGAAAAAAAAAATAAACTCCGTTCCACTTTCTTCAGATTTTCTAAATACTTACTTCGGCTCCCCCCTTGGACAAGAAATACCAAAATGTATAAATATAACATGAGACCCCAAGCTTGCTTTTCTAACGGTACAATTAAAAAATCCGGTCCCACCCCTGGAGCAAAATTCTCAGAGTTCAAGTGTACCCTATATGTATGTTAAGTGTATGTGTATATTTATAAACATGTTCAGTTGTTAGTCTGAGAGTTTTCAGTTTGTAACTGTTGATTTTTTTCCCTATGAAAGTGTGATGGTTTCCTTTTGTTTTGTTTTTCTTTTCCTCTTTTGTACTCCGTCCTTTTTCTTTTTGAAATGACAGGCGATAAAAAAAAGAAATCAAAGTCGCTACAGAACATTCAAACCACGAACCGCTGAGGGGGGGGGGGCAAGGGGTCACATCGTTTAAACTGGGTTACTGAAAATACCAGAAAGACTGTCAAAACAGAAAGAATATCCAAACTGTTATGTAAGTTGCCAAGAGTTTTATGTTTTTATTTCCCTCTTTCTGGAACTCTTCCCAAACTAAAGACGTGCCCCCGTAGAAGGACACCGGATGAAAATTAAGACGCACCTTCGAATGAATCCGCCATTTTCGCATCTGTTTCTAGCAGTTGTTCCACTGATAAAGAGCAGCTCCGGCCGGTACAGAATGTCAACCAACACGGACAGCTCCGCTTGAATCAGAGGGTGTAGCTGGTCTTGCAGAAGCGTGACGATCTCCGTGAGGCCTTCGATGATTGTCCGATCTTGTCGTGGGATCTGAAATGGTTTTCCTATAATTACTCCTAGTTATTACTAACAAATTTTGCGCCGGTTGGCCGCCCACCCATCGGACTATTTTTCATCATTGTGCTGTGGCGTACCAAAAAGGCTCAAACTCAGGGCTCATTGTCTCAATCCCCACATTTCAACTGATGGCAAGCCACGATTCTACACACAACTGATGAAAAGACCACTCATTATTATATGATTTGTTATCGAGTTCTTCAGATTTAAAAGCCCTCCAATCAGTCGCATGAAGTTGGACAGTACCTCTGATTTAACTATTACCTGTTACATGATTTGATTTTTGGGATCCCAAAACGTAAGTGGAGGGATACCTATGACATCGCAAAAGTTGTCCGTCTGTCTGTAAGCACGATAACTCCGAAGGGATTGATATATTTTATTGAAACTTGGTGGGAGGATCCTTTGGGTCAAAGTACAGGTCAAGTTCGAAGATGGGCTATGTAGCCCTACATTTGAGGGTGGTGGAGGGGTTTCAAATTTAGGGTCAATTTGAAAGCTATTGAGACAGTTGATTCAGGGGTAAGGAGACAGGCTGAATCCGAACATGGAAGTTATTTTCACGCCGGACAAGTAGTTCATCCGGAATCCGGCCAAAACCGGAGAGTTTGTTAAAAGTAAAAGTTTTCTTTTAAGTTGATTAGATGTTTGATTTAGGGATAAGAAGACATGCTGAACACGATGGTGAAAACCATTTTCTTGCCGGACAAGTAGTTCGCTCGGAATCCGGCGATCCGAATTTTTATTTGAAGTTGATAGATTTGGGGTAAGAAAAGACGCTGAATCTGTATATGACAACCATTTTTTACCCGGACATATAGTTCGTCCGGAATCCGGTTGAAAACGGTTTTTTTTTTTTTAGAAGTTAAAGTTTTATTTGAAGTTGATTAGATGTTGTTTATAGGGATAAGGAGATACGTTGAATTCGTTTCTGAAATTTCTTTTCTTTTGCTGGTCAAGTAATTCGGCCAAAACCGGAAATTTGGCAGAAGTAAAGCAGGAAGTTTCGTTCAGTATCGTCAAAATAGATATGGCTTATATAGGTGTAACTGAACTTGGTTTTCTCAGATGATTAGCCTGGCGAAGACTGGATCTGGCGAAGACTATAGACCTAGTTGTCTGGATCAAATATTAAATCTCATCGAAACCTTTGGTCTTGTTGTTAAAGTCGGAATAGAATCCGGATTCGAATCCTCAGCACGAAAACTAGCCCGGATTCGGATTCGAATACTTTCATAATCGGATTCGCCCATCTCTGACCTTCAGGCAAACTTTTCTCGATACAACATATAGGTCAACACTAAGAGATCGGACTGTTTATAGTTGTTGTCTTGTCAATGCTCGGCCATCTTGAACATAATGTAAATTCGTCTCTTCATTTATTCCGCATTGGATGCAAGATGAAGACCCTTCGGACTGGCTACCTTCCGCGTCAGGTTAACTGACAGGTGGCACAGTGACGAAATAGTAGAACTGACGGGTGGATGAAAGAACGGATTTCTACATATAATGGATAAAACGGATACGTCAGCTACGATACTTTGGCTGCGATATTTTGGCCCTTCTTGGCAAGGGTACTCGTCGAGTTATTCGTCTCTTCATTTATTCCGCAATGGATGCAAGATGAAGACCCTTCGGACTGGCTACCTTCCGCGGCAGGTTAACTGACAGGTGGCACAGTAACGATATAGTAGAACTGACGGGTGGATGAAAGAACGGATTTCTACATATAATGCATAAAACGGATACGTCATTAAATATTCCTTGAGCCCAAGCTGACTTAGAGTCATATATTCATATAATATACAAAAACGGATTCGTCAGCTGTATTGCTTATGAAGCGATATTTCGGCCCTTCTTGGCAAGGGTCCATGATTGCAGGTTTGTTCCTTCCCCAGCGTTGGCACAGAAGACTGCCAAGAAGACTGACAGGCTGAAGAGGACCCTTGCCAAGGAGGGCCGAAATACCGCTTCATAAGCAATACAGCTGACGAATCCGTTTTTGTATATTATATGAATATACGGATACGTCAGCTACGATGCTTTGGCTGCGATATTTTGGCCCTTCTTGGCAAGGGTACTCGTCAAGCTGTCAAACTTCAGGGTTAACGTTGAGGAAGAAACAAATCTGCACTGATCGCCGGATTTCTACGGCGGGTAAAACGGGGCGCGAACGAGGATGTGGGGGACACGCCTTTCGGGCCTGTGATGACCAGCGAGGTCTCGGGAGCTCCTGAGGAGTCGGCTCAGTAGGGTTTGACGAAGACGAAGCGAAGAGTGCTTGCCCGGAGATAGGGATGATCTCGGAGCGTGTGGAAGCGCGTCTGTCTGTGTCTGTGCCTTGGTTGAAAGGCCGAGGTGGGATGACCATAGCGTTTCTTGCGTTCTGTTGCAGGTCCCGTTTCGAAGGGGGGACGGGTGCGAGGTGCGTGGTAATCCGGCGAACTGACAGGTAGATGGAGAAACTGACGGGTGAGCGTAGAGACGGACAAGGCGACCCGATAGGAGAACGAAGCCTACTGGTACGATGAAAACTGGTCGACTATATTGTATGGCCATGTGTTGCTTCACAACCGCTGCTCGGTAATGCTTAAGAAAGTTCGGCCTCTGTGTGGGGTGCTAAATGAGACAGAAACCTTTCAGGGAGAAGTCCCTTTCCACCCCCACCTCATGCACCTTCGACACGTAAGACAAAAAAAGGTACCTACCGGACTATCATCTCTTTGCGAAGTCGAGTGAAGCCATCTCGTTGTCGTCCTGTTGATCAGAACAGCCTTCGACACAAAGTTGACAACCTGCGACTCTAAGTCGATCGGGATTGCGATGCTCCTACTTTTCGCCATGTCTGTTAAGGTTCGCAGACAGGACTCGACATTGAACCTCTGGGTACTGTTGAGCCAAGAGCAAAGATTGAGTTTGTAGATAGCGTGGAGGAGTTGGTTGAAGACAGACTGCCGAGTCTATAGGGAAAGCAAAAAGGTTTTAACCGTATAGCGGGGCAGGCCAGGGTAGGTGCAGCACTTAAAAGCTTTCTTCAGGCGCACATGGAAAATTAAACTAGCTGAGACAAACCAAGATCATACATAGCCTATAGGCGACGCGTTCTCAGAGTAGACGCCTGTAATGATTTTTTTTGTTTTGTTTCGTATACTGTATCTGGAAGCAAAGCTAAATTCTTCACGGTTATTTTGTTTCTCTCTACCCGGAAATCCATGAACCGAAAAGGCGTATTCTCGCCTTTCCCCGGGGATTCCCACAGCGGAGTCCCCGCGTTTTGTTTGTCCCAGGGACTCAGTTCCCGCATTCCCACAAGTCCCTAAGCTGCGGTCGCGACACAATCCGGTTATCATCACCATCATAAAAAAGGGACGCCCTTTCCGATTCTGTGGGGAGTCGATATGGGGAGATTCTGGCGTAGGTGGCTTTTGAAAAGAGCAAGACTTACATCTGCGAATTTCCGAACAAAGTCGACACGGAGGCATTTTCCGTGTTCTCGTTGTTTTCCGTCCGGGCAGTCCCCACAGAAAGGCGAGAGTACACCTAAAATCTGTTGTAGGATTTTCACGTTTGTGTTCTTTAGGGTTTTCGAGAATATGAGACAATACCTACCAGCTGGTTTGTGATCGACATGTACATCCCGATCCATGGAAGCCCGACAACATTGTGTTCACAAATCCACATGGATTTTGTTCGAATTTTTATTTTATTCAGGTGATGCAATTAGTCTGTAAAGGTTACGACAAACTTTATTCCCATTTCTGTCGAATTTGATTTGTGCCTTACTTAATTTCACATTTGTAAATTAAAAAAAAAGATTATTTAATTAAAAAAAATCTTTAATGAATTTTTTTACAAATCCAAAATCAGTCTTATCCTACAACTAAATTCAATACTGATCTCACAAATTCTTTCTTAAAACCATCTCTAACATTTGCTATGGTTTTATGAAAAACCAACAACACCTGCAACTCCTCAAGTCGACCCCCCACCTAATGGAAAGGGAGTCCTTTTTGTTGATGGTGAGGATAATCGGAGCATGACCCAGTGCTTCCATAGTCCCCGAATTTTCGGGGATTTCCCCGAAAATCCAGAAAACCCCCGAAAAAAATTAAAAGTTCCCCGAATCCCCGAAAAGTCCCCGAATATCTTTCTTTTCCCCTAAAATTAACCGAAAATAGGGTTAGCGCATGTCTCACCGCTAATTAATCTTTGCTCGAGGATGGAGCTTATCGCTTATAACTTTAACTTATACATTTCTGCCCTTCAACTTGAAGTTTCTTGTCTTTCGTGGGGATTTCAAAGCCGCGTTCGATTCGCGGAAGTCAACTACGTCGGCACCTGTGACCTGTCGCTGTCGGAAGCTTGTCCCGTGGGACCATTGTGCTTGCTACTGGATCGAGTTGATTTCGCGGGTTTGATGTTTGACGGTTTGAGGCATTGCTGATTGATTGAGTCTCAGTAATCTCAGTGAGTCAGTTCATCTGATAACATCTGTCAGCCCAGATAGTCCACTTTTAATTTGTGTATTATAGCTAACAATAAGGACCTGGCTGGTCTTACGTAACAAATCGTTTGAAGGTAAGGCGTAACTATAGTTGCGTTTTGCAGATACCATGGTATCTGATACCACGGTCTAAAGTCGTTTTGCAGTTACCGTGGTATCTGATACCACGGTCAAAAGGCGTTTTTGCAGTTGTCGTGGTAGTTTGTCAAATTGACGAGAAAGAAGTTTTGCGCTTAGTGATGTAACTAGATATCAGTTTTCCTTTTGGGGTGACTTCGAAAAGTACAATTTTGGCAACAGTCGTTATTGCAGTGCAACCGTTTATGAGACACCACGGTAACTGGAACAAGGGCTGGAAGCTCATATGGCACTTGCAAGGCTGGGTCAGAGGATGAAAGTAGGAATTCGTGGGTTTGTTGTGATCAAAACTCTTGAAGCAAAAATGATGATGAACTCATCTGGATCACGAAAAAGTATATTTTGCTTAAAAGTATTTTTTGTCCGTTGCGGTTAGGATTAGTACTTTAAGGGATGGTCGGATAGGGAACTGACAATTTGTAAGCCAATCCTGTCAAGTGTCTAATTTCTAAGCGAAGTTTCATCATCCTAGCACATCTGGAAATGCCTTGATTCGAGATCACTGGAATTCCGGACCCCCTTCCAACTCCCCCCCCCCCCCACAGTGCCTGAACCCGGTCCGGTTCTGTTACTTATATATCTAGTGCTTGTGCTTGTTTTTCCAACCAAGTTTCATCCCAATCGCTCCATTCTAAGCGTGTCACACGATTTCCGATTTTCAAACTCCCCCCAAACTTTCATCGGATTACATCCGGACTTTAAATAGCCTATAGGACATTTGAGACATGAGGTCTTTCCAAATATCAAGTTTCAATAAGATCCGATCACCCGTTCAAACGTTATACATACCTCAAGATTCAGGATCCCCCCCTCCACTCCCCCCACGATGGTCGGATAAAGGAACTGACTGTTACTACGTCAATCATGTCAAGTCTCTAATTTTCAAGCCAAGTTTCATCGTCCTAGCCCGTCTGGAAGCACTTTTACTAGCGATCACCGGAATTCCGGACCCCCCCCCAACTCCCCCTCAGTGCCCGAATCTTGTCCGGTTCTGTCACTGATGTATATAGGGCTCGTGCTTGTTCTTCCCACCAAGTTTCATTTGATCGCTCCACTCCAAGCGTGTCACAAGGTTTCCGGTTCCCCCCTCTGAACCCCACAACTTCATCGGATCCGGTCCGGACTTGAAACGGGACATCCGAGACATGTGATCTTTCTACATACCGAGTTACATCAAGATCCGGCCACCCGTTCGGAAGTTATTCATACCTCTAGATTCCGGATTCGCCCCCCCCCCCCCGGATCGGGAAGTTGACTATTTCCAGGTTAATCTGGTCGGGTCCCTGATTTGCCTGCCAAGTTCCATTGTCCTAGCCCACCTGGAAGTAACTTAACTCCGATTGTTCCTCCCACCAAGTTGCATCCTGATCGCTCCACTCTAAGCGTTTCGCATGATTTCCGGTTCCCCCCTCCGACTCCCCCCACATTCATCGGATTCGGTCCGGACTTAAATTTGGACATCTGAGACATGAAGTCTTTCAAAATATCAAGTTTCATTAAGATCCGATCACCCGTTCGAAAGTTATACATACCACTAAATTCCGGATTCCGGCTCTCCTCCCTCACCCCACGATGGTCGGATCGGGCAAATGAATCCAAGTGGACGCAAAATATTTGAAAACTGAATTTGAGAAAGATCCGTTTTCGTCGGGTAGGTTTCGGTCGCGTCTTTTTGCAAAAACACGAGACGGTACTACGAAACTGCATCCCCGATTATATCACCGAAATTCAAGTTTTGTCTCCCCGAAATCGCCCCGAATTTCTAAGGCTTGTTCCCGAATTTGGAAATCAGAAAGTGGAAGCACTGGCATGACCTGTCCGTGCGGACCCACGAGAGTGCGGGTAGCGAGTCCCTGGACAAACAGAAACAAGTAGACTCCTCTGTGGGAGTCCTCGGAAACCAAGAATAACCTTTAGATTTTGCGATTTATTATTATACACAGTTTTTGTAAAGCGACAGATGAAAAAAGGACAATTGGCAGGCAAGCGGCGACGATTCTTTGCCAGCACAAAAAAACTCACGGCATCCATGGTTCCGCGCGGAGTGAAACCGACATCAATGCTGTGAAGTCGACGTAAAAGGGAACGACGAACATGCAACTGGTCAAAACACAAAAAGTTAGCCTGACCTGTTAATATACACGTCTAAGCAGAACTGATACCTGGTACTATCCCATTATTTTTCGCCACTACAACAGGCAAGGAGGAGAAAAAAAAAATATACAATAATAGCAATGCAACGCACAATATAGGTCATGGGCCTCTATAAAATTCGTATAAAACACTAGTCGTTGTAGACTCTTTCGGCCAAGGAATCCTTGATAAACACTGAGTAACTCAGACCTAAGCGCGTTCCAACAAGCTCATCACTCTGTTTTGGAAATACCATTCCAATATCTTTTGAGAATCGCAAGTCACTCAGCTTGAAGTCACATTTATTCATTTTGAAACGGTCTCTTCGGTAACGTCGTCCCACGTCGGAACGACGGTGGCAGCTTCTAGTTACCAGCAGTAGGAGGCTGGAACATACCCACAGAAAGACAGGGACTCCCGCTATAGAGTGGCTATTCGCTTACCGAAACGGTGGTACATTGATCTGAAAACGGACTTTTGAAGAACACCGAGAGCAGGTTCATTACGCTTCCTGTGACGTAATTCTCCAGCGCGACGTCGGCGCTCTGGTGGTCATACCCTGGATTAGACAAGGTGGCTATGTCCTGGAGGAAGCTCTTTTGGAACAGGTCCCAGAGACGGTTCGAGTTGAAGATATCCTTGACTTCCACTTCAGTATCAATGTAGCAATGGTTGAGGAAGGTAATGTACGCGTCTTTAACCTTGAAATAACAAAAGTGTTTTGGGGTTTCGATAAATTCAGGTAATCTGAATGAAAATGTGGTTTACTTGCAAACAGTCAGCTACAAGCAACTGCCACGGTATTTCCCAGTCCAAGTCGAAAGTTGGAATTTTTCAATTCGTGGGTTTACTGTATTCATTTGTAAGCAAAAACTTCTGGGGCACAAATGACAGTGCCGTCTTTACCCTTAGGCCGGTGCTGGGAGGCCAGGGCAAACGAGAGGCCAGACGGCCGGTGTAAATTTTTGAGAAATCAGGATATGGTTGCTAGCCATGTCGCCTTGCTCATTACGATAGATGTGACCTGCTACGATATACACCGTCGTCTACGTCACCAAAATTATGCTCAGATGTTACCATAGTGTGCAAAAATCCATGGATGGCCTAGGGTCCACCAAAAGTAAAAGGCAGCACTGACAAATATGCCACTCACAGCGCACACAAATATGCCGCGGAAAAACTCCTCAAGTTCCGAACAACTTCCATAGACCGTGACAACTACTTACCTCTGGTATGCAGTCTTTATGGAAGACGACGTTCACGATTTCTTCCAAAGGAAGTAGACTATGGGACTTAATTTCTGTGTAGATGTTTTTTCCCATGGTGCAGAACGCCATGAGACGAACCAGTTCGACGTGATACCTAAAACAAAACAATTAAAACTCTGACACTGCCTTATGCTGCCGCGCAGCCCCCTGACCAAAACCGCAAATATCTTAAAGGACACAGTTGAGAACTCCGTAGTAAAAGATTCTTTAAAGACAACGGAAGGTGGGGTTTCACGAAACGAACAATGGGCCGTTGCTATAGTCTTCCTGAAAGCGTTCTGAACGCAGAGGCTCTGAAACAGTGTGATGAAGATGACACAAACAGCGGCACGCAAATTTTAGGACAGGGTACAAGAAGATATATGGGATTTGCTCACGTGAAGTTCCTGAACATGGGGGGTATATACGCCAGGGTCCAGGGACCACTCTACCTTGTTTTTTCGATACATGACACCCAAGTGCCATATACAACGACACAACCACACAAATTTTCACTTCCTTCAGGTTCTTTATTACAGGGTCTCTCTCTAAGCCCTTTGCTAACTGACTGTCACTCTATTCCGTAGCTCCATGAACTCCTCCCATTACCGTAATGAATCATCAATGAATGGTTAATAAGGCTATTTTTCGATGTCATTTTCTAAACATTTTATCCTACCGAGGGTTTGGAGCAAAGATAATGTGTTGTCCTCAGATGGTCCGCCTATTCCCCCTCCCCTCCCGTCGTCCGTGCGTCAGTCCGAGAGGAACAGTAGCAATCAATTTTCTCCATATCCTGCTAATTCTTCAGCCCAGTTTTTTACATAGTTTCATCCCATCATTTATTTCTGGTCAAATCTTGTAAGTGTACTAGTTAATTTGTTTCGTTTCTGTGTGTTTTGTAATATTTTTGTATTCCTCTTCTAGCTTTATTTGGAGCTTCTTGAAAAATAAATTTGATTGGTTAATTGATTGATTTTGAATGACTTCTTTAATTTTTATTATCTTTCTAGTTATTCAAAGGAGATTTTTGATGACCGAAATCTGCTGACCATGCACCATATTAGAGGGTGGGTTCGTACATAACAGATGGCGAAGATCGAATTAGGACGAACACATCCAGGTTTTGATGCTGACTTAAACATAAACCGCGGAAACATCATCAAATCAAATCAAATCGGTTTTAATCTCCACAATAGCATACAGCTAGCCTCGGATTGTCAACAATACAACGGGTTACAATCATAATAAAATACATTCAAAGATTTGTCGAGTTAAAATGCTTAATAAAATAAGGGACAAATGAATTCAGGTACCTCTCGGATGATTTTGTTGGCGGGGGCTTAAGTTTTTGAAGACCCAAGGACTTTGTCTGCCCCCTTGTACCGGATCGCACACACTTCCCATTTTCGAACTCCGGTAAAATATCCCGATGTTTCTCTGAGCTGAGGCATTTCAAACCAAAATCCATGGTCAGCTTATGCCTTCGCTCAATCAAGGTCGTCAGAGACAAAGTCCTTAGGCCTTCTTCATAAGACGTATAGCAATTCCCGAGGATAATTCGAATAGCCCTTTTCTGGATTACTTCCAACTTATCAGATTGCGATGCTGATAGTCCAGGATGCCAAACTGGACATGCGTATTCTGCATTAGGTCTGATATTATGTACAATAAATAGACCTCATTATTTTTGTAGGCAGCGCAAACCGGCGGAGAACTGAAAACGAACGAAGAAGTAAAGAACACTTGTAAATAATCTGGTCAACATGAGAGTGCCATCTTAGGTTATCATCGATCGTGACGCCGAGTATTTTCGCTACGTTCCGTACACATAGACCAACATCTTCAAGGTCTGGCAATTTTCTCTTCAGAAACGACACTCGCATAATAAAACTCTTAGGGCGACTGACAGCTAATTTAACCTCATTAAAATACTGAAAATTTGTGAAATAGATAAATCCACAGAATATGGGTTCAAATTCCTCAAAGCAACACCACTCAAATCGTCGGCGAACTTATAACGGTTCAAAATTTCAATTAAAACACGATTAAAAACAATGATAAAAAGAATCGGCCCGAGTTTCGTTCCCTGTGGTGCACCACAAAAAATTCGAACAAACTCGGAAATTTTATCTTTTGTGAGCATAACGCTTTGTTTCCGGCCAGACAGAAAGCTTGCAATCATCCGGAGAATAAATGTACTGGCACCCATCTCTTTTGCTTCACGAATTGCAACTTTATGATCTAAACTGTCAAACGCTTTAATTATATCACTCAGTAAAATTTCAGCATATGAATCTGGTAACTCGAGGTGCTTTAAAACTGTATCAATCAAACGAATTAAATAATGAGTTGTGCTGAAACCGGGCCTAAAACCGAATTGTTGTGGGTCAAATTTTCCCCAATATCATCGAATAAAAGTTCAAAAATAAAGCTTTCAAAGACTTTCGACAAAACAGGTGTCTTGGAAATCGGACGTAGATCAGAAACAGATTGTGCTTTCTTCTGTTTAGGTATAGGTGTAATGTATACATTCTTGAAACAATCTGGAAATACCCCGTCGACACAACACTGATTAAAGCAGGCAGTCAGCACAGGGCCATCATCAACACACATCGACATATATACATCTGCAGGAACATTTGTCCCGCAGACGATATTTAATCCGTAATGGAGCAGATGCTGATAGTAATCGTACCTTAGTGGACTTGAATCGTCGGTCCGATGTCTTTCAGACTTCATCATATCTACGAAGGCCCCGAACGACGACTTGTCTGTGTAAAAGACGAGGACATCATCAGCTGTGGTTAACTGAAAAAAAAGAAAAAAAGTTTGGGACTCTGAGAAAGAATTACACAGAGAAATATTAACCGTGGTTGTACGTGATTTAGCCAGTTGAAAGGCACATTGGGCATATTCTCAATATTCGGTGGTAACATTGTAATACTTCAAAAACCAAAACAAAGCGGTCTATGCAAACGGATTAGGGTTTACATTTGATTTGCAGAAAGCGTGGGCTGAAGGATTACTTAATCTTAGCATGTTTTAATAATACTTATAATTTCAGGTTGTATTTTTATAAGTTGAGTATCGGCTACAAACTGCCCATCAGCTGTTTATCCAGTTTGTACAACTTAACTTGCAGTATAACGTATTTTATTTCTATCTTTTATTTTTGAACATTTTTGAAGACGCCCGCAACTAAAACGAACGACGAATGAAGAACTTTCAGAAATGAAGAGGGTCCGTTCTGGCCGCAAAAGTACTTCAATATCTTGTGGGAAGAGAGGCAGAAATACACGACGAAAAACGTCTTTCTTACCTCTTGCATTACCAGATCCTGGCATCTTCTCATCACCTGACCCTCCGCTCCAACGACAGTCTGCAGAAACTTCAGATAGGACACGTGTTTTCCGTGACTTTCGATGCAATGAACAAAGTGCTGAACGACCTTATCGCTGACGTCGCTACAGAGTTGAGCGTTGTCTTGAAAGATGGCACAGATAGTCTCGGCTTCGAGCAACTGAAACAAACAAATCAGTGATGACGACAACAGGCGAAAGCCGCAGACTTGATTTCCTACCTGAATTTTCATTACTTTTTTTTTATTATTATCCCATTTTAAAACACAACTCTTACTAGAAATGATCTTTTCAAGGTGAATGCTAAGAATGTCAATTTCAAAATACAATTACTTTCCGCGAGAAATCAGCGATTTTCTTGTTGGCGCCTGTCGACTCTATCCAGCCTCCCTCTCTCCGACGCGGCGGCTGGACGCAAAATATTTGAAAACTGAACGCGCCTTGGTTAAAAAGTGAGAAAACCAAAGTAAAAAAAGTCCAAAACATAAGTCGGTCTACCATGTCTTCCAAAATGAAAAATAACACTTTGAAGCTTCACATGTTCTTATTTGTGAAAGAGTTTTCATCGGACCTTGAAACTTTCGGCGGAATTTGCGTTGCATGACTTTCAATACTAGGAGCGTGTTCCACCCCTCTGCCATTAGTAACTATTAGTTACTATTTCCGTTCCAGCCTCACGAAAAGTTACTACGCTGACCGTTCCAACCTTCTCAAAATAGTAACTAATAGTAACTATTTGCTTACCACGCTCGGGACCGTAGTTAGCGTAGTAACTACGCATCTCTGCAACGTGATTGGTCGATCAGCCCGCGGCCTGATATTTGACCGAAAAAATTCAAAAAGCGTTCCAGCCTAGCGTAGTAACTACGGTAACTAGCATTGTAACTACGGTAAGTAGGGTGGAACACGCTCTAGGCTAGGCCCAAAAAGCGCTAATAAGCCGTAGCTACAAAAGGAAACAATGGCGAAAAGCAGGGATTTCATAATCTTATAATCCCATAAAGGAGCTAGGGACAATATGAAAGGCAGAATAAGCAAGAGGGGTACTTTAAAGGACACCTGAACAATGAAACCATACTTTAACACACCATGGAGAATGCATTTACAGACATGGCCACGGAGAGCATTCTTCCCCTGAGCGTGACGTTTTCAAAATAGGGATGTTCGTTTCTGGAGGTTTGCACATGCAGACTCCAAGACAAAAAGCGCAAATCATTCAAATCTTGTACAGTGCTGGCCGGATCGTATTGGAAATTTCTTCTAGATATACGTTTGGGCTTAACTGGTTAAAAAATATTCCAGAAGAAGGGTTGATTGGACACATTTGTTCATTTCTAAAACTGTTCGGTACTGAAATAAGGACAGATGCAAAATGGAGCAAAAATCATAGCTTGGAAACACTATTTCGTATTTGGATCGGGTTTTCTGCAGGCAATGTTAACGGAAGTCATACAGATAGGGACGATACTTGGTACTCTTCATTCAGGTGTCCTTTAACTATCAGTATCGCGGATGGGCCGGTAACCGTCGTTTGGCAGCCGTGAACTTGAATTCCAGCCAGCATTTTTCAAAGTCATCATCATTTCTCACGGAATGTCAAGATTTTCAAGCTAGTGGCCCGGGGTTTTTCTTCTTCGGGGGGGGGGGGGGGGGGGTATCTGGCACCGGACAACAACGCCTTTTAGACAGCAAAAGGCTTATTTGGACAAATGTAAAACGTAAAAGTTTAGTTAAGCTTCTGAAAAACATAACAGTAAACATGGTTATGCAACATCACTATTAGCGAAAAAACATCAACCAATAAGGTCATAACGGAAATATTCTACAACATCATTGCAACAGATATAAGCGTTTTTCCGTGCTCCCACAAACAGGATGTAGGTCGATTGTGGCTCGAAAGGAGCGTTTCCGCGGCCTTTTGTGCGGCCCACATGTGTGTTTCCGCGACCAACAAGATTTTCATGGGAAATTCGACAAAATACTGCAGAGGCGATTGTCGATTTTGTGGCTCGATTTTGGCGGGAAATTCCAATTTAGCTGCAAAACAACGCCAAAATATTAAAATTAAAAACTTACTCAAGTATATGTAGACATAAAACTGAAGATCATTTTTGCACGGAATGGTAAGGACGACAGCCTAGAGTTCTATTTATTGAGATTTTTACATGATTTTCATTTACATATTAAGACATTTGAAATTACCGCCGGAAAAATTGACAAACCCGTACGGAAAAACTCATTAAAATGTCACACAATATCATAAGGAAATCATGATTTTTCATTTTATCAATAAGAAAATCATAGAGAAATCATGATTTACCTTATTTGTGACATTGATGTCACGAAAACGTCATGATCAGGCAAAAGTCATGAATAATTGTCGGAAAAAATCACAATATTTTACAGTTTTGATTTCTCTAAATCATAAGAAATCATGAACGGAAGTTACGTATTTATGATTTAGTCTTCGTGACTTCAAAAATCTTGAAAAGATCAGAACTGGAATTTTAATAATTTCAGAAAATCAATAAAACATCGTTTTTGTGATGATTTACGCCTTCGTGATCAATCAAATCATGAAAGATCGTTTCAGTATCAGTTTTGTGATCTGGGAAATCATAAAAACTCATAACCACCAATTAAGAAGGTTGTGATCAGTGCTTGTGATTTAAGAAGATCATAAACATATTATTTTGAGAAGGCTTATGATTTTGATTAGTCACTAAAAGATCATTTTGATGATGAAAGAAGTCGTCGTGTTTTCAAAAATCATGAAAGATCACAGCGGTAGATTTTTGTGATCTGCAGAATCAGAAAAAAATCAACCACGAATCATGAAATTTGCTAATCGGTCTTTATGATCTAACAGGTCATAACAAGATCGTATTGAAAAGTTTTATGATTTTATAAAACACCAAGAGATCGTTTCAAAGCTAACATAAGCCTTCATGATCTTGACAATCATAAAAAAGAATTCTGACAGCTGCAACTCAGTCTTCATGATTTTTAGAATGACCAAAAGGTCATATTCGGAAGTTTCATGACTTAGTAAAATCATAAAAGATCATTTCGGTTTTGACTCTAACCGCTGTGATCATATAAATCACGAAAGATCATTGTGAAGAAATGTAATGATGCGGAAAATCATGGAAATTAATCAGGAACTACTAAGATTATGACTTGGTCTTCATGATTTTAAAAATCACAGACAAATCATATCGTCGAGTTTAGTGACTTGACTGGTCTTTGTGATTCCATAATCTGCAGTGTATCATCCTTCAGGTAACGGTTGTACCGCCGCATCATTCGATTATCGATCGATGCAGATTCGGTTGTACCGGTCGGTGGCTATTCGCCCCCTGCACTGTGTATTGTATTGTATTAGTCAGTGTTGTTCTTGATTCAGTCATTTCAGTCCAGTAAAGATATTGAACAATATATTAATGAGTATAGTGCATTGGCGACTGGATTACGGAGATTGTACGGCTAATGAGTGGTGAAGAAAATTGCAAGGACTACTGCTAATGAGCAATTGTGAAATCAAGCAAGACGAAGAGGCAACAATGGCGAATAGAGTGATTGGAGTGTTGAACGAGTATGTTCAAGGAACAGACTTTGCCGAGTATGCGGAAGTTATTGGCCAATATTTTGTAGCCAATTCGATTACGACTACTGAGCAAACAAGGGCGATCTTGCTCACAGCCTGAGGTCATAACACATGCACCTTGCTACAGAACTTGTGTGCACCGGACTTACCCAAGCACCAAGACCTATGATGAGCTAGTTCAAATGTTGACGGATCACTTAAAGCCTAAGAGAATCATCATAGCCGAAAGATACAAGTTTCATAAATGGTTCCAGGACCAACAGAGATTGTTGCGGATTTTTCCGGAGCACTACGTGGCTTGGCAAAAACGTGCAATTTCGGGACTTTAGTCGAGGATGAAGTAAGAGACTAATTTGTCAGTGGCTTAAAATCGAGCTCGATACCGAAGCGACTTCTGACTGAGGAGACGCTAACTGCCGGCTACTGCTTTGGCGACAGCACAAAGCATCGAGTCTGCGACAAAGGAAACAGCAAAAATAAATGAGCAACCAGTGAATGCGTTAAAAGTGCCAACGTATGCTCATTGTATCAGATGTGGAAAGTCTAATCATGCAGCTGAAAAGTGTTTTCGCGGTTAGGAAATCATAACCTAAATCACTAAAATATCAGAAAAGAGTCATGACCGAAATCATGATTCTTGATGATTTCGGTCATGATTCCTGTCATGACTTATCATAACCGGAAATTCGTGATATCTTTGTGCTTATCGATTAGTCATGATTTTAAAATGATGATTTCGCGGTCAGTAAATCATAACCTAAATCACTAAAATATCAGAAAAAGAGTCATGACCGAAATCATGATTTTTTTTTTTGATTTCTTAATGACAATTTTTCCGTACGGGAGGGTACTTCCAAATGTGCTAGGACGATGAAACTTGACAGGCATATTACGGACCCGGCCAAACTAACTTAGAAATAGTCACTTGCCCGATCTGACCTTCGTGGGGGGAGGGAGGGGAGCCGAAATCCGGAATTTATTGGCAGGCATAACTTTCGAACGGATGATCGGATCTTAATGAAACTTGATATTTGGAAAGATGTCGTGTCTCAGATGCCCCATTTAAAGTCTTGACCGAAACTGAATCACAGTGGGAGGAGTTCGAGGGGGGTTTCCGGAATTCCGGTGATACAGAGTTGAGTTACTTCCAGGTGGGCTAGGACAATGAAACTTGGCAGGAAAGTCAGGGACCCGACCAGATTAATCCAGAAATTCCCGGTCCGACCATCATGGGGGGTGGAGGGAGGAGGAATCTGGAATCTTGAGGGATGCATAACTTCCGAACGGGTCATCGGATCATAATGAAACTTGATATGTAGGAAGACCAAATGTCTCGGATGTCCCGTTTCAATTCCGGACCGGATCCGATGAAGGTGGGGTGGGGAGTTGGAGCCAGAAACCTTGTGACAAGCTTGGTCTGGAGCGATCGGAATGAAACTTGAATAGATCGGCCTAGAAATTTTCAGTTCCCAGATCCGACTATTCCTTGAAGTTCTAATCCTAACCACAAAGTACAAAAAATACTTTTAAGCAAATATACATTTTCGTGATCCTTATGAGCCCATGATGATTTTTGCCTCAAGGGTTTTGCTTACAATGGAATTCCTTAAAGTACATACAATACTTTTGAATAAAATATACATTTTCGTGCTTCCGATGAGCTGATCATCTTTTTGCTTTAACAGTTTTGATTACAAATAGTCACAACAAACCCATGAATTGACGAATTCCTACTTTCATCCTTTGACCCAACCTTGCAAGTGCCATATGAGCTTGCAGCTCTTGTTATATTTGGGTGGGAACGGCGGGGGCGGGAATCGTGATTTTTGTTATAAGAATCACTATAAAGTCAGGATTCAAATTTCTGGATTATTTTTTTTATTTTGCTGATTTTCAAATTGTCATGATCTAAAAGTGACAAAAAAGATCACCAAGGAAGTCATGACTGTCGTTATAAAAGAGTCATGACATCTGTCATGACAAAAATCATGACTTTTGTCATTACAGATCTTCTTAATGTCATGATGCAAGGTCCTTTCCAAAACTTCATGAAAGTCATGACAAGAGTCATGACAGATGTCATGACAAAAATCATGATTTATGTCATTACAAATCTTCATAATGTCATGATGCACGGTCCTTTCCAAAACTTCATGAAAGTCATGACAAGAGTCATGACAGATGTCATGACAAAAATCAAGATTTTTGTCATTACAAATCACAATAAAGTCATGATTTTTCTTGTTGTTGTTCATGATTTCTTGTTGTTCCTTCGATTAGTCATGATTTTCATGATTTTAAAATCATGACTTTGCCATCAATAGGTCATGATTATAATCACTAAAGAATCATGATTTTTGTCTTGACAAAAGTCATGATTTTTGTCATGACACCTGTCATGATTTTGTCATAGTGGGAAATCACGATTTTTTTTTTATTTTTTAATGACGTTTTTTCCGTACGGGAAATGCCGTTTCGATTGTGTGGCAGACAATCGTGTTTCCGCGAAAAACACTCAGAAGTGTGTGCCCATAATTATGTCACCGAAAAACGCCTATAGTGATCACATATCTGCTGAAATTGTTCATCGGCCTTGTGTAAATGTTACGGAATTTCTGACAGTATCTAGACAACACTTACCCCAGGCGTCAAGAAGAGGTCCAGGTGTTTGTGAAGCAAAATCTGATTCTGCTGGTTACCTCGACAGAAATTCTGCAGAAAAAGGTGAGCCAATCGCATAAGCTCGCGCATGCGAGAATCCTCCTCCCTGTCATAGGGGACCCGCAACAAATCCAAAACCACACAGTGAACCCCCATGTTGCGAAGCAGTCGCTGCTCGTGTCGGCGCGGCTTATTCTGACCAGTCGCAGCCGTCTGGATGCAAAGCTTGTTCATTCGAACAAGAATCTAGAATGTAAAGGCAGAGTCAAAGTTTTGGGTTTGTGCTGTTGTCTACTTCTTTTCTAGTAGTTCATATGGCCTTTCTTGGCCGTTGATGAATCTAAACAAAAGAAAATAACTGAAAAAAAAAAAAAGAAGAAAAAATTCAAGTATCGAAACTGAACGAATGGTCCCCTGATTCCCACAACGGTAATTAATTAATCGATCGGTTGAAAAACCCGTCACTTCGGGTGTGTTTCAACATCCTACTAATTTGTTTTTATTCAGAAACCCGTTGTTTTAATTTATTTTCCTTTTCAGTACATTGGTTTTGGTTTGCAAGCTTGAGTGCAGCGAGTGAAGGTAGAGTTGCCAGAAGACAAGGACACAATTGCGAATATATTATAAGAAATCTGATTTTTAGACTGAAGTAAAAAAAGAGAAACCTGTCACCTTTGGAGTGTTCTAACCTACTAGTAAAGATGGATCACGGCTAGAAATAAAATAATGGTTTTAAGAACAGACATAAACAATTACTTTGACAATACGGGGCTTGATTTGCTTTGTGGCTTTAGATCGTTATAGGGATGGCTGTTTCGGTGATTATCATATGCTATTTATCGAACAGCTCCCGTGCTAAAATAGAAAGCTCTTTGGGCACAGGGACACAAGACGATCCTTCCAAGTCAAACGCTACAATGCTATATACAACAGCCAAGGAAATGGCCAAGATACCCCTCGTCGGTTCAGCATAGAGGGATGAAGGTATCACTTCCGCAGGAAGCTCATGTACAGTTTATCTCTTACCTGCTGCATATCCCTATAGTTTTCCGACTGTGCACCATCAACAGGAGGGCCAAGATCCAAATCGATCGCGGATTCTGACCGGTCCTCCCTAGTCAGCCTTCGGGTGAATCTCTTAATTGAAGACTTGACACTCTCTCTTTCGTCTGCATCCTGCATATTGTTGTTGTTGTTCGTATCCCCGCCACCTTCCGTGTTTTTGGCTTTGTAGACCCACAATTCGGATTTCTCCACTAGAAGACGAAGGTGATCTAGATCGGACTTGATCTGCTTGTATGACTCAACGTCGCTGTCCGAGACCAAAAGCTGAACCTGCAAAAAAATACTGCATAAACGACCGATCCGGAAAGGTCGATCATTCGGTCCGATGAACGTCACAAAGCATCGCCTCCAGTCAACTTAATCAAGAAGTTTTTAACTGTTTATCCTGTTTCCGTTTTCCCCTTTTTCCACCCTGAGAGGAAGCCAAATACCATAGTTGCGGTTTTGCAGATACCATGGTATCTGATACCACGGTATAAAGTCGTTTTCGCAGTTACCGTGGTATCTGGCCAGTTATCGTGGTATCTCATATTCAGATACCACGGTCCGACCGTGGTAACTGATCGTGGTATCTGAAAAGTAATGTCACTTTCCCCAAAGTTTGTAAAACTGGTGAGAAAGAAATTTAGCACTTAGTGATATAACTGGATATCAATTTTTCTTTTGGGATGACTTCAAACAATGTAATTTCGGCAATAGTCGTTTTTGCAGAGCAACCGTGTATCAGATACCACGGTAACTGCAAAAACGACTAATTGCAGATCTAGTTACCGTGGTAAAAGATACCATGGTATCTGTAAAAACGCAACTCATGTCTTGGTTCAACGTGCTTATAAACAACCTCTTAGTCAGTTTTCATTCTCAGATTTCAGGACTCTTGTCAACTATATCCATTCCGATCCGCCAGCTAACCGCATATCAAGATTTCGCAGGAAAGGCCTGGAAGCTTCAAGATAGATTTGTCCTGTTCGTATTGCGAATTTTCAAGATCTGGGGTCAAACTTTTTCTGGCAGAGAGATCCTACCAGAGGCCAGATAAATCGGGTTCTGTCCAGATGGTCTCATTTCAACTTTAGTGTGAATATTAGAATCTGATAGCAGATTCATTTTGGGGCCAGATTTATTCATGACAGGAACACAAATCTGGGCAACGAGAACCATCTTTGGATGGTTATTTTATCCACCTATTCACCCAGCGTTGAGTCGATTGATTTCCTGTATCCTACTGATTTTTTTATCGAAGGATTTGAACCATTCAACTAGTTTTTCTACGGTTTTTAATTAATGTTAGATTTGTTGTGTATTATAGTCACTCATAGTAGTAAACTTTGAAAACGTATACTTACTTGCTTGAAAGCATCTAAAACCTCTTGTCGTTGGCTAAAGTGTCGAAACAGCAAACGCAGAGCTCCAGATATGAGAGGCGCGTAGTCGTGCATAGTAAGACCAAGCAGTACGCGAAGAAATGTTCTGCCCCCTTGTCCATCCAGGTCCAGAGCCGAATAATCATCGCTAAAAGAACGAAATATAAGACCTGCAGGAGTCCTGTCCCAGACAAACCGTTAGTTCCCGCCTCCCCTCCTGTCGTCAATTGCGTCGGTCTGAGAAGAACACTGGCGAATGGCGATCAGTTTTGCCATATCCTGCAGATTTGAGTGTCAATCACTAAATAGTTTAACGGCAGCATTTATACTGGGACGTTTTCGTGAATTGTTTCAACGAATTTATATTTATACTTTGTACAAATTTCAATTTTAGATAACTCATATGGCTTGAATTGCCCTTTCTAGGTGTAAGCTATTTTGGCTGAAATAAACTCATAATCGATATAAGAGGCGAAGCAACGATTATCTATAAGAAGTGATAAAGCTACGCCACAATTAACAACTTTAAGCCTCATCAATAGGTATGGGCTACTCCAGAAACGAGTGAGAACGCTCTCAGAGGAAAAGACTGTGGCAGGCGTGCATGACCCGCTCTGCAGCGCGTCACAACGGCAGACAACCAATTGGCTGTTATATCCACATTTCTTCTCAGGTGCTCTACTGCAATATAGCTGTCTGTAGAAGTAACGAATTGTGATGTTCCGCGTAGCTCCTTTGTATCAGGCAGGGTATCGGGAATATATCTGACTCCGCATGGTCGTATTATAAAGATACAGAGAAGGAGGTTCTTGTGCTTATTTGTTCTTGGTCAAATGCAAAAAGTTCTTATGACTTCTAAATCCTTTTCTAGCTGTAAGCTATTTAGCCGAAACGAATTTACTGATCAAAAGTCCGAGGAATATTACTGCATGATTCGGCAGCGACCAAACTTGTCACGTTACTTTTACACGGTCGGGAAACGGTACTGCCGCAGAAGCGATTTTGACCGCACACGGCGTCACGACCTGACATTACCTGTTATCAAAAATTGTCTCGGCTCGCTGCTCAATGGACTCGATGTCAACCTGTCGCTGTGCATCAGGACCGTCTCGGTCTCCCTCCACTTCGCCAAAGTCGCGTCGAAAAATACTAAGCAGGCAACTAATGCGATAATCAAGCCGAACATTCATAATAAACTAAAAAGCAAAACAGAAATTAAATACATCACAAAATAAACTAAAAATGTAGCCATAGGAAGTAGATCAAGCAATAGCATATTTCAAAGGCTGCCTTAGTCCTGTTCCCGGCGTTTGACGGGGTAGAGGAAAGTCTGCAACGTTGGCAGGTCTCAAAGAACAGATAGATATCTCTGCTGTTTTCTGCACAGGTTAACGTGCGTGTTTCCAATGCGCTTCGCGCACGTTCCTTACAAGCAAGTGGTAGACACTCCCTAAGTAGGAGGTTGATTAGAAGACATGCTTCTGGTGTCACATCTCTATACCATGCTGGGTAGAGGCTTTCGATATAGCTAGCCATGTTTTTTGTTTGTTTGTTTTTATGGCACTTGCCCTTCGGCCAAGTGCCATATAGCGATCGCAATTTCTGTCCGTCCGTCGGTCGGTCTGTCGGTCGGTCGGTCTGTCGGTCGGTCTGTCGGTCGGTCTGT
Organism: Branchinecta lindahli; assembly: GCA_023053555.1. Lineage (NCBI taxonomy): Eukaryota > Metazoa > Arthropoda > Branchiopoda > Anostraca > Branchinectidae > Branchinecta > Branchinecta lindahli. The sequence goes on along the minus strand of JAKZAO010000006.1, from coordinate 1,371,381 downwards.
CGGTCCGGGTTTTGCTAGTTCGGGCACTTCCACATAAGCTAGGATGATGAAACTTGGCAGGCATATCAGGGACCCCAAATGATTAAGTTGGAAATAGTCACTTTCCCGATCCGACCATCGTGGGGGGAGGGAGGGGAGCCGGAATCCGGAATTTAGTGGCATGCATAACTTTCGAACGGGTGATCAGATCTTAATGAAACTTGATATTTGGAAATACGTCATGCTTCAGATGTCCCATATCAAGTCCGGACCGAATCCGATGTATGTGGGGGGGAGTCGGAGGGGGGAACCGGAAATCATGTTAAACGCTTAGAGTGGAGCGATCGGGATGAAACTTGGTGGGAGGAACAAGCACAACCCCTAGATACATCATTGACAGAACCGGACCGGATTCGTGCACTGTGGGGGGAGTTGGAGTGGGGTTCCGGAATTCCGGTGATACGGAGTTAAGTTACTTCCAGGTGGGCTAGGACAATGAAACTCGGCAGGTAAATCAGGGACGCGACCAGATTAACCTGGAAATAGTCAGCTTCCCAATCCGACCATCGTGGGGGGGTGGAGGGAGGGGGAATCCGGAATCTTGAGGTATGTATAACTTCCGAACGGGTGATCGGATCATAATGAAACTTGATATGTAGAAAGACAACATGTCTCGGATGTCCCATTTCAAGTATGGACCGGATCCGATGAAGCTGGGGGGGGTCGGAGGGGGATCCGGAAACCTTGTGACATGGTTGGAGTGGAGCGATCGGAATGAAACTCGGTGGGAAGAACAAGCACAAGCCCTATGTAGATCAGTGACAGAACCGGACCGGATTCGGGCATTGTGGGGGAGTTAGGGGGGGGGGGGGGTCCGGAATTCCGGTGATCGCAAGTTAAGGTACTTCCAGACATGCTAGGACGATGAAACTTGGCTTGAAAATTAAAGACTTGACATGATTGGCTTAGAAATAGTTAGTTCCCAGATCCGGCCATTCCGTAAAGTACTAATGCTAACCGCAAAGTACAAAAAAATACTCTTATGCAAAATATACATTTTCGTGATCCCTATGAGCCCATGATCATTTTTGCCTCAAGGGTTTTGCTTACAACTAAATTCCTTAAAGTACAAACAGTCCTTTTTGCAAAATATACATTTTCGTGCTCCTGATGATCATCTTTTTTGCTTCAAGAGTTTTGATTACAGATGATTTTCTATAACTTGGAAATAATCACTTGCCCGATCCGACCATCGTGGGGGGGAGGGAGGGGAGCCGGAATCCGGAATTTAGTGACATGCATAAACGGGTGATAGGATCTTAATGAAACTTGATATTTGGAAAGACCTCATGTCTCAGATGTCCCGATTCGAGTCCGGACCGAATCCGATGAATGTGGGGGGGGGGGAGTCGGAGGGGGGAACCGGAAATCATGTGACACGCTTACAGTGGAGCGATCAGGATGAAACTTGGTGGGAGGAACAAAAAGAATCCCTATGTTCATCATTGACAGAACCGGACTGGATTCGTGCACTACGGGGGGAGTTGGAGTGGGGTTCCGGAATTCCGGTGTTGGGGAGTTAAGTTACTTCCAGATGTTCTAGGACGATGAAACTTGGCAGGTGTATAATGGACTCGGCCAAATTAACTTAGAATTAATCACTTGCCCGATCCGACCATAGTGGGGGGAGGGAGGGGAGCCGGAATCCGGAATTTTATTGACATTCATTATTTTCGAACGGGGGATTGAATCTTAATAAAACTTGGTATTTGGAAAGACCTCATGTCTCAGATTTACCATTTCAAGTCGAGACCGGATCCGATGAATGTGGGGGGGGGATCGGAGGGAGGAACCGAAAATCATGTGACACGGTTAGAATGGAGCGATCGGAACCTCCCGAGCGTCACCGTCGAAAAGGAAGTGCTTGAAAATTTCGCTGATTTTTCCATAAGATGTCAAAATATTTAAAACAAATTTTAATATAACTAAGTGACCATTTCTTTTGAACGTAACTGTAGTACCAAACAACCCATCACACTGACAAAGCTACTATCCATTCACATCCTACTACGATAACTTGAATACAAGCTAAAAAGCTTGCAAGTGCCATATGAGCTTGCAGCTCTTGTTTAAGTTTATTTTTGCCTTGTTTGTACGCTATTTATAGCGGAATAAGTTAGACGGATAGATACACAGACTTATGGTGGCTTTTTGGTGTCACAAATCGATACTACATTGATCGCTGAGTTTTCCTAAGTAAATACGTTACGTAGTTACAGAAGTAATTACGGATTTTATACGCAAATAATTAAAAAAAAGGTTGCCCCAGTCACGGTTCGTATAGTTTAAATAAAGCAGAACACAACGCGTTTACACTATCTTGACATACTTTGGGGCGTGTGTATGCGAGCAATATACTATCCCCCGAAAGTGGCCCTACAGACTTTTCGGTAGACTGCAATATGACCCCATCCGCGAGAGTAGTTATTTCTCCTTCGGTATTAGGAACGGTGCGACGGAGCTTAAACCGCACTTTAATCATTCTATCTTATCCGTCCTTGCTAGCATCAAGGGCCAACAATCATTTGTTCATAAATCCGTTATCCGCAACTACCTTGAACTAATTATGTTTTGACAGGGTAATCTTCGTCCCTCTTTATTTACGGCCACTTTTTTCGACTGCCTGGTATGGCGCTCAAGGGCAGTTTTTTAGTCAGACAGAATAAAGTACACCATGCACGGAAGCAATATCCCCCTCCTCTTTCACCACCCCACCAACGAGAGACTAAAATTCTACCGTACATGCACAAATGAAGATACAATAGTACACATGCTATCTGACTAGAAGAAGGCATGCAGAGAAGGATCCAATAAAATAATTAAAAGAGTGAAGTAAATAATTAAAAAAAAATACCTGGAGGATCTCGATGATTTTCAGCTTCGTATCCATTACCAGTGGATCATCCTTTGCCATTGGAATGCTTGATTTGGGCATGTTCGATGAAGATGGGGAGTCGCCCATCCCTACCGCACCCATAGCCAGGGAGCCCATAACGATGCCCATGTCGCCTAAAGACCGCAGGATTCCACCTTCGCCTAAGATGAAAAGAGATCGTAAGGAACGAGAAAGGTCATTCGAAACCGGACCCCGGAGCCTGAGCCGCTAAGTTTCCAAGGTCATTGTAATCAATAAAGAATACTTCTTTATTATTTAAATCATCAGAGCAGCGATTTTTATTTAGGTTGGCGTAATTTCGGTAATTGATACGACAGTTTGAGAGTTGCAACTTTATTTCTGTGAAAACAGCACCAGGGACAAGTCCGGACAAAAACACTTGAGGCGAGTTTGGACAGCACAGAAAGGGAGGCTGAAGGAAAAAAAATAAAAAAATAATGAAACAAAAGAAAATCGGAGCAGGGAAGAAAAAAAGTCAGCAAAAAGGCTCGAAAGTCTTTAAGACCCATTCCGGAAGAAAACAAGCCATATTCAGACCCAGCGGTAACAGAATATTAGGGAGATAATAACAGATGTTGATAAAGTGACGGTATACTCGTGCAGTTTCCCCTAACGGAAGCAAACGAACGAAACTGAATTGAGGCAACGAAAGCAAATAAAAAAATGTGTATACAACTTTCTCGAAAGTACTTCCTGGGTCAAAAAAAAAAAATGCTGTCCGAAGCTGCCCCAGCCATGTCCGAACCTGCACCTAGTCTGGGGGCAGGTCCGGACAGAAGTAGCTAATGGGAAAATGGAATTTGCAAAGATAATGTTGCAGGTAACAAGATTCTACAAAAGCAAAAACAACAGCTAAGACATGATTCTAGACGGTCGGAAAAGTGGAACCAACAGAACCTAAAAATAAATCTTGGCATGAAAATTGACTTTACTAAAGGGTTCGGCTTAATTAACCACAAAGTGCTTGTGGAAAAGCTAATTAAACTAAATGTAAGCCCCTACTTGATCAAAATTATTGTTGGGTTCCTAAAAAAAAAAAAAAAAGCCAAGTATAATACTGCATGCCCTTTCTGAAAAATATGGAAGAGGAAAAAATAAATTTTACGTGGCTTTCTTAGACCTCCAAAAAGCTTTCGATAGCGTGGATAGGGAATTACTGATAATGGAATTAATTAAAATTGGACTACCAGGTCAAATTGCACAGCTGGTAGCTAATATGTATGGAAGTACAAAAGCAGTCGTTAGAGTGTTTGGAAAAGGAGTTTCAAGGATATTTGAACAGACAAGAGGTGTGAAACAAGGAAGCGCCCTGTCACCTCGGCTATTCGGAATATTCGTAAACGACATTGTAGAATTCTTGGAGAAAAGATGGGCCCCAACCGTTAAGCTTGGTAACAGAACGATTTCGGCTCTGCTGTTCGCCGACGACATGGCATTAGTAGCGAAAACAGCTCGTGATCTACAAATTTTAATTGACCTGATGGCAGAATACCTTGAATCGAAGAAACTACGCCTAAACCTCGGAAAGACGGAGATAATGATCTTCAATAAAGGAGGAAGAAGGAATTTAGTTGAGAATGAGAGATTTTGGTGCAAAGGACAAGAGATTAAGGTAGTGGAAAAGGCGAAATATCTGGGATTTACCCTGACACCTAACTGCAGTTGGAAGGAGCATGTGAGCGAAATGTCAAAGCGAGGGAAAGCAGCAGTGGGTGCAATATTACGTAATGACCTAGTGAAAAAGTCGAAGTCATTAAAAATGTTTAAGCAAATATTTGATTCGAAAATTAAACCGGCAATCCATTACGGAGCTGAGCTATGGGGCCTGGAGGCCGCGGATAAGCTAGAATCAGTCCAGTTTAGATACTACAAAAGACTTTTCGGGCTGCACCAGACAACACATAACCAGCTAATCAAAGGAGACTTCGGCATCTTCTCACTGAAACTGCATCGGCTTTATCAAGTATTTAAGTTTTGGCTGATATTAACCCAACTTCCTGAGGACCGATTGGCTAAACAAGCTTATAATGATTTGCTTCGAATCAATAGGAAAACTACTTGGACTCAACAAATCAAGAAATCTCTTGACAAATTAGGCCTTTCTTATTTGTGGATGGAAGGAAACGGACCCGGAAACAAACAATGCCTTCCAGAAATTATGCAGAGACTGAAAGACCAAGAGATACAAGAGTGGGGCTGTTTAGTACGTTCGTCGGAAACACTGAAAGAATATAGTAAAGTAAAAGACATTTTTGGGGAAGAATATTATTTTAAGTTAAATTTACCTTTTAAATATTTAAAATCTTGGATTCAGTTGAGGGGAAATTGCCTTCCAGTACATAGGGAACAAAGATTTAAACAAGAGCTGTAAGCTCATATGGCACTTGCATGGGTTGAGATGTATTATTTGATCAAAAGTAATTTTCGACTGTGCGGTTCAGATGCGCACTTTAAGGGAGCTAGAGAAAAAGTATTTTATCGTTGAACTTGGCTGTGATGATGCAAAAGGCACTAGAAATTCATCTGTAAGCAAGACCCTTGAGGCAAAAACGATAGCAGGCTCTTAGGGATCATTGATATATACGTATGATCAATTTTTTTTTTTTTCACTAATGCGGGTGAAATGCGCACTTTAAGGGTGCTAGAATTTTTTTTTTTGCAAAACCCTTGTGGCACAAATGATCATGGGTTGAGATGTATCGTTTGATAAAAAGTACTTTTCGACCTTGCGGTTAAGATGACACTTTAAGGGAGCTAGAACTTTATTTGAAAGCAAAACCCTTGAGGCAAAAATGATAATGGGCTCATGGGGATCATGGAAATGCATATTTTGCTTAAAAGTATTTTTCTTAATTTGCGGTCATGATTAGTACTTTAAGGAATGGTCGGATTTGAAAAGTGGCGATTTCTAAGCCAACCTTGTCCAATTTCTAATATTCCAGCCAAATTTCATCGTCCTAGCACATCTGGAAGTACCTTAACTCGCGATCACCGGAATTCCGGACCCGCCCCTCAAACTCCCCCCACAGTCGCCGGAGCCAATCCGGTTCGGTTTTGGACTTGTTTGTCATTCCCACAAAGTTCCATCCCGATCTCTCCAGTCCAATCCGGTCACGTATTCCCCCCCCCCAAATTGTTGTCGGATCCGGTCCGGGCATGAAAAAGATCACCACAGGCACGCCCTCTGTTCAGTTTTTAAATTTCACTCCAATACGATCACCCGTTCCAAAGTTACGCATGGCTAAATATTCCGGATTCCCACTCCCTCCGATCCCCCCACGACTATCGGATCGAGTGAATTTTTATTTACAAGTCAGTTTGATCGGGTCCCTGATACGCCTCCCAAGTTTCGTCGTGAAAATCCCAAAACCGTCATCACCAGAATTCCGAGAAACTCCCCTCCATCCCCCCCCCCAAGTGTCCGGGTCCAGTCCAAACGTGTAAACGATTTATCTGGAGGAGATTCTTGTTCTTCCCAGCAAGTTTTACTCCGATCCCTCCATTATAACCGTTTCTCGAAATTTCCGGTCTCCCCCACCCCAACTCCCCCATAGCTGTCGAATCCGGTTCGGACTTCAAATGGAACATCAGAGATATGTCATTCATTCAGGTACTAAGTTTCGTCCCAATCCGATCAACCGTTCGAAAGTTACACAACACTCAATTTTCCATATTCCCCCGCACTGCACCACATATACAAACCCCTTTGACCCTCGAATGCACTAGCTCTTTCCAATGTTAACAGAGTGATCCGATGCAAAGAGTGACGTCACGCCGCGCGCAGACCTACTAGTGTGAAGAAAGGGGTAGGGGTTTTACAAAAACTACTAAATTCTCATGATTCCCCCGCCCTCTTCTCCCTCCACGGTGGTCGGATCGGGGAAGTGACTATTTGCAAGTTAGTTTGGTCGGGCCCCTAATATGCCTGCCAAGTTTCATCGTCCTAGCACATCTGGAAGTACCCTAACTCGCGATCACCGGACTGACCGACCGACCGACAGACCGACAGACCGACCGACCGACCGACGGAAAAGTGATCGGTATATGGCACTTGGCCGGAAGGCAAGTGCCATAAAAAAATAAGGGTACAAATGGTAAATGTGGGTATTGCGGAAACGAGGAGAATAATTTAGCCCATATCCTCATGGAGTGCCAGGAGCTTGAAAGTCTAAGGGATGAAATTTGGGGGGACCATCGGTTGGTGCTACTTTCTGATATCCTGAGGTCTTCGAAGCCTGGAACCATATGCAAAATGGCACGTTATGTGGAAAAGGCGGGAGAGGCTCAGTCGAGCCCGAGTGGAAGAAAATAAGTATTGTTTTATATTGAGTATGTGCTATGTGCAGTGTTGTACCAATATATCATGTTGTGTATGGCCGTAGGGCTCAAATAAACTTTCTTTCTTCTTTCTTTCTTTATTGCCGTTAATGTTCCACGAACAGACCTTTAATTGGGGAGCAGTCATTTACTAGCCACGATTTTCACTGCTACTGGGCATTTAATACTATAGCAGGGATGGTCCGCAGAACCGCACAGTGAGCATTTCACATCATTGTTGCAAGGATCCTCTTTCGAATTTTTGTGATCACCAGCACAGCGAGAACACTTGGTATCATTTTTGCATGTTTGAGCTGCATGTCCAAACTGTTGACAATTATAACAACGCATGGGCAGGAATTTATACTCTTGAATCCGGTGTTTCTCGTAGCCAAAGATCACAGGGTTTTCCACAGCTTTGAGGAAGTCCATCTTGCTGTCAAAAAGCAACTTGAACGATCGAGTATTTCGTATTCTTTCTGCTTTAACACAGTTCTGAATCATACTACACAGATCAGCGTCCTCGGTATCATCAGGGATATGACGTATAATTCCAAAGTAAGAAGGGGACTTCAGTTTCGCATCCTTAACTGCATTAGCAAGGTTAGTAGCGGCGTTCTTATCGTCAAGCACAATCCGCCACTCTTTCTGCCGAGGTTTCAGGTCCAAAATATGAGAACAACAAGCAGCATCCGCGAGGCTCTCAACATAGCGCTTGCGGTCATCCGGATTTGCAAGATCTTTCGCTGGTTGTTTCAGGATAACCGAGTATGTAGGTTTCGGATGGGGAGTGACACTGGGGATCTGAGGCACGAAGCTATGCTGAGATGTCAGAGAGGTTACATGTTGTTTAAGGTCTTCGACACTACTGCAGACTTCGTTCAATTTCCTGGTGAGCGTAGCAGTAACCTCACCAGGAACCATTGGCACTTCATCGGGCTCATAAATGACAAACTTGGGGATAGCTATTTGCTTTTCGTCACAGTGCCGAATAGCTCCTATTATATCAGTCACAATATCCGACGCCTTGACACGGTCTGACACACGAGTAGTCTTACCGGCAAGAGGCCAGATAACTTCCTTGGCTTTCAACAGTATATCAGACTTGTAATACTTTACCGCTGTCGAGATAATGTCTACACTTGGATTTCCCGCCTTATTCGCACGATAAACAAAGTTCAGGACAGGATTATAGATCATTTTTATCTCTCTCGGATCAGTTGACGCCATCTTCACACAATTTGAAGTAGCACTGTTGATTTTCGCGACCGCTAGATGGCAAGAGCGTTCGAAGCGGGAAGATTTGAAAAGCGGTTACAACGTGCGCGAACGGTCACGTAGACAAGGTCGATCAAGGTCACTCGACAGAGTCCGCTAGACGGCGTCAGAAAAATGTCAGATTTCAGAGCCAAATATCTACGCTGTCACTGGAGGCACGGGAACTTTACGCGGCTGTAGGATAACATGCTCAAATGTGTTTATTAACAATCACTGCTTAGTCCATCATGAGCTGTATTTCCACTGTTTATCCACAATCTGAGATTCAATTCCAAATTTGGTGCAACGTCCAGTGTTGCCGGTACCAATTCCCCAAACTTGGGACGTCGAAGGGCCTACGCAGAGTAGTGCTCGCCCAAGGGTTTATTGCCCTTAACCCCTAACCTGGGTGCGTCGAAAAGAGCCAACTGGTCACCTCTTCGGAGGTTGGGTCTTAGGGACTAACACAGGGTTACCCCCTGTACCCAACTGGGTGTGCAACTGCAAACTAAGAGCCAACTGGTCACCTCTTCGGAGGTTGGGTAGAGAAGCCCGGGGGGTGCTGCTTGCAGAACACCCTCGCCCTACTGGGCACGAGATCCAACTGGGTCTCATTAGGTAAAACTAAGAACCAACTGGTCACCTCTTCGGAGGTGGGCTGAGAAGCTCAGGAGGTGCTGCTTGCAGACCACCCTCGCCTAACTGGGCACGAGATCCAACTGGGTCTCACTGGTTATAACTAAGAACCAACTGGTCACCTCTGCGGAGGTGGGTTGAGAAGCCCAGGGGGTGTTGCTTGCAATCACCCTCGCCCTACTCGGCACGAGTTCCAACTGGTTCTCACTTTCTTTGGGGTTGAATTCTTGGGGAGGGGGAATTGATCTTGATTTTGCTACGTTTGATTGTGTGGGCCGAGCATCTCGCAGAAGAAAGAAGAAACTGGCTTGGTGGAAGATCGGGAACAGAGATTTAATAGACTATTTTGGTCGTAAAGTGCGTTTATAAATAAATCTATTCGTATTCCCTAGAACCATCCGAACCAGGTTTCCGAAGGTTTAGTTAAGGTCGTGTTGTGTTTAGTTGTCACGGTCGGTTGCGCCACGCTACCTTAAGGGCAACGAGTGACGACTAAAAGCAACTCCATTGTAGGGATATACCTTCTACATACAGTAGCTGGTATAGCCGTACAAAGAGGACCCTCAATCCTGTGTGTGGTAGTCTACAACACCATACCGGGTTTTGCCAATCACGAAGGGCAAACTTCGCTGAAAACTCCAAGGTCCCCAGACAAATCTTTTGCACACGGAAATGAGAAGCTCCAAAGTGTTGGTTTCCATTTGGGATGAGATATTCCGCCATCATGTTTATCTTCTGTTCTGGACTTCTTTCTTTTGCTTGGTTTTCTCACATTATAACCACGGCGCATTCAGTTTCAAATATTTTGCGTCTAGCCGCGTCGAAGCAAGAGCAGGAAGGCTGGATAGGTTCGACAAGTGTTAACAATAAAATTGTTAATTTCGCGTGGCAAGTAACGGGATCTTCGAAAATAATTATTTGAGCCATTTCATCATGTACAGATCATTTCTAGTAAGGATTGTGCTTTAAGGAAGATGGGCCACTCAATGGTCGAGCCAGGAAAGCAGGAACGCAGTAAGTGCTTAGAGACATTCCGTTGCTTGGTGGATGGCACGAAGAGCCATGGAACTTGACCGATGCAACAAGTGCAAGTAAAAATATTCAGTACTTACTTCGAAGCCCTTCCCGCGTAGCCGCCACGTGCTCTGACGTTGGGGTGCCATCGAGGATGGCAAGAAGAATCTTGGTCAGTCTCAGGAGGTCGGTGAAGTTGTAGAACCCAAAATAGACTAGCTCTCGGGCCAACTTGACAACTTCAAAGGTTAGCTTATTCTGTTCCTTGTCGGCGAAAGACCAAATGTGGGCGGTAACATTGCAGAGGTAGTCTTCAACGAAGCGCATTGTCGATGCGAATTTTGTTTCGATGCACTCCCTGGATTTGTGCGACAGCTGATTCCGGTCATAGCTGTAACAACATAGAAGACATTAGTATAAGGTTTGAAGCCAAACTGACCATTCGTTACGAAATAAGACAAAAACGAGATTTTCAGCTTTTTCTTGATCAACTAATTAATTATTCCTCTACGATGTTACGCGAGGGACTATTAGGTTGCACTTTCGGCAACCGTTCTCAGCGAAAGCGTCATTTTCCCTCGGCGTCATTTTCTCTGAGGACGGTCGGCGGAAGTGCAACCCGAAATATCCGAAATTATAGTTAAAACCTAACAACCGAGAGGTTGTTCAGCAGAACATCAAAAATCTTTTCCGCATTCAGTATATTTTGAAAAAGCCCGAATTCTTGCAACGTGCAGCGGATTCCATCAAAGTATTCGAGAAGCCATAGAGATAAAGAAAAACCGAGCAGGCATAAACTGAGATACTGGCGAGTACTCCCTATACCTGAAACGTGGAACGGGGTTATTAACGTAAGAAAATTTAAACCTCAGGCCCTTATTAATAACAAAATCGAAGTTGATCAAAATGCGGAAAACAAACTTTCCTGCCATCGTCCCGATCGATCAGCAAAAACAGCAGCCCTGTTAAAAATGAAATCTCAGCACTAGTTTTTGCCTACAGGGTATCCAAAAGTCATTTCCCCGACCAGGGTACTTCCGTTGTTTATTGCAGGTTTGTTTCTTCCCCAACGTTGTCCCTGACGTTCGACAGCCTGACGATTGTAGTATTACCCGCTTACTTGTGGCGTGCTGCACTTACCTGCTTGCGAGTGCTTTGCTTTGCTTATGTGTGTTTTCTATTATAGGTGCTTGGGTCTGAATAAAAGATTTATTCCAAATTCTACATGGTGTCAGAAGTAAAAATATCAAATGGATGTCCGACAACCGTTGATCAACTGGGATGCAGATAATTTGGACAGTGAATGGACAAAATTCGAAAGTCATGCCAAACTCATGTTTGATGGCCCCTTACCTGGAAAGGCTGAAAAAGTCCAGTGTGCGTATCTCCTCATCTGGGTTGGAGATAGAGGTCGTGAACTTTTTAAGACATTTGATGTTGCAGAGGCAGACAAAGATAAAGTTGCACCATATCTCAAAAAGTTTAGAGATTATGCTGCACCAAAACGCAACCAAGTCTTCTCACGGTATGTGTTTCAGAAAAGGGACCAATTGGAAACAGAAAATGTGGAAAAATTCATAACTGAACTTAAGATTCTTGTCAAAACCTGTGGTTACACGAACGGAAACGAGATGATCCGTGACAAGATTGTCTGTGGTGTCAAAAGTACAAAAATCCGTGAAAAACTTTTGGCAGAAGGAGATGAACTAACACTTGAAAGGGCCATAACTATCTGCCGTGCCTACGAAACGACCCAAGCACAACTAAGTATGTTCGAAGAGAAACAAGAAATAAAGCAAGAAGTAGACGCCATCTCAAGAAACTGGAAGAGACCCGTAGCTAAGACTCCAGAGTGCTACTTCTGTGGTGGACAATACACAAAAAATCATGCATGCCCTGCAAAAGGAAAGACCTGTTCGAAGTGCAAGAAAACCAACCATTTTGCTAGGGTGTGCAAGAGCAAAACAGTAAATGCTGTGGAAGATCAGCATGGTGAGACCACACATGGTGGAGAACTCACAGGCAACCCATGTGAGGAGTCAGATCTCTATCTGTATGCTGTCAACCGAGACAACAGCAAGGACGAAGCATACGCAACAATACAGATCAATGGCCAGATCCAAATAGGCTTCAAGGTAGACACAGGGGCTCAAGCAAACATAATTCCTCAGCACTATCTGGATATGCTATCCCCCAAGCCCACCCTACAGATAACTAACCATAGACTTACCAGCTATTGTGGGTCACAGATACCCTCACTAGGAACATGCAAATTGCAGTGCAGGTATCAGGATGGGCAGAGTCAACCCCAGTTGTTCTACGTAGTTGGATCAAAAATTACTCCCATCATTGGGCTGAAATCAAGCCAGGATCTGAACCTTGTCAAGCTTATCCTTAACGTCGAGACGAAAAACCAACCAGATCCGCTTACCAGTCCACCACCAGGTTATGGTGATGTTTTTGAAGGAATTGGAAGGCTTCCAGGGGAATGTGAGATACACCTCAAAGAAGATGTCACACCAACTGTACACCCAGCGAGAAAAGTGCCCATAGCAATGAGGGACAAGCTCAAGGATGAGCTTGCGCGTCTGGAAGAACTGGGAATCATCGAGAAAGTCAGCGAGCCCACTGAATGGGTAAATGCTATGGTGATGGTGAAAAAAAAAGATGGCAGTGTGCGTCTTTGCATTGATCCAGTGGACTTGAACAAAGCCATAAAACGACCATACTACCCAATCCCAACATTTGATGATGCCATCAGCAACCTAGATGGAGCCGCTCATTTCTCAAAACTTGATGCGCGATCAGGCTACTGGATACTACAACTCACAGAAAAAGCATCCTACCTCACAACATTCAGTACAATCTACGGACGCTACCGCTGGAAAAGATACCCCTTCGGATTAATATCAGCGCAAGATGAATTCCAGCAGAGAATGGAGCAAGCATTTGAGGGTCTCAAAGGACTATGCATATTAGTCGATGATCTTCTAGTCTATGGCAGAACTCGAAGAGAACATGACGAAAGACTGGAAGAAGTCTTAAAGCGGGCCAGGAAGTTTGGCATCAAATTCAACAAGGCCAAGTGCCAATTCGGACTGGAAAAAGTAAGCTACTTCGGTCATGTGATCAGCAAAGACGGTATAAACCAGATCCAGAAAAGCTTCGAGCCATCAACGAAATGCCGGAACCGAAAAGCAAAGAAGAGCTACAAACACTGCTGGGTATGATGAACTTCCTATCGAGATACATTCCAGACCTGTCATCCAAAAACAAACCCCTGAGAGATTTGTCGAAGGAGGAATCATTCACTCTCCAGAACAGGCAACGCGAGTGTATCAAGGATATCAAAGACTCGATTGTGTCCGGATTAGCATATTTTGATCACAACTGCAGAACCATTGAACTGAAAGTGGATGCTTCAGGACATGGCCTGGGAGCAGTTATCTCAGCAAACAACAGCATATTCGGATATGCTTCCAGAGCCCTGAACAAAACAGAGCAAAACTATTCGCAACTGGAGAAAGAGCTCTACGCCATAGTTTACGGATGTAAACACTTCCACCACTTCATCTATGGCAGGAAAGTCAATGTGACGACAGATCACCGCCCCTTAGAAACCATACTCTCTAAGCCACTCCACAGCGCACCTGCCAGGATACAGAGACTCATGATTCAGATACAACCATATGATCTCTCTGTCCGCTACTCCCCTGGTTCCGAAATTCCAGTACCTGACACTCTGTCTCGCCTCCACCTGCCCGACACCGACGAGGCGTTGCATGCGGATATAGAGGTTTTCGTTCATACCATAGCAAACCGTCTGCCTGTCAGTGACAGCAAACTTCAAGAAATCAAGGACAAGACACAAACAGACCTACAACTCAAGCAACTCGAAACCACTCTGAAGGAAGGCTGGCCTTCCTTGCGAAACCAATGCCCTGTCAACATCAGTGCATTCTGGAACATCCAACACGAGCTTGCAGTTTTCAACGGAATTTTGTACAAAGGGCACCGAATCATCATCCCAACGTGCCTCCGGAATAACATTTTGGAACAGCTCCATGCCGCCCATCTGGGCATGGAAAAGACAAAACAAAGAGCCCGCATGCTCGTTTACTGGCCTGGCATCAACGCTGATATTGAGAAGTTTATCCAGAAGTGCGAAACCTGTGCCAAGTTTGCATCAAACAACCCAAAAGAACCACTGATCAATACCACCATTCCCACTCTACCATGGCAGCACATAGGGATTGACTTGTTCGAGTGGAACAAGGAGCAATACCTTATCACAGCGGACTATCACAGCCGCTATTTTGAGATAGACAAGCTCCCAAACTTGACTTCGGGAACCGTCATCCAGAAACTAAAGGCTCACTTTGCCCGCCACGGCATACCGCAACTGATGACATCGGACAACGGCCCCCAGCTGTTCTCACAGGAAATGAAACATTACACTGAATCCTGGGGAATACTACACAAGACATCTAGCCCCATGTATCCGAGGTCAAACGGGCTAGTAGAGAAAGCAGTTCAAACCTGCAAGAGAATTCTCTCAAAATCTCTTGAAAGTGGCAGAGACCCATACATTGGTTTTTTGGAATACCGAAACACCCCGGTCGACGGTTTGGCGTCTCCCGTACAGCTGCTAATGAGCCGACAAACCAGATCAATCCTACCGAGCACCTACCAACATCTGAGGACAAAAGCCGTCCCTCAGAAGGCGTTCTTGGAAAGCCGAACGAAACAACAGATGCGCCAGAAATCATACTACGATGAAAGAACAAAAGAACTACCAAAACTCCAAGTGAGAGATAAAGTGTATGTACAGGAAAGAAAAGATGGGAAATGGACCAAGGCAAAAGTTGTATCTTGCAATGAGAACCCAAGATCTTATATAGTAAGGACAGCGACTGGGTCCCTACTGAAAAGAAACCGCATTCACGTCTCCCAACCCGATAAAAGGAGACTGTTACCCTCCCTCAATTCAGCGTCACTGGAAACGTCATCTGTCCCCTCCTGCCCAAGTGTTGTGGCCGAGCAGCAAGCTGAACATACGGGTAGCCATGAGCCATTGAACACGGAAACTGTCGAAAAGGAATCCGAGGTCGCTCTACCCAGGGCTGCCTCTACATCCAAGCCACATTTCCCAACTTCAGCCATGACGTCACCACGTCAAGCTCAATGCCCTGCAGAAGCAACTGCTCCCCAACAAACGCCAACGCACCGCACTCCCGACACCCTTCAGGCTAGTCTGGAAACACGGTCTGATACCTCTACCGCGAACCTCCAACGATCGCGTTATGGCAGACCTGTGAAGCCTGTGAAAAGAATGAACCTATAAGTGATCCGAACCGGACTGATCAGAAACTCGCATCCGCTGTGACGGCTTACTCGTGAAGAAGGGAGATGTAGTATTACCCGCTTACTTGTGGCGTGCTGCACTTACCTGCTTGCGAGTGCTTTGCTTTGCTTATGTGTGTTTGCTATTATAGGTGCTTGGGTCTGAATAAAAGATTTATTCCAAATTCTACAACGATGACCCTTGCCAAGAAGGGTCGAAACATTGCTGCCAAAGCATCATAGCTGACATATCCGTTTTATCCATGAACTGAATATATATTTTCCAATCAGCTTGGGCTCAAGAGTATTTAACAACCGAGGTTCGTGTTTCATACTTTGTTTTGCTTGAAAAACAAAACAGATCAGCTGGCCTGACGAAGTTCTTTATGCCAATTATCAAATAATTACCATTCTAAAAATAAACTATTAAATTAAGCCAAGAAAAACAAATTAAAAATGTAAAACTCTTCCGGCATCGCTCAGTGTGGCAGGAGGGGAGAGCCAGTTTCGGAACTAGCTCTGCACGAGCTACTCTCGGACGAGGCGGTAAGAGGGAACGAAAAGTAGGGTCCCGCGCTGACTTCATACTGAACTCTCTACACAGCCTCTCCCGTCGGTGTGACAAGAGATCGAAGAGTAGTATTTGAGACTTGCCGCCTTGTAGTAGGCAAATTCTACTTACTCTTCAATGGTTAGTTTCTTCGGTATCTCCGACCAAAGCCTTGCATACTTGACAGGGGTTACTGACTCCTGCGGGTCACGGTTTACGTGCATCTGAAGCATAAGTCGGCAGAAAGAAGCTCTCAGCTCGCAAGGCAAGGCCTCGTCAGCCATACACCTAAAAAGATACAGATATCAAGGTCGTGTTCCACCCTACTTACCGTAGTTACTACGCTAGTTACTGTAGTTACTACGCTAGGCTGGAACGCTTTTTAAATTTTTTCGGTCAAATATCAGGCCGCAGGCTGATCGGACCAATCACGTTGCACAGACGCGTAGTTACTAAGCTAACTACGCTCCCGAGCGTGGTAAGCAAATAGTTACTATTTTGAGAAGGTTGGAACGGTCAGCGTAGTAACTTGTCGTGAGGCTGGAACGGAAATAGTAACTAATAGTTACTATTGGTCTAGGGATGGAACACGCTCCAAGTGAACGGCCATGTGAGGGTCGTCAAAGCCGCCGATTTCAAATATCTAAAACCCGCACAAGGAAGAAAGATAATCATCGAGCGACTCAAGTTCTAGATTGCGTGGACAGGTGGACATGACTTCGAAGTGAAAGGAAGACGTTTCTCAGAATCATAACTGGGCGCAAATACTCCCTCAGCTCAAGCTGACTGGGAATCGTACCCAGTAGAAATCGGGAATCGTTTCGGCCCTTAAATATTCCTTCAGCCGAAGCTGACTGCGAATCATATTTGACAGTGCAAAACGGATACGTCAGCTGAATTTTATTAGGGCTATATTTCCGCCCTTCCTGCCAAGGGTCCTCTTCAGGCTCAAAGCCGCTCAAGTTGGAAAAAGGAAACTTGTTACCTACAAGAGGACTCTTGCCAAGAAGGGCCGAAATATAGCTCTTAAAACTGAGCTGACGTATCCGCTTTGCACTGTCAAATATTATTATTATTATTATTATTCTTTTATTGCCCTCAAAAGTTGAAGAGTACAAAATTAAAATAAAACCATAATATACAACTACAGTCAGTATATGCATCTAAATATAACACGACAATAAATAAGAATACTGGAAACTTTAAGACACTATAAATCAATCATCATAACGAACAGCTATAAATGTGCCTTATCAGTAAAGAAAGGGAAAAGGTTGTGGGTTGGGAGAATATTCTCCGCCTTACTGTAAAAATTCTGAACTTTCTTTTTAACAATTACTAATGGGTCTTTTACTTTAAATTTTGAAACAATCTCAGTATTACTGAACGAAATAGGGAACCCAAGAAGAAATTTACAATACTTAAAATAAGAAACCCGAATAGCTGAGAGATCACTCAGTCTGAAATCGCGGAAAAGGAGGGAAGGATAAAGGACATGAGGGAGAGCCACTGCGTTAAACAAAGATCCAAGTATATCACGTCGGTAGACACCACGAAATCTTATCATCAATCCAAAAGCTTTTCTAATCTTTTCTTGAATATGTACAATTAAAGCAGCTTTAAAATCACGAGCTGAGGCAGAGTAAGGGACACCCAGATATAAAACACGATCGCAAAGGGGGAAAGAAACACCGCCACCACAATTTAAATCAGCTCGGTCCTTACTATTAATAGCAAAGTAATGGCACTTCTTAATGCTTATTGTAAGACCTTTAGACTTGAGTTTACGGGTTAGGATGTTAAAATTTTCAATCAAACGAGCTTTGGAACGACATAGAAGGATAATGTCGTCAGCATAAGCAAGAAAAGATACATCACGAGCATTGGAAATAAGGGTAGTGGAAAGTGAACGGAGGCAATCTGCCAAACAAGCATTAAAAATATAGGGCGATAGAATACCACCTTGCCTAACTCCACGGCCAACTGCAATCGGGTTAGAAAAACAATTAGAAGAAGGTGCCAATATTTTTACTAAAAGTCCATCATACCAAGATTTCAAAACTGTAACAATAGATAAGGGAATACCACCACCAATAAGAGCTAAGAAGGCCGAGGCGTGCGAAATGTTGTCGAAAGCACCTTTAACGTCAATTAGCAGCGTATAAAGGGGAGTTCCAGTGGTCCGAGATTCTCCAATCACAGCATCAAACGTTGCGTGCGCGTGGTCGCAACCCATTCCTCTTTTAAACCCAACCTGGTTTAAACCAACATCCAAACGCTCGAACATATCTTTAACACACAGCTCAAATAACTTCCCCATAAGAGAACCTTTTGTTATTGGTCGATATGAATCACAACATTTCAAATCTCTTTTACCAGATTTAGGAATAGGCGTTACTATACCAACTCGAAAAGAAGAAGGAACCAAACCAGAAACAAGAATAAGGTTAAAGAATGTCATAAGAACAAGTAGAAAAGAAGGTGGAGCAAATTTAATATGGTTTGAAAAAAGTCCATCCTGGTCTAGTGCAGACTGGGGCTTTAACTTTCGGACTGCACCAGCAAGCATATCAAGCGAGATAGAAAAATCTCGGGCTGTGTGACCGTTTAGTACTTCGTCAACTTCAAGACGTTCATTTGGGTCATCATGTGAAGTAATTAGATCAGAAAAGTGAGTCTCCCAATCAACCAGGGAAGGGACCGGTGATTTAGATGCAACATCGTTCAAACGCTTTGAAGAGCGAAGTGCTTTCCATAGCTTGTTCTTGTTAGAATCAACATCACGCGACACATCCTCCAAAAGATAATTATTATGGCGACGAAGTTCCGCTTGGAAAATAGCCTTCTTTTCCTTCAAAAATCGGAATGCCGGGTGGTCACCGCGAGGCTTACCATACGCCCGCCAAGACTGATATGCCAGTTTGGACGATTGATTAGCATGCAATAGAGAAGGATTTAAAGACCAAAAAGGTTTTTCGACACCCGCCCTCAGACGCTTCACTGGGAATGCCTCACTCGCCCCAGATTTCAAACAATGAATAATCTGAAAATATATACAATTTAACTCAAGCTGCATTTCATTACTCTTACAATTTAATTTTTCTGGAATATCAAGCTTACGAACCAAAATGTTTACTTTTTCACTGTACAGTGGTATCAAAGTTTTATCCCATTGGATCCGCGTAAAATAATTATGAGGAATAGGATTAGGAGTGGGAACATGCGAAGGTGCGCTTGCGGGGGACGAAATAACTACAAATTGAATCGGCAAATGGTCACTAACTGGAAAATCTGGAATAACTTTAACAGTCTCATAAGGGGCCGAATTACATAGAACATGGTCGATATTACTCGTACTACCGCTCCAATGTAAATAAGTAAAATCAAGGGATTTTGAAATCAGATTAAAATTCGGTAAACAAGAAAATAAAATTGTACTACGTTCGTTAGAAACATTCAGATCACAGTTAAAATCACCTGAAACAAAAATATGTTGGCCCGAATCAAGACGGGATACATGACAGCTTAGCCTATGACAAGATGCCGCGAAAGCTTCGAAAGACGAATCATCGTTGTAATTTGTCGGTAAGTAGCAATTAATCAAAACACAATCTGACAGACGACATGCAATGAAAGTTTCGTCAGTAAATATGACATCAGAACTGAAAGCTTTAGGTATGAAAGTAGCAATGCCGCCGGAAGGACGACCACCAGTTGGTCTTGCAGGCACACTAAACACATCGTACACACTTGACAATGAAGTTAACATGGGCAGAGAATGGTCCAATAAGTGGTGCTCCTGTAAGCAGAGTATAGAAGAACCATCTGAAATAAAATTTTGCAACACTGCTAGCTTCCCAAACACACCGTTAGAGTTAAAAGACGTAACTAAAGACCGGACAATCATTTAAGTAGTTTACGTACAACCGGGCAACTATAACTAAACGACGGGTGCTTATCAGAATTACAATTAGCGCAGCGCACGTCATTTGTGCAAGGGGTTTCTCTTGACAATCTGTGATTTCCACAGCACCTAGCACACTTTGGATTCACGGAACTGCAAGCTTTTTCGATGTGGCGAAAACTCTGGCAGCGGAAACATCTTCTAGGTAGCATCTTATCCTTCTCAACACGAAAGTACTCATATCCAAATTTAATACCGTGAACAATGTAATACGCTAGAAATGCTTCGGATTCACACGACAATTTAACAGTTTTGGAATTTCCCAGGCGCTTAAATTCCAAAATTCCGGGCGTAGCAGTAGCTTCATGTTGAATGTCAAATTCCGGATCAACACCACGGATAATTCCACAAAAGTTAGACTTTGCCCTTCTTGGCAAGGTCCTCTCCAGGCACTAGTTCGAGGAGGATCGTATCTTTAAGCTACAGCTAGAAGAGGACCCTTGCCAAGAACGGCCGAAATCTCGCTGAAGAATATCTTAGCTGACTTTTTCGTACTGAGTCACCCTTGCATACTTGGCGGTTGTCTTTTCAGAGAATTTACGTGAGGTCTACTGTGTTATCGCGGAAAAATTTTTTTTAACTAAGCAAGCAGAAGTAAAAAAAAATCTTTAACTCTGCAGAAGTCATGCTCACTTCACTTCTGGGATCAGGTAGTTCAAACACAGAAAAATTGGCATATAACAACTATGCATGGAATACTCAAAAGTCTGGAAACTCCGATCAGCAACAGAAAACCAACAGACGAAAAACCGAACGGGTCGAGACTTGCCTTAGAATCAGCTCGATCGCCAAATTCTCCGACAATCTGTTGATGGCCAGATACTGTCTATCAAGGCACATATTCGAAAACAGGTCCAACTGATGACGATAGTACTTCAAAATCTTCTCATCTTCTGAACTCCCTTGCCCTGCTCCAAGGGCAACGTCTGTGATGCTCCTTGACCGCTGATTAGTTCCCCAAGTGAGGACGACTTCCTCCGTGACCAATGGGCGTTGCCGACGACGATTCGAAGTTTCGTCAGGGATTTGATCGTCGTCCTCGTGACGCTCCATCAAGCTGAAAGAGGGATTTCAGTATAAAGGTACCCTCAAACTATAATATTTCTAATTATAACTAACTTTGCATTATTTTTTCCCGAGAATAGCTTTTTCACAGAAGTTTGGTTAGACTGGCCGTTAGACACAGGCTTAAACTATCGCGTTTCATATTATTTTTCAAACCCTAACTTGCCTCCAACTTAAACTGTCTCTAATCTTTCCAATTTTTGTGCAGTCGTTTCGGCACAATTCTGGCACAATTGAATATTTTGCAGGACGCAAAGTGACCATTGGACCCCTTGGTTTTGAGGAGAAACATAGACAAACTTGCAGAACCGGTATTTCTGACCATTGAGCTCCTCAGAAGCAATAAGTGGGATGCTGATCCGCCTCGAAAAGAGCCAAACACGGCAAATGCACAAATCAGCGTAGATAATCGAAATCTCGGAAATGAGAACGGATGGAATGATTCGGGACGTACAGTGAAGCAGTAAAAAAGGTATGCCAAGTCCTTTAAAGGACACCTGAACAATGAAACCATACTTGTACACACCACGGAGAATGTAGTTACAGACATGGCCACGGAGAGCATTCTTCTCCTGAGCGTGACATAGGGATGTTCGTTTCTGGAGGTTTGCACATGCAGACTCCAAGACAAAAAGCGCAATTCATTCAAATCTTGTACAGCGCTGGCCGGATCGTATTGGAATTTCTTCTAGATATGCGTTTGGGCTTAACTGGTTAAAAAATATTCCAGAAGAAGGGTTGATTGGAGACATTTGTTCATTTCTAAAATTGTTCGGTACTGAAATAAGGCAGATGCAAAATGGAGCAAAAATCATAGCTTGGAAACACTATTTCGTACTTGGAGTGGGTTTTCTGCAGGCAATGTTAACGGAAGTCATACAGATAGAGATAATACTTGGTATTCTTCATTCAGGTGTCCTTTAAGGGAGAGGTCTAGGAAAAAAAATCCTGGAAGAAAGCTACAATACCAAGGGCAAACAAAGAAAACGCTGCTAGAAAACCCTAGTAGCTTTTTCTTGCTAAATGCTAGTGATCAACTTCAACGTGTATGGAGAGCTATAGTACAGAGTATATGGAGAGTCCACAACGGACACGAAGCTCCTCACCGGACATCTTCTTTTATAATACTGGACACAAACTCACCTCGTTTCAATTAAGATGTCCGAATTCTCAGAACTCAGCACGCTCTTGCAGATCAACTCCTGAGTCGCTGGTATTGCCATCTTGTTTGAAACGCACAAGTCACTCAAATAGTCCAAAAACCGCGAGTCCCAGCTATTCGCATTGCGGCGTACCAGGCCAACGAAGGTCTCGATTTCAATCGCGGTGATATGCTTTTCGAGTAACTTGCGGTTGTTGTGAAGAAGAGCGGTAATGGTGTCCTCGGCTAGGATGTCGTAGCCAATCTGCTTCTGCATGAAGCCAAAGTACTTTGCAATGTGTTCCTGTAGAAAGAGAAACCTTCGAATTCGGGTTTTACATTTGGTTGGTCATTATTAATTAATTATCAGAATCTTAGTTCAGAAAATATAAAAGACGTAAAAGAATATTCATTTCCCCTTGGAAAGGTAGATTTTGGTTGAATATCCTGGAAACTGAGGTTTGAATACCCTGCTGAAAAAACATACATTTTGGTAAAGCATCCTGGGTTCTGAGTTTTTGGAATATTCGCTCTTGTGCAAAATTACGGAAGTGGTGGTGGTGGAAGCAGGAACTGGAGAGCGGTTTTGAAACAGATGCGAATTAGACCCAAGCCTAGCCAAAGCTGGTGAATAATACGCACTATTTTGTGATCAGAAATTAGCCCGAAACCACCAAACGAAAGACTACGATCCAAAATACGCCTTTGAACAGTTGAGTAATTCTCCGTTCGCACGCTACCGTTATGCGCAAGTTGGGTTTAGCTCTCGGTCAGGGTATCGACATTGAACCGGCAACGAAAGGTCCATAGCGGGACCTACGGAAGTAAAGTAATAACCTCATCGGTTCACGGGTCCTATCCTGAATCATTTGTGTTTGTGGGGGGGGGGGTAGTCTTCTAGTTCAGCAAAAAAGCAACATTCGCTTACAAACGTGGTTGGAGGCAAACCCATCTTTCGCTTCCCATGCTTTGCCCTATATTTCTCTAGATAACAGTTTTACAGCTGCATCGGAAGGTAAGGTAAGGTACAATTTTATTGACACATATAAATAAACCTCATTTTGCTTAAAAGCGTCAGAAAAAACATAAAAAACGACGCTTCACTAATTCTGATTTGTTTGTAAAAATTATTAACAAAATCCTAGCGTAAGGCATTGTAAAGAAAGCACAAACGAACAACTATCACACATCAACACTATAATTTTAGGACAAGATGATTAATCACTAAAACAAACACAAATACCAACACGATAATTTTCGACAACAGACATAAAGCTAAAGAAAAAATGAAAAAGAAAAAAGGCTAGCGGATCTTCCTCCGAGCACAAACAAAAATGAATCGAATAAAATCAGACAGAAGATATATAATTGCCCCATAACATATACCTTTTGAGAGCTCTTTTAAAAACTTTTCTATCTTCCGACACAATCAGTTAATCGTTAATGATTCGAATTCGGGGAAGACAACCGTTTTAGTTCGAAGTCCAACGCCTTAGTTGCCTTGGAGCACACATACAAGGGGCAGAGAAAAGGCAAAAGGTAGAAGCGCAATGAGCAGGTCGAAACCCGAACCCGTCACCTCAATATGGCCTTGCACAACTGCACTGTCAGAAGTTTCGTAACAGATAACACAAGGATGCGCGGTTTGCGCACTTTTTCGTTTGTCGTCATGGGAAATTCAGCAGATGCTTTTATGGTACTTTTTCGGCTCTTCCTGGCAATGCTTGTTATGCATAACATTTCATGCATAACGTTTGTCGCGACAACAGATTACATCCCATGTGTTGTCTGTTGAGTGTTGTCTGATGAAACCGCGCATCCTTGTGCTATCCGTTATGAATGACAGCGTGATGCAGGCGTATCGCGCTCTCTACACAACTGATGAAACCACGACTGATACTTCATCGTGGTTGCCATCGGTTAAAAAAAACTGTCCGTCTTCCTGTCAGTCGAAGAAACTTGTACAGCTCCTTCAGACTTGGCCGTCTTTTCCATTCTGTACAATCTTAAAAAAATGTATGTTTGTCTCCTCGTGTATGACGCAACGGATGCAAGTTTGGGATTGCGACTCACCTTTTCCATTATTGGAATTACGTTTTCCTGGGTTACCATGATAACCGGATTTCTTCACGACGACTAAACGTCTTGTTAATGACTCATCTGTGTGCGGGTATCAAACTTCGCGTGACTGTAATTACTTGGTCTCTTGTGAAGTAACATTATGTTTACTTATTTACATATTCATTTTTGGTCCTCATGAATTAACTTATATTAGGCTATATGACTTCACAGTCCGCACCATTTTTTCTTTCCGGTCTAGCTAGTCATCAAGGTTAGCTGATACTTACTTGATTCTTTCGGTAATCTTGCTGGCTAAGTCTTAACAGACGATAGCAAAGGCGGAAAAGATTCTTAAAATGTCCGTTCTTGGGGTCGCTCAGATCTTCCAGTCGAATTATCGGTCCTTCTCTGCCTTCCGACTGAGGAACCTGCAACGACATTTTTTTCACAATCGAAAACTAGACGAACTCGTCCATTGCCTGTTAACAGGATTGCATTTTAACAAACATTAATCAGAGTAAACACCTGCTCTATAGGTAGTCCTTTTTCAGCTGCAAGAAAAAATTTCAATCTGTCGGTTATCTCTTTTTCTATTATTATTAAAATTAGAAACGCCCAAACGTCTAGTCCAAGCGGAATACCCGAAACAATATAACTGATTTAAAATTTCCAGATTTCACAGATACCGCATTTGAACAACCACAAATTAACTGTATCCCATACTTCTATGTTTAATCGCTTAGAAGCCCAATTAGTTGCAGAAGATGAGAAGATGCTATTTCAAGTATGCGAAGCACCTGCTGTATTTGCCAAAGATATACCATTCCCACATGCTAACGGAGCGTTTCCAAGTCAAAGATGCGAGTGTCACACTTTCGGAAATTTCATCGGCTCTTCCAAAAATCATGGACAAATGGGCCCAGCCAGCGCATGACATACTACATTCTTTTCTGGCCGACGAATGAAAAAAAAAATTTGTATTTGTTTTGTTGTATTTAATTTTAATTCTTTTATTTTACATACTCCGCTTTTCAAATTGGCGGGTCAGAAATAAATTACTCACTTACTTGCTTACTATTACGAACTAAATTCACACGCCCTACCTGTAGGATCTTGAACAATTGCTTCAGTATTGACTGCTCTCTTAGTAGCTTTTGCCTATCTCTGTTCGGGCTAACAATCACCAGATCAAGCGCTTCGGGGCGATTCTGCTCGGCTTCAAGATTGGCAATGAAGTAGATGATTTCCTGCAGAAGGTTCATCACAGACCTAAAAGAAGGAATGGTGGATTTATCTTCATATTTTTCTTTTGTTTTTTTTACACTTGTCCAGAAATATTAAGTGAGTCAACAATTATTTTCCTGAACTAAGGATGAGAAACATTCTTTCTTCGCAGAACAGGATTCTCAGGTCGTCTAATCCACTTGTGCGGGCGGCATCTGCCCCGCTTTTAAGGTTGTCTCTGCTAGTGTGGCTGGAATGGGAGCGGTCTCTTCGGGTAACCCAGGTTCCACCTGGAGCCCGTTCGACTTGATTGTTTTAGTTCAGTGTACTGTTTGTTTGAGTGTCTTGTTTTTGTTTTGTTTTTGGGATCCCAAAACGTAAGTGGAGGGATACCTATGACATCGCAAAAGTTGTCCGTCTGTCCAACCGTCTGTGAGCACGATAACTCTCGAAGGGAATGAGATATTTTGATGAAACTTGGTGTGAGGATTCTTTGGGTCAAGAGTACTCAAGAATAAGGTCGAGTTCGTAGATGGGCTCTGTAGCCCTACACTTAGGGGTGGGGGAGGGGGTTCAAATTAAGGGGCAAGCAAAATATTTTTAAATAGCTAATGTGATAGTCGATTATGGGGTAAGAAGACACGCTGAGCACAAATATGAAAACCATTTTCTCGCCGGACAAGTAGTTCGCCCGGAATCCGGCCAAACCGGAAAGTTTGTTAAAAGTGAAAGTTTTATTTGAAGTTGATTTAATGTTCGATTTAGGGGTGAGAAGGCATGCTGAACACGAATATGAAAACCATTTCCTCGCCGGACAAGTAGTTCGCCCGGAATCCGGCCAAAGCCGGAAAGTTTGTTAAAAGTAAAACTTTTATTTGAAGTTGATTAGATGTTCGATGTATATAGGGGTAAGAAGGCATGCTGAACACGAATATGAAAACCATTTTCTAGTCGGACAAGTAGTTCGCCCAGAATCCGGCAAAAACCGGAAAGTTTGTTAAAAGTAAAAGTTTTATTCGAAGTTGATAAGATGCCCGATTTAGAGATAAGAAGAGATGCCGAATCCGTCAAAGACAATCATTTTTTAACCGGACATATAGTTCGTCCGGAATCTGGCCGAAACCGGAAAATTTGTTATAAGAAATATTTATTGGAAGTTGATTAGATGTTGGATTTAGGGATAAGGAGATACGCTGAATTCGTTTTTGAGCTTTATTTTTTCGCCGGACAAGTATAGTTCTGGAATTCCGCCGAAACCGAAAAATTCGCAAAAGTAAGGCACACATGCTGAATCCATATTTGAACTTGGTTTTCTTAAAGTTTAACTGAAAAGCCAACTTATTTTTGTGTCATTTAGTTGAATACACTGAGTTATTTCGATTCTGCAAAGGGATTTTTTTGTTTTCCACTATCTGCACTAGTTATGACGTTCAGAATGTCTGCGGCTGTCCCCACAGCAAAAATTCTACTATGACGCGGGAAATGTTTATCCAAACACAAAAAAGGCTTTTCAGTGGGCAGTGGCGATATTGGTGAAGATTGCTTAGTGCCTGAACAAAAAAAAAGTCATAAATCTTTCTTATAAGGCATACGACAAATTAGAGGCACCACAAATCACACGGAAATTCCACTATTTGAAAATCGATTATTCCTGAATAGCGGAACAACCAAGTAACGCATTTTCAGCGGGTCTTCCAAGCCAATTTAAGTGAATAAGTCATGGGTAATTAGATTGTCCTATCCCAGGCCTTTTCGGTTAAACTTTAATGATTAGCTGTTTGGCCTTAATCTGTTTCTAAACTTTAAGAGTAAAAATTTCAAGGAGTCTGGCGAAGACAAAAGCCTATTTGTCTGGATCAAATATTGAATTTTTGGGATCCCATCGGAACCTTTGGTCTTGTTTTCTTATGGTTTTTGAAAATCGTCAAATAAAGTAAACGAAACTGAACTGAAATTCAGAAAAATGAAAAGCCGAGTTTACCTGAAACTATTTGTTATGAAAGACTCGCATAAAAAGCAACGAATGTTTCGGATTGCTATATAGGTGTCTAAGAAGTCTTTATCTGCTTGACTATGACTATTATGACTTACATACCCAGCACAAGGATTTAGAATATTCTAAATAATCCTCACATTTATTTTAATTCTCGCACATAAAAGTAACCATCGCTGTTCCAACACTGTCCAGCTTTTGCCGTCAAAACAATCAATCAATCAATCAGATTTATTTTCCAAATAGCATAAAGCTATAAGAGGAATAAAAAACAAGGATTGTCTCCGATTTCTCGAAAACTGGATTACGAGACCGCCAGAGGCGCTGCGCGGATTTGCTCATTAAGACCGCAGAACGCGATCACACAGTCAATCAGCATTACCTGCGCAAGAACAATGTGGGTAAAAATAAAACTAAATAAATTGTATGGGTTTTCCATTTTGTTTCAAACGAATGCAACTGACTCCTGGACCTAAAGATGAAATAGTTATTTTTTGTTACATCCAATGAAAAGTCAGACCTATTGCCTATTTCGCTTACTTTCTTTCGTTGGATATCACGAGCCCTCTCTCTAGATTCTTCACAAATCCAACAAGTACTTTGCAAGCGTCGTTTGCGAAGTCCAGATCGCGGACCTCTATCGCAGAAACTGGAACCAAAGCGAAGGCTTCTTTGTCTTCCTTGATAGACGACAGGCCCACCTGTCAATAAGATAAAGGATTAGACGTCATTCCACTGCTTCCATTGGGGGGGGGGGGGTAGAAGAGAGAAGAAATAACTCCCTTGATGGGCGTGCTCAAACTGACAAAGTAAACAAATTGTAGTCGCGGTAATTCGAAGCTCGCTCCTCTTCTAAAAGTTTCTCTTTTAGTGTTCTCTGTCAGAATTATGTGCCACTTCGCCACTGTTACTCGCTCGAACCACACTGGCCGAATGGTTGGCGCCATAAACTCACAGCCGAATAGTCGCTGGTTCGAGTCTCGGTGCTGCTGACCGTTTGGTTATTGGGGCGGTGGTCAGTGGTGTGACCCTGTAAGACAAGCTAAAGTCCACCCAGCTTCAAATGGGTAACTATTGAAATCTGAGGAGGGTAACAGGAAGAGTGTGCGAAAGCACTAGGCTGGCTTGCCCCGTACTGCCCGTTCCACTTCCTGGCTGAGGGCAGAGTATCAGAGATCAGCACCGTGCAGTGTGGCCTTCCAAGGCTAATACTGCACCTCTCAGTCAGAAAGTTTAAAGGAACAGTAAACTTGACTACGCAACTTTCGGCCATCGAATCGCCCGGGGGGGGGGGGGCTTAGATAAATATACAGGGTCTTATTGTCGACAGCCCCCCCCCCCTTCTTTTTTATCTCGAACCCCCTCTTAGTGTTCCCAAAGCTAGCTGGCAGGCCCTTGCCCCTTATGCACTTATGTACTGTAAAAGTTCGCCTTTTTACATGTAGACTACAGAGAAACGACCTCTCCGACAAGACGGCCGGGGTTCGATTCCTATAGTCGCGGCACACAAACCTTTTGCTTTTGCAAACCTTTTGCTCAAAAGTCGAATTCTCGGAAACTGCAATGGTCGTAACGAGAATTTTTCTTACTCTCAATATCGACTCAGGGTACATTCTTGATATGTTAGCTAGCTCCCCGAGTCAAAGTCAAGTTTTCTGTTCCTTTAAAGCGTGGGTCAAGTAACAGAAGAATAATATATCCCCCCCTCCTCCGACCTGTCTGAGCGCTACTTCAAAGTATATGAGAGTATGTGTTCACCTTTGACATAACGGGTTTCTCCTCTTCTTCATCAATCGGCTCTGCTGTGCTGGTAACCCAATGGTTCGTACAGAGATGGCGCAGGCGCACGTATGAGGACTGTGGGACAAGGGAGTCACCTCTTATCAGAGTAGTGGGGGTAAGCTCGAAGACGGTTGAAATATCGTTGGAGTAAGAGAATGGGACGAGTTGATACGCAACATCGGCGTTATTTTCTGAAATACAAAAATGGCTAACTTTAGACAACGGTGAGGTGATTCAAATACCACGCGAGGGGCTTGATTTGTAGGTGTATCCTTCAGTGGCGTGGTTGTGATTAGTCTTTGAATGATGCCCAAATCGTGGACATGCCACTCGTCAAACATAACATACAGTTCATTGTTTTGCTGTTTACGAATCTGATGCGTTATTCTCAACCTTTTAATTATTCTTTTTCTTTTTTTTTGGGGGGGGGGGTTGTTAGCAGTGCGCTAGGTTCGAAATTGGTTGTTTTGTTGTTTGGGCGTTCCAGACCGAGTAAGTCAAGCTCATTTCTTTCGTTCATTCTTTCTTTCATTTCTCGAATAAATTGTTTTCGTTGATGTTTTAGGGTTATGGGCATTGAATCGTTTTTTTTCGGGTTGGAATTAACCCATTTATTCTCTCAAAACAGTAAATTTTGCCAAACTAACTAACAATAGATTTCGTCTTTAAGAGTTACGAAACGTAAAAAATTAAATAGGTCGGTAGCGGTAAATTTGTCTTTCGACAAGGGACTCGTGAGTCAGTCACAGAATACTTGTATGGTGAAAAGAAGCTGACCTCAAACACAAAATGATAAATAAATTTCGTCTTTAAGAATTACGAAACGTAAAAAATAAAACAGGTCGGTAGCGGTAAAACTATCTTTCGACGAGGGACTCGTGAGTCAGTCACAGAATAGTTTTTTGGTGAAAATGAAGCTGACCTCAAACATAGAATGATCCGGTCCTGAACTGTTAACCGATAGTTTTATACTAGTGTTGGCTTGTTTTGTTTGACCTGACATTATCAAATTTGTGTTATGTTTGACAATTTACCGATATTTCAAAACTATTGTTGACTTCTTTTGTTTGGCCTGATATTTTTTAAATTGGTACTAGCACGTTATGTATGGAGGACACCGCAAAATCGGCTTTAGCCGTTTGCACCGGTTTTGGAACTGAAACGGGATTGGAAACTGGAACGACTGGTTCCAAACAAAAAGCAAATGACGGATAAGAAGCGAGCCAACGATTCACTTACCCTTTCTTCTGGTGCTCGGGGTTTGGTTCAAGCCTTCCTGTTCGGCTTCCGCAGCCAAGTAATGTCCCGTAGCGAGGTGCTTGAACCGAAAGAGGGAGTTCCAGTGACCAGCGCCGCCTCTACACGGATCATTCTGAACGACCTCAACTTCCCACAAGGCTTTACTTGATGTTGCCGCTGTAGCAGAAGTTCGACCTGAAAAATTCATAAGGCGTATTCTCGCCGTCTCCCGAGGACTCCACTTGAGGAGTCCCCGCGTTTTTGTTTGTCCCGGGGACTCACTCCCCGTATTCTCGCGAGTCCCCACGGACGGGGAATGCTCCGATTATCATCACGATCATCAAAAGGACTCCCTTTCAGATTCGGAGGGGAATAAATTTTTGCTGGTGTTGGTGCAATGTAAAATTAATTAGAAACAACCAGGATCGTATGTGTCATACGAGGATAGCGTCAGCAAACTCAACATCCCAACACTTTCGAAGAGACGCCATGATCTTACCATGACATTTGGCACCAAATGTCTTAGATCTGAGTACCATCGTGATATCCTACCGGATTTCCCCCCTTCCTAGCAATTGAACACGTGGTGCCGAAAAACTTAAGGGACTCGATCCGCACTACTTCAACCACCACACGACAAAATCAAGTCAACGCTACACAAAGTCGTTCATGCCATATTTCATCCGTCATCAAAACTTGAAAATAGAACGAAAAGAAGACAATGAAGCATTTTGACACGATATGAATTAATTGTATATATTAAATATTATTTTATGTATTTCATGCATGACGCGTATAAATTGTTGACCTCCCAGGTTATTTTTTCCTTTGTGTAAAGATTTTGGGCAAATAAAAATGATTCTGATAAACAAAACCAAAAATAAATCCAGATAAGTTTCGTCAACTGCATATTATTTTTCGAACAAAATCCATTTCAGAAGCATTTCCCGTGTTCTCGCTGTTTTCCCTACGCGGAGTCCGCGTGGAGTGACTCCCTCTATTCTCGCCGTTCCCTTCGATTCCCCGAGGAGTCCTCGGGGAACAGCGAGAATACGCCTATAAGCTATCACATTTGGCGTACCTGGTTAGAACCTGGCATAAGATGCTGTACAAATTTCATAGAAGAAAGCCATCTCAAAGATAAGGTAGGAGCCTCGATCAAATTCCAAACGGCATAGCTGCTTACATAGCTATGTAGCTAGCTACATAGCTGACGTTTCGCAACAGGTACATAATGAGGGCAGTAAACAGAGAAAGGTGACAAGACAAAGAGTAGGTGAGGGTGAGCAGTGTAGGGGTGAGAGTTTCTTTTCTAATTTGGTTCTAGGTAAGCGCAGTTCAGGAGGGCTTTACGGATTCTGCAACACATTTTAGCCTCGGACGTAGGAACGCGCCAATTTACGAAATAAGTTCAAAGGTACGGTAACCTCGCAGGTATATCGCAAGACTTCGGAGTTTGGCCCACCTCGGCCACTAGGCTATTATGCCCATAGCCTACAAGACGGAGTTACAAAAAAGTGCACAGTGTTTTTATACTAACTTAGAATCATAAAATTACTGATCATCAGGCGAGTTGGCGTATACCCGGCAAGACGCGTGAGGGCACGCTGTGTGGCTTGCTTTTATTACACTACATATTCAGATCAATAATTCCAAAGTCACGCGTGACACCAGGATTCACTGGGAGATAGACACAAGCCACATAACACCCAATCTTTCCAAATGATGCATACCTGTCGCTCTCAGAAACACGTGTTGCTTCCTTCGGTACTCATCAACAGTGAGAAACTTCTCCTGCTCTGCGTGGAACAGACGGACTACATCACCACCTTTCAGAATATCTTCCCCGTTCTCGTGATGATCCAGGAACAGATTAATCTTCCACGGGGTTATAGCACTCAAGACATTGACCTAGAAATAGTTCCCAGTTCACGATCTCCTTCGACTTTTTTAGCAACTGTAACTGTGTCAGGCATCGATATACTCGGCTAAGTTTGTTATAAATACCTAGATAGGACACATGCCTATCCCGCAATGTTAAACTTTCGGACAAATCTAAAATTCCAAAAGCCGAAAAACACGAAAAGTGGCGTTTCTCCATAAGCCGTAATGTTAATGTTCGGTATTGTAGCTTAGGCCTATGACGTCGGAAATTAGTTCCGACAGCGGCAACAGGTAGCCCCGAACCTCCGACAAAATGACAGTGGACACAAAAAGTGACCTGACCCCGATCAGGACCAGGCCAGGGGGGGAAGTGGGGGTAGGTAAAAAAAACCCGGGGACCCCCTCAGGCACGCAAAACGAAAAACGTGTTTCCAAAGGGAAAATTGCGAAAGGAGACGAAATTCATTTGTCGCTGATAGGGTTTTCAGACACGGGGAATGCGAATACGGAGTTGGTTTTCGTCCCCGAATTTCTCTTGACCCTTCACGGTCCTAGGGTCTAGACCCTAAATAATGAAATTGCTGTATCGGCCAAGAAACACATGTTTTGGGGGTATTTCAAACATCCTGAATGCGAAAATGAAACTTTTTTTCACTTTAGACCTACCCCTGACCCGTTTCCCTAGGGTCTAGACCCTAAAGATCAAATTGCCGTATTAGCCAAGAAACACATGTTTTAGGGGTATTTCGAACATTTTGGATCAGAAAATTACCGTTTCAGCCAAGCGTTTTGGGGGTATTTCGAACATTCTGAATCAGATAGTTACACTTGTTTTCACTTTCGACCTACCCCTGGCCCGTTTCCCTAGGGTCTAGACCCTACAAATTAAATTTCCATTTCAGCCAAGAAAAGCACGTTTTGGGGGTATTTCAAACATTCTGAATCGGAAAATGACACTTATTCTACTGTAGACCTACATCTGACCCGTTTCCCTAGGGTAGACCTAACAAATAAAATAGCCGTTTTATTTCATTTCGAACATTCTGAATCAGAAAATGAAAATCTTTTTCACCTTAGACTACACCTGACCCGTTTCCCTTCGTTCTAGACCCTGAAAGCAGCTATTTGTTGGTGTACTTTCTTGGCTCAAGACGCCGCCTGAGTCGAGATACTACAGCTAGAGATAGGCTATGTTTCAAAATGTGTTAATCCCACTTAGTTAAGCCTCCGGGTCGGCATATACACGTAGATGAAGACAAATGTAAATGTTGAGGTAGCCACCGTCAGAATGGGCCCTCGGCTGGGTAGTGTCTCCGGTGGAAAAGAATGTCATTTTCAGGCTGGGAAGGTCCAAAAAACCTAGAATATTTGCTTGTTGCTTAAATTTTGTTTCGGGTTTAGATTTTCTGATTCATTTTGTACACTTCATTTTCTGATTCAGAATGTTCGAAATACCCCCAAAACGTGCTTTTCTTGGCTGAAATGGAAATTTAATTTGTAGGGTCTAGACCCTAGGGAAACAGGCCAGGGGTAGGTCGAAAGTGAAAACAAATGTAACTTTCTGATTCAGAATGTTCGAAATACCCCCAAAACGCGTGTTTCTTGGCTGAAACGGTAATTTCTTTATTAGGGTCTAGACCCTAGGGAGATGGGTCAGGGAGAGGTCTAAAGTGAAAAAAGTGTCATTCTCGGATTCAGAATGTTCGAAATGCCCCTAAAACTTGTGTTTCTTGGCTTATACAGGAATTTCATTTTTAGGGTCTAGACCCTAGGGAAACGGGCCAGGGATAGGTCCAAAGTGAAAAAAATGTCATTTTCTGATCCAGAATGTTCGAAATACCCCTAAAACGTATGTTTCTTGGCTAATACGGCAATTTGATTTATTAGGGTCTCGACCCTAGGGAAATGGGTCAGGGGTAGGTCTAAAGTGAAAAAAATGTCATTTTCGGATTCAGAATGTTTGAACTACCCCTAAAACATGTGTTTCTTGGCTGATACAGCAATTTCATTTTTAGGGTCTAGACCCTAGGGAAACGGGTCAGGGGTAGGTCTAAAGTAAAAAACAATGCCATTTTCTGATCCAAAATGTTCGAAATACCCCTAAAACATGTGTTTCTTGGCTAATACGGCAATTTGATCTTTAGGGTCTAGACCCTAGGGAAATGGGTCAGGGGTAGGTCTAAAGTGAAAAAAAATGTCATTTTCGGATCCAGAATGTTTGAAATACCCCTAAAACATGTGTTTCTTGGCTGATACAGCAATTTCATTTTTAGGGTCTAGACCCTAGGGAAACGGGTCAGGGGTAGGTCTAAAGTGAAAAAAAGTTTCATTTTCGCATTCAGGATGTTTGAAATACCCCCAAAACATGTGTTTCTTGGCCGATACAGCAATTTCATTATTTAGGGTCTAGACCCTAGGACCGTGAAGGGTCAAGAGAAATTCGGGGACGAAAACCAACTCCGTATTCGCATTCCCCGTGTCTGAAAACCCTATCAGCGACAAATGAATTTCGTCTCCTTTCGCAATTTTCCCTTTGGAAACACGTTTTTCGTTTTGCGTGCCTGAGGGGGTTCCCCGGGTGTTTTTGACCTACCCCCACTTCCCCCCCTGGCCTGGTCCTGATCGGGGTCAGGTCACTTTTTGTGTCCACTGTCATTTTGTCGGAGGTTCGGGGCTACCTGTTGCCGCTGTCGGAACTAATTTCCGACGTCATAGGCCTAAGCTACAATACCGAACATTAACATTACGGCTTATGGAGAAACGCCACTTTTCGTGTTTTTCGGCTTTTGGAATTTTAGATTTGTCCGAAAGTTTAACATTGCGGGATAGGCGTGTGTCCTATCTAGGTATTTATAACAAACTTAGCCGAGTATATCGATGGTGTCAGGAGCTGCGAACAAAACTGGAAAGATTAAGGACAAGTTGGAGGCAAGTTGGGGTTTTGAAAATAACAGGAAAAGCCTGTGTTTGTTTAGTTTTAAGTTTAGGCCTGTGTTAACGGCCAGTCCGGCGAAACTTTGGTGGGAAAAGCTATTATCAGGAAAAATAATGCAAAGGTAGTTTTATTTGGAAAAATTATATTTTGAGGCTGCCTATATACTGAAACCCTTCTTTCAGCTTGATGGAGCGTCACGAGGACGACGATCAAATCCCTGACGAAGCTTCGAACTGTCGTCGGCAACGCCCATTAGTCACGGAGGAAGTCGTCCTCATTTGGGGAACCAATCAGCGGTCAAGGAGCATTACAGACGTTGCCCTTGGAGCAGGGCAGGGGAGTTCAGAAGATGAGAAAGACTTTGGAGTACTGTCGTCATCATTGATTCAGGAATGGTTTTGTTTTATAATTTATATATTGTACTCAGGGCCGTATCCAGGAATTTATTTCGGGGGGGGGGGGGGTTGTCCACGGGTCGGACCAAAAAGTACAAAAAATACATAGATCAGAGGTTAAAATCTGCAAAAAACTATTACTCGAATCTTGTGGGTTTCGGGGGGGGGGGGGGGGTTGAACCCCCTAACCCCCCCTGGATACGGCCTTGATTGTACTCCTCAGTTTTGAGGGAAATAAATGAATGATTAAATAAATAAACATAAATATTAACAGATTGTCGGAGAATTTGGCGATCGAGCTGATTCTAAGGTAAGTCCCGTTTTCTGTTGCTGCTCGGAGTTTCCAGACTTAGAGAATTCCATGCATGGTTGTATACCCCCTTTTTCTGTGTGCGAACTACCTGATGCCAGAAGTAAAGTGAGTTTTTTGTTTACTTCTGCAGAGTTTTTATTCCATGATATGACAGTAGACGTAAAATCTCTGAAAAGACAATTGCCCAGGATGTAAAAATGGCTCAGTACGGAAAAGTCTTGGCAAGGGTGTAGTTCAGGTTCAGTTCAGGCTGTTTTAGTTCAGGCTGTAGCTGGAAGATACGATCCTCCTCCAACTACTGCCTGAGGAGAACCTTGTCAATAAGGGCCGAAACATCACTGAACACTGTCTCAGATGACGCGAGCTGCGCAACCCTCCCTGCGACAGCAGCTGACCACACTGTCAGAAGTTGCATATCATTTACACAAGATGAGCAATTTCAACGGTACTGTTAGATAGGTAGATCGAAAATTTATTTTACAGATCGATTCTCGTGGTTATAGCCTACACAACCAAACTTTAGTTTAAAAAAAAAAAAAAAATATATATATATATGTGTCAATACATATCTGGTGTGTTTTGTAGGTACACGACAGAGTTTGGGTACCCTAGCTAGAGCTTGCCATTCGTTCTAGTCGAATTTTGACATTTTGGTAGGGGGAAGAGAGGGTTTGGGAGTGGAGAATGTGAGATACCATGGCTGAACCGAAGTAGGTGCTTAGCACCGCTTTAAAGAAACAATAATACTAAAAGGGTTATAACGGAAATAATCTATAACGTCAACAGATTGTATGTTTTCTGTGTCTTCTGTTGAAACTGCACATCCTTGTTTGAATGTTATGAAACTTTGGAGAGTCCAGCAGATTTTCAGATTTTTAGATAGATTTTGGAGGTCAAGGTTCAGATTTGTCAAAACATTTGGCGGTTAAGGTTCAGATTTGTCAAAACAGATGTGTAAGATAATTCTCGTGTAAACAGATGAAGTAATTCTTAAAGTGTAATTCTTATAATTCTTGTGTTTGGGAGGTCACCGACATGCTATGCTTCCGAAGGGAGTTAATCCATCCTGGAGGATGGGTTGGTTGTTTGTAAGCTTTTGGCGAAACAAATTTAATTAGATAGATAGATACCTCTTTGCATCCTGGATTGTCCGCTAAATCGTGATTCACAGCAAAATGCAGGAACTGATGGCCGTTATTGACCGGGTTCAGGATCACCTTATCACCCACAACGACGTTATCACCAGTTGACCTGAGCTTGTAGAATGGACCGACGTAAAACCATGAGCCTTCGTTACCAGAGGAGTCGAGATAGACTCTCATAGCATTTTTTTCAAGAAGAGCTGGCAGGCGCTTGTTAACGGTTAGGAATTTGTTGGACTTCGTGTGAAGAAGCTAAAACGAAAAAAAAAGAAAGATAATCATCTAAATTTTCTAGGCCGGATGGGTAAGGGGCCAGCGGGGTAGAATCCTCTAATGGCGACAGTAGGGAGTTACAGGGACTGAACTATAAAAGAAAACCTAAAACAAATGTGCAATGAGTTTAGTTTCGTGCATCAAAATCGATTTGGCGGACCAGGTCTCTCTTCCAGTTAACGATCTCATCGAGGGCCTCTCCGATACTAAAACCCGGATCATGACGGAAGTCCGGCATAATTTACGAACTCTGGACAAACCAGTCTACCACAGACCTCTGATTTTAAGACAGCCTGTGCCAAACACTAATTATGCCAAATGACAGGTACCCTGCCCAAATAAAATACAGAAGATTTGAGTGAAGTTCAGAAGTCGACCAATCAGAATTCTTTTACGACGAAATACCCTTTCGAATTCTTTGGGGGAAAGCCTTAGATGAGCCGTTTATTCTCTCCCGCCGTAATTGCGTCGGTCTGAGAGGAATGCTGGCAGTTTCTTTTTGCCGTATCCGGCCCATTAGTTTACCCAGTTTTTAAATAGTTTTATACAGTGTAAGTTTCAGAGCGTTTTTCCGTAAACTGAATATGAACATTAAAATAGTTGTGTATTAATGTGAGTATTAATTAATTTAGTTCATATATTAATGGATTTATTGTTTCCTAGTTGATCTTAACTTTAAACATTCACATACACTTTTTAGCTTTAGTCATTTTGCGAAAAGAATTGATTGATTGATTTTCGTGGAGTAGGCCAGGATTAACCAGTATTTTGCAAAAGGACAATTAGCGTTGGGCATAGGCTATCGCAAAATCACGGATCTCTGGTAAAATGAGAAAGACGGGCAAGAACGCACCAGATACCTAGGGCGGACTGTAATGACTAGTCCCCGGATACAACCGCTTCCTTCACAAAGTTCCAAGACGCTTTAAGCGTCAAATTAAATGCAGGCAAAATCCAGTGCCTTGTGTAGCACGGCGCTAGTCGTCTGAGCGTGTCCGAAAGCTTTCAGGACTGTAAATGCTGCATTTAATGCTGCATTTTTAATTATTTTTTTCATCCGAAAGCTCTTACCTTATATGCAGCATTTACAGCACTAAAAGCTTTCGGACACGTTCTTTATTTCTTCTCTGGCACTTCTAATTCCGAAATTTAGCCTTAATCGCCAGCTCCCCAGTTTCTTCTTGAAAATTCAGCGTAAAATTTAGCATCTTCGATGAACTTTTCGATGAATTTTAGGCTGAATTTATGCTGCATTAACTGAGCGAAAATTTAAGTCCGAAAGCGAAACGCTGCATAAAATGCAGAATTAATTCAGCATTTTCGTTCGTTTCCGAGCTTTCGGACACGCTTTCTTTCTCTAAATAAGGAAGATTGTTAAGTTGGCGGTGGAAAAGTAATACGACGTGGACACAAGTGCTAGAAGGACTGTTTCAAATTTAATTTGGAAGGTTGGAATTAGAGCTAAGGAAATGTTTAATTATGTTAATAACTATGTTTTTAAAACAAATTCTTACTCGTCAGTTTCAAGGGATAAAATTAATAAATATATTGGTACGCCGACTCTCACCTGTATCACACTCCCATACTGAACAATGGAGCCGTATACTTTCTTGTTCTCAGTGTCGTTCTGCTTTCTTTCAATTTCCGCCGCATGCTGAAAAAAAAAAATACCATCACAGTTTACTCCATTGACTCTTGTCAGCACCTAAAGGAAAACGCACAACAAATGGAATTTCTAACAAATACATGAGCGTTCTGTGATGCCAGCAACAAAACTGGCTATCCAAAACTGTCAAAGGCATAACAAACACTGCTGGTATTACACATGATGCCCACTTGTTATCTTGTCACATACCATTCCCGCCCCCCAACCCCATCAGCTTAGTTCTCATTTGTGATTAACCCTTTTGGATTTTATTTGAGTGTTCTACATTTTTACTTTACTTATGCCCTCGGGAAGTATGTAGAAGTTGCACGGCCGACGACTGTAGACATGATTCTTGCTCCTTTAAATAATGCTTCTTAAATGGCCCTTTCAAGTACTCAAGATCTCCTCCGCTCAGATCGCAGCAACGTTTATTTGTTTTCTTTGGTCTAAGATGTATAAGATTCTTTTAAGTAAGTAGGCTATCAGTGACAGTTTTATTATTTATTATTAACTAAGCCAACACAAGCTCGTTCATATTTAAATATAAGATTTAGTTTCACGTAGTTTAGTTCAACAGTTAACAGATCCATCATGGACCTTATTCACTCCGAAGTGCGGATTAAGGTAATTACGGTAACTCAGTATCGTATGACTGACATTTCATGTCTGACTAAGGAGAAAGTCACTAGGCCTCAAGCCACGACTGTGTTTTTGGATCCCAAAAAATAAGTGGAGGGATACCTATGACTTCGTAAAAGTTGTCCGTCTGTCAGCACGATAACTATCCAAGGGAACGAGATATTTTGATGAGTCTTGGTGTGAGGATTCTTTGGGTCAAGGGACAAGTCAAGTTCATAGATGGGCCCCAAAGCTGTATATTTACGGGTGGGGGAGGGGTTTCAAATTAAGGGACGAAAATAAATATTTTTTAAAAGCTAATGAAATAGTGGATTTAATGGTAAGGAGACATGCTGAATCCGAATATGAAAATTATTTTCAGGCCGAACAAGTAGTTCACCCGGAATTCGGCAAATCAACCGGAAAATTAAAAAAAAAGCAAAATTTGAACCTGAAGTTGATTAGATGTTCGATTCTGGGGGACAAGTCGTTCGCCCGGAATCCGGAAATTTAGCATGAAATTTTAAAACCCAACGAGATAGTCGATATAGGGTGAGGAGACATGCTGTTGCAGCTTGCGAGCACCCTATATTTAGAGGCAGAGGAGGGGTTTCGAAAAAGGGTGAAAAAAATATGTTTTATAAGCCAATGAGATAATCGTTTAAGGGGTAAGGAAGCAGGACTTGTCTTGCCGGACAAATGATTATCAGGAATTCGGCTGAAACTGGAAATTTGGTTGTAGCTCTAAGTTGTTTCTGAAGTCGATTAGAGATTCGGTATCGGGGTAACGAGACATAGTGAATCGAATTTTGAACTTTATTTCTTTGACGAATAAGCTGGAAAATTTGTCAAAACTTGGAAATTTGGATCGGAAGGTTCGGCTCTCAATGTTACTAGCTCTTTTGCTCTGCATGCAGTTCGCCGGGAATGCTGCTAAAATACTTTTTTTTTTAAGCTAAAAAAGTTTAGTAAAAAAAAACTTTCTAAATGACCTTTCTGCAGTCGATTTGAGATGAGATACTGGAGTAAACATGCTTGCTGAATCCATATTTGAACTTGGTTTTCTTATCTGATTAGTTGTTTGGCCATAAGTTGTAAAAAAAAAACTTCAAAACGGTAACTTTTTTTTTTAAATATTCATGCGGGTGATTATGAATAATAGCAAAATGATAAAGGGGTCTGGCGAAGACTCGCAGATCTACAAGATTCAATTGTCTGAGTTAAGAAGTCCATTTTTATCAAATTTCTGGGATCCCATCGAAAACTTTAGTCTTGTTTATTTATATAAACTAAAACTTAACAGATCTATTCGCGTGACCTATCTGCGCAAAGGCAAAACGCAAACCTGGTTACCCCTTCTATTTTCAGGTAGATTATAAAATATGTTCTTACATGAAGTCGCTTGAGCAATTCCGTGTCCGAACTGGATGTGTTCCCATTCACTGCATTCTGTTTGGCAGCCTTCCAAAATTGCTTCTGCGCAGAGTACCGATTCATAGGGCATATTTTGAACAAGCAATCTAGAAAAGAAAGTAATCAGCAACAGATACAAATTGTCACAAATAACATTAGGAAGAATTCAGAAGCATGGAAAATACACGACAATCAATCAATAATTTTATTAACCTATATAGTAACGCCTTACAGTCGCGTCACTTTGTGGTTATGAGCCCATGGAAGGAGTACTTGGCATACTTATAAAACAATCTACGGGTTGCCCTGTTGTTGTCCACAGCAATACCGTTGTGTACACGAATGGTCCTGTCAATTAAATGTACAGATACTAAAGCTAGAATCACGAAGAAACCAGAAAGAGCAGAAAATCACATGCAGAAAAATAGCACTTTAAAGTCAAGTTCATCTCCACGAACTTAAGACAGTTAAGCTTCAGCGTCCGCTTTGGCACTTTCGTGATAGTTGCAGTAGGCTACACTGGCCCTTGGTATCCAAGCTTTGTCTATAGACAGTGATTTCGTCTAATTTCCATGCGAGCATCTACAATGATCTATGAAATTTTGCCATGGCGAGCAAATTTTTTTTTTTGTTTACAAATCTTATATTACAACCAGTGCCGTCTTTTACTTTTGGTGGAGCAAGTAGCGGGACCTCGTCGGGCAAGTAGTTCGCCCGGAATCCGGAAAAAACCGGAAAGTTTGTTAAACGTAAAAGTTTTATTTGAAGTTGATTAGATGTTTGATTTAGGGATAAGAAGACCTGTTGAACACGATGGTGAAGACTTTTTTCTTGCCAGACAAGTAGTTCGCCCGGAATCCGGCGAACTGGAGCACATTTTTGTGCTCCAGATGAGCTTATCATAATTTTTGCTTCAAGAGTTTTGATTACAAATGATCAAAACAAACCCACGAATTGACGAATTCCTACTTTCATCCTCTGACCCAGCCTTGCAAGTGCCATATGAGCTTCCGGCTCTTGTTCTTCAGAAGTTGAGAAATTTTCAGCTTTCATGTTCAGAACTGACGCTGTGCCCAAAATCATGTCAAGAATCTCAGTCGCACCCTGCCCGATGTAAACGTTCCCTCTAAAAACAGCTAGGCTATATCGCAGTAGAGCCCCGGAGAAGAAATTTCCTTACGAACGCCGTCTGAGTATTAACAGCCGATTGTTTGTCTACCATTGTGATTTCACGTGTGACGCGCATCGGACCAAGAAGGAGGATTCTTTTTTCTTGGTCAACTAAAGGGTTTCTCCGCGATATTTGTCTTTCTCCGAAATTCCGTCCTGTTCATCCCATTCCAAGTAAAAGAATCCCCCCGATGGCAGATTTTACCCTCATAACGGGGGAAATGAATAGACCTTGAGAAAAAAGAAACTCAACTACTATTATGGCTCAGTGAGCAGATATGGGCGAATCCGACCGTGACAGGATTCGAATTTCGAATCCGAATCCAGGCCCCTTTTCATGAGTCAAAAATGTAGAAACGCCAGCACATTAGCACACAGGATTCTTGGTCGAGCCACACTATAGTCACATCTGAGCATGACTTCGGTAACGTCAGTGACGGTGCAGCGTTGCTGGTCACACCTGGATCGTAATGAACAAGGCAACGCGGCTAGCAACCGTAGCCTGATTTCTCAACAATTTACACCACCGCTTGGCCTTCCCTTGGCACCCCAGCCAGCACCGGCCTAGGGGTAAAGAAGGCACTGATTGCAACAGATTTCGTTTTACATATCCATGCTCACGTCCCGCAGTCTATTTGACATACGCGGGACTGAATCCGTACTAAACGAAGCACAAGATTACCAAAACTTGCACGAATGCCAAGGAGGTCTTACTGCATATGATTATGGTATTATATAATTATCAAAACCATGGATTTCTTAGATAGCGAAGGAACTGGGCCTGCATTAAGCCATGCCCAAAGTTATGGAAACCTGCACATATGCCACGAGGATTTACGGCTTATGAAAAGATGATTACAAGACGTGCGATACTGGATTTTCCCGGGTTTCTGCATGGTTTTAGAGAAAACC
Organism: Branchinecta lindahli; assembly: GCA_023053555.1. Lineage (NCBI taxonomy): Eukaryota > Metazoa > Arthropoda > Branchiopoda > Anostraca > Branchinectidae > Branchinecta > Branchinecta lindahli. The sequence goes on along the minus strand of JAKZAO010000006.1, from coordinate 1,328,157 downwards.
TCAGTAATGTAAAAGACGAAGAATAATGACAACTGTCCTTTAAAAGTCAACCAAACAACAGCTAACCTCTGAATTTTTTTGGAGGTGAGGCCAAGTCGCCTGCTTCGGGGTTCACGACGCATCTATCGTCAACCAATCTGAAAGGGAAATAGAAGTTTTCAGAACTATTAAACCTTGTACAAATCGAAATCCGTCCTGCTATAGAAGGTTGCTATGCCAATCATGGTGGGTAACTTTGTCCATGGCTTTTAGTGACCTGAAGCATCTTCTGGGGCTCTTCGAACACTCCATGTTTGTATGGGAGACAAGACTCCTAGATAGAGAGTTTGTCCTATCTCCTTATAGTTGGCTTACTTCTAGCCAGATAGGGTCTGGTTAGTGCCAGGAACACTATATATCTCCTTAGGGGGGGGGGTAACTACTAAAAGTTACCTTTTCCTAGACAGCCCATACCCATCCTAGACAAGACCAGCTAGTCTTCTATCCTCTTTTTCAAGTTTACAGGAAGAGCCCAAAACCTTGACCTGCTAAAGTAAACAAGAGTTGCAAGCTGATCTGGCACTTACATACATATGGGTCATCCAATCAGATCAGGAGGAATCCCTTTGACTCCCACTGAACTCGTCATAACTGTACTCCATGACAGACAGACAGACTGAACTAACTACCAATCAGCTGGTGGACTATGGTACTCCAGTCTAGTAAGGATATACTTTGATTTATACTAAACTGTTAATCACCAGATTTTCTGACAGACAGACCGTACTGAATAAACGAATGACCAAACAACCAACCAACAGATAATCTATCTGTATAAGTAGGCTTTACATCAAGTTCAGCCATGGACTCCAAGCACTCACACAGAGTTCATGTTGGCACTGTGCAAGCAGCTACACTGTCAGAAGTTTCATAACAGATAGTGCATAACACTTTCAAGAATAATACCTTTTCACTTAGAAATAAAGTGTTATGACCAATTAAGTTTACACTACTTCGAGCCTAGATCTTCAACAACACCTTCAATTGGTAAAAATACTAACGGAAACGAAAGAAACATAACAGATAACAGCCCAAAGTGTTATCTGTTGAAACCGGGCATCCTTCTGTTGTCGTTATGTAACTTCTGACAATGTAGTATTGAAAGTGTTATGCGCAATCTGTTATGAAACTTCTGACAGTGTAATAATCTTAAAAATAGAATACAAGGTCACATGACTTACCCAAGAGTGCTCAAAAACCCACTAACAGTCGATTCCGCATACAGGGATATGATGTCTCCCATATGCAGAAGACTGGCTTGACCAATCATTTCCACCATTTCTGCTTCTTTTTCCGACTTTCAGCAAATGAGCATATTTATAATATGAACAAGCACTAAGATTCTACGAAGCTCAGAGTGATGCTCTTATGAATTGTCTAGAAAAGATAAATGATCAATGATAATGGTAATAATCATACTGGACAGCGTTGAAAATCTTATATCTACTCTGCAACTGAACTTGAGCATTGATTCAGCACCAACTGCATCTTTGTTAAGGCGGTAAGGCCAACTCTACCCGAACATGTCCTTGTGAAAATGAGATTTTAAACAAGCCTAAATGCATCAACCTCATCAACATGGATCTCCTTGGGTCCACCATATGTGGATTAGAAGACCATTGCATGTATCGAATGTTTGATTGTGCTTTAAAAGCTGTACAGGGGAATGACCTGAAAGGCTATCTCAGTTACATACATGGAACTATTGAACAAAATGCGTTGATACCGAACAAAGAATTCATTGATGTTTACCTAGCTCACAAGATATTTCACAGATTGACATAAGCAATGGCAGATTTGTACTATGGAGAGTTCACATACATATATTTAGTTATATATGTATATATAGCTCAGGATCCTCATTAATGTTTGCAATCACAAATGTGAAAGTCTGATTTCATTACTTTACAGCAGAAGGATGAAACCGCTGAAAGGCCAGAGACTCCAAGCTCAGACCCCAAAGCTCTCCTCTACAACAACACCAAAGTCAACCCAAATGCAGAAAAATCTCTACCTTGTCAACGACCCAATCAAGCAGCAAAACAGCAGCCTCAAAATGACATCACAGCACCAACTTTAACTCCAAGCAACTCTCACAGAGAATTCATCAAATCAGATACAGTCTACCACAAACCCCTGATTTTTGGATACCCTATGCCAAACGCTGGATGTATCTAACATTTGGCATAGCCTATGCCTAACGCTGGATACCCTATGCCAAATGCTGGATACCTGTTGCCAATAAAGTATTGATAATTTTACTGAAGCTCAGAAATCAACCAATCAGAATTCACCTGTAGTGAGATGGATCAGGGTTAGAGTACGAACAGGTGTCCAGCGTTTGGCATAGGGTATCCAGCATTAGGCATAGGCTATGCCAAATGTTAGATATATACAGCGTTTGGCATAGGATATAAAAAAATCAGGGGTTTGTGGTTGACTGATCAGATATTTAACGCTAACCTAGAATCTGTAGTTGTTTTACCACAAGTTCCCTTTCCAGCTGGAGCCTGAAGACGACCCTTGCCAAGAAGGACCGAATTATAGCTCTAATATAATTCAGCTGACATATCCATTTTGCACTCTCAAATACAGGAGGGGTATCCAACCTCGAAACTACATAACCTCCAACTTGGCCTGCAAACTTACAAGGAAACTTCTGTGAGGTCCAAAACAGGTCCTTGGTCACTGAAGGTTTCTTACTTTACAATTAGGGCCTTGTTAGAACTGCACTGAAATTTCCTTTCAACCTTTTTAGGCCAGGTTCGAGGTTCTGTAAATCCGAGGTTGGATACAGTTGGATACCCCTCCTGTATAGTTCGCAGTCAGCTTGGGCTGAAGGAATATTTTCAGGAATATTTATCATCAGTGAATATGTTTAGAAACATACACTTTTAACAGTTTTAACTATTTTAGACAGGATTTGGTGCATGTAAGGGCAGTAAGGCACATCTAAAATGATTTCGTCGGGTGATGGGTGCTTAAAGATCAAAATGTAGTACAGTAGAGGTAGGTTAATGCGAACAGTTACTTAAATGTGAACAGTGCATTTTGCAGTTTTGGGCCTAAATGGCAGGGCGAAGATCCGAACTACCTATTCAAGTGTTTTGAGATGCCCTTAATTCCTTAATTACCTACTTTGGCTAACTGGTAGTTAGCTTTAGACACAGGAAGTGCATGAAAATGGCAAAGTCCAATGTCAACAAATGTTCACATAAGCATACCTCTACTGTGCTACTGTAGAATACAAAGGCTCCAGTATTTTGAAGGTGATTGTTTTTGCAGAGCATTCGGTTGAAATAATGAAATGTCAACAGTGTAGTGATGTTAAATAAAGTCCAAGCATTAAATACCACTCCTTGCTACAAATCATTGCTAAAAGGTCTTTGGATCAACTGAGCAAAACCAGTCTATGGCACAGAAACAAGACCAGAAGAAACAGTCTATCTATGTCCCCGGCACCCTTTGCCTTGGTGTTGACTAAACTTGGGCCAATTATCTACGATTTGTGACATCATACGAAAAGTCCATATTTTCCATTTTACTAACAGTAGGGTACGAGCGGTGGTAGTCGGGCAGCAGATAAACACGGGCACTGCACTCTGACTGCACTAACCAGTTGCAGCTAGCGCCCAGCCATGAGTTCTGCATGAGTTAATCTCGGGCACTTAGTTTATGCTACCTGATTTTCTTCCTCGTGAAGTAATTTTTGAATATTTTGTCTTGAATATTCTTTTGTCCTGCTGAAGCTCAATGTCCGGCAACAGTTGCCGTTTAAAAATCAGCAGCTAAAGTAAAAGCCAGGCGAAACCGAATTGAAGCCGCCCGAGTTTAAGCACGACTGCCCGTGATTATCTGAGCGCTAAAAGGACCGCCCGTGAAAATAGTTTTGGGCGGAATATGCGAAAATCTGACGGAAGATTCTTGTTTGGCAACAGCGGTGTCAAGAAACGGCAAAAAGAAGTGCGATTTTCAAACGAATTTTTCTATGCGTAATTGAGGTCTGTGAATTGAGTGGTTTAGTTTTTACGGTGATTCAAAGCTAAGTGAGGAGTTAACTGCCCGACTACCGCCGCTCGTACCCTAGTAACAGAATTGATTGTCCCTAGAACGGTTTATAAGTGTAAATGCGTCCGGCGCCTCGCTGGCCGCTCGGCTCTACATATAAAGATACAAATATATATTCTGCAATATCAACTTAATCGAATTTTCCTAGTTCTTTCATGACGTCACGGAAACGTCACGCTCCGTAGATAATCAGCCCAAGTTTTGTCTCCACCTTTGCCTTGGCTCAGGAAGCAAAAAGGGTGACCCTCCAAAAGTCAGAAATTGCATGATGAAAGGCAAAAGACGTTCCTAAGCCTTACAAAACAATCCAATTATTCCCAGTCTGTTCCCAGTAGGCTGAGTTTAGGCTGTAGTTTGCATACGCCCGAGGGTTTTTGAGTTTTGACAGTTGTTCGCGAAGCTACAGGTGCCAAATCACGGCTTTACTAAAGTGTTGCCAATTGATCGTTTAACTTCTAGCGACCCTCGCAGATGGCGCTGGAGGATCCAAAGTCCAAACCATATCAATGTTTTCATCCGCAATAGTTCTTTGGTGTGAGATAGGCCTGCAGTCTGCACTAAACGATTTGTTCTTGATCACCGCTTAATCATTAGCTTAACTGAACGTCCGTCTTAGGAACGGAGACATGGAATATTTCGTCAGCCCGAGCTGATTGCGAACCATATTCGACACTGCAAATCGAATATGTCAGCTACATTTTATTAGAGCTACATTTCAGCTCTTTTGGGGATCCCAAAACGTGAGCGGAGGGATACCTATGACCTATGACATCGCAAAAGTTGTCCGTCTGTGAGCACGATAACTCTCGAAGGGAATGGTTCGGGGAATCTCGAAGGGAATTGATCCTTTAGATCAATAGTAAGGATGAGTTCGTAGACGGGCTCTGTAGCCCTACGTTTAGGGGTGGGGGAGGGTGTTCAAATTAAGGGGCAAACAAAATAATTTTAAACAGCTAAAGTAACAGTCGATTATGGGGGAAGAAGACATGCTGAACACAATGATGAAAACCGTTTTCTCGCCGGACGTTTTATTTGAAAATGATTAGATGGCATTTTCTAACCGGACAACTAGTTCGCCCGGAATCCGGCCAAAACCGGAACATTTGTTGAAAGCGTAAGTTTTATTTGAAGTTGATTAGATGACAGATTAAGAGGTAAGAAGAGACGCTGAATCTGAATATAACAAACATTTTTTACCCGGACATATAATTCGTCCGGAATCCGGTTGAAACCGGATTTTTTTTTATAAGTCATAGTTTTATTTGAAGTTGATTAGATGTTCTTTGTGGGGATAAGGAGATACGCTGGATTCGTTTCTGAATTTTCTGTTTTTGCTAGACAAGTAGTTCGCTCGGAATTCGGCCGAAACCAGAAATTTTGGTAGAAATAAAGCAGGAAGTTTCGGTCAGTATCGTCATAATAGATATGGTTTATAGAGGTATATCTGAACTTGGTTTTCTCAGATGATTATCCTGGCGAAGGCTGGATCTGGCGAAGACAAGACCCAATTGTCTATTAAATTTGTGGGATCCCATTGAAACGTACCTTTGGTCTTGTTTGCAATGGTCCTCTTCAAGCTCAAGCTGGAAAATGAACTTGTGGAAAAACTAGTGAAAATTCTTCATTAAATATCTGATTTTGTGAATTTCTTCTTGGAAATTGCTTGGACTTGGGGCTGATGCTGCGATTTCATTTTGGACAAGGCTTCTGTCTTTTGCTGCTCGATTGGATCGTTGAGAAGGTAGAAATTTTTCCGTATTTTGGTTTTGGAATCGCCTGTGACAGGCGATTCGAAACAGGAAATCGGTAACCGGATTTTCTTGATCTAACAATTCCACTCGGCATGGTAAATAAGTGTACTGTGAGAGCATCTGTGAAGAGACCAGAGTTGCGTTTTATTTGAAGTTCATAGTACAGCGGGAGCGGATGGCGAACTGTAAATAGCAGTTTTATTCTTGGCGGACTACGTCAGAAGGTACGCTGAACAACTCCCTGCCTCAGCCAGCGTATAAACTAGCGGGTCCGCTGGCACTCAGCGGGCGGCCCGCTGGCAAATAAAACGACTTCGGGCATCCCGCGCCTTCCCAGCGTACGGCCCACTGGCGAATAAAACGACAACGGACAGTCCGCTGTACTATGAACTTCAAATAAAACGCAACAAAGCATAGTTGTTTCGTCTATATAATTATATTTTGTCATGGCGCTAATAAAACCCCTTATAGTCCTCTGTTGTGATGACAACTTTTCAATTAACTTGTCACTTTTTTCTGTCCACGACATCAAAGGATTCTCGCAAGCTGAGCGCGACACGGCTGGTGACGCTTCCGGGATGGACTGAGGGTCCTGAAGCCGCACTAGGAACTAAGGTCAAGGTAATCCGCTCCGAAGTGGGACTCACGGTTCCTAGCCAGAGCCTCGTTTTTGTTGCACGCTGTACATCCACTTCTCGGCCGCTTCTGCTAAATGGCGATTTTACTTCGGCACTGATTCGGCACTTCAATGCTGATTCATTCTCATACATTCATTTTTGCACTGTAGTGCTTCCGAGGAAGACGGCAGCGGTTCTCGAGGATCGCAGACATGCTTACCGACCGAGTCCGTAGCTTCCCTGCAAGGTGCTGTTACCGCCGCTTCAACCAAGAAGAAATCTTGCAGGCAGTGAATCCAAAAACGCATCTTGTGCAAAAGCAGTAAAGTGCGGCAGCACTATTGCAACAAAACGAGGCTCAGGTATCCCTAGACTAATTTCTAGTAGAAAATTCTTTACTCGTACAAAATAATATACATAATATACAAAGCAGGCGAATACAAATCGTACAACGATGGAGTCACCTATCTTTAGAGGACATCATTGTCCACAGTTGCTCATAGTTTTTGACGGCTTGTCACAGCAGGTTTTTTCCGCAATCTTCTGTTTCACTAGGATTCTTTCGTGCCTGGTAGATAACGTCCTTGAAGCTCGGTAAAAAAAAGTTTATGTCCGCATAGCATTTTTCTTAATTTCTTTCTTCACCGTAAAAAAAAAAAAAAAAATCAGACGAAAGATTACAGTTAATTGCAATATTTGCTACTGGGATCAATCTTATCCCTGTGGAGATAAGATTCATCCAGGTAGAGATAAGATTAATCCGCGCAGAGATAAGATTAATCCCAGTAGCAAAAACCGCAGTTAACTTTAATCCTTATTCGGAGATTTTTTTTTACAGTGTTGTTTTGCACTTTTATTATTATTCTTATTTTTATTATTCTGTTTATGAATGAACGCGGCCCGCGCGGTCAGCGCGGGGGGGGGGGGAGTAGCCTATTGTTCAAAGGTGAAAACCAATTGGCCACGAAAAATAAAAATGAAGCATGGGGAATGACATGCCCTTGGAACCCCAAGCTATATTTGATAAATCAAAATCCACGTAAAAGATTATGTAAAAAAAACTTCGACGTTTTAAGAGGTCGGAACGTACGCAGCAAGTTGTTCGTTAAAGCTGTACGGGGGGGGGGACAAGAAAGGCTAACTTAGTTCAGTAAACACGGAAATATTGAACGGAATGAGTTGATACCGAACAAAGCTTTCCTTGTTATTTATCTAGCTCCCAAGATATTTCAAAGATAGACATAAGCGACGATAGGTTTTGTACAAAGGAGAGTTCAGGTATATAGCTACAAATCGTTACAAATGGTTTGTAATCACGAATACGACAATTGAATTTTATGATTCTACAGCAGAAGGTTGAAATTGTTCTCATTTGGCCTAGAATCCACCGAAAATCCACTCTATGCCAAGGTGGATCTTCGTGTAGAGATTTATATTAAACATAAGTTAAACAAAGTCCACTGACAAGCCGGAATATGTGGACTGCTATATCCTACAATTTGACCGATCGCCAAAAGCGACGTTCGGAAAATGGAAATCTCAGCTTTGCGTGAAAATGGGGAAAAACACTCCGGTTGCACTGAATTCTCTGATCACCCGTCACATCTAGCCCGCTAAGTTTTTATCTCACAAAAAGCTTCTTGCCGCGAACTGAAGATCAGAGTTGCGGACAGGGCCAGAATTTACGGCACCATCATCAGTGATGATGATCGCGCCAGTGGTGATGATGATCACTGATGATGATGGAAGTGCAGAGAACCCGGTCGGGAAAACCTGATCGTTTTGTCCACACCACCACAGAAAAAAGCCTTTTGAAAAAGTGCTTCATCCCATCCCCACCCATTTCCCCCACACATACTGTTTCGACTCCCGGATTTATTTACACTGGGACAATATTCTCACCGGGCATAGTTACAAAAAATAAAAAAAACGACCAAAAATCAATAAATACGTAAGATCACTGGTAAAAAATAAATATAGGACTAGCGACAGTCTTTTCCATCACTTAATTATTCGCTCTATCCAGTCGACAAATTTGGGGATGTTTGTGTATACACCGGGTAAGAGTTCTCGGGCACAGCCTATACCCCAAGACACGAGACCGATGAGAACGCTGCGGCCATCAACACGGGAAGTGAGCGGTCCACCAGAGTCACCCTGTAAAATGATATGGGTTAGCAAGCGGAAAGACATCTATGTATATAGCCTACCACACACGTGTACATGGTAATTACGAGTAAATTAACTGGTCTATCGTCTATCTCGGCTAGTAAGCACCAGGCTCGGCTGGATATGTGGATTCCAGCTCAACTAAGATGTGTGAACCAGCTTGATCAGGGACTTCAGAACCGACTGCGGCTTTACCGACTCTCCCTTGTCATTTTTCTGGTTTCCTGATCTTGGGGCTAGTGGGACCTGTGGTATCAATACCCAAGGAGCTCACTTTCACCTGCCACGACCGCTTAACAATGAAAGGAAATGCAGAACTAAGGTGAGTTAACTGAAGGACTACATATCCACAATTTCTGACTCCTGTAACTACGATAGAACCATGATCAAGTTCTTTTCCTGCGTAGACTCCACTGCTTCCTCTCTGATCTGACACCCAAGACGCATTTCAATATCTGCCACTAAATTCAATCAGAGTACAGTACAGTGCTCCTTTGAACGTTAACTTTGAACACTGCCGTTTCATCCATTTGCTGTGACGAAAGAAAGTTAACTACCAGTCAACCAAACTAGATAATTAAAGTCTCCTACGCGAGTGTATACTGTTATCTTGTTTGGTGGTTGGGAGGGGTTGTGTCTATGTCGCATCTTTGCGGAGGAGAGCTTGACCTCCGATGGCGCTAGTCGTTAGCGCGTCGGGCTCTTGACCGGAAGGTTGAGGGTTCGAGTCCCCACGGGGACTAGGGATGTTTGTCCTGAAAAACATCGGCAGAGCCTTGGGCAAGCTCTGGATAAAAACGGTTAGCCAACGTATGTCCTGCGGCAAACTGGACAACAGCTTCAGCGCGCGTAGTACCACATCTATGGCTGCGGGGCACGGCATAATTTAGCGTAAGCTATGATGTCCGTAGCGTATATACCTATCAAAAAAAAAAAAAAAAAAAAGACTCCGGAAGCGCTATATACTGAAGCGCCGGATAGATTTCGCGCACCACGTCCGGTGCAAAACTCGGAAGCGAATATCCGGATGAGCTCGTATCTACTTGTATAAACTGGCAACTGATTTTACGGATTTCATTTGGACTATCCGGTTTCGATAGCAAACTTCGAACGGATTAGCATTTGCGTATAAAGAAGCTAGTTTATTACAGTTACAGTTGAATTCCACCGTCATTCGTATTTCAGTTAGGCCGGAGAACGACTGAGTTATGATTCAGATCAATCGTCGTAACAACAACAAACAATTAACATTGAAAGACGAACAGATTGTATATAATATTATGTATCAGGATATTTTATTTTTGACAAAATTAAGAAACCAAAATTGTACTTATATTGCATTTATTTTATGTAAAATAATAGCGTATGTACTTGCATGTCATTGAATTTTATTGACACTTTCCTAAGCTATTTTTCGCAACGAGATTTTTTGGAAAAATACAAGTGAACTGAACTGAATTGAAAAACTCACCTGACATGAGTCCTTTCCTCCCTCTTTAAAACCAGCACAGGTGAACACGTCATAGATCGTTTCTCGACGACCGGCCTGCTGATACCAATCCTGGCAGTCTTTGTTAGGAATTACTGTGACATCTACTTCACGGAGGACATCTGGTGAGCTTCCTCCTCCTGAAAAGATTTACCAGTCTATTTATTTACTTCGTGATATTACATATTTGATTTGATTTGTACAACTCAGGTACACAATTTCGTGGTTATCCAACCAAATTGTTTGACCTTTATCAGGTAATATATACAACAATTGTTAAAAATCGAATTCGTACTCAAAATAAAAGGTAAAACATTGAAGTCAACACCCGAAATAAAAAATCTAACAACATAACTAAAAAAAAAACATTATTGTAAAAATCCACAAATTTCGGAATGAAGCTTTTACAATATCTTACCCGGTTACATGCGATCGGCATGAGATCACAGATTAAAACTACATTAAAACAGGACTAGTCTTTATCAAATATATATACAATTATTTTAGCCATTCGAAGGCTCGGGGCAATAGCACAGTCGATAGTAAAGGCGACAGAAATGGCCGGAGCGATATTCTGCATTTGGGTGTCTATAACCTTTAAAAGCGGATTTTCGGAAAGTTCTATCCCCGCAACAAAACTAACTATCGCTTTCCGTCTCATCACTTCAAAAGCATCGGTACCATTGCTTCTGCCTTCTAGTACTATATATTCAATACCAGCTTGTCACAGTCCCTGACAAGCTGGCTATCAAAGCATTAGCTGCGTTTTTGCTGATACCACGGTATCTGATACACGGTCTAAAGTCGTTTTCGCAGCTATCGTGGTATCTGATACCAGGGTCAAAAGGCATTTTTGCAGCTGTCGTGGTATCTGGCCAGTTACCGTGGTAACAGATATCCAGATATCACGGTCCAACCGTGGTATCTGGAAAGTCATCTCACTTTCATCAGATTTTGTCAAAACAGTGAGAAAGAAGTTTAGCACTGAGTGATGTAACTGGATGTCAGTTTTTCTTTTGGGATGACTACGAAAAGTGCAATTTCGGTAATAGTCGTTTTTGCAGTGGACCGTATATCAGATACCACGGTGACTGCAAAAACGACTAATTGCAAATCCAGTTACCGTGGTAACAGATACCATGGTATCTGCAAAAACGCAACTATTGACACCATTTCTTCTGGTACCATACATTCGATACCAGCTTGTCACACTCCCTGACAGTCAGCCATCTAGCGGGTTTAGATTGCGACACCAGAAAAAAATTCTCTTAAATGTTTGCAAGGCTCTCATCAAATCAAAAGCATCGACACCATTGCTTCTGGTACCATCTATACCAGCTTGTCACCGTCCCTGACAAGCTGGCTCTGCGTACCGACAAACTACCTAGATCGGACACTCAAACTTTTATATTGGGGAACGCCGACGATATGACAGCAAGGCTAAAGGCCGATAGAAAATATGAAGTAATGACGTCCTAGATGAGACATTGTTCTCGTTAGTGTTGGTCGAGTGCATTTTTAACTTCGTAGCAACATGAGTTCAGAAGGAGGGTACTAGCCCATCCGTTCTTGCCCTCAGTCAGCCATCTAGCGGGCTTAGATTGCGAAAACCTGAAGAAAAGTCTCTTAAATGTTAGCAAGGTGATGACTTTTCTTCAGTCCCAAACGCTAGGCAATGGGGGAAGGGAGGGGGGGGGGGGCAAGTCACATATGGAAGTTCAGCCTTTTCACAGACGGCCTCACACCATCTAGAGGTAACGTTCCGATACAGCGTTGAGATTTCGAACACGCGGATTCTCTCCCCCCCCCAGACGAATACGCATTAATTCCTTAAAGTGGAAAGTTCAACAAGGATACTAACGGTGACAAATGTTATTTTTGTCACGATAAAACCCCTTGCATACCATTGAATCTTTACGTCAGTATTTGTCCCGCCATGTGTTCCGTTATGTAGCCTGTGTGTGTTATTAAGAATGATAGCCTATTTGTAAAGTTAATCAAATTTTTTCACAAGCAAGTTTTTGTCTAATAGACCTTACGGGGAATGAACTGATTAGATAAGCTTGCTTTGAGCGGGATCACTATAGTCCTGTAGCCTGTTCTCTTTTGCCGACTGTAATAGCTTACGAATTACGTTTACAAGCCCCTCGGTAACGCAGTGGGTCCAGTCTAGGAAGTTCAGTGGGCGGCTGCGCAAAAGTGCGCAGGTGGAATTGCTGTAGGCTTCGATCATCGCTCGTTTTAAAGACATGCATCTGGAGCCCCTGGAAGACGCACTGTCAGTCGTTGGTTCGGTTGCTTGCCGTTACGATGCCAGTGTTTGTGTCAGGTCGTGTCTGTATTTAAGGTCAGATCTATAATTCGGTTAACCTATGGTTTGATACTTTACTTGGTGTCACTTTATTAATTTTCGACGTACATTATTAACCTTAAATCTTTAATTAAATACCCTATTTTCGTAAAGGCGTTCTGTATCTGTTTCGGGACAGGGTTGCCTCGGTACGGTAATTTGGCTGCAAGCGCCCCAGAAACCCAGTTCGGATTGTCACGCTACCTACCAGCTAGGGAAATCGGTTCCCGGGCCACTACGGCGGGCGCTACACTGGTCTGAAGATCTTGAGTTCAAAACAACTAAATATGTATTTCACTTACCGTACGACGTTCTGCCCCAGCCACTGACTGTGCCCGTTTGACCAACGAAACTGGTATCTTTCTCTGGAAGACAGACGGGTATGATATTCTCTCGGTACTGGACGTCGCGAGAAAGCCGAATGAGAGCAATGTCGTTCTGGAAATCTTCAGGCTTATAATTTGGATGGACCTGCAAAACAAGGCGGTTATTGTCGCGTGGCTTGCACGTGGGCCCACCTGCAAGAGCCTATAATGGTTGTTTTGTCGTAACTAATCTTCTTGTTCTTAAAGCTTAACCGAAGAGAGCTGAGATATGATAGTCTGGTTACCCATCATATTTTTACCTAAATACGCTAGAAAACCCGACAACAACGCGTTGCTTCGTTGATTTGTTATCCACGAATATTGAATTTTAGCTGTCGAGTTTATTCTTTCGCAATTGTTGACGTCCCTCTATGTTTGAAATGTTTAGGAACTACAGCGGCAAACAATTGCCAAAAAATAACCAGCAATGGCGGATTTTCATTATTCAAGCCAGGAAGATGAAAAGTGACCAGGATGCACTTCACATTCGCCCATACACGTTAATTTTGATGCGAGTATGCAGTCTGGAATAGAACATTTCAGAATCTTCACTTTGCTGGCCATTGAGACGCATGCTTTTGCAGATATTCAAACTCTCCGCCACTTGACGAATTTTTATTTGTCGTGCAAGCAGCGGAGATTCCCAACGTCACTACTACGCGACGAAAAAAATAAAAATCCATTAGAGGACTCAAAATAATTCAGTGTATTCAAAATCAAAGGTCTAAAAATCAGTTGGCTTTTCAGTTAAACTTTAAGGCGACAGATGTTAACGCAAAGGTATGGTTCTTTATTTGAAGAAGGTTGGCGACACACTCAATACAGAAGGTGAAACGACGACCCCAAGACCCAGGTCTGGTTACCCCCCTTTTCCTATAAGCTGATCGGATACGTGAATCCCTGGATGAAGTTCATGTCCAGCGTGGGAAGGACCCTTTTGCAAATCCTGCCTGTATACCCCAGACCCTTCTTTTAGGCCACGCAACGACCACTGCGCGTGCTATAGCAACTTACGTATATCGTGATGTTGGCACAGAGGGAAAGATTGGCTGCCGATCCTTTTTTATCCCCGCATATAATGAAGAAATCCGAAATAAACATACCGAGCAGAGATAAGAACCTAAATATTAGTTGCGTTTTTGCAGATACAATGTATCTGATACCACTGTCTAAAGTCGTTTTTGCATTTATCGTGGTATCTGATACCACGGTCAAAAGGCGTTTTTGCAGTTATCGTGGTACCTGATATTCTGATACCACGGTCCGAACGTGGTAACTGATCATAGTATCTGAAAAAGTCATCTCACTTTCATCAATTTTTGTCAAATTGGTGGGAAAGAAGTTTGTGACTGGATATCAGTTTTCTTTTGGGATGACTTCGAAAAGCGCAATTGCCGCTTTTGCACAGCAACCGTATATCAGACACCACGGTAACTGCAAAAACGACTAATTGCGGATCCAGTTACCGTGGTAACAGATACCATGGTATCTGCAAAAACGCAACTATTCCTTCAGCCCAAGCTGAGTGCGAATCATATTTAACACCGCAAAACGGGCAATTCGGCTACAATTTATTAGAGTTATACTTCGCACCTTCTTGGCAAGGGTCCTTTTCGGGCACAAGCTGGAAAATGAACTTTCCAGCTACTATTTCAACTCACGTATATCGAGAGTTGGCACACAAGGAAAGATTGACTGCCGCGATCCTGGATATACCACATCATGAGTGAAAATGAACTTTCCAGCTTGAAGTTGATTTTCCAGCTTGAGCCTGAAGAGGACCCTTGCCAAGAAGGGTTGAAATATAGCTTTCATAAAATGTAGCTGACGTATCCGTTTTGCAGCGTCAAACTAAGAACCTTTGGTACTTCGCATATGAAGCTGGTGATCAATGCAGCATTAACTGCATTATAGGCAAGGCTGCCCCACCTTAAACTCATGGCTTGTATCATAGATGACGTGGTGTTGAAGCTTATATCACTCACTTCAAAGTTGCAGTATGTACCGTATCGTATGCCAATTCACCATGCCACCTATTTTTTTTTTTTTTTTTTTTTTTACAGTTCCATGATTTGCAATTTAGCCAAATCTAATCATGGCAAGCCTTTTCACAATTAAGTCTAGCGTCATTTGTGACTGGTTCAGTCGGAGTTACGGACTCTAATGGACTCATTTACAAAGTTATCTGCGATATTCGTCAGGATTGCGCGTAATAGGTAAGGGGGAGCAAGGCTTACCTCTTTTCTTTCAATGTCAAAGTCTTCGCTAGGATATGGTTCGTTATCGCTGCCACGAATGTTATATTCTCCTAGGCGAACTTTTAAGCTGTTGCTTGGCGTGCTAGAAGAGTAAAACATTTTAATTAATTAGCATCAAGAAAGAAAAAGAAAAAACGCAATTAATTTTTATCACAGTAGAAGAAATAAATAATTAACATGAACAATATTTCATTAACAACAAATCGAGACTGCTGAAAGCAACGTATCATGTCTTAGTGCCCTGACCGCATCCTAGTCCACCATTGGGAATCTCCCTAAAACAATGCTACCCTGTTGTACCTCGGGCGCCATTTAATCCTCATTCCCAACCAAGGCGGAAACACCTATGCCATCTAGGCAATAAGTTCAGATTATTGGCGGCAGATGATGTGTGTCTTGTATCGTCACTGTGACCTAATATTATGTTACCTGGATGATGCTGGTCCGTCAGCATCATCACGTTTCCGGATCACAAGCTACACCGTCAACAACTTCTACCACCTTGTTGAACCGAAGGAGACTTTATACTACTGAGAAGTATACATTTATTTTATTTGGAGAGAAAGAGAACAGTGTGTCTGAGCCCTAGGCCATCTTAGGCATCCCTACCCCTCGTTTGCTGATTGGTTCTGCGAGAGGAAACAAGGTCTTCAGAAGATTATCACGCTATCCACAAGGCCCCAACGACCCCTGTTCAAGACCTAGCCTAATCTCCACCCTCGAAACCACATCATACACCAGCGTTTTGCGGCGGTACCATTGCAGGAGTAACGTTTGTAAATATCGTCAGAACAGACTTATCCGTTTGGCACAGTCAAATACGCACTTTCAACCCTGTTGGGGGGTAGTATCTTTTGCTCGGTGTGCATCTTCTTGAATTAATTCAAATACCTAATTATTCACATCATACACCCAATCGAGCGCTAGAACCTCTTGGAGAATTCAACTAGCCACTCAGCGAAACCAAACAGTACGCAATTTGATCACACAGCAGAGTGCTTACCTATTTCTAGTCGCTTAGAGCATTCCGTAAAAAATATGCACGGGCGACAGGGTCTTTTCGATACACAGCAAGAGCCAGATACCAACTCTGAGTCAAATACAAATGAGAATATCGTTCTATATTTTTTTCAAGTCAAAGAGTACAAAATACCAGTGAGGAGTCGTTTAAGACGGGGAGTAAAAAATGCATTAAGTTGCTTACTTGTGTACGCAATGAGCTGCCGTGATGACCCATCGCCGGTTGATCAAGGCGCCACCACATGAGATGCGGCGGGAAAGAAAGCTCGACTTTACTAGTGCAACCTAGTGATTTAAAGATAGAATTAACACGGCAACAAAAAAGTAGCAGAGAAAAGCGGGGTCCTACACCTGGTTTGGATGTGTTGCTGCGGACAAACGATGAGGGTCTAGCGGTAGCAGACTGGAGTTCCCGCATATAAATTTCCATATCCAGAAATTAAAATTTGTTCAACTTTCCTGGATACCCGCACCACACAAAGAGACAATGAACACGAAAGTGAGATAGTAAGACAAATCAGAGATGTCAAGACGGTAGTCAGTAGCAAGGTAAGCGGCTAGTTGTAACCAGTTAAGTCAATGTGAAGTTGGCTCAGTCTTGTAGGCTAAGTAAACAGTCTACGACTTGGCTAAGCTATAATCTCATGCTGTAGTTATGGAACAATGGGTTTCCCAAGCCATTTTACCTTCCATCGGAGATTCAAGAGCCTGTTACGAACTGGGGTCTTACTGAAGCTCGTGAAATTAAAATAACTTTATAGCGCTCTCAACCCAATCTAGGAAAAATGCAAACCTGTGTTTCGTGAGTTTTTCCCGAAAGACGAAAACTAAAGACCAACGAACTGCTAAGAAGCAACTGAAGGGGTATTTACTAAGATTGACTTGATTAATCTATTTTAATATCCTCCTAGATTTGGATCCCAGTGGAACCCGCTTTCCGTCAATTCGATGGGAAAACTGGGAAGGAACGGCGGAAAAACTCCCAGAGGGGGGCGGAATCCGGCAGGCGGAGTGGAGACCACCTTCTACCGGACTGTAACTTAATAGGAAAAAAAAAAACGCTGCACGGGATTTCTGCTCACGTGGCACCCACAAGGCAGGAAGCGAAAGGTAGCGGAACCCTGCTACGTTGTTACTTACATTGTTCGCGAGTTCGGATCCTGGTTCCGTCTTACCTTACGCCAAATTATCAGTCAGTCGTAACGTCTTAATTATAGTAAAATTACTACCGTCGTCCTGTCTTTTTCGGGTCATGAAAAAACTAGAAAATCACGACATTCTGTGATTAATTTTCTCAGCGTGAGATCACAAGTCCGTGAAGCTGTGCACAAAAGCGTGAAGCGTCAAGCTGTAAACACAGAGTCTGTAATTAATAACGGTCATGATTAGTTTCTTGTACTGAGGCTGTCAGTCACAATTTATAGCTATTCTAGCAGGAATACACGACTGATAAAGAACATGCCTAAAAAATAAGTCTTCCTTCAGCCCATGGTGGCTGAGAATCATGAATCGCAAAACGGTAAGTCGGCTGTGATTCAATTTTATTATAGGCTCGTTATACAGCCTGAAGAGGAGCCTTGCCTATAAGGGCCGAAATATCCCCTGGAATAAATCTCAGCCGACTTCAGGGTTACCCAGTCTCCGGCAATACTCCTGATGTCGACGAAGAATCGCTGTGTGCCCAGCGAAGAGCCAGAGACGTCACCACAACAAACGTTGTTGATTCGTTTACATAGGTTTTGAGTCAGTCTTTTGGATGACGGTCCTCGTTCTTCGCTAGGATCACTGGCGTGTTTCGGACTTGTTGTCATATACAGTTTTGGATGTATACCCTTTCCGGGCACCGAGCGATGCCAATAGAGAGATTGCACCATACCCGAAGAAAACGGACGGGAGAATAACAAAAAAATTTAACATTAGGAAGCATAGGACTTTAAACTTCGAGACTAAATTACCGGCCTTGGATAGCTGCTGTAAGTCTGAAAGTTGTTGTAATTGTTATCTGGCTTCTTCTTGTTGGAATAATACAACTTTTGTAAATTAAAGGAACAGTAAACTTGACTACGCAACTTTCGGCCATCGAATCGCCCGGGGGGCTTGGATAAATATACAGGGTCTTATTGTCGCCAGAAACCCCCTTCCTTGTCATCTCGAACTCCCTCCTTAGTGTTCCTAAAGCTAGCTGGCAGGCCCTTGCCCCTTATGCACTGTAATTATGCACTCATGTACTGTAAAAGTTCGCCTTTTTACATGGAGACTATAGAGTAACGACCTCCCCGACAAGGCGGCCGGGGTTCGATTCCTAGTCGCGGCACACAAACCTTTTGCTTTTGCGAGCCTTTTGCTCAAAGTCGAATTCTCGGAAAATGCCCAGAAACTGCAATGGTCGTAACGAGAATTTTTCTTACTCTCAATATCGACTCAGGGTACATTCTTGATATGTTAACTAGCTCCCCGAGTCAAGTTTGAGTCAAGTTTTCTGTTCCTTTAATGTTCTTTTTTATGAGAGTTTGAAGGCTTGAAAGTTTGTAAACAAAGAGGATCTCGCGTCCTATTGGTCAGCTATGACGCGTTCCTTGACGTCGCCGTCATAACCGACCAATAGGACGCGAGCCTCCGTCTTTGTTTACAAACTTTGAAGCCTTCAAACTCTCATAAAAAAGAATATTAATTTGCAAAAGTTGTATTATTCCAACAAGAAGAGGCCAGATAACGATTCCCAACAACTCTCTGATTCAGAGCAGCTATCCAAGGCCGGCAGTTTAGTCTCAAAGTTGAAAGTCCTATACCTCGTAATGTTAATTTTCTTTGTTATTCTCCCGACGATGATGCTGTAGAAATATCCGTTTTCTTCGGGTAGGGCGAAATCTCTCTATACCGGTGACGGTCAAAAATTAGGCGATTCATCTTTCAACTCCTCTATATAATAATGTTGATTTGATTATACTAACACGTGGCAATCGGTGCTGGCACCGGCAGAGAACTGGGCACATGGTGTACACCAGAATGAGAGTAGGTTTAGCGCAATCCATGCCTGTCCAAGCTGCATACTGCAGTACAAACCCTATATAGTCCTCAGGATCTTGGTGTCATTGGTAATTATATACTGATACCAAGGGTTCATAATAAGATTAATAAGTTCTTCATAACTTGGCTATTCACAACCATCTTCTACTAACTATCCTTTAGAAAAGCGATCTTCATTAGAGGTCCTATATTCGTCTTCGATTGGTTCCTAGTTGGCCTTTCGTTCAATATCATAATTGTGAATAGTTACTTAATATGGTCCAGCGAAGAAATAGCTGGTACCACACGGGAAGTCTTAAAAAGCGGCCAACCATCACGTGACCGGCATGTGCGTAACCACCGTCAAATCAGACAGATTGTAACAACGGACAATACAAGATATAGACAGAACCGTTCGGAGGCAATTTATTGCTTTGCTCTCAAGTTGTCACCTGCTGATTCGTGTGCAAGTTGTCACCCATAGACGTGTCCGCCTGGCAATTTAGAAAGACGATTTCTCATAAATAAATAAATAAATAAACTCTTTATTTCCATAATAGCACGTGGCTAGCGGCGGACGTCATACGTTACAAAAATAAAACGATTTATACTATATACAATTAATTAACATTTCAGACGTCTAACGTTTTTCCCATCGATTCGTCATTGAAGTGGCCCACGAAGTAAGGGACGAAGGACGATAGGTATCTCTTTGAAGATTTTCGGGGCGGTGGATAGAGGAGTTGGCATCTTGAAGTGAGGATTCCTCGACGAGTACTCGGCCCACTGCTGCGTGCCTCTTGAAAATCAGGCAGGATTTTACGGTGAGCCTCGGACTGCAGGCATTGTTTCCCGAAGCGCATGGTGAGGTCGTGACGCCTTTCAGCCAGCCTTTGCAGCCTCAGTTTTTGCAGGCTGTCATCATAGGACATGTAATTAGCCCCAAGCATAATTTTACATGCCCGTTTCTGGATATTTTCAAGTTTTTCGGTTTGCACAGCAGTTAGTCCTGGATGCCAAGCTGGACAGGCGTATTCGGTCTGGGACCGGACGTACATGCAGTATAGCCCACGCATAATTGAGACGTTGATATTGAATCGGGTAAGGCATGCAAACGATTTCAGACATAGGGCAGCCTTTTGGAGAATGGATTCAACATGCGGATCCCATTTAAGGTTGCTTTTGAAAATCACCCCCAAAATTTTTATTTGATCCTTGATGTCTAGTCCAATATCGTCTTGCGGGGGGATCGCAGATTTTAAGAAGCTAACTTGTAACACATGGCTCTTTGTTTCGCTAACAGTAAGCATGACATCTTGAAGGTCGTGTTTTAGCTTGGAAAATATAGATGAGATGGTGATTTCCTCTGCGACCCTAGTTGAGGTTCGGAATGAAATGCTCGACAGGTCGTCGGCGAACTTGTAGCGACTCTGTGATTCTGCTAGGACGGAGTTGAACACGATCAGGAAAAGTAGCGGTCCTAATTTTGTCCCTTGAGGGGCTCCACACCAAATTTCAGCAAATTCAGATACTTCTTTGTCTCCGAGCTCGACACAGTGCCTCCGTTTGTGCAAGAAACTGGCTACCATACGCAAAAGAAACTGCCGAGCGCCCATTTCTTTCGCTCGGTTGATGGCTACTCGGTGATTAAGGCTGTCGAAAGCCTTTACGATGTCACTGATTAGCACTTCTGCGTATGCCTCATCTTTCTCGAGATGTCTCATCAGATCATCAATGAGGCTTACGAGATAGTGGGTGGTGTTGTGTTTGGGCCGGAACCCAAATTGCCGGGGATCTAAATTTGCTTCGATGTCTTCGAATAGATATTCATAAATGAAACCTTCAAACACCTTAGAAAGACACGGTGTTTTTGAGATAGGGCGCAGGTCGTTCGGCGAAAGCGGTTTTTTTACTTTGGGAATAGGAGTTATATAGGCTGACTTGAAGCAGTCAGGAAATGCACCATCGATGAGACATTGGTTGAAACAGGCTGCCAGAATGGGACCAAGTTCCTCGGAGCACGTAGCTATCAGCTCGATAGGAATTTCTAGGGGGTAGTTACTCTTCCTGGTGTCTAGTCGTTTGAGCTTCTCGCATACTGCTTGTGGGTGAATGATCGGGATTTCTTCGACGGGTCCATTTTCAGGTAGCTCGGCTAGAGGTGGGTGCGTGCGACAGATATTTGCGAAGTGCGAGTTGATCTGGTTAGCACTTACGGGTTTACCATCAACTCCATAAATAGTTGTCTGTTTTCGATTTTGTCCCATAATCTCCTGGACTTTTTGGTGGAATCTAGAAGGATTAGATTTCCATAGCTTGTTCACTACTTGAGCACCAAATTCCTTTTTTGATCTCTCATGGCACGATTAATATTTTTCGTGTTTTTTTTTTACCTTAATACAATTATTTTTACCTTGATACTTATCGAAAATTTAGTCTGACATTGTAATCTTGTTTGTTTACTGCACTATTTTCACACAAGCACGTAACAGTTCAGTAATTTGTTTAAGTATGATCCTTGATAATCGAAAGCTTCATTTTTTTTATTTTTTTTTTACTACTCTATTCATTTTCCTTTTCTTTCTTCAATGCTCTATTTTGTCATAGGCACGTAAAAAATCCGAGGAGCTCACTGTTCAGAATATGTTTTCTGTGTTTATAACCAAAGCCAATGGGGCAGAGCGAGGCCGAAAACATCTGGGAATGGTTTGTAATATTTCAAGAAGCCCGGCAGTTCCAAATCAGTGATGTATACTGAAGCTGAAACTGTATCTATTGCGACTTGTGATTTAAGGGTTTTTGTTTATTTATTATTTTTTTTTCCAAAAAACGCTAAGCTAAAAGCTTGTCGCTATAAAAGGCGTTTCGGGAATTTTGGGAGCTGCAACGTTTGGGAGTTCGTATTCCAACCCTTTCCATATGGACAAGCAAAGTGGGTGAGAACGTGTGAATTTTACGCAGGCTGAGTCTGTGTTGCGTGAAAGGAGGTGAACGGGGTACAGAACAAAAAAGAAAAATAGGTGTCATACCTGCCAAGGAACGGCTCCAAACTTTGTGTCGTGACCTCCAACGATACGA
The DNA here is from genome assembly GCA_023053555.1 of Branchinecta lindahli. NCBI lineage: Eukaryota > Metazoa > Arthropoda > Branchiopoda > Anostraca > Branchinectidae > Branchinecta > Branchinecta lindahli. The sequence goes on along the minus strand of JAKZAO010000006.1, from coordinate 1,305,947 downwards.
TTCGTTCGCGCATAGACTTGTCCGCATTCTAGAATGAAAATATTAAGTAAACACCAAGGTTATATACAAATAGACACACTGAAGTCGTAAGCGTCGAGTCTAGTAAGCGTCGAAAAAGAAGCAAAAAAACAGTCCGTCTTCCAAAAATATGAACCGAGTATTTAGCTTTGACGACCTCGCTTCTGTGGGCTATTCGTTCAGGCATCCCTCACCCCTTTGATTCAGAGATGGACGAATCCGAATTCCGAGCATAGGATTCGAATCTCAATCCAGGGCCAGGTACAAACCCGACCTCCCAGCAGATCAAATCGTATAAGTGGGTTATGATTTAATAATCTATGGTGACAAAAAAGTACTAATGCCTAAGGCAAATGCGACGGTTAATTGCCTTGCCAACGAACTATCTCTTTTAGACGAGTTTTCACTGTGGTTGGGATCTGACCTAAGTACAATGTGTAAAAAAAAAGAAAGGAAACTGGAAGGATGAAGCAGAAACATTTAAGCGGATTTGAATCCAAATCCGGCCTGCAAACAGATAAATCAAATCAAGCCAAAAGTAAGAACCATGCATAGATTCGGATTCAAATTTAGTTTGATGTAAGGTAACAGTAGTAATGTTGGATCATAAAGGCTTTCGCCTCTACATATCTCGAAGAAACTGGCAATGATCTTTTCTGTGGTAGACTGTGTAGTATCCATATTATAGGATACAACATTAACTGTCATCATCATCGTCACTCTGTGACGAGACATACCTTTGATGACACTATTCACTCCAATTAGTTCTTCGGCACCGTTCAAAGTTAGCCGACGTCCAAAGTAACAGGTTGGAGGTTTTCTAGGAATTAAAAATCATAGAAGGTCATCTGTCTGGGAATTATCGCACAGGGAGCACTTTCTATAGTCCTGCCCCTATTTCGGTTCGATTTGTTTCTTTGTAAAATGTAGTAACTTTTTGTTTCGGGTGCTTTTGTAACTTTTCATGATCGTCAAAGTTTTAGTATAAAATAACTGACTACTACTACCGCTACTATATAGTAGGCTGAGAAAGCGACGTCCATTTAGTGTGGAGTGGGGGCCAACGAACCTGCGGATAAACAAGCAACCCGATTCTTCTCAGCAGCTTGGGGAAATTTGGGGTTGCTGACACTAAATCAATAGGGTAACCGCCCTTCCTGGAAACTGATCATAGTGTAACAAACCATATCCATTGTTCTAAATTAATGAAAGCTTTGAAAATTACCACTTTAATTACAATTTGCCAGCTAAACCAGAGGCGGCATGGTACAAGTAAAGGAGACTGTAATCAAGAGCCTTAACAGCCAAACCCCCCTCCCGAAAATATAGACTTACTCCATAAAGTAAGAACTAGTTAACTGTCGAGGTACTATGTCTCTCTGAAATCTACTCCAAAGGACCCATTTTGGAGAATGTGACCAAAATATGGGGTATTTTCCAGGGATACTAAGGAGTGACCCCAAGTCTGTACTTGGATACTCAAAAGGATATAACGCCCTTCCTCACCCAAGATAGCAGTAAACTTTATTCCCTTCCAGGGTTGGCAACAGAGCACATTTTCTCTGTAATTTCTACCCTCTCAAGCAAAATTACTATTTACATATTATTGTGCCATAGCGTTGGGGTCATCTTAGAGAAACCCCTTGGGCTTATCCGAATTAAGGTAACTCTTTCCAACAAAGGCAACTGGTGTTGAACTGAACTTGGTTGTACTCGAGGCGTGCTACTTCCTAATCTTACCGGTGGCTGACGTGGTACAGGAGGAGAATGGAACGTATTAGCAGAGGCGTTACTAGCCAAAATGTTTGAGGGGGAGGTATTTACCGACTGGCTGGTAAATTTTACCGACTGTTTTTGCAGAAAAAACTACTGTTTTCACGAAAAAAACGACAGTTTTGAAAACAAGAGCTGTAAGCTCATATGGCACTTGCAAGGCTTGGTAAAATGATGAAAGTAGGAATTCGCCAATGTGTGTGTTTGCTGTGATCATTTGTAAGCAAAATCCGACTGTTCTTAAGTGAAAATTGTTAAGTCCCTGATATGCCTGCCAAGTTTCATCGTCCTAGCACATGTCTAAACGTCTTGTCAGGATCACCGGAATTCCGGAACCCTCCCTCCAACTCCCCCACAGTACTCGGATCCGGTCCGGTCTTGTTAATTATGTATTCAGGGCTTGTGCTTATTGTTCCCCTAAAGTTTCATCTCGATCCGTCCACTCTGAACATGTCAAACAATTTCCGCCCCCCCCCCAACTGCCCCCAAAGTCACCGGATCCATCCCGGACTTGAAGTGTGACGTCTGAGACACGAGATCTTTCCAAATATCAAGTTTCATTAAGATCCGGTTCCCCGTTCAAAAGTTATAAATACGTCAACATTCCGGATTCCCCCTCCCTCCATCCTCCCCGGTGGTCGGATCGAGGAAATGACTGTTTCCAAGTTAGTTTGGTCGGGTCCCTCATATGCCTGCCAAGTTCCATCGTCCCAACACATGTGTAAGTATCTTAAGTCGGGATCACCGGAATTCCGGAACCCTCCCTCCAACTCCCCCCCCACAGTGCTCGGATCCGGTCCGGTCTTGTCAACTATGTATCTAGGGCTTGTGCTTGTTCTTCCCACCAAATTTCATCCCGATCCGTCCACTCTGAATATGTCACATTTTTTCCGACTCCCCCCTCCAACTCCCTTGAAATGTGACATCTGAGACACGAGGTCTTTCCAAACATCAAGTTTCATTAAGATCCGATTTCCCGTTCAAAAGTTATAAATACGTCAATATTCCGGATTCCCCATCCCCCCACTCCCCCCACGGTGGTCGGATCGGGGAAGTGACTATTTCCAAATTAGTTTGGTCGGGTCCCTGATATGCCTGCCAAGTTCCATCGTCCCAACACATGTGTAAGTATCTTAAGTCGGGATCACCGGAATTCCGGAACCCTCCCTCCAACTCCCCCCACGGTGCTCGGATCCGGTCCAGTCTTGTCAACTATGTATCTAGGGCTTGTGCTTGTTCTCCCCACCAAGTTTCATCCCGATCCGTCCACTCTGAATATGTCACATGGTTTCCGACTCCTCCCTCCAACTCCCCCCAAAGTCACCGGATCCATTCCGGACTTGAAATGTGACATCTGAGACACGAGGTCTTTCCAAACATCAAGTTTCATTAAGATCCGATTCCCCGTTCAAAAGTTTTAAATACGTAAATATTCCGGATTCCCCATCCCTCCACTCCCCCCACGGTGGTCGGATCGGGGCAAGTGACTATTTCCAAATTAGTTTGGTCGGGTCCCTGATACGCCTGCCAAGTTTCATCGTCCTAGCTCATCTGGAAGTACCGTAACTCGAGATGAGTGGCCTGACAGACCGACCGACCGACCGACCGACAGACCGACCGACCGACAGACCGACCGACCGACAGACCGAAAAGTGATCGGTATATGGCACTTGAGCGAAGCTGCAAGTGCCATAAAAAAACCGAGTGATTTTCAGAAAAACCAAACATTGGGGGAGGCGACTATTGGAGGGATGCAACTAAACTGTCAGAAGTTTGATAACAGAAAGCAAATGATCGCGCATCCTTGTGTTAAACGTTATATTGGATGCCAAGGATAGTTGTTATGTTTCAAAACAAAATATCCGCTCAAATTCATTATATTCTCCAAATATTCTTTACAACGAATAGCATAGGACGTCAACGAAATTAATAACAATTTTTGATTTAACAATGACTTATGGCGGTCACATTTAAACGACAACAAGTATAAATAAAAAGTCATCAGTTCATAAAATATAAAAATAATCGTAAAATATATATCTACAATTATGAAATGACAATATATACAATTAGGCTAGGTCAACAATACCTCGAAATATTTACAATTAGAAGTCATTTTGTTGCATCGAATTAAAATGTTTCACGAAATACGGCACGAAAGATTTGAGAAAACGATCCGACGAAGCAGCTGGAGGCATTTCTAATAGATGGTGTTTGAGATTTTTTGGTCCCCGGGTTATTTTCTCTTGTCTACTGCTTTGAAAACTTGGAAGTATTTCACGATGATGATCGGAATTCAACAGAGACATCCCAAAATTCATCAAGAGCTGATGTCTTCGCTGGCTCAGTGTCATCAGATTCAGTTTTGAAAGACTTGTATTGTAATCAGTGTAATCCAGTAATCCAATAATAATTTTGCACGCCTGTTTTCGTATTGACTCAATTTTGTCACTCTGTTCAATAGTTAGAGAGGCATGCCATAGACTACAAGCGTACTCAGTTACATGCCGGACGTAAGTCTTATAACAGATTAGGAGTGACTCAATTGCTGTTATTCGTTATTCGCTGTTTATTATTGCTGTTATTCGTTTACGGGGTATGTATCGCAGAGATGTTCTCGGTTCGATTTATACGGCTGTTACACTCCCTCATATTCTTTTTCCGTCTGCTTTCTTTTCTTCTTTCCGTCCTTCTGAACTTTCTGCGTTAAAAGTTACTTATTACAAATTTTCAAAATTCCTTCTTGGTTTCCCTATTTCTGCGAGTAATTCTCACCTAACTTCCAGTTTTAAAGTGAAGAATCCTCTGGAAACTCTGAACAGAAAAATTCAGAACTTTCATAAAAAGGCTGAAAACATTCTTGTCCATCACAACCTTTTTCCTTTCTTCACTAAAAAAGTGCCATGATTAGTTTATTTATTTTGATTTTGTGTTATCATTTGTATTTTATTGTAGATATAGAATGATAGTTTGTTTTTAACGGTCAGTTAATTGTTTGTGTACTATCTCTGAAGTGTTTGTGACATGTTGTTCTCTTTTTTGGGATCCCAAAACGTAAGTGGAGGGATACCTATGACATCGCAAAAGTTGTCCGTCCGTCTGTCCGTCTGTCCGTCCGTCCGTCTGTCCGTCCGTCTGTGAGCACGATAACTCTCGAAGGGAATGAGATATTTTGATGAAACTTGGTGTGAGCATTCTTTGGGTCAAGAGTAAGGTCGAGTTCGTAGATGGGCCCTGTAGGTCTACATTTAGGGGTGGGGGAGGGGGTTCAAATTAAGGGGCAAGTAAAATATTTTTATACAGCTAATGTGATAGTCGATTATGGGGCAAGAAGACCCGCTGAACACGAATATGATAACCATTTCCTCACCGGACAAGTAGTTCGTCCGGAATCCGGCCAAACCGGAAAGTTTGTTAAAAGTAAAAGTTTTATTTGAAGTTGAATAGAAGGTCGGTTTAGGGGTATGAAGGCATGCTGAACATGAATATGAAAGCCATTTTCTCGCCGGACAAGTAGTTAGCCCGGAATCCGGCCAAAACCGGAAAGTTTGTTAAAAGTAAAAGTTTTATTTGAAGTTGAGTAGATGCTCGATTTTGGGGTAAGAAGGCATGCTGAACATGAATATGAAAACCATTTTCTCGCCGGACAATTAGTTTACCCGTAATCCGGCTAAAACCGGAAAGTTCGTTAAAAGTAAAAGTTTCATTTGAAGTTGATTAGATGTTCGAATTTGGGGTAAAAAGGCATGCTGAAGACGAATATGAAAACCGTTTTCTCGCCGGACAAGTAGTTCACCCGGAATCCGGCTGAATCATGAAAATGTGTAATAAGTTATATTTGTACTTGAAGTTGATTAGACGTTGGATGTCCGTCCGTCTGTCTGTACGTTCGTCCGTCTGTAAGCACGATAACTCGCGATGGGAGTGAGATATGTTGATGAAACTTGGTGTGAGGATTCTTTGCGAGAGTAAGGTCGAGTTCGTAGATGGGCTTTTATTAGTTTTATTTCAAGTTGAAACCGGAAAGTTTCTTAAAAGTATAAGTTTTATTTGAAGTTAATTAGATGTTCGATTTAGGGGTAAGAAGACATGCTGAACACGATGGTGAAAACCATTTTTTGACCGGACAAGTAGTTAGCCCGGAATCCGGCCGAAACCGGAAAATTTGTTCAAAGCAAAAGTTTTATTTGAAGTTGATTAGACGTTCGATTTAGGGGTAAGAAGACATGCTGAACACGATGGTGAAAACCATTTTCTCGACGGACTAGTAGTTAGCCCGGAATCCGGCCGAAACCGGAAAATTTGTTAAAAGCAAAAGTTTTATTTGACGTTGATTAGATGTTAAGTTTAGGGGTAAGAAGACATGCTGAACACGATGGTGAAAACCATTTTCTCGCCGGACAAGTAGTTCGCCCGGAATCTGGCTGAAACCGGAAAATTTGTTAAAAGTAAAATTTGTATTTGAAGTTGATTAGATGATAGATTCAAGGGTGAGAAGAGACGCTGAATATGTATATGACAATCGTTTTTTTACCCTGACATATACTTCGTCCGGAATCCGGTTGAAACCGGATTTTTTTTATAAGTTAAAGTTTTATTTGAAGTTGATTAGACGTTCTTTATAGGGATAAGGAGATGCGCTGAATTCGTTTCTGAACTATCTTTTTTTTTGGCTGGACAAGTAGTTCGCTCGGAATTCGGCCGAAAACGGAAATTCGGCAGAAGTAAAGCAGGTAGTTTCGATCAGTATCGTCAAAATAAATATGGCTTATACAGGTATATCTGAAATTAATTTTCTCAGATGATTAGCCTGGCGAAGACTGGACCTGGCGTAGACAAGACGTAGTCAGGACGTAGTTGTCTGAGTCAAATATTAAATTTTTGGGATCCCATCGAAATCTTTGATCTTGTTTATATACTCTTCAGTTTTGAAGGAATCAAATAAATGAATGAATGAATGAATTGAGAGTCCAAATCGTCGCATTAGAAGAGAATTTATGTTTCGCGAAAAGATAAATTTAAAAGGGACATAACAGATACACTCTCATAACGTTTATCACAAGGATGCGCAAACATGTGTTATCTGATTGAGTGTAGTTTGAGGGTCACTGGAAAACCGGAACACCGGAACCTCCCTAACCTAACCTAACGAAAAGGTTAGACAAATAGGTTAGGTAAAAGGTTAACCTAACCTAACCTTTTACCTAACCTTTTGGTTAGGTTAGGTTAGGTTAACCTTTTACCTAACCTTTTGTGGCGGAGGTTCCGGTGTTCCGGTTTTCAAGTGACCCTAGTTTGAGTGATGAAAACAAATGTATGGTTCCAAAAAGTAAGAGTGGATGAAATGTGCGGAGATACTGTAAGGTTACTTGTGGTAGTGTGATTGGCGATACTCTAAGTGGTTTATTGTTAGCATTACTTGTGGCTGAAGTGGACGATATACTGGTGCGGGGTGAATAAGAAACGAATGAGACAACTAGTAAGGGATGAAAGCAAATTATGGAACCAAAAAGTAAGACATGATTAAATGCGCGGAGATGCTGTGAAATTAGCCTACTATTGGTAGACTTCAGTGACTGGTGGTGCTCTAGGTGGTTTACTCACAGTACTTGTGGCTAACGAGGATATAATGGTGTACGGGAGAACAAGAAACGAATGAGAGCGACACATCAAGTGAGCGATGAAACAAAAGCATCGTTCTAAAATGTAAGAGTGGGTTAAAAGTGCGGGGATGCTGTGATTTACTTGTGGTAGGCTTGGGTGGTTGGTGATATTCGAGGTGGCTTGCTGCTCACACTGCTCGTGGTTAACGCGGATAAACGTGCACAGTGGTGGCAGAACTAGTGGGACCATCGTGGGTAACTAGAAGCCACATACCCTCCCTGCCTTGTGGGTTCCCAGGCCAAACTGGATTCGGTGGTGGCTCCCCCGGATATCCAGGCCACCGGGTTGTCCTTTGGGTCGGAGAATAAGTGGGCAGTGGCCTGTATGGAGGCCAGAATGTATATGGTCTGTTCTGGTAGGAGTCCACGTTGGGAGGCCAGAGGTATGACTGGAGGTGGGAGGAAGTTTCGTCGGAGGTCTGTAGGTTGTTGATGGATATATGTTGCGGGATGTGTTTTGGGTTGCGTAGATTTGACTGGGTGTCTTCTAAATAGGGAGTAGTTAGGCATATGGCGATTATCACCAGGTTGTTTCTTCACTATTATCGAAGCTTGAAACTGTTTTTTTTTCCAGTCACCAACAATTTCTCGACCGGTTGCTCCTAAAGAGCAAACTTGACACTGCGAAGCCAAAAGCCCCTAATCGGAATACTGAACTCTAGTCTAGAACGATCATCTGAACGGAAATGATGCATTTTTAGTGGTTGCTGTGTATGGGTCAAAATCAGTTTGCCAACCAACCTTCCCCGGTTTACGCCTGCTCCATTTTTCTGTACTAACTTTATAATTTATTTTATTTTCTCCTAGACGACGGTGAGAGCTCTTTTAGAGCTCGGTTCTAACCGGCAGTCCCAAAGAAATGCCTGCTGCGAGTCACCGAGTTCAAGAGAATGAGAGTACTCCCTGCTCCGGGATCTTTCAGCGGCATCGCTCAACACTGCAAAAGAAACCCTGCAAAATCACTGGAACATAGGTATCACTTACTGGGGTCATTAAGGGAAGATAAAGCGGGTGCGCCGGTCGACGCCGTTACGGCCGCTGTAGTTGCAGTCGAAGGAAAAACGCAGCAGACCCAAATCCGTCCTCCGTTGCAGAGATCCATTGCTTTTCCACCACTGAAGACGCAGCCTATGGCTAGGCCGCATTCGTACTTATTGTCGTTGTAAGTGCAGCTAGTCGGAATAGCTGTGAAAAATAAGAAATTATAAAATATGCTAAGGAGCTCTCTACAGTCGCGAAACACCCTACTTCCTGTTAGATATAACCCAAATACTCTTATCGCGGACAGTCGTGTATCTGTTGTTTTGTACTATGATGTTTCAGATCCTTTAGTGTTGCAGATACCATCGCATCTGTTACCACGGTAACTGGATTAGTCGTTTTTGCAGTTACCGTGGTATCTAATACTACGATTGCTCTACAAAAACGACAATATTGCTGAAATTGCGCGTTTCAAAGTCGTCTGATATGTGAACTGATATCCAGTCACATCACTAGGTACCAAACTTCTTCCTAACCAATTTGACAAAATCCTAGGCTCTATTGTTGGTAATGATGAAAGTGAGATGACATTTTAGATACCACGGTAGGCTATCTGGCCAGATACCACAATAACTACAAAATCGCCTTTTGACCGTGGTATCAGATACCACGGTAAATGCAAAAAACGACTTTAGACCGTGGTATCAGATACCATGGTATCTGCAAAACGCAACTATTAGTTCTAAATGTTTTTTTAATTGTAAGTATTATGACTCCCTAATTGTCCATAGTCTTTATTATGAGACAGTTGTTAACGACCAAGTTTTTTTTTTATATCTTGTGATTCTAAGTGTTTATGTGACTATTACGATATACATGACGAAAATGTTGTGTTCAACTTCATCCTCGACGGAATTTTGGAAACGAACTGAGCGAGGGGTTGCCATTCTCGATTTCGTGTATCGTAAGTGACCGGTGCCGGGTGCCACGTTGTCAATAAAATTGTACCTTACTTGTGAGAATATTAAATCAGAATGTTTGAAAAAGAATCACCTAATTTCTGGTCGGATTGTGACCAGAATTGTGTTGTGGAATACTGAGTCGGTGCGGAGAAAGGGTGTACAGCAAGTGCGGGGGAGTGGGTAACCCTTCGGAACTGAACTCTCTATGCAATATCGTCAGACCACGTCCCCTGAACCTCCACTTTAAATACCTTTTTTCTTAGTTCTATTGACTACAAATACATTTTCAGCGTCTCTTAACACATTGGCAAGAAAAAATTGTAAAGAAAGGAAGTGATACTATCGTAAACGTCCTGGCCTACACATGTTGCAATTGTTTCTTTGCTTAATATGTCAAGGCCGAAGTTCTATTCAACATTCAATGTCGATGGAATTTAATATCGGAAGGCGGTATACCGGTGGAGCGCCAAACGGGAAGTTGTAAAAGAACAATAGTCACGCGTGTGGTAGCAAGGGTCAACTGCGTGATCACGATGAGACCGAAACTACAAATATATCGGTCGAAACAATGTCGGTTAATGCAAGCCAGAAAACCTGAAAGAGTAATACATAGATGGCACTTTATACAAGGGACTTTTACCGTGACTAATGAACCAAGAGTAACTTTTTTTGAATTTAGTGTAGAAGTCTAGGACTCCAATGTCGGAGCCACGTAGACAAACCAGGACCCACTTGACGGGGTCTCATGGTGAAAACCAAACAAATCCAAATGTAAATTTGATGGGGAATACGCCCTTGAGATGGAAATATTGTAGAAATAGTGAACTGAAAGACAAAAAACTTGTGACTTGGGGATGTGAACTGATTATATGAATTTGCCTTCGGTCGGGATCACTGTTCCTATGGCCGGCTTGTACCGGACTATTGTAGTGGTTTGCGAACTCTGTTCACAAGCCCCTCGGTAGCTCAAACGGTTAGAGTGTCTGCCTTGTAAGCGGAAGGTCCTGGGTTCAAATCCCGGCTGAGGAGCATTTTTGTCTTTCAGTTCACTATTTCTACAATACCTGAAAGAGTTCCCTCCGATCTTGTCAATCCCATAGAAATTTTCGACGAAGAACATATCGAAAAAGAACAACATACAAGAACATTAATCGCGCGTGGGAAGCACGAGGGGACATCGCCTAGGGACAAAAACTACTGATATTTCTCTTACCATATTGTTTCTAGCGCTAAAAGGGCGTCTAACTACTTGAAAGAATTCCTGACTCAATCTTCCTTCTTGGTGCCCTCGCGAGTAGTCCTAGATTTCGATGATATCCTCGATGAAGATATTTTCGCGACTTTCCAGTAGTGTGCTCGCGCATTGACGTCGTGGGATACAAGCAGCCATGATGAAAAGCAAAGTCACTACCCCCTTCTTGGTGAGAAATTTCACCCTATGAACGCGGCAAAAAACCGGGAAGCAAATCTGGTGTCCGTGCTCAAGGGAGCTTGGACGCTACGGTGTCAATGTACGAAGACAACGGAAATTTAAAGGACTATGACAATAATCCTATTTACTCCCCTAATCGGCCCATCCCGACCTTTCGAATTTCATATGGTATACCGTAAGCCCCCTAACGGCACTACACTGTTCTTTACGCTTGGCGAGACTGGAACTTATTTTCAACGGATCATGGTCCGGGTCAGGATTTCCGACGAGCTGATTGGACAGGAAGACCAGTTTTGTAATTTTTTCTGTTTCTATGTTCAAAGCAAAGGTGCATGGAGAAAGGCTTAAACAATGAAAACCGTTTGTACATTGCTGACAGGACTGCTGGTCAGTGATTTAAGCATATTATGATATAAACAACACTTTTCAGAATGGGTGTTAGGGAATATGTCCCAAATCGCGGAGGACTGAAGCTGCCTAGTAAAAGTTCCTACTAACCACCGTCATGTTGCTTGTGGTGGAAGTCACCACTGTTATACGCCTCCTCCACATAAGAATGATTCCTTGGCTTATGTCCTCCGTACGGCTTTCCCCCGAGGAACGGTCCCGGTCTTAATTCATCCTCAAATCCAAACGACAAATCCTGATCTGGGAACCTCACAGGTGGAACATTGAACCGATCGTGGTAGGATTCTAGTGAATTGTATCCAGGGATAAAGCGGGAAGAAGGCGGAGTTCTACGACTGTCTTGAATTCTTATTGGACGATCTCCTGGGCGGGACACGGGGTATGGCCCCTGAAGGCGGAATATGGTTGGCTGATGGCTTCGGGTGGGCGGTGTTGGTGGGCGCCATGAAGGAGGGCGTGACTTGTGGTGGCGATGAAAGACTACATCGTCTCGACCAGATTGGAACTCATATTGTTCAGTCCAAACGAGGGTAAACAATAAAGAAAGCCGTAGCAATATCATCTCTCGACCGCAGATCTTGGATACAACTCAGGGATCTTCCGCACTTGATTATCTAACTCCTTTAGAACTTCACTTATAATCAGCTACTCATGGAAAGTAAGGTCACCAATAAGAACTGAGCTCAATCGATCGTCCTGCACTTTTACGGGGCCTTACTTGTACTAAAGTGCTGAAGGAGAGTAGGGTCTAGTATACTGCTTTCATCTAATTCTATGACTCTACCATCGTCTGTATCAAGTTTCCGCATTCAGGCTTAACAAACCATGCACATGTTTCACAAAGAACCAGGGTAGTGTTTACGGGTCTACTTCTCCAACACACACACGCGTTCAGGTCATCGTACGAACAAAAATTTATCCAAGTGGTGCACGGACCTCAATTACCAAATCTTTACTGGTTAAAAACTAATTATTTCAAACAAAGCAATCGGTACACTGTCAAGGCTAGGGCTGTGATTGGTCACTTTAGCCGGACGCCGCCAAAGACCCGCGACGCCCGGGACTTTCGTTCTCAATCTGGAGCGTATACATAACACATACACGCATAACATGTGCTAAAATTAGGTTTTATCTGAACACGATCTCATCACAATTTCACTCTCGGTCAGTACTACGAGTGTATTTTCTGTCCGTTTAAAGGTTAAGGTTAACGGAGCAGGGATAATCGGTAGGCTAACGATGTTATTTGTGGGTTTTAGCGGGTCTATTACTCTGATCGCAACTATAATTGCGTTTTGATCGTGGTGCCGTCTTCTCACAAGGACCGCGGGTCGGAGCCGGGTTCGTCCAGGGGCCTGCGACTCCCTGTCAATCAACGAACCGGGCTCCGCCCCCGACTTCGGACTCAAATTTCACTTATTCCATCATTTCCGTTTGCAAACCTCGGAGGTTCTAAGGTGTCATATTTCCCGAATTGAAGGAATCACGGTTTGAACCGGCAAACGGGGAAAGTGGCCGGGACTATGACGGCCGTAGACAAGTTCGTATTTAGGGGTGGGAAGAGGTTTAGAAATTTAGGGAAATAATCGTCTCAGATCAGTCTTTTTAAAAGGTTTCAAAAATTTCAAAAGAACATGTAGAATCAGGCAATGCTAGGGCTCGGACGAGTAGTTTGGCTGGAATCAAGTCAAACCGGACATTTTTTTAATAATGATTTGATCCATTATACCTTTAGTGTATAAAAATAAATTTGGATGTGTCAATGTTTAATAAACATCAATCAACAAACACAGGTCAGAACTACATAGCTAAGAACAAATTAAAATTTTTAAACCTAATCATAGGACTGTAGAATTAGGAAATGCTAAAGTCCGGTCTTCACCTCCCGGAACTTCCGGAATCTGGGCTTCCAGATTATCCTTTGACGTCTTCTGTAAATTGCATCTGGAATATGAACCGGTCCGAAAGTATATCAAAATAATCCGGAAAAAGGGGGCTTTTGAACTTCCAGATTTCCGGAATTTTTAAGTATCGCAGAAGAAATTAACAAAAAAATCTCGGAAAATCTGGGAACCCAGATTCCGGAAGGTGAAGACCGGACTTAGTAGTTTTGTACCCGGACGAATCGCTTGGTCAACACCGGGGGTTATTGAATTAGCCTAATTAGCCGATGAATCTGACGAGAAAAGGCTAAAAAAGCACGCTGAACTTGGTACAAAGTTACTTTTTCGCATCGAACGGATAATCAGACTGGAATCCGGTAAAAACCAAATCCCGAGCCGGACCAAATTTACTGCAGATTTGACTAGAGGGGGTAGGCTATAAGTATAATAGTCTGTCGTGTGTTTCTCTCTTCGTTTTCCGTGATATATAGCCTTTGGCATAAATAAAGTTGTTATTATTAAAAGGGTATTTATTTATTTATTTATTTGTGACCCGCTTTTTGGATAACAGCGGAGTATGAGTAAATACACAAAGGAAAATACACTTATTAAAGCACTAAACAAGACAATGTAAATAAACATGACTACATTCTTTTCATATAATTTAGCAACACACTAAATAGACCTACAGAATTTTACACAATGACAAGCACATTAAACGGGTTCAGGATTGAAAAACTGGCCAATAATTTCGTGGGCTGACAAGGCAGGATGTTTGTGGAGGGTAAATAAATTTGAATGTGAACGAAGGAGTGTATTGATACTATCCTGGACATTAAAATTCGAAACCAATTTACGATTACGGAATGATTTTGGAAGATACATCAGAAATTTACAGTAGGCTACTTAAAGAAACAGCTTCTCAAATTTTTCACATCTTTTTTCCTTAGGATATGGTAAATTCCGGAACAGTTGTAAATATATGGGCCGCAAAAAGCACTATACAACCTTCCGAGCGCCTTGCGTGAATATTTTCCTCTATTTGGGACCAAACGCCCGTAACCAAATCTAATGGAATTTGATACACTTTTTAGAATAGAGGAGCAAGTTAAAGATAATGTGGATTTGAAGGTAATTCCGAGCCATTTCAGCGACTCGGACGATAAAATAGAAAAAGAACCAATTGCAACAGAAGGGCGCTCAGAGGTTGTTGTACGACCGAAACAAAGATATTCACATTTTGAAAGATTTATCTCAAGTCCAATGTCCGAGAGTTTGTTTGCTAAAATTTTCATATTTTTAGAAAGAGTAGATTTTGTACGGCTGACTAGGAGAATATCATCAGCATACGCAATGTAGCTGATAGAAATCTCCTTGAACAGATATGAAGGAAGAAGAGAATCCAAGCAATCAGAAATTGCAGACTTGAATATATATGGTGACAAAACTCCACCTTGGCGAACTCCATGGTTTACTGAAATATTTTCCGATAATTGACCCTGCCATTTTAACCGAACGGTAGAATTTGCGTACCAATACTTTAAAAGGCAAAGAATAGAGGAATTGACTCCAGAACGAGCAAGCGAATACAAAGCTTGAGAATGGACAACATTATCAAAAGCCCCAGAGATGTCTATGGAACAAATGTGTATGGTTGATCTGTTTAGGGTGGCCTGTCGCATTATTTTGGTCAGAACGTGGTGAGCATGCGCACAACCCGTACCATCTCTGAAACCCAATTGCATGTTTCCAAAATTACATTTTTTAAGAAGTTCGGGGAGAAGGACATATTCAAAAATTTTACTGAGTGTACAGTGTACATGATACTGTAATCGGACGGAAACTTTTGCACAGTTCAGGGTCCTTGCCTCGCTTAAGAACAGATGTTACGGTTCCAACAAAGAAGCTATTTGGACCTGAGATTGGGAAAGAAACATTTGGAACAGTAGTTGTAGATGTTGGATCAGAACAGGACATTCAGTTTTGAAGAACTCTGAAGAAAGACCATCGATATCAACGGATCCAGTCTTTTTGAGTCTGCAAACAGCCTTTTCAACAGCATTACTAGTAACCGCAAAAACCGATGACTGAGAAATTTTAACAGGGAGATACCTAGAAAGTAAAGACTCGAAATACTGTTGCACACGCATATTGCACTGACTGAACAAGTTGCGATAATGGTGCATCCAGTCAGAGGAGGTCAATTTTGAGGGAGACACTGTACAGCTCTTGTCCGAAAGAAGCACTTTTTTCCAAGACTTGCGGTCTGTAGGGGCATCAGCACCATTTAAACGTGCGGATTTTAAACAATTTTTATACTCCCGCTTTGTCTTCTTTTTGTATAAGATCATGAGGAGTCAGGAGTGAGGATATGGTATTAATTTGCGACTCGGGTGGATAAATGTAAATTCAGACCAAGTTGACTGCCAATCACATTTGTATATCAGGTTTGTATTTTTAGCTACGGGTTGAAGTCGAGCCTTGCCAAGAAGTGCCAACTAGGGGTCGGCACCGTTTCTGTTTCTGTTTTCTGTTCTGTTTTTTTACCACCGTTTTCTGTTCTGTTTTTTTCCAAAAAAACAGAATAACAGAAAACAGGTAGCCGTTTTTTAAGTACCGTTTCTGTTTCTGTTCCGTTTTTTATATGACCGTTTTTAGCCGTTTCTGTTTTTATTTTACCTGTTTTTTCCCGAATTCCGTTTTCTGGTTATGTCTTTGTTGTAGAAAAAGGGGATTTCAAAGCCGCGTCCGATTCGTTTCCTGGGAGGCAACCTCGGACCTTAATTAATGATCTTGTCGGCCGGTAGATGGTCCCTTGGGAGACCTTTGTGACCGCCAGTGGGTTGAGTTGATTTTGCGTTACTGACGTTTGAAATTCTCAGTTCATCTCGTGACCTTTGTCAGCCCATCCAAACAGTACATTTCTGCTTAGTCTTTTGAAGTTAGCAATAAGGACTATACTTGTCTTACGTCACAGGATGTTTGATGGTAAGTCGTAACCATATGTAGATGTCATCAGGTCAGAGAGAGTTTATTGACCTAAAAAGTACTGGCCTATGCCAGTGGTAGGCTGCTTTTTACCAAAACAGCATGTTTGAACTAGTTACCAGTTCGCCACTTCATCATTTCAAAATACTGTTCATGTTACTATTCAACCACTGATATTTACTCATCACCCGTATTTTTTGCTGACACTTTTGAAAGCCCGACTCTAACTAGAACAGCTCATCAAAATCACCATGACGAAATAGCTAAGAAGGATAATTTTTCGAAATTAGCAATTTTCTTGTTGGCACTTGACGACTCCATCTAGCAGTTCTGCTCTCCGACGCAACCGGCTGAACGCAAAATATTATTTTTCTCTAATATATTATTTTCTCGCATTTATGACACCACACTCCCCCGAGTCAACATCATGTTAAAACGAGATTTTTCACTCTTTCTCTCCCCTAAACTGAATGCCGCGAATTTTACCTCATTTTGGATCAAGGATGCCGCGGAATTGCCGCTTTTCGCGATCCCAAAACGTAAGTGGAGGGATACCTATGACATCGCTAAAGTTGACGTCTGTCCGTCCGTCAGCCTGAAAGCACGATAAATCTCGAAGAGAATAAGTTATTTTTTATGAAACTTGGTGGGAGCATCTTTGGGTCAAGGGAAAGGTCGAGTTCGTAGATGGGCTCTGTAGCCTACATTTAGGGGTGGAAGAGAGGAATATGAAAACCATTTTCTCGGCGGACTAGTACCTCGCCCGGAATCCGGCAAAAACCGGAAAATTTGTTAAAAGTACAAGTTTTATTTAAAGTAGATTAGATGTTCGATTTAGGGTAAGAAGGCATGTTAAAGAACTGATGTGACAATCATTTTCTACCCGGACAATTACTTTGACCGGAATCTAAGAAGGCAAGCTCAAGAACTGATGTGACAATCATTTTCTACCCGGACGATTACTTTGACCGGAATCTGGCCCAAACCAGAAATACTGTTAAACCAAAAGTTGTATTAGTAGTAATTAGATGTCCGATTTAGGGGTAAGACGAGATGCTGAATCCGTATATGACAATCATGTTTTAGCCGGACACGTAGATCTTCCGAGTATTGCTGGGTACTTTACGCACGAATGAAGTGAAAAAACGGAAATACCTGTTAAAACGGCCGTTTTTTTGCAAAAACAGGCCGTTTCTGTTTTTCCCGAAAAAAACGGAAAAACAGAAACGGTTTTCCGTTTTTTTCTCGCCGTTTCTGTTTCTGTTCCGTTTTTTGTTTGCCGTTTTTTACCGTTTCTGTTTTAGCCAAAAACAGAAACGGTGCCGACCCCTAGTGCCAACATTCATCGGACCATCATCGGACCAGTAGTTCCAACAGAGTCCTCCTGCATAAGCCAGAGATTGCTACAACTACAAATTTCTTGATCAAGTTGTTTGCTTAACATACAGTGGAGAAAGAAGGTGGGCTGAATATTTTCTTCTGGTACTTTTCTCACCTAATCAACAACTGAACCGGAATCCGGCAAAACTGCATATAGGCTAGCCTGAATATCAGCAGATCAAGTCAGCAGAGGCAGTCTACGAAAGACAATCATGTCTGGGGCCAGTTTCTTTCCTGTTAAAAGCGATGTCGAATGGATCAAGAAAGTCCAAAGATGGGTAAATATTCCTTGAGCGCAAGCTGACTTTGAAACATATATTCAAATATTATTTGAGTATGTACTCAAGAGTATGTACACTTTCGGTCTTGTTTGAGCAGACTAAATGCTATTTATTTGGTAGGTGAAATAAAGTAGACCTAAAAATCATTTAATTACATTTACATCCTATAAAGTTGCTGTCATTTAGGTATTCGGCGAAACGCAAACGCAGTCACTGAGGCTGTTTTCATACAAAAATTATGATGAATTTTATCACGTTTTGAACAAGAAATGGAAAGGGTAAAGGAAGGAGCTAATCACACTCGATAACCAGGCGAAAGAACCTTCAGTTCTGGCGTACACTGAAATACGAGTACAAACACACAAGAGTATCCTTTACATGGTCTATCGATCCATAATTAGAAACTTTATTTTCGTGGGAGTTTTCATAGCACGCCTTGTTGAAACGTGGTCGCTAACTGTGACAAATCATTCAGTAAGACGACAAACAACCGATTTTTTTTGCCAGATCGCATTTCATTTGATGCCAGTCTAGCGTAAAAGCCAAGATTTCGAGATATATCTTTTTTTACCGATGTTATCTATTCCATAAATCAATTCGTCCTCTGCGATTCCGATAACTCACGAAAGGATAGAGAAATTTAGATGAAAATCGGCTTATGAACACTTCACGTCAAGAGTGCGGTCGTGTTTGTCGACAGGCTTCTTTTCTCCGGGACGCTGTTTGACTTTTTTTTTTAAGGTCCGTCTACGGGTCCTCAACGTCTGCAAAACGCTTAGTAATCCGTGCCACCCCACCCTACGCTGGATAAGGAATGGGGGAGCTTCGCCAGTAATACAGCTTACCACATTCCCTGAAGCTGATATATTTTTCACTAATTTGTCAGAAAAACAGGTAACCACTCTCGGAAGGAATTCTTGTTTCGGTATTAGTTTCTTTTGCTTTTTGTTCTTTTCTATTTTGTTGTTTGGTTTGAGCAGATTTGAATTTATTACGAATGGTTTTTCAGACAAACTCCATCTTCACCTTCTCGATGGCATGGTGGGTTAAAAACCGATTATTATTCTACCCGACTGAAACAATTCTGAATATCCCGCTCCACCTCAGAAATTTTTTCCGGAACTTTTGATAGACAATCGTTATTTTCACGCCCCGGGTTTTGACAAGGCCATGAAAAAGCTGTTGAGTTACAGTTACTAGTACTTTAAGTGTCTAAACTGTACTTACATTGTGGCCTTCGTATCAGGTCCCATATTCCTCGTCCTTCCGTATCATTTCCTAGCGAATCATAATCTTCCTCCAAAAAATACGAATTTTCTATTGGCGAAAGCGAGCTCATGGGCGTGGTCTGACCTTCTTGGGGAGCTTCTGGCGTGGTAAGAGCTTCAGTGACATCTATTGTCGCTGGTGGTACAGAGACGTCAGTTTCAAAGAAGACCTTCGAAGTTGTGGCTTTTTTGAAAGGCGAGAGGGCGTTGATCTCGGAAGAAGCTGGAAAGAAAAAAACTTAGAGGAATTCATTGATATGGCAGAAAAAGGGAGATAAAGTGTTACCACTCGACAGGAAGTGTGAAAACAGCTATTCAATCCAATTCAATTTATTTTCGAAATTCCCTCACGGACGAAGCCGAACATTGAATTTTTTTCGTCATGCATATTCTCGTCACATAACTTAATAATTAATAACAAGTATACCTTTGTATCAGCTATACCACCAGCCAACATTAATAACAATACGCCCCTCATAAAATCCAATGACGAACTTCGGCCAGATGCGCTAGAGAAACAACGACAATCACACGTGAGATCTTGGTATAAGTTTTCCGAATGGTGAATACGCGATAAGGCCTTCACTTTATACCGAGTCGCACATTAGCCCCGTGGAAAATTCAACCAGCACTCAGCAGTGAAGTCGGAAGCCAGAAATGACAAACTTGATGTACATAGATCAGACATAGATGACAGAACAGAGTTGGGTAGTAATAGAGGCAAATGCATTTGAAACGGTTTCGAACATGGCTAAGCCTAAGAGAAATTGAAAATAGCCAAACAAACCTGGATAAACGTACACCAAGAAGTAACGTGTCATTGTTTACTTAAAAATAACTAAGCTGGAAGATATTTTATAAATGGCAGATGCCTATTTCAAGTTGTTAGACTACCCTCTTTCTCGCCGGTTCAATAATTATTCATTAGGTCTTATTGTATTCACTGACCCTAGCGGTTAACTCAAATCAATTTGTTTTATTTTTATCATTTCAGTCGGCAAAACATCATACACAACGCTCTCATCAAGAATCGTTTCCTGTGCGGGAGTGTCCAACTTATATTCACTAATGACCTTATAACATATATTTCTCATCTTCACCTTTCCTGTTCTTTTCCTTTTTCACACCTTTTCTTTTTGAAAACGGGGCGTATTTCAAGGATAAATTATGAATTAGGCTCAAAATAAATGATTGAAAACATATTCACTGTCAAATATTCTGATGATTTGTTTTTTTCCAATGATGGACACACCCGCCAAAATGGGGAAAGAGCGATGACATGAACGGCCATCGTAAATTTTTGTGAGGATAACGTAGTTGAATTTACATTTTGCATGTTTTCTTAACTTTACTCCCAAAATTATTTCCTTCAAAAACCTATTTCCTTTTCCTTGTTTAATTCGTTAGAATAAAATGTCATCATCATCATCATCAGATCAGAAACAATAGCACTTCTTTTACTAATACGTACATATCCCAGGTGAATGGTTTTTTTGTCTGCTGTTTTTATTAAGATCTATTTCGCGTTTGCTCAAGTCAGAAGCTTCTGAATCACACCTCTGTATGATCTCACAGTCGTGCCGAGTCCTGATCCAGGATGGGGGTTGGATGGGGGGTGACCCTGACGTAGAAATTCCAATGTCAACTCCACAAAAGAGTTTATGGAGCCATTTTCCTGACATATCCTCCAAGACTGCGCATTCCGAGCCTACCTGCAACTCCTGGCTACAGAAGAAAGGGAGGAGAAATATTACAAGTGTTCAAAATACTTCTCCATTCACAACCGATCAGCAAGTGCGGACAAAGAGTCACTCTCGAAAACTACAGCGGAAGTTTGGCTCAACTAGAGTTAGGGTTCGTTCCAGCTCTTTTTCGTAGTTACTTCGGAGTAACTACGTGTGACGTCACAAATTAACTACTACCTGGAACGGTCGAAGTTACTACGGGACGAGATAATGCGCGTTGTCTCTCATTGCTGCCCCGAGTTCTCTTCTCAAGACGGCTCTTGGAAAGTGAAAGTTAGCTAAGATGATCGGGTACTATCTTTACAGAAAGTTACTTCGAAGTGACGGTCTTCCTTGTGCTCCCCGTAACTTTTCGACAAGCTGGAACGGTGAAAGTGACTGAAAAGTAACTATTTCGTAACTTTCGGGCAGAGCTGGAACGAACCCTTAGTGAGCAGTTCTTCTCCAACAGGGTGATTCCCTTGTGGAATACTTTGTCAGAAGACATCGTTACCAGCAAAACATCAGAATCCTTCAAGAAGCGACTGGACAACCAGTACAGAAATTTTCCGCCTGAGATCGACCCAGAAAAAATGAAACAGATTTCGATCCGATTTCAAGTTAGTTTCCTTGGGCGGGAAATATCCGTACGGAAAGGACGTGAAATCACAGCCCTGGAGGGATGATTGGTGCACTCCCGAATCAGCAACCTGAAAGTTATCGTCATTACCAACGCCAGCTACTCATCGGTATTCTACATCCTTCTTGTTTGCAAGTGCAAGTTAAAGTAAATGGTCATATGGCACATTTGCCACTAAGACCAATCTGTCCCACTGCCTCAAATTACAAACTCAAGCCGTTCGCAAATCCCCCCCACCAAACAAATATAACTTTCGCACTCCTCACAGCGAAATCACGCTATGCTTTTTGAGCAATCTTAGACGTATCCCCGTCAGTGGGGACTCGCGAGAATGAGTTCCCGGGACAAACAAAAACGCGGGGAATCCTCAAGTGGAGTCCTCGGGGAAGTCCTCTTGACTAAACAAATCGATCTAAGTTTAGTGGGTCCTCCAATGACAATCGCAAGTCCGTTGTAACCGTACTCGTCTGGACCCGTCGTGCTCTCATTGGCTGAAAACCGCCAAAGTGGCCGCTTACGACACGTTACGATGGCTTCCGACAGCTTACGATTGCCAGGTGAGGACCCACTTTTACTGCCTGTGATTACTTAGCACAACTAGCCAGCTGGCAAGCAACTCGCCAGATGTTGCCAGCTGGCTTTCAAATTGTAATTACGTTAGAATACTAGAAAGCTCACAAAGCCCACCCGCACCGGATTGGCTTTTTAAGAGCGTTGCAGCCACCATTCGCAAAGGTCACAGATACCAGTAGGCCTACCAGCTGACCTCTCAAACCACAAAGCTGACGAACCACCATACCGACTCTACATCGCCACTCCACCCCAGGGGCGTCACTAGCCTTTTACCTTTGGGGGGGGGGACGTTCTTCTTCCTACCTCTCCACATCCAGTCCATATCCGATTTTTTTCGACACTCTAGAAACAACTCAAGCACAAAGGACACGACAAATTTTTTGTCCAGCCAATTCGTTTTGCGTTCAGCATTAGTTCAAAGTCGGAGCAAATTGCCATCACATTGTTTGGCGCGGTTTACCCAGACAGCCCTACTTCCAAAACACGTAGTCTCAAATACTAGATGGCGTACAAAGCCGCCGTGGCTGCAATGTCACTGATACAAGCCGTTTAAAGGAACAGAAAACTTGACTCAAACTTGACTCGGGGAGCTAGCTGACATATCAAGAATGTACCCTGAGTCGATATAGAGAGTTAGAAAAATTCTCGTTACGACCATTGCAGTTTCCGGGCAGTTTCTGAGAATTCGACTTTTGAGTTATAGGCAAAAAAAAAAGAAAAAAGATTTGTGTGCCGGGAGTAGGACTCGAACACACGACCTTTTGAACCCACGACCATTTTTGTTAAATGTAGCCGAACTTTTGCAGTGTATGAGTGCATAATTACAGTGCATAAGGGGCAAGGCCCTGGCAGCTAGCTCTGGGAACAATAAGGAGGGGTTTCGAGATAACAAAGAAGGGGGGTCCTGTCGACAAGAAGTCCCTGTACATTTATCTAAGCCCCCCAGGTCGGTTTGATGGCCTAAAGTTGCGTAGTCAGGTTTTCTGTGCCTTTAAGGGTCAATATGGCACTAGCGGCTAAACACGACAACACAGTCGTGTTCATTTCTGGAAGCTCCTAATAACTTATACCTTTACAGCCAGATAGCAGCACTCCCTAACACGTCGTGCGAAATAGTAGATGGCGCCCAGAGCCACTCTTTCTGATTGGACAACAGGTCACACATTGCTGGCATAACTTGGAAAAGGTACATTTGGCGTTAGCAGTTGAACAAGACAACAAATTCGTGGCTGCAAGATTTTTTCTTGTTGGCTTGAGAAAACATTTGAAGCATCAAGGAGCCGGAATTTGTTTGTTTGTAGCCTACTTGAACATACAGTCAATCTAACAAACCCTATGTTACAATGTATAAAAATGATCGGCTCCGTTCATAATGCTTCCGTTTCAACTTAACTTTCTTAAAAAAACATGCAACGGACAAAGCCGACTATTTTTTATTTTTTTTTGGTGTCACAAATATTACAGTAACAAAGTGAACTAGTCCAAAACAACTCACGAGTTGGCTTATGTACAACTGACAAATATAAACGTTACACAATGGACCCAACTCAGCTTATTTATTAGCTGACAAAAAATGAACTTCGTTCCAAAAATGACATACAAAGTCACCCTCCTTTTGAATTCTGAATACAGAGATATTCTCACAACTGTCACATGTCCTGTATATATATATATATATTGTATTTAACTGCTACTTTGTTATTATTGATTTACCATGTTTCATGTTACAGAACTGTACATAAAGACTGAGTAATGAAAGAAAAGAAAAAAGGACATTAATGGCAAACGTAGAGACGTAAATCCACATCATTGAGAAACTGCAATACACGAAATTCTGCACACATCTTTGAGGGTAGAGATGGCGCTAGCAGCTGAACACGACAAGAAATTCGAGTCCCAGACTCCCAGCCGATTCATTCTTTGGAACCTTCTGAAAAGTGCTGGAGTGACATTAATAACTTGTTGTTCGCATCTCACCAATATGATATCTGGACAAGAAAGAACATCTTGAAAGGTATATTTTTTTTTTTTTAAACGAGCTATTTACAGCTCGTTAGCCTTCTCCTTCGTGCGTTAATTATAAATTAAAGTTTAACTGAAAAGTCAACTCGTTTGTGTGTCATTTAATTGGATACACTGAATTATCTGGATTCTGCAAAGGAATTTTTTCATTTTCCACTATCTGCTCTAGTTATGTGGCTCAGAATATCTCCAGCCGTTCTCACAGCGTAAATTCTACTATGACGCGGGAAATTTTAACCTCAACACAAATGCGGCTTTTCAGTGGGCAGTGGTGAGATCGGTGAAGATTGCTTAGTACCTGAACAAAAAAAAAATGACAAATCTTTCTCGTAAAGCATACAGCAAAAATACAAGCGCATAGAGGCACCACAAATCACACGGAAATTTCCACTATTTGAAAATCGATTATTCGTGAATAGCGGAACAAAGAAGTAACTCATTTTCAGCGGGTCTTCAAGCCAATTTAAGTGAATAAGTGATTGGTAACTAGATTATCCTGTCCTAGCTCTTTTCGGTTAACCTTTAACTTTTCTCGAACCGGTATGCAGCGCATATCTTCCTATGACCCACAGGGCGTTATATTACGACATTTACTTTTGTGGAGGTTGATACGATATCGCATCATCCTCCAGGCTGATATAGGGAGGCTGAATAATACAATCTGTAGAGTATTATGCGGCGCATGTTCTCATATAGTGTATTATACAATATTCGCTGCTTCCTTGCCTGGTGTTGGAAGAAAAGCAACTACGTTCCGCCCAATCAGACATTACCGTTTATCCAGCCGCTACTATAACCGCCAATGAAAACGAGCCATCCGCGATGTGTGGAACAGGAAACCAGGTTTCTTGGCAGTCGACTTCAGAAACAAGCAAATCTTCTTTTCGCGAATAGCTGCCTGAAGCTAACGCTACATTTAGATAGATAGATAGATACCGCTTTTATTCTTTCCGAACTATCATGGTAAAAGCCAAATTTGTCGAAATCGTCAATATATACAAATATAAACACTAGTAAAGATTACAAATATTGACTACCTAGTCAATATACTACCGAGAAATCGGTAGTGTCGAAGTTGACTGCCAAGAGTGATTGGCACACGCCACAGCGCCGAAATGACTATCCGTGGACTAACCAGAATTCGACTGCAAACGCGCCAAGACAAGGTCTAGCTTTTCTATTCGTCATACAGGTGTAAAAGTATGGATTTCATTGCCCGAAACTGTCAGAGTGTCCGAAGATAGGAAAGTTTTTAAAAGAGCTCTAAAAAGAGTTATGTTATCTAGCAATTATGTATCTTCTGTCTGATTTAATTTATTCATGTCTGTTTGTGCTCGGAGGAAGGTCAGACCCTTGTGCAAACCTTTTTTCTTTTTCGTTTTGTCTTCAGTTGTATGTCTGTTGTCGTACATTCTTGTGTTGAATCAAAAATTTTAGTTTTGATGTGTGATAGTTCTTCGGTTGTTTTTTCTTTACAATGCCTTAGGCTAGGGTTTTATTAATAATTTTTACAAACCAATCAGAATTAGTGAAGCGTCGTTTTTTATCCCACTGGCATGTCTGATGCTTTTAAGAAACATCAGGTTTCTTTATATTTGTCATAAAAACTGTACCTTATCTTACCTTACCTTACGTCTCATATCTTTTATTCATGCCTGTTTTTGAATCCAATTCTTACATCGTTTGTCTTGTTTTCGGCCAAAAGCTTGACTATCAAAAATCGAAAGATCCTCCCAAAATCAACAGAACCAATTATCGGCATCCGACTTCCGTTTTATAACAAATTATTGGT
Source organism: Branchinecta lindahli (assembly GCA_023053555.1). Lineage (NCBI taxonomy): Eukaryota > Metazoa > Arthropoda > Branchiopoda > Anostraca > Branchinectidae > Branchinecta > Branchinecta lindahli. The sequence goes on along the minus strand of JAKZAO010000006.1, from coordinate 1,280,159 downwards.
TATTTGATTGACGAGCTCCCAAATCCGCATAATCGGTCCAGCTAGAGCACACACAAGCACGCGAAGTCACGGTTATTATGTCAGCACTAACTTTATTTAATTTTTTTTTCAGTGATTTTCTTATCATAATTTAGAGCCGTTTCAAGATTTTTCCTTTCGGTCTTGTTTTTTTCTTGTTGCGTGAAAACAATATATTTATGTACATATAAACTCATACCTTGAACAGACTCCGACTTGGTTCTTCGCTGAGTGGCTGCTTATTCTGTTTTTTTTTTTTTTACTCGATAATTATTTACTCTTTATATATTTTTTTTATTATTTTGATGTCTTTTGTTTCTTTTCCTACTCCAATCCTTTGTTGTCGTTTAGCAGAAATAAACAAATTTATATAAATATATAAGCCATACCTTGCATAGATCTCGAGTTGGTTCTTCCAATTTCTTCACTGTCAGGGCTGGAAAATGGCCATGAAACTCTGAAGCCGGTTGCTGATGATGCGAGGCAGAGTAAGGCTGGCAGTACGAAAAGCAAACCTCTCATATTTGTAAATATGGACTGGAAAGAAAAAAAGAGATTACACGACCTTTAGGTTTGGGCCATTTCAAGTTTAACCGAAAAGGGCTGAGATGGGACAATCTAGTTACCCATCACTCGTTCACTTAAAGGGGATTGAAGACCCGATGAAAACACGTTACTTCGTTACTCGGCTATTCACAAATAATCGCTTTTAGTATAGTGGAATCTCACTGAGCACCCCTGATCACGATGGTATTTATTCTAGTCATCTAAAATGTGCTTCTCCATCTTTTTTTGCAAAACTTCTTGCTTTTTTCAATCTTATGCTGGTGGTTGGAGTAGTTCCTGACTCGTTCAGAGTTGGTGTGGTGTCTCCTATTCCTAAAAAAGGTAAAAGTAGGTTTGAGAGTTGCGAGAACTTTCGTCCGATTACGAAAAGCTCACAGCTTAGTAAAGTGTTTGAGTTATGTGTTAAAAGGTATTTTGCTTCGCTAGATTGTGGGATTAACCAAGTAGGATTTGTTCGGGCCATGGGGTGTGATCATGCTCATGCTACGTTTTACAATATCATAAATTCTGCGTGGGAAAAGGGTGATCAGATTTATGCTCTTTTAATTGACATTAAAGGTGCATTTGATAATATTTCACACGCTTCTGCGCTTTTAAGTCTCTATTATGCTAACATTCCTCTGGCTTTGGTGAAAATGTTAAAATATTGGTATGCTGGTCTTTCTGTCCGTGTGGTTTGGAAATCTATTATGTCTCAAACTAGTATTTCGGTCCGTAAGGGAGTTAGGCAGGGTGGTATTATTTCTCCTTTCATGTTTAACCTTTGCCTCAGCGATTGTTTCCGGTTCTTGAAGACTTCTCTAGTGCACCTTGCCGTAGAGGTAACGTACATTGCTTACGCTGATGACATTATTCTTTTGTGTAGATGTAAAAATAGGCTGGTCGAAAATTTTAATATTTTAGTTAATGAGCTTGGGAAAAAAGGTTTATCTGTTAATGTAGATAAATGTCAGTACTTTGTGATTAACGACCCTCTTGGGCCGTCTTCTCTTGATTGTGGTAATGGGCGTAGATTTCAACCTCTTGAAGTTGTAACTTACCTTGGTGTACCATACTCTTCAGTAAAGCGTAATTTTCAAACAGTAGTTGTAAAAAATATAGAGCTAAGAATTCGTAAGACGTTCGGAGCTCTTATACACCTTAAAGATACACACCGGCGTGATATTCTGGCTCGTATTTATACAGCTACTGTTCTTCCAACTGTAATTTTCCCAGCAGTTTTGGTGAAGGGTTTCAATCGTGGTATGATATCTGATATTCGTATAGCTTACTTCAAATACTGTAAATACCTGCTTGGATATCCACTTTGGGCTCGTAATACCCCTTTGATCCAAGTTTTTAACGTCAAGGATCCTGCTTTGGCAATTCAGACAAAATTTGATAATTTTGTTGCCAAAGCGTCTAATATTTTATCCGCGAAGAATTTGTATCCGTTTTTCCGTAGTCCTTAATTTGAAATAGTTTTAAGTTAAATAGTTTTAAGTTAAATGATTTAGTAGTTTTTGGTATGAATTTATTGGAATGATATGTGTATTTTATTTATTTATTTTTATACTCCTCTTGTATAATTTTGAGGGAAATAAATATTGAATGAATGAATGAACTGTCGGATTTGCGGTACCTCTATGCGCTTGTACCTGTGTTGTATGCTTGACAAAAATTATTTACAAAAAATACGTGGTCACGCAGGGATCTCCGCGCACTGATCACTGGCCACTGAAAAGCCGCGTTTGAATTGAGATTCAAATTTTCCGCGTCACAGCAGAATTTTGCGTTGTGAGGACAGCCGTAGATATTCTGAACGTCATGCTAGAGCAAATACCGAAAAATAAAACAATCCCTTACCACAACCTAAATAATGCAGTTTTTCATTTAAATGATACAAAAATAAGTTGGCTTTTCAGTTAAACTTTAAACCTGATACATATTTCTGATTTGTCACAGAAATAGGGATTCAAAATTGACGTATTCGTTCAACGCAGTCAAATATAATACGCGGTCAGCTTGGAGTGAAGGATTCTATTTTAGCCGAGGAAGCTTATTTTGAGAACGTTTTCATACGAGGCCGTTTTCGGGTGGGTGACCCAAAGTCAACACGATCTTATTGCCCGCGCTCAAAATGCCCACGGTTCAAAATGCCCACGGTTCGAAATGCCCACGACTCAAAATGTCCACAAATGAGGTCACGAAATAGAAATCGTCCAAAATGCAGGAATTGAAAATGCCAACATGGGAGGCTAAAATCGTCCTGGTTCAAAACGCCGACAGTTCAAGCTGTCTACAGGGGAGGCCAAAATCATCTCGGGGCAAACGTACAACGAGATCATAAACGACAGGGTTACCACGGAAAAAGTACTCAGTTTGTCTGTTTAGAATCCGGCAGAGAGTGAACGTTTTAAAAAAGTTCAAGTTGGATTGAATTCATGTCGCATTCTGGGATCCCGAAACGTTACTGACAGGGTACATATGAATTTGTAAAGTCTGTCCGTCTGTTTGTCTATTAGGAAGATAACACTCAGATACGTTTAGATGTTTTTATCCTTTGGTCATGGTACAGATGCAGTTCATTGCCTACCTATGATATATACATATATCTTTACTATGGACTGAACACCTCAAATATTTCAATCGTGGGGATTCTGAACCGTGGGCATTTGAGTCGTAGGCTTTGAGTCGTGGGCATTGAGTCGTAAGAATTTCGAAACGTCGGCATGTTGAACCGCGGACATTTTGAACCGTGGGCATTGTGATCGGATCGTTGGCATTACGAGTGTTAGCCTTCGGATTGGTGATCTTTTTTGGGACGTTCTGCTAGGAGACATTCTGAGCTCATGTTTACAGAAAACCCATATTTATGGAATCGCTAAATATAATGGCAGTTTATTATCAGTTTGACGTTATATTTCAATTGGTCATACAACCCACAATGACCCCAATACGGGCAAGTTGACAAGTGAACAAACCATCACTAACGTCACTATTTGCTGAATCACCATTGTCGCTCGTGCGATTTCACTTTCCACTAATTGTTCTCAATCTGTCTCTAAATGTTAAGGGCTTGCTTGTGTCATGTTTAGGAACATGAATCAGCAAATCTCTTTATACAAATTCAGAAACTACCTTCTTCCGCTCAAAGATCCGCATCACCGAAATCAAATAATTTTGTCTCAAGGTATTCCGAAGGTTCCTCTCAGGGTTGAACCGCGGTTCGACAAATGGAACTGCAACCGCTCTGTCGTTTTTATTAGATATTTAAAGGAACAGAAAACTTGACTCAAACTTGACTCGGGGAGCTAGCTGACATATCAAGAATGTACCCTGAGTCGCTATTGAGAGCAAGAAAAATTCTCGTTACGACCATTACAGTTTCCGAGAATTCGACTTTTGAGTTACTCGAAAAAAAAGCAAAAGGTTTGTGTGCCGGGAGCAGGAATCGAACGCACGACCTCTTGACTACTATCCCGATACACGGCAGAACTTTTACAGTGCAGAAGTGCAAAATTACAGTGCACAAGGGGCAAGGGCCTGCCAGCTAGCTTTGGGAACACTAAGGAGGGGGTTCGAGATAACAAAGAAGGGGGGTCCTGTCGACAATAAGTCCCTGTATATTTATCTAAGCCCCCCAGGTCGGTTTGATGGCCGAAAGTTGCGTAGTCAAGTTATCTGTGCCTTTAAAAGCGTAAAACGAACTGGAAACTGTTTGGGAACATTTTCGAAAGCAATCTGGTCCTTCGAAAGCTGCATTTCCAGCTCAAAAAATTTACAGCGCGCCTGAAAACGAAAAAGTCAGGATACTTGTGCTTCTCGTCGATATGGAGTCACGGGACCTATAGTTGCTGCAGATACAATTTGGAGATCTAGTTGGTTCCAAGAGCCCTCATGGTTGGAAAGGCGTATTTTTCTTAATCGTGTGTTTATATATGGTTTGAATTATGTGTTTATAGTTAGTTATTTGGAAAGTGTACACTACCTTTTCTCTTTTATTTATTTTTCTTACTCTTGTCTACTCTGTCGATCCGCAGCCCACGTGCTGGTAATGACGAGTAATGAAACAAATCCAGTCATTCATATATTTTCTGATCCACGCTCTTCTGAGAAAAGAGCGGGTCAGAACTCTGATGATTTTACCCTCCTAACTGTCGAGAATCTCACTTGGGAGCTGAGGAAAGCGGTGGCGGAGCACACTGATTGCTTCCTATTTCGTCAACCAGTAAACAACACGCTGATCCCTTTGGCTACTTTGTCCCCCCCCCCCCGAAAGATCAACTTAACATACCAGCAACTGTGACGAGGGGGCCAGCCCTTAGAGAGCCAGGGTCTAGCCGACAGTCCCGAGGAAAGATCCGTTGCCAGTAAGTGAAAAAGGTAAACAAAATGCGACATATGGTCCGCCAAAAGGTTGCCACGGTTGGTGAACTATCACGAAAATTGCCTTGACTAATTTTTTCCTATTCCGTTTATCACTATATTATTATAAAAATTCAGATTTTATAGCATGCACAGCTGAAAATGGCAATGCACGGCTAGGTATGTGATAAAATGTTGTTGGATCAGGTGACTAATAGTTGATACTGATTGACTGGATCAGAAACTAGTAGCCTATAATGATTTATCAGAATGTATTTGGGGAGTATTTTACGTTGTGTCTCCCAAGTTACTGTCACACAATCAGCCGTCATTACAAACACATTTGCAAAGCAATTTACGTCATCAAATGGAATCGCGGGTAGTACCTGCAGTTTTCACGGTCAACAGTTGAATCACTGGTTTGTTTTTTATCGGTTTGCGTAATGGTACTTTCCAAGTGGCTTACGTTTGTGTGTAAGTGCGGCATGGTATCAGCATGACAATGTACCGTTCAAATGGGTCGCAAATCACTACCTCCAATCGTCAGCTTATCCAAACTTCAGTTCGCCGACAAGTCAGTACACACAAACGTTAGTTCAGGCAAACGTCAGTTAGCACAAACATCAGTTGGCAAAAGTGTCAGTTCACCTGCGAAACCCGTCGCCACGCCAAAAGATTGTTTCCTAATAGCACTTAAAGTTTAACCGAAAAGGGCTGGGATAGGACAATCTAGTTATTCATCACTTATTCACTTAAATTGGCTTGAAGACCCGCTGAAAATGCGGTACTTCGGTTCCGCTGTTCATTAATAATCGATTTTCAAATAGTGGAATTTCCTTGTGATTTATGGTACTGAATTTTTTTTGTATGCTTTACGAGAAAGATTTATGATTTTTTTTTGTTCAGGCACTAAGCAATCTTCACCAATCTCACCACTGTCCACTGAAAAGCTGCGTTTGTGTTGAGATTAAAATTTCCCGCGTCATAGTAGAATTTACGTTGTGGGGACGGCCGCAGCAGCTATTCTGAATGTCATAACTAGAGCACATAGTGGAAAATTAAAAAATTCCTTTGCAGGATCCAAATAATTCAGTGTATTCAGTTAGACGACACAAAATCAAATCTGCTTTTCAGTTAAACTTTAAGGATTTCCCCTAAACACTTTCCCTAAACACGAGTGTAAACGAGTGACGACGGCATGCTTATCGCTCGCCTCTATATACACTTTTCATACACAAATATTTTCGTTTCCAAATTTGGGCCTAGTGACGTTTGCGTTTACTGACGTTTGTGTGAACTGACGGGACCCCGTTTAAACATGTATTTACCCCTGCAAGCCTGAACGAACTTTTGTTCCTCCGTCCCTTCCTCCTTTTTCTTTCTTTCAAGTTTTTGTTCTGGTGTTTTACGTCAAAACACCAGACGGAAAGGCGTCACTGCGATTAGACCATAATTAAATAATTAGTGAGCGGGGGATATTGACTGGCTTGTAGTTGCTGTAAAGGGCGAATTTGATCTTCAGCTTTTACGAATAACCTTGCATGGCTGGTGCTAGGATGGGACCACGTCAGTCGACAAGTCGATTTCGGCAATCCTGTCCGGCAAAACAGTCCAGCAAAGGGCAATTTAGTGAACGGGACAAGCTATGGGACAAGCAAGTTTAAAGTTTAACCGAAAAGGGCTGGGATAGGAAAATCTAGTTACCCATCACTTATTCACTTAAGTTGGCTTGAAGACGTTTTGTTGTTCCGCTATTCACGAATAATCGATTTTCAAATAGTGGAATTTCCTTGTGATTTGTGGTACTCTATGCGCTTACATTTTTGTTGTGTGCCTTACGAGAAAGATTTATGATTTATTTTTATTCAGGCACTAAGCAGTCTTCACCAATCTCACCACTGCCCACTGAAAGCAGCGTTTGTGTTGAGATTAAAATTTCCCACGTCATAGTAGAATTTACGCTGTGGGGACGGCCGCAGATGTTCTGAACGTCATAACTAGAGCAGATATAGGAAAAAAAAAATTCCCTTTGCAGAATCAAAATAATTCAGCGTATCCAATTAAATGACACAAAATAAGTCGGCTTTTCAGTTAAACTTTAAGGTTTAACTGAAAAGGCAGCTTATTTGTACATCTGATAGTGGAATCCACTGAAACATTCTAAACCATCTAAGAGATTTTGAATCTTTCCATCCTAGGCTCTAATAATGACGTTCATAGTGTGCGATGCTTGCACGACAACCCAAAGTTCATCCAGACGCGGAGATTTTGAATATGAATTTGCAGGACATTTGCAGCTTCTTTACACTAAGAGCGATAAGGTCACGGCGGAAGAATGTTAGAGAATGAATCGGCCACTTTCAGTTTATTTCTCGGCAATGGCTTACCTTTGTAGTTAGCAAATATTTCATGCATAGAGGGGAGGCGCATAAAGGTGCCAGAAATCCGAGAGATTAAGTTCATTCGATGAAGTCCATTACCTGTGGACAGCGGACAAACGGAGTAACGCTAGACTGTCGGGTCTTAGCTCTTTTCGGTTAAACTTTAAGGCAGTCCTACCAAAGATAAGGCGGCTTCAAAAGATTAAGTAAATACCATTGCGATTTAATTCGGAAGCATGTGGCAGTGGCTCTTTGATATTTATTGTCCATAATATCGGAGATGTTATATTGATTTGAAATAACCAATGAACCATATCGAGTAGCAGGTCAAGCGAGCATTGTTCTGTGAAAGCCGTGCATACTGAGAGATTTTAGTTCCTTTTCTTGACAGAAACGTCCGGCAGCATTATAGCCATTCGTATAAGACTATTTACGGATAATTTTTTTTTTCAAGGAAAAAACAAATAAATAATAATAGTAATTAGCCTACCTGTTTCTCTTCGCCAAGTCAAATGCTGCTCCAGCCTTTCTCCAGTATCCTAAAATATGTCAATTGGTCACCGACACTTATACCATATCTCTAGGTATCTTAGTATCCCCTCGCTCGTATCCTAATTGTACAAAGAAGATGCAAACAGGCAAAGTTGGTCTTTCACTCTCACTTTCTTTACTAAAGCATTTTCGCGTCGTTTTCACTTTCTTTCAAGTCCGACCCGCAATGCTTGGCCTTAGACTTGCGAGCCAATTCGTCAACCGGCTTGAATAAATAGATGCGGACTTCCCGGTTTTTAGTGTAAAACCGATTTCCCATCATTAATATCCGGATAACAGAGGAACTTGACCTTGGTACGCGGCCTTGACACGAGACACATTATGGCAGGTTCTTTAGCTGCTCAATATGGCACAGTTGTGTTCAGACCCGACGAAGAGATTGGGCCAAAGCCACAGGTGTACTCGTTCACCATCTCTTCATGCATGGAGCCTATGTTGGAATTCAGAGTTCGCCTAGCTGGCGTCTCATGCAAACTAACCCCACTGAAAAATGTTTGGAATATTTTTATTCCCCCCCCCCCACCCAAGACCAAAGATTTAGGGATGTAAACTAGATCACAATAAACAAACGCCGTAAATTATACTAAACTAGACCTACGTTGCCTGGGCAACTTGAAGTGTTGCGGCAACCTTTGTCCGGCTTTGCCGACTGAAGTGTTGCGAGAGCAACACTTTGGTTTTGTTTTTTTGCTATCGGTTAAATCAGTAACCGTCAGTAATCACATGGTCACAGGCTATTCCTCAGCGTTGAAAAAACAACAACAAAAGAATATCGGAAGAAGGGACCAAATTGACTTTGCAGCCAGTTGAACTTTATCCTTTTCAATCGTAGACATCGTGACGGATGAAAACTTGGAACAACATATTATATAATCTAGTTGGTATCATAAAGGTATCCGTAACTTTTCGGGATCAAAATACCATAGACACTATTAATTATTACGAAACTAGCCTACCTCACTGTTTTACATTATCGTTTGTACCCGTAGCGTAAACACTTAATTCTAGGTTACAGTGATAGACCATCGACACGAACTTTCTTACCGTCAGATCTATAGAAATCGAATACAATGTGCACCAATTTCTAGCCCCCATGAACCGATTCTTACTTACAAACCCCTCTCCCGTGATGGCCGTGATAGACTTCAAGTTCACCCGAAACGAATAATGGGTACACCAATTAGCAAAAGTTGCAAACCCCTCATCGCTGAAAATGATTGTAGCCTAACAGCCGATCAGTACTTACAAGTCCCCAGTCCCCTACATGTCTTACAATTGGGAACCATATTGTTCTTACCATCAAATACATCGGAAACAAACAATAGGTACACCAACTAACAAAAATTGCAAACCCCTCATTGCCGAAGATGATTATGAGCCAACTGCCGACTGTTGCTTCAAGTCCCCTACATGTCTCACAGTTGGCATCGGCCTATTTTTGGTTTCAGTGTGTACCTTACTACTGAAGTACTTGTAAGCAACAGTCGACAGTTAGCTCATAATCATCTTCGGCAATGAGGGGTTTGCAATTTTTGTTAGTTGGTGTACCTATTATTTGTTTCCGGTATATTTGATGGTAAGAACAATTTGGTTCCCAATTGTACCAAACCAACGTGTTGCTCTCGCAACACTTTAGTCGGCGAAGCCGGACAAAGGTTGCCGCAACACTTCACGTTGCCCAGGCAATGTAGGTCTAGCTCAAGTTTAATTCGGTCTGTACATCTCAAATAATCCAATCGAGGGCATTTTGTGCGCATTTTGAGTCGTGGTCATTTCGAGTTGTTGGCATTTTTAGTGGGCATTTTGAGTCGTGGGCATTACGATCGTGACCATTTCGAGTGTTAGCCGGGTAATATACTTAGTTGTTTTAATGGCTAACACGACTCAAAATGCCCACTAAAAATGCCAACAACTCAAAATGCCCACGACTCTAAATCCACACGACTCAAAATGCCCACGGTTCAGAATGCGCAAGATTAGATTATTTGAGGTGTTCACTCCGTAACAAATTTGAATTAGGGTTGAGTGAACAACGGGAGGAGACCGAGTATCAGAATGACGATGATCGTATGTTGAACTGGTACTCTGACGAAAGGCCTTACACATTTATGTAAACGTATCTGAGTATTATCTTTCTAAGACGGACAGACAGACTTTATATATGTACACCAAAGATGATCTTTGATGCACACTAACGTGTCCGGCTCCCAAAATCCAACATGAATTCTGACACTGAAATTTTTAAGACATTTACTCTGCCCAAACAGCGACCTTAAAACTGTTCTTTTTAATTAAGGAATAACTCTTACCCTCATGATGCAAGTTAACTGGAGGATTTGGATCGCCTGGTTTTGCTTTATGTGTTGGCACAATTTTATACGACATTGCTTCTGTACTTTCACGAAAAGAGTTCTGAACTGAACAAAGAAACAATAAAATGATTCCTTTCAAAATCTTTTCCGTGGTCAATCCCATCCCTTCTAATCTCCTAGTCCGTTGTCCCAGGATGATTGTGTCCTCCCCTGTGGACAGTTTAAGCCGTCGGCATTTTGAACCAAGATGATGTTAACTTTCCCTGTGACCATTTTGAACAGTCGGCATTTTGAGTCGCCCTTGGACATGGCTGGCCGTGCGTTATCACTTGATATCGCATGGCTGGCCGTGCGTTATCACTTGATATCACATGGCTGGCTGTACGATAACAACTGTTATCGCACGATTGGAACTTTTACATCAGGGGAATACAGAAAATTTTGGCCCTTGGGCAGCAGACAGGCAGATATCACCCTTTTCCGCTATCACCCTCAGGAAGAGCGATAGTATATATTATCCAAATTTTCCGCTATCGCCAGAAGAAAAGCAAGGGCGATAATGATTATAACACTAGTACACTTGTTTTAATTTTCTGGTATTCCCCTGTGTTGTGGCTTTAAGCTTTTTAGCTGACCTTTTCAGCTCCCACCTAAGCGGACAGACGAGAACGGTTTGGAACGCTGACGCCATCTAGGTTTGTCAGTGTAATTTATTTCGACTCAGGTCTTCCGCGCTTGGTAGCGCGCGATACTGTTAATTCATAGAGATCCGTGTTCGTCCGGTGTTCAATCATGTTTTGGGTTTTGTGAAGAGAACACTGAGAATAAAGGATTATTTTTACTCGCAAGGAGAGAAAGAGGAACGTGAGTTTGAGCCATAGGCTGAGTAGGGTAGGACATTCCTTTCACTCTAATTGTTGATTGGTGAGAGAGTGGATGAAAAAGGCTAAGCACGCCGGCTTCAAGACAGTTTTGTTACATCATCACAAGGTCTCAAGGACCCCTGTCAAGACCTAGCTAGCTCATCAACCACCCTCAAAACCCCATCAATCTGATGTTAAAAGAAAAAAATTTCAACAGTGCGTTATCACTTGATATCGCATGGCTGGCTGTACGATAACAATTGTTATCGCACGATTGGAACTTTTTTCTTTTGACATCAGGGGAATACCAGAAAATTTTGGCACTGGGTAGGATAGGACTGATATCATGGGACTGCACAGTGTACTGGTGTTATTTGTTATTATCGGAACAAATAGAAACGGATTGGACTTCCCTCAATAATGTATTTTATAAGTCTAGCAGTTTTACTTCGTTTTTACTCCGTACTATCGTTTTAAATCTAAGATGACGGGATTGATCAGCGGAAGTCGCAATGGCCCTCCATCGCCATACTATATGCCCTTCGTAAAGAAGTGGAGGAAGATCGCTCGGTTATAGGATAGGTAATGAAACGCCCTCAACGGAAACGCCTCAAAACACATCCTTGCTTCTCTTCATCGCTTGTGATACAACACTAACATTTTGGAACGGGTTTATCTTCAAGAACTGTGGTGGATTTGCCATGTCCAGCGCATGACCAGTCAAGAGCCAATCAAAATCAGAAACATAAGGAAATTAAGAGGAAATGTTTCAAAATAAGGCTGACAATATTATTCTGGATACGAAATAAACATTTTCGGCAACTGTTTTGCAGTAGTAAGTTGCAAGGTATGGTGTTTGGTAATTTGTTTAGCTGTTGACTGTTAGGGACGTTCAAATAAGCATACCTCTACTTCAGCTGTACGCCATTTAGCCGCAGAAAACTTACGAAAGGAGAAAAAGATGGCCGAGAAGTTATGGTAGCGAAAGGTCCTTACGGATGGCTAGGAACAACCCATGAACCCTTGATGCAAGGTATCTTTTTTTTTCTTATCTAGTCTAAGTAACACGTTGCATCATTCAGATACAAAATGTTGCCCGTTGGATTCGCATGCAATCCTTCAACTGTGAAGTAATTTTTGTTCTTGTCTACAGAACTGGCAGGAAAGCCTAAGCCTATCACTGGCGGATGCTCTCAGCCTCACGAAAAAATGCATTTCGTAATAAAACTATTCATCAATTCATTCACACACGCAATGGTATAGTGGTATAATACAAATGTACAAATTCACAGTCCCCTACCTTGAGCGTTCAAATGACGACAGGAAGCTGTAGGCCTAGCCGACCTCAGGGGATATTGACAACGGCTATATACACACAAGTTTGACACGGACTGGCTTGTGTTATGTCCTGGAAAAAAAAATCTGATTATAACATGCTACTAACTTTAGCAGGATTCCTACCCACTCCACCTCCCACGGATGTTTGAAACGGCTGGTTTTCCAAATTAGCCTTTAAGGTTGCCCTCTTTACACGCCAGTCAAATTTCGTCTTCCCAGCAAGAACAACTAAGCAGTAGAACCTCCGTCTCCCGATCCCTGTGATACGACCAAGCCGAGTCGAATAGATTCCCAAAACTCTGCCGATGCAAACGAGCGGAGGGTAGGAGCTACGCGTAACATTACAATTCGTTACCTCTACAAACAGCTCACTTACCGGCAAAGAAAAGTCGAGAGTAGGCAGACTATTGGTTGTTTAAAGTTTAACCGAAAAGGGCTAGGATAGGGCAATCTAGTTACCCATCCCCTATTCACTTAAATTGGCTTGAAGACCCGCTGAAAATGAGTTACTTCGTTGTTCCGCTATTCACCAATAATCGATTTTCAAATAGTGGAATTTCCGTGTGATTTGTGGTGCCTCTATGAGCTTATATTTTTGCTGTATGCCTTACGAGAAAGATATATCAGTATTTTTTTTGTTCAGGCACTAAGCAATCTTCACCAATCTCACCACTACCCACTGAAAAGCCGCATTTGTGTTGAGATTAAAATTTCCCGCGTCATAGTAGAATTTACGCTGTGGGGACGGCTGGAGATATTCTGAGCCTCATAACTAGAGCAGATAGTGGAAAATCAAAAAATCCCTTTGCAGAATCCAAATAATTCAGTCTCTAATTAAATGACACACAAATGAGTTGGCTTTTCAGTTAAACTTTAACATGTGACGTCACGCGGCTCTGCAGAGGCGGGTCATACACGCCTGCTACGGTATTTCCTCCAAACGCACAGCGGCTAAAAGGGAAGTATACGGGCGTCAACTTAAAGCTCAGCAAGTAGCTCTAGCTTTGCTTAGTTTGTCGGGGGTATCCATAAGCGGTCCATGGGACAAAGACGGAGGTTCTATTGGCTTATTTGTTCTTGGTCCCAGCTTACGTGCTGGTCCTAGCTTACGAACCAGAAAAACTTGGGCAGACCAAAAGAGTGATAGACCGACAGCGGATGGGCATTACGACCGCTTTACGGTACTTATGGAGCCGAAGGGGAACCCGTCAGTTGGCCCACCCGTCAGTTCGCCCACCCGTCAGTTCGCCCAAAAATTCCGTCAGTTCGCCCACTTTTTCCGACAGTTCGCCCACCCGTCAGTTGGCCCACCAAAATCCGTCAGTTCGCCCACCCGTCACTACGCCCACCCGTCAGTTCGCCCACCCGTCACTACGCCCACCCGTCAGTTCGCCCACCCGTCACTACGCCCACCCGACAGTTCGCCCACCCGTCACTACGCCCACCCGTCAGTTCGCCCACCCGTCAGTTCGCATACCGTCAGTTCGCCTACCGTCAGTTCGCCCACCCGTCAGTTCGCCCACCCGTCAGTTCGCCCACTCCTCAAATCCGTCAGTTGGCCCACTCTTGAAATCCGTCAGTTGGCCCACTCTGGAAATCCGTCAGTTGACCCACCTTTGAAATCCGTCAGTTCGCCCACTCCTGAAATCCGTCAGTTGGCCCACTCTTGAAATCCGTCAGTTGGCCCACTCTTGAAATCCGTCAGTTCGCCCACTCCTGAAATCCGTCAGTTGGCCCACTCTTGAAATCCGTCAGTTGACCCACTAAAGAAGCCGCCTCCTCAGGGGAATAGTCAGCTCAAGCCGACCCTGTCATTAAAGTCCGTGAAAGAAAGGCACTCAATCCAAGGAGATTACTCAGACGGAGAAGACCTTTCTCGGTTAATTAGGGTCAAGACGAGATGCCTATGGGTGTAACTTTTATGTTTACGTAAAGATGAATAGAAGAAGGGTACTATATGAAAAGGTGCCGCAACCCCAGGGGTTTAATCAGAAGGAGCCGACAATTACGTAAACATTTAGTAAGATATATCAAAGCTTGTTGCGAGATTCTGCTGCAAATTAAATTGGAAAAGCTAGAAGATGAAAACAAAAGTAACAAGATCAAAGTTTGCGATGGGATCCCAAAAATGTAATATTTGATTCAGACAATTGGGTCTTTTCTTCGCCAGATTCATTTTTCGCCAGATCCAGTCTTCATCTGATTCAGTTTTCGCCAGGCTAATGATCTGAGAAAACCAAGTAAACACCAGGGGTTTAATCAGAAGGAGCCGACAATTACGTAAACATTTAGTCACACATATCAAGAGCTTGTTGCGAGATTATAAAAAGGAAAAATAGAGTAACGAGTCTTTGAGTGAGAATAGTCAGCTCAAGTCGACCCTGTCATTAAAGTCCATGAAAGAAAGGCACTCAGTCCCAGGAGATTACTCACACGGAGGCGACCTTTCTCGGTTAATTAGGGTCAAGACGAAATGCCTATGGGTGTAACTTTTATGTTTACGTAAAGATGGATAGAAGAAGGGTACTATATGAAAAAGCGCCGCGACCCCAGGGGTTTAATCAGAAGGATCCGACAATTACGTAAACATTTAGTAAGACATATCACGAGCTTGTAGCTTGTTTGCCCGGAATCCGGCCAAAACCGGAACATTTGTTATTAGCAAAATTTGTATCTCAAGTTAATTAGAAGACAAATGTAGGGGTAAGAAGAGACGCTGAATCTGTTTATGACAATCGTTTTTTACCCGCACATATAGTTCGTCCGGAATCCGGTTGAAACCGGAAATTTAAGTTTTCCTGCCGAGATTTTTCCACCACCATCACTTCCATATGGAAAAACTGAAAAACTTCCAACTGAACTAGCCATATCTTGTGCACTTTCATCGTAACTTGAAAAAATCTCCGCTTTTCCATATGGAACTAACGAACAAATATCCAAGCAAAACCTCCGTCTTCGTATCTTTGTAATATGACCATTTGAAGTCAGATACCCGTTGGAACCGGATTTTTAAGTTCAAGTTTTACTTGAAGTTGATTAGATATTCTTTATACGGATAAGGAGATACACTGAATTCGGCAGAAATTTGGCAGTAGTAAAGCAGGAAGTTTAGATCAGTATCGTCAAAATAGATATGGCTTATAGAGGTATATCTAAACTTGGTTCTCTCACAAGACCCGATTATCTTTATCAAATATTAAATTTTTGGGATCCCATCGAAACCTTTGGTCTTGTTTTCGTAGACTTTAATGACCGGGTAGAGCTAAACGACTTGGTTTGCCTTTGACTGGAACATTTTTTGGGATCCCAAAACGTAAGTGAGGGATACCTATGACATCGCAAAAGTTGTCTGTCTGTCCGTCCGTCTGTCCGTCTGTCAGCACGATAACTCTCGAAGGGAATGAGATATTTCGATGAAACTTGGTGTGACGATTCTTTGGGTCAAGAGTAAGGTCAAGTTCGTAGATGGGCTTTGTAGCCCTTCATTTAGGGGTGAGAAAGGGGGTTTAAATTAAGGGGCAAGCAAAATATTTTTAAACAGCATATGTGATAGTCGAATATGGGGTAACAAGATATGCTGAACACGGTGGTGAAAAGCATTTTCTCGCCGGACAATTAGTTCGCCCAGAATGCGGCCAAGACCGGAAAGTTTGTTAATGTGAAAGTTTTATTTGAAGTTGAGTAGATGTTCGATGTAGGGGTAAGAAGACATGCTGAACAGAAATGTGAAAAGAATTTCTTATCCGAACAACTTGCTCGCCCGGAATCCGGCCAAAACCGAAAAAAATGTTATTAGCAAAAGTCTTATTTGAAGTTGATTAGGGGACAGATTTAGGGGTAAGAAGAGACGCTGAATCTGTATATGACAATTTTTTTTACCCGCACATATAGTTCATCCGGAATCCGGTTGAAACCGGATTAATTTAAAGTTTCACTTGAAGTTGATTAGATGTTCTTTATAGGGATAAGGAGATACGCTGAATTCGTTTCTGAACTTTTATTTTTTGCTGGACAAGTAGTTCACTCGGAATTCGACCGAAACCAGAAATTTGGCAGAAGTAAATCAGGAAGTTTCGATCAGTATCGTCAAAATAAATATGGCTTTTAGCGGTATATCTGAACCTGGTTTTCTCAGATGATTAGTCTGGCAAAGACTGGATCTGGCGAAGACAAGACCCGATTGTCTTTATCAAATATTAAATTTTTGGGATCCCATCGAAACCTTTGGTCTTGTTTCAAACGACTCGGAGATTGTGTTTAACAGGTGTCACCACTACTCCCCCCCCCCCCACTTCAGGTCATACCTGGCCCCAAACTGGCAATAGATATTGCAGTCAGCAACCCTGGGTTTGTCCATGGTTAACGGCACAAGTGGCTCAAGGTTGGAAAAGCTATTCTCTGCGAATCTTCGAAAATAATTTGAACAAGACCAAAGGTTTCGATGGGATCCCAAAAATGTAATATTTGATAAAGACAATCGGGTCTTGTCTTTGCCAGATCCAATCTTCGCCAGGCTAATCATTGGAGAAAACCAAGTTCAGATATACCTCTATAAGCCATATCTATTTTGACGATACTGATCGAAACTTCCTGCTTTACTTCTGCCAAATTTCCGGTTTCGGTCGAATTCCGAGTGAACTATTTGTCCAGCAAAAACAATAAAGTTCAGAAACGAATTCAGCTTATCTCCTTATCCCTATAAAGAACATCTAATCAGCTTCAAGTAAAACTTTAACTTATAAACAAAATCCGGTTTCAACCGGATTCCGGACGAACTATATGTGCGGGTAGAAAAAGATTATTATATACAGAATCAGCAGCTTTTACTTTAAACAAGCTTTCCGGTTTTGGCCGGCTTCCGGGCGAACTACTTGTCCGGCGAGAAAGTGGTTTTCACAATCGTGTTCAGCATGTTTTGTTACCGTTGCCAAGTTGATTAGATGTTCGATTTGGGGTAAGAAGGCATGCTGAACACGATGGTGAAAACCATTTTCTCGACAGACAATTAGTTCGCCCGAAATCCAGCCAAAACCGGAAAAATTGTTAAAAGTAAAAGTTTTATTTGAAGTTGAGTAGATGTTCGATGTAGGGGTTAGAAGACATGCTGAACACGTATGTGAAAAGCCTTTTTTACCCGGACAACTCGTTCGCCCGGAATCCGGCCAAAACCGGAAAATTTGTTATTAGCAAAGTTTTATTTGAAGTGGATTAGATGACAGATTTAGGGGTAAGATGAGACGCTGAATCTGTATATGAGAATCTTTTTTTACCCACACATATAGTTCGTCCGGAATCCGGTTGAAACTGGATTTTCTTTATAAGTTAAAGTTTTACTTGAAGTTGATTAGATTTTCTTTATAGGGATAAGGAGATACGCTGAATTCGTTTCTAAACTTTCTTCTTTTTTTGCTGGACAAGTACGGTAGTTCGCACGGAATTCCTCCGAAACCAAAAATTTGGCAGAAGAAAAGCAGGAAGTTTCGATCAGTATATCGTCACAATAGATACGGCTTATAGAGGTATATCTGAACTTGGTTTTCTCAGATGATTAGCCTGGCGAAGATTGGATCTGGCGAAGACAAGACCCAATTGTCTTTATCACATATTAACTTTTTGGGATCCCATCGAAACCTTTGGTCTTGTTCATATAGTACCCTTCTTCTATCCATCTTTACGTAAACATAAAAGTTACACCCATAGGCATCTCGTCTTGACCATAATTAACCGAGAAAGGTCGCCTCCGTCTGAGTAATCTCCTGGAACTGAGTGCCTTTCTTTCATGGACTTTGATGACAGGGTCGACTTGAGCTGACTATTCTCACTCAAAGACTCGTTACTCTATTTTTCCTTTTTATAATCTCGCAACAAGCTCTTGATATGTGTGACTAAATGTTTACGTAATTGTCGGCTCCTTCTGATTAAACCCCTGGGGTTTACTTGGTTTTCTCAGATCATTAGCCTGGCAAAGAGTGGATCAGGCGAAGACTCGATCTGGCGAAAAATGGATCTAGCGAAGAAAAGACCCAATTGTCTGGATCAAGTATTACATTTTTGGGATCCCATCGAAAACTTTGATCTTGTTACTTTTGTTTTCATCTTCTAGCTTTTCCATTTAATTTG
This sequence comes from Branchinecta lindahli, assembly GCA_023053555.1. NCBI lineage: Eukaryota > Metazoa > Arthropoda > Branchiopoda > Anostraca > Branchinectidae > Branchinecta > Branchinecta lindahli. The sequence goes on along the minus strand of JAKZAO010000006.1, from coordinate 1,261,661 downwards.
CCGCAGAATCTCGCAACAAGCTTTGATATATCTTACTAAATGTTTACGTAATTGTCGGCTCCTTCTGATTAAACCCCTGGGGTCGCGGCATTTTTTCATATAGTACCCTTCTTCTATCCATCTTTACGTAAACATAAAAGTTACACACATAGGCATCTCGTCTTGACCCTAATTAACCGAGAAAGGTCTTCTCCGTCTGAGTAATCTCCTGGGATTGAGTGCCTTTCTTTCACGGACTTTAATGACAGGGTCGGCTTGAGCTGACTATTCCCCTGGGGTGGCGGCTTCTTTAGTGGGCCAACTGACGGATTTCAAGAGTGGGCCAACTGACGGATTTCAGTAGTGGGCGAACTGACGGATTTCAAGAGTGGGCCAACTGACGGATTTCAAGAGTGGGTCAACTGACGGATTTCAGGAGTGGGCGAACTGACGGATTTCAAAGGTGGGTCAACTGACGGATTTCAAGAGTGGGCCAACTGACGGATTTCAAGAGTGGGCCAACTGACGGATTTTAGGAGTGGGCGAACTGACGGGTGGGCGAACTGACGGGTGGGTGAACTGACGGTGGGCGAACTGACGGGTGGGCGAACTGACGGGTGGGCGAACTGACGGGTGGGCGTAGTGACGGGTGGGCGAAATGACGGGTGGGCGTAGTGACGGGTGGGCGAACTGACGGGTGGGCGTAGTGACGGGTGGGTGAACTGACGGGTGGGTGAACTGACGGGTGGGCGAACTGACGGGTGGGCGAACTGTCGGATTTTAGAAGTGGGCGAACTGACGGTTGGGCGAACTGACGGAAAACCATCTCAATTTATTTATTACAATTTATATCGAAGCGGCAACGGCGACATTTGTCAGTAGGCCTAAATTGTCAGGTCCTATCAGTAAAATCTGGGTATCCCCCTCCCCACCTCTTTCTAGCTTGCCTGTGCATGTGTAGTTCAGTGGGGTATTTTAGTTTTAGGCTGTAGCTGTGGAATCCCGAGCATCGATTTATTCACGAATAAAGTGCCTACCTGCCTACCAAATTTGGAAGCTATTTCTGCCGAGTCCTTTGGGTAAACAAGAAGCTAACCAATCTAGGTGGGTTGACTAGTATCATGCTTTCACATCTCGACATAAGCTGAGAAAGATTACGGATTCCAAACATTTACTTTTAGGTGCGTATTTTCTCATGTTAAGTATTCCAAGGTTCTGAGGAATTAGGTTGGATTGCCAAGTGTATGTGTGATGTTTCTCCACTTCTGGACCCTGTCACTGTGCAGACGACCGGGTAAACGTTTCACTACCGTTTCAGTCTTGATCGAAGATATAGGGTTCGTTCCAGCTCGGCCCGAAAGTTACTAAATAGTTACTTTTCAGTCACTTTCACCGTTCCAGCTTGTCACAAAGTTACTCCTCTTCGTAGTTACTTCGGAGTAACTACGCGTGACGTCACAAAGTAACTACTACCTGGAACGGTCGAAGTTACTACGGGACGAGATAACGCGCATTTCTTGAACCAAGAATAAATAAGGGATAATATAAAAGAATAATATAAGAATAATATAAGAATAAATAATCCCTTATTTATTCTTGCTTGAACGCAAGAAGAGATGGGGAAGGATGAACAGAAAAACTTTGTTGGTTTTTGCAGTTAAAGAACGGCTTGATAAATATTTTGAATCAGATTCTTCAGGCGAAGGAGAAGAGGAGCCAATGCTTAAGGCTTTTTAAGCCATATACTTATGTCCGTTAATTCTTTGTCTCTATTCCGGTTGTGTGTTTTTGGTCGCGCTAAATCCTTAGTTCACATATAATTGTTTCCTAGCCGAAATCGCAACAGTCTTTTCAGCTTCTTCTCCTACAATATATAACAACAATAATACAAAGCAACAGAAAAGGTTTTTGCCTCTATAACTCTAAAGTTTTTTTTATAATATTGCGTTGGTTTAACTTTAAATTTAGTATTATATAGTGCAAAAATTCGCCATCTGAATTACAGGCATTTAAAATTCCTTCCTTCCACAGTACCAATCGAGTCACTAGACCGAACGGTAAACCGTCGACGAGGTTGACTAGATTTTTTTTTTTTTTAATCAACGGACTTTTGTTTCAAGAGAAGCTAAAGACCAAGTAGCCTACAGTTGAAAAACACACAATCATGATGTCCTGTTTACTTTAGCAATTACACCTTACTTTTCTGCCCCGAGTTCCCTTCTCAAGACGGCTCTCCGAAAGTGAAAGTGAAAGACGGTCGGCTACTATCTTTACAAAAAGTTACTTCGAAGTAACGGTCTTCCTTGTGCTCCCCGTAACTTTTTGACAAGCTGGAACGGTGAAAGTGACTGAAAAGTAACTATTTAGTAACTTTCGGGCCGAGCTGGAACGAACCCAGTACCCGACCATCTTAGCTAACTTTCACTTTCCAAGAGCCGTCTTGAGAAGGGAACTCGGGGCAGCAATGAGAGACAACGCGCATTATCTCGTTCCGTAGTAGCTTCGACCGTTCCAGGTAGTAGTTAATTTGTGACGTCACACGTAGTTACTCCGAAGTAACTACGAAGAAGAGCTGGAACGAACCGGCCATAAGCAAAGGGCGTGTTCCACCCTACTTACCGTAGTTACTACGCTAGTCACCGTAGTTACTACGCTAGGCTGGGACGCTCTTTTATTTTTTCGGTCAAATATCAGGCCGCGGGCTGACGGGACCAATCACGTTGCTATAGTTACTACGCTTACTACACTCCCGAGAGTGGTAAGCAAATAGTTTCTATTAGTTACTATTTTGAGAAGGTTGGAACGGTCAGCGTAGTAACTTTTCGTGAGGCTGGAACGGAAATAGTGACTAATAGTTACTATTGGTAGAGGGTTGGAACACGCTCAAAGAAACATGTCAACTGCGTTGAAAGACTGGCAAGGGAGGGTAAGGCTTTTGGCTTAGGAGGGGCGCCACCTGGACAAAATTAAAAGTATGTTTCAACTAGCCTTTATCAACTTTCCGGAGACATCTCTCCAGGCTTCGACGCGGACAGCATAAATAGAGAAAGAATTCTATGCAGCACAAGCAAGCAACATCGCACTTACGTCATATTAGCGTCTGAAGAATCATCGGAATCGTCACATTCTTCTAGAAGGGTGGCAAGGGGTGCTCGCCGCTTCTCAGGGCAAACCTGCTCCGTAGTGGAATCACAGCTGCCATCATAGTCAGAGTGAGACAAGGACGGCGGGTCCTGGTCATGGGGTTCTTGGGGCATTATAACTGGGAACTTGGCATTACACCCCGGACAGCATACCGAACTGTTCCTGACTGTCAGTGCCGCAACTAAGTGACCAGAACGCGCATACGCATGGTCGAGAAGGTGAGAAAGCCTGGGTTTCTTCTTTTTTACCTTCCTCTTCTTCTTTTGTGGTTCAGGCTAAATAAACGATAAGGGTTAGGACAAAGACTGTCTTTAATAAGTTTGTTTCTATGCAGTGCGTGTCTAAATGCCCATTAAATCTTCTCAGAAATATCGATAGCATACAAATCTATGCTATCACCTTACTACTGGTGTTGTTGTTTGAAGGTTGACGTTACTAGAGCTTCAGCTCATAAGCTCGTGCCACTGGGATTACATAAACTTGTGTAAGTATCTTTCATGACTTTTAGTCTTTCAAATCTATACAGATCAGACAATTTTTTAGAGAATAGGCTTAGTCAACACTTTAAAAGAGTTAGGGGTCTTTTTCAAGGTGTCGTCTGAATCTGGGCATACATTCCTCACTGTGATTTCCTTCCTTCTCATACTATTTTCCAATCCCGATTTCAAACATTAAAGCATACCTCAAACTATTTATTGTTTATATTCCAATATTCAAAGCTGTCTGAATACGTAGCTTTTAAAAAATTATCCATTGTCTTGGCTATTTCAAGCCTTCTCCCAGGCCCATTGACTTCTGGCAAAATCTCGGCAAAATTCAGGAAACCGGTTTCACGCATCAGTAGAATGAGACGCGAATACTCGTCGGGACGGGAGCATAGTGCGCATGGAACTGGTAAATCGCGGCAAGTGCAAAGATTAGTGCAGTGTCTGTTACCCTCCACTGCCATCTTCTTCCCGGGCAGAAGAAACGTTAAGGAAGACAACAGAAACTTGGCTGGCCTGCGTCAAGGCGGATCTCGGCCCAAAGGAGGATTTCGCACCTCTGAGAGAAGATGGGACAGTGGGAACTGGCTTGAACTAACACAGGAATAGACCCAAGACCGCCAAGGATGGAACTTTGCACTTAGCAGCTGAATCATTCTTAGAGGCCAGGAAACGCTTGCAGCCGGTGTCCTGATTCAAGTACAAGTCAAGTAAGTAAGTACAGTATGCTAAATATTTGGTATACCCACAGTTTGTAATATATTTTGCTAATCACCAGTTACTATATGCCAAATGATCTGTACAATAACCTAATACAGCACTGATGATTTGAGTAAAGCTCAGAAAAGAACCAATCTGAATTCCCATAGTGGGTTAGTCAGGGTATGGGTGCCCAGCATTTGTCAAAGAGTAACCGGCATTTTGCAGCGGGTGTTCCAAACTGCGGGTATGCCCAGGGTTTGGTAGAGCCTATAAAAAAAAATCAGGGACTCAGGGTAGAGTGACACACAGAAAAAAGGTGCAAATGAAAACTAGAATTACCGAAGAGACTGAGGATGTGTCTGTGTACACCTCAATATCATTACCAGATCCACCAAGGATTATTTCCACCTCAACATTGTCGGACTGGTGTGCAATGAAAGCCAACATGGAAGAGGATCTGTCTTCGCTGGCCATGTCATCAACAGTAGTTGGAATGTTTGTCTGTTTCCTACAGAATATAAACCATTTATGGAAGCGGTAACGGTGACTCCTAGTGTTCAGAAAGAACATGCATAGCCAGCTGAAACTGAGACCGGATGACAGGAAAAATGAATTGTTTGAACAATAATAGGCCTACTGGCTACTTCCCAAAAAGTTTCTCTTTTTTAATCTTTCTCTAAGACTAGAGACAAACTGCTAAACTGAATGGTTCTCTTAAACTGAAATGGCCCATTGTCTCAATCCCACAATTCACAACTGATGGAGAAACACCACTCTAAAATACAACTGATGAAAACGTCACTCTTCATTCAGGGGGTTGCACGATTGGCAAGGTAAGCTTATCCTCTGCTTCCAACCGCACCTGAACCGCACCAGTTGAATTCTAGCACTCTGCCAAAATGTGTGCACATAGCCTACATTTCTTCCAAAAATATACACCATGGAATCATAAAATACAACCAAATGGCACAATTGCATCCAATCTGGCACAGATCTGGCAACATTGAGTGTACATCCACAAATTTGCTTGGCCACTTGGGGTGAAGACAGGAGTTCTGTTTTATTTGCAGTTCACAGTACAACAGAAGCAGATTGCAAACCCTTTTGGTTATTCCTGGATATCCACTATTCAGCTACTGTAAAATTTAGTCGTTTATAATTAAAAGAAATGTATGTAGCTGATCACATTTTACTACCAAAAGTTCGTAGCCAGTTAGTTGGCTACTGAGGGTGTTCCCTATACAGACAATCTTTGTAGCCAGTTAGTTGGCTACACCTGTTCCCCCAGAAACACTCTCAGTAGCCAACTAACTGGCTACACTTGTTCCCCTAGAAACACTCAGTAGCCAACTAGTTGGCTACACTTGTTCCCCCAGAAACACTCTTAGAAGCCAGTTAGTTGGCTACACTTGTTCCCCCAGAAACACTCTCAGTAGCCAACTAACTGGCTACACTTGTTCCCCCAGAAACACTCTTAGAAGCCAGTTAATTGGCTACACTTGTTCACCCAGAAGCACTCTCAGTAGCCAACTAACTGGCTACACTTGTTCCCCCAGAAACACTCATAGAAGCCAGTTAGTTGGCTACACTTGTTCACCCAGAAACACTCTCAGTAGCCAACTAACTGGCTACACTTGTTCTCCCAGAAACACTCATAGAAGCCAGTTAGTTGGCTGCAGACTTTCCCAAACAAACCTTTTTGGAGCGAGTTAATTCACTACGAAGCTGTTTCTGGGAAACTTCTCCTTCTTCAGCAAGCATTCTTGTTGAATATAGCCTACCCTAGATGTCTCTGGAGTGCATTTAAATATCCTGAAACTCTTTGCATTCTGGATTTCTCTGCGCAAATTCTAAATTTATTGCTGATTGTTAAATTATCTTGATTATTTATTTTTATTTATGAGCTATCGTTTTAGTTTTTCAAAAAATTGTTTTAGCTTAACAATTATTTTTTTTGTTTTGGCACGCAAAATTACGTCAGATCCGGTCTCTTTGGACAGAATCCGCAGCGCCATTTTCTGTCAATTTCGAAAGTGCAGCCATCGAGATAAGAGGTCAAAAAAGGTCCCTTGGAAAGCCAGGGTGCAGATCCCCCCCTACCAAATGATGCCCCTGGAGATCGTACGCAAATGCTTTAGGCGTTTTTTTTTAACAACCTCAACAGAGAACGAGTTTGAAACTCGTTGAAAAACAAGACCAAAGGTTTTGACGGGATCCCAAACATTTAATGTTTGATCCAGACAATTAAATTTTTAATGATTAAGATTTAGAAACAGTTCAAGGCTTATTGTTGTGGTTGAAACCACCTTCGAAACTTATAAAAATAATCCTGTTTTATTGATTTTAACTTGTTATCTGTATCTTTTTAGTAGAGTTTGGTATTAGGACAGATCCGTATGAAAGACCACCTCCGAATTTAATTCCTCGATACGGACCTGGCCTATAGTCTGTGTCACAAGAGGACCCTTGCGTAAAATTAAATTGACTTATCCCTTGACTTATCGGCTTTTCATTTTTTGTTGCTAGCAATATTCCCAGAAACATCTTTGTAGCGAAGTAACTGGCTCCAAAAAGGTTTGTATAGGAATGACTGCAGCCACCTAATTGGCTTCTATGAGTGTTTCTGGGGGAACTAATGTAGCCAACTAACTGGCTTCTATGAGTGTTTCTGGGGGAACTAGTGTAGCCAGTTAGTTGGCTACTGAGAGTGTTTCTGGGGGAACAAGTGTAGCCGACTAGTTGGCTACTGAGAATGTTTCTGGGGGAACATGTGTAGCCAACTAGTTGGCTACTGGAGTGTTTCTGGGGAAACAAGTGTAGCCAACTAGCTGGCTACTGAGAATGTTTCTGGGGGAACATGTGTAGCCAACTAGTTGGCTACTGAGAATGTTTCTGGGGGAACAAGTGTAGCCAACTAGTTGGCTACTGAGAGTGTTTGTATAGGGCACACCCTGAGTAGCCAACTAATTGGCTACAAACTTTTGGTAGTATAATGTGATCAGCTACATACATTTCATTTATATATAAACTGATCAAACTTAAAATAGCTGAATGGTGGTGTCCCGTTATTCCTGGCAGACTACATTAGAAGTACGCTGAACTCTTCTATGCCTTACCCAGCCTACAAACTAGCCGGTCTGCTGGCAAATAAAACTACTTGGCCTTGGGTCACCTGGTCACCCTACGCCTGCTGAACGTGGCCCAACGCACGGCTCGCTGGCGAATAGCCTAAAACAACAATGAACAGTCCGCTGTTATATGAACTTCAACTAAAATGCAACTAGCTAGGGTCTGGATGCGGTCAGCTAGTTGAGGTGGGTTGAGGTCTGAAATGGAATCTCACTTAAAAAAAAGAGATTGAGAACATGGAAAAGAAAGGAAGATCTTTCCTGTCACTGCAGCAATCCGGGAGATCCCACTTTCTAGCATTTTTCTGGTTCATCATGATTATTCCGGCTGCAACTCCAACATAGTATTATTCCAATTCCAACAAGATGAGAAGGTATGTGGACTATACTTTTATTAGCATTATAAGCAAGCATGCATCAATGTCAGTTCAAATCCTTCGCGCTTCCGAACAGAACTGCCCAGGGTTGGGAGTTGCAACATCAAAAACATTTAAAGAGTGGCTTTTGATTGAAAACAGAAAGGGAATTGGGCAACCTGTGGGCAACTTTACTTTCATGAGAAAATGTGAAACGATCACTTTTGGTCGGAATCATGAACAAACGTGAAATAGTCCATTTTGGTCGTAATCACTGCTGGAAAATGACACATCTTGACTTTTCTGAAATAGACTGAGTTATGTCCTATCCAGGTCTTGTCCTATCCTACGTAGGACAAGAGTGACAAAAACAAAATAGAGCAAAGAACAAATAATCAGATAGAACTACTGTCTTCAGTCACGTGCAGCGACCATAAATACCCCGATAAAACTGAGCGGTCCTATTTCCTAGAGGTATTTACTCTAGGTTGGAGCTGATATTGATACCCGTTTACTCCTCTTCTGTTTTCGCCGTTGCTTATTGCTTCTGACTTCTTGGTGTCAACTAGTGTCAAGGCTGGAACAAATTCTTTCATTTTTTGGCAAACTATTGTGACACGGGGTATGGGGTAGTCAAGCCAATGACATGACAGAGATCGTATTTACCAAGCTTGCCATGCTCCCGAGTGTGGTAAGCAAATAGTTACTATTTCGAGAAGGTTGGAACGGTCGGCGTAGTAACTTTCCACGAGATTGGTAGGATCTCGCTTCCCAGCGTATACTCTGAGCGTGTTCCACCCTTCTAACAATAGTAACTATGAGTTACTTTTTTTGTTCAAACTTCATGAAAAGTTACAATGGTTGCGTTCCAGAACTTAACGACTGTTAACAAATTGTTAACAATTGTCAACTTTTTGCGTTCCAGGTTTCTGATTTCTAAATTTAAGCTCCGCCCACCTACGATTTCCGTTCCAGAGCTTAACGATTGTTAACTATTTTGTAACGATGGTCGATGAGCATCGTTGGGAAAAGTTAACAATTGTAGAATTGGGAAAAGTTAACGATCGTTAAAGCTGCAGATAGCTCCGCCCCGAAATGAAGTTGACGATTGTTAACAATTGTTAAGTTTCTGGAACGCAACCTATGTTGATCGTCCCAACCTCCTCGTAATAGTAAGTATGTGTTTACCACGCTCGGGAGCGTAGATAACGTGGTAAATACGATCCCCGTTGACTCGATTGGTCTGATCAACCCGCGGCAAGATATTTCGTCGTAAATAAGAAAATTCGTTCCAGCCTTGACGCCAGGAAACATGACATCATGCGTAGTAACCAGGGGCGTCCCGAGCCTTTCTTCATTGGGGGGCGAACCTGGTAAAATTTCCTAAAAACAAATTCCTAAATTTCTTAAAAACACAGCGAGTTGCTTTCGAGAAGCTTTTACAATGTAAAAAGTTGCATAGTATGTACAGAATCAAGTCTAAGAGAAAATTTGACCCATTTTCACACTCTCCCACTTGCTGTTCTTTACGCCGTCGCCAGCCTTTAACCTTTGGGGGACATCCGGTTTTGCCAACAGGGCTTGAAAACGTGCCGACAAAAAAGCCATTGCCGCAAAAGCTACAACGTCGCTAACGGCTGTACCCAGGACAAATTAAAACGCCGCAGGCGAATTTTTGACTTCTACACTAAATTAAAAAAAAAAGTTGCTCTTGGTTTATTAGTAACGGTAAAAGTCCCTTGTATAAAGTGCCATCTATGTATTATAATTTCCGTGACTTGGGGATGTGAACTGATTAGATGAATTTGCCTTCGGCCGAGATCTGTTACAAGTCCCTCAGTAGCTCAAACGGTTAGAGCGCTTGCTTTGTAAGCAGAGGGTCCTGGGTTCAAATCCCGGCTGAGGAGCATTTTTTTCTTTCAGTTCACTACTTCTGAAATTAGATACAAAGAAGGCCTACACTTATTCTGAATTTACAGCAAACAGAAGTAGGCTGGTTTTCACGTCAAGAGACGTACTGCAATCATTAGAAGTAAAAGTGAAGTAATGAACGGCAACCAGCTGAAGCTATAAACCGTTAAATGGTAAAGAACAAGAGCTAAATAAACGCCATTCCGTAACTGGGGTTAACCAAATAATGAATTCGTACCTACCGAAAACTAACTACAAAAATAAGGAACAGTTCGGGAGCGGTATAACAACCGAATGTGTCAAGTCTGGTTATAGATACGAACTAAACAAAAATCCGGTGAATGACCGAATCCGGTAACGAATCAGAACCAAATGAACCTAATTACTCACCAAATTATGAAATGGACTGACCGAAGTTGGGTGGATTACCGAATTCGATAAAGAATGGGAACCAGTAAACACGTTAAATCACCCAATTCGAAAACTTGGGGACATAAGTTTTTATAAAACGGGCATCACGGCTTCGTCGAGATGCCAGTTTCGACCGAAAGCGAACAGGGGGGGGGGGGGCACTGCCCCCCCCCCTTCGGAACGCCCCTGGTAGTAACTACGGTAAGTAGGGTGGAACATGCTCTCTATCCACTTAACGGTAGGTTGGTGGTAGAAAATGCTCTCTATGAGCGTGTTCCATCCTTCTCAGCGTAGTTACTTATGCAAGACGTCACAGATTCTGGCTTCTGGCGTCAAGGCTGGAACTATTTTCAGCAAAGTCTCATGCCACGAGCTAATCGGGCCAAACTTAGTCATTATTTTCATTCTAAAATCGTGAAAAGTTACTACGCTCACCGGTCTAACCTTCTCGAAATAGAATCGCCAGAAATCGCCAACGAATCGTAACAATTTGTTTACCACGCTCTCGAGCGTAGTAAGCATGGTCATTACGAATCTCTGTGACGTGATTGGTCGGATCAGTCCCCGGCCCGATATTTTGCCGAAAATAGAAAAATACATTCCAGCCTTGACGCCAAGAAGCCGGAATCCGTTACGGTAAGTAGGAGAGAAGAATCTAGACTAATTATCTAATGTTCTTTTCAGTGTTCTTTTCAGTTCTTTGATATATCTAAACAAGTGTAGAATTATCTTTTTATATATTTAGTGTTAATATGGACGAGAACCACCAAAACGGCGTGACCGTTGTATCGGTTTTGAGAATAAATTGATTATTTCTTGTTATCATCTAATGTATCTCTCTCTAAGGGTTAATGGGTTTCACAAATTTGTCAAAGCCGATTTTCTGTGCCAGGAAATCCAAAAAATATTCCCCTTTGGGATCCCATCGAAAACTTTGTTCTTGTTTTTCGAAGAAATTTCGGAAGTGGTAAGTGCCATTTATTTAAAAAATACGTCTTTAAAAATGCAATAAATAGGAATAAATAGCTTAGACATAAATAGGAAAACGTAAGCGAAAAAGATACTTCGACAGTTCATTTTTTCAAGATTAAAAGAGAAAGCCTACTCGACTTAGGCTCAGTCTGCATCACTGGTAAATAACCCCCCGTTTGCACAGACTACATCTCTGCGGTAAAACACAACGTTTCTCCGCTATGCCTGAAGAGGATGCGTTTCGACGTTACCATCTTGCGCAGACAAACTTCTAGGAACAAAGGGGACATTTTCGCGTGGATGCGTTGCGTTCCATCATCATGATGGATGTTTTTGCGTTGATGCCATCCAGCTCGATGGACGTTTTCGCGTGAATAGCTCGAGGGCTGACGTCACCATCAAGCTGGATGGATGTCTCCCGTTCAACAGGGCTCATCGAGCTCTGTTGAACGGTAACTCTGACTGTTCAGATAGAAAACAAGAGCTGTAAGCTCATATGGCACTTGCATGGGTTGAGATGTAGTGTTTGATCAAAAGTACTTTTAAGGTTACCTTTGCGGTTCAGATGTGCACTTTAAGGGAGCTAGAGAAAACGTATTTTGTTTTAGAACTTGGCTGTAATGATACGTACTTTATAGGCACTAGAAATTCATCTGTAAGAAAAACTATTGAGACAAAAAGATCACAGGCCCTTAGGGATCATTGATATATACCGCTTGGTAAAAAAAAAAAAAATCACTTTTCGGTTAAAATGTGCGCTTTAAGGGTGATAAAATAAATTTTCAAGCAAAACCCTTGTGGCACAAATGATCATGGGTTGAGATGTATCGTTTGATAAATAAAAGTAGTTTTCGACCTTGCGGTTCAGATTCGCACTTTAAGGGAGCTAGAACTTCGTTTGTAAGCAAAACCCTTGAGGCAAAAACGGTAATGGGCTCATGGGGATCATGAAAATGTATAATTTGCTTAAAAGTATTTTTCTAAATTTACGGTCAAGATTGGTACTTGAAACGAACGTGGCGATTTCTGAGCCAATCTTGTCGAATCTCTAATATTCCAGCCCAGGTCCATCGTCCTAGCACATCTGGAAGTACCTTAAATCGCGATCACCGGAATTCCGGACCCCCCTCCTCAAACTCCCCCACAGTCGCCGGAGCCAATCCGGTTCTGTAAGTGATTTATCCAGAGCATCTCTTTACTATTCCCACAAAGTTCCATCCCGATCTCCCCAGTCTGAGCCGGTCACGTATCCCCCCCCCCCCAGTTGTTGTCGAATCCGGTCCGGACATGACAAAGATCACCAGAGACATGTCCTCTGATCAGTTATCAAATTTCACTCAAATCCGATCAACCGTTCCAAAGTTACGCATGACTCAATATTCCGGATTCCCCCTCCCGCTACTCCCCCCACGACTATCGGATCATGTGAATTTTTATTTATAAGTCATTTTGATCGGGTCCCTGATTCGCCTCCCAAATTTCGTCGTGAAAATCCCCAAAACCGCCATTACCGGAATTCCGGGAAACTCCCCTCCACCCCCCCCCTTGTGTCCGGATCCAGTCCAAATGTATAAACGATTTATCTGGAGCAGACGCTTGTCCTTCCCAGCAAGTTTCACTCCGATCCCTCCATTCTAACCGTTTCTCGAGATTTCCGGTCTCCCCCCCCAACTCCCCCATAGCTGTCGAATCCGGTCCGGACTTCAAATGGGACATCAGAGGTATGCCATTTATTCAGTTATTAAGTTTCATTCCAATCCGATCACCCGTTCGAAAGTTACACACTACGCCAGTTTTCCGGATTCCCCAGCCCTCCACTCCCCCCCAGGTGGTCGGATCGGGAAACTGATTATTTCCAGGTTAGTCCGGTCGGGTCCCTGATGCTCCTGCCAAGTTTCATCGTCCTAGCACATCTGGAAATACCCAAACTCAAAAAAGTTTGACAAAAACTACTTAAATTTCCGGATTCCCCGGCCCACCACTCCCCCCCAAATGGTCGGATAGTGAAACTGATTATTTCCAGGTTAGTTATATCGGGTCCCTGATACGCCTGCCAAATTTCATCGCCCTAGCACATCTGGAAGTACCTCAACTCGAAAAAGTGTGACAAAAACTACTTAATTTTCAGGATTCCCAGGCCCACCACTCCCCCCCAGATAGTCGGATCATGAAACTGATTATTTCCAGGTTAGTTATATCGGGTCCCTGATATGCCTGCCAAGTTTCGTCGTCCTAGCACATCTGGAAGTACCCTAACTAGAAAACAGTGGACCGCCCGACCGCCCGCCCGACCGACCGACCGACCGAAAAGTGATCGGTTTATGGCACTTGAGCGGAGCTGCAAGTGCCATACAAATACAGCATATAGACAAATTTACTAAAATAGAAATAAGAACTTAAAATAATAATATAACTTGAATTCTGTATTTATTTATTATTTTTTATTTATTTTTTACATATTTTTTTTTTATTTATTTATTTTTTTTTTAATCGAAATAATTTGTAATATAATTTTAATTTAGTTTTTCAATTTCATTTTAATTTCTTAATTTTATTTTACAGTGCCAAATGGATAGGCGTCAGCTGAATTCTATGAGAGTTATATTTCGGCCCTTCTTGGCGAGGGTTCTCTTCAGGCTCAAAGCCGCTCAAAATGGAAAAATGAATTTGTATTTTTCACACGATTTTGACACGAAAAAATAAAAAACATGTAAAAAAAATAAATAAAAAATAATAAATAAATACAGAATTCAAGTTATATTATTATATTAAGTTCTTATTTCCCGCTGAACACCGGTTGGCGCCGAAACACACCCGGGTGCAATGCTCTTTCATATTTTCTTAACCCATCCAAAGGATGTGTGTTTTCGCGGAAGATGGCATCTTCCTCTGTCACGATTAATCGCGTGGATGCCATCATCCAGAGACATTTTCGCGTGGATGGCATCTTTGGTTGAGCTCAACGGCCATCCACGCTAAAACGTCCCCTTTAGTCTGCGCAAACCAAGAATAAGGCACTGCTTGAGTACCGTTCACACAATCAGCTTCACCGGTAAGTGTTGGCACGTTAACACAAAAATACACTGATCATCAGAGTAATTACCGAGCTTTAAGGCGTATTCTCGCCGTTCCCCGAGGACTCCTCGGGGAATCGAAGGGAACTGCGAGAATAGAGGGATCACTCCACACGGACTTCGCGTAGGCTACAGAAAACAGCGAGAACACCGGGAATACTTCTAAAAAGGATTTTGTTCCAAAAAAGAATCATGCAGTTGACGAAATTAGTCTGGATCCACTTTATTTTTGATTTTGTTCATTCTGATTGTTTTTAATTAATTTTACGTTGCACCAACACCAGCAAAAATTGATTCCCCTCCAAATCTGAAAGGGAGCCCTTTTTGATGATGGTGATGATAATCGGAGAATTCCCCCTACCGGAAATCCTTTTCCATCAGCTACACTATGACGCTTGGTTATAGATTCTGGGATTCGATTTAACAGTCTTTTGAGGATTCGTTTCGAAAATCTCCACGTTCTCGGTTTGGTCTGGCACTTGCGACCGGATTATTTGGAGTAACGGCATGAAATCTACCACCACACCATTTCCCATGATCGTGTTAGTCGCTACTTCGCTAAATCGCTTGGACAACCTTCTAAATTTTTAGATTTGCGAATGAGCTCGGGAAAACTTTACTTGGTACCCGATGGAAGTGCTAACAGCAACCAGAATCCTTTTAACAGCTTCTGATTCAACATGGGCGCTACTACCGGACTTGGTTTTCGACTGTTTCGCCTGTTTATTTCGCAATGTATGGTCTTACTTCTAATCTAGGAAAAGCGATTGCGTTTTCCAACGTAGTGTGCTTCCAGTAACGTGCCTTTAGACCACAAGCACTTGCGAGTTGCGCGCTCAGTAGGCTCTTTGCCATTGTCTCATCAGCGACTTGATTTGAAATGAAATTCACCAATGACTCCTCGTCACGTATAATTGGATCAATTATGACAAGCACGACTACAGACAGAGACTTCGAGAAAAGAGACCACATTAGTGGCAAGGTTTTACTGGTGCTTCTCAAAGATAATATGAAAAAAACTTCGTTTTCTTAAAGAGTTAAAGAGGCTGCGTCCCAAAGTCGAACCTTAAAACGTACAGGAATTAGGAGAGGCAGTTGGGGGGCTGCCGCCCCCCAAACCCCCCGCTTTTAAAGACTCTTTTGTACAGGTTTTTTGTTGTGGGGGGCTGCCGCCCCCCAAACCCCCCGCTCTTGGCTTCGGAAAGGCCCTCTTTTAATTAACAAAAAAGTTGAAATGAATGAATAATGGAATAACTTCGAAAAATGTTAAACACAAGAGGACAGGAGAACCATTGCGCCGAAACTAGTAATTAGTAACAATGAAGTTGACCACTCCATTTACATTTTAACATAATTATTGAAACTGTTTCCCAGACATAGAGCACACAAGCTAAGAGCTGGGGGTCGGGGTAGGGTAGCAAACAAAAACCTGTACAAAAGAGTCTTTAAAAGCGGGGGGTTTGGGGGGCGGCAGCCCCCCAACTGCCTCTCCTAATTCCTGTACGTTTTAAGGTTCGACTTTGGGACGTAGCCTCTTTAACTCTTTAAGAAAACGAAGTTTTTTCATATTATTTCTGTACGTTTTTGGGATCCCAAAACGTAAGTGGAGGGATACCTATGACATCGCAAAAGTTGTCCGTCCGTCCGTCCGTCCGTCCGTCCGTCCGTCCGTCCGTCTGTCCGTCTGTCCGTCTGTGAGCACGATAACTCTCGAAGGGAATGAGATATTTTGATGAAACTTGGTGTGAGCATTCTTTGGGTCAAGAGTAAGGTCGAGTTCGTAGATGGGCCCTGTAGCCCTGCATTTAGGGGTGGGGGAGGGGGTTCAAATTAAGGGGCAAGCAAAATATTTTTAAACAGCTAATGTGATAGTCGATTATGGGGTAAGAAGACACGCTGAACACTAATATGAAAACCATTTTCTCGCCGGACAAGTAGTTCGTCCGGAATCCGGCCAAAACCGGAAAGTTTGTTAAAAGTAAAAGTTTTATTTGAAGTTGATTAGATGTTTGATTTCGGGGTAAGAAGGCATGCTGAACGCGAATATGAAAATCATTTTCTTACCGGACAAGTAGTTCGCCCGGAATCCGGTCAAAACCGGAAAGTTTGTTAAAAGTGGAAGTCTTAGTTGAAGTCGATTAGACGTTCGATATAGAGGTAAGAAGGCATGCTGAACACGAATATGGAAACCGTTTTTTCGCCAAACAAGTAGTTCGCGCGGAATCCGGCCAAAACCGGAAAGTTTGTTAAAAGTAAAAGTTTTATTTGAAGTTGATTAGATGTCCGATTTAGGGGTAAGACGAGATGCTGAATCCGTATATGACCATAATTCTTTTGCTTGACATATAGTTCGTCCGGAATCCGGTTGGAACCGGAAAATTTGTGATAAGTTAAATTTTTCTTTGAAGTTGATTAGATGTTGGAAATAGGGGTAACTAGATACGCTGAATTCGTTTTTGAGCATTAGTTTTTCGTCGGACAAGTAGTTCTGGAATTCCGCCAGAAACCGGAAAATTCGCAGAAGTAAGCCAGGATCGTTTCAATCGACTCATAGGGGTAAACACACAAGCTGAATCCATATCAGAACTTGGTTTTCTTAATGATTAGCCATTTGGCCTTAATCTGTTTCTAAATTTTAAGAGTATAAATGTTCATGGAGTCTGGCGAAGACCGGATCTGACGAAGACAAAACCTAATTGTCTGGGTCAAATATCGAAGATTTGGGATCCCATCGGAACCTTTGGTCTTGTTCTACAATCCATGGTGGATGTAAGTTAATAATTCCTGTACTCCTCGTACAGGAATTAGGAGAGGAAGTTGGGTGGCTGCCGCCCCCCAACCCCCCCGCTTTTAAAGACTCTTTTGTACAGGTTTTTTGTTGTGGGGGGCTGCCGCCCCCCTAACCCCCCGCTCTTGGCTTCGGAAAAATTTAAGGTCATTTTTCTCAAATAAAAATTTTACGGATTAAGACAGAATTTTTTTAAGCTTGCAGTCAGTCTCACCATGTCGAGCTGATCATTTTGATGTACTTGAATGTTGAAATTCGTAACTTTTAAAGCACGTATGGTCACCTGACACGTTGCCTTTGCACTCACTTGAACTGGGTAAATAAAACAACATACCGAAGAGAAATTTTAAATAAGTTTTTCGGTATAGGAGTTACGCGTTTCACTGCGTAGAGTTTGTACGTGGCGTAGCAAGACTTCGTAGCAACAGCTTCCCGTCATCGCTCTTTGGTTGGCAGAGAAAACTTCACGTGCCTAAATAAAGCAATGGGCTTTGAAGTTCCCAACTTCCAGTGCAATTTCGAAAAAAGCTACTATTAAGAGCCAAAAATGTCATATCTAGTGATAGTAGTGAATGTAGTAGCACATCACAATGCTCAGAGATGGATTTCGACTGCCTCCTGTCTTCTCATTGTCCTGGCCCCTTTGTTACAGGGTTGAGTGAAGATTGGTTGTTTATTTACTTGACTTGTCTTTCTCAACCTTGTGGTTAAGGACCAATGTTCAGCACATCTCACTTCTACCAAATATGTACCAGATATCAGAAGAGGAAAATCATTGTGACCAAAATGCAAAAATGACTCTCACAGAAAATGGGAATAAATAAGAAGGTTGGTGAAACTGGGTGAAATCTGTTATGAAACTTCTGACAGTGTAGATAAGTCATTGACATAGCCGGACCGGATCCGGTTCCTATCTGGAAGTTGGGGGGGGGTCCGGATTTCTAGTGATCCCGCGAGTTCGGTGCTTCCTGATGTGCTAGGACGATGAAAATTGGCAGGCATGTCAGGGACCCGAACAGATTGACTTGATAATAGTCGTTTCCCCGATCCGACCGTCCGGGGGGGGGGGCTGGAGGGAAGGGAACTTGATACATAGAAGTACCTTGTGTCTCAGACCTCCCATTTTAAATCCAGACCGGATCCGGTGACATGGGGGGTAGTTGGGGGGGGGGGACCGGAAATCTTGAAAATCGCTTCGAGTGGAGAGATCTGGATGAAAGCTGGTGGAAAGAACAAGCACAAGTCCTAGATACGGGATTGACATAACCGGACCGGATCCGCTCACTTTGGGGGAGTTGGGGGGGGATTCGGATTTCTAGTGATCCCGCGAGTTCGGTGCTTCCTGATGTGCTAGGACGATGAAAATCGGCAGGCATGTGAGGGACCCGAACAGATTGATTTGATAATAATCGTTTCCCCGATCCGACCATCCGGGGGGGGGGGCTGGAGGGAGGGGAATCCGGAAAAATGAGGTATTTTTAACTTACGAACGGGTAATCGGATCTTAATGAAACTTGATATATAGAAGGAACTTGTGTCTCAGACATCCCAATTTAAATCCGGACCGGATCCGGTGACATTGGGAAAACTGAAGGGGGAACCGGAAATCTTGGGAAACGCTTTGAGTAGAGAGATCGGGAGGAAAGTTGGTGGAAAAAACAAGCACAAGCCCTAGATACGTGATTGACATAACCGGACCGGATCCGTTCACAGTAAGGGGGGGGGATCCGAATTTCTAGTGATCCCGCGAGTTCGGTACTTCCTGATGCGCTAAGACGATGAAACTTGGCAGGCGGGTATGGGACCCGAACAGGTTGACTTGAGAATAGACGTTTCCTGGATCCGACCTTCTGGGGGGTGGGGGTGGAGAGAGAGGGAATCAGAAAAGTGAGGTATTTTAACTTGCGAACGGGTGATCGGATCTTGATGAAACTTGATATATAGAGAGACCTCGTGTCTCAGACGCCCCATTTTAAATCCGAACCGGATCCGGTGATATTGGTGGAGTCGGACGGGGGAACCGGAAATCTTGGGAAACGCTTAGAGTGGAGGGTTCGGGATGAAAGTTGGTGTGAACAACAAGTTAATAGCATAACCGGAATGGATCCGGTCACTGTGGGGAGTTGGAGGGGATCCGAGAGTTTGTAGTAGTCCCACGAGTTCGGTACTTCCTGATGTGCAAGGACAATGAACTTGGCAGGCTTGTCAGGTACCCGAACTATTGACTTGAGAATGTGGTTTCCCCGATCCGACCGTCAATGGGGAGTGTACGAAAGGGGAATCCGGAATCCAGTGGCAAGCTCTGCTATTGAACGGGTTATCGGATTTAACCGAAACTTGATATTTAGATAGGTGTCGTGCCTCAGACGTCCCATTTTAAATCCGGACCAGATCCGGTGACATTGGGAGGAGTTGGAGGGAGTTGGAGAACATTAATGATTTTATCTCCTTTTTGGGATCCAAGATAAAAGTAAGGACTATCGATGAAATCATAGATCAGTCCTTTTGTTTGCAACCCGTGCTTCACTCGACCTCTTCCGAGTTTCCAGGTTGTTTTATTTACCCAGTTCAAGTGAGTGCAAAGGCAACGTGTCAGGTGACCATACGTGCTTTAAGAATTTCAAAAATTAACATGGGCTCTTATGGGGAAATGGGGTTTTTCTAAGCTAGAAAATCGGGGGGTTAAGATTTTCCGACGAAACTTTCCAGGAAAATTACTCGGAAAATTCCGCGTCGAATGAGTCTTCGTACACCCAGATCCGATGTCGGCTGTGACCTGTAGGCGTGGCGAAAAAAAAACAAAAGGAGAACATGAATTTTAAGTGGCTATGCGTGGTTTCTGGAAAACAGGGAAGGAGTTATCGGATCGAGGTGAAATTTCGCGGATAAGCTCCTGGGCCCTAGGGGACCTTAACTTGTGAATTTCAGCCCGATCGGACAACGTTAAAGGGGGGGTGGGGTTGGGGGGTCGAAACTTTCGGCCAGATTTTCCCCATGAAGGAAAAGTCGGAGGGGGATGAAATTTGGCAGGTTCCTTAGTTGGAGCTCGGGCTACGAAATGCATCCCTCCCCATCCCTCTGCGACCACTGGAACCGAAGATCGCTGAACATTGTCGTGGTTCGCCTCTTTAAAGAGGCACGAGTGTGCCTCCTTGATTACGCTTTTCCAATCCAATCCAAATAACTTCTGGCTCTTGGGCTCCGACCCTTCGGAACCCTTTCGGCCTGGTGTCGGTTGCTCTTCGTGGGTCAATCACGATGGCTCATAGGACGTCGATGCTTCGGAGGAACTCGATGATTTTCTTGAAGATTCGTCGCTCTTCTCGGGCTGGGCGAACTGCGTCGATAAAATCACCGATAGAGACTGGCCCTCCGGCTGTCTCATTAGTGCTGTTGCACCAGTTGGCGAGCTCTGCGTTAGAGGGGCACTCGAGCACCAAATGCTGTACAGTTTCGGTGGCGTCGCTGCAAAGCCGGCATCTTGGGTCCGCTTTTTAGTTTCTTCACTGTCAAATTCAAACATATTATCAGTTCCGGCGTTTAAGTGCAGTGAGAACGGAGCACAGAATAATATGGGATTTCTACTTAACAACTTCCACTGAGCTCATAGTAATTCCCTTTATTGGCTGGTTGAGCTTTGACAACATTTTCAGCCACAGCTTCTGTCAAGCGTTGTTCTTCCCGGTCGCAGTGTTTCCACTTCGAGGGATTTATCCCTTTTTGAGGGATTTCCAGGCCTTCCTCGGGATTTTTTTTTCTAAAGAGGGATAAGGGATTTTTCAGGGATAATTGAGATACTTAGGAAATGTTCAGTATTAGAATGGAGATTTTTGAAATTTTTGAGTCTCAAGGAAAAAATCCATCAAATAACTGTAGGGGCACTTTTGAAGCGCGTTTTGTTCGCTTGTCTCCTCATTCTCTTATCTTTTGTTTTCTCCTTTCTGGTTTTCTTCTGCTTTTTCTAACTCTCTATGTTTTGAGCTCGCCCGAGTTACATAAAGGCAGTTACAAACTGTGAATTTCGCCCGCAAATCACCTTCTTCTAGTCGTTTAGTTACGTAGAGATGTTCTTGTGTAATGAAGGTGATGTGTAAAAAAAGGCGGATTTGAAAATTTTCGCCTGCGGCGCTCAGTTTAAAATTCTCTTGTGTGCAGTCGTTTAAAGCTACTACTGCATGGAGCTTGGCTATATCCAGCCACGTGTTTTTAGGTCGTCACCCCCCCTACCCCCGACACACACAGACGGGCGTTATTATCTGGTATTGCAGGATTTGCAGGACGCAGGCTCGGACGCAGGAGAGGGTCAAGGGATTATTCTTTGAAGAAGAAGGGATTTTTAGAGATTTTTCTACCTGAATTTGGGATTTTTCAAAAAGAGAAGTGGAAACACTTTTACTGCCTTGGAGAGCTCTGTGGGAGATTATAATCTGGATTTTCAACGATACTTCCAATAAAATCAGAGCTTATAGCAAATTAGACTTGTATTTATTTGTATTAGTTTGTATTTATTTCACTTTATACTCTCCGATCTTGGAGGTCTATAAAATATTTGAAATTAGACAGCCTATGACAACTGAGTTTGACACACGATTGCCAAACCAAGACTACCGTTGGACTCGGGGTCAAAATTTGGCATAGAAACGTCTCTCGCAGTAGGCTACGAATTTCAAAAAAAAATTAGCCTATAAATAAGTAATTCGGCTATAAAAACCTTAGTTAACATTTGTTTGAAAAATAAAGTTGATATTCGTATTCCATGCTAAATTCTAGTATAGAAAATTGTGTCACATCACCATTTTGCAAAGATGTTTTTTCATAGATTTTTTTGCCTATACTTTTTCAACAAATTCTGTACGACTTCACCGTACAGTTAGAGCTTGGAACTTTACGGCAATGTGAAGCTCCTGCTCAGTACCCAAGGCAAACTAGACCTACTTTGCCAGGGCAACGTGAAGTGTTGCAGCAAAGACTTTGAGCAACACTTTGCTTTTGTTTCTTCGTTAACGGTTAAATGCTGAATTTGTCAACCCATCCAGGTTTTCAAAATGGTATGTTCCAATCCAAGAAGAATCTTTTCTGAACTGATGACAAAATTTGTTATCACATGTAATGGCTCCCTCAGCGTTAAAAAAAAGAAAAAAAGAAAAAGAATATCAAACCTTTGAATTTTCAGAGAAAATTAATAAATACTAGCCCATAGCTCCGGGACTATATGAGACATCGGAAAAAACAAACCTTATTCTAAGAGAGGGCATGGTTAGGAATAAAATGAGATGCCCCGCAACTGTTCTGGACTACTGCAACTGTAGAAAAAAAATAAACAGTCAGGGCACATTTTATAGGCCTAAAAAGGGTGTTTTTTTCACTTTTACAAGGCCAAGCCATAATCTCCAGCTTTGCAACCACCCATAATTCAGCGTAGTTGATACAGTCGGAAAACACCGTCAAACTGACTGTGTCTTTCTGATCACCAAGTTGTCACATTTTAGGGGTCTGGCGCCCGGACTATCTCAAGCCCAGGGCCCCGGAATATATGAAGACTCTCTACTCTCGAGTGATTTGACGCGGATGGGACTTGAAGAGTTGTCAAAAGAACACGTCCTAGATATCCAATTCACATGTTAATACTAGATCCGGCAACTGTGGGGGAGAAACGTGTACAGGGGCGGTTCGAAGTGCTTGGGCCTGGGGGGGTGACGACCTCAAAACATACGACTAGGTAATCGGCAATTATGTCGATTAAAAACAACTGAAATAGAAAAGCACAGTACCACAGGCTCAAGAAATATAAACATAGATTTTTAAAAGGTTATGAGTTTCAGCATGACGTTCATTTGAAAATCCGGAGGAAACAGTCAATCTTCGTTTCTAGGTTCTGACGTATGTGCTCAAGACAAAATAAACTGAGCGCCGCAGGCGAAATTTTTTTAATCCGAGCAAAATTCAACTGCTTCCCCTACAAATTCTAGCTTTTCATGTAGCTCAGATCCAAATCTCAAGCTTAAAACTCCACCTAACTGACGCACCGTTGATCAAACTATCTAATAGGATACTACGAAAGGCGCCGCAGGCGAAATTTTTTTAATCGGCCTTTTTTCTGGCAAAATTCAACTACTTTCCATATAAATTCTGCTTGTAACGTGGCGAAGATCCCAAGCAGCAGCCTCTAACATATTTACTAAAGAAAAACTGAGCGCCGCAGTCTAAATTTTTTTAATCTGACATTTTACTGGCAAAATTCAACTACTTCCTATCCAATTTATAGTTTTTAATGATGCTTAAACCCCAAAATCTCAAGCTTAAAACCCACCTGAATGACGCACGCTTCAAGTAAATAGTGAAAGGGTTGCTACGAAAGGCGCCGCAGGCGGAACTTTTTAAATCCGCCTTTTTTCTGGGAAAAGTTCAACTACTTCCAGCACAAATTATAGCTTTTAACGTGGTCCAAATCTTATGCCTAAAACGGCACCTAAATGACGCGGCACGTCCTTGCAATGCGTACATCTCCGGTTTATGGTCAAACCTTACCCCGCAAGCCAAAAATTCAACCTGTTTTATTCTAGAATAAGGATCTTTTGCACAAAACCAGATAGGCTCATACTGTTGAAATTTCAAAAATCAGCTACGTGTTTTCTGCTATAATACAGAGGTTTTGGTACAAAATCAGTTGTGTTCAAACTGTACACCACCGGGTGAAAATCACGATTCGGTAACTGTATTTATGTCATTCTGACAGGCTCGAAACATAAAACTGTCATTCTAACAAGCTCAGTCAAAACATACGATTGACTCGTGACATATGAGTTATAGAAAATCTATACGTAACCATACGACCAGAAACAGGTCATCTGCGTCTGAAATTCAGGATTAGGTACCTTATCTGGCAAGCTCAAAGCTTACGACTGTCTCTAATATACGACTAGAAAATCTGTTCGTAAATGCGACAAGGAACAGGTGATTTGCGTCTGGCGAAATTCACGATCTGGTGTTATTCTGGTACGCTAAAATATACGACTATCATTCTGACAAACTCAGAATATACAACTACTGTGAATCTGATAGACCGAAAAGATACGACTAGGAAAGCTCTTCGCAGCCGTACGACTAGAAAATGTCATCTGCGGGCAAAATGCACGTTTTGTAACTGCCTTTATGTCATTCTAGCAAGCTCAAAATATACGACTGTCATTCAGACAACCTCAAAACATACGACTGAGAGTACGATTCTCTGAAGCATGGGGGGTGAGTCACCCCCCACGCCCCCCCCCCTCGAACCGCCCCTGAACGTGTACGGCATGCATATGTCCCAACACGAGTGGTCCAACTCGGATGGAACTTTACAGAGTTGGCAAGATCACATGTCTTAGCTGTTCTATTTACAGTTCAGGGCCGGGGGGGGGGGGACAATCTTGTAGCCTCCTCTTGTAAGACGTATGATCTAGATGTTCCACTCTTAGGTCCAGACCAGGGACCGACCGGGTAGACGCAGAATCTCAGAAATCTTTTGACAAAGTGTGGATTGATCGTGGCGGAACTTGACATCATTATACCCCAGACTTACCATTTACAGTTTCAGAGGATCCGAGCACGGTGATGGAAATTTGGACGGGGATCTCGGAAATCGTGTGACATGCATAACTCTCAAACGATTGATCCCGGCCCGATGAAACTTTGTAGTGCCAAGAGCATGTGACCTAGGCGTTCCAATCACATGTCAAGACCTATCCGGTTACTAAAGCGAAAAGGGAGCCGGAAAAATTTTCGCGTGTAGGAATTGAGGCGGGATTCATAGATTCAGGTTGAATCCGGGCTCTCTGGAGGGATTTGGGGGGAGTCAAGTAAGCCTTGTCGCACTTTAAAGTGTTGTGATCCTGACAGGAGTTTGCTGGCAGGACTATCAAGTTACCTAAACGTACCCTTTACAACCAGACCGGATTCAGCGAAAGAAGAGTTGCAAGGGGCGGGTCAAATTTTAATCGGCGATACATGTAACAAATGTCAAAATGCCTTGGCCTGCAATTTACAAATCTAGCCACTGCGGGGGGAGGGGGGGGGTCTCTTGGAAGAATCATCGACCTCGTCAACGAGAGCCTTAGCTTACATAAACTAGCGGTAATAAAACTACTAAATAAGAACTAAAACTTTACAAATTTGTTTCCACCGAGCCTGTAACTTCTATAAAAACAAATAAAGCTACAAATAAGCACATAAATCAACGGCTCAAATATTATCATCCTCATATACTGTCTTTTCCATCTCAGCCCCATTGTCGTCACAATCACTATCGTCTGTTGCCCATTCCATGGCCTTGCAACTGCAGCAAAATCCAACCCGGATTTCTGCCGTTCTCTCACAGCGTTCAGTTCCAGCCCAGTCGACGTAACTTATGTCGCAAGTTCCTCTAACGTCAATTGTCATTTCGCCGTAAAGCTTGTTAAAAGCAGGTTCCGGCATAATCGCCACAAAGCCTACTAAAGCTCTCGTAAGAGCGATACAGTGTGTCGAAGCGTTTGTTCTTGTACTCTCATTATCTACCATGACGATGTCATTCTTTCTCACTAAAGGCAGGGACCCATGATTTTCCTGTAATGACTCGCCATTCAGGGGGCTTGTCATTTCCTATGCTTCTATGTTGCCGGACCCTCTCCTACTTTCCTAAAATTCCGCTTGGGTCGAATCGGCGTTCTTGTTTGCCTCATTGGACGTGAGCGCCAAAGAGACTCCTCCCTCAAGGCGCCAGCAGCCAATCCCAAATTTTGTCTATCTGCATAGTCGCGTATTCTATCCCCCTGGGTATTCCGGTCGGTCAAGAGCGCATCAGAAATCTCTTATTGACAAGCCCCCTGAATGGCGAGGCATTACAGGAAATTTATGGGTCCCTGCTAAAGGTCTTATCGAGTTTATAAGGGCACTGCTGAGGATGGTGAACTGTGACGACGCGTAATCAGGAAACTTTTGTCGTTTGTCGTTCAACCAGATTTGGGACAAGAGCCTGTTTACAGTACGTACAAACTGACCTTGGCCCGACGACGACGTACTTTAGTCTAATTTGACTCTCAATTCCGTTGACAAGTTGTAGGGACCTGGCAAAATCGTCACGTTTCACCTTCTCACGCTTTTCCAGACCCGGATACCGAAGGGTTGCTATAGTTCGTTTACGAAGCCAATCCACCAAAGGGAAGACATCTGCGGGGGAGCGGTTTAAGTCCGTAAGCGCTGCAGTAGAAAAATCATCAGGCGGGAGAGGTCGCGAGAGGTTGGCAATTCTGGCAAACCCGTCACGTTTCAGCTTCTCACGCTTTTCCAAACCCTGAAACTGACGGTTTGCTATAGTTCGGTCACGACGCCATTGCATCAAAGAGAAGAAATTTACGGGGGAGCGGTAGCGGTATACTCCCGTAAGTGTTGCAGTTGAAAATTCATCAGAAAGATTCATATGGATCTAAACTTGTGCCTCATCGTGGGCAAACCATCGAAATTCGAGTTGGCAATTGCATGACACAAATAAGAACCATACGCCACTTAAATACCACTAGAAATCCTGGAATTCATCAAGAAATAAGTTGTACGATTTCCATTTTATCAAGAAATTCAGCTGAATATCTCTTAAACCATGCCCGTCGCAGCCACAGCCATCGACCAAAATCCAGGTACCAGCTTGTTCGCGTATATAGTGTTTACGGTTTGGAAAGGTCTTCTTTATCTCCTCATCGAAGCTTACTGTGCTCTTTATCTCAAGTTATCCTTTAATATGACATACCCCCCAGTTCAGAACTATCTTGCTCATTGTCTTAGTTCGTTCCGCTTCACCAACCTCGATCCAGTTCTCACCAAGACACTGCTCCATCTTCGAATATAACTCCAGAGTTTTCCCTGTGCCAACCGCCCCTCTCATTACCAACATAATCTGATTCATGGTCAGGATACTGTTTTGGTTGGCAGAGATATACAATTTCTTGCGTTCCAAAGGGCATGGGCAAGCGAAGTTCTTCAATATTCTCTTTTTTTTGCTAGGTCTGATCGTTGTCTGTTCACTTTCCAGTATATCCACTGGTGATTTATTTTCAATCAGATAACTTGAGTCGGTTGACATGGTCATAAATGAGGTGTCGACGGTGTATTGTCGAAGAAGGAACGGATAAACCTGTTGCGAGTAAAATGCCTTATGTTCTAGAGGAACCCCTCCAAATTTGACTTTTTGATTGAAGGAAGGCTGGTTGTAGTCTTCTCTCGTTAGAACCATAGTGCAGTTTGACAGTGGGGTATAGCTTTGTGCATCTATTGTAATTATATAGCTCAGGAAGGAGTTGAAGATCTCATCAACCGCTTTCGCATTTCCATCGTAATTTGAAAACTTAGAAGCAAAATATGCTCGTGCCTCCTCCCTAAGAAACTTTCTAGCATGGACAAGAGGGTTTTTTAAGTCTCTGAATCTCTCTTTCGTCGTACCAACTCTAATGAAGATCACGCCTTTTTCCGGATGGATCGCACTCACATCTATTTCCCTCAAACGATCAACTTTCCACCCTAGGATAACCAAATAATTTCCCTCTTTTTCTGGTAAGTGACTGACAAAAGATGCAACACGATTCAGACGTAAATGCATTTGAGTGCTTTGGTACTCTAAAGGAAGAAGTGTAGCGTCTGGAAAAATGTATCTTTTCTGCAAATCGTGAATATTTTTTCCAATATTTTTGTTTGCTTCAACCAGGGCTTCACTCAAGGAGTCTGATCTTAATCTAGCATGACAGTAATCAAAATCATCATGTTCTGATGGCCTTTCCGCGGCCATTCTGCTACAGCAATATTCAACTCCAGTTTCTGCCTTTTCTTTGCAGCATTTATTTCCAGCCCAGTCGACATAAACTATGTCACAAGTACTTCGAACTTCAGCCGGGATTCCGCAGAAAAGAGCATCAAAACTAGATTTCGGCAAAATCGCCACAAAACCGACTAAAGCTCTCGTCAGAGCGATGTAGTGTGCCTTGGCGGATAATCTTGTCGAATCTTCGACCAGTATGATAATGTCATTCTGGCATCCCTGATAGAATTCCGCATCGACTGCAACTTCAGCTTTTCCCGCTAGAGGTATTCTCGAGTTTGTAAGGGTGTTGCTGATGATCGTGAACTGTGATTGTGTGTAAACGGGCAACTTCTCCATTTCTAGTTCAACCAGTTTTGCGAAAAGATCGTTTCTACAGCAGGTGCAATCCGATTTTATCCCGACGACAACATACTTCGGCCTTAATCGACTCACAATTCAATCAATCAATCAATCAATCAATTTATTTTTGCCAATATCATTATAAGATAGTTTGGACGCGTCACAAAGAAGACAATGATACAAAACACACAACATGCACAATTGAGATTAAACAGAAATATTGACAGTTATAAATAAATAAACTAAATCAAAAATATATTTACAATTACTCAGATCTTATATTTACAATTTAATTCAATCAGCAGTCAATTTCTCTGAGCTTGTTTTCATTAAAATTCTGAACGAAATAAGGCACAAACGACTTCTCATAGCGGCTTGTCCTGCAAGGAGGCGTTTGTAGCTGCTCCACTTCACTCAGCTTTGATTTGAGTCTTGTATTTGGGCGACTTTTTGTAACTTCTTTGTCCATGAGCCAGTCTCGGTGCAGGACTAGGGCAAAGACCTAAAACGGAGTTTTCTTCGGTGTCTGTGTATTGGATCAGTTTACGCGTTAAACCATATGGGATTCCTTCCAAGGCTTTTTCACAGAGCCATTTCACCAATGGAAAGAAATTTGCTGGGGAGCGGTAGACGCCGTTAAGTCGAACAGTAGGAAAATCATTCGAACACTTCATATAGGCCGAGACTTGGGCCTGATCGTAGGCAAGCCATCGAAATCCGCTATAGCAAAGACAGGACATAAATAAGAACCATATACCCCCTAATGGCCACTCGAAGCCTTCGTATTCATCAAGGAATACGTTGTACGATCTCCACTTTTCCAAGAACTTTCGCTGGATACTGGATAAGCCAACCCCGTTGCAGCCACACCCACCGACCAACATCCAGAGGCCCAGGTCTTTTAGTCTTGCTCTATCTTCAGCATTTGTGCGCTTATAGAGCGTATCGAATTCAAAGATATTACTTGTCTCGTCACTGAAGCTTTTGGTCCTCTTTATCTCAAGTTTTGCTCCGACGCAATGTCCCCAGTTCTGAAATATCTTTTCCGTTTTCTTAAGTAGTTCCTCTTCTTTGGCTAAGAAGAGGACTTTCTCACCTCTATCAAGACAGTGCCTCATCTTCTGGTAAAACAGTAAGGTCTTCCCTGTGCCAGCCGCCCCTTCGATTACTAACCGTTGTTCCTTCGAGGCTATGATGCTGCACTGATTGTCAGAGAGATATAATCCCATGAGTTCCCGAGGGTCAGAGACGGAACACATGATTTCCCTTGCTTTCCTTAAGATTACTTGTTTACTACCGTCTTTCTCGCCAAATTCTCTTATCTGTTCAAACACTAGAGATTTCTCCTTGATTTGAACTCCCGAATCCACTACTGGCAGGGACATAAACGCATTATCGATGATGTACTGCCCAACAAGGAAGGGATATACCATTTGACAATAAAATTCAGCATGCTCTGAAGGAATCTTTCCAAATTTGACTACCTGATCGAAGGAAGATTGATTGTAGTTATTTTCCAACAGAACAACAGTACCTGAATTTAAGACCGTGTTGGTTTCGGGTTGTAACGACCGTGTAGTCATGTTATCCGTAATCGTCTTTTTTTTCGCTTCCGAACTTGTTAGAACCATATAGCACGAGAAGGGTTTGAAAATATCATTGGCTGTCACATTTCTAGGGTCATTTGGAAACTTCTCTGCAAGATATGCTTGGAACTTCTCCGCAAGATATTTCTTGGCTTTCGCTGGCTGGTCTTTGTTTGCTTTTTTGACACCTCTGTTCTTTGTCGTACCAACTTCAACGAAGATCATGCCCTTTTCCGGGTGAATCGCACATACGTCTATCTCTGTGACGCTGCCACCTCCATTCTCCATGTTCAATTTCCACCCTTGGATGACAATATAATTTCCGAGTCCTGGCAAGCGCTCGACAAAGGTTGCAGCATTGCATTCTGCAAGAGCCGCATCGGGAGAAGTCTCGCCGTTTTCGTAATTCAGATGGATGGGTAGGACTTCTGGCCATGAGTATATTTTCTCCAAATGGTGAATACCTTCTTTAATCCTTCCTTTGACTTCGATCAATGCTTCATCGATGTTTTTTTTTCTTTTTCTGTCATTGGTAGTAGATGTGCTTCCTTCGTATAACGACGACGATACCTATAATATAATAAAATCCGTCATAGATTATGCTTTATTATGAACATTATTTATTATGACCACATGTTTCGGCGCGGATTCATAGGATAGAGATGTCTGACTCTTCTGCACAGATTCGTCAAACAGAGCTTATTTTTGCCGCATCCGTCCGTGACAACACAAAATACTATTTGATGGTGCAAAAAGCATAATGCAGCTCTGGCCCTTCTAAACAAGCAAGGGTCGTCGTCAAGATGCAGCTACATCTGCAAACTATAGCTACAAGTTCATATGGCACTTGCACGGCTGGGTCAGAGATTGAAAGCGGGAATCTGCCAATTCGTGGGTTTATTGTGATCCTTTGTAAGCAAACCCTTTGAATAAGAATGAGCATGTGCCCTCGGACAAGGGTGGATTGCTTGGTAAAAAGTATTATCTTTCATTTCGCGGTGATGATGGCGCAGTTCAAGGGGGCAGGGTAACCAAAACGTTCTCCCAGCAAGTTCCATTCCGATCCCTCCAGTCTAAGCGTTTCACGAGATTATGCATGACTCAATAATCTGGAATTCACTCCTGCAAATGATTGCATGGAATAAACAACGCTGGACAATTTCAGCTGACATCCATTCAGCACCAACCAATAGAATGGCAGTCACCTTGGCTGAAGGAGTACTCACATACCCTTGTAGACTTTCTGAATCGAACCTTGACCATTCAAGCAACCGTTCCGTGCCATCAGTAGTATCTGCTTCTTATGTCGTTTCAAAGCTTTTCGGTTTAATATTGCGGCCGACCATTCAGTCCTTGGGACGAGGATCCCGATTAATTCCTTATCCCTCTATTACGAAGTGAAGATAATCTTATTGTCCAAATTAATGTATAGAACGGAAACATTTGGAATGTCCAAACCAACCTATATGTCCATGGCCTCTGCGAGATTCTGAGGGTAGAGTAGAGTAGAGTAGAATTTAATTTAAAAATGGCTTTCACAGCAATAATGCCGATTTTGCATTTCATGTCAACATAGTCATTAACAAAAGCGTCGTCAGTTCAACATTTTCAACAGATATACAGATACAAAATATATATACAATTTGAAACACAGCCAAGGTCATCTGATTTCCAATGAAAAAACAAAAATTCACTTTTAGTCTTGAGAATTAAAAAGTGTCACGAAAGATGGAACGAAGCTTTTCCTGTACCTTTCGTGTGTGCAATTTATTGGTGTTAATTTAGGAATTTTTTGGGATTTTTCCCGGGGGCGTCTACTTCTGGGAGGGTTATGACTGTCTCTACAGATTGGAACGCACTACGAGATGATACTGTTATGTCGGAAAAAGTAGACATCTTCAAACGATCTATTGTTTCGTCAACATTTTATTCGAGCGTTTATGCAGACCCACATTTGCCAGATTAATTCCTTTTATTTTTCTTTGTATTAGATTTATACTACTAGTGCCCTATGTTCACATTGTATTCTAGTGACAAGTCTTTATGACTTAACACTTTTTGGTGTTAATAAATAAATTAGTGTTATATTCTGCCTTTCAGTTAATTGCAAAAAAAAATAACAATAATTGTTATCAACGGTCATTTTCATGCTGAAAACCGAGAGCGGGTCGCGCAAAAGTTTTATAAGTTAACGCCTCTACGTCACATAATCATACCTTTTTCTTTCTATGGTCTAGGATTTGATTGACGAATTTCTTTCCTTTGGTTTGCACAAGGAATGTGCATTTGCTAGACGATTTGGCATGCTCGACCCATGGATCGCAGCCGGGCTCAGTTCGACAGAGTTGTAAGTTGCAGTAGAAGCAATTCACGCTGTTGGTGTTTGCTGAAATAAAGTAAAAATATGTAGCAAAAGTACAATGACGCACCCAAGTGGAAGTTATGGTCTTCAGTGCGAGCAAAGGTTGGCAAAGTGGATATTATCGGGTACACTTACATCCAGCTTCGAAACTAGCCCCTTTTCGTGGTGGTGGGGAGGGGGCAAGGTTCTACTGACGGGAATTCAGAATATTCCGACTAACACATTTCCCGCGAACACGTCACAGACGAGGAAAACACGACGAGGAAAACCATTTTCTCGCCGGACAAGTAGTTCGTCGGGAATCCGGCCCAAACCGGAAAGTTTGTTAAAAGCAAAAGTTTTATTTGAAGTTGATTAGATGACAGATTTAGGAGTAAGAAGTGACGCTGAATCCGTATATGACAATCACTTTTTACCCGGACATATAGTTCGTCCGGAATCCGGCTTAAATCGGAAAACGCCCCCCGCCCCATTCACCGGATCCGGTCCAGACTTAGAATGGGACATCTGAAACACAAGGTTTTTCCAAATATCAAGTTTCAGCAAGATCCGATCACCCGTTCGAAAGTTCCGTACGCCACCAGATTCTGGATTCCGCCTGCTCTTCCTCCCCCGCGATGGTCGGATCGGGCAAGTGACGATTTCCAAGTTAGTTTGGTCGGATCTCTAATTGCCTGCCAAGTTTCATCGTCCTAGAACATCTCGAAGTACCTGAACTCGCGATCACCCGACTGACCGACCGAAGGAAAAGTGATCGGTATATGGCACTTGACCGGAAGGCAAGTGCCATAAATACTGCTCGAAAAAGTTATAATATAGTTAAATTACGTCCACCTTCGTCGTCTCAGCTTTCGGCTCGGAAGATATTTTGGCTGTCTCGGTGTTGTTTCCGACATCAACCTCGATGTCAGATGTTAACCTTTAATATCCCATAACTATAGCGGGTCCTAAGCTCTACTGGCTATAGCAAGCCGTCGAAAGCCATCGTAACGTGTCGTAAGCGACCAATTTTTCGGCCAACGAAAGAACATATGAAACATTCATACATTCGTCATGTTCGTCAGCGATATGTCGGCCCCTTTTTACAGGTTTGTTTCTTCCAGTCCAGCGAGGACCCTTGCTACGAAAGCCGAAAATATTCCTGACGAACACTGTAGCTGATTTCCCGTTTTTGCCACTGTTTAAGATAGGTTTCCCAGCAGGCTTTTGCTGACTTTTATAACTTCTATAACATTCATAACATCTATAAGAACATGCCGGCCGCTCTGAACGAACACGGCTGAGACGGCCTTACGATTACAAGTGGAGGACCCACTTATGAGCTGTCGGGGCTCCGGCCAGATAGACAAAGTCAACTCACTAGACGGAAAAATTCAATAGGTTTTCCAGTATGCTTGGGCTGACTTTTATAACCTCTATCCGAACATGCCTGAACGAACACGGTTGAGACGGCCTTGCGATTGCCAGTGGAGGACCCACTTGCGCTGTCGGAATTCCGGCCACGTAGAGACAAGTTGCGTTTTCACTGATGCCATGGTATCTGTTACCACGGTAACTGGATCTACAATTAGTCGTTTCTGCAGTTACCGTGGTATCTGATATACGGTCCATTGTAAAAACGACTGTTGCCGAAATTGCACATTCCGAAGTCATCCCAAAAGAAAAACTGACATCCAGTTACATCATTAAGTGCTGAACTTCTTTCTCACCAATTTGACAAAATTTGATGAAAGTGAGATGACTTTTCAGATGCCATGACCAGATACCACGGTCGGAACGTGATATCTGGATATCTGTTACCACGGTAACTGGCCAGATACCACGACAACTGCAAAAACGCCTTTTGACCGTGGTTTCAGATACCACGATAACTGCAAAAACAACTTTAGACCGTATATCAGATACCATGGTATCCGCAAAAACGCAACTAAAGTCAACTTACCTAGACGAAAAAATCCAGCTTTGGCCAACAGTTTACGAGACGGTCGATCAAAAAAGTGTGAATTCGAGAAAGTTTTCAGTCGGGCGTCATACTTCTTCTTATCCGGGTGTTTCGGTCTTCGGTTTCCGTCGGTTTCCAGAGCCTCCAAGCTTCCTGGAGAATCAATCGCTGGCTCAGCGGAGACAAGCATGTGCTGGGTCACCACCGTCGACACTGAAAGATCACTTTTTGTCAAAGGAATTCTAGGTGACTCCTAAAGCATCCGTGGTCAAGGCATATGCAAAAATTCACTAGCTGTTGCCTATTGAAAATTCAATGACTTTGTGTGTGTGTGTGTGTCTGAGTAAACAGCCGTCTTCATTTCTGAATTTTAAAACTCAAGAGTCTTACCTCTCCATCTCTTTATTGTTTTTCAGAGCTATAATTTAATTCTGTCGTGTTTTTATTTTCTTAGCCTGTCACAGACTTGTACAGAAGTACAATATTCCGTGACTGCATTCGTAAGATAGTAGCCTACTGAGAAAGTTGGGAAGGGAACGTGAAGAATAATTACTGAATGATGTTACAATAAT
Source organism: Branchinecta lindahli (assembly GCA_023053555.1). Lineage (NCBI taxonomy): Eukaryota > Metazoa > Arthropoda > Branchiopoda > Anostraca > Branchinectidae > Branchinecta > Branchinecta lindahli. The sequence continues at coordinate 1,227,085 of JAKZAO010000006.1, read as the reverse complement.
GATGTTAAAATAATGTTAACAAGAGCTGTAAGCTCATATGGCACTTGCATAGGTTGAGATGTAGTGTTTGATCAAAAGTACTATTAAGGTTACATTTGCGGTTCAGATGCGCACTTTACGGGAGCTAGAGAAAAAGTATTTTGTTTTAGAACTTGGCTGTAATGATACGCACTTCATGGGCGCTAGAAATTCATCTGTAAGAAAAACTATTGAGACAAAACGATCACAGGCCCTTAGGGATCATTGATCTGTACCGTTTGGTAAAAAGTATTTTTTTTTCATTTTTCGGTTAAAATGTGCACTTTAAGGGTGATAAAATTTTTTAAAGCAAAATCCTTGTGACACAAATGATCATGGGTTGAGATGTATCGCTTGATATAAAACAAGACCAAAGGTTCCGATGGGATCCCAAAAATCTTCGCCAGGCCAAACAGCTAATCATTAAGAAATCCAAGCTCAGATATGGATTCAGCATGTGCGTTTACCTCTATAAGCCGATCGAAATGATCCTGGCTTACTTCTGTGAATTTTGCGGTTTTGGTGAACTTCAATAACTACTTGTCCGGCGAAAAACTAAAGCTAAAAAACGGATTCAGCGTATCTCCTTACCCCTATATCCAACATCTAATCAACTTCAAATAAAAATTTAACTTCTAACAAATTTTCCGGTTTCAGCCGGATTCCGGACGAACTATATGTCCGGCTAAAGAGTGATTGTCATATACGGATTCTGCATCTCTTCTTACCCCCAAATCTATCATCTAATCAACTTAAAATAAAACTTTTACTTTTAACAAATTTCCGGTTTTGGCCGGATTCCGGGCGAACTACTTGTCCGGCGATAAAATGGTTTTCGTATTCTTGTTCAGCATGTCTTCTTACCCCTACATCCAACGTCTAATCAACTTCAGATAAAACTTTAACTTCTAACAAACTTTCCGGTTTTGGCCGGATTCCGGGCGAACTACTTGTCCGGCGAGAAAATGGTTTTCATATTCGTGTTCAGCGTGGCTTCTTACCCCTAAATCAAACATCTAGTCAACTTCAAATAAAACTTTTACTTTTAACAAACTTTCCGGTTTCAGCCGGATTCCGGGCGAACTACTTGTCCGGCGCGAAAATGGTTTTCATATTCTTGTTCAACATGTCTTCTTACCCCATAATCGACTATCACATTAGCTGTTTCAAAATATTTTGCTTGTCCCTTAATTTGAACCCCCTCCCCCACCCCTAAATGTAGGGGTACAGGGCCCATCTACGAACTCGACCTTACTCTTGACCCAAAGAATGCTCACACCAAGTTTCATCAAAATATCTCATTCCCTTCGAGAGTTATCGTGCTCACAGACGGACGGACGGACGGACGGACGGACGGACGACGGACAGACAGACAACTTTTGCGATGTCATAGGTATCCGTCACTAACGTTTTGGGATCCCAAAAAGTAGTTTTCGACCTTGCGGTTCACATGCGCACTTTAAGGGAGCTAGAACTTCATTGTAAGCAAAACCCATGAGGCAAAAATGATAATGGGCTCATGGGGATCGTGAAAATGTATAATTTGCTTAAAAGTATTTTTCTAAATTTACGGTCAAGATCGGTACTTTAAGGAATGTCGGATTTGGAAAGTGGCGATTTCTGAGCCAATCTTGTCGCATCTCCAATATTCCAGCCCAGTTCCATCGTCCTAGCACATCTGGAAGTACCTTAAATCGCAATCACCGGAATTCCGGACCCCCCCCCCCCCTCAAACTCCCCCACAGTCGCCGGAGCCAATCCGGTTCTGTAATTGATTTATCCAGAGCATCTGTTTATTATTCCCACAAAGTTCCATCCCGATCTCCCCAGTCTGAGCCGGTCACTTATCCCCCCCCCCCCATTGTTGTCGAATCTGGTCCGGACATAATAATAATAATAATAATAATAATACAAAGCAAGAAAAAGGCTTTCGCCTCTAAATAACTCGAAGAAATTTTGAGTAGTCGAACTGATCGGAGTTGAAAATCCCATCAACAATGCACTTGAAATTATTGATCGATTCAGCATTAACCGCATCTTCGGTAAGGCTGTTCCAAGGATCAACGATTCTGTTACCAAAACCCCACTTAAAAACGTCCTTGTGGAATCTTGATTTTGCAAGCTTGTACGCGTGCCCCCGATGATGACGGTTAATGCTGAATCTTACTAAATCAGTCACTTCAAAATTGTCATAACTTCCATTCATTAATTTGAATGTTTCAATCAGATCTCCTCTAAACAAGAGCTGTAAGCTCATATGGCACTTGCATGGGTTGAGATGTATTATTTGATTAAAAGTAATTTTCGACTGCGCGGTTCAGATGCGCACTTTAAGGAAGCTAGAGAAAAAGTATTTTGTCGTAGAACTTGGCTGTAATGATGCACACTTTAAAGGCACTAGAAATTCATCTGTAAGGAAGACCCTGGAGGCAAAAACGATATCAGGCTCTTAGGGATCATTGATATATACGTATGATCAAAAGTATTTTTTTTCCGCTAATGCGGGTAAAATGCGCACTTTAAGGGTGCTAGAAATTTTTTTTTTTTTGCAAAACCCTTGTGGCACAAATGATCATAGGTTGAGATGTATCGTTTGATAAAAAGTACTTTTCGACCTTGCGGTTAAGATGCACACTTTAAGGGAGCTAGAACTTCATTTGTAAGCAAAACCCTTGAGGCAAAAATGATCATGGACTCATGCGGATCATGGAAATGCATATTTTGCTTAAAAGCATTTTTCTTAATTTGCGGTCATGATTGGTACTTTAGGGAATGGTCGGATTTGAAAAGTGGCGATTTCTAAGCCAATCTTGTCGAATTTCTAATATTCCAGCCAACTTTCATCGTCCTAGCAAATCTGGAAGTTCCTTAACTCGCGATCACCGGAATTCCGGACCCGCCCCTCAAACTCCCCCCACAGTCGCCGGAGCCAATCCGGTTCGGTTTTGGACTTGTTTGTTATTCCCACAAAGTTCCATCCCGATCTCTCCAGTCCAATCCGGTTACGTATTCCCCCCCCCCCCCCCAATTGTTGTCGGATCCGGTCCGGACATGAAAAAGATCACCACAGGCCCTCTGTTCAGTTATTAAATTTCACTCGAATCCGATCACCCGTTCCAAAGTTACGCATGGCTAAATATTCCGGATTCCCCCTCCCTCCGATCCCCCCACGACTATCGGATCGAGTGAATTTTTATTTACAAGTTAGTTTGATCGGGTCCCTGATACCTGATACGCCTCCCAAGTTTCGTCGTGAAAATCCCAAAAACTGACATCACCAGAATTCCGGGAAACTCCCCTCCACCTCCCCCCCCCAAGTGTCCGGGTCCAGTCCAAACGTGTAAACGATTTATATGGAGCAGATTCTTGTTCTTCCCAGCAAGTTTTACTCCAATCCCTCCACTATAACCGTCTCTCGAGATTTCCGGTCTTCCCCCCCCCCAACTCCCCATAGCTGTCGAATCCGGTTCGGACTTCAAATGGAAGATCAGAGATATGTCATTCATTCAGGTATTAAGTTTCGTCCCAATTCGATCACCCGTTCGAAAGTTACACAACACTCAATTTTCCATATTCCCCCGCACTGAATCACATATACAAACCCCTTTGACCCTCGAATGCACTAGCTCTTTCCGATGTTAACAGAGTGATCCGATGCAAAGAGTGACGTCACGCCGTGCGCAGACCTACTAGTGAGAAGAAAGGGGTAGGGGTTTTACAAAAACTACTAAATTCTCAGGATTCCAAGGCCCACCACTCCCCCCCAGATGGTCGGATCGTGAAACTGATTATTTCCAGGTTAGTTATATCGGGTCCCTGATATGCCTGCCAAGTTTCATCGTCCTAGGACATCTGGAAGTACCCTAACTCGAAAACAGTGGACCGCCCGACCGACCGACCGACCGACCGACCGACAGACCGACCGACCGACCGACCGAAAAGCGATCGGTATATGGCACTTGAGCGGAGCTGCAAGTGCCATAAAAACCTGTATGCAATGGAGGGAAGGCACAACTTGGCTAGTCTCACTTCGTAGGGAAGATCGCGCAGACCTGGTACAAACTTCGTAGCTCTCCGTTGAATTTTTTCGTACGCCTCAATGTCACAATTGTAATACGGCCTCACTGTGGTGTGGCCATATTCAAGGATCGGTCGAACCATCGACTTAAACAGAAGCGAGAACAAACCATCCTGCTTAAATGTAAAGGTTCTTCGAATTACACCAAGGATTCTATTACACTTTTGCATGGTAAGGTTGTAATGTTGAGAGAAACGCAGATCCCCATCGATCAGGACCCCTAGATCCCGTTGGGTCTTACATTCGGGTATCGTTAGGCTGTTGAAAGTATAGACAGTTTTAAAGTGAGAGGGTCCCAGGCGAAGATGGTGACTTTTTTCGACGTTGACTTCCATCAGCCACACTTGCATCCAGGTTTCAATTTTGTGAATATCATTTTGGAGTATTTGTGAATCTTGGGAACTCCTAATGACCCTGTAGATCTTGGTGTCATCCGCATACAACGAGATATCGGAATCAATGCCGGACACTAAGTCATTAATGTAGATATTGAAAAGTAATGGGGCACTCCGCTTGTTACGTAGACGGAAGAGTTACTTAGCTGCCCGTTTACTTTGACTCTCTGTGTCCGTTCGGAGATGAAGCAGGCAATCCATTTATGCATGCTCCCGCGGATGCCTAGCTTCTCGAGTTTCAACAAGAGTCTCTTATGGGGAACTTTGTCGAAGGCTTTTCGAAGGTCAAGGTACAGGACATCTACTTGGAAACCAGAGTCGATGTACTCCCTCCACTGTTCTGTTGTCAGTAATAGACATGACAGCTTAGAGATCACCAGAGACATGTCCTCTGATCAATTATCAAATTTCACTCAAATCCGATCAACCGTTCCAAAGTTACGCATGACTCAATACTCTGGATTCCCCCTCCCGCTACTCCCCCCACGACTATCGGATCATGTAAATTTGTATTTATAAGTGAGTTTGATCAGGTCCCTGATTCGCCTCCCAAGTTTCGTCGTGAAAATCCCCAAAACTGCCATTACCGGAATTCCGGGAAAATCCCCTCCACCCCCCCTAGTGTCCGGATCCAGTCCAAATGTATAAATGATTTGTCTGGAGCAGATGCTTGTTCTTCCCAGCAAGTTTCACTCCGATCCTTCCATTCTAACCGTTTCTCGAGATATCCGGTCCCCCCCCCAACTCCCCCATAGCTGTCAAATCCGGTCCGGAGTTCAAATCGGACATCAGAGGTATGCCATTTATTCAGTTATTAAGTTTCATTCCAATCCGATCACCCGTTCGAAAGTTACACACTACTCCAGTTTTCCGGATTCCCCAGCCCTCCACTCCCCCCAGGTGGTCGGATTGGGAAACTGATTATTTCCAGGTTAGTCCGGTCGGGTCCCTGATGTTCCTGCCAAGTTTCATCGTCCTAGCACATCTGGAAGTACCCCAACTCGAAAAAGTGTGACTAAAACTACTTAATTTTCAGAATTCCCCGGCCCACCACTCCCCCCAGATTTGGTCGGGTCCCTGATTTTCCTGCCAAGTTTCATCGTCCTAGCACATCTGGAAGTACCCTAACTCGCGATCAGCGGACCGACCGACCGACAGACCGACCGACGGAAAAGTGATCGGTATATGGCACTTGAGCGAAGCTGCAAGTGCCATAAAAACGTTAACTAGATAATAGTTATTGTTAGCAGGGGCGTCGCAAGTGCATATTCGGTGGGGGGGGGGGGGGGGGGGTGCAGAGCCAAAATTTCACCGAATCTCTCAAAAATTTTACCGAATCCTGGAAACTCAGAACTCGAGCTTTAAATCATGGAACACAAAGGATTACGTATAAAGACACGATTGCAGTAACAGCTTCTATCTATTATACCGAAGAGAAAATCATATCGAGCGCAGCAGGCGAAAACTTCCGAAATCCATTTTTTTTCCTCTAGTCTAAAATTTAACTGCTTCTCTAACAATTTCTATCATTTACCGTGGATTAAATACCGAGACTCTAGAAAGTTCCAGAAACCGGATGAATCGACGTTCTGGCAACAGCAGCTACTGTAGTCTAGCCAATACTACCCATGATCACATAAAGCGAGCGCCGCAGGCGAGATTTTTTTTTTTTCAGTTAGCCTTTTCCTGCCAAATTTAACTATATCCATCCAGATTCAAGCTTTTAATGTTTCGAAATCCCAATCCTAAAACTGGCTTGAAACCCCTGTCAAATGACGCGTCCTTCCACAAAACAGAGATAACCCTACGAAAAGCGCCGCAGGCGGAATTTTTGAAACATTAATGATTTTATCTCCTTTTTGGGATCCAAGATAAAAGTAAGGACTATCGATGAAATCATTGATCAGTCCTTTTGTTTGCAACCAGTGCTTCTTCACTCGACCTCTTCCGAGTTTCCAGGTTGGTGGCAACTCCCGAATCCTGGCAATAGTTCTGGATACATTACCGAATCCCAGCTATTATACCGAATAAGTCTAGACCGATAGCATGTTCGGGATATTAGAACTACCGTATCTCAGTTATTATGCCGAATTGTTTTGGTATAGAAAGACTACCGAATATTTGGTATATTTCCGTCGAAACTGGAACAAAAGTCGGGATTCGTGGTAAGTACCGAATCCTGAAAATTATACGGAATAAATGACCGAATCCCAATCTCGAAACCGAATTATTTTGGACCGATAGCTTATTCGGGACTACCGAATCTCCATAAATTTACCGACTAGTTCTGACATAGAAAAATTACGAAACAATTTCAGTATTTTCTCTCTCCGAATACGTAATAACTACCGTATACTGACAATAATACCGGATCTCGATCATTATACCGAATAGATTTGTACCGATAGCCTTTTGGGGGTTTTGTAAAACTACCGAATACCCATAGATATACCGAATAGTTCTGCTATCGAAACAAGAGCTACGAGCTCATTTGGCACTTGTTACGAGTAGTGGTACGCGAAAGTAGAAGAGAACTTCAAAATAAACACCCCGCCATTCAAAAATGCGGTTCGGACCTACAATTAGGACATCTAGGTTCATTCAGTCTGAAAGCTCTAGATGACATACTTAGAATCTATGCTTGTTCTTCCCACCAAGTTTCAGCCCGATCCCTCCACTCTAAGCGATTTCAAAGATTTCCGGTTCGCCCCTCCAACTCCTCCCAATGTCACCGGATCTGGTCCGGATTTAAAATGGGACGTCTGATGCACGACACCTATCTAAATATCAAGTTTCGGTTAAATCCGATAACCCGTTCAATAGCAGAGCTTGCCACTGGATTCCGGATTCCCCTTTCGTACACTCCCCATTGACGGTCGGATCGGGGAAACGACATTCTCAAGTCAATAGTTCGGGTACCTGACAAGCCTGCCAAGTTCATTGTCCTTGCACATCAGGAAGTACCGAACTCGTGGGACTACTACAAACTCGGATCCCCTCCAACTCCCCCACAGTGACCGGATCCATTCCGGTTATGCTATTAACTTGTTCTTCACACCAACTTTCATCCCAAACCCTCCACTCTAAGCGTTTCCCAAGATTTCCGGTTCCCCCGTCCGACTCCACCAATATCACCGGATCCGATTCGGATTTAAAATGGGGCGTCTGAGACACGAGGTCTTTCTATATATCAAGTTTCATCAAGATCCGATCACCCGTTCGCAAGTTAAAATACCTCACTTTTCTGATTCCCTCTCTCTCCACCCCCACCACCCAGAAGGTCGGATCCAGGAAACGACTATTCTCAAGTCAACCTGTTCGGGTCCCATACCCGCCTGCCAAGTTTCATCGTCTTAGCGCATCAGGAAGTACCGAACTCGCGGGATCACTAGAAATTCGGATCCCCCCCCACCTACTGTGAACGGATCCGGTCCGGTTATGTCAATCACGTATCTAGGGCTTGTGCTTGTTTTTTCCACCAACTTTCCTCCCGATCTCTCTACTCAAAGCGTTTCCCAAGATTTCCGGTTCCCCCCTTCAGTTTTCCCAATGTCACCGGATCCGGTCCGGATTTAAATTGGGATGTCTGAGACACAAGTTCCTTCTATATATCAAGTTTCATTAAGATCCGATTACCCGTTCGTAAGTTAAAAATACCTCATTTTTCCGGATTCCCCTCCCTCCAGCCCCCCCCCGGATGGTCGGATCGGGGAAACGATTATTATCAAATCAATCTGTTCGGGTCCCTGACATGCCTGCCAATTTTCATCGTCCTAGCACATCAGGAAGCACCGAACTCGCGGGATCACTAGAAATCCGAATCCCCCCCCCCCCCAACTCCCCAAAGTGAGCGGATCTGGTCTGGTTATGTCAATCCCGTATCTAGGACTTGTGCTTGTTCTTTCCACCAGCTTTCATCCAGATCTCTCCACTCGAAGCGATTTTCAAGATTTCCGGTCCCCCCCCCAACTACCCCCCATGTCACCGGATCCGGTCTGGATTTAAAATGGGAGGTCTGAGACACAAGGTACTTCTATGTATCAAGTTTCATTAAGATCCGATCACCCGTTCGTAAGTTAAAAATACCTTATTTTTCCGGATTCCCTTCCCTCCAGCCCCCCCCCCCCCGGACGGTCGGATCGGGGAAACGACTATTATCAAGTCAATCTGTTCGGGTCCCTGACATGCCTGCCAACTTTCATCGTCCTAGCACATCAGGAAGCACCGAACTCGCGGGATCACTAGAAATCCGGACCCCCCCAACTTCCAGATAGGAACCGGATCCGGTCCGGCTATGTCAATGACTTATCTAGGACTCATGCTCATTCTTCCCACCAAGTTTCATCCCAATCCCTCCACTCCAAGCGTTTCCCAAGATTTCCGCCCCCCCCCCCTCCAGCTCCCCCCAGAGTCACCGGATCCGGTTCAGATTTTAATCGGACCGTCTGGGGCACGAGCTCTTTCCAAATATCAAGTTTCATTAAGATCCGATTACCCGTTCGAAAGTTATAAATTCCAAAACATTCCGGATTCCCCCTCACTCCACTCCCCCCATGATGTCCTGCCAAGTTTCATCGTCCTAGCTTATGTGGAAGTACCCGAACTAGCAAAACCCGGACCGATCAGACCGACCGACCGACCGACGGACGGACAGAAGTGCCATAAAAATACCGAACAATTTTAGTCTAATTTTACCGAATCTCAAAAAGGTGGGGGGTGCCGCACCCCCCCCCCCCCTTGCGACGCCCCTGATTGTTAGTAATATCAATTTAAGTGAAAGATACTGATCCTTCGGTCTTTTTCAGAGATAATTAGATTTGAGTATAAAGTGTATAAGGAACTTGAGGTTTTTGGGATCCCCAAACGTAGGTTGAGAGATACCTATGACTTCGTAAAGTTGTCCGTCCGTCCGTCTGTCAGCACGATATCTCTCGAAGGGGTTGAGATATTTTGATTAAACTTGGCATGAGGACTCTTTAGGTCAAAGTACAGGTCAAGTTCGAAGATGGGCTCTGTAGCCCTATATTTAGGGGTGGGGGTTTAAAGGAACAGAAAACTTGACTCAAACTTGGCTCGGGGAGCTAGCTGACATATCAAGAATGTACCCTGAGTCGATATTGAGAGTTAGAAAAATTCTCGTTATGACCATTGCAGTTTCCGGGCAGTTTCCGAGAATTCGACTTTTGAGTTAGTAGAAAAGAAAAAAAAGCAAAAGGTTTGTGTGCCGGGAGTAGGACTCGAACCCACGACCTTTGATCCCAACGGCCTTTTGATACAAAGTTATACAAAGTATGTTAGCAGGGTTGCCACCGGTAGTACAATTGTGCTCATAATAGAACTTTCTTTTTACTTTTGCAGCAGATTTTAAGAAAAAAGTAGTCGTCAGGTAGTTGTGCCCTTTACTTCCAAGATGACTATATGGCCCAGCAACACGTTCTGAGTACTTTTCTTGTTTGGTATTACTTTTTTCTTTTTGCAGAGTGAATTGAAAAAGTGAGTGAATTGAATTGAAAAAACAAACGCGAACTTTTACAGTGCATGAGTGCGTAATTACAGTGCATAAGGGGCAAGGCCCTGCCAGCTAGCTCTGGGAACAATAAGGAGGGGTTTCGAGATAACAAAGATGGGGGGTCCTGTCGACAATAAGTCCCTGTACATTTATCTAAGCCCCCCAGGCCGGTTTGATGGCCGAAAGTTGCCTAGTCAAGTTTACTGTGCCTTTAAATTAAGGGACAAACAAAATATTTTTAAACAGCTAATGTGATAGTCAATTATGGGGTAAGAAGACATTACGAACACGTTGGTGAAAACCATTTTCTCACCGGACGAGTAGTTCGCTCGGAATCCGGCCAAAACCGGAAAATTTGTTAAAAGTAAAAGTTTTATTTGAAGTTGATTAGATGTTCGATATTTTCTTGCTGGACAAGTAGTTCGCCCGGAATGCGGCCAAAACAGGAAAGTTTGTTAAAAGTAACAGTTTTATTGGAAGTTGATTAGATGTTTGATTTAGGGATAAGAAGAACACATTTTCTACCCGGACAACTTCTTCGCCCGGCATCCGGCCAAAACCGGAAATTTGGCAGAAGTAAAGCAGGAAGTTTCGATCAGTATCGTCAAAATAGATATGGCTTACAGAGGTATATCTGAACTTGGTTTTCTCAGAGGATTAGCCTGGCGAAGACTAGATCTGGCAAAGACAAGACCCGATTGTCTGGATCAAATATTAAATTTTTGGGATCAAATATTAAATTTTTATTCCAGTAGAGGACGAGTAAACATACAGTAGAGTAATATCATATTTTTTTTTTGCACTTTAAACTGTTTCAGTACTTGTTTTTATAATACTCGAAGTGTTTTTATGCCAAGTTAGGTCTGAAGAAATAATTAGTCCAAGGAGTGTAATTGAATCAGTAAGAATATGGGGTGGAATGGGAGGGTTGTAGGCTACTGAGGCTGTGACTTTAGAAAGGAGAAGGGGATAATTGCTGACTTATCGTTATTAACAACCATATTATGATTTATTGGGTCTTATGACGGGTAAGCGCGCTGTTGTAAAAAGTGGGGGTTGTGACGGATTTTTGGGGTCTTTTGACGGGTGGGCGATCGGTCGTAAAAAGTGGGGGCTGTGACGGATTTTTTGGGTCTTGTGACGGGTAAGCGAGCTGTCGTAGAAAGTGGGGTTGTGACGGATTTTTTGGGTCTTATGACGGGTAAGCGCGCTGTTGTATAAAGTGGGGGTTGTGACGGATTTTTGGGTCTTTTGACGGGTGGGCGATCGGTCGTAAAAAGTGGGGGCTGTGACGGATTTTTTGGGTCTTGTGACGGGTAAGCGAGCTGTCGTAGAAAGTGGGGGTTGTGACGGATTTTTTGGGTCTTGTGACGAATAAGCGAGCTGTCGTAAAAAGTGGGGGTTGTGACGGATTTTTTGGGTCTTGTGACGGGTAAGCGAGCATGCGTATAAAGTGGGGGTTGTGACGGATTTTTTGGGTCTTGTGACGGGTAAGCGAGCTGGCGTAAAAAGTGGGGGTTGTGACGGATTTTTTGGGTCTTGTGACGGGTAAGCGAGCTGGCATAAAAAGTGGGGGTTGTGACGGATTTTTTGGGTCTTATGACGGGTGGGTGAATTGACGGGTAAGCGAATCGAGGGATTTCATAAGTGGGTGAATTGACGCCTCTTGAAACCGAGGTTGGGCGAATCGACGGGTGGGCGAATCGACGGGTGGGCGAATCGACGGGTGGTTGAATCGACGGGTGGGCGAATCAGCGGGTGGGCGAATCAGCGGGTGGGCGAATCAGCGGGTGGGCGAATCAGCGGGTGGGCGAATCGACGGATATTTTGGGTCTTGTGACGGTTAGGCGAACTGTCGGAAAAAGTGGGGGATGTGACGTATTTTTCGGGCATTATGACGGGTGGGCGAAAAGACGGGTCCCCGATTCTGTTATTTCTTCAGTATAAGTATTGATACTCATTATATGCAATAGAATGTACCAAACCTTAGTTTTTCGGGTTCAGCCACCCATGGGGGGTGGAGGGAGAGGAATCGCCTTGGAACCTTGAGGAACCATTCCTCATGGTTCCATTTTTTTTTTTTATGGCACTTGCAGCTCCGCTCAAGTGCCATATACCGATCACTTTTCGGTCGGTCGGTAGGGCGGTTCACTCTTTTCGAGTTAGGGTACTTCCAGATGTGCTAGGACGATGAAACTTGGCAGGCGTATCAGGGACCCGACCAAACTAACCTGGAAATGATCAGTTTCCCGATCCGACCATCCCGGGGGGGAGTGGAGGGCGGGAGAATCCTGAGAATTTAGTAGTTTTTGTCAAACCCCTACCCCTTTCTTCACAGTAGTAGGCCTATAGCTCTGCGCGTGGATGACGTCATTCTTTGCTTCTATCAACAAACCTCGGAGAGAGCTAGTAAAAATCGGTGGTCAAAGGGGTTGGTATATGTTGTGTTGTTCAAGCTTATTAGGGGTTGATATAGATTAGGGGGAATCCAGGAAATTGAGTAGTTTTTGTCAGTTTTTCGAGTTAGGGTACTTTCAGATGTGCTAGGACGATGACACTTGGCAGGCGTATCAGGGACCCGATCAAACCAACCTGGAAATAATCAGTTTCCCGATCTGACCATCTGGGGGGAGTGGAGGGCGGGGGAATCCGGAAAATTGAGTGGTGTGTAACTTTCGAACGGGTGATCGGATTGGAATGAAACTTAATACCTGAATAAATGACATATTTCTGATGCTCCATTTAAAGTCCGAACCGGATTCGACAGCTATGGGAGAGTTGGGGGGGGGGTAGACCGCAAATCTCGAGAAACAGTTAGAATGGAGGGATCGGAGTGAAACTTACTGGGAAGAACAAGCATCTGCTCCAGATAAATCATTTACACATTTGGACTGGATAAGGACACTTGGGGGGGGGGGGTGGAGGGGAGTTTCCCAGAATTCCGGTGATGGTGGTTTTGGGGATTTTTCAGGACGAAACTTGGGAGGCGTATCAGGGGCCCGATCAAACTGACTTGTAAATAAAAATTTACTCGATCCGATAGTCGTGGGGGGAGTAGAGGGAGGGGGAATCCAGAATATTGAGTCATGCGTAACTTTGGAAGGGGTGATCGGATTTGAGTGAAATTTTGTACTTGAACAGAGGACATGTCTCTGGTGATCTTTTTCATGTCCGGACCGGATCCGACAACGATGGGGGGAGGAATACGAGGTAAATACGGTGGCGGAATGGAACTTAAGTGGGAATAATGAACAGATGATCCGGATAAATCATTTACAGAACCGGATTGGCTCCGGCGACTGTGGGGGGAGTTTGAGGGGGGGGGTCCAGTATTCTGGTGATTGCGAGTTAAGGCTTACACTTAAGGCTTTTGCTTACAACCTAAGTTCTAGCTCCCTTAAAGTGCACATATTAACCGCAAGGTCGAAAAGTACTTTTTTCAAACGATACATCTCATCCCTTGATCATTTGTGCCACAAGAGTTTTGCTAAACAAATTATTTCTAGCACCCTTAAAGTGCGCATTTTAACCGAAAAGTCGCAAAAAAAAACTTTTGACCAAACGGTATATATCAATGATCCCTAAGAGCCTGCTATCGTTTTGCTTACACATGAATTTCTAGCGCCTTTAAATTGCGCATCATTACAGCTAAGTTCAACAATAAAATACATTTTCTCTAGCTCCCTTAAAGTGCGCATCTGAATCGCACAGTCGAAAAGTACTTTTGAGCAAACAATACATCTCAACCCAAGCAAGTGCCATATGAGCTTACAGCTCTTGTTTTAATGAAAGTTTGTTGAAATGTAAGAAGAAAACGCAAAAATTAAAGATTTCTCATACTGAACCCAGGGTGTCTCATACTACCCTCCACAGGCGGGTAGTACAGTCATCAGGGGCGTCACTAGCCTTTTACCTTTGGGGGGGGGACGGCCAGTTTGTGCCGACGGAGTCAAAAATGTGCCGACGAAAAACGCCGTTGCCGCTATTTAAATACACATATTCGGGTTTACATTGCAGCTTTCGCTAAAAAGCTTCCAACGACTTCACGCAGAACAAGTCAAATTATTCGCCGCAGGCGAAATGTTTTAGATCTGCCCTTTTGTCTGGAAAAATTTTCGAAACTTCCAACGGCTAAACCCAGAACAAGTTAAATTAATCGCCGCAGGCGAAGTTATTTTTAATCTGCCTTTTTTTCTGGGAAAATTTAGCTTACAAGTTCTAGCTTTTAAGGTGTTTCAAACCCTAAGAACTTCAATCCTAAAGCGCCAACTCAATGAAACACCGTTCTTCCAAATATAGAATACTACGAAATGCGCCGCAGGCGAAATTTTGTGTAAAACTAACTGTAATGCATTAGTTGAGAGTATTCCTTTAATGTAAACTCCTATATTCAAATTTACATATTCGGCTTTTCTTTTCACCTTTCGCTAAAAAGCGAAGCTTTCCAACGACTGAACCCAGAATAAGTTAAATCAAGCGCCGCAGGCGAAATTTTGTTAATCTGTCTTTTTTTGCGGAAAATTTAAGGCCATTCTATACCCATACTTTACAGTTTCTAGCTTTTAATGTGTTCCCAACACCCAAGAATTTCAATCCTAAAACGCCACCTAAATGAAACGCCGTTTGTCCAAATAGAAAATACTGATGATGCTGATGAGCGATCCCAAATAAGTGTGAAATCACAGATTTTTCCGCCAAAAAAGTAGTGGCCATCCATATGAAAGTAGGCACAAAGTTGATTCTTGTGTGTAGAAAACTTCGATTTGCCGACGAGACATAAACTTTCGGGATTGGACAAAAGTTTACGGATTTGATTTATTACGTGTAATGAGATTCTGATCTTCCGAAGGGAATTGAACTTTCCGGATGCGCCCGATAAATGTTTGAAGAATTCGATTTCTTGCGAATAAAAATATCCCGATGGGCCGACAAGAATACCGACTCCCGACTAAAGCATTCAGAACTCGAATTCTTCTTTTTTTTTCCCGACAAGACTGTAAAGGGCTTTATTTCTTACGTGTAAATAGCAGCCGATGCGCCGACAAAACTTAAACTTTCGGGATGCGCCTGATAAATGTTTACAGAATTTGATTACTTACGTATAAAAAGAACCCGATGTGCCGACGATACGGGTCTTCCCGGGTGCGCCCGACAAATGTTTGCTGAAACTGATTTATCACAGATAAACAGAATCCGATGTGCCGACGAGTCGACCGACGCCCGACAAAAACATACAGAAATCAATTTCTTCTGTTTTTTGCCCGACAAATGTTTGTCGAATTCTATTTCTTGCGTATAAAAGGACCCAATGTGCCGACGGGTCTACCGACGCCCGACGAAAGCATACAAACTGAATTTCTTGTGTATTTCTTATGTATAAAAAGAACCCGATGTGCCGAAGAGCATATCGAGGGCCCGACAAAAGGATACAAAGTTCGATTTCTCCTGTGTTCTGCACGACAAATGTGTGCGAAATGTGATTTCTTGCGTATGAAAAGAACCCGATGTGCCGACGAGTCGACCGACGCCCGACAAAAGCATGTAAAATTTTATTTCTTCTGGTGAAACCAGAAGAACCCTGGAGCATGGGCATGGTATGGTGCCCCAGTGAAATTTGGTTGAACTGAGATTGACTAAATACCTAAATTGGGTTGTCTTCCTGTCCTAGACCACAAGATACCTGATCTTTTATTCTATCAAACCTCCTTTTCCAATTTTGAAAATATTAGAGCACTTGCACCAAGAAATTAAGACTTAAAAGAAGGCCACTTTTTTGCTATTGGGTTTATTCTATCCTTTTCCATCCCTTTTCAGGCAGTCGCCGCTAGGTAGCATGATGAGTTCCAGCAATTCAGCCGAGTGAATATTCAATTTTCCCTGTTTACCTTTTTTTGTATTTATTTTAGGTTTAGTGATTTTTAGGAACAATTGTTTCTAAAAATGTTACACTGTCAACAAGATAGCCGATTCCAATCAAAATTTGGTCAGGATTACATTGTACATTGACATCATATTGTAGCAAGCAATTTTCTACTCTTTTACAGCTACAGAAAGACATAAAGAAAAGAGGATTAAGTACAATTAAGTAAATTATTTACAGTTCTGACAGGGAAAGACAAATCTATAAAATTTGAATTTATTTATCCCTACCCGCCAACCATGTCACATGTGATCTAGACAAATAAATATCCAATCAGACATTTGCTCCTGTCACTCATCCACCCCCTGTAACTCACTCAGTGGAAGTCCTTCTGGATCTTGGACCTATTACCTTCACATGATCCAAGTTTGAGACAGAGTTTTTTAGTTTTTTTTTTAGTTTAATACTCTTTATTAGACACACCAATTTACATATACTAAACTACATGAAAAAACTTTTACTACACTACACTCATTATATTGCACTAGAACCAAAGACTGCAACTACCATAACTGTGCTTAGGATTTGTAGGGTAAAATGGCATAAATCTGTTGGAAAATTTAAAAAAGGTAAAAATAAAGTAAACGCCGATTAATCACCATTGTGCCGCCACCACCAAGCTTTGGTCTAGCGCTGCTTCAAGTGAGTGTAAAGAGATACTAAACTAATCTTTCTCCCTTTTAAGCTGAGTAAGCTTATTTTCAGTTGAGATCATTAAAAATCATTAAAAATTTATAATGATAAATTATCATTATCATTATAAATGATAAATTATAAATTTTAAATGAAAAATAAATTTTAATTAAAAATTCATCATTAAAAAAATCACTAAAAATAAAAACGACTAAAGGCCAAAAACAAAGGAATTATTCATTAAACAGACTCATCCACACTACCTAGAGGTGACTACCTGAAAAAGGATAGAGCAACCTAGCAGTGAGTACCTGGAAAATGATGCAGTAAACCTGATAGCAAAAAAATGGCCTTCATTCAAGTCTTAATTTCTTGGAAGTGCTCTAATATTTTTAAAATTGGAAAAGGAGGTTGGATAGAATAAAAGATCAGGTATCTTGTGGTCTAGGACAGGAAGACAACCCTATTTAGGTATTTAATCAATCTCAGTCTAACCAAGTTTCACCGGGGTACCATGCCCATGCTCCAGGGCATGGTGCCCCAACCTATGAGCACCATGCCCACACCTTAGGGCAGGGCATGCCCTGACGTTGGGGCACCATGCCCAAAAGTCCTGGATTTGTGTATGGCTGGGGTAGTATGACACAGTGACCATGTCCAGACCAGAATTAGCCTTAGCCTTAGGCATGGAATTAGGCTATAGGCTACAGATAGGCTAAGCTGAAAAACTGTGAGAGAGAAAATATGACAAAAAATCCCAAAGTTTCTATAGAGTACCTTAGTAACGTGCTTTCAAAAATTTGGTAACATAGATACAAATTTCAACGAATTGAAAAACAAACAAAAAAAATGTGTCATACTGCTGTACTACGACTCTCCCCTATATGATACCTGATCTGTACCTGATGTACTTCCAGCAAAGAGTTTCAGGATTATGATCGAAGCAATAAGAACAACAGCTGCAGTGATTAAAAACAGTGTGTCATTCATTCTAATCTAAATTCTAAGTCAGTTCTAAGCAAAGATGGTTCTAAGAATTTGGCATTTTGACTGTCAGGGTCAGCCGCACAGCTTACGTATCTAGGCAGTTCTGCAAACTCGTTTTATTTTTGGGACACAGTGGCGCGGGAGCAACAACCATGCGAAGTGCAGTGACGTCGTGATTACATAGGTAAGTTGAAGCAGCCATACGAAATTGCGCTCCCGCCTATGGTGTTAGGCACGATCTAAGCGTTAGGCGCGGGAGCAACAGCCATGCAAGTGCAGTGACGTCGTCAATAGATAGGCAAGTTGAAGCAGCCATACGAAATTGCGCTCCCGCCTATGGTGTTAGGCACAATCTACGGAGGCGCCAAGTTCAGAGCTGTGTACCAAAAGCTTCTCATGGGGAAGATAGGAGCTTGCTTAACTGCCTAGATACGTAAGCTGTGGTCAGCCGTCAGGAACCGGGAGCAGGGTTGCCACATCAGAAAAATTTAGAGAGTGACTTTTGGCTGAAACAGAGAGTGAATTGGGAGTGAAATTTCATTTTCGTGAAAAACGCGATATCGTCATTTTTAGTCGCAATCACTGCTGCAAAAATGTATTTTGGCGGAAATTTAATCGGTTTGGATTCCCGTAAGCATGGTGTTTATGGTAAAAAGCAGTGATTCGGGTGATTTTGATCAATGGCAAAATGTGTAATTACGCCGATGACACGCTTCAAATCTTTTGGACACTCCCGCTGAAAGTAAAACTAACTCTTTGTGTACTTCCATACAGAGTGGGATGCCTTAAAATGACTTGAGTTGAGTTCTTCTTCTTCTTCTTAAGTAGCGGGAGTACTGAAGCTCATCTGTAGCTTCTTTCACTCCTTAAGGTAAGTTCTCATTGCCCAGAAATTTTTTCTGGCCAGATTTATTTTCTGGCCAGAAAATAAATCTGGCAATCCTGGGTGTTCTCACCAGAATCTGGTACAGTACAGGAGTGTTGCATCCTATTGGTTGGGTATAATTAAAGATGCAGGAATTGACCGATAGGGTGCAAGTTGCCATTTTCTAATAAAAGCTTAAAAGCTCAAGATCTTATTTCCAAAGAAACTTTGCTCCGGAATCAATAAAAAAAATATATGGAATATCTTTTAAATAACTTACCGGGTCATAAAAGGTACAAAACGCAGTCTGAAAAGTCTAAAATCCTAATCCCACTCAACGTTAAATTCTTTAATTGTACTTCTTCCGTTTCCATAGAGCTGCACTGATGCGCTTAATTAAGTAGTACTTCTATCTACAAAGTCTGGGTATCAACTTAACATCCAAAAGGACAACCTTACAACCCAAATACTCATTAATAATTCACATATTTATCAAACTCCCAAACTAATTAATATTTATACTGACTCTCTTTCAAACTTGAATTTATTACTCTCATTAAACTTGAATATTATACTAGAAACCTTATTTACAAATTCAATATTTATTACTTGTTAGTTCATTACAAGTCCGAAATCTGGCCAGATTTTTTTTCTGGCCAGAAAATATCTAATCCAACAGATCGAAAAATCTGGCCAGAAAACACCGAAATTTGGGGAAAAAATCTGGCCAGAAATCTGGAGACGAAAATCTGGCCAGATTTCTGGTTGGTGAGAACAGCAATCTGGGCAATGAGAACTTAGCTTTATCCTTTTGTTGTGTGGTTCTTCCACTTCCACTAGTTGACTTCGGCGGCACTCAGCACTGAAATGAGTGCCCGGAATAAACTTTCTTGAGTTGAATTCGACGTTTATTTTTATATTTTCAGGAATTGTCACACTATTGTGCGACAAACCTTGACATTTTCATAAATAGAGTGAATTTAATGTCCTACGTAGGACAAGAGTGACAAACAAAAAATAGAGTGACAATTCACACTATCGTGCGACATGTGGCAACCCTGACTGGGAGCCGTACTTTATGTCCTACGGGCTACGGAACCGGTAGTTCTCACGGAAACCAAACCGTAAAGCCCCGTTCACAAGCATGCCTAGCCAAGCGCAGATGTCTAGGCACGTGCTTAGCATCCGTTCGCACCCGTGCTTAGGCACAGGTTTTGGGCCAAACACTGAGTTCCAGGCTCTAGAACTCGGTGCCTGGCTACGCCTGAGCACGCGCCTAGGCATCTGTGCTTGGCTAGGCATGCTTGTGAACG
The DNA here is from genome assembly GCA_023053555.1 of Branchinecta lindahli. Lineage (NCBI taxonomy): Eukaryota > Metazoa > Arthropoda > Branchiopoda > Anostraca > Branchinectidae > Branchinecta > Branchinecta lindahli. The sequence goes on along the minus strand of JAKZAO010000006.1, from coordinate 1,207,367 downwards.
GGGCTTAAGAGCTACGATTCCGGGATCTGACGTCATTGACTAACGGAAACTTGTATGTGCTGGCTCCCGTTCCGGTAGTAAATGGAATAGACCCCGAAACCGCGCCGATTTTTTTTTAGCGGCGGCGCGCCGGAAAACCCTCGGCGTGGCGGCGCACCGGATTTTTTTTAGCGGCGCGCCGCCGAAAATTCGAAAATTTTCCGGACTTTTTTAGCTAAAATTTTGGAACTTTGCGGCCATGATTTGGAGCAATTTCGAGCCTGAATTGGCTGTAGGTGTAAATAATTAGTACGGAATTAAAATATCGGTTGACTGGCAAGCCAGGCAGCCTATCAAGTTTATAGGCTACCTCGCTGGTATCAACATAATTTCAGCTATTCTTGTACAAGGCGTCATCTCCCTGTTCCAGACGGATTCCCACTGCGAGTCCCGGATTTTTTGATTGTACTAGCAACTCTCTTCCCCCCATTCTCACGGGTCCCCGTCGTAAGCCATTGCTTCAACTAGAATAACTAGAAAATAACTCCTTTCGGATTCGATGTGGAGCTTATTTGAGGAGTTACTGGTGTCAGTGGTTTAACTAACGCTTCGAAAATAATAAAACTCTGTTTTACTGATGTATTTTAAACTGTGCAGCTATAAAACTAAGTAAGCAAATCAAATCAAAGAAAAGTGAAATAACGTGGACCACTAGACAGACTAATTTTGTTTCGTCAACCAAATGAGTTTGGCAAGGAAATAGATCAGCAAATTTTCGAACCAACTTGATACAGATACATTATATCTGTTCTCGTTGTTTCCAGTCTCGATAGTCCCCAGAAAGTGACTCCTTCTTTTCTCCTGGCTCCCCTTGACTCGTCAAGGAGTACCCGGGAAACAGCAAAATATGGCAAATAAAAATTAGGTGACGACTTTTATGGATCGATTGCTTCTAAACGAAACAATTATTCTCAAATTCGATTACTACCTGAAACAACAAATAACACAGAAGATACGACCCCCCCCCCCCCCCCAACCGACGATGGGATGCTATGATGAAATGTAAGCATTTTTTCTGGGTCCTTTCTTCGCACGCCAACTATCGTGGTCTAGCTTATCTGGAAATGCCCGGATTAGTGAAAGTCCGACTGCCGACAGCAAGACAGACGTTATGGTACTTGAGCAAACCAATGTAAGTCCCAGACAAGCTTAATTAACATAAAAAACATCATGGTCGGACAGTGGACGTGCTCAAAGAAACATCAGTGGTATATGAATGAATGAATGAATGAATATTTATTAGCCAATTGGCCGTACAAAACACATAATGGTAACAATTATAATACACTTTACATCACTCAATGGTTATCTTATTTAACTAATACGCTCTTTAGTAATTGGCACATTTTAATTATCTTAGCTTTATTTTTTGTTTCGAGGACGTCAGGGAACTTAATAGTATACCCATTAAGAAAATGTCTCCTGGGGTCTGAGAGTTGCTCGCATTCTACCAGAAAATGTCCCGCTTCCTCTGTATTAAAGCACAGGGGGCATTGTCGCTTGCTATTTGGAGACCTATTATCCCAATTATTCCAACCACGTACTGGCAGGCAGTTCGCTCGTAGCTGAAACCACAGGCGCAGGCTCTCCGCCGGTAGATATAACTTGAAGTAAAATTCCATTCCGAAAATCTGCTTAACTTCTTTGTAATACTTTAATGTATCTGAATTTTGTGTCCGTTCGTACCAGGCCTGAACCTCTTGTTCCTCTATCACTCTTGTGAATTCACGGATGAATCCCGTCGGGTCTCCTTCCGGCCCTCTTCCTTCATTCCACATGACGGTCTTTTGATTACCTTTTCATTGTCAAAAGACACGGTGGGCAACAATGAAAAGTATTTCCGCCGAAAAAAACGGCGGCGGCGCGCCGATAAACGGCGTGGCTTCGGGGTCTAAAATGGAAATAGCTCAAGGAAACTTCATCGTATCAGCTTCTCGTCCGGTAGTCTCACGGAATTATGTACTCATAAGCTAGGGAGCCGGTAGGTGATACCGGAAACTATATACTTGTAGCTTGTGCTCCGGTAGTATCTACATGGGATATAGAACTCACGGAATAGTGTGGATGAGAGCTAGGATGCCGGGATTTTCACTGACTTAGAGAAAATAACATGGGGAAAAATTTACTACCGGAACCCATATTATTATACTGAGAGCTAAGATACCGTTAGCAACGACTATTTGGTTGAAAATGACCAGCTCACGGACACAGATGGCTAGGGGCTAGGGTTCCGGTATTGCAAAAAAAAAAAAATTACTCACGCACCCATATTAGTGAAGACTACGAGACCGGGAGTGAATATTTTTAACTCACGGAACCCAACTCCTGTGGGCTAGGGTTCCAGTATTGACAAAAGAAAATATCTTTTACTTCCGGACCCATGTTAGTGGAGACTAGGAGACCGGGAGTGAATATTTTTAACTTTTTTTTTGCAATACAGGAACCCTAGCCCACAGGAGTTGGGTTCCGTGAGTTAAAAATAATATTCTCTCCCGGTCTCTAGTCTTCACTACCATGGGTCCGTGAGTTTTTTTTTTTTTTGCAATACCGGAACCCTAGCCCACAGGAGTTGGGTTCCGTGAGTTAAAAATATTCTATATCGGTCTCCTAGTCTTCACTAACTTAGATCCGTGAGTAAAATTTTTATTTTTTTTGCAATACCGGAAACCTAGCCCACAGGAGTTGGGTTCCGTGAGTTAAAAATATTCACTTCCGGTCTAGTAGTCTTCACTAATATGGGTGCGTGAGTAAATTTTTTTTTTTGCAATACCGGAACCCTAGCCCATAGCCATCTGTGTCCGTTAGCTGGTCATTTTCAACCAAATAGTTGTTGCTACCGGTACCTTAGCTCTCACTATATGGGTTCCGGTAGTAGTTTTTTCCCCATGTTACTTTCTCTAAGTCAGTGAAAAACCCCGGCATACTAGCTCTCATCCAAACTATTCCGTGAGTTCTATATCCCATGTAGACACTACCGGAGCACAAGCTCCAATTATATAGTTTCCGGTATCACCTACCGGCTCCCTAGCTTCTGAGTACATAATTCCGTCAGACTAACGGACGAGAAGCTGGTACGATGAAGTGTCCGTGAGCCATTTCCATTTACTACCGGAACGGGAGATATTGTGAGTCTGTCAAATTCAAATATTGTTGACTTGTAGTCTTTAGACTAGAAACAAGTGCGCAAGCGCTCAGACGTGGAGTGTCAAAGTAAAATGTTTATCATATTTTGTATTCAAACAGCGTTAAAACCAAGACATTTCACATCCCCAATAACCAAACAAGTATTGAAATAACCTAATTTGTAATCATCCCACTTTAAAAGCTTTAAATGTAAACAAACCGCAAGTATAAATCCAAAGAAATGTTGAAGATCTTGCAAGAACAGCATGAGTTCTAACACTGTATCAGAGGATCAGAACACTGAATCTAAATGGTCTGCCAGCCAGTCCGACCCTTTAAACCTCTTTTCCATTAGCAAGGTAATAAAACAAGTGCAATAACCAAATCGTAGCAGCCTAATACCCCCTTTGTCACAATTCATTAAGAACGGTCATCGATCATATGACAACACCGTAAAGTTTCCAGCTGTTCATTAAAGATACGTCCCGTCGTCTTATTGTTGCTGCTACACCAAAATCCTCATTCATAGATATATCTCCCCAAATATACAAGAGTTGAACTTGAGACCTGTCATAGACGAACGTAACTCATGAAAAATCAGGGCCCAGTTACTCATGAACGGGAGGGGGGGGGCATCAATTGCATATCTAGACCTAAATATCCTCGACTATACCAGCTTAGAGTTTGATTCCAGTCACGGGCTAAAAACTTGACTCATGTGCAAATTGGGCCCACTTGCCCATGAACGGGGAGGGTAGGGGCCAGGGGGCGGTTCAACTCCACATATGAATCCCCAGCCCTATGATCGAAAAGCACAAAGGAATTTCATCGCCCTATCTCCAGTTATTGTCAAGTTCAAATCATTAAAAAATGGGCAATCTGGGCCCAATTGCCCCTGAACTAAGTGGGGGTGGGGTTTGGGACCCGCAAAAATGAAAAAGAGACCCCAATACTCACACACCTACCAAGTTTCAACTTGATACCTGTTGATTCCTGTCACGGGTAACGAACTTTACTCCTAGGCAATCTGGGCCCATTTGCCCATGAACGTGACGGGTGGGGGAGGTGCAACTTTAATACTAATGTCCCAGCCCTAGGGTCTACAAGTACAAAGAATTTCATCGTCTTATGTCCAACTCTGGTCAAGCTATGAACATTATTCACTGGGCAATCTGGGCCCATTTGCCCCTGAGCCGGGTGGGTGTGGGGGGTCAGACCCCCAAAAGGCACAACTAGACCCTAATCCCCACCAGCGTACCAAGTTTGAACTTGATACTTGCACTGGTTCACGAGCTATGAGCTCCACAAAATACGGTGAAAACCGAAAACCGGAAACCGGAAACCGAAAGCCGAAAGTCTGCTACAGCGCTCGCAATAGTGGATTGTTCCAAGGAACACTCCACTAAAAAGTCACGCAAATCAAATATTGCCACATTTCAGGCGCCTCGGCAATTTTAAGTTAAAAAGCAAATAAAATTAATTTAAATGTTTGTTTTTAAATATGAACATAAAATATAATTAATAATAAATATAAATAAAATGAGAACAGATTGCAACCGTTTAGTTTTGTTCAGTCACTTTTCAGTGAAGGTTAAATGGAAAAATTATTCAAATTATTATTTTTTCATAGAAAAAAGCGAAAAAGCGACATAAACAGAACATACGCTGTTGAAATTAGAAAATTATTCTACTTTTTTCGTAATCATTTAGTAATCCTGGTATGCTTAATGTAAAAATCTTGTTGTGTTCACATTGGTCTGACAGAATTTGAACTGGATTGACCTAAAACTCGCCAAGTTATACGTGACACTTTCGAAACTCTGCTAAGCTTCCCAAAGTGGTTAGTAATCCTGGTATGCTTAATGTAAAAATCTTGTTGTGTTCACATTGGTCTGACAGAATTTGAACTGGATTGACCTAAAACTCGCCAAGTTATACGTGACACTTTCGAAACTCTGCTAAGCTTCCCAAAGTGGTTACAACCCCGTCCCAGATGTTTTCAGCCTCTATCGGCCCCCCTAGTTCGGAAGACACGGAAAAACTTACACATCCGGTAATTTTAATCAATGAGCCCTTCGGAGGCAATAAGCGGAAGCTTGACCACAGAAGATACAGAAATCAGCGTAGTGTCGTTATGCTGAACAAACCTTACATTGAGATTTGGAAATCTTGAAATGAGATTGGATAGAACGATTCGGGACGTAGAAATTAGAATGAAGCAGTAATATAGGTAAGACTGTGAGTGAAACGCATCAATACGATAGAACATGCACGGAACATCTACACGCTTAATCAGAAGACCGAGATAACATTCTCTAGAGATTCATGCAAAACCGTGTCAGCGTCCACCACCAGACTAGGTCTTGTGCCTTTATACACAAAGGATGACCTTTTTTTCGAGTCGCTCCGCAGCGGTGGCATTGGGCGTTTTTCATCCATGACTGAGCTGAAAATCATCGAAGGCGGTTTAAAAAAACAAAAACAAAAAAAAACTCGCCAAGCTTGACCTAATTCCCCTAATTACAGTCTACAGGCGTATTCTCGCCGTTTCCCGAGGAGTCCACTTAAGGAGTCCCCGCGTTTTTATGGCACTTGCCTACCGGCCAAGTGCCATATACCGATCACTTTTCCGTCGGTCTGTCGGTCAGTCCGCTGTTTGCGAGTTAGGGTACTTCCAGATGTGCTAGGACGATGAAACTTGGCAGGCGTATTAGGGACCCGACCAGACTAACTTGGAAATAGTCACTTGCTCGATCCGACCATCGTGGGGGGAGGGAGGGGAGCCGGAATCCGGAATTTAGTGGCATGCATAACTTTCGAACGGGTGATCGGATCTTAATGAAACTTGATATTTGGAAAGACGTCATGCTTCAGATGTCCCATATCAAGTTCGGACCGAATCCGATGTATGTGGGGGGAGTCGGAGGGGGGGAACCGGAAATCATATTAAACGTTTAGAGTGGAGCGATCGGGATGAAAGTTGGTGGGAGGAACAAGCACAACCCCTACGTACATCATTGACAGAACCGGACCGGATTCGTGCACTGTGGGGGGAGTTGGAGTGGGGTTCCGGAATTCCGGTGATACGGAGTTAAGTTTCTTCCAGGCGGGCTAGGACAATGAAACTCGGTAGGTAAATCAGGGACGCGACCAGATTAACCTGGAAATAGTCAGCTTCCCGATCCGACCATCGTGGGGGGAGTGGAGGGAGGGGTGACCCTGAATCTTGAGGTATGTATAACTTCCGAACGGGTGATCGGATCATAATGAAACTTGATATGTAGAAAGACAACGTGTCTCAGATGTCCCACTTCAAGTCCGGACTGGATCCGATGAAGCTGGGGGGGGGGGGGGGTCGGAGGGGGGAACCGGAAATCATGTTAAACGCTTAGAGTGGAGCGATCGGGATGAAACTTGGTGGGAGGAACAAGCACAACCCCTAGGTACATCACTGACAGAACCGTACCGGATTCGTGCACTGTGGGGGTAGTTTGAGTGGGGTTCCGGAATTCCGGTGATACGGAGTTAAGTTACTTCCAGGTGGACTAGGACAATGAAACTCGGCAGGTAAATCAAAGACGCGACCAGATTAACCTGGAAATAGTCAGCTTCCCGACCCGACCATCGTGGGGGGAGTGGACGGAGGGGGAATCCTGAATCTTGAGATATGTATAACTTCCGAACGGGTGATCGGATCATAACGAAACTTGATATGCAGAAAGACAACGTGTCTCGGATGTCCCATTTCAAGTCCGGACCGGATCCGATGAAGCTGGGGGGGGGGTCGGAGGGGGGTCCGGAAACCTTTTGACGTGCTTGGAGTGGAGCGATCGGAATGAAACTTGGTGGGAAGAACAAGCGCAAGCCCTATGTAGATCAGTGACATAACCGGACCGGATTCGGGCATTGTGGGGGAGTTAGAGGGGGGGTACGGAATTCCGGTGATCGCAAGTTAAGGTACTTCCAGACATGCTAGGACGATGAAACTTGGCTTGAAAATTAAATGCTTGACATGATTGGCTTAGAAATAGTTAGTTCCCAGATCCGACCATCCCTTAAAGTACTAATGCAAACCGCAAAGTGCAAAAAAATACTTTTAAGGAAAATATACATTTTCGTGATCCCTATGAGCCCATGATCATTTTTGCCTCAAGGGTTTTGCTTTTAATAAAATTCCTTAAAGTACAAACAATACTTTTGAGCAAAATACATTTTCGTGCTCCTGATGATCATCTTTTTGCTTCAAAAGTTTTGTATTTGACAGTGCAAAAACGGATACGTCAGCTAAATTTTATTCGAGCTATATTTCGGCCCTTCTTGGCAAGGGTCCTCTTCAGGCTCAAAACCGCTCAAGTTGGAAAAACGAGACTTGTGATAACAAAACTGAAGATTCTAGCTTAGTGATAAATATGTAAATTGGTGAACTTCCTTTTGGAGAGTAGCTTGGAGTTAAAATGGTTGCTGAGATTTCATTTTGGACGCGGCTGCTGTTTTTGCTGCTCTAATGGGTCGTTGATCGGGTAGAGATTTTTCTGTATTTGGGTTGACTTTGGTTTTGTTATGGACAAGAGCTTGGGGCCTGAATTTCCTTTCGCTGATGACGCCGTTCCATGTCTCTGGTAGTGAGTATTCGCCTGTGTCTCGGTTGATCCCAGAACGGTTTTTCTTGATCTCAACGGCTTCTCTTATGGTTTGATGCAGTCCAGTGCAAGTTGCAAGAATTTGCGCTTTTTCAAAATGTACGAGATGGGATGGGTTTCCGAAAACGTGTTCTGCCAGTGCCGATTTAAAGTTGTAATTTGGGCGGTGTCCATTGGAAAGGGCGTGGTCGATCTCCTGTTCATGTTCCGAGAGCCTCTTTTCGAAAGTCCTCTCTGTCCTACCGACATAGCGCTTCCCACAGTCGCAGGGTATCGAATAGATACCTCGTTGGTTCTGGTTTGGGACTGGGTCTTTGGCGGTGTTTAGGTAGGACAGTAGGGTGTTCTGAGTCCGGTGAAATGTTTCGATGTTGCACTTTTTTAGATTCCTGGACAGTTTTTCAGTGACCCCTTGAATGTACGGGAGGTAGACACGGGCATTCTTTTCTTCTGGTTTGTCAGTGCTAGGAGTGCTAGTGTTGCTTTTGGAGGCCTGATGGATCTTCAATCTTCTTCGAATGCTTTTTTCGACTAGTTGGATGGGGTATTTGTTGCCGTAAAGCACGTCCCGAATGTGACTCAGCTCAGCGTCTAGGAGGGTTTCATCAGAAATTTTGATAGCTCTGTCGACTAGGGAAATGATAACTGCGCGTTTCACGTTTTCTGGTTGGTATGAATCGTAAGGCAGATACCGGTCGTTGTGAGTGGGTTTCCTGTAAACTGAGCAAATGAAATTTGTTTTTCCGTTGGCAATCAACACGTCTAAATACGGAAGCTTCAAGTCGTCATTCTCATATTCGGTGGTGAACTGGATTGTCGGTTGGACTTGATTTAGGGCGTCGACAAAAGATACTATGTCAGTCTTTTGACCCTCCCAGGCTGTAAAACCATCGTCGACGTAACGTTTGTAAAAACGGGGGGTCATCGGTGCGATACTGAATGCAATCTGCTCTATCTTTCTCAGGGTTAGTTCTGCGAGTCCTTGAGAAATGGAACTCCCCATTGCTGCTCCCTCATGCTGCCAGTAGAAGACGCCCATGTAGATGAAGTATGTGGATTCCCAGACGACTTTGAAACTTTCCAAGATTTCACTTACTGAAAGGGGAGTTTTTTCATCCAATTCTGGGTAATTTTCGAGTGCCTCTTTGAGAGCTTCGAGGGTGAAATCTTTCCTGAGGCTGGTAAATAAAGATACCACGTCAATGCTTGCTTTTTGTGTTTCCTGAGTAACGGGGTACTTCCTAAGTTCCTGGACGAAGTCGACTGAATTCTTTATGTAGTGTGGTCCTGAATCTAGAAGTGGCCTGATCAGTGTGGCTAGGAATCTGTCTAATTTCTTCGTGGGTGATCGAACGTTGGCTACTATTGGGCGGAGAGGTCGTCCTGCTTTATGTACTTTTACAACTCCGTAGAAACGAGGGGCTACTGGTCCAGTAACTTTCAGAGACTGTTTTTGAAATTTTGACAGAGGGAGCTTTTCTATGAGGTTTCTGACCTTTTTGTCAACTGCCGGGGTTGGATCTGCTGCAACTTGAGTGTAGACGTCCTTGTCTGCTAGAAGGCTTCGGATTTTCTCATCGTATTCGGAGTGGTCAAGGATGACGATGGAATTGCCTTTATCGGCTTTGGTTGCGACGATCGAGTCGTCGTTCCTTAATTTCTTCAAAGCTTGGAATTCTTCTCTTGGGAGGTTAGACTTTAGCGGAGTGTCGATTCGGGACTGGAGTAAGTGAGCGGCATTTACCCTTGCTTTATCAAAATCGTCAACTTTGGCGTCTTTGTGGAACAGACCTGTCTCGAAACTTGCGATGAACTCTTCTACTGGCGGTTCTCGAGGTGTAATGTTGAATTTGCACCCATGTGATAAGGCGTTGATTTCAGTCGGAGATAGAGTTTTGGAACTAAAATTCAATACAGATGGACCAGGTAAAACTTTTGGTTTGTAAACCTGAGGGCTAGAGTGATTTGTGCTGTAATCGAGAGTACTTTTTCTGGAGTTGCTCATGGTGTTCCCAGTTCACCAATTTACATATTAACACTAAGCTAGAATCTTCAGTTTTGTTATCACAAGTCTCGTTTTTCCAACTTGAGCGGTTTTGAGCCTGAAGAGGACCCTTGCCAAGAAGGGCCGAAATATAGCTCGAATAAAATTTAGCTGACGTATCCGTTTTTGCACTGTCAAATATGATTCGCAGTCAGCTTGGGTTGAAGGAATATTTATCAAGAGTTTTGATTACAGATGATTTTTTATAACTTGGAAATAGTCACTTGCCCGATCCGACCATCGTGGGGGGAGGGAGGGGAGCACTACTATCCATTCACATCGTACTACGATAACTTGAATACAAGCAAAAAAGCTTGCAAGTGCCATGTGAGCTTTCAGCTCTTGTTGTTTGTCCCGGGGACTCACTCGCCGTATTTTCGCGAGTCCCCACGGACGGGGAATGCTCCGATTATCATCACCATCATCAATAAGGACTCCCTTTCAGATTCAGAGGGAAATCAATTTGTACTGGTGTTGGTGCAATGTAAAATAACTAAAAACATTCCGAATAAATAAAACCAAAAACAAAGTACATCCAGACTAATTTGATCAACTACATTTCCTGAGGAGTCCTCAGGGAACGGCGAGAATTTAGACATATCTACTGTCCTCAGAGTCATCAAAGGTCACATTCCAAAGGATCAAATTTCAGGTTTATGAGTTCGGTAGATATGTCAAACCCGATTGTCTGTGCCACTGAGTCCATAAAACAATGCTCTCTGAGATCCCATCAAAACCTTTGTTCTTGTTTTTCGAGAAATTTCGGAAGCGGAAAGTGCCATTTATTTAAAAAATACGTCTTTACAAATACAATAAATAGGAATAAATAGCTTACGACACAATTAGGAAACCGAAAGCGAAAAAGATACTTCGACAGTTCATTTTTGTAAGTTAAAACAGAAAGCCTACTCGACTTAGGTTCAGTCTGCATCACTGGTAAATAACCCCCGGTTTGTACAGACTACATCTCTGCGTTAAAACACTGCGTTTCTCCGCTATGCGTGAACAGGATGCGTTTCGACGTTACCATCTTGCGCAGACAAACTTCTATGAACAAAGTCTGCGCGCAAACCAAGAATAAGGCACTGCTTGAGTACCGTTCAAACAATCAGCTTCACCGGGAAGTGTTGGCACGTTAGCACAAAAATGCGCTGATCATCAGAGTAATTGCCGAGCTTTAGTCAAGAATATTTGCTATGATCCACCCGACTGTCATGCTCACTTTGTGGTAAATTCCAGGCTGGTGGTCCACCGCACAACCGAATCCGGCGGATGTAATTCCGACAAGAGTCCACCGGCCACCTTCGTTGACCACCAATGGTCCACCGGAATCACCCTGAAACGAGGGGAAAATTCAGAGGCATGAAAATTTTTCATAACTTGACTTTTCTTCTTTACGCGAAAAGTCGACAACCTTGTCAGAGAGATTGTTCGAAAATTTACTTCCCCAGCGAAGAAAACGAATTTGACTTAGTCGTCAACGTAAAATACTCGCTTACCCTAAATATTTACTTGCTTACCCTAAATATCTAAAAAAAAAAAACCTTGGCATTTCTCTCTTCCTCAAGACCAGTCGGAAACAATAGAGCGAGTTCAGCGCCGTGCCCTAACTGTGATAGGATTCCCGCCCATATTGGGGTGCGTTCCCAGGACACACGATGTCCAAACTTTGGAACCGGATAGGGAGCAAGGGAAAAATCGGGTTCCAGTTCAGTCGGAGGTTTGGCTCTCTTCTCATCGAGGCGCATTCAGAAAATCGGATGGCAGTCGACAGTACTGAGCTCACCTAATATTCGAATCCGAATTTTAATTTAGCTCAGCTTAGGTAACTCAAGGAAAATACTTTACTCACTTGTAGGGCTTTAGACTTGTTATTTTTCTAGGAGCTTTCTGAGTGATAAATGGGTTAAATTTTTGTTTGGACAGGAGTTGGATTTTTTGGAGTTCGTAAACCTATTAAAATTGTAAAGCATCCTTCCTGCTTTCAGAAGAGATAAAGGCCTAAATATCGATTTTAACTATTTCTCTATTACCTGTTCTGTTTGTCGGCAGCCCATCTAGGGCCATGCACGTACGGCTGCCCGAGATAGCACTTACCCCTCGGATGGTCCAATTCTGGCGCAAGACTGCGCCCAACAGACTCAGCTGATGGAGAGCCGCCCTAGTTCACTCACGCCCGACAGGGGCCTAAAGGTCAAGTTAGTCAATCCACCTAGTCTATTTGTTAACCGCCGTGATCCATTCCCCCACAATTGCAATTCGAGGCGTTCCTAGCAAAAAGAAAAAAAAAAATTTGGTGGGTGGCGGGACAAGGTTTTACCGAGTGGCTTGTCATTTTTACCGACTGTTTTTGCAGAAAAAAACGACAATTCTGACGAAAAATCGACCGATTTTCAGAAAAACCGACTGTTTTCATAAAAAATCAACTGTTTCTACGAAAAACAGCGGAACTTCGCGCGGATTCGGTCATTTTTTACCGACTGTCCGACAACATTAGGGGGGGACGTCCCCACTCCCCCCCATAGGTGACGCCCCTGATTGAAATGCCCATCCGCTGAGTCCGCTGTCATGTAAGAGTCCCGGATTACTCTTACGTCATTCCGTCGGGATAAGGTAAGAACACACAAATAACTGTCTGTTGCAGTTTGCTTAAAACCGAAAACACAAGAACAAAATTTTTCGTTCGTTCTAATTTTTTTTTACAGGTGGTAGGCGATGGAGGCTACCAGGTTTGAGAATACGACATGGGTGTAAGGAGTTCGGTGAGGGGTAATTACCAGGCAGGCGTCCATCTGTCCATTTTCGTGACCTGCACAGAACATCTCTTCATGCAGCTCCAATACGATTCCCTTCCTTTCGTGCCAGCCATAGCACTCCGCATTGTTGATTATAGGGACATAAACTTTCTGCAGGATATTGGTGCCAGTCTTGCCTGTAATTAGAGAAAGCCCGTCATCATACAACATACACGAATATTTCACTGTTTTAAAGTTGTATCCGTCGTTATTTAAAATTTCTAAAGTAAACTGACGTTCTTATTACCTTCCTGGCTCAGTTCCTAGCACGCTGGACTCCTGGAGCACTGGCTCGAGTCTAGGTAGCGTCGACCGCTTGGTTTGGAGCGGGGATTTGTGGCGTAACGCCGTAGCGGCACAGAAAAATTGATATATTTATTCGCAGTTTAGTTTGCTAAGGTGTTCGAGTGAATAAACCATAAAGTACAGGTAACTCCCCCTCTCCAGTCGAGAATCCTCCCTTTCCCGTACCAAAACGTCAGAAATCGACCAAAACGAATGGCAAGTTCAAGGGTACCCAAACTCTGTCCAAATCTCCGAAACACATCAGGTATTTAAACAGTTTTATTCCGGAATTCGTAAAACTTCTTAATGAAATGACTGATTTTTTTATTTTTTTTTAAGTGAATTGACACAGGCATTGTAAATACTATTTTTCTTTCAATAATCGCAAATTCGGTTGTGTATAACAATGTAACTCAAATTTTAAACTTTCACCTAGCTTCAAAGGGTGCCTGGAAAAAGCTGGAAAAGGTGACTGGAAGGGTCTGCGAAAGCACCAGCATGACTTACCCCCTCAACTGCTTATTGCACATCTTGGCTGACGGCAGAGAATCTGAGATCAGCATCGCCAGCTTGTCCTGTCAAGGCTTTCGCTGATGCTTTTCCCTTCTCTTTTTTCTGCCTCTGATTATTGTCGTGACAAAACAAATAAGTTTTTCTTGGATTCAGTTTCAAAGCTGACCCCGGACGTAAGGAGGCATGTGTAGTAGCTGATGACTATAAATTACCAGAAAATGTTCTTAATAATAATGATTATTTTAAGCTCCCTGTACAAGGAGATAGGACGGACAAAACTAAATTATTGTATTTGAATTGTATCTGTATTTACAACAAATAGGACAAACTCTAATTAAAAAAGGAAAAAAAAGCGAAGGATTCTGGGTGCTCTTCATCCTGGTTCACGCGTCTCGCACATAATTTTCACGAATTGTGTCAGTATTGTCGTTACAGAGTTTTTAATAATACTCTTGATGACTAACTCTACGTCCAATGAAGAGTCGCCGTGTACCTAGAGGAAGAGCCGGAAGCGTCACCACAGCTGTCCCCAACGAACGCCGTTTATTGGTTGACACAGGATTGAGTAATCGTTCTGGCGACGTTTCTCGTTCTTCCCGAGGTTCACTGCCGTGTTTTGGACTTAGTTCATATAGAGTATACGCTCTTACCGAAGGATGTGTCAGTTTTGCCCCAACCGGCAACGACACCTACAGCCGTTTCATAATCCTTTCCAGGAGGTGGCAGGCAGATCGGTAGAATATTTTCTCTGTACTGAACTGGCCGACTGAGCTTGAGGAGTGCCAGATCGAACCTACAATAAAAGACAACGGTTAACAGCAAATGACTATACAGCCAAAAGTTAGTCGAACGAGTTATCCTCACAGGCCTTCCCAATGAAAATTCTTTGACTGTGTAGGTGTATGGTAGTTGTACAAAAAAGTTGCATGTATTGATATGTAGTAGTATGGAATATTTTGATTTAACATGCCTCCGACTGGCTTAATCTTAAGTAGTAGTATCCGATAGCATCCATCTTGCTGTAGTTTGCTAGCTGCCAGCTTGCTACCCTACCCTTCATACTTTAAAGTCCACTTCTTTTAAGAACAGCAGTGCTATGCTTCTGTGAACGTCGTCCAGAGCACAATAACACTAGGAAATAGCACCAAAGCTTGAAAGAAGTGACACACACTCGAATAGCAGCGACACTAGCACCACTACGATAGAGAACGTCCCTACTGAAACTCAATCAGTCGTGCACCATCGCTGGCTCCGAAAACTCCATATCCCGAACACCACAAAAAAAAAGACACAACCTCCCCTGTTTCCTCGATATATGCCGACCGCATCTTAGCTGTACTAGAAATTTTTTAAACCCACAATTTTGTCTCACTTTAAATGTCGTAACGTAGTGGGCGGCGCTACGGGTAAGGCCCATTTTCGATGCATGGAAAGCATAGGTCATGGCGCTACTCCCTAGCGTTATTCTGCTTTGAGTTCGCCTAGCACTGAACGGCGCCGAAGAATACGATGAAACTTAAACCCAACAAGTATTCATGCACACTACTGAGTGCAAACAGCGGTTTTTTGCGTTTTCTTTATATCCGCCTAGCGTCTTTTTTAGTTCGTTCGTCTTTTTTATTTTTGGGGCTACGAATCCTCCTCCACTCGGTGAGGTTAATTTTGCATTATCCTCTTTGGCGCCACCTATGGCTCAAAGGAACTTGACACCAAGTTTGATCAAAATACCTCAGCCCCTTCGAGATTTATGGTGCTAAAAGGCGGACGGACAGTGAAACTTGACGAAATCATAGGTATCCGGTTACTAGCGTTTTGGGACCCCCAAAACAAGTGTCTATCAAATTTAAACTTTCTTTAATCAGGTCTTGCTGTTATTTAGTCACAAAAAAGCTTGACGGTAACCTTGGAATACAAGTAGATATTTTTCGGCTTGTCCTTCTCAACCCCCGCTGCGGGAAAAAACAAAGTCGAAAGTCAGAAAGTGGGGGGAGACAAAGAACTCACCTATCTGGCTGTGTGAGCATGTACTGGAACCTCGGATGAATTTTTCTCTCGACAACTCCAAGCGTCTCCTTAGGTAGGGGCTCAACGGAATCGTCAGTGTCCCGGGTGTCATACTCACCAAGGTAGATCACGATCTGTGATAGCTTTGCACTGAAAATTAAATTGAAATTTATTCACCCACGACTGGGTCATACACCGTTTACATAATGATCGTTTCCTTTTTTCCAACGTTATTTCCATGCACAAATATGAATTGTGGACTACATAAAGATTTATAAACTGTAAATATTTGTTTGTTATCTATTAAACACAATTGGCGTAAGCTGATGTCAACCCCGGTTGGGTTTTACTTTCGCATGGCTGCTCTTTCAAGCCGCACGCTACTCAATCACAGAAGGAATGCAATTGGCTGCCTCGTAGCGACAGTATTCTGCCTTAGGCAACTGCCACATCTAGCAGGGTAGACTAGCTCTATTTAAACTTCAGTGCTACGAAAATAATTCCAGTCAACAACAGATATTTAACCCACCTGAGAACGTTCAGTTTCAATCAAAGTCATGATTCGTGGCAACATGAACGTATCTCCAATGGAAGCATCCCACAGGAAAAACTAGAAACTCTTACACTCTTCCTAAGTTATGCTCACGTTGCTTCTGAAGTACTTAAAGTTTAACCGAAAAGGACTGAGACAGGTCAGTCTAGTTACCCGTCACTTATACTGCCCTCTTGCTTATACTGCTTTTTATAATATATCTAGCTCCCATACAGAATTATAAGCTTCTAAAATCCCCACCTTTCTCCATTGTTTCGTTTTGTGCCTACGAGATTTTAGCGCTTTTTTTGGCCTTGCCGAGTTTTGCCCCTCACACAACGAAACGTTTGCCGGGATCATCAACGTCTGCTGATAACTCTTTCACACATAAGGATCTCAGAAGCTTTTGTTTATTGCTTCTTTTATTTGCTTAGTTTTCGCACTTTTTAACCACAGCGCGATCAGTTTTCAAATGTTTTGCGCCCAGCCGCCGCGTCGGAGAGCAGGAAGGCTGGACATAGTCGACAAGCGCTAACAAGAAAATCACCAATTTCAGGTGGAAAGTAATGGTATTTTCGAAAATGTTTTTTTCTGATCCACTTCATAGGGAAAATATCATTTCTAGTAAGAGTTGTGCTTTAAATATGCTTGAAGACCCGATGAAAATGCGTTACTTTGTTGCTCCGCTATTCGCGAATAATCGATTTTAATATAGTGGAATTTCCCTGTCGGATTTGTGGTGCCTCTATCTGCTTGTACCTGTGTTGTATGCTTGACGGAAAGGATTTACGAAAATTTGTGTTCAGGCTGTATTGCCGCATTTGTCTTGAGATTCAAATTTTCCACGTCATAGTAGAATTTGCGCTGTGGGGACGGATGCAGATATTCTGAACGTCACTACTAGAGCAGGTAGTGGAAAATAAAAACATCCCTTAGCAGAATCCAAACAATGCAGTGTGGTAAGTTAAATTATACAAAAAAAACAGTTTGCTTTTCAGTTAAACTTTAACCTTCTTCCGTGGGTTAGTCTTTGGTTAGGCTCGCAGTATTGATAGCTAAGCTATAGACTATGTCCTTCCACTCAGGGGCGTCACTACCCTTTTACCTTTGGGGGGGGGGGGACGTCCAGTTTGTGCCGACGGACTACAAAATGTGCCGACAAAAAAAGCCGTTGCCGCTTTGCGGCAACGGCGTACATCTTCCACCAGCATAGAATATAACCGGTGTAAAACGAAGTGTAATGCATCAGTTGCGATTATTTCTTTAATGTAAATCCGCGTATTGAAATTCACATATTCGGCTTTTCCGTTCAACTTTCACCAAAAAAGTGAAGCTTTCAACAATTACACCCAGAAAAAGTTAAAGTAAGCGCCGCAGGCGAAGTTTTTTAAATCTGCCTTCTTTCCGGAAAAATGTTGCCATACCTACCATACAAGTTCTAGCTTTTAATGTGTTTCAAACCCCCAAAATTTCAGTCATAAAACTCTAACCGAATTTATTTATTTATTTATTTATTTATTTATTTGTGACCCGCTTTTTGATAACAGCGGAGTATGAGTAAATACACAAAGGAAAATACACATATTAAAACACTAAACAAGACAATGTAAATAAACATGACTACATTCTTTTCATATAATTAACAGCACACTAAATAGACCTACAGAATTTTACACAATGACAAGCACATTAAACGGGTTCAGGATTGAAAAACTGGCCAATAATTTCATGGGCTTACAAGGCAGGATGTTTGTGGAGGGTAAGTAAATTTGAATGTGAACGAAGGAGTGTATTGATACTATCCTGGACATTAAAATTCAAAACCAATTTACGATTACGGAAGGATTTTGGAAGATACATCAGAAATTTACAGTACTTAAAGAAACAGCTTCTCAAATTTTTTACATCTTTTTTCCTTAAGATATGGTAAATTCCGGAACAGTTGTAAATATATGGGCCGCAAAAAGCACTATACAACCTTCCGAGCGCCTTGCGTGAATATTTTCCTTTATTTGGGACCAAACGCCCGTAACCAAATCTAATGGAATTTGATACACTTTTTAGAATAGAGGAGCAAGTTAAAGATAATGTGGATCTGAAGGTAATTCCGAGCCATTTCAGCGACTCGGACGATAAAATAGAAAAAGAACCAATTGCAACAGAGGGGCGCTCAGAGGCTGTTGTACGACCGAAACAAAGATATTCACATTTTGACAAATTTATCTCAAGTCCAATGTCCGAAAGTTTGTTTGCTAAAATTTTCATATTTTTAGAAAGAGTAGATTATGAACGAATGAAACACCGTTCTTCCAAATAGAGAATAGGCCTACTACGAAATGCGCCGAAGGCGAAATTTTTTGTAAAACTAACTGTAATGCGTTAATCGAGATTCTTTTCAGTCTTAAAACGCTAACTAAATGAAACACCGTTCTTCCAAATAGAGAATAGGCCTACTACGAAATGCGCCACAGGCAAAATTTGTTGTAAAACTAACTGTAATGTGTGAATTGAGATTATGCCTTTAATGTAAGTTCGTATAAGTTTCGTTCGTACCCAGAATGAGTTAAACTAAGCGCCGCAGGCGAAATTTTTTTAATCTGCCTTTCTTCGGATAAAATTTGATCTAAACCAAAAACCTACCATACAAAACAAACCCCCCAGAATTTCAACCCTAAAACGCCAACCAAATGAATAACCGTTCTTCCGAACAGAGAATACTAGGAAATACGCCGCAGACGAAGTTTTGTGGAAACGCTGATAAGCAGAGCCGACAAGAATACATACACCCAGCAAAATCATTCAGAATTTTATTTCTTCTGGGTTTTGCCCGACAAGACCGTACAGAACTTTATTTCGTACGTGTAAACAAAAGCCGATGTGCCGACGAAACTTAAACTTTCGGGAATCGCCCGATAAGCATTCACAGAATAAGATTTCTTACGTGAAAAAGAACCTGATGTGCCGACGAGAATACCCACGACCGACAAGACCATACAGCATATTTGATTTCTTCTGTCGTGTGCCCGACAAAACTGTACAGAACCTGATTCCTTAGCTTTTACGACGAGTCGACCGCTTTTCTTAGCTTTTACGACGAGTTTTCCGACGAGTCGACCGACACCCGACAAAAGCATACAAAATTGTATTTCCTTTGTATTTCTTATGTATAAAAAGAACCCGAAGTGCCGACGAGAACACCCGAGGCCCGAGAAAATTCGATTTATTCTTGTGTTTTTTCCAGAGAATGTTTGCATAATTTGATTTCTTGCGTGTAAAAAGAACCCGATGTGCCGACGAGTTGACCGACGCCCGACAAAAGCATACAAAATATTATTTTGTCTGTGTTTGCCGGCGCTTCGCGCCGACAAACTAGTAAACTTTCGCCGGGCCTCGCCTGACGAAAGTACTATCTCAAGACCTTTTGGGGGGGAGTCCCCCCCTCCCCCCCATAGTGACGCCCCTGCTTCCACTACCCGTCATCTAAGGTAGCGATCTTCCTCTGCCTTCATTGACACAGTATGAACACCTTTTTCGGTCAGCTAATACAACCATGAGGTCGAGTCCAATTTTCTATATTATGTCCAATGTAATGAGCGCGTAAAGAACCACATTACTTTTTGTTTCAATTGCGCGCCATCTAGCGGGAACCGAGGAAATTTATAACAGGCAAAAGACGACCGAGAAATCGTGCTAGTGCAAGGCCCATGAGGAATAACCATGGATACAATATTGGGGGTTTCACGAGAGGGAGCGCTCCTGATTCTTTGAGCTTCAGAAACAGGATAGTGGAACATTGGAATAATCTACCAGAAAGTGTCGTAAATGCCGAAAACACAGTCAATTCAAAGCAGGTGTATATCGCAATTTAGTGTATAGATAAATTTATAGAGGCGAAAGCCTTTCGATGCAGTTATATTATAAGGCGTATTCTCGAAGGGAACGGCGAGAACAGAGGGAGTCACTCCACGCGGACTCCGCGTACAGAAAACAGCGAGAACACGGGGAATGCTTCCAAAACGGATTTTGTCCTTAAAACAAATATGCAATTGACAAAATTAGTCTGGATCTTCTTTATTTTTGGTTTTGTTTATTCTGATTATTTTCAATTAATTTTACATTGCACCAACACCAGCAAAAGTTGATTCCCCTCCGAATCTGAAAGGGAGTCCTTTTTGATGATGGTGATGATAATCGGAGCATTCCCCGTCCGTGGGGAATACGAGGAGTGATTCCCCGGGACGAACAAAAACGCGGGGACTCCTCAAGTGGAGTCATTGGGGAACGGCGAGAATACAACTATAGGGTCGCAGTCTTGTTTTTCCAACACTCAGAGGTGTTTTATGCGGTCCCAAAAACAGGTTTCCGCGATTGTTTGTCGTGGCCCACAAGTCTGTTTCCACGACCAACAACATGTGTGTGGCTCTAAGAAGACAAACAACTCCCGAGGTGATTTTCGATTTCGTGGCTCGAAACTAAATTCAAATTTAGCGGCCAGGAGATAAAAAAAAAATTTAAAATCTTTCTTGTGCATAATGGGAAGAGCGTAAGCCTGAAGTTCTATTTTTGTAGATTCTATTGCTATTGCTAGAAAGAAAAGGGCGTTTCCATGGCGAACATTAGGAAATGTCTCGGACAATTATGTTCGAACTCACAACCCCGAAGCGGGAGCCAAAACGGAATGTAAAGTTGCTAGCCTACAGTGAAAGTTAGACTTACCGATGAACGCAATGGGCGGCGGTGGCAATATACTGACGATTCACTAGAACCCCTCCACACTGAAATCCAGCAATCCGAATGTGCGCTTGCCAGGGATACTCACCGAAGACAGCTTGGGATCCCCCTGAAAGGTCAACGATCGAATTAGTAACAGCCGAAGTTATTAGTACACTACTACTACTAAAACAAATGGGAAAGTGGGAGCACATTCCACCCTTCAGTAACTATTAGTTACTAATTTCGCTCCAAACCTTCGAAAATAGTAACTAATAGTAACTATTTGCTTACCACGTGCATTAGCGTAGTAACTGCGATCTCTGTGGCGCCATTGGCAAGGTTAGCACGTGGCGCGATCTTTTGACGAAAGTAGAAAATTGCGTTCCAGCCTCGACGTCAAAAAACCAGGAGCCGTGACGATACGCGTAGTAACTACGGTAAGTAGGGTGGTACACGATCTATATGTGGGTAAATAAATCAATCAACAAATCATTAAGTGTAATGTTTGAGTATCTTATACTCACCGGATGTGTGGGAGGTTCAACTCCAATAGGCACTTTCAGCCCTAGGATCTGCAAGTACCTACTCAGAATTTCATTGTTCTATCTACAACTGTTGCCAAATTATGAATTTAAGTCATTGGGTAATCTGGGCCCGGTGCACGCGAATGGGAGAAAATCTCCGAGGAGGGGATAGGTTGCACCACAGAATTTCCTTTCGGTGTCCCTCTCTTCACCGTCGCTGCACATTTCGGTATGTTTTAACAGGATTGCTTTCGTGGCTAGTCGTAGCTGGTATTGATATTTTTTTAATTATTGTACAAGTTGCTGATGTGCTTTTTACGGAATAAACTTAAATATCGTTTCCGCAAGCCGGAAAATCCTTGCATTCTCCTACAATGCCACTGCTCTTCCCCGTGTTTTGTATCTTTCTCAGTTCTGGGCCATCTTCAGTAAGGAAAATCTTCGCCAATTTCATCCAATTTTCTTTCGATTACGATAATACGCCTCCCCCTGGACAAGATACAGACACCTCATGGAAAAGGTCAGTATTGCTGACACTTCCGCGGCTGTCCTGAAATGTCTCAACAGAATGAAGCTAAATTGTGATCACCCATGGGCTCACTGACGTTTCGATTTAATGAATTCCAACTATTTTGGTTGTACTCCGTCTGACCCATAGACGGTTTAAAAATAAATTTATTTTAATTTAAACTGGACAAACATATTACTATCCAGTAGAGGGCGTGGCAAGAAAACAAAGTGAAAAGCCGGATGAAAAAATCTGGACTTTCATTTCCTCATAGAAGGTAATTAGCAATCCAATTTTCCTGGTTGTTTATGAGGGTAGAATCGATGTTTTTTTTTCCTGAACTACCTGCTCCCGCAAGTCACGCCCCGAACAGACGATCGGGGGTCGATCTCATAATTCCTGCCCGGATTATTGACACTATCATCAAATCCATACGGAAAAGTTGAGATTTTTCATCTTTGTGCAGAAAAGCTGGCCGGGAGATCCTGATCGTGTGTTCGCACTATCAGCAGCTGGCACAAAAGTCGAATGATATAGAACTGCCGCAAAGCGCCAGAGAACGAATTTCGCAAATAGGCCGGACAAGAATGAGGATGGTTCACATATATGAAGGACCGTTACTACAATAACAGTCCACTCCACCTCTATTTTCATCTCTTGGTATTCCAGGCATTTGGAACATCCAACATTTTCCCGGACTTGGACTTTAAAAGAAGCAGTTGTTTGAGTTCGATAAAAATGTTGGATGCGGCTGTGTTTAGGTTCAAACAAAACTTGGCTAATCTCCTTAAGCTAGTGTTCAGGCACATCTTAAGTTTTTGTTGAAGTTTAAGACTATGAATAGGTATAATGGGGCACGATGCAGATACCGACCAGCATTGTGTGTAGCAACTTAGATGTTTTTATGGCACTTGCCCTTCGGCTCGGGATCCGTCTAAAACTGGAAAATTTGTTAAAAGTAAAAGTTTTAACTGAAGTTGATTAGAGGCTGAAGTTGATAGGAGACATGCTGAATCCGTATATTAAAACTATTTTCTCGGGGGATAAATAGTACCCTGGAATCTGGCCAAGCCCGGAAAATTTGTCAAAAATAAGAACTTTATCTGAAGCTCAATTTGAAGTTGGTTAGAGGTTCGATATATGGGTAAGAAGATTTGCTGAATTCGTTTTCGAGCTATATTTTTTTTGGTGGACAAGTAGAATTAAAAGTTAAGTCAGAGTCGATTAAAATATCGTTTTAGGGGTAAGGAGACATAATGAATTTATTTTGAATTTCTTTTCCTTGGCGGATCCCTGGAAATTTGGTAGATGTAAATTTGTTTCGGAAGTCGGTTAGAGGTTCATTATTGGAGTATAAATACGCGCTGAAACCGTTTAGGAACTTCATTTTTTTTTTACCTGACAAGGAATTTGTTTGGAGCAAAACCTTAAATTTCGATAGTACAGACAGTTTATTCTGAAGTCGTATGGAGCTTTGATTTTAGGGCAAGAATGAATGCTAATTCCATTAAGTTTTCTCAGCGGATCAGTCGTTTAGCCGTAGTCCGAAAACTAACAGTACGTTTACTCTTGGTACATTTCTAATAAATCCCTCAGTCAGTTTATTCTTGTCGGTATATGTACAACGAGACAGAATTCATCTATCTGCTTTTTTCTTATTACTACCGGGTGAATTGATACATATTATTTTACTACCGGTTTAATCGGACATAAACCGAAAATTTCGGAATGAATCAACTTGTTGAAACCAAATATTTAATGGGTTTTCGACTAGCAATGGTGTTCCGGTCGTAATCCGACCCTGGTCTGGGTAATCGAACTTTGAGACAAACAACATGTTTACTTGATCTGGTGGAGACGGAAAACCTGCAAGAGACTGTCTAGGTGAAGAACTCCAATAAATGTTCACCTTTGTGATCCCACCGAAACCTTTGGTCTTGTTGAGCATGAAAAGTGCCTGTTAGGTCTGCCTCTACAAGCTTGCATTCACAGGAGCGAATGATTTTGTTGTTCCGTTCATGTCTCTACATCAGCGGCGAGACAAATTTGTTGGCTCAAAATTTGCTTAGTTTTTTCGTTTCTTTTTTGGCCAAGTATAAGCCTTTTTAGGAATGCATAAATGGGTAACAAAATTATTGACAGACTATACCCGGGGAGCTTACCGATAATACGTTTTTGCAGGCCGTTCTTCATCGGCTGAACACCGCACTGGGCAGGCACATAGTTTCCACCCATCGTAAGCATAGTGGCCTGGTTCGGATGGTACTGTATGGTCCCCTGTTTCGGGGTTGCACGCTGGACATTGCTTCGAGCTGGTTGTAGCTGCATTGTGTAAGGCTGAGATCCACTCGACTGAAGGGTTGGATAGCGACCGGGTTGACGCTGAACCAAGCTAGCCACTGCAAGGAAGAAGGTACGATTATTCCACACCTGTAGATCCTAAGCGACCAACAGCTCAGTCATTACTCTTCGCGTCCCAAAGCGGTTCATCGGCGTCGATGACCATTTTTAACAAAAGATAAAAACAACCGGGGTCCCGTCAGTACCGCCACACGTCAGTTGACACACAAACGTCAGTTCGCCTCAGAATTCCGTCGGTACCCCCAAATTTTCCGACAGTTCACCTACACGTCAGTTGACCCGCAAAAACCCGTCAGTTGACCCACACGTCAGTTGACCCACACGTCAGTTGACCCACACGTCAGTTGACCCACACGTCAGTTGACCCACCGTCAGTTCGCCTACCGTCAGTTAACCGACACGTCAGTTCACCCACACGTCAGTTCACCTAATCCTAATATCAGACAGTTCGCCTACACGTCAATTCGCCCACCGTCAGTTGACAAAACGTCAGTTGGCATAAACGTCGGTTCACCCAAATTTCCGGACAGTTCGCCCACAACTAATTTTTCCCTCATCAATACGCGCAAATGTCGGCTTCTTTTTATTAATGCCCTGGGTTTTATTCCCTTTGCTGAATTTGCTTGCGGTGACCCAATCGACTTCGAACTAATAGGCGGGTATGAATCTTTGGGCGCAGTGACGGATTTTGCAGGCGAACTGACGTTTGTATGAACTGACGGTAGGCGAACTGACGTGTAGGTGAACTGACGTGTCGGCGAACTGACGGATTTCTAAAATAGACGAACTGACGGTGGTTCAACTGACGGTGAGCGAACCGAGGTTTGGGCCAACTGACGTGTAGGCGAACTGACGTGTAGGGGAAATGACGTGTAGGCGAACTGACGTGTAGAGGAACTGACGTGTAGGGGAACTGACGTGTGGGGGAACTATCGGATTTTTGGTTAAGACGAACTCACGTTTGTGCGTACTGACATTTTTGCGAACTGACGTGTAGCGGTAGTGACAACGACCCAAACAACACATATCCTACAAAGAAGTTATCGACTCCAGACAGAACAGAGCTCCTGCTGGAGTCTATTTTTATAGCTATTTTGTATAGGGTACTTCATGGGGACATTCAAATTCATGAAAAGGAGTAACGACAACTTTGAAATAACGTTCAGCATTAACCGTCAACACAGGGGGCACGCGTTCAAGCTCGCAAAATCCAGATTCCTCAAGGACGCGCAGAAGTGGCGTTTTGATAACAGAATTTTTGGTCAACACTGAATCGATTAATAATAACAAGATTATTACAGATAAGATTTTTAACTCTGCTCAGTATGATTACTCCTAATTTCCACAGTTATTTGGAGGCGAAAGCCTTTTCTGTTGCATTAAACAATTATTATTGTGGCTGCCAATTTGGGTCGCTGTCACTACACCTACACGTCAGTTTGCACAAACGTCAGTACGCCTAAACCAAAAATCCGACAGTTCGCCCACACGTGAGTTCACCCCACACGTCAGTTCGTCTACACGTCAGTTCACCTACACGTCAGTTCGCCTACACATCAGTTGGCCCAAACCTTGGTTCGCTCACCGTCAGTTGAACCACCGTCAATTCACCTATTTTAGAGTTCGCCGACACGTCAGTTTGCCTACACGTCAGTTCGCCTACACATCAGTTGATAGAAACGTCAGTTGACACAAACGTCAGTTCGCCTGAAAAATCCATCACTACGCCCAAAGATTCATAACCGCCTATTAGTTCGAAGTCGACTGGGTCACGAAAGCAAATTAAGCAAAAGAAATAAAACCCAGGGGATTAATAGAAAGAGGCCGACATTTGCGCGTATTGAAGAGGGTAAAATTAGTTCAGAATCGTCTGAAGCTTGCGATCAGATGCGGCAGGTAAAGTCACAAAAGAAAGAGTAGATGCAGAGTAATTCAATCAGTACAAGCTGTTGCGAAGTTTTCGATTGGGGCCAGACAAACGGAAACTCAAAATATACGGCTGAACCAGCTGAACCACCATTATCCTTACTTCGTCCGTTTATTTGAAAGTGATTCTGTTGCGAGTTTCTATTGTATGTATTCATAAATTTCTAGTCATTTATTGTCCGTATTAACATATTTGGAATTTTTTTTTCGTGTGCTGTTTGGAAATGTGTAGCCTAATACTTATACCTGACTAATAATAATCGAAGCTTTTGATGTATACTCATTGTGTTTTTATTGCCCAACAATTGGTATTTTTCTCTTGAAGTTGTAAACTTGCTCTCTTCAAAATACATTTATCAGCTACGAGTCTATTTAATTATTCACTTCTCTGACCCCTGCTTCGCGAAACTATTAATTACAATGGAAATTTTCCCTGGTGTCTTCTGTCCGTCTTCTTTCTTTCGTAACGTAAATCAAAACTGTCAGATCTGACAAGAGGCTCCTGACTTGATTTTTGCCCTCATTAAAAGTGAAAGTGTCGGTTTCTCGTATTAATTCCATAGGCGAGCTTCCATAATTATCCCATCGATAACAATGTGTGGGTGAACTGTCTGAAAATATTTGGGTGAACTGACGTTTATGACAACTGACGCTTGCGTGAAGTGATGGTAGGCGAACTGACTGTGGGTGAACTGACGTGTAGGCGAACTGTCGGATTTTAGGTAGGTGAACTGACGTTTGGGCGAACTGACGTGTAGGTTAACTGAAGGTAGGCGAACTGATGGGTGGGTCAACTGACGTGTGGGTCAACGGTCGCGTGGGTCAACTGACGTGTGGATTACTGACGAATTTCTGCGGGTCAACTGACGTGTAGATGAACTGTCGGAAAATTTGGGCCTGCTGACGGAATTCTGAGGCGAACTGACGTTTGTGTCAACTGACGTGTGGCGGTACTGATGGGACTCCGCCAATTCAGGATAGTGTTTGGCAACCTGGATTCATTAATACGGGATACGTGGCCCACGTAGGCTATCGCCGTCTTCTAGTCCTGGTAACGTAGACATGTTTTTTTTGCAGGTTCATCTATACCAATTTCAACACAAGCAAATTATGGGATAGACAGCACCGAAATAAGCCTCTCCTGCAGCTTTACTGTTTCGGAAGGGCTTGGCCAAAATTCATCCTATCAGTCCCAGCCATTATTAGCGCGAAGCAAAAATCAAGCCAAAAGAAATCGAAATGAATTAGACATGCTAGCCAGAGTGAGCCAACAATCCGAACTTTCACTGAAATTTATAGCGCGGTTTGAGGTTCCACCCCAAGTGGACTGACAACATTCGCCTGACATTGAAATCCGACTGCGAGCAGGCCGACCCGACGATAACAAACAAAGAAGCCTTGCCAGCGCTTCCGTTTGTTCTAGCGCGCCAGGGCGCAAAAAAAATCTCCCATTTAGATAGATAGATAGATAGATAGATATCATTTTTATTCTTTCCAAACTATCATGGTAAAAGCCAAATTTGTCAAAATCGTCAATAGAAAATTTATAAAGATTAAAAATATTAACGAAAGACGGTACGAAGGTGTTCTAATGTATTTAAAGTACGTACAGGCTGACAGGTTGCAAACACATACTTCACTGCGGATTATATAATGCCAAAAAGAAAACGCCGACTTTTCGTTACAAGTTCTGACTGCGTAATCAAGAAACCCAAACTGTTTTCTGCGATCCCACAAAGAGGCTGTGGACACGGACTTGAGAATAGCAAGAGAATAGTCCCGTGAATTACCGAATTCGGTAACGAATAAGGCAAAATCAACACGTTAAATCACCGAATTTACGAAGGGACGGACTGAAGGCTGTGAAACCAATGCTGACTGAACAAAAGTTGGATGAATTACCAAATTCGATAAAGAATGGGAACCAATAAACATGTTAAATCACTTAATTTACTTAATTTGGTAAATTATTTCACTTAATTTGGAAATGTGGGGACGAAAGATTTGTGAATATTTGGGCCGCAAGTGCAAGGTCACAAGTCTGCTTTGCTAAACAACATGGCTTACGTGGCTCGCACATTGGCTAAAATTTGACAACAATTTGTTGTCTATGCGTGACGCCCCTGTATAGCTATGCAAAACAAGAACATTGTCTAAAAGGCTGGTCCACACAAATTTGAGGAAAAGATGCAAACTGAGAGCGAGTCCTTCCAACATGAACTATGGGCTATCAACAGCTTTGACATCGAAGCCCAGAAAGGTCCACCTGGCGGGAAACTCATATCTAGCGGCAAATTCGAATAAGAAAATGCGCGAGGATGTTCTCTTAACTTAAAGAATGGCAAGAGCCTGATGTGTTCTATCGACGGAGATTTTATCTGGATTATATTTTGTTTTCAGGTACTTGAAATTACACAAAAAAACAAAAAAAACGGCGCCTCCAAGTGTTTAAACCTTGTGGGTGGCATACACTTCTGTTTCCGTAACAAACAGTCAGAAATGCGTGGGACGCAAATATACCGTGGAAAAACCAACTCCTTATCTTCTTGATAGAAGGAACAGAGTTTCACGAAAATTTAGAAGCGAAGCGAAGCACAGCAAAATAATTTTAGAAGAAGCAAAAAGCAACAATTTTACTACAGCTTTAGTTCCTTACCTTGCGGTGAATTAACCGGACTTCGAAAAGCCGCAGGTCGATTTGGCATATTTTTCAAAAATTGCTGACGCGCTTGAGTGAACATGAATGAGGATCCTACAAAGACACAACTCATTGGCTAAGGTTCAAGACTGAATTTTCAGAGCGATTTTCTTACTCAGATCTACCAAGTAAGTTAGTCTTTTTAGTGAACAAAAATTGGAATCACTGGTTGAAAATTCCACCGGGCTTTCCACGGTATTTACGTTTAAAATTGAGGATTAAAGTTTTAGGTCTATAATAAGCTTTTTTGTCGTTTCCAAATAACTCTTCTTGGCCGAGCCCTTCTAGTTGTATTTCACCATTCCTTTTCACTAGTACACTTTAGCAAAGCCGAAAGTGTGGATTCTCGCACTTTGTGTTGATTTGAACAGAAAGCGACGGTGTATGCAAGTTACGACTGATAACAATACAAACAAGAGTAAAGGTTTCGGTGTGATCCCAAAACGATATATTTATTTGAATTCTTGATCCAGACTTGTAGATATCAGGCCTTCACCAGACCCCCAAAAATGTTGTTTCACCCAGGGGTGGCCCGAAGCACTCAGGCCAGGGGGGGGTGAGACCCCCTCATTTCAACGACATCTGGATCACACTATACGACTCGAATTTACCGACAAAAAATAACCATTGCCGCAAATTCCCGTCCGACAAATAATGGAACCGTTGTATAACCAACTGCATTGCATCACCTGAAATTATTCTTGTAATGAAAATTCGCATATTCACAACTTCAGCTTTTCACCCAGGACAAATTAAAGTAAGCGCCGCAGGCGATTTTTTTTTTAATCTTCCCTTTTTTGACAAGATTTAACTACTTACCATACAGATTCTAGAATTTAATGTCTTTTAAATGTGAAAAATTCCAAGCCTAATCGCCAAATCAAAGCAGATTTGTTCCAAATTTACAGCAAAAAATATGTACTTTTCATGCTCAAAGACATGCTTACTCAGAGACAAAACGAGAAAAACAGGTTTGACGGTGCATTTAAAAAATAAAACTCTGGATTTACGGACGACAGAAGTTTACAGATTTGAATTTGGCTTTTTATGTTTAAAAAATGACGCCGATTCGCCGATGAGACTCAAGTTACATTTTTTCGGGTGTAGTTTCACTGTAGTTCTGACGTACTTTGGTTTAATTATGAAAGTACTGTGTACACGCCTACCGTTTTGTTTCTACATTCGACACATTGTACTTTATAAACTAAACAAAAATACGTCAAACTATAATGAAACTACATCAGGAAAACTGCAAGTTTAAACTGGTTTGCAGAATTTGATTCCTTCTGTGTAAAAACAAAACCCGATTCATTGACGAAATAAATTTTCGGCTTTCGCCCGGCAGAAATACTGTATCTCTCCCCAGTGCAGCATATTAAAGCACATCTCAATCTTCATCTGCGACCTTACCACCAGCTTAGGTGCGAGTCTCAATACGCGAAAGAAGATGCTCTACACACCAACTGAAGAACGAGAAGTTCACTTTCAGAATAACTTAACATTAAAAACGGGATCGTTTTTTAGTTATAGGCGTGTCCTGATATTTTGATCTGAGAGACTGTGGAATTTTACGAAGACTTTTCTGATTTGATGTGCTTTAACACTACCGCAGCATGGTAGACAAAAATTTACCTCCCGACTTGAATGAACTCTTCCAGCGTCTGCAGAACCACTCCTGCCCTGGGAAACGAATTTAGAGTGCATGTCCTGTCGTTTGAATTCCGATGGCTTTTCAATTATGTTTAAAAAATTTCATGCCTTCTTTTTCACTTGTAGTCAAAGTTTGACCCACATTCCATGCACGTAAACTTGTCTCCCGCTTTTGGTTTATAAGGTTTACTGATTGTTGTCCAGTCAGACTTCACTTTAACAACTATATAACCTATTGCAGGGGCGTCACTTAAGGGGGGGAAGGGGGGACGCCCCTCCAATGTTGTTGGTCAGTCGGTATTAAATAGACGAGTAGGCGCGAAGCGCCGCAATTTTATTTTTCGTAAAAGTAGTCGATTTATTCTTGGAACTAGTTGATTTTTCAACTAGTTGATTTTTCTTGAAAACAGCTGGTTTTTATGGCACTTGCCCTTCGGCCAAGTGCCATATAGCGATCGCAATTTCTGTCGGTCTGTCGGTCGGTCGGTCGGTCGGTCGGTCGGTCGGTCGGTCGGTCGGTCGGTCGGTCGGTCGGTCGGTCGGTCTGTCCGGGTTTTGCTAGTTCGGGCACTTCCACATAGGCTAGGACGATGAAACTTGGCAGGCATATCAGGGACCCCAATTGATTAAGTTGGAAATAGTCACTTTCCCGATCCGAACATCGTGGGGGGAGGGAGGGGAGCCGGAATCCGGAATTTAGTGGCATGCATAACTTTCGAACGGGTGATCAGATCTTCATGAAACTTGATATTTAGAAAGACGTCATGCTTCAGATGTCCCATATCAAGTCCGGACCGAATCCGATGAATGTGGGGGGGGGGGGGTTGGAGGGAGGAACCGGAAATCATGTTAAACGCTTAGAGTGGAGCGATCGGGATGAAACTTGGTGGGAGGAACAAGCACAACCCCTAGGTACATCATTGACATAACCGGACCGGATTCGTGCACTGTGGGGGGAGATGGAGGGACGTTCCGGAATTCCGGTCATACGGAGTTAAGATACTTCCAGGTGGGCTAGGACAATGAAACTTGGCAGGCAAATCAGGGACGCGACCAGATTAACCTGGAAATAGTCAGCTTCCCGAGCCGACCATCGTGGGGGGAGTGGAGGGAGGGGGAATCCGGAATCTTGAGGTATGTATAACTTCTGAACGGGTGATCGGATCATAATGAAACTTGATATGTAGAAAGACCACATGTCTCGGATGTCCCATTTCAATTCCGGACCGGATCCGATGAAGCTGGGGGGGGGGGGGGGGTGGAGGGGGTCCTGAAACCTTGTGACATGCTTGGAGTGGAGCGATCGGAATGAAACTTGGTGGGAAGAACAAGCACAAGCCCTATGTAGATCAGTGACAGAACCGGACCGGATTCGGGCATTGTGGGGGAGTTAGGGGGGTCCGGAATTCCGGTGATCGCAAGTTAAGGTACTTCAGACATGCTAGGACGATGAAACTTGGCTTGAAAATTAGAGACTTGACATGATTGGCTTAGAAATAGTTAGTTCCCAGGTCCGACCATCCCTTAAAGTACTAATGCTAACCGCAAAGTACACAAAATATTTTTTAGCAAAACATACATTTTCGTTATCCGTATGAGCCCATGATCATTTTTGCCTCAAGGGTTTTGCTTACAACTGAATTCCTTAAAGTACAAACAATACTTTTGAGTAAAATATACATTTTCGTGCTCCTGGTGATCATCTTTTTTGCTTCACGAGTTTTGATTACAGATGATTTTCTAGCGCCCTTAAAGTGCGCACAGCCAAATGCATTGCCAAACGATACAGTCTCGTGATTTCTAAGGACCCGTGATCATTCTTATCTCAAGGGTTTTGCTTACAAATGATCAAAACAAACCCACGAATTGACGAATTCCTACTTTCATCCTCTGACCCAGCCTTGCAAGTGCCATATGAGCTTCCAGCTCTTGTTCTTGAAATCAGTCGATTTTTCGTCAAAACAGTCGTTTTTTTTTCTGCCAAACAGTCGGTAAAAATGACCAGCCGGTCGATAAATACCTCCCCCCCCCCAAAAAAAAAAAATATTTTGGCTAGTGACGCCTCTGACCTACTGTAATTTTCATGGGCAAAAAATCATCTGCAAATTCTAAGTGAGACAGATACAAATTATATGCCAGTAAAACAGGTTTTAAAACAAGGCGGGTTGCTGCCATCATGAGTCATGTCTTCGACCTAACGGGGTTATAAAACCTGGTTTAAACGACTCGGCTTGCTTTTGACTGGAACGGATTTACGACTGAAGCTGGGTAGTGCAAAAATTAACAATTTTTTAAAACGACTCGGACTGATTTCTTATGTTTTTTAAACGACTCAGACTGATTTTTAATTTTTTTAAACGACTGATGGCCTCGGCGAGGCCAAAATAAACGACTGGTACGACTTAGCAAAAGGCAGGGGGGTTGATTCACCCCCCTTCACCCCCCCTTCGGGCCACCCCTGGTTTTACCCCTGATCAACCCTTAAACCAGATCCACTTCCAATCTTTTTTCAAATTTCCTGACTAGCCGAGATTGCGACCGGACATAAATAAAGTCCTAGTCTACCATACAATTTTTATCAATGAATTTTGCTTCTTGTCGACATTTCCGGTTTGGCCTACATTAGATTCCGGTCGTACAATTTAACCATTTAACCGTACCATTTAAAGAAAATTGATCTTATCCCCGTAGCGACACGAATAACCGAACAAAGACATTAGTTGCGTTTTGCAGATACCATGGTATCTGATACCACGGTCTAAAGTCGTTTTTGCAGATACCGTACCATGGTATCTGATACCACGGTCTAAAGTCGTTTTCGCAGATACCGTGGTATCAAATACCACGGTCAAAAGGCGTTTTTGCAGTTATCGTGGTATCTGATATTCAGATGCCACGGTCCGACCGTGGTAACTGATAGTGGTATCTGAGAACGTCATCTCACCTTCATCAAATTTTGTCAGATTGGTGAGAAAGAAGTTTAGCACTTAGTGATGTAGCTGGATATCAGTTTTTCTTTTGGGATGACTTCGAAAAGTGCAATTTCGGCACTAGTCGTTTTGCAGAGCAACCGTTTATCAGATACCACGGAAACTGCAAAAATGACTAATTGCAGATCCATTTACCGTGGTAACAGATACCATGGTATCTGCAAAAAACGCAATTGTCAGAACTACGAAATCCCACCGAACTAGCGACGAGGTATATAGAAAACGAAGGTGCCTTTTATCTTTATCGAAAGTCATTTATCGAAAGCCCAAACACAAGATAAAGACAGAAGGCAATGCTTAACGAATTTTCGGTTTTCGACTGATTCCGGCTGAATATCGGTCCTGCAGGAAGACATAAAGACATATCGTCTAGCGTGTCTTTGTACACTTATCTAAACGCCTTAACCGACTTTAGACAAAACTTCACAAATCTCCGGTTTTAGCCGGATTCCGGGTGAACTTCTTGTATCTGAGACTCAGAGGTAGATTAACTGTTTCGACAGTCAACATGTCTCTACAGTCTCAACAGCTTTAAAATTGTTACTACTAGAATTTTGTTAAACGCCTGAACGTGCTAGCAGGCGAACAGACAGATTGACGGACATACAAACTTTCCGAAATCATAGATATCCCGTCACTTACATTTGAGACCTGAAAAAAGAAAGTGCGAACAAACTTCGGTACACTTTAATATAGTTCCTACGGGTCCAAGGGACGGTCAACACCGGTCAGACAGACGGTCAGTTTTTCCCTGCCGGATTCTCTGTCCCCAGTTGAACAATCTCGACTTTTCCGTATGGAACTGATGACGGTGCCGAACAATCGGTCAGAAATTCCATTTCACACACACCCGACCCTGATCCCTATCCAATGCAGTCTACCACTATTATGGATACCCTATACCAAACGCTGGGTATATCTAGCGTTTTGGCATACCCTATGCCTAACGCTGGATACACTACGTCAAATGCTGGACAGTTCTAACCCAATCAAATATTGATGATTTGCGTGAGGCTCAGAAAACAACCAAACCAGATAACATCTATAGTGGGGTAGGTCAGGGATAGGGACTTTTTCGTATGGAACTGATGACGGTGCCGAGCAATCGGTCAGAAATTCCATTTCACACGCACCCGACCCTGATCACTGTTCAATGCAGTCTACCACATGTCAATTTATGGATAGCCTACCCTATGCCAAACGCTGGGTATATCTAGCGTTCACTACCGACAATGAACATTGCCGACCACACGCCGACATTTTAAATATTGACCTGTCAAGTTGATTGATAGTGCTAGAAGTGTCCTTATTTGAATTGACATATCCAAAGCTATTTTTACACATTTAAAGATATTACGGATTAAATCATCATTCATTTATATCTAGAGTTTGGCATACCCTATTTCTAACACTGGATAGCCTACACTATGCCAAATGCTGGATGGTTCTAACCCAATCAAATATTGATGATTTGCAGTGAAGCTCAAAAATCAACCAAAATCAGAATTCATCTGTAGTGGGGTAAGTCAGGGTTAGGGCACCAATAGGTATTCAGCGTTAGGCATACGGTATGCCAACAGCTAGATACACCCAACGTTTGGCATAGGGTATCCAAAAACCGGGGCTTTGTGGTTGACTGGTCCAATGCATAACTGGATCTGAAAATTCTTCATCCAGTATTCTTAAGGAGTAAAATTTCCAATATTACACTTACCTATCTCATTGTTTTCGAAAGCTTCTTCCTCGTCGCTTTCTTCTTCCGAGCTGCTTTCGAAAAAGCGGAATGGCTGTCGGAATGGACCAATGCGCTTCACGCTAGGGAGACAACAGGAATAAAGCCACGATGGTCCGCCACATCCTTCCGCGCTAACGCCACCTTGCGCCCAGCAAACAATAGTGAGGCTGCAGCTCTCGCAGCTCGATGACTCTGAAGAATGTAAGGGTTAACGAATTTTAAACTGTATAAAATTTTGTCCAAGGAGTTCTTCAAGCGTTGGTGGAGTCTACATGGAAGGGCGTTCAAACGGTACAATTCCAGACTGCTGAAATGGAGTCAACTGAAACTGACCATTCCTACAATGAAGCGGTTACACGGACAAGAAATCCCGTCGAGTAGAAAGGAATTCGTAAAGACGACTAGAAAAAAAGTCTAGCGGGGCCGGGATGAGAATTCCTTTCAAGATGAAAGGAATTCCAGTCTACTTGAAAAAGATGGTGAAAAACATTAAAAAAAAAAAGTCTAACTAGATTTTGAAAACAGCGGTCATCAGTACTTATGTCATAAATGCTATCGGATCAGACCATTTTTTTGTTAGCTAGTGAATTTATTTTATCAGATTCTGGAGTGACTAAACAGTTGTGCGTAAACATAATCTTGTCACTAGGACCGGATTCGGTTCAAGTTTTCCTCTACTTGTAAAAGCTGCATAAGTCCTTGATCTTCATGTCTTCCGAAAGAACAAATAATGTGACGGAACAACCGTCTCTCTATCTCTGTGATACGACCAGGCAGAGTCGAATTTATCCTGATACCCTACCCGATGCAAACAAGCGGAGGAGGAGCTACGCAGAACATCATAACTGTTATCTCTACAATCAGCTGTATCGCGGTACAACTGTGCAGAAGAATCCGAACGCCGTCCGAGTCGTCCTTTACAGCTGATTGGTTGTCAGCCATACTGACGTCACGTGTGACGCGCTGTAGAGCGGGCTCTCCGCGCCTGCGAAGCATCCTCCGGTTTTTCACCTCGTATCAGCAACGGCGTAGAGGGAAATAGACGAGTATTCTCGCGAAAAATTCTGATTGAATTGACCAATTGACATTTTAACACGAGTAAATTGTATATATTATATGTGTTGTATCATTTTGTTGATGAAAGCTTTTGTGAAACTAAACAGTGTTTGAATTGTACAAAGTATTATGTAAATTAACAAAAAATTATATGTACCCGCACATTAGTGTATATGTGTGACTATGTGACATTTCCGATGCTATTTTTCTTAAGGAAGAATTTTTTGGAAAAATAAAGTGAATTGTTAGAATTGTTAAACTCAAACCTCACAGCATTTACATCTAGCTCCGCTCAGTTTTATCGGGGTATCCATAGTCACTGCATGGGACAAAAGACGGAGGTTCTATCGTATTATTTGTTCTTGCTTCCGCTCCAGAGATGAACCTTGGAGCCACAGAACCCTCTTTTGGATGTTCTGCCTGGCCCGCACATGCGGCTACCGCCTCTCGTTTTGTTGAGTACGGCGAGTTGTTGTTTTGTTTTGACCCAGCATAG
Source organism: Branchinecta lindahli (assembly GCA_023053555.1). Taxonomy (NCBI): domain Eukaryota; kingdom Metazoa; phylum Arthropoda; class Branchiopoda; order Anostraca; family Branchinectidae; genus Branchinecta; species Branchinecta lindahli. Next base: position 1,170,735 of record JAKZAO010000006.1, on the reverse strand, counting down.
TGTTGATAGTGATGATAGTGTTTGACTTTAAAACTATTAACTCAAGTGGCCCTATAGCTCACGATGGCCGGTGCTGAATTTCAAATAAAACTATACAATTTTCTGTTGTTATCCTGTCAACGAAAAGAGGTAGAGGGTAGAACAACGGCTTGATGGTTGGAACAAACAATAAAGGAATACTTGTATCCCGTCCTGGTCTTCGTCCGATTCCGGTTGTCTGACCGAACTGTTAGTCAAATGCCTTAGGACAGTTTCGAGACCGATTCCTCAATAGAGTCGGAGATACCTCTGGGGTCTTATTACCAACTCAGCGCTCCTAGTGCATACAATTATGATCAGAAACGCTACCCCGAGTTGACTCGTAAAACTCGCCACCGTTCACTAAAACAAGACAGAAAGCTCAGATGATTGGTAAAAGAAGCTAAGTAAACAAAAACACGGCAAGCTAATAGTACTATAGTACTAATAGTATAGTACTATAGTACTATAGTGAAGAAAGCTGATATGGAGTGAGCTGAAGTCTCACTAAGTGTATATACATAACAAAAAAAAAATTATTGATAAATAGATCTTGGTAATTTTTTGTCCGTCTCGCACAGGTGACCTGTTGTCACATATTGAGACGGGCTATTGGTTTAAGAATATGTTGAGTGTTGAATTTGTTGAAGAAATAAACTGAACTGAACTGAACTTGCTTTGGCGAAGAATTTCCAGCGTCAATTCGGCGTTTCAAATCGTAAGATGGGAGCGCTCAACTGCAAAGTCACGAATTGCTCAGTCATAACAACCTGCTTAGCCATATCTGCTAACTGTATAAAGGCGCATTTTATACTCTGGTGAGACTCACCTTGTGCTACGGCCGATCGAAATAAGAGAAGGAGTTGACACGTCAGTAGCCACCATGGCCGCAAGACCATCGCTCATACAGCCCCTAAATGAGAAAAAATATATATCGATCCCGAAGTTGTAAAATTTTAGAAGTAAATATGGCTGAACGACTGATTGATTAGTTATATCATCGAACATCAAATAAGAACCAAAACATAAAAAAAAAGAAATCTGCGCCACCTTACGAGCAAAAAAAATCCTCTGAGCAACATAGGTATACTGGAACGCACACAATCCGATGCAACTAAATTTAATTAATTGGGCCTTTTTCACCAACCATGTTTCTCTTCATCTCCCGCCCCTTCCGGACTAGAATATTACCAAATTCTTACCCCCTCCCCCAACACACATAAGAAATAGGTGTCATAGTTCTAATTTATATGTTAATTTATTTGTGTAGTATACTACATACGTGCTTTTCTTCCAGTTCGTTATACTCACTCCATCACTTTTCGCGGTTAAATAAAAATTATAGTTACATTTACGAAAAAAGTATACTTAGACAACTAGAACAAAAGGATATTCCAATTATTCCATCATCTTTCACTATATTTCACCATGTCTTGTCACAATGCTATGATGAGCTGTCACCAGACATTTGTCCCACAATAGCATCTACCACTCCAGAAACGACATGTGTGAAAGTAGTATTCAAATCTCAGCTCACGGCAAGTCATTCATAATTATTTACAACAATTAAGAATCTACAGATTAAAAGACTGAACTTGACCATGAGCGCAAATTAAGATGGTATCCAAACAAAAGAAATAAGTGAGAAAGTGAAACTGATACATAAATATCCCTCTGGCTCAACTAGCCTTTGTCAATTGTCTTTGGTTTTCTCTATTTGTGGTTGCAGAGATTCGTCCCACACGCGACTAGGATGTAATTAAAAAAACACACTTATGATGTTATTTATTCCACATACTATGTGGTTTCAACAACCGCCAGGCTTAGCCCACGCTGTCACACTCTGATACTAGATGATACTAGTATCGGCAATGGCAGTATAGCTACAAAGCCGTTGCCGGTACTAGCCAAAATGTTTTTTTTTTTTTTGGGGGGGGGGGTCAATGTATCTACCTACTAGATGATCATTTTTAACGACTGTTTTTGCAGAAAAAACTACTGTTTTGAACATAAATCGACTGTTTTCAAGAAGCCACCCCAACTCGGTTATATTTTACCGACCCGGCAGACAACATTGGCGGATGTGGGCGTTCACCCCCCATGCGTGACGCCCCTGTATAGCTATGCAAAACAAGAACATTGTCTAAAAGGCTGGTCCACACGAATTCAAGGAAAAGATGCAAACATATATGCGAGCGAGTCCTTTCAACATGAACTATGTTCACAGACACAGATGCTTCGCGAGAACGGCGAGCCCGGCCGATTTCTAAGGGCTTGTGTGGTCGGGTATTTTGCTGTTATTTCTTATCTTATTAAAAAAAATAAAAAAAAATAACGGAGTGGTACGTGTTAGGCTGAAACAACACGAGCTAGAAGCCCATATGGTACTTGCAAGGCTGGGTCAGAGGATGAAAGTAGGAATTTGCCAATTCGTGGGTCTGTTGTAAGCAAAACCCTTGAGATAAGAATGATCATGGTCCCTTGGAAATCACGAGAATGTATCGTTTGGTACAAAGTATTTTATTTTTGCACTTGGCTGTGATGATGCGCACTTTACGGTCGCTAGAAATTTAAATATATACACGTGCTCATTTTCATAAGCCAACGCTTCTATCTTGGCCAATCTTAGTGAACGCGGTTTGGTACTTTCACGTTTAGGCTACATGCGCTGCCGTTTACCTCTCCAAGATACAAGAAACGAAGACAAAGTAGAAGGCTAAAAAAAAGGGCTTCGAGAGCAATAATAATACAAACAATCAATAACAACGTATTTGTGACCCATAGTTCCACAAGGCCAAACCAGTGAAGTAAACCAAACAAAGAAAGAATTGAAAAATACGAAAAGAAAAGAAAGAAGAACAAGAGCTGGAAGCTCATATGGCACTTGCAAGGCTGAGTCAGAGGATGAAAGTAGGAATTCGTCAATTCTTGGGTTTGTTTTGATCATTTGAAAGCAAAACCCTTGAGATAAGAATGATCATGGGTCCTTGGAAATCACGAGACTGTATCGTTTGGCAATGCATTTGGCTGTGCGCACTTAAGGGCGCTAGAAAATCATATGTAATCAAAACTCTTGAAGCAAAAAAGATGATCACCAGGAGCACGAAAATGTATATTTTACTCAAAAGTATTGTTTGTACTTTAAGGAATTAAGTTGTAAGCAAAACCCTTGAGGCAAAAATGATCATGGGCTCATGGGGATAACGAAAAAGTATATTTTGCTTAAAAGTATTTTTTGTACTTTGCGGTTAGCATTAGTACTTTAAGGGACGGTCGGATCTGGGAACTAACTATTCCTAAGCCAATCATGTCAAGTCTCTAATTTTCAAGCAAGTTTTATCGTCCTAGCATGTCTGGAAGTACCTTAACTTGAGATCACCGGAATTCCGCCCCCCCCCCCTCTAACTCCCCCACAATGCCCGAATCCGGTCCGGTTCTGTCACTGATCTACATAGGGCTTGTGCTTGTTCTTCCCACCAAGTTTCATTCCGATCGCCCACCCCAAGCATGTCACAAGGTTTCCAGACCCCCCTCCGACCCCCCCCAGCTTCATCGGATCCGGTCCGGACTTGAAACGGGACATCCGAGACATGTGGTCTTTGTACATATCAAGTTTCATTATGATCCGATCACCGGTTCGGAAGTTATACATACCTCAAGATTCCGGATTCCCCCTCCCTCCACTCCCCCACGATGGTCGGATCGGGAAGCTGACTATTTCCATGTTAATCTGGTCGCGTCCCTGATTTGCCTGCCAAGTTTCATTGTCCTAGCCCACCTGGAAGTATCTTAACTCCGTATGACCGGAATTCCAGAACCTCCCTCCAACTCCCCCCACAGTGCACGAATCCGGTCCGGTTCTGTCAATGATGTGCCTAGGGGTTGTGCTTGTTCCTCCCACCAAGTTTCATCCCGATCGCTCCACTCTAAGCGTTTAACATGATTTCCGGTTCCCCCCTCCTACCCCCCCCCACATTCACCGGATTCGGTCCGGACTTGATATGGGACATCTGAAGCATGACGTCTTTCCAAATATCAAGTTTCATGAAGATCTGATAACCCGTTCGAAAGTTATGCATGCCACTAAATTCCGGATTCCGGCTCCCCTCCCTCCCCCCACGATGGCCGTATCGGGCAAGTGACTATTTCCAAGTTAGTTTGGTCGGGTCCCTAATATGCCTGCCAAGTTTCATCGTCATAGCACATCTGGAAGTACCCTAACTCGTAAACACCGGACTGACCGACCGACGGAAAAGTGATCGGAATATGGCACTTGGCCGGAAGGCACGTGCCATAAAAACGATTCAGTTGGAAATTGTATTTTCCGGATTCTACTATTCGTAGGAAGGGCGTGAGGGGGGATCCTGAATCTGGTGCCATGCAAGAGCAAATGCCTCAGATCGAGGGGTTGCCCACTCCCCGCCACCTGCTGTACACCTTTTCCCGGCACCGTCCGAAACCAGCGTACCAGCACCGATGCCGGCCATAAATTAGGCGATTCCGCTTCTAAACATACTGATTTTATTGTTCTTGGCAACCGTTGCCGGCATTGGCCAAGCACCGCAGCACCGGGCACTTGCTGTACACTAAAACCGAGAGTGGTCAACCCCTAGCCTCAGATGTTCTATTTGTAGGATCTAGCCACTGTGGGAGGAGCTGGAGGGGGTTGCCCCAGAAAATCCTATGGCACTCTCAGAGTGGAGGGATCGGGACCGAACTTGGCGGACAGGATGTCATAAGCAACTGATAGATCCGAATCGGATCCAGGCACTGCGGGAGGGTAGCTGGAAGGGGAGTTCCGGAAGTCTTATATCACCCTCAACAGCCGAAGCGGTAGAGACATCAAGACAAAATCTGATGCGCGGGATGGCCATAAGCCCTAGATCTGCTATTTACAGATAGGGATCGGATCCGGTCATTTCTGGGAGTTGAAGGGGTACCGGAACAGCCATCAACCTTGACAGCGCGAGCCTTGCTGATCGACATGTTAACTTCCCTTGCAAACCCCATATGAGCATTCAGCTGTTTTTACCAGTTCTATCCAATAGGAGTAGGAAAACTGAGTAAACAAATCGCGATAAAACAAACCGAGCTGACAAATCCATTGTGTTTTGGATGGTTTGGCTGCATTTTGCAAACTGATACGCTGCCGTGTAAATTGATTGTGACGTAGGTTTTTGCCGTCTATTCTATTTACTATACTGCTCTAATGCCCGAAGAAAAATTGTATGACTGTGTTGTTGTATGGTACGTGTACGAAAAAGGTGCATGTATGTATTGATATATAGTAAGTAGTGTGGAATACTTTGATTTAACATGTCTCTGACTGGGTTAATCTTAAGCAGTAATATCCGATAGCATCCAGTCTTGCTGTAGTAGCTTCCATTTTGCTAGTAGTAGCATGCAGTGGCAACGGTTACTACTTTTTCGTACAACTCTATAGCCTACGACTAATTCTCGAAAATTTTTCATCGGGAGGTTATAAATAAACAAGAATAACAAATAAATGAACGTCTGTGAAACAGTACCGAGAGTGACGTCATAGCTTCAGTAAACAAAACGACTGTTAGTCGGTACTTACCGATCAACAAGAAAAATCCATCGACACAGGAAGTTCTTATTATCATATCGCACTTCACAACATCCGGGAGATCATGGCTCTTCAAATATCCTTCGGTATATTTCTAGTGACGTCTTGCCAAACTGTATCCACTTAAGGGCACCACCGAAATACACCTTAATGAGAAATTTCTGATATTCAGGGTATATTTTCTCTGTTGCCACTCGTATACCCGGTTAGACTGGTCGGCGCGGAACTGAAAACTGGAACACTTGACCAGTTGTGAATTGAGCTTTCTCGCGCCAATGGTGAAAATGCATATTTTTGTTTCTGCAGCCAATCGTCGAAAAAGGCGACGGCTTCCCTGTTGACAGATTTCCTCGTCGGACCGTAGATTTACGTCACAAGGTCGATTTCAGCGTAAATGGAAACTATTAGCTATGGTTCGTTAGTTTGTACATAAAAATAGACGTTCACATGACTTCAACCAGGGACCCATAAAGCGGGTCGGACAAAAAAGTACAAAAAATACATAGATCAGATTTTAAAGCCTACAAAAAACTGCCTCTATGCGCTTGTATTTTTGTTGTATGCCTTACGAGAAAGATTTCTAATTTTTTCTTGTTCAGGCACTAAGCAATCGTCACCAATCTCACCACTGACCACTGAAAAGCCGCATTTGTGTTGAGATTAAAATTTCCCGCGTCATAGTAGAATTTACGCTGTGAGGACGGCGGTGATATTCTGAGCCTCATAACTAGAGCAGATAGTGGAAAATCAAAAAATCCCTTTGCAGAATCCAAATAAATCAGTGTATCCAATTAAATGACACACAAATAAGTTGGCTTTTCAGTTAAACTTCAAAATCTTCCTTCTTATTATATTCACTGCCAGAATTTTCCGGCTGCAAGGAAATAAGCCTATAGTTAAGGCTATGTTGCAGCCTTCTATCAGGAGCACAAACCGTGGTCGACCGCGAAAACAAGAAGAGGTTAGAACAGCAACGATCATTTTTACGCGCGGAAAGTTCGATATATATGACAATTATTTCAAATGGTCTGGTTCCTGTGTTAAAAGTCAAGCAAATTCACGCCCTTCGAGTTGTTCAATTGAGTCCTTTGCGCCAAATCCTATTTATACATTACTTTCAGGTCACCTTAACTTTTATATCCCGCTCAAACTTTCGAATATGTTCATACAGGGTTGGAACGGATTTTGTAACAACTACGTCACAGGCTCGAACGACTATGGCATCCTTTAAAGCTTAACCGAAAAGGGCTGGGATAGGACAATCTAGTTACCCATCACTTATTCACTAAAATTGGCTTGAAGACCCGCTAAAAATGCGTTACTTCGTTGTTCCGCTATTCACGAATAATCGATTTTCAAATAGTGAAATTTCCGTGTGATTTGTGGTACTTCTATGCACTTGTAATTTTGTTATATGCCTTACGAGAAAGATTTATGATCTATTTTTGTTCAGGCCGTCTTCACCAGCCTCACCACTGTCTACTAATAAGCCGCGTTTGTGTTGAGATTAAAATTTCTCGCTTCATAGCAGAATTTTCGTTGTGGGGACGACTGCAGATACTCTGAACGAAATAACTAGAGTAGATAGTGGAAAATAAGAAAATCCCTTTGCAGAATCCAAATAATTCAGTGTATTCAACTAAATGACACAAAAATAAGTTGGCTTTTCAGTTAAACTTTAATAGCTTCTTGTAGGAGTTTGGAACATACCCTAAAGCAGACCCCACTGCCTCACCGCCGTTTCGCTTAAAATAAAGTTTTGGACAAATTTTTGCAAACGTCGGCAAGAGAAACTTTCGGCCGAATTTCCTCACTTGAACACTGGGCCCACTTGTCTGCCCGACTAATGGGGAAGTGAAAAAGGCGATCTGTCTTTTCATTTTTTTTGTGAGATTGAGCAAATCTGTAACCCGACTTCTAAACCTACCCTACGGTCGTCCAATAGACCTAACATCAATACGTTATAACTGCCAGGCCTCTGATAATCACCTCAATCTCAAACCGCAAGAATAATTAAAGACGTGAAAGACATTTCCCACATACGTGGAAACCATACCCGAACCATTACGACCTCCAGGCCTACTTAAGTACCAAGTCTGTACCAAGTTGAACCTGGGCCAAGCCCAAGTATCTATGTAACACTCCTGAGTGAGCTATGCTGCTGGGTCTAGGATCATACCCCATACCCCGACGAACTACAAACCTTCAAATTCCTGGGACTTCAAAAAATTTAAAATGAACAATGAACTTAATGAGCATTAAAATGAAACAGATTTCGTATTCTTGTCAGTAGGAAATCTGTTTTAATGGCAGTAAGTTGCGAACGGGTTATCCTGATGAAACTTGATGGGTGGTAAGAGCAGATGCCCTAGACGTGCTGTTTGTGTGCCCAAACTGCATCCAACCAGGGTGGGGGGGGGACTTCGAAGGGACAAGGTCCCGGAAATGTCGTGACAGGCGTAGGGACCAAACGCATGGAGGGATTGGGATGAAAATTGCACGGTACAAAGGCGATGGGCTAGACCGGGCCCGATCTCAGTGTGAGGGGCAGTGTATTTGGAGGGGTACCGGACATCTGCCGGGGAGACTCCGGTTTTAATGAAACTTGATATTGCACCATGAGGGCCAAATAGGTAATTTTTTCAATAACGCAATCGCTAGAGGTCAGGATACTAAATACTCACGTGGCCGCAACAAGGTTCCATTGACTTTTTCATTCGCTCCATCCGCACTATCCGCAGAGCCGTGGGGGGTTGTCGACATAACGTCCCCATTCGAAACGTCCCCATTCGAAACGTCCCCTGGCGAAACGTCCCCGTGGCGAAACGTCCCCGATCAAAACGTCCCATGGCGAAACGTCCCCATGACGAAACGTCCCCGGCTGTATATTTTTTTTTTCATCGAACGTAGAACTAGGCCAATGACACTACTGATTACGTCATCAGTTCAGACAAAAAATGTTCTTGGAGTATAAACTTTTTAAAACCACGATGGGTTGACTACTTCAGCATTTAACCGATAGTCAAGAAACAAACCAAAGTGTTGATCCCGGCTATAGCCATTTCTTAAAGTTTAAATGAAAAGCCAAATCATTTTTGTGTCATTTGATCGAATACACTAAACTATTTGGATTCTGCAAAGGGATTTTTTTATTTTCCACTATCTGTTCTAGTTATGACATTCAGAATATCTCCGGCTGTCCCCACAGCGTAAATTCTACTATGACGCGGGAAATTTTCATCTCAACACAAACGCGGCTTTTCAGTGGGCAGTGGTGAGATTGGTGAAGATTGCTTAGTGCATGAACAAAAAAAAATCATAAATCTTTCTCGTAAAGCATACAAAAAAATACACAAGGACAAATCACAAGGAAATTCCACTATTTGAAAATCGATTATTCGTGAATAGTGGAACAACGAAGTAACGCGTTTTCAGCGGGTCTTCAAGCCAATTAAAATAAGTGATGGGTAACTTAGATTGTCCTATCCCAGCCCTTTTCGGTTAAACTTTAAAGAAAGCGCGAAGATTTAGTAGTTTGTCAATTTTCGTTTTATCTTTTATTTAATTGTTTTTTTTTGTATGTTAGTTCAGCAACCGGTCCCATGTCTGATCTTTCTTGCTTATTAGGAATGTTCCCACATCTGTAATGCACACTTTGAAATTGTTTTACCTCGATAATGCACCTGAAGAACGAGGAGAATTTAAAAATCTATGCTTGGGGACGTTTTATCATGGGGACGTTTTGACACGGGGACGTTTTTCACGGGGACGTTTTGCCACGGGGACGTTTCGCCAGGGGACGTTTTGTCATGGCGACGTTTCGTCGGTAAGCCTTAGTGGGAACGTCAGCTCCCTCCATGCAAGCAGGCATAGGGCAAGCAAGTTTTTCCTAAACAACACACTCCCCCCCCCCTCGAGGTCCAAACTATTTGCTGACACAGACATAAGAAAGAAATAGACAACTGGTGCGGAGGCGTTTTTTTCGGCCTGGTTTTCTGCACTTTTATCACGAAGCTTTTCAGTATCTAGTTGATAATGGTTCTGAAAATCCTAGAACGGATTGCGGTCCACGACCGCCCTACCCTGATCTTTTGTCAACAACATAACCGTGAAATATCTGATTGTTCATTGATCTGGAGATACGATCAGAATCTGGTGCTCGCGAACAGGAATTCCTGTCAGGATTTTTGGAGATCAAAACCACTTCAGTACAAAAAGAAGTTTTTTTCTCACTTTATGATAGTGTGCAGAAAAACTGGCAGGGGAAACCTGATCGTAAATCCGAACAATCGACTGAGAACTTGTCGGCGAATGGAACATCCTAATTACTAAAACATCCTAATAAACTACTCCTAATAAGGATTATCCTATTGAACATCCTAAGTAAATAATTAGGATCACTCATGCAAGATTGCCCAGATGTCAGTCCCGCTCAAAAAAGCTTAACTTCATCGGTTTTCTGCCTACTGAACTTGAAAAACAATACAATTTGAATAGACAAAGAAAGAGAGAAAAAAATCAACTAGGCGTTATAAACCTCGGATTCATCTATTGATAGGAATTCCAAGACCAGCGAAAGCACGAACTGGCAGATACAGATGCTTCACGCAATGTCGCCATTCAAAGCGCCAATCATAGGCTACAGTAAAGAAGAGATTAACCGGCGACGAAAGTTTCTGAATGACTACTAGTCCTTTTTATACGAATAAACGCACGAAACAAAAAAACTGCAATATTATGAGAACCCTATACAAACGATAGTTTACACAAGGTAAAAAAAAAAAAAAAAAAATTCTTAGAATGTCCGGCAGCATCTACACAGAGTATTCACAAAAAGCTGAAACAAAAAATTGCAATATTAAGAGAACGCTACATAAACGGTAGGCTATTTTAAGCGAGGTAAAAAAATAAACGTCTAGCTTAGACTGTTACGATTTCTATTGCGCGAGAAAGAAAGCTCTTCGTCTTAAATTTTAACTGAAAAGCCAACTACTTTTTTATCATTTAACTGACTACAATGCATTATTTTGATTAAGGAATTTTTTTTTTTTTCTCTGTCTGCTCTGGTATGACGTTCAGAATATCTACGGCTGTCCTTCCTTTTCAGTTAAGCTTTAAAGGATGAACGCCTCTTATACTATAGTTCTAGCACTACACCACGGTATGTTTTTTTTTCTAATGAAAATTAGAAGCTTGGCAGTGATAGCGACTAAACACTGTTCACGCCCATGACAATCCCTGATGTCTAGATGTTTTAATTTTTTTTTGTAGCTGTACTGAAATTTCCTTTTTCTTAACCAAATCACGTTTCCCTTCAGAAGGGTAATAAGTTTAAACAAATTAATTTTGAGGATTCGTTCTTCATTGAGAATTCAGGCGGACCCTAAAACTTGACTTTCGCTTTGCAAATACCGTAAAATAAAGTTCGCCGCAACGTCTACGTGTAATTGAAATCCAACGTCTACGTTTCTGGATTTCATCCCGAATGGCCTGTGTGATTATAACTCCAAACTGAGAGAGGACATTTCCAGAAGGACCCCACTGCGGTCCTACTAGAATAGAATCTGTGCCTCTTTGACTATGGCCTAAGCTTTCTTCAAACTTGTCTACAGCAAATGCGTCAATGGGCTGAACATTTTCTGGGCAACTTTTACTCTGAATAAAAATTCTTGCCGAATTACTTTCATCGTATTTTATAGAGGTTGTTTAGTAAACTGTGTTATTATTATAATAAATACCCTATGTCACGTCTCTGCTATAAATCCTTCATGTAATGTTGTGTTCGAAAAATCATTCGTCATGTCATGTAACCCGGGGACGGGTGGCCTACATCCAGCAGGTTTTACTTTTAACCAGATGAAAGTGAGATTTTGGCGCAGGTCCACGCAACCACATTTTGAAAAGAGTTTTTTAAGGAAAAGATAACGTGATAATCAACGTCCTTCAACAAGGCACGATAGCAAACGTGTGGAATTCTACTCAGCTCAGAGCAACCATTATTACTGTGATTATTAATAATAGCAAAAAAAAAGGCGCAAGCCTCTTCAAATTTCTACGAAAATTATCAACACAGTATTTGGCGGTTCTAACCATCTCGTGGATTTTTGAAAGCGTCGACTGATGGGCTGGCAACGACGTGGGACGGGAGTTGGTTCCAAACCTCCCACGATGCGGTTTCTAAACTTCCACCTGCCAACAGTCTTTCTTGAATCGCTGAGAGCTAAGTTTCAACTCATGGCCCCTGAAGCTGGAGCAACTACGCAGTTCCTATTAGTCCCGTACTGGTTTAGTTCCTATTAGTCCCCTACTGACCACTACCAAGAACCACTACCATCATCGAAGTTTACGGAAAACTCCGCTAGGACTTTTACTCCTTCAGCAGAAAAAGGTGTGAACCTCCCCGATGATGAAAGTTGTGCATAACCTTTCAATTTAAACAGTGAAAGCTTATCTTTTCTATTCATACAACTATTATTCATTAAAGTTTAACCGAAAAGGGCTAGGATTGGACAATCTAGTTACCCATCACTTTTTCACTTAAATTGGCTTGAAGACCCGCTGAAAATGAGTTACTTCGTTTTTCCGCTATTCACGAATAACCGATTTTCAAATAGTGGAATTTCCGTGTGATTTGTGGTGCCTCTATGCGCTTGTATTTTTGCTGTATGCCTTACGAGAAAGATTTATAAATTTTTTTTTCAGGCACTAAGCAATCTTCACCAATCTCACCACTGCCCACTGAAAAGCGGCATCTGTGTTGAGATTAAAATTTCCCGCGTCATAGTGGAATTTACGCTGTGGGGACGGCTGGAGATATTCTGAGCCTCATAACTAGAGCAGATAGTGGAAAATCAAAAAATCCTTTGCAGAATCCAAATAATTCAGTGTATCCAATTAAATGACACACAAATGAGTTGGCTTTTCAGTTAAACTAACTTATCCCATCCGCGCGGAGTGGATGCTGATAATCAGGCGAGGAAGACTTCCAAAGAGTAATCCGGTTGTACTAGTGGACTGGTATAGAGCCAAGTACATGATCAAAGACAGAGGGGACACGAACAACCAGGGCGTGGGCTTTATGGATCTGGAAAGTCGGACTCCGTCTCGATAAACCCGACAGTCAGAAAGCTACTAAGTCAGTGCTGGTTGACTGTTCCACGGGGCTAATGCGCTACTAGGTATAGCGAAAGCCTAATCGCTTTTTCACCCTTCAGATAACTTATACCAAGATCTCACGTGTGATTGTTATGGTTTCTCTAGCACATCTGGCCGCAATTCGTCATTGAATTTTATGAGCGACGTATTGTAGGTGGTCCCTCGAGCTTGCCACTTTATATGTACACTTTCTGAATGGTGCGCTTTCCGTTTTGTACTTTTACTAGGACGAGATGCAATAGTACAATACTATAAAATGTACGGAGCTAAAAACAAAACAAACCATTCCCTCTTACTAACAATAGTCAGACTAAATGGATGAAAGTCACAACCTCAGATATATAATTAAGTATGGAAGTAGCATAGCCTAGCTACGTCAGCAAAACCTCACTTTCTTCCAGAAGTCGCTTTCTTGCAACTCGTGCGAACAGAAAAATCGCCATTCCCCATTTGCCAGTCATGAAGGCCCATACTGAGGTGATGTACGCGCTATGTTCGGCTGGCATCATAGCTAAAAAATTACTATATTCGAGAAACTGTTGTCAAGCGGGTATAAGGGTCCACGGTAGTCTGTAATAACATGTTTACACATATTCTATTTTTATTTTTTTTTACTTAGTTCAACGGTACCAACGGCTATAAAAAGAAATGCAAAACAAAACAATAAACAATAGACAACAACGAGTAGGCCTATATAGACGGAAGGGCATACATGGACCACAGATATGGTACGCCTATGAAAACCTATAGGTATTTGGACCGTTGGATTTGTATGGCATAATCAATATACGAATCGCTAGCCACCAATAAGCGGTAAATAAAGCATGCACATACGCATACAACGGATATCCCTCCGATCTTTCTGGCCATAAACTGCTGAATGGTCACGTATTCGAATTGTAACAACACCAACAAGTAGTAGGTCTACATGAAATGTCGGTATGTGAATCGGTTGTGCCGCAGGTGCACAAATCGTAGTTATAACCCATCGAACTTTCATAGCATACACATCGTTAGGTGTAGGGAAAAAGCGTCGTAGTATCTTATACTATACAGAACTAGAGAAACTCCAAGTAAGTTAGTCCAAGGATTTTTTCCAACCTCCTACCTACCAACAATTAGGTAGGCTACTCCGTCGTTGTAATGCTTGTAATGGAACACCATCGTTGTAATGGAACGCCGACGATAGCTCTTAGTTACAAGCGGTAGAAACTTAGAACACAATTCAGGTAATGTCTAGTATAGTGTCTAGTATACTTGAGCGGTTCGATAATCTATACCAAACAGCCACTATCCGAATATGAATCGAATCCCAGACTTTCTTCTTCATTCAGGTTTCAATTCTAGGCTAGCATAAAACAAACTTGGCAAATCACAGGGCAGTCACAATGTTGACAAGACCTAAATTTTAAAGATTTGTGTGTCCCTTTTCCCTATTCTTGTCCCTTTTCCTCTAGTTCCAAAATATGTCAATGTCAGAGTATTTCAGAAGCTTATCAAATCAACTGGACTCCGGAGTTATGAATTTTAAAGAACTTACGGATATGATAGTAGGCACCATAGAACAAGTACCAGGCAAAGAATGCCAATCCAATAACCATGACACAGAATCCGAGTGTCTGGATTCTTCTAAGGCCTCGTACATTGAACCATACCTCAAGGTCCCCTCGTTTGTCTGCTACAGCCAAAGCCAATGCAGAAACGGCAAATATAGCTAAAAACAGATAAGATAGTCACCAGAATTTGCAATGACAGTTGTTAACGAAAAACACCTCCACTCTTACTGTTTCCTGATTTCACATCTACAGTAAAAATACTTTGTAAGAGTTTTCAGAGTTTTTTGCCCATAGAGATGTCCTTCAAAACCAAATAAGAGTCATCTAGAAGTTCTACTGTGCTGTCACCAATACGAAAAACAACCATCTCCCTTAGTCATCTGCCCATCAGCGACAGTGATTTTTTAATGTAGGAATTGCGAAAGTGTATCACCTTTGGCAGATTTAACAGCGACATTTGAATGTAGAAATTGCGAAAGTGTATCAGCTTTGGCAGATTTAAATATATGAACTGAATTGAATTTTAAACTTTTCTTGATTTTTTCATCTAGCCCCAAATCAGAAGTATTTGTTGGCATTTGTTTCTTGACTTTTTGTATGACGCATAGAAGTGTCCTTTGAGAAATAGTTTTACCATGAGAACAATTTACCAATACCAAAAAATAATACCTTTGTCCCCTTCTTCCCTCTTCACCCCTCTCTTCCTGCTTCCATGCACTTCCATTGATCATAGCAAATATATTAGAAAATACCTCCTGAGAACAAAAATGCTACACAATACAGACCAACTGAGAGAACAAAAATGTTACAAAATACAGACTAAATAGTCATCTCAAATTGATTGATTTTCATAAAATTACCTATGCATAAAATCAAAACCAGGCTAAGTTAGCGTTCCAGCAACGTAATATTAGTTACGATCATTACTATTCTTGTTATTATTGCCGTTCCAGAGCCTGCCGTAATAGGTAATTTGGCCCCTCCTACTTATTATTTTCGTTCCATGACTGCTACGATCATTACAATTTACTTATGATGGTCCCGAGCATCATAATAAGTGATAATAATAACTATCATCGGTTCTGCAGGAACTCCTGTACTCCTGTAAGGAGTGATGACGTATGTCCGCGTTGTTATTATTTTTGTTCCAGAGAGCATGATAACTACCATAATGTCACAATAGCCTACAGCGATCGTCCCTCCTCTTATCATCCTAAGCGGCTAAGCTAGGCAACCACCTGGCAGCCTAGAAAATAGACTAACTAACCTGAGATAAGAGCCCATAATGCAGCTTCATATGCGTGAAATACAAAAAAGAAGCTCAAACTGGCAGCCACCCCCGAAAGGGTGCCTATTGAGGAGGTAACTATCCTCAATGTGGCCCAGCATGTTTGATTTCTAGCCATGTTTCCCGCGCCTCGTTTTTTCAGAGTCACCTATACAAATCTCCGTCGAAAGAGTTCTTGCTGTACTCTGTCGCTAGATGACGCTACAACCTGATTTCCGACAAATACTTTTCTCATGGCTTCGTCACATTATGCTCAAGATTGAAGGAACAGCGGATTCCCTAATGAAAACGACTCGTCTTTGATTCTTCTTTCCCAAAAGAGTTAGCGCAAAAGATGTTGCTCGGTAGGCTAAATGCTGTGACCTTCGCAAGACTCAGTAAGACTAGCGCACTCGTATCTAAACTGACCCGTTGGCGAGTCCGTCGGGCCACAATCAGATCCGCATATTTGCTTGGCGGGGGGAGGGGGGGGTCTGTGCGGAGATAAGTCGACCAACATTTGTGAATGGCTTTCTAGATCTTTTTGGGGGATCCCAAAATGGGATGGCCTACTTATGATTTCGTAAAGTTTCTCCATCTATTAGAACGATAACTCTCGAAGGGGTTGAGATATTTTCTTCAAACTTTGTGTTAGGATCCATTTGGTCAAAGTACCCATGGCCCTATATTTAGGGATGGCGGAGAGGGTTTCACATTAAGGGAGGACAAAATTTTTTGTTAAGGTAATGTGACGGTCTAAAAGGCAAGGAGACATGCTAAATCCAGACCTGAACTTCATTATCTCACCGCACAATTAAGCTCTCCGGAATCCGGCGAAAACCGGGACTTTTGCAAAAGTATAAGCTAACCCTCAAGGAGATTAGAGCGCCAATCGAACGGTAAGAATACATCCTGAATCCACATCTGACCTTTATTTTCCCGCCGACAAGTAGACCGGCAGAAATTTGGAAAATTTATGGAAGTAGAAGTTTCTTCTGAAATCGATCGGAACATCCATATAGGGGCAGAACAGGCACGTACGCAGGAATTTTTTTCGGTGGGGGCCCAAATCCTTCAAAACAGTATATAAAAGGCGTATTATATTATGTAACATCTACAAAAACCAAAATCTGGTGCTGGTGACCCTATTGGGTAATTACAGGCCGAAAAATCATCGAAATCGGTTAACAAATTCTGTCTAGATCAGTAATTCTACTTCACTCGAGGCGTTTCCTCCCCTATCGGTTCATGTGAGATACGATGTTGTGTTACCAAGCGATTAGGGTGTATTCTGGGAAACCCGGTTCAGTCGATGTTTTGTTTGTGACCAGAGCGGTCGGGGTTGTATTGTATACTTTAGAAATGAGTGATTTTTACGAAAGTCTGCGGCTGAAGAGAAAACGTAAGAGAATTATTGAAAGTTCGGAAGATGAAGGTGAGCCTGAAATTCAATATGACGGGGTATCAGAAATTGGGTCGGAATACTCGAGTGAGGCGTCTGACGACGCAGAGACGGTCACACCTTTTTTGACTACTGCCAAGAAGGCAAAACCAACCAAGAAGGTAAATACAGCACGAAAACAAGGTAGTCAGGCCAAGAAGGCACAGCCAAATAGATTTGAAGAATCTTCAGAGGAAGAAAACAATGTGCTCATTGATGAGTACATTGAGTCTTTGAGTGAAGAAAAATACGGCAAGAAGCTGTCTGGTAATCTAGCCAAGCTGCTAGAAAATGCTTTTACTTCACCTCCGGAGAATGAAAAGATTGCAAAGATAAGAGAATTGTACCCTGCTCCCGTAAATGCGAAGGCTGTTGTTGTTCCAAAAGTAAACCCTGAGATATGGACGAATTTGTCCGCAAATGCTCGTCGAAAAGATCTAAGCCTAGTCCATGTCGGTCAAGATATTATGCACGCAGCTGCTGCGGTTTCAGTAGCTCTGCAGTCGGTTGTTTCTGGGGCCCCAACAGATACAAAAGAATTTGTGAACACTATGGGGCATGCTATAACTTTGATGGGTCATGCCAGCCGCGAAATTGGGTTTAGGCGGCGCATGGCCTTGAAACCGAGTTTAGACCCTTCCCTGGCAGACCACCTCATTTCCAAGGAGGTGGAAATATCGGGACTCCTTTTCGGCTCAGATCTGAAGGCCGCAACAGAAAAGGCTAAGGCATTTCGGGATCTATCACGAGCTGTGCCAAAAAACGTGTACCGGGGGGGTCGAAATCAGTTTCAGACTCCCCGGGGCTCTTATCAAGGAAACAACAGCAACCAAGGCTTTCAAAGAGAGTTATATCAAGATCGCTACAGCCAGAGTCCAAAGGATCGCTACAACCAGAAAATGAGAGGCTTTCAGTCAAATCGACGGGGGCGACGTGGGAGGTTCTGAGGAACCCAGAGGTAAGCAAATGTTTTGACTATACTGAGAAATGTGACAGACAATCTTTACTCCCAAGAAGGGAAACTGTTCTAGCTGGTGCGACCCAAGCTTGTTTTCAATATTGGGCAGAAATCACAAGTGATGATTATATTCTTAAGACTATCAGAGAAGGTTACAGATTAGAATTCAGTAGCACACCCACGGTAGTACAAAATAAGTGCATTCGTTCGAATCTCTCTTCTAAAGAATGTGAATTTGTAAGAGTTGAAATTCAGAGTTTACTTCACAAGAAGGTCCTTATCAAAGATTCAGGAAAACGAGTTTGGTTGTCGCCGATTTTTACTGTTCCGAAAAAAGAAGGCTCGCGGCGATTCATTCTGAATTTAAAGGACCTTAATCAGTATTTACAGTATCATCATTTTAAGATGGAGACAGTGTTTTCATTTATTAGATTACTGCGACCAGGATGTTTCCTTGGAAGTGTCGACTTAGTCGACGCTTATTATAGTTTCGCGGTAGATGAAGCCGACTGGCATTGGCTTTCGTTTGAATTTGAAGGTCATACTTATTCATACACGTGTCTGCCTAATGGGCTTGCTAGTGCCCCGAGAGTTTTTTCCAAGTTGATAAAGGTCCCTTTTACTGAATTACGAAAGCAAGGTCACCTATCTGCGGTTTACCTTGACGATTCAGGACTAGTTGGTTACACACGTCATGACTGTAAGACTAATATTGATAGCACCGTTAGCCTGCTCAACAAATTGGGGTTTTCAGTTCACGCTTCAAAATCAGTCTTGGAGCCCACAACCCGCTTAGAATTCCTTGGGTTCGTATTTGACACGATAGAAATGACTATTTCTTTGCCAAAGAGAAAGATTGAATCCATTCTTACCTCAGTTGAGTCATTGTTGAGGGTAAAGAACTGTACGATACGGTCTGTTTCGGAAGTGCTTGGGAAATTAGTCGCCGCTTTCCCTGCTGTGGAGCTCGGGAAGTTGTTTTACCGCCAAATAGAGCGAGAAAATATTTTAGCGCTAAAATTTGCCAAAGGAGATTATGATTGTTTGGTGGAGCTGTCAGAACAGGCAAGAACGCAGCTCCAGTGGTGGTTAGCACTCAGGAAAAATAGTTGGAAATACATTGAAGTGTCGGAGCCTGAGATTTCGTTTGATAGTGACGCATCGATGTTGGGCTGGGGGTTTTGTTCCACAACAGAACCTAGAACGGTCATTACTGGTGGGGAGTGGACCCCGGAAGAGAAATGTTTTCACATAAATGTATTAGAAATGAAAGCTGTTTTGTTCGGGTTGTTAAGTTTCCGAGAAATAGTACAAGGAAAACACATACGTATTAGAATTGATAATACTACTGCAAGGGCTTACATTAATGGAATGGGCGGAAGCAAGTCGTCTGAATGTGATCGCGTTGCGCGAGAAATTTGGAGTTTAATTTTGAACGAGGGTTCATGGATATCAGCTGAATATTTACCAGGCTCTAAGAACGTTCACGCTGATCAAGCATCGCGAAAGTTTGAGCGGGAAGCAGAATGGATGATGGATCCGGAGATATTTTCTTCTATCTCAGAGATATTCGGGCCGTTTGATGTAGACCTATTTGCGTCGCGCTTAAACAGACAATTTTTGCCTTATGTTTCGTGGAAACCAGATCCGGATGCTCTTGCAATTGACGCGTTTTCCCTTTCGTGGACCGAAAAGTATGTCTATTGTTTCCCCCCCTTTAGTGTCATTACGTTGGTCCTTAGTAAGATTCTGAGAGACAGGGCAGAGGCCGTGATCGTTGTACCAAATTGGCCCAGCCAAGTTTGGTACCCCATGATACTCGACATTTTAGTTTCTCCTCCTATCTTTCTTCCCAGGGAGCGGACACTGAGAATGCCCCAGCATCCCAGACTCAGACATCCGATAGAAGATCGGCTGCACCTGATGGTCTGCAGGTGTTCAGGGACTCAATCAGGCAACAGGGGGTTACAGATCAGGAATGCATCAAAATCATTACGGATAGCTGGAGACAAGGAACGAAGAAACAATATGCTAGTTACATTAACAAATGGACCGATTATTGCAACAAAGTGGATGGAAATCCCTACGTTCCGGATGTTCAGACGCTGATAATGTTTCTGAAGACTTTGTTTGATGGTGGGCTTCAGTACAGTGGACTAAATACTGCGCGGTCGGCTGTCTCAGCAATATCAGGTAATTCGATCGGGTCTCATGTGTTAGTGACGCGGTTTATGAAGGGCGTTTTCAATACCAGACCCGCCCTTCCTCGATATAAATCAACCTGGGATGTTAATGTAGTAGTGGAATTTCTTAAAAAATGGAAACTAGAAGAGTGTAACAGGAGGGAGTTGACACTGAAGTTGTGTATGTTGTTAGCATTGTCCTCAAGTCAGAGGGTACAGACTCTAGCAGCCTTGAGGGCTGATACGGTGGTATTCACAGAGGATACTGTGACATTTCCGATCACAGATCTTTTAAAGACATCGAAGTCTGGTAGTCACATCAGTAGCCTAGAAATCAAGTCGTTCTCAGAAATGAACTTGTGCCCAGTTGCCCATATCAAGCGATATCTGCAAGTTACAAATTTTGAAAACAGATCTAATCAGTTGTTGCTGACAATCTCAAAACCGTATCGAGCAGCTTCAAGAGATACTATTGGGAAGTATTTAAAGTTAGTGATGTCTCTTGCAGGTATTGACACGACGGTGTATAAGGCGCACAGTACAAGATCAGCGTCGGTGTCAGATAAATTTAATCGAGGGCTACCAGTCCATGTCATTCTGCAACAAGGAGGGTGGAGACGAGAATCCACTTTTTCGCGTTTTTACAAGCGTTAAACTCGGTGCATTCATTTGTTATTTCAGTAGATATGAATCTTTGTAATTGAACTGTGTTTAAGTATTGTATTTGGCTGAAGAATTGGGAAGCATATGTATGAAACTTTGTAAGTGAACCGTATTTAAGGATTACAGAAGTATATTTGATTGTCGAATTTCATCTGTTGGCTGAGGACATGGCAAATCTATGTTACAGACCTAGACTTTCAAATCTCACATGAACCGATAGGGGAGGAAACGCCTCGAGTGAAGTAGAATTGAAGGATTAAACGAGACTCACCTGTGAGTCGCTGTTTGATCCGAATTCTACGAAGAGAAGAGGCGTTTCCGATCCTTGAGAGTTCATGTGCCCATTAAGAACCCGCCCTCCCTCATGAACTCGGTAGGTCTTTCACATAGATTTTAGGCCATTGATTAAACAGGTTGCAAGTCTCTCAAAACTGAACCGGGTTTCCCAGAATACACCCTAATCGCTTGGTAACACAACATCGTATCTCACATGAACTCTCAAGGATCGGAAACGCCTCTTCTCTTCGTAGAATTCGGATCAAACAGCGACTCACAGGTGAGTCTCGTTTAATCCTTCAATTAACCACTATCCCTTATTCTGTGAAGGATCAGAAAATTATGCACAAAAAAATCGATTTCGGGGGGTGCCCGGGCACGGAGGCCCCCCCCCCCTGCGTACGTGCCTGGGGCAGAAGTATATTTTTTGTTTCTGATGTAAATACAACTGTTTCGAAAAGATTGGTGTAGCACGAAAAAGATACGGTGAATCGGGAAACATTATTTATTCTCGCCTCGGATGATAGTCCGGTTAGAAACTGGTGAAAGTTCAGCAACTTCTCTCAAAGCTTTCAAGAAGTCACTGGATGGCGAGTTGTCATGTAATAAATATTCCTTCAGCCCAAGGTGACTGCGAATCATATTTGAAAGTGCAAAACTGATACGTCAACTGAATATTATTTGAGCTATATTTCGGCCCTTCTTGGCAAGGGCTCTTCAGGCTCAAAGCGGCTCAGGTTGGAAAAACGAACTTGAGCGGCTTTCAACCTGAAGAGGACCCTTGCCAAGAAGGGTCAAAATAAAGCTCAAAGAAATTCAGCTGACGTATCCGTTTTGCGCTGTCAAACATGATCATGCAAGGACTGGAAATACTGCTGGGACAACCTAGTCAAGTAACATATTTGACCATCGTCACCCAGGGAGCAACACAGCTCCATTGGACCTTAATCGCTCCGTAGTGGCGAATTAAGGTAATTAAGGCAAAACGGGTATTGGATCTGTTTAAGTGGTCTATGGCAAAGACCGAACATCTGCAAGACCCGAATGTCTGTATTAGAAAGACAATAAATATTCCCCTTTGGGATCCCATCGAAAACTTTGGTCTGGTTTATGAATGAATGAATGAATACTTTTAATTCAGCAAATTGCCATAAACGAAAAAACACACAGAAAAGAAAACAACAACAACAAAAATCACAAAAATCATGCAGTCAGTTCCTGCTGCCGCGTTGCAGCAAGAAGAGACTGCTATACAGGTAGGCAATGAAAAATTGGCTCGGTGGCAAATTTAATGACCTCGATCTTTGAATCTAAAAGACGGCACAGAAGTTCCACTCTAGCCTTACGGCGAATTTCATCAAAAGTTAGGCATCTTCTCGAAACGAGCGCCGAAGAAACACTACACGGTTATAACTTACTTTGGCAAGGAACACACGGTTATAACTTACTTTGGCATTGCTAAGACTCTTAGCGGTAGGATTAATTACCAATGCTAAAGCAAAAAGATGATAACAATACGTTCTAAACAGCTGAACACGTACATCAAGGTCCGCCTTGCTGAACTTACGAATTAAAGGAACAGAAAACTCGACTCAAACTTGACTCGGGGAGCTAGCTAACATAACAAGAATGTACCCTGAGTCGATATTGAGAGTAAGCAAAATTCTCGTTACGACCATTGCAGTTTCCCGGCAGTTTCCGAGAATTCGACTTTTGAGCAAAAGGTTTGCAAAAGCAAAAGGTTTGTGTGCCGCGACTAGGAATCGACCCGGCCGCCTTGTCGGGGAGGTTGTTTGTCTGTGGTCTCCATGTAAAAAGGCGAATTTTTACAGTACATAAGTGCATAATTACAGTGCATAAGGGGCAAGGGCCTGCCAGCTAGCTTTGGGAACACTAAGGAGGGGGTTCGAGATATCAAAGAAGGGGGGGCCTGTCGACAATCAGACCCTGTATATTTATCTAAGCCCCCGGGGCGATTCGATGGCCGAAAGTTGCGTAGTCAAGTTTACTGTTCCTTTAAAACGTTTGCACGTTTGCACAGCCCCGATATCAATTCTTTAACATGAAGGTCATCATTCAGGTTAGACTTGAATGTGAACCCTAAATAACGGAACTCATCAACATAGCACAATGTTCGACCTGAAAGTTGCACATCATTTTTAGCAGCACGAATACCGGCTCTGCGAAACGACATCACATGAGTTTTCTTTGTATTAAAAAGAATATCATGTTGTGACGCAAAACTGTCACAAATTTTAAGGAGCTTATTTAGACCATAACACGTAGGCGACAGCACCACTAGGTCGTCTGCAAAAAGCAGGTGGTTCATACATCTTCCGGCAATGTATGTATGTATGTATGTATGTATATTCTTTGTAACCCGTTACATTCAAATGAACAAGAACGGAGTAAATGGAAGAAAAAGAAAAACAAAAGAGAAGACACTGTTAACCAATTACAAATATGTACAGCACTACAAATGACAAAAAACACAAAAGGCGAGTTAATTAGTACTCATCCATTGGGCACAGAGTATTGGTAGCCAAGGGTGTGCGGCCGTACGGAGGACTTTGTCAACTAGCTTATCTACAGCCTCGATGGGTTCTACCAGGTTGAATTTTCTTACCAGGTACCTGTTGCGTGTCCAGGGTGGCATTTTTAGCAAGTATTTTAAATATCGAAAATAAAGCGAACGGACACGAGCCTGCTCGGTAGTTGTAAATAATTCCAGAATGGAGCTAGATACAAAACGTGGGGTAACGCCACCGCGTTGTATAGTTTAGCCAAAAGACTGCGTGCGAAGTGGACCTTGTTTGTCACGATAGACGCGTAAGCGATTCGAAGCTTCTTTTCTGCGTTTTGTAAAAGGAGAGACCGAGTCTCTTTTAGGGTCCTTCCTATGGGGACACCGAGGTACGTAATCGACTCAGTCGGACTAAGCATAGAACTACCAAGCTTGACTGGTCTGCTCATTTTTTCTCGATCATTGAAGAATAGTACCTCCGACTTTGAAGCATTAAACTTAAGTCCGATCAAGCTGTACTCTGTCTCAAGAATACTGAAATTTCTTTCAATGCTTACGGTTGATCTACTTAAGTTAAGTACGTCGTCTGCATATGTTAACAGAGAAACATCAATTTTTTTTAACACACAGGAAGAGGGAACTTTTGATTGCGCATCAAGGACGCTATTGTTGAAGAGATCGGGGGAGGTCAGAGACCCTTGCCTCACCCCTTTTTCAATAGGCACCACGACAGTAGCACTGGGATTGTCTGGTACCTTTACATTACCCTTTAAATTTTTGTACATGTAATATAGCACTTTTATAATTTCTACCGGTACTCCTCTCTTATATGCCTCCAACAATGTTTGCTCATGGATAGACGAATCAAATGCACGGCTAACATCGAGTGCACCTATCACGAGTCCCTCGCCGGATTCATGCGAATCAAACAATATGGCAGCCAGGACAAACAGGGCGTGAGCGCAACCAAGGCCCTTGGTGAAGCCAAACTGATGTTCAGGCATCCAACAACGAGCTTTGATTGCGTCTGTAATCAACAACTCAAAAAGCTTACAAAGTGTCGAGGAAACGGTAATGGGTCGATAAGAACTACATTCACTCCCTACCTTACCCTTTTTTAGAATTGGCGAGATTAAACCTACGCAAAAAGAATCAGGTACAATTCCGGTTGTAAAGATCGCTTGATACAGTATTGCAAGGTAACTAATCAACAGCTCTGAACTATACATTAAATGCAATGCGCAAATATCATCGGCACCTCTGGACTTCTTCTTTTTCAACTTCACAATTTTCTGCCGTATATCACTAGAAGACACCACAAATTGCGAACCATGCTCTTTTGACAGAACATCGTTAAGCTCTTGCAAAAACGGGTTGGCTATAAGGGGGTCTGGGGCTGCAAACTCTTTGGTGAAATGAGATTGCCACTGAGCGGGGCTAATCGGACTGTTAGGTTCTGTTTTGCGATCACGTGACCGAAGCTTCCAAATTAAATCCGGATCTTTAGCAATTCGTTCTGTAAATTCAGCTTTTATATTGCATCTGTGTTTCTTTAGGCATTTGTCGAATTTTCTTTTGGATAATAATCGCAAAGAGTTTACAGTCCCTGACCTTGGACTGCCACATTCAAGCCACAGAGAAAACCAAAACTTTGCACTGTTACATGAACTTACTAGCTCTGGATTTTTCGAGAATCCTTGCACTTCAGTACCTCGCTTAATACTTCTCACGGGGACTCCACTTTTTTCTGCAGTTTTTAGAGCAAAGCATATTTCAGCACAAAATATGTTTAGTTGTAGACGAGCTTCCTGGACAGGAATATGTACACTTTTCTGTAAAAGGGAGAAAGAAAGGAACACGAATTTTTCTTAGTATGTCGTCGAGAACTTGCCGGTAAGTCGGTATGTTGACATTTTTCCAGTCCGTTATCTTAAACCAGCGGGCGCCTGTGTTTCTGATTAACACTGGGGGGGACTAGTGAATCAATTTGGCACAAGATGGGGATGTGATCGGTGGAGAACGATTCGAAGAGTACTTTTACTGAACCGCTAAGTTCACGAGTGGTAATCGCGTGGTCAATGTTCGAAACTGAGCCGCTAGTGTGCACATAGGTGTAATCGTTGTCCTTTGGTAACACTTTGAACTTATCAGCAAGGGTGCTCATTACCAATTGGGCTCTTGGATCAGTGGGGTCGGTAATGTTGCAGTTAAAATCACCAATGAATATGCATCGTAACTTCAGTCTCTCACAAATGTTCACACAGCGAGCAAGCGACCTAATTGCTTTAGCGAACTTTGATTCGGACAAAGCGTTGTTATAGTTCGTAGGCATGTAGACATTAATAACGGCCACGGTATCACAACGGACTGCAAGGAGGCATTCGTTCGAAAAAAGAACTTCCGGTGCGAAACTGTTTTTAGCGATGATTGCAAGGCCACCAGAGGGGCGGCCTCGGCCAGAACGAGCAGCTGTTGCCGGTACAAAATGGAATGAATAGTTGTCCGAAAACTTCATGACACCTGTGTTCGAACTCGTGAGGAAATGTTCTTGGATGCAAACAATGTCCGCTTTTGAACACAAGTTCTCGATTATTGGTAACCGGTTTATTACACTTCCATTCATGTTCCATGAGATTACTTGAATTTTCGGTTTTCATACTGTTTATCAGCTTTTGCACTTCGAGGCAGCGAATCGAGCGGCACGAGTGTCCTTTCTGCTGACACAAAGCACACGAGGCAGGTCTTAGACACGGGTCTGACGGGCTAGAAGTATGGCTGGTATCTCCGCATTTCGAGCAAACAGGGTCTTTCGCACAGTTAGCTGGGGTCGCCGTCACTACCCCCACCCGTCAGTTCGCCCACCCGTCAGTTCGCCCACTTCTTAAATCCGACAGTTCGCCCACCCGTCAGTTCGCCCACTTCTTAAATCCGACAGTTCGCCCACCCGTCAGTTCGCCCACCCGTCAGTTCACCCACCCGTCAGTTCGCCCACCCGTCAGTACGCCCACCCGTCAGTTCGCCCACCCGTCACTACGCCCACCCGTCAGTTCGCCCACCCGTCATTTCACCCACCCGTCAGTTCGCCCACCCGTCAGTTCGCCTACCGTCAGTTCGCCCACCCGTCAGTTCGCCCACCCGTCAGTTGACCCACTCCTAAAATCCGTCAGTTGGCCCACTCTTGAAATCCGTCAGTTGACCCACCTTTGAAATCCGTCAGTTCGCCCACTCCTGAAATCCGTCAGTTCGCCCACTCTTGAAATCCGTCAGTTGACCCACTTTTGAAATCCGTCAGTTGACCCACCTTTGAAATCCGTCAGTTCGCCCACTCCTGAAATCCGTCAGTTGGCCCACTCTTGAAATCCGTCAGTTGACCCACCTTTGAAATCCGTCAGTTCGCCCACTCATGAAATCCGTCAGTTCGCCCACTCCTGAAATCCGTCAGTTCGCCCACTCTTGAAATCCGTCAGTTGGCCCACTCTTAAAATCCGTCAGTTGACCCACTCCTGAAATCCGTCACTTCGCCCAATTTAAAAATCCGACAGTTGACCCAACTTTGCCGGATCATTAAATCCATGAAAAAGGCCGCCACCCCAGGGGAATAGTCATCCCAATTCGACCCTGTCATTAAAGTCCGTGAAAGAAAGGCACTCAACCCCAGGAGATTACTCAGACGGAGACCACCTTTCTCGTTTAATTAGGTTCAAGACGAGATGCCTATGGGTGCAGCTTTTATGTTTACGTAAAGAAGGATATGAAGATGGGTAGAAGAAGGGTATTATATACAAAAACGCCGCGACCCCAGGGGTTTAATCAGAAGGAGCCGATAATTACGTAAAAATTTAGTCAGACATATCGGGAGCTTGTTGTGAGATTTTACGGCAAATTCAATTGGAAAAGCTAAAAGATGAAAACAAAAAGTAACAAGTCCAGAGTTTCCGATGGGATCCCAAACATTTAATATTTGGTCCAGACAATTGGGTCTAGTCTTCGCCAGATCCAGTCTTCGCCAGGCTAATCATCTGAGAAAACCAAGTTCAGATGTACCTATATAAGCCATATCTATTATGTCGAAACTGGTCGAAACTTCCTGCTTTACTGCCAAATTTCCGGTTTCGGCCGAATTCCGAGCGAACTATTTGTCCACGTAAACGTTGTTACGTAAAGAAGGGGTTTGAAGATGGGTGAAAAAATATCGCATCAAAAACTGTAGTTTCTAATGAGATTTACTATTTTCTATATTTTGTTTTGGGGGGGGGGTGGGGGGGCGGGGAACAGGGGTACCGAAAGGGGATCGCCAGAGTCCTGGATACACTTGCTTAGGAAGGTTTTGAGGGATTCCTGTCATTTGAATTCTGATGGCTTTTCCATTTTGTTAAAGTTTAACCGAAAAGGACTGGGATAGGACAATCTAGTTACCCATCACTTAATCACTTAAATTAGCTTGAAGACCCGCAGAAAATGCGTTACTTGGCTGTTCCGCTATTCAGGAATAATCGATTAATCGGAATAAGGAATAATCGGAATAATTTCCGTGTGATTTGGGGTAGGCTACCTCTAACTTGTTGTATGCCTTACAAGAAAGATTTATGACTTTTTTTTTGTTCAGTCACTAAGCAATCTTCACCAGAGTCGCCACTGCCCACTGAAAAGCCTTGTTTGTGTTTAGATAAAAGTTTCCCGCGTCATAGTAGAATTTTTGCTGTGGGGATAGCCGCAGATATTCTGAAAGTCATAACTATAGCAGATAGTGGAAAACAAAAAAATCCTGTTGCAGAATCCAAATAATTCAGTGTATTCAACTAAATGACACAAAATTAAGTTGGCTTTTCAGTTAAACTTTAAAAATGTCATGCTTCTTTTTGGGATCCCAAAATGTTAGTGACGGATATTTATGTCATCGCAAAAGTTGTCCGTCTGTTAGCACGATAACTCTCGAAGGGATTGAGATATTTTGATGAAACTTGGTGGGAGGATCCTTCGGGTCAAAGTACAAGACAAGTTCGAAGATGGGCTCTGTAGCTCTATATTTGAGGGTGGGGGAGGGGTTTCAAATTAAGGGGCAAACATTTTTTTTTTAAAGCTGTTTAGATAGTGGATTAAGGGGTAAGGAGACACGCTGAATCAGAATATGAAAGTTATTTTTTCGCCAGACAAGTAATTCGCCCGGAATCCGGCCAAAACCGGAAAGCTTGTTAAAAGTGAAAGTTTTATTTGAAGTTGATTAGATGTTTGATTTAGTGATAAGAAGACATGCTGAATACGATGGTGAAAACCATTTTCTTGCCTGACAAGTAGTTCGCCTGGAATCCGGCGCAAACCGGAAAATTTGATAAGAGCAAAATTTGTATTTGAAGTTGATTAGATAATTGATTTAGGGGTAAGAAAACGTACTACACGATCGTGAAAACCATTTTCTTGCCGGACAAATAGTTCGTCCGGAATCCGGCCAAAACCGGAAAATTTGTTAAAAGCAAAATTTGTATTTGAAGTTGATCAGATGATAGATTTCAGGGTAAGAAAAAACGCTGAATCTATATATGACAATCATTTATTAACCTGACATATAGTTCGTCCGGAATCCGGTTGAAACCGGAATTTTTTTTTTTTGAAGTTTAAGTTTTATTTGAAGTTGATTAGATGTTCTTTATAGGGATAAGGAGATACGTTGAACTCGTTTCTGAACTATCTTTTGTTTTTGCTGGGCAAGTAGTTTGCTCGGAATTCGGCCGAAACCGGAAATTTGGCAGAAGTACACCAGGAAGTTTCGATCAGTATCGTCAAAATAGATATGGCTTATACAGGTATATCTGAACTTGGTTTTCTCAGATGATTAGCCTGGCGAAGACAGGATCTGGCGAAGACAGGATCTGGCGAAGACAGGATCTGGCGAAGACAGGATATGGCGAAGACAGGATCTGGCGAAGACAGGATCTGGCGAAGACAGGATCTGGCGAAGACAAGACCTAATTAATATTAAATTTTTGGGATCCCATCGAAAACTTTGGTCTTGTTCCACTTGTAGTCAAAGTTAGACCACAGTCCGTGCACGCTATCTTGTCTCTCGCGTCCGGCTTATAAGTTTTATTCACGTTACCCAGTCAGACTTCACTTTAACAACTAACCTATAGCAATTTTATCAGAAAGAGCTAAGTGAGATAGATACAAATCATATGCCAGTAAAACAGGTTTTAAAACAAGGTTAATTGCTGCTAGTTCAGCAGCAATGGCCACCCCGAGAAATAATCAAGGCACCGACCTAACGGGATATTGAAACCTGGTTTAAACGACTCGGCTTGCCTTTGACTGGGACGGATTTACGACGAAATTAAATTTTTTTCAAACGACTCGAAGATTGTGTTTGACGGGTGCCACCCCCACTCGTCCCCGCCCCTTCGAGCCACTCCTGGTCCCAAACTTGCAATAGATATAGCTGTCAGCGTCCCTGGGTTTGTCCGGGGTTGACGGCACAAGTGGCTTAAAGTTTAACTGAAAAACCGACTTATTTGTGTGTCATTTGATTGAATACATTGAATTATTTGCATTCTGCAAAGGAATTTCTTTATTTTCCTCTATCTGCTCTAGTTATGACGTTCAGAACATCTGCCGCCGTCCCCACAGCGTAAATTCTACTATGACGCGGGAAATTTTAATCTCAACACAAAGGCGGCTTTTCAGTGGGCAGTGGTGAGATTGGTGAAGACTGCTTAGTGCCTGAACAAAAAAAATCATAAATGTTTCTCGTAAGGCATGCAACAAAAATGCAAGCGCATAGAGTACCACAAATAACAAGGAAATTCCACTATTAGAAAATCGAATATTCGTGAATAGCGGAACAGCAAAGTAACGTATTTTCAGCGGGTCTTCAAGCCAACTTAGGTGAATAAGTGATGGGTAACTAGATTGTCCTATCCCAGCCCTTTTCGGTTAAACTTTAAGGTTGGCAAAGCTGTTCTGTGCGAATCTACGAAATGTTTTGAAAAAGCTTTTGAATGTTCGGGTTGCTGGGTCGAAAGACGCGGCGAAAGAAATTGATGTTTCTTACACACCTTGAATCACATAACGTTGATGAAGTATTTAAAATTAGTTGTGGGCTACGTAAATTTGGGAAAAAACGTTTTCCCACTAACAAGAGGACACTCTCCGTACAGAGTTGAGACTCGTACATTGCAGATAGCTTGCAGATATACTCGGAGACGGTACACGGAAGCTTGGCACTGAAGTCCTGCATTATATTATTTCTATTATGCTTTTACTTTCCATTTCCATGCAAACTACTTTACATCGTATTTGCCAATCAAAAACCTTTACTGCTCGTTACTCTATTTTTCCTTTTCCTTGTTTTTCATCTTTTAGCTTTTCCAGTTGAATTAGCCGCAGAATCTCGCAACAAGCTCCCGGTTGTCTGACCAAATGTTTACGTAATTTTCGGCTCCTTCTCATTAAACCCCTGGGGTTGCGGAGCTTTTTCATAAAATACTTTTCTTCTACCCATCTTCATATCCTTCTTTACGTAAACATATAAGTTGCACCCATAGGCATTCGTCTTGACCCTAATTAAACGAGAAAGGTCATATCCGTCTGAAGTAATCTCCTGAGATTGAGTGCCTTTCTTTCACGGACTTTAATGACAGGATCGAATTGAGCTGACAATTCCCCTGGGGTCGCGGCCCTTTTTGATGAAGGCTTATAGAGGTATATCTGAACTTGTTTTTCTCAGATGATTAGCCTGGCGAAGACTGGATCTGGCGAAGACAAGACCCAATTGTCTGGATCAAATATTACATTTCTGGGATCCCGTCGAAAACTTTGGTCTTGTTACTTTGTTTTCATCTTTTAGCTTTTCCGACTGAATTTGCCGCAGAATCTGGCAACAAGATCTTGATATGTCTGACTAAATGTTTACGTAATTGTCGGCTTCTTCTGATTGAACCCCCTGGGTTCGCGGCACTTTTCCGTATAATACTCTTCTTCTACCCATCTTCATATCCTTCTTTACGTAAACATAAAATTTGCACCCATAGGCATCTCGTGTTGACCCTAATTAAACGAGAAAGGTCGTCCCCGTCTTAATAATCTCCTGGGATGGAGTGCCTTTCTTTCACGGACTTTAATGACAGGGTCGAGTTGAGCTGACAATTCCCCTGGGGTCGCGGCCCTTTTGATGGATTTAATGATTCGGCAAAGTTGGGTCAACTGACGTATTTCAGGAGTGGGCGAACTGACGGATTTCAAAGGTGGGTCAACTGACGGATTTCAAAGGTGGGCCAACTGACGGATTTCAAGAGTGGGCGAACTGACGGATTTCGGGAGTGGGCGAACTGACGGATTTCAGGAGTGGGCGAACTGACGGATTTCAAAGGTGGGTCAACTGACGGATTTCAAGAGTGGGCCAACTGACGTATTTCAGGAGTGGGCGAACTGACGGATTTCAAAGGTGGGTCAACTGACGGATTTCAAAAGTGGGCCAACTGACGGATTTCAGAAGTGGGCCAACTGACGGATTTCAAGGGTGGGCCAACTGACGGATTTTAGGAGTGGGCGAACTGACGGGTGGGCGAACTGACGGGTGGGCGAACTGACGGTGTGCGAACTGACGGGTGGGCGAACTGACAGGTGGGCGTACTGACGGGTGGGCGAACTGACGGGTGGGCGTAGTGACGGGTGGGCGAACTGACGGGTGGGCGTAGTGACGGGTGGGCGAACTGACGGGTAGGAGAAGTGACGGGTGGGCGAACTGACGGATTTTGGTGGGCCAACTGACGGGTGGGCGAACTGTCGGAAAAAGTGGGCGAACTGACGGAATTTTTGGGCGAACTGACGGGTGGGCGAACTGACGGGTTCCCGTTAGCTGCTATGTGGTTGAAACCCTGGCATTTGTAACAGCGCCTAGGGAGGAACACGAATTCCTCGACTCGTAGTCGTTTGAAACCGATTTTTGGTGGGTCCTTAATGGCACGATCAAGGAGATCTCGAGACTCGAAGAACAGTTTATAAGCCCGTGACTGACCGCACTGCTCAACCTTTACGCAATTCGGAACGACAGTTTTCAGCGACTCGCTTCCGCACGATGTAGGCACGTTTTTTATTATTCCAATCCCGTAGGGAAAAAAGGTACCCGGATTCCCGTAAAGGTGTCCGGAATTTTGGAACAACATTCCGGGCACGGAAAACGTAACGGAAATCCCGGCTGGGGGGTTTATTTCCCGGAATTCCGCGTTAAACTGCGGAATTCCAGGGAACAAGACTCCGCAGGCGGGATTTCCGTTACGTTTTCCGTGCCCGGAATGTTGTTCCAAAATTCCGGACACCTTTACGGGAATCCGGGTACCTTTTTTCCCTACGGGATGTGTGTAGGAGTTTTAACCGTAGATTCAACTCCCTCGTCTTTTAGAGCAGATGCAATGCTATTGGCTAGAGCTTTCTTACTGACTACGAGGCGCCATTCATTCTTCCTCTGTTTAAGTTCAACTTCATCCTTGAGCTCGTCACCACAAACATTTTTCGGATAAGACATGCGCTCTTCAGGGTTAATTCTGTCAGGGTCATTCTTAACGATTACTGAGTAAGGGACTCGAGGGATCGGGCTTACTATTGAGGTGCTGGCTTGCGCGGCTTGGGTCTCCTGATTCATCCGGTCGAAATATCCATCGAATCTTCGGCACAGATCATTCCTTTTGTGGTTATACAGGCTCCTATTTCGTCACCGCACACTGGGACCTCTGATGGTTCGAAAATCACAAAGGTTGGCAGGGTTACTTTGTTTGCAGCACTCGTTTGGAAAAATTTCGCGATGTCAATAAGGTTGTCAGTGTCTCTGACGGCTTTACTCAACCGCTCCGTGATTCCTGCTTTCTTGTGTAGCAATTCTTTCGCGGCCAAGATGTCGTCGCGTTCAAAAAACTCGTATGCACGTTTCAGGAAAGCTTCTTTCTTTATTCCCGCAGTCATGGCACGAGAAATAAAGTTCAAAACAGGGTTCCACACAATATTGTCCTTCTTGCTCATTTCGAAAACCGGTTTTCCATGCAGTGGAATGAAATACGTCCGCACTCATTGACTGCTGGCAGATAACTGACTGTAGCATCCGACCATACACGAAGACAGCCGGGCAGACAAAGCGTCAATATAAACCGAGTAAAGCAATGGGGAAAGAACCCCACCCTGCCGAAGGCCGTGAAATATGTATGCCCTGTTTTCCCTTCGTTCAGTTTACGATGTAAAGTTTCCCATGTCAAATTTCTCTAGTCGCGGGTGAGCCTCACCTGAACGAGTACCAGCTCCGTGCATTTTGTTTATTCGGGTCGGGTCGCTGCCCCCCCAGGCCTGGACACACAGATCTAGAGCCTCTAGGTAGTTAAGTCAGGGCACCCTTTATGGTAGTTAATTTTTGTTTTGATATAATTGCTGTTTTAACGTGCTTTGACTTTCGACAAGCAAACTCAGAAACCAAATAGACAAGTATACCAACTACTCTTTTGTTTACACATTATAATTACCACTTCGACCCCTCACCGGGGCCACTAGGCAGTTGCCTAGGCAGAAGTTTGCCAATGCCCCCCCCCCCGTACCAAGAACAAGTAACCACAAGTCTCCCCATCTCTGGAATACGACCATGCGGAGTCGAATAGATTCCCGATGCAAACGAGCGGAGGTTAGGAGCTAAGCGGAACATCACATTTCGTTACCTCTACAAACAGCTATATCGCAGTAGAGCCCCGGAGAAGATATTTCGAGAATAACAGCCTTATTAGTTATCTACCATTTTGACGCGCTGCAGAGCGGGTCATGTACGCCTGCTACAGGCTTTTCCTCTGATATGCACAGCGGCGAAGAGGGAAGTAAACAGGCGTCAACTCAAAGAGCAAGTAGGTATAGCTCTGCTCAGTTTTGTCGGGGTATCCATAGTCGGTGCATGAAACCAAAGATGGAGGTTCTATTGGCTTATATGTTCTTGCCCGTACCTGGATCCTCCTGGTAGTCAGACAACGTTCTCCAGACGCCGTAACTATCAGCTCATCTTTAATCCAACACTGTTTATTACAATGTTCATAGTTTAGACATTTCCAGAGTAGTTCAACGAACAGCATGGTCCCCAACTTTGTGCAGAAACAAACAACTAAGGCTCACTCGCTGATTACCAAGATTATACAATTATCTCTTAGGTCCAATATACTAGTATTCTAAGCAACGTGACCTACCTCGAAAGGGGACACCCCTAGTTGGATATATATACATACATATATACGATATACATATACGGATTTTGAATGTCGAACACTCACATATACGGAGCGGTCTCTAGCCAGTGCCCGACGAGTTTGCTACAGTACGAAAATCTGTATGGAAAATCAGCGTTGCCAGCTAGACGACTACAAGAAAAAATCGCGTACGAGAAAATCCAGCATATTGGATATTTTTATTTAAAGGAACAGTAAACTTGACTACGCAACTTTCGGCCATCGAATCGCCCGTGGGGGCTTGGATAAATATATAGGGTCTTATTATCGACAGGCCCCCCCTTCTTTGTCATCTCGAACTGTCTCGAACCCCCTCCTTAGTGTTCCCAAAGCTAGCTGGCAGGCCCTTGCCCCTTATGCACTGTAATTATGCACTCATGTACTGTAAAAGCTCGCCTTTTTACATGTAGACTACAGAGTAACGACCTCCCGACTAGGCGGCCGGGGTTCGATTCCTAGTCGCGGCACACAAACCTTTTGCTTTTTGCAAACCTTTTGCTCAGAAGTCGAATTCTCGGAAACTGCCAGGAAACTGCAATGGTCGTAACGAGAATTTTTCTTACTCTCAATATCGACTCAGGGTACATTCTTGATATGTTAGCTAGCTCCCCGAGTCAAGTTTGAGTCAAGTTTTCTGTTCCTTTAATGATTCGTGAAATTAACCAACTAGCTGGATTGTAGCCAACTACCTACATTCGTTTAGGGATTTCGGAAAATATCCAACTTATAGTCGGCCAGTATTCAATCGTATAATTATTTCGGAAAATAACTCCTGCTGCAATCCCAATCCCCTTGTACAAGAAATGTTCAGTACTAAAGCTATAACTATTCTCGTGGAATGTATGCTCACGCCGCTCCGAATATGCGTTGATGGAAGCAGGGACCCATGAATTTCCTTTACAGGGGGCTTGTCATTTCCTATGCTTCCATATTGCTATGTTGACCGATCCGAATCTAGTTTCCGAAAATCCCCACTTCAGTCGAATCGGCATTCTTGTTTGCCTCATTGGACGTGCGCGCCAAAGAGACTCCTCCCTCAAGGCGCCAGCAGCCAATCCCAAATTTTGTCTGTCTGGCCTTTGACGTGATTGGACCGTGGGTATTTCTCGAACTATCTTCCGACCGGTCAAGAGCGCATCAGAAATCTCTTACTGACAAGCACCCTGTAAAGGAAATTTATGGGTCCCTGATAGAAGCTAAATATATTCCCGAGGATTAATCATCTATCCTCGCTGATACAGACAAGAGGTACAACTGGTATGACATCCTGCATGGCACACGCAAGGTGGATGGCTTCATGGAAAAGAAAAATACGACACTACGAGCACAGTATACAATAGCTACTAAAACCTAGTTTGGCAAACATCGCACGCAAGAGAACATCATGGAATCCGGTCGCAAAGAAATACAAGTGTCGTGGGAAAACTCTGATGATACCATTTTATTTACTGTGTTCGGGTGTGATAGGAAGAGTGTTTAACCCAGCATTTTATGAAATTGAATAAGGGGTAGAAGCGAATCACCTTCAAACATTGAAGGTCTGCTTTTGTAAGCTATTTGTAATATGTAAGCTTTTAGCGTTGAAAAACGCTTCCCTTACGAAACTTTACCTATCATAGGCTTATTCATCTGTATGACGCGTGAGTATTTATTTCGTACGTGTTATGTTTTCCCTAATTATGTCTCCTTACTTTCTTTTGTACTCCGCTATTTTCGTCTTGTACGATTTGTGGGTGAGGAATAAATTATTATTATTACACCAAGGCATAACCACGGTCTCTACAATACCATGCGCGGCCTTTTCCATTGACTGAAATTCCAGAGCTTTTCGTGTTCAATTCATTATGTGCGAAAATCTGCGTTCAATTCACATTACTCGATCAATGTGCACGAACACCTTCCTCGCAGCAAGAGATATATTATGTCCTATTTTTTGTGCTAATATTGGATACGGAAATAATTTTTAAACCCAGGTTTTCACTGCAAAAATTTGTTCTAATACGTTGTGTCTTTGTTCTTTGCAACGAAATTACCTGAAATAGGTCCTGTAGTAAGAAAGCAGAAATATCGCGAAACAAAGACAACTCACCTTTAGTCTTCGTCTTACTACAAACAAAACAAAAGCTTGTTTCGAAAAAAAAGTCGGTTACGGGAAGGAGGAAATTTCGACCGAGTTTCCCCTACTTCAAAAACCAGATAATGAAACTTTATTTTTCGAAATGTCTGAAAAATATCAAGCAACGGAGAAGGACTGCAGATATTAAATAAATAAAAAAAACATTCCACAGGTTTAATCCTACGAAACGTGTGCGGTTTACAAATTTCTAGCATGTCGCCTTTTCTAAATAATTGATTCTTAAATTATTTCGCTGCCATCGAAGTTGACTATGATGTAAGTTGATCTGTCGCTTATTTCATTTCTTTTTCGTTTACTCCTTGTGTAAATTCCAGTGACATAAATAACAAGACCAAAGGTTCCGATGGGATCCCAAAACTTCGATATCTGATCCAGACAATTAGGTTTTGTCTTCGTCAGATCCGGTCTTCGCCAGACTCCATGAACATTTTTACTCTTAATATTTAGAAACAGATTAAGGCCAAACAGCTAAGCATTAAGAAAACCAAGATTCAGCTTGTGTGTTTACCCTACAAGTCGATTGAAACGATCCTGGCTTACTTCTGCGAATTTTTCGGTTTCTGGCGGAATTCCAGAACTACTTGTCCGACGAAAAACTAAAGCTCAAAAACGAATTCAGCGTATCTAGTAACCCCTATTTCTAACATCTAATCAACTTCAAATAAAAATTTAACTTATCACAAATTTTCCGGTTTCAACCGGATTCCGAACGAACTATATGTCAGGCAAAAAAATTATTGTCATATACGGATTCAGCATCTCGTCTTACCCCTAAATCGGACATCTAATCAACTTCAAATAGAACTTTAACTTTTAACAAACTTTCCGGTTTTGGCCGGATTCCGGGCGAACTACTTGTCTGGCGAAAAAACGGTTTTGATATTCGTGTTCAGCATGCCTTCTTACCCCTATATCGAACGTCTAATCAACTT
The DNA here is from genome assembly GCA_023053555.1 of Branchinecta lindahli. Taxonomy (NCBI): domain Eukaryota; kingdom Metazoa; phylum Arthropoda; class Branchiopoda; order Anostraca; family Branchinectidae; genus Branchinecta; species Branchinecta lindahli. The sequence goes on along the minus strand of JAKZAO010000006.1, from coordinate 1,132,798 downwards.
CAAATAAGACTTCCACTTTTAACAACTTTCCGGTTTTGGCCGGATTCCGGGCGAACTACTTGTCCGGTGAGAAAATGGTTTTCATATTCGTGTTCAGCATGCCTTCTTACCCCTAAATCAAACATCTAATCAACTTCAAACAAAACTTTTACTTTTAACAAACTTTCCGGTTTTGGCCGGATTCCGGACGAACTACTTGTCCGGTGAGAAAATGGTTTTCATATTCGTGTTCAGCGTGTCTTCTTACCCCATAATCGACTATCACATTAGCTGTTTTAAAATATTTTGCTTGCCCCTTAATTTGAACCCCCTCCCCCACCCCTAAATGTAGGGCTACAGTGCCCATCTACGAAGTCGACCTTACTCTTGACCCAAAGAATGCTCACACCAAGTTTCATCAAAATATCTCATTCCCTTCGAGAGTTATCGTGCTCACAGACAGACAGACGGACGGACAGACGGACAACTTTTGCGATGTCATAGGTATCCCTCCACTTACGTTTTGGGATCCCAATAATAATAATACCAAACATGGTTTTGCATTGTTCGATTTCAGGAGCCCTATGCCCTACTTCAATTCCAGCGGGGAGCTTACGGTAAGATCGAAGCCAAGCAGGGTTAGAGCGAGTGTCAACTGAGCACTTAGAGGATATAAAAAAATGAAAAAAAATTATTTTATTATCTATTGGGTTTTGCCTCCCACACAAGCTTCAGCTGCAGGAGATCCTGTATAGGCGTAAGCTCGCACGGTGGGTCTACAGGGTATCGGTCTTGTCGTAAGATTCGTGTTAGGATATCGGTATGCCTATCAGCCTATAATTAAAATATGTTAAAATTAACTTCGCTGGAATCTCTGAATTAAAGTAGTGCTTCGGAAAAGCTGAAAATATTAGACTAATGACAAACTTATGCTATTCTAACAGCCTAGAAAATCTCAACTTGTCCTAAACATTCTCATTGCACCTTATATCACCAATAAGTTTTCCAACTAACAACAATAAAAAACGAACACAATTAATTCACTGGAATATTAACAATCACAAAAGAATATCAAGGGCCCATAATAATTTGTTCACAATTAATACTCGGGTGCGAATTCTCGGATGAGGTACCAAGGTAATCAGAACAAGAGCTCGGGTCGTCTCGGAATTTTCTTTTTCCTTCGTCTCTACGTACAATCTATATTATGCTTAGCTATTTTGCTTTTAGCTTAGCTGGTCTCACGTGTTCACAGTATGGGAAATAAGCTAAAAATATACCATACTGACGGCAATTCGGAATTTCCCACCACTCAAATCATCCTCAGAATTCTGCTTTACGGAGATGACCATGACCCATATACCTGGCTTAGTGTGGAGGGTATTTACCTCTACAAGTTATTTTTCCACAAGTTATTTTTCCACATCCAGGAGAGCAAATAGGCCACCGAAGATCAGTAAAAAATTACCGAAACTACAAATACTTTAACAATGATGACGAGTAGGCCTAAAATCTATGACTTAGGCTCTCAAATTTTCCAAAAGCATCTACCCTGCCACGTTATCATTGATTGTATATCAAAGTCCTACTAGAAGTGATACACTTCTAGTAGGACACTGGACGAAGGAAGTCAAAAGCACAGACAGATATAAAAGTATGTTTTTCCAGAAAGTGGGTTCCAACATTGTACCATTTGCCTTACTATACCACAGGCTGCAGAACCACAGTCGTTGCAACCTGTGTTATCATATAGTGGACTCGAATTTTACCCAGGATTTTTGTCACCATAATCAATTCCGCGCGGAATTAAAAGTTGAGCTTTCATCATGTTGATGAAAGCAACCACAGTCGTTGCAGCCTGTACCTCCCATGCGGGATCTTGGGATAAATTCGCAAACAAAATGCAAAAGCTAACCAAGAAGTCACGCAGTAAGATGCACGTGCCACCTAGGGAGTGAAAACGTACTAATCATGTCAAATCTTAGGATCGAAGTATGGTGTGGACAGATGCTCATGGGTCAAAAATTTGTCGGGATTTTCGGCCCCATCTTCAACTCCGTACGGAAAAGTTCGAGTTTCTCTTCAACTTGATGGAAGTGCAGACAAGCCGGACGGAATACTTTTCCGTCTCTCCTCAGCATAACAGAAGTTGGAACGACGATAGTAGCTTTTTGTAACTATTTTAAGAGGTTGGAACACACCCAGGACATCACACACCTTTTGGACCAAATGGTAATTAGGCACACGAAAGTCAACGGATAATGAGAATGCCACTCAGTGAGACGGACACTGAAGGCGTTCTCCTAACGCCTACAAGCTTGGCGTTCCTTCTAGGATTTCGGATTTCAAAGTAACTTTTCCAGCGGAAAGGGAGTCCGCAAAAGCCGCTGCAGCTGGGTCGGAATTGAGCGTGGCAACTGCCATCACCCTATCCTTTTCGCAGAAGTAGGCAACAAACGTCAATTCTTCAAGATTTCCATGAATAACGACGTCATCGAAGTCGGGGGCGTGACCTAAAGAAAAAGCCATCAAAGCCTTTCGTAAGTAAGATCGCTCTTACTCTCTAGTTTCAACTATTCGAACTAGTTTTTCTATAGTCTAAACCCGAGATATTTTTTCGCATATGCAATTTAATGAATGTGGATCTTTGTGTGCTATTTTAGTGGTTAACAATAACAAACCTTGAACCTTCAACTTAGACCAGATATTCCTAGACAGTTTAGCCATACATTCAAAGAGGCGGTTTTCCGATCTCCAACTACTTAGAGGGGCGGTTTTCAAATCTTCGACCAACAGTTACCAAAACATAGTCTTCGGCTTCTCATAGTGACAGTGAGAATATCGACGATGTCCCAGCACGACGAAAGTCACAGCTATATCACACAGTTTAATTTCACCGAGGACGTTTTTTTCGTGTAAAATCGCGAACGACAGGAAACAGAAAAGTTCAGAAGAGTTCCAGAACTATAGCATCGCAGGGGGTTTGTTTAATGACAGTTGGCAATTTGATGGTCATTGCTGTTAAATATTTAGAATTGCAAAGTTTGAAAAATATTTCGCACAAATAAAAGATATTTTTTTCAGGAACAGCGGAGCAACGGAGCAACGCATTTTCATCGGGTTTTCTAATCTGTTTTAGTGTTTGTAACCAGACTGACCAGATTCTGTCGTTTTCTTGAATTTCAAATACTTAAAGTTTAACTGAAAAGCCAACTTATTTGTCAGTCATTTAATTGGATACACTGAATTGTTTGGATTCTGCAAAGGGATTTTTTTGTTTTTCCACTACCTGCTCTAGTTATGAGGCTCAGAATATCTCCGATCGTCCCCACAGCGTAAATTCTACTATGACGCGGGAAATTTGAATCTCAACATAAATGCCGCTTTGCAGTGTGCAGTGGTGAGACTGGTGACTATTGTTTAGTGCCTGAACAAAAAAAAAATGATAAATCTTTCTCGTAAGGCATTCAACAAAAATACAAGCGCATAGAGACGCCACAAATCACAAGGAAATTCCACTATTTGAAAATCGATTATTCCAGAATAGCGGAACAACCAAGTAACGCATTTTCAGCGGGTTTTCAAGCCAATTTAAGTGAATAAGTGATGGGTAACTAGATTGTCCTATCCCAGTCCTTTTCGGTTGAACTTTAAACTGAACTGATTTTGACTACAGTTGTACCTTACCGTAAGTTAGGTACTACCCTATCAACCATTACGAGAGACAGATCTTATACCTTATAATTAAAATTTCATTGCATTACCTGCGAATCGAATACTCTTCCCGAACATTACGGTCCAGAAGAATGGCACCGTCTTAACCGCTCTTTTTTTCCCAAGGATATTCGAGGCCACGTTGCGGCCGTGCGCCAGGGCCATGGACCAATGGCCAACAGTGGTTCGTTGGGGGGTCGAGTCAGGGTGGAGCCGAAAGGGGAAGTTGGCTATGTCACCGGCGGCGTAGATGTTCTCCTCCGATGTTTGCATCAACTAAAATGGAAGTTCGGCGAGTTGAACTAACGTGTTTAAGACAGAGGGACGTTGCTACCCAGAAGCTAGTACGATCACCCACAAACTCGACTGATCGTTATCTGAAGCTTTTTGTACCTTAACTGACTCAACATTTCAATTCTAGTCAAGTTAAACAATATAAACAATAACAATATAGTACGTCCAGTAATATAAAAAGTCTATTTATATAATTGTGTCATGAGTTATGACGATCCGATGCTAGCATGTAGAATACATATTTATTAGAAAGTATATAAATAATAAAGTACATTATTATTATTAATTGTTTTGCTTCCAAGAAGGAATTAACGGTGCTCGAACGTTGGCGGTAATATGGTGGCTCTTTGGGTTTGGCCGTAGTAAACCCTGAACAATATCTTATTTTTATTTTGCTGGTTCACTACATCACAATAAAATTGCCCACGATGAAGAAACATGTTTTTTTTCGTTTCTATTTCTTCACAACAATAAAGTAACTAGCATTCCCAGTGTTCGAATGAATCCACATCAACGCGACACTACGCCAGAGTTGAGAATCCCTCTCTACTTGTGTAAAAAGGTAGCGCTACGGCAGCACCTTCTGATTCTCCGCCAGCACGTACCGACATTGCGACACGACAGCCTTCATCAACATTCTGACACAATTAATAAAAATATATGCAACAAGACCAAAGGTTTCGATGGGATCCCAAAAATTCAATATTCGATCCAGACAGTTTTGTCTTCGCCAGATTCAGTCTTCGCCAGACTCAACATTTTTACTCGTAAAATTTAGAAACAGATTAAGGCCAAACAGGTAATAGGTAATCATCTGAGAAAACCAAGTTCAGATACGGATTCAGCATGTGTGTTTACCCCTATAAGTCTTATCTATTTTGACGAAACCGATCGAAACGATCCTGCCTTATAACTTCTGCCAGTTTTCCGGTTTCGGCAAAATTCCGGAACTACTTGTCCGGCGAAAAAAATTAAAGCTCAAAAACGAATTCAGCGTATCTCCTTACCCCTATATCCAACATCTAATCAACTTCAGATAAAAATTTGACTTATAAAAAATTATCCGGTTTCAGCCGGATTCCAGACGAACTATATGTCCCGCTAAAAAATTATTGTCATATTACATATACGGATTCAGCATCTCTTCTTACCCCCAAATCTGACATCTAATCAGCTACAAATACAACCTTTGCGTTTAACAAATTTTCCGGTTTGGGCCGGATTCCGGGCGAAGTACTTGTCCGGATACAAAATGATTTTCACAATAGTGTTCAGCAAGCCTTCTTACCCCTAAATTGAACATCTAATCAACTTCAAATAAAACTTTTACTTTTAACAAACGGTTTTGGCCTGATTCCGGCCGAACTACTTCTCCGGCGAGAAAATGGTTTTCATATTCGTGTTCAGCATGCCTTCTTACCCCTTTATCAACTTTCGCATTAGCTGTTTAAAAATATTTTGTCTGTCCCTTAATTTGAACCCCACCCCTAAATGTAGGGCTACAGAGCCCATCTACGAACTCGACCTTTCCCTTGACCAAAAGGATCTTCCCACCAAGTTTCATCAAAATATCTCATTCCCTTCGAGAGTTATCTTGCTCACAGACAGACCGACAACTTTTGCGATATCACAGGTATCCCTCCACTCACGTTTTAGGATCCCAAAAAGCCAACGGTTCTGGGAGGATCCCAAACAGGCAACATTTTTCGCAGACCTACCAGAGCGGATCTCTTTGTGCGATATCTCACAGTAACAGTCTTATTGGTTACAGGACAACTGGCCCGCAGCCAGTTAATCTCAATTGTGCGTGTTGTGTGTTTTGTATCATTGTCTTCTTTGTAATAATAATAATAATAATAATAATAATTTATTTGTGACCCACTATACAAGAGAAGAAGCGGAGTAACTTAAGAAAAAAGAAAAAGAACGTAAATTACAAAACAACAACAACACGAAATCAAACAACTCAAAACTCAGCGCGCTGTCGCTACCCGGATGAGCGGATGGTTAACACCCAACGTGGCAAAAAAGTTCTCCTGAAGGCGGCTACTTTGTTTTAGAAAACAATTAATAATATCAGGAGCACCAAAAACTCTCATGATCTTTCTGTTGCTGTATCTGCGAGGTAGATACAGTAAAAACTTACAATACCGAAAGTACATAACTCGTATATCACTGATATCACCTGGGCCTAACAGAATATAAAGGCCGGCTGCAAACAAAACAGAGTGATCGCAAAAGCAAGAATATAGCTTTGCCAAAGCTTTTCTATTGTACCTTCCTCTGTTCGCAACAATTTTCACATACCCTAATTTTAGCTTCTCTTTTATATCCTTCAGCACCCGTAACCGGAATGAAGTAAGCGATTTACAAACGTTGATCCCTAGCCATCGGAAAGACTCAACATTATTTATGGAAAATAAACCGCAATCAAGCGAAGTCGCCCGAGATTTTGAATTGAAAACCAAATAATCGCATTTATCAGTGTTGAGGCTTAGACCGATTTCTTTATAAAGCCGCGAAACCAGTAGCACAGACTTCGTTAATGAAAACTTTGACCGGCTAACTAGCAAAAGATCGTCAGCATATGCAATATATGAAACATTTGACAACCCTGAAGAATACGAAAGCGGGATCCTATTAAGCACTAGCGGGATCCTATTAAGCACGTTGTGACGCGTATCAAACTATCTTATAATGATATTGGCAAGAAATAAATTGATTGATTGATTGATCGATTTTCTGAAGTAAAACTTCTGTTCCAAAGTTTGGACTTTCACTGATGAGGCCAGATCGAGTAAGTCCGAAAGAACAGTGATCAGCCTTCGCGTGTCGTGTTAGTGTTGTGAACCAATAGAGAAATAACCCCTTTCCATGGTAACTCCCCCCTCCAGGTAGCAGAAATGCGTTTTACCTCATTCACAAGAAGGTTGCCATCTTTGTCTTGGTCTAAGCCAACATTTCTCAAGAATTCGGTAGCTGGTACCACGCCAAGTCCCAAAAGAAGGACGTCGGCATGTAGCGAAGTTCCATCAGACAGGAGGATTTCCTTCAAATTTCCATCCTCTCCACGGCACTCGGTTATCTGAAAAGGAAACACAATCATCGTAACTATAATGTGGAGAAATAAGGAGAAAACGAGGAGCATGCTTGTTTATTGTAATTTGGTGGAACGACACAAATCGCCTGGCGTGACCTCAGTTTCGGCCACATTTTACTACCCGACCACACTACTATGTAAATGGAGAATCTGGTTGCTTTAGTGGAATGAAAGAGTCATTCTTCATTCGCGGCCCACAACGTTTCAGGAAACAGTGCAACATGCCTTCACTGGATGAGAAATCAAGGTTCACTGGTTACTGTAGCTTAGCTAATAGCAGCACACAGGAACTAGTGTAAGACTGATTGAGTCAACAAACACATCTGTTAAAGCCCATCTCACACCACAAATTATTCTTCTCGATTTTACAAGGGCCTTCACGCTCCTTTGTAGCATTCCCGACCCCGATTTAAACACAAGCAGGTTCCGGTAAATTTGGGTATGGCTATTTACTTCACATACCGAAGCGTCACAGTATATAGTTGCGTAAAATTTTGTATTACGAAACCCGTTTTGTGGTGGTGATGCAAGCTTTCATATAAAGGGCACTGCGAATCTGTTATAACACCAGCCCACCATGCACTCCCATGATATCAGTCCTATCCTACCCAGGGCCAAAATTTTCTGGTATTGCCCTGATGTTACAAGAGCCAGCCGTGCGGTAAAAACTGAGCCGGGCGGTAAAAACTGAGCCGGGCGGTAAACATTGAGCCGGGCGGTAAAGATTGAGCCGGGCGGTAAAGATTGAGCCGGGCGGTAAAGATTGAGCCGGGCGGTAAAAACTGAGCCGGGCGGTAAAAAATGAGCCGATCTCCAAAAAAATCAATAAAAGACATCACTTTCAGGAGGAAAAACAAAAAAACACTAATTGGGCAGCAGTAAAGTTGCAGTCTAGGCCACCTTGCAGTAGTGATAGCCAACACAAAAAGCGCCATGCAAAAGTACCAAGTGGATTGATATGACAAAGTCAGGATGAGTGCTAACAACCAAGAACCATTAGCCTAGGTAAACAGCCACGCCTCACCTATAGATCTTGGAAATTCTCATCTCGGAGCAAATCTGGCTTAGCTAGTGTGAAAAAATCCAACCAGAATTTTGTCCAACGTTGCGTACGGCCGGCATGCCGGCAGTGCTTTTCAAATATTACGCGAGGCATTACAGTGTTGTCACTTGCGGTTGCGCTTGCTCGCTTGCGCTGCACAGTGTACTAGTGTTGTAATAATTATCACCCTTGCTTGTCTTCGGGCGATAATATATACTAGGCTAAAGCTGCGTCGGTGTGGTTCTTAGGATACGCCCTATGCACCACCAGTGGCTCTGGAGGAACTAAGGTAAGGTCCTAGGGTACTACACTGTCAGAAGTTTCATAACAGACAACACATGGATGCGCGGTTTCAACAGACGACACGCAACAGACAACACTTGGAATGTTATCTGTTGTCGTGACAAACGTTATGCGTGAAATGTTATGCATAACAAGCATTGCCAGGAAGAGCCGAAAACCGCCAAAAAAGCCTCTGCTGGCTTTTTGTTTTTCGTCATGATATCGAAAATTCAGCGGATGCTTTTTTGGCCGTTTTTCGGCTCTTCCTGGCAATGCTTGTCAAACCAGCTTAAATCAGCAGGAAATTACAACACGGTTACGGATGCTTTAAACTCTTTGAATGCCGGATTCTCACTGAACAAGTCATAAGAGCTTACGGTGGCTCCAAATTTGAATTTCACGCCTTTTTCTTCATGCATTTCCCTCAGCCTACGGCCGATCTTCTCTCCCAGAACCCTTCTCAAGGGAACGGTATCTCTTCCAATGATAGTGACAGAAGCAGCGTTTGGTACCAAGAATGACGCGGTCTCCATGCCTTGAAAAGACGAAAGTATAAATCAACATGCCCCTTTATGGAAACTCTTAGTAATGTTAAGGGGATGGACGAGTGGTCGGCGAGGATAGTGAGGCTAAGGCTCCTGGATGTGGGCTGAAGACCATCTGACACCGTAAGTGCCCACTGGCCCCAGGACCAGTCAGGAAACCGGACAGAATAGACGAGAGGAAGTCTCGGGGAATTCTATAGTTCAGCCGCAGTCAATCCAGGAATCCCTAATCAAGCTGGTTCAAACATCCTAGCGAAGCTGGAATTCACATATCTAGTCAAGCCCGAGGCCTACTAGCCGAGATGGACCATAACGATAATAGTTAATTTACTCTTCTGACAAATCATTTACAAGAGTGAACATCATGTATATGTAAGGTATACATAACACTAATGGGTCCCTAACTAAATATATGAATAACTCTCACGGCTGATACGGCTTCGTATCAGCCTTAGAGGTCCTGCTCGAGCCAAAGATGAAAGAGAACTCTCTTGGCTACGGACTCATTCCGTAGCCGAAATATTTTGAATGAAATGCATCAAAGCCTGACGTTGGATTAGCACAGCAGCTAACTGGAGCAGGGGGATAAATACCGAGTGACCTATTGTCACGATGCCGGGCAATTAATGATGGTGGTGAAAACCGAAGAGATATATAGAAAAGTAGGTGATAGAGGGAGGAAATAGCTAGGAGGACTATTGCAGAGCAAAGTGCTACGGGATGTCTCCATAACAGTAAGCGAAAACTGGTGGCAGAAACTACAGCGGATTTCAAGAAAGGAGCCGACTGCAACTAGAGAGACGTGAGGCAAGGCACAATTTTATTGACAAATTTAAGTTGCACAAAAGCAACAGACATGCCAGTAGCATAAGAAAATGACGCTTCGTTAATTCTGACTGATTTGTAAAAAAAAGAGAATAAAACCCTAGTTCAGGGTGCTACAAATAAAAACAAACAAACAACTAACAACATCATCACGAGAATTTTAGGACAAGATGATTAAGACGTGAACTGGAAAATTAGCTACTGGGATCGAGTGTCAACTACCAGAAGGCAACATCGACAACGTCAATAGACAACGCAGCCATGTCGCTAGCGAGTTCAACTCAAGCTAATTCATGGAAGTATCCACATAAATCAGTCTCCAAACACAATTTTAACCATCATATTTTAAGCAAACTAGCAAACTTTTGTCGTTGCAACAAGTTTTGTCCAAATCCCACATATACAAACGAATTTTCTTTCATCGCATTAATAATAATTGGTCAGAATTAGCCAGTCCCGAGTTGATCTGCATTCTTTTTCTTGATTGCGGTAGTTTCTCACCAGCCTGACAGCATGGCACGAACTACTGCGTCTATACAATAACATGTGCAGAGCCACACCCACCAAAAACAAGATAAAATGTTATCATTTTCTTTTGCGAAATATTGTCCGTAACACCTGTCAACACCCCAGTCTACCACAAATCCGTGACTCGTGGACAGGCTATGCCAAACTGGGTATACCCTAATCCTAACACTGAACTAACGATAAAAGAAATTCTCATCAGTTGATTTCTGGTAGCCAGAATTTGGCATAGGAGAAACGGCGTTTGGCATAGGCCATTCCAAACAATGCGTATAACCAGCGTTTATCATGGCCTCTCGACAAAACCCCATTGTACCAAGCTTCTTTAAAGCAGAAACCGCGTACAATTTGGGTGTTCATCATATTATCAGCAATATTCCTGCATGGCCTCTAGGTACGGAGTGGATAGGAAAAGCAGTAAGCTTACCGATGAAACCGGCACCGTAGATCACGACATTTTGTCCCTTCGCTGCTCCTGCAATCTGATTGGCGTCTTCTGGCGATCTCAGGTGAAATATATTCTTCAAGTCGTGGCCAGGAATAGTGAGATCTCTCGGTCTAGAATGTCAGGTAATTTATTTAATAGAACAACAGTTAAAGGCACACGTAAATTTTAGTTTGAACTACTAAGTATGTAAGTTTGAACTATTCGAACTGGTTTTTCTCCGGATCAAGCCCCGAAATAGTTCAAAAATGCTATTTAATTAATGTTGGATGTGTTGAGTATTACTTAAGTAGTTAATAATAATCAATCTTGAACCTATAAGAGTCATATTTTCCGAAACCAAAAATATACACAGCTTTCGCCGTTCAGTATCCATTTCATGGCCCCGGGCCGCGTGAACTACGGCCAGTCTCCCCCCCCCCAATGATGAACGGATTAAGTTTTCAACGACTTCCCTATAAAGAGAATAATACAAACTTATTTTATGACCACATAAAAGGGTGACCTCAATTTCTACTAGCACTCCTTCTTCCCCCCAAAAATTCAAATAACATAGACCATTATTTTTGCTAAAAAGACTTCGACTGTTCCGACCCGTCACTTTCACCCTCGAATAAATAAAATAATATAAATAATATATTGCATCGTTAAAAACTGTCGCCTCTACACATCTCGAAGAAACTGGGAATGGTCGTACTGAGCAGTCAGAAATCCTATCAAGAAATCCAGTCTTATCTTCGGTAAGGCTATTCCAACGATCAGTAATTATGTTTGCAAAGTTCTGCTAACAATTATCCTTGTGAAGCTGTGATTTTTCAAGACTGCTAGCGCGAACCCCCTATGTCTACCCCACATTATTTAGTTTCTGTTTTTTCGTCGCCTCTTTTTAGTCTTTTTGTGTATTTTGCTATATTTTCCTGTATGATGGGTGGCACACAAACATCTCTTTACAACATAGCTTATTATTCACAAACAAATTACGAAGACTTACCGACCACCCACAGCTACTACCAAAGTAGTATACTTCAGCGTTTCACCATTCGACAAGGAAACCAGCTTTTCTTTATGGTCTACCCCCATAGCTTCGACCGACATAAGAACCTCAATGTCGGCTTCCTGAAAAAATATCTAACTTGACAAAATAATTCAACCCGGCCGATTGCGTGTAACCGAACCTACAACGTTTTCCTGATTAATCCTTGGTCTGTGGGCAGCCATGGTGTCAGAAGGTCTTCAGCCCCATACACTAGGACCGTTAATTCTCTCATGCCACCCGACAACATAGAATCGGTGCAAATCAGAGCATGTTGTATAATGTTAGGGCTGAGACATGTTGACTACAAGGCTTCCCCAGTGTTGCCAGATTGTGTTTGCGGCTGTGATTTTGAAAACAAGCCCGGCCCAATTTTACCAAAATATTTATTGATCTACTAAAGCTGATTTCAGGGGAGTAATTCGGGGGGAGGGGGGCTCTTAATTTAAGCCTAAAAGGAGTTAGTAAATTCCGAGTCTGTGTGAAAACCTGGGGTTAAGACTCAAAATAGATTTCAAAAGGCAAAATACAAAGCAATGACTTAACTTTTTAGAAATAGTTGAAAACTGCTCGATAGATACCCCAAAAAGAAATTTAACAGTTTATGTAAGAAACAATAGGTTTGTAACAGTAATATTCCCCCAGTTCCAAGAAAACACCCAAAACAAGCCAAATCTTATAACAATAAGCCCACTTTCCCGCCCCAAACCCATCGCAAAAATCTTCCGCTCCAGCCCTCAGAAACAATCCCATGGGGCGGGAAACAAGGACATCTGGCAACACTGGGCTTCCCTCCTGCTACTAAGGCTGGAGCCACTCCATGTCCGCCGGGAAGATCCAATTTTATGGTTTGGTCGGTCGATCCTTGTCAGTGAAAACAACAGAGACATTTTGCCAGAACTAGCACCGACGACAGGACGGGCGCGGCACCAGAGGGACAAATATTTTTTTGTCCCGATGTAATGGCTGACATATTTAATGCCAATTCGGCGCTACGAGTTGCATCAATAAAACTATCTATCTATCTAAATAGACAGATATCGCTAGATATCGCTTATATTCTTTCCGAACTATGACGGTTAAAGCCAAATTTGTCGAAATCGTGAATCTGTACAAATGTAAACACTAATAAAGATTAAAAATTTTCACGAAAGACGGTACAAATGTCTTTTCATATCGTACATGGTCACAGTTTAGCTGTTGGAGTTTCGGAATCGCCACTGAGGCCGCTCTTGCAGGCGTTCGCGAGCAGTCTCAAATGGCGGCGGATAGGGTGCTCAAGCATTTTCTTACCAAGTCATGCACAGTTTCCACCTACGGCACTCAAGGGAGCTCAAGTTTAAATTTCTGAAGGAGCTCATTATAAGAAATTTTGGGGGATCTTGACATAATCAGTAGGGCCCGGTTCTGTATTTTTTCGATCCGATGGGCCTGGTCCTCAGTAAGGCCAAAGTGCCAGGCTTCCATCAGGTATTCTAATTCCCATGCCTACAGTCCCCCCGTAGTTTGCTCTTGTCAATAGATTATACTTGTATTTATTTGTAACTGGTTCAGTATACACGCTGTTAGGCTCTCTCTGGCGACGAAAGCTGGCGAACGACTTACGCGATATAAGGACTTGTGGCGAGACACGAGTCCCGTTCTTTGGTAAACGGAAATATTGTTAAATGTCGGTCGGAGCCAACTGACAAACGGCCAACAAGTGAAACAGAGGAAAACTGCCGATTTCCAGTCTCCTGTTTTACAGACATGGCTCTTGTCGGTACCAGAAATGGGAATCAAACCAACTCCGCACCGACAATGCCGATTTCTCGACAAGAAGTTTCCTGACTTACCGATAGAGCTTTTTCGGTACCAGAAGATGAATGAGGAACGTGTTAACTGAGAACGTATGTAGATAGATAAAATATTTTGTTTATTTTGTGTGTTTTATCTTTTGTATGGTCTGCAGACTGAATTAAAAGAAATTGATTGATTGATTGATTGATATCGCTAGCCAGTAGACATACTATCTATATCAGTGGGGGTTTATATGTACTAACTTTTTCCCAAATTTACTAATAGTTATGTGGGTTTGAGTACTCTTGATGACTAACTCTTCATGCCGATGAAGAATCGCGGTGTGCCTAGCGAAGACCAGGAAAAGCCACTACAGCTGTCTCATCGTTCGGGTGAATTTTCTCGTTCTTCCCGAGGTTCATTGGCGTGTTTAGTCATATAGAGTATTGTCTGGGGGTCGGGTTGCGCTGCCGCAAACGCAAAAATGGGCTTGAATCCCATAGATTTTCCATGCGGAAAGCTTGTGATGTGTCATAGCAAACGAACCGCAAGATTTGCGTAGCTCAGTGGGAGGCTTAAGCGTCAGTGTGATGTCAGATTACATGGCAGGGTCAGTCCGTCCATTCATTTACCTTAAAGTATTCCGCAGGTTTCAACGCGATTTCTTCAGCTTTAATCGTCATTGCTTTAGACAATTTGGGTCTATCATACGGCAAATGTGACTCTTTAGTCACCAGTACCACCCGACCGGTGAATCCTTCCTTACGAAGCGTGTAGGCGCAGTTAAATCCCGCACCACCTGAAAAAATTATGAGATATTATTTAGGGAGTGATATGACCTGATATGGACCGCTAGCTAATAGGATAGGGGGACTTTTTCACGTGGACGACGTTATTCAACGGGGCAAGCCATCATCAAGAAATACGTTTTTTCATGGATGCCATCCAGCTCTAAGTCATTCTCGCGTGAATAGCTTAATGGGGGACGTCAGAATTGAGCTCAAGAAAGTCCTTTTGTCTAAAGGACCCCTCTTGCCTATTCTGCCTTTTATCTTATCCCTAGCTCCTTTACGGAATAATAAGCCATTGTTTCGTTCTGTACCTACGACTTTTTAGTACTTTTTCGGCTGTGCCAAGTTTTCGCCAGTCACACAGCGCACACTTCGCCAAAAGCTTTGAGGTCTGCGACAACTCTTTCACACATAAGAGCAAGAGACGCTTCAAAGTGCTTTTCATTTTGGAAGATATGGTAGGCCATCAGGTCTATTTTGCTTGGTTTTCCCTACTTTTTAACCATTGTCCGTTCAGTTTTCAAATATGTTGCCCCCACCTGCCGAGTCGGAGAGGGGGAAGGCTGGATGGAGTTAGTTATTTAGGATATAGTTATTTCACGTGGTAAGTAATGGTATTTTCGATAATCGATGTTTCCGGGCCCTTTCATCGTGAAAAGATCATTTCTAGTAAGAGCTGTGCTTTACGATGCTCGGGCAGAATGTTTCTTCCGTGGAGCTCTTGTCGAGCTCAACAAATTGTAGTGAAGACGGAATCGTCCACTGACATTTTCGTGTGGGTGGCATCTTTTGTCAAGCTCAACAACCATCAACGCGAAAACGTCCCCTAGAACTTTGTGAGCTGAACTCGCCACTTCATTTACAAATTAGGGATACAATGAGACTGATATAAAACTTGCTCTATCCAGATATACAATATCGATGTGTTGATGTAACTCTCCTGGTATAGCAAAGGTAATACTTCTTTTGACGTTGGTTAGCTCCGGACGGGGCATTCTGCTCTAGTTGCTGTGATAGCAAGTCAAGGTAGTCCCTTAAAGGACACGACGTACTTCACTAGCTGCGTGTCGTTCCATTCATTCTGATCCCTGAGATTCCGAACTTCCTATGTGATGTTTGACCAAGCCAACGGCCGAAAATCATGGCATATGCAGACAGCCGGAAATCCTACCCGGGACTCCATTTACAGTCTTGTCTTATTGTTTCTCTCCATGCCTTTCTCTTTTTTCGTTTCTGTTTATAATACGTCCTTGAGCCTCGGCCTGTGATGCGTAAGATATAAACATATACATGCATACATTATCTTCGGTCGCGTGAATTCTGATCCAAATTTGATTTCCCTTGCCGGTCTCGGCGACTCTTTGAAAATTCATTTTTTTTTAATTCTCGCTCACGAACCAGTAACGGAAGGTTGAAAACCGATTTCCGAAATGGACTAACAGTCTTTTAACGACAAGGTTGGGGGAACTATCGCTAATTTCGCGAAATCCAAAAATCGACAGTGCCAAGTTAACCGCTATAATACTGGCTGATGCAGCTTGTCATCATATAGTCGACTGGCTGCTGGTCGGCTGACATTTTTACCGACTTCTAACTTGGAGTTTAGAGTGCCTTTTGACTCCGTATCCTTGTGTGGCACACAAATGCATTGGTTTTGATTTTAAGTTAATATCATGCTTGGATGACGTGCGTATTTTCAGGGCATCCAAAACAAAAAGGACTATCCCCTTGCTCTGAAGGAGACCCATTCTTCCGTCCACAAAGAAAGTTTTCTGACGGAAAATTGAAAGGTCGTTAGGAACAATAGACAATTAGTCATTTATTAAACTGACTGAATATGGAGATAAGGACTTCCGCTTTGTAATCCACTTCAAAGTAAACAAAAGAATGAGAAAATGAATCTTACACTAAAAAAAGTCTTCATACAGAATCACTTTTAAGAATGGACAGCCATCAACGAACATTCAATTTACTACTTCTTGCCTACAGATTGATTAAATCCTGAATGGAGTAAACAGGGGCCATTTTCTGCCACGGAAAAGGATCCAAATTTAAAGACTGAGTGCCACTTGTACTGTTTCACATCTGAACTGTCTCTCGGTGTGGTGGGAGCCATGAGTCAATCCGTGAAAGCCCGGGTACTTCGACTTAAGTATGATCCGATCGTGGGGATAAGAAATGCCCTTGACAGTTTGCTTGGTCCAAAAGTATACCAGCTTACGAGACTTCCTTGAGCCGCCAATGTACGCCAGGAGTCCCGTTGTCAGGCGAGTGCTCACCGGTTGTTCTTATAACGCGTTTTTGCATTCACCGGTGACTGCTCCCCAAACTTATAACCCGTTTTTGGACTGTCCAGTGTCTGGTTAGTGCTCGCCGGTGCGGACTGATGGCAGGCAGGTCTATCGATGTAGCCGATGAGACCAAAAACGGGCAATAGGACAAGAGCCGAATACCGTTGAGAAAAAAACAGAGACAGCCCGGGTGCATCGAACGCAGCTCTTGTCTGTCCATCTGGGAACCGTCACTCGAATTTCTTGTTGACGGAACTCACTACACGTCCAAGAACGGGAAGATGGTCCATATGAGGGACAACTGACGACCTTTCTTGGATGCCCTAACCGACTCCGGAGGTGCAGGAAGAGTCCAAGGTTCTTTCGCTGAGTTCGTCACAACAGACCGAAGGTTTCGATCGGATCCCCAAAGGATAATACTTTTGGGACTTCTTTATTTAGACTATCGGGCTTGTAGGTTCAACAGATCCCGTAAACATGTTATTCATCCCAAATAAACCACTTAACCAGATCCATCAGGTGATCCTTTCTGTCTTTAATACCCGGTCCGGCCCAGATGACTACGGAAATACTAGGGATAGTTCAAAAGTCAGAGAACATTTTGAATATTCTGATCCAACATTATATAAACACCACCTTAACTGTTTTATCGGAGGATTTTGTTCTTTCATAAGTTCATATCATAACGCGATCGTACCAATTACCAGGTAACGAAGGGTTACGAACCTGTCTTCCAGGTTACGAAGTAGTCTTCTTATCTCTATACCAACAGGAACAGCTGGACGAAGACATTCGTCAGAACCGGCGAAATTCCCATTTTCGACAGATTCCATAGTATCAGATCTATCAACTTCGTAGAAAACTGAGGCAAGAATATCGATATATCACCAGATCGAAACTCCACACACGTTACCATGAGACGATGCCTACCGGATTTCCGGTTTTCACCGGATTCCGTCGGTACTATCACCCAAGCAGGGAAACATAGCACAGAAGCCGATTTCACATGTCTCTGTCCTCCACTACCAACACTCTAAACCACTTGATCAACCACTTAAAGGAAAACACAAAATTCGACCAAAACTCCGGTCCGACATGAAAAAGCAAGTAAAGCATACTGATCCAATGTGTCAGATCAGTAAAGTTTACTGACTACTCAGTACTAGCTACCGCGTTATAATCAATTTCATTATTCACTGAGTTGATTTTTGTGAAAAAACATACCTCCTCCGATTATGACAACTGTTTCCTTATTTCCTTGTTCACATTTGACCATATGGGCTACGGCTCTCTTTGTCCTGAATTCTTCTTTCTTTCCTCGGATGACTAAGTGGTCCTTACTTTCCGTCAGCTGGAACCGAGGGATACCGTCAATGGATGGAAAATCTTCCACGTCACCTATCACAGAAATTTAAAAGTTCAAGTTCGCATAAAAACCTGGACATACTAGTCCTAACTCAAGCTTTCTGGCATTCGCAATGCCTAGATCTCGGCGCAAGTTCAAACCAGGAATTAGGAAGACACTAGAACTACTGGATACTCTACGCCCTAAGAAGACAATAGAACCACCGGATACTCTGGTCTCATTTGTCACCCTTCTAATCAAAAGATGGAGTAGTCTACAAAAAGAAATGAAAAAGAAACTATACTACCACTACAAATAAAATAATTAAACGTCACAAGATCGAATAATCAAGTACCTCCATGGGTGATTACAACTGTCCTTCATTATCTTTGTGGACTACCGTCGCAGAGATATCAGCTACACTAAACTTTCCAATAAGATAATTATTTCTTGTCCGGGGGGAGGGGGGGGGGAATACTTGACAAACAGAAAGAATATGGAACATACTTTTTGACGATGCAAAACGGATACTTCAGCTACATTATCCGTTTACGTATTAAGTATCTGTTTTGCATCGTCAAATATGATCCGCAGTCAGCTTGGGCTGAAGGAATATGGAACATACTTGACAGATATTTTCGCTACTAAAGGTAGTTTAAAGTTCAGAATATGGAGAGGTGCAATTAAACGCATGCTGCGGAGTACTTGCACGAATGTCAAGAAGTTCGCCGTCTTATTCGCTGACTAATTACAAACAGGATGAAGTTGGCGATATTTCAGGATGAGAAGTTGGCGTCTTCTGCATGGACGAATCCATGCTGAAGAAATAAGCAGCTGCAAAGAAGACCTGGGAGGACACAAAAAAAGATCCTTCGTCCCTACTACCAGGGATATTGCGAACATTTTAAAAAGCGAGATTAACCTGATAAAATTGTCATACCTGTTTCAAGAGAGAAGCAAGCCCCATGCCAAGGACATCTCACATTTCCATTGGAGGCAGTACCTTTTACTAATGGTGCTCCATAATGGGGGCACTTAGTACCGACAGCATGAAGTATTCCATTGCTTTTGACTAGAAGGACGTCTGTCTCTCCATCCAGTTCAACTACTTTCATCCTGGAGAAAAATAAAGAAAGCAATTAAAAATATTTTCGTATTCATTCTGGTCCATACAGAACTTTTACTGTAATGAAGTTTATCTATCGAGTTTTCTAAATCTGGAAAAGGCGAATCCTAGTTTTCTTTTGAAGTAGGCTATTGGTTTCAAGATGCTCAGAAGGATATCTGTGTACCCGAATGAACGAATTTTTTTTTTCTTTACATAAATTTTAAGGATGGAGTATAATAGGCTACAGAGAAAAAGAAAAGAATAAAGAAAAAAATACAAGGCACGATTTTAACTTCGACACACATAACTTGAAGGTTCTCTGAAGAGCTTTTAGTTACAATTCCCACCACAGGCACAAAGTTGTTCCATCAACTCAAATTCTCCGCCAGTGTGCCTCCACCACAGGCACAGAGTTGTTCCATCAACTCAAATTCTCCCCCAGTGTGCCTCCCACCTGACAAACCTCGACAATAATCCTAGTTTCTCATTGGTTTGTACAGTACATATCGCCGACTAAACCAATCTCAACCGATGCAAGGGGTGGTGCTTAATTGTGAAAATTTTCTCCATGGTAAGATTAGGTTTAACTAAAATACAAAAGCACGACATAAATGTGAAAACGGAATCGACAATAGGCTGACTTGTGATGGTGCTAGTTCTTGAGATGGAAAATACTGGAATGGTATCGGGATTCAGTTCTACTTTAAATAAGCGTGAGAACAATTTCTTAAGCAATTTCTTTAGGCTCGATAGAGGCTGTTTAGAGGGTCAAGGGATTCCAGGAATCAAGCATGGCGCTTTACACCAACCTTGTTCGGGTATGTGATGCCATGATTATGTGTCACACAACAATTTCTACACCACAAGCAAGAATTCAGCACAATAACTATAATATTTTGGTAAAACATACTTCTAATAGCTCTAATACTGTATGTATGCTAAAGTATCCACAATGGTGTTGTATATAGATATGTATGTATACACTTATACATATAAGAAAGCATGGACAATCCAAAGCAATTCAACTTACTCATTTTCTCCTAGGTCAACTTTATCAACAGTGAATTCTTTCATTTCATCTTCCTGCTCGGGAACTGATGCAGTAGCTGGTTTAGATGCTTCATCTCTTTGGCGAGGCTGGGACGAAGCACTTTCTGGAAGTATACTAATCATAGTCTACAGGAAATAAACTATGGACACAGGAATAAACTTAGGGCAAGACTAGGCTACAAAAAGCTCTGTGTTTCTGATTGACTGGTACCAGTGGTAGGCTACCTACTTTGTACTTGTAGGTAATACGACTAAATTACTAAGTAAGACTGGTGTACTTAAAGCACAATTCTTACTGGAAATGATCTTTTGATGATAAACTGCACTGTAAAAAGTTCGTCCTAAATCGGAGATAGCAAAATTGAGTTCCCCATATTTGGTGTATTATCAACCGTAATAGGAGTAAATACTGCCGGTGATCGAGGCGGATGATATTTATCTTTAACCGGACTTTGTCGTAAAAGTTGTTCTTGTCCGGAAAAAGATAAGGACAGTCCGTTTGCTTTTGGGTGTCCAGATTGAGATGAAAATCTACCGTTAGGTTACGCAAAGGATGGTTTGTATCCTTTTCAGGTGTTAATTTTTTTGTCGGATGATTTTCATTCTTTTTCGGATGAAACTCTTCCGCAGCAGGGAGATGCCCTGATATCTAGCGTCTATTTTTGTCTCTTTCTTCGATCGCAAAGTACGCGACAGAGAAGAAAGGAACATAGTAGAGAACAATCAGTGGAAGAGGGATATCTACAACCTAGTTTTCAGTCATTACTCATGGTAAGATCTGTAATTTATGTTACAAAGATGTAATTTCTCTCTCTTGCTGAGGAATGATAAATATATTATTGGATAAAAGTTGTGCCTAGCCTGGTGTGATATCATTTGATTTGTTAGAAACTGTCACAAAGATTCATGACATAGTACTCAAGACTGCTAGGGCCTAGTTTAGCTTAGTCTATGGCGTCCAGCTTATGTTAACCAGGTTTCTGATCCAAGTTCTTATTTACATTTGTACAATTGTCATGTGGCTTATGGATCTGGCATGCAATCATTTGCTAGATACTAACTTGCTTCAAGATTGGTAGTAGCCTAAAAGTGGGAACGAGAGCCTCGCTTTTCCAGACCGGATATTTGAGTCAGCTTCAACGGTTATTCTTCGTAATTTCACCAATAAATCGTAGAAAGTTCTGTGGGATTTGTCTCTGCCATTTTAAAGTTTTGTCTGTTTTGCAGGTAGGCTATGTCATAGAAGTACACAAAAAGAAAGCAAGCAGTCCAGGGACGCAAACACCATTTTGAAAAGCTTACTGTCCGTGGATCATAGCGACGAAGGAAAAGAAGAAAGGTGGATATCTAAACTGAAACGAACTTTCAGTTGCCATGAATTACTGTGACGCATAGCATACTACGGAATCAAATCTGAACGAAGATTTCCTGCAGTTAATTTATAAATTTAAACTCAGTTTTGTGTGTCATTTGCAGTAGCCCAGAAGTGCCATTCAGTTACTTTACGAACCTTAAGGGGCTTCAACAAATTCAGTTAATGGTGATTATTGTGCTTATCAAAGTGAAACGAAAATGAAGTATTCTTATGATTAATTCAGAAGTCATTGTGATTAAGTCAAAGTTAATATTTTAGTTTTGTTTTGAAGATGACTACGGATGACATCTTTAAAGCTCTCTCAAATGTGCTTTTTTCATTCTTCTAATAAACGTGATATATTTAGATTTGTGTTTGAACTCAGTGAGTTGAAGGGGAATAATTGAACCTTGCTATACGCGTGGGGGAAAAGGCGGTTGCGACAACCAGACGATACTTTGTATTAAACTAAGTATCTTGAATGCTTTTAGCAAAAAACGGAAACTAGATAGGAACAAAATTTGCCACTCTGCAGCGCTGGCTGAATGCGGAGAAACCATTCGGCAACGCTGCACAACTTTTTCAGGAATAGATTACTGTAAAATGTATGCCCGAGTAAGGATTAAAGTTAACTGCAGTATTTGCTACTGGGATTATTCTTATCTCTACGAAGATAAGACTTATCCGAAATAAAGATAAGATGAATCCCAGTAGCAAATACTGCAGTTAACTTTAACCCTAATTCGGGGATACTTTTACAGCGTTCGGCTGGTTTCGGACAAAACCAGCCCGTTCAGGGGAACCCGGTGGTAGTATTCCCTCCTTATAGGGACGACTTCAACCCTCGTTCGGACTAATTCGTCTTTTCCAAAATATCAATAAACCATATCTGGTCGCAGTTTATTCATATCTGGATGGTTTTCGACTGCTCTCAGGTACCAGATTCAAAAGAATCGCCCGGATTAGGGATCATATTATCCTTACGAGGAGTATTACCGACCGCTTTTGCCGTACCGACGATCCGGATCCGGATACGTTCCGCTCTTAACCGGTTTACTTTAGTCCGCCACTTCGCCAAGGAATGTCCTAATACGGCTTAGTCTTTTCCGTGTTAGGACGACCATTAGCAAAAAACATACCCCAGAAGGACTGTTTTCGTCCTATGGTTGGAGAGCCCGGAGCATTTCAATCTCTCCAGAGATAAGAATCGTCTTTGCCTGGCTGTCATAGAATGTCCTGATCGGGGTTACATTCATCCACGCGTAATCACCAAATAAGGATTGCTTTCATCCGAGTGGAAATGATACCGAATAAGGATGGTTTTCATCTTTATCGGGACTTTTTCCCGATGGAACGATGTTATCCTATTTAGGATAAGAGTAATCTGAGTAGTAAATACTGCAGTTAACAGTAACCCGTATGCGGTGAATTTTTTTTTACAGTGTGGTGCAGAAAAAACATTTTCTGAAATACCAATACTTGGCTTGTGAAATTAGCAGTTTGTTATTTGCGCTTGTTGACTTTATAGAGACAATTCCCTTCTTCAACTAGGGGGTTGGACCAGGACTGGATGCAATATATTTGAAAAATGTGCTCACCATGGTTAAAAAATGGGAAAACCTATCAAAAGAAAAGGAGTCTGAAACTCAAGACAGGCATGTTGGCCTACCAATCCAGCTAAAAATCAAGGCACTGTCTTGGGAACCGGGAGCCGTACTTTATGTCCTACGGGCTACAAAACCGGTAGTTCTCACGGAAACCAAACCGTAAGAGCTACGATTCCGAGATCGGACGTCACACTAACGGAACTTGTATGTGCTGGCTCCCGTTCCGGTAGTAAATGGAAATAGCTCACAGAAACTTCATCGTACCAGCTTCTCGTCCGGTAGTCTTACGGAATTATGTATTCAGAAGCTAGGGAGCCGATAGGTGATACCGAAAAATATAGGCTATAATTGGAGCTTGCAGTTTGTTATTTGCGCTTGTTGACTTTATAGAGACACTTCCCTTCTTCAACTAGGGGGTCGGACCAGGACTGGATGCAATATATTTGAAAAATGTGCTCACCATGGTTAAAAAATGGGAAAACCTATCAAAAGAAAAGGAGTCTGAAACTCAAGACAGGCATGTTGGCCTACCAATCCAGCTAAAAATCAAGGCACTGTCTAGGGAACCGGGAGCCGTACTTTATGTCCTACAGGCTACAGAACCGGTAGTTCTCATGGAAACCAAACCGTAAGAGCTACGATTCCGAGATCTGACGTCATTCACTAACGGAACTTGTATGTGCTGGCTCCCGTTCCGGTAGTAAATGGAAATAGCTCACAGAAACTTCGTCGTACCAGCTTCTCGTCCGGTAGTCTTACGGAATTATGTATTCAGAAGCTAGGGAGCCGGTAGGTGATACTGGAAAATATAGGCTATAATTGGAGCTTGTGTTCCGGTAGTCTTTACATGAAATATAGAACTCATGGAATAGTTTGGATGGGAGCTAATGCCGGAATTTTCACTGACTTAGAGAAAATAGCATTGTAGCGTTTTACGAATGATATGATTTATTAAACCCAGGCATCTAGAACAAAAGGCATAATATAGCAACAGCAAGCGGTTATATCAAACAAAAGCACAAGCACAGCAAGCAGGCATATCATCACTCGGCAAGCATGATATTACATCCTCCTTCTTCCCTAGAAGAAGGTTATCACTTATTGACAGAGGAGATATAAGTGTTAGTACTGTTACTTACTAACATCTCCAAGAGAAGGCGCTAGGCTCGCTTCTCCTCACTATGTGGTAAACATATATTAACACTAAGAACTTCTCATACGCACTGATTCAACACAGACCCGAGAGAAGGCGCTTGGCTCACTCCTCGCCGGGCATTATATACACTATATACATACTTTCACTTCTCTTCTTTATTTTTTTTTTTTTTTTTTTTAGATTTTGTTCACAAGTTCAGTCTGATTGGTGGCTTAATTGGCCTTCCGTATCTAGATTTGGCTACTGGTGCATCCACTGGTACTCTGTCCTTGGGTGGGCTTGGGCTGTTGGTCGGGGCTGTTTCATCAACTGATGGGATGTCTGACGATGTGGCATGCGGTATTCCGTCTGTATGAGGTAAGTCAGACGCTGGGGGGATCACAGGAGCAGTAACTGTATCGCTTTCACTGTACTGTCTGCTCTGTGTTGGTGTCGATGGCAGTGCGTTTGACAAGTGTTTCCGATTCCTCTGTAGAACGGTTCCAGCTTCGGTTTCGATATGGAACGATCTGGGGCGTGCTGCTGGTGCTACAATGTTAGCAGTGTTCCACTGGCCATCTGTTTGCTTCTGGTAAACCACTGTGTCGCCCGAGTTGAGAGTAGGTCTAGTTTTGGCATGTTTGTCGAAGTACCATTTCTGCCTTAACTGGGCCTCTTCCCGCTTCTGCAGGTACTTTTTGGTCGGGACCACCTGTTTCCGCAGGTGTTTTTCTGTACATGGTAGGGTGGAGCGTAGTTGGCGGCTCATTAGCAGCTGTGCGGGAGCGGCGTAGTTGTCGACGGGTGTATTCCTATATTCCAGCAGACCCAGATACGGGTCATCTCCGCCTTCGCTTGCCTTGGTGAAGATGCTCTTGCACGTCTGGACAGCTTTTTCTACCAGTCCGTTGGACTGCGGGTACATAGGGCTGGACGTCTTGTGCCGAATGCCCCACTCTTCTACGAATCGTCCAAACTCTGAGGATGAGTACTGAGTTCCGTTGTCCGACATAATGGTATGGGGGATTCCGTGTCGAGCAAAATGCGCTTTTAGTTTGCTGATGACTTCCTTTGATGTTAAGTTTTTTCAACAGGTCGACTTCGAAGAAGCGGCTGTGGTAATCGACAGTTATAAGGTATTTCGCTTCGTTCCAGTCAAAAATGTCCGAGGCAACTTGCTGCCATGGCACTAGTGGGATCTGGGAGTTGATGAGAGGCTCTTTCTGGTTGTTGCGGCTATGTTTCTGGCAAGTGCGGCAGTTTGTGATTAATGTTTCAATGTCACTATTCATTCTCGGCCAGTAGACAAGCATCCTAGCGCGTTGTTTTGTCTTTTCCATACCAAGGTGGGAGACATGAAGCTGGTTGAGGATTCTGGTTCGCATCTTCGAGGGGATAACGATCCTTTCACCCTTGAAAATGATGCCATTCATGTATGATAGCTCGTGTTGAAGGTTCCAGTATGTCAGGAGGTCTGTAGGACAAAGATTTCTGGTGCTGGGCCATCCGCCTTGTATGGCTTCTCTGAGACGAATCAGGTGCTCGTCTTCCTTGGTAATAAGTCGTATTTCCTCGAGCCTTGCATCGCTAACGGGAAGTATGCGTTCGATCTGGTGGACAAACACCTCGATTTCTCTATGGAGCTTCTCGTCGACGTCAGGTAGGTGTAGTCTCGATAGAGTGTCTGCGACTGCGATTTCTGTCCCCGGTCTGTAAATGAACTCTAGGTCGTAGGGTTGAATCTGAAGCATCATTCGCTGAGCTCTGGCAGGTGCTTTTTGAAGTGGATTCCGTAGGATGGTTTCAAGTGGGCGGTGGTCTGTGGTTACTTTTACATGCCTGCCATATATGAAATGATGGAAGTACTTGCAGCCGAAGACTATTGCGTATAACTCCTTCTCCAGCTGTGAATATTTCTGTTCAGCTTTGCTGAGAGAGCGTGATGCATATGCGATAACGTTGCCGTTTGACGAGATGTATGCTCCTAGACCGTGTGATGATGCATCCACGGTGAGGTCGATGGACTTGCATGAGTGGTCGAAGTATGTTAAGTTTGAGACTGTTGAGTGTTTGATGCTCTGGAGGGCTTCGTCATGCTCCTTGGCCCACTTGAACTCAGTGGCTTTACTGAGGTCACGCAGGATTTTATTCTGCGTTGACAAGTTTGGGATGTATTTTGCAA
This sequence comes from Branchinecta lindahli, assembly GCA_023053555.1. Taxonomy (NCBI): domain Eukaryota; kingdom Metazoa; phylum Arthropoda; class Branchiopoda; order Anostraca; family Branchinectidae; genus Branchinecta; species Branchinecta lindahli. The sequence goes on along the minus strand of JAKZAO010000006.1, from coordinate 1,106,372 downwards.
GATAGTTCAACATACCCAACAGAGTTGCAAGTTCTTCTGAGTTTGATGGTGTAGGCATGTTGTTGATGGCTTCGAGTTTGTCAGGATCTGGCTGCATTCCTTGTTCACTAATAACATGTCCAAAATATGTCACACTTGTCACACAGAAGCTGCATTTCGCTTTGTTGAACTTGATGCCCTTTTCTCTGGCTCTCTCGAGTACGGCTTCCAATCGCTTATTGTGTTCCTCGAGGGTTGACCCGAAAACTAGGAGGTCATCAATGATGATAGCAAACCCATCTAATCCCTCGAGAGCCTCTTCCATTCTTCTTTGAAATTCATCTTGGGCAGAAATGATGCCAAAGGGCATCCGTTTAAAACGGTATCTGCCGAAGATGGTATTGAATGTCGTCAAGTCAGCAGATTCATCATCTAAGGCTAGTGACCAATACCCGGATCTTGCATCCAGTTTGCTCAAGTATTTTACACCATGGAGTTTGGATGTTACGTCTTCCAGGGAGGGGATAGGGTAGAATGGTCTTCTAATTGACTTGTTCAAATCTACAGGGTCAATGCAAACTCTTAGGCTGCCGTCCTTTTTTTCTACGGCGACCATCGAATTAACCCAGTCAGTTGGTTTGGATACTTTTTCGATTATTCCCTCTTCTTCCATGCGTTTGAGTTCTGCTTCTAACTTCTCTCGAAGTGATGACGGAATTCTTCTGGCTGGGTATGCTGTAGGGACTGCGTCGTCCTTCAGGAACAAATGGCACTCTCCATCTAATTTTCCTATTCCTTTGAAGACATCATTGTAGCTACTGATTATTTCATCCGTTTTCGTCCTGTCGATCGCGTGCATTTCCTTGCTTGTGTCTTTCTCGACTTTGTTGACATTCAGTACGAGTTTGACAATGTTCAGATCAATGCTTGACCGGAATCCAAGAATTGGCACTGAATCCGTTTCGACGATAAAGAACGGTAGGGTTTCAGCCTTGCTTGATTTGTGCTTGCAACTCAGCTCGCACACGCCTCTAACAGGAATTTTTGATCCACAGTAGCTTGTGAGTTTCTGAGTACTTTGTTTCAACGGTGGCGGATGTGGTAAGGCGTCAAAATACTTGGCAGGTAGAATGTTAGCTTGTGCTCCTGTATCGACCTTGAATTTGACAGGTAAGGAGCGGTTCACCTCCAGTGTAATAAGCGCTTCATCTTTACTCTTATTGGTTTTGTTCTCTATAGCATATAAGAAGACATTGTCGTCTTCGTCACTATTGTCGGTTGGACTCTCCTTGTATTCCATCACCGTATTCACTGATTTGTTGCTTTTGCACACACGTGCAAAGTGATTTTGCTTTTTGCACTTTGCGCAGGCTTTTCCTTTCGCAGGACAAATGTGGCTAGGCGAGTATACTCCTCCACAGAAATAACACTCCTTTGTTTTTCTGGATGACGCAGATGCATCTTCGTATTTTCTGACTGGATGTTTGTACTTCTGGACAGCATCAATTTCTTTCTTGATTTGATGTGGTTCTTGTACTTCAAACGTTCTCAGCTGTGCCTGGGTTGTTTGGTAAGAACGGCATTTGTCAACAGCTAGAGCCAAAGTTAGGGTATCACCTTCCAGGAGAAGTCTTTCTCTCATCTTCGGGTCCCTGATGCCACTTACTATTTTGTCCCGTACCATTTCATCAGCACTAGTATAGTTACATGCCTTCACCAGGATTTTCAGTTCTGTGATGTATTTCTCTATACTTTCTCCTTCACATTGGTCACGTTTTTGGAATATGTATCGGGCAAATACACTGTTGGTGACTGGTGCAGCATATTCACGGAATTTCAGCAGGTAAGTTTCTACATTGTTTGTTTCAGCAGCAGTGAGTGTAAATGTGTTGAATATCTGGCGCCCTTTTTCTCCTGCCCAGATGAGAAGGTAAGCACATTTGCTTTCTGCTGATTTTCCAGACAGGGGTCCCAGAAACATCAGTTTGGCATGTTCTTCAAAGCGTTTCCATTCAGCTCCGAGGGAAGCTGAATCCCAATCGATACTTGGTGGCTTCGCTTCCATCTTCTGACACCATGTAGCGTTTTACGAATGATATGATTTATTAAACCCAGGCATCTAGAACAAAAGGCATAATATAGCAACAGCAAGCGGTTATATCAAACAAAAGCACAAGCACAGCAAGCAGGCATATCATCACTCGGCAAGCATGATATTACAAGCATGGAAAAAAATTCACTACCGAAACCCATATATTGAGAGCCAAGGTATCGGAAACTATATAATTGGAGCTTGTGTTCCGGTAGTGTTTACATGAAATACAGAAGTCTCCGGATAGTTTGGATGAGAGCTAAGATGCCAAGATTTTCACTGACTTACATGGGTCTGTGAGTTCAAATTTTTTTTTTCCACTACCGGAACCCTACCCCATAGCCATCTGTGTCCGTGAGCTGGATATTTCAACCAAATAGTTGTTACTACCGGTACCTTAGCTCTCATTATATGGGTTTTGGTAGGGTGAACTCGGGTAAGTCCGGCCACGGGGTAAGTCCGGCCATTTCACCCCTCGTCTGTGTTTTTTTGTATTTACTGTGGCTAACTAGCCTCTTTTCATCCTTAAGGATAGCACTTGGGAATAGTGTCGGAGATTTCCACAATTGTATTTACCTCGCGGAGTTACAACAGGTTGAAAATTTGAGGACGGCCATTTTTATGGTTCCAGGGTAGGGGACTTCACTAAAGTCGGTTTTTCTTGGAGATGCAATCAGTTACAGCTGTTTTTGAAATGTACTTACAATCTATGGTGATTGGAGAGTTCCCCAGAATATTTCCACATTTTTCTCTAGATAACTACTAGACTTAGAGGGATGGCCGGACTTACCCCCAAAAAAACCTGTTTTGGGAAAGAGCGGCCGGCCGTACTTTCCTCGCATGAGGGAACTTCGGCCACTGGCCGGACTTCCCCCAAACAAGGGATTTTTAACTGAAATAGCCTATTATTTTGTGCAAATAAAAATGATTCAGGCCAGTTCAAGCATTTTCAACTTCCTGCTCTTGCTAATCGTTTCAACATGAGACATATTGACAAGATACTCATTGGAAAAGACTTCAGCTTGACCCACTAAAAAGACGGAAAGTCTGTAAGAAAGTCTTTGTTAATGTGTTGGCCTCTTTCGCAATATTCATCTGCAAAATTCTACCGACGCCAAGGGGATACTTTTGAAAAAATAATCGAGGACAAGGAGGGGGGACTGCAGTTTTGGTGTAACAAAACAAAGAATGTGAAGGAAACGACAATAATGATCATTAACGAGACAATTAATCATTTAAAGTTTAACCGAAAAGGGCTAGGATAGGACAATTTAGTTACCCGTCACTTGTTCACATAACCTGGCTTGAACACCCGCTGAAAACGAGTTACTTCGTTGTTCCGCTATTCACGAATAACTGATTTTCAAATAGTGGAATTTCCGTGTAATTTGTGGTGCGTCTATGCGCTTGTATTTTTTTAATGCCTTACGAGCAAGATTTATCATTTTTTTTTGTTCAGGCACTAGGCAATCGTCACCAATCTCACCACCGCCCACATAAAAGCCGCATTTGTGTTGCAATTAAAATTTCCCGCGTCATAGTAGAATTTTCGCTGTGGGGAAGGACGGAGCTATTCTGAGCCTCATAACTAGAGCAAATAGTGGAAAATCAAAAAATCCCTTTTGAGAATCCAAATAATTCAATGTATCCAATTAAATGACGAACAAATAAGTTGGCTTTTCAGTTAAACTTTAAAGGGCGAAGTATTTTTCCGAAACAGAAAATGTTAGAATACCTATACCAAGAAATTCCAGTTGAAGTTTAAATTAAAGCTGCTTAAAAATTAAGCCATTAAAGCTTACTGAATCAGTTTCTTTTTAAGTTTAAGTTAATCGTCAAGGGGTCAAAGCGTAGCCTACCAGGCGATCATTGCCAAATGCAAATGAGTGAGCAAAGTTTGTGGACTCAGTTCTGATTGTATTTGAAGTTTCCTATTCAAATATATGATCAAGATTTACAAGGTACCACATTTTCGTGTGTACCACATTGTCATTGTCGTGCATTCTCGTTCCGGGTAAGTCCGGCCGGCCAGAGTTACCACAGACTAAGGGAAAATGAATGGTTCTGACATGTGGTGGCTACTGTTGATGACATAGCCTAATTTTAGAGATGCATTCATATTGATCGCAGCATGCTCTACAAGATGTCAGGCTCCAATTATTTTTATCTTCAAAAATAAAAAAGATAGATGGGGTGGCCGTATTTACCCGAAATTTGGGGTAGGCTAAGTCCGGCCATCCTGAGGTGTCCTGGTTATAAGGACCACGGAACTCAACTGAGTTAAGTTATCAAGAAACTAAGATATGCAAAATATTTGCAAGAATGTCAACTACCCTAGAAATACATTAAACCAAGTCCGACACTCAACAGAAAATCTTCCATCATGCTTTTGAAAAAAAAAGCATAGTAAATGGCCGGACTTTCCCGAGTTCACCCTAGTGCATATTTTTCCATGTTATTTTCTCTAAGTCAGTGAAAATCCTGGCATCTTAGCTCTCATACAAACTATTCCATGAGTTCAATATTCCATTTATACACTACCGGAACACACTCCAATTATATAGTTTCCGGTATCACCTGCCAGCTCTCTAGCTTCTGAGTACATGATTTCATGGGACTGCGGAATCAGTACGGGATGAGAAGCTGGTACGATGAAGTTTCTGTGAGCAATTTCAATTACTTCTGGAATGGGAGCCAGCACATACAAGTTTATGTTAATCAGTTCCGTCACATCCCAGAATTGTAGCTCATATGGTTTGGTTTCTGTGAGAACTACCCGTTCGTAGCCCATAGGACATTGCTGGTCTGTTAGAGTGTTAGTGTGACTGACACAGGACTGACAAACTCGCCCAAGCAAAACAATGCTAAAAAGTTGTAGGTGCAAAACAAAACTATGACAAAGGGTGGGTAGGGATTTCTGATGCTTACAATTTCACAGTCAGCTAGGGACTGGCTAGGGACAACAGAAAATGCTGAATAAATAAGAAGCTGATATGAGAGATCCTTTCAATAGTTTAACTTTTAAGCTTGCTTTAAGCCTAACCATCACTTTGATACAGTCAATATGCTATTCCTACTGCAGTCTAGCTCAGATCTTAGGCCTAAACCATTCACTGGAGTAAGTTTAGTGAAGTGTGGCTTCTGTTCGATCTGTTTTGAGTGCTGAATACAGTCTGGGCTCAAGCCTCATGTCATTATTTGTCTACCAGCCCAATAGACTAGACGTCCACGCTGGTGGCCATGAGCTATATTGGTCACGATGCGTCTACAGTCCACGACACCTCCGGCCGCCATGAGCTTCGGCGGTACCGTGCGCCTGGTGTACACGTCACAACATTCGATACTGGCGACGAGCTGGTACAGATTGTATGCAGAGAGAGTAACCTCAGCTGTTGAAACTTTCATGTGATTTCAGAGTTACTTCACTTATTGATGATTTTGTGAATGTTTGCCGTTTGTAATGTTTCTTTATCACTCTACAGATAAGTTTTTAAGCTGTTTTTCAGTATTTGTTTTTTTCACTCCGCCGGACAGTTTCTGACGCCCGTCTATGTGATCGCTACAACTATATGACTGGAAAGAAGTGGGGAGATAGTTTCGGAAAACGTGCGCATAGATGGCTCTTTTAGCGTAGTACGGGGAAGGCTTATAGGTGACTCTGGCATGAGAGGATCTTAGCACGAGAACCACAAAGCGAATGTAAAACTTAATTGCAACTATTGCAAAAATGTTTTTGCTCAACAATTCCAATTACAGTGACTTGAGGATAAGGTATTCAATTTTCAAGGGTATTCAAAGGTAGGCTATTCTACTAGAGTGGAGCACATCACGAGCTGATTTTTGGGATCCCAAAACGTAAGTGGAGGGATACCTATGACGTCGCAAAAGTTGTCCGTCCGTCCGTCTGTAAGCACGATAACTCTCGAAGGGAATGAGATATTTTGATGAAACATGGTGTGAGCATTCTTTGGGTCATTAGTAAGGTCGAGTTTGTAGATGGGCCCTGTAGCCCTACATTTAGGGGTGGGGGAGGGGGTTCAAATTAAGGGACAAGCAAAATATTTTTAAACAGCTAATGTGATAGTCAATTATGGGGTAAGAAGGCATGCTGAACACGAATATGAAAACCATTTTCTCGCCGGACAAGTAGTTCACCCGGAATCCGGCCAAAACCGGAAAGCTTGTAAAAAGTAAAAGTTTTATTTGAAGTCGATTAGATGTTGGATCTAGGGGTAAGAAGGCATGCTGAACACGAATATAAAAACCATTTTCTCGCCGGACAAGTAGTTCGCCTGGAATCCGGCCAAAACCGGAAAGTTTGTTAGAAGTAAAATTTTTGTCTGAAGTTGATTAGATGTTCGATGTAGGGGTACGAAGGTATGCTGAACAGTAATACGAAAACTGTTTTCTCGCCATGCAATTAGTTAGCCCGGAATCCGGCCAAAACCGGAAAATTTGTTAAGAGTAAAAGTTTTATTTGAAGTTGATTAGATGATAGATCTATAGGGGTGAGAAAAGATGCTGAATCCGTATGACAATCATTTTTAGCCGGACACGTAGTTCTTCAGGAATCCGGCTGAAACCGGAAAATTTTTTAGAAGTCAAATTTTTCTTTGATATTGGGATGTTGGATGTAGGGGTAAGGAGATACGCTGAATTCGTTTTTGAGCTTTAGTTTTTCGCCGGACAAGTAGTTCTTTAATTTCGCCAAAACCGCAAAATTCACAGAAGTAGGATAGGATCGTTTCGATCGGCTTATAGGGGTAAACATACATGCTGAATCCATATCTGAACTTGGTTTTCTTAATGATTAGCTGTTTGGCCTGGCGAAGATAAAACCTTACTGTCTGGATCAGATATTGGATTTTTGGGATCCCATCGGAACCTTTGGTCTTGTTTTGATTTGGTAACAGCCTGTAGCTCATTTTGTAGCAGTCACAAGTGATTAATAAACCCTGAATTGCTCGGGATAACATTTATATACCCAGCCGATGTTAATCCCTTATTTTATTCCCATGACGTGGTCTTAAATTATTCCGCTTTGAGAGAATGGGGACGTTTTGAGTGGGGACGTTTCGACAGGGGACGTTATGTCGACAACCCCGGATTCCTACCTAGCCCTTGATTCGGAATCGAATCCTTTCATTGTCTCAGGTATGACGTACTATCATAATTAAGAACACACGGATGGAATCCATAGTAGCAAATTATCCCCATCTCCTTTTTGGGATCCCAAAACGTTAGTGACGGATACCTATGACATCGCAAAAGTTGTCCGTCTGTCTGTCCGTCTGTCAGTCTGTCCGTCTGTGCGCACGATAACTCTCGAAGGGATTGAGATATTTTGATGAAACTTGGTGGGAGGATCCTTCGGGTCAAAGTACAAGTCAAGTTCGAAGATGGGCTCTGTAGCTCTATATTTGAGGGTGGGGGAGGGGTTTCAAATTAAGGGGCAAAAAAATATTTTTTTGACGCTGTTTAGATAGTGGATTTAGGGGTAAGGAGACACGCTGAATCCGAATATGAAAGTTATTTTCTCGCCGGACAAGTAGTTCGCCCGGAATCCGGCCAAAACCGGAAAGTTTGTTAAAAGTAAAAGTTGTATTTGAAGTTGATTAGATGTTTGATTTAGGGGTAAGAAGACATGCTGAATACGATGGTGAAACCCATTTTCTTCCCTGACAAGTAGTTCGCCCGGAATCCGGCGAAAACCGGAAAATTTGATAAAAGCAAAATTTGTATTTGAAGTTGATTAGATATTCGATTTAGGGGTAAGTAAAAGTGCTGAACACGATGGTGAAAACCATTTTCTTACCGGACAAATAGTTCGTCCGGAATCCGGCCAAAACCGGAAAATTTGTTAAAAGCAAAATTTGTATTTGAAATTGATTAGATGATAGATTTAAGGGTAAGAAAAAACGCTGAATCTATATATGACAATCATTTTTTAACCGGGCATATAGTTCGTCCGGAATCCGGTTGAAACCGGATTTTTTTTTTTAGAAGTTAAAGTTTTATTTGAAGTTGATTAGATGTTCTTTATAGGGATAAGGAGATACGCTGAACTCGTTTCTGAACTATTTTTTGTTTTTGCTGGGCAAGTAGTTTGCTCGGAATTCGGCCGAAACCGGAAATTTGGCAGAAGTACACCAGGAAGTTTCGATCAGTATCGTCAAATAGATATGGCTTATACAGGTATATCTGAAATTGGTTTTCTCAGATGATTAGCCTGGCGAAGACCGGATTTGGCGAAGACAAGACGTAGTTAATATTACATTTTTGGGATCCCATCGAAAACTTTGGTCTTGTTTCCAACGAACAGCGAAATTAAACAATTTATTGTGGCAGCGCTCGGCTACACTACATAGTACTCCAACAGGCTGACAGAAGCCCGGTGGGAGAAAGGGTGTGACGTGGGAGTGAAATTCGCGCTGGGAGGCCTTGCATACAGAATGACTAATGATGACTAGTCTTGCCTGGCGCTCTCGGGCCTCTGGGGAACAATGTTTTGGAGTAATTATTTGTCGTGAAAACGTCACTGCTAATGTTACGTCCATTTTGAAAGTAGAGAAAAGGTGACTGGTGATAAAGAAACTATGGGAAGAAGGGGTGGTGGGAGGCAAGCAAAACTACTGCGGAAACAGTAAAGAGTTCAGCTACACACTTTGAACAAAGGGGTTGCCCATCCTCGATTTAACTGTACACCAAGGTCCAGGGTGCCCGGCCGAAGCCGCTACCTGACGTCGTAGCTGACTTTCCTTTTTTACATCTTTAGGAGTAGCCTACAAAATTACTAGCGAGGGGTTGCCCACTCAGTTTTTGGGTGCACAGCAGGTGCCCGGTGCCGGCTGGTGCCGACCGGCACTGGACTCTTATATTGAACTTATTAATTCGAAAAGAGGAGCGGCTTTTGGAAACGAGAAAAAAAAACTGACTTTCAGATCCCAAAAATAATTTTGATTTCGGAAGCTAGTACGCCAGCTATCCGGTGCGCTGGTCAGCATGGACGTACTGACTGAACTGTAAACATAAGCACATTCTAAATCGTATTACTAGAGCCTCTGTTCAGTGCATTGAAATTTCAGATGTAAAAATATAAGCTGCCTATTCCCTAGCCTTTTCCGTTAAACTTTAAAGTTTAACCGAAAAAGGCTAGGATATGACAATCTAGTTACCTATCACCTATTTACTTAAATTGGCTTGAAGACCCGCTGAAAATGAGTTACTTCGTTGTTCCGCTATTCACGAATAATCGATTTTCAAATAATAGTGGAATTTCCGTGTGATTTGTGATGCCTCTATGCGCTTGTATTTTTGTTGTATGCCTTACGAGAAAGATTTATGATTTGTTTTGGTTCAGGCACTAAGCAATCGTCACTAATCTCACCACTGCCCACTGAAAAGCCGCATTTGTATCGAGATTAAAATTTCCCGCGTCATAGTAGAATTTACGCTGTGGGGACGACCGGGGATATTCGAAAGATGAGCCTCATAACTAGAGCAGATAGTGGGAAATCCAAAAATCCCTTTGCAGAATCCTAATAATTCAGCGTATCCAGTTAAATGACCCACAAAAAAGTTGGCTTTTCAGTTAAACTTTAACAACTTTCCTTTCTTAGAGGATTCCAAGCGAACTACTTACGTAGCATAAGATAGCATTTACTTAAGCTGAGTCTTGACCTTCCGGAATCTGGGTTCCCAGATTTTCCGAGATTTTTTTGAATTTCTTCTGCGATACTTAAAAATTCCGGAAATCCGGAAGTTCAAAAGCCCCTTTTTCCGGATTATTTTGATATACTTTCGGACCGGTTCATATTCCAGGTGTAATTTACAGAAGACGTCAAAGAATAATCTGGAAGCCCGGATTCCGGAAGTTCCGGGAGGTGAAGACCGGACTTTACAAACACAATTTGACATCTTCGAAATATAGTCAACAGAATAACAGAATCGTAAGACTTCAGCTTTAGGCATTTGAACAGTACAACGGTAATAATGGGAAGAGTAAGAACTTTGTTGGAATTGTATCTTGTTGGAAAAAAACTTTGTTGGAATTTTATCTTTCACCAACAGGTAGCATTCAAACTGGTCGACAACTTTATCAAATTTTCTTTAGCTAATTGCAAAAAAAATCGAGTGTATTTAATTTAATGACAGAAATATTACTGAAAAGGTAGCTGTTCTCGGTGCCAATTTTTTTGTTATCTTTCATTTCTATTCGACTGTTCATTACCAAAACAACGCCAGGGTACAGAAATTTATCAACGACAACAGCTTATGAGATTATACTAGTGGCTGATAGTAACATCCCACCTACTATCGGTTATAGTAGATGGATATTACTGTAGCATCATAGGTATACAGAAACCTTCTTTTTAACAGGTGATTAGCCTAAGTTACGCTAGAGTTAAGCATCAACTACATAAGAACTATGTTTATGAGAACAGCTCCTTAAATATAAACAGTGCAGTTTTGGGCTTGATGGTAGAGTGAAGGTCAAAAATATATATTATGGTGTTTTTATTGGCCTTTAGTTTTATCTAATTTGGCTAATAAGTAGTTATCTTTAGTCACAGCAAGCTGACAGCAAGTGCCTGAATATGGGGAAGTCCAAAGTAAACAAGACCAAAGGTTCCGATGGGATCCCAAAAATTGAATATTTGATCCAGCCAAATAGGTTTTGTCTTCGCCAGATCCAGTCTTCGCCACACTCCTTGAAGATTTTTATTGTTAAACTTTGGAAAAAGATTAAGTCAAACAACTAATCATTAAGAAAACCAAGTTCAAGTATGGATTTAGCACTTGCGTTCGATTATGTCTTTCACTCTTGACTGTATCATTATCATCACAGTTTCAGCCGGATTCCAAACGAAAAATATTTATCCGGCTAAAAAATTATGATAGGTACAACTTTTGTTTTAAAAAAAAATTCCAGTTTCAGTTGGATTCCGACCTAAACACTTGTACGACTAAAAAAATGCTTTTCATATAACTATTCAGCATGTCTTCTTACCCCTAAATCGAACATCTAATCAACTTCAAATAAAACTTTCAATTTGAATAAATTTTCCGGTTTATGCCGGATTCCGGTCGAACTACTCGTCCGGCGAGAAAATGAATTACACCATCGTGTTCAGAATGTCTTCTTACCCCATAATTGACCATAATATTAGCTGTTTCAAAATATTGGACTTGGCCCTTAATTTGTACCCCCTCCCCCACCCCTAAATGTAGGGCTACAGGGCCCGTCTACGAACTCGACCTTACTCTTGACCCAAAGAATCCTCACACCAAGTTTCATCAAAATATCTCATTGCCTTCGAGAGTTATCGTGCTCACAGACAGACGGACGGACGGACAACTTTTGCGATGTTATAGGTATCCCTCCACTTACGTTTTGGGATCCCAAAAAGCCAGTGCCGACTGGTGCCGGCCGGTGCCGAGTCGGGGTGCACAGCAGGTGCCGAGGAGTGGGCAGGCCCTCGATTACTAGTAGCCAGCTTTGTTTCACCAGCCGGCACCTGTTGCTCCGTGACAGAACATTAAAATAAGCATGTTAGACACGAATCGCGTCTTTTTTCGCCACAATGCCCACGACTCAAAATGCCCACTAAAAATGTCAACAACTCAAAATGCCCACGGTTCAAAATGCCCACGACTGGATTATTTGAGGTGTTCAGTCCGTAGTAACTTGAATTAGGGGTGAGTGAGCGGGTTGTCGACATAACGTCCCCATTCGAAGCGTCCCCGTCGATACGCCCCATGACAAAACGTCCCCACGACAAAACGTCTCCACGACAAAACGTCCCCACTCAAAACGTCCCCTGACGAAACGTCCCCATGGAGAAACGTCCCCGGCTATACATTTACATCAGACCGGCATTCTCTCAAAGCGGAATAATTTAAGACCAAGGCATGGGAATAAGCTTGGAATAAGTGATTAAAATCGCCTAGGTATATAAATGTTATCCCGAGCAATGAGGGTTTATTAATCACTGGGCGACTGCTACAAAATGAGCTACAGGCCAACTGAAAAAGCAAAGCCCAATGATCCGAATCCACCTATAAATTTGTTTCATGAAGGTAAGCAAACTAGGACTTGTTTAGCTTTTCTCTTCACCTGTCTCAGAAGGGATGGGACTCGGCCGGCTATTCTCCAATGACACTGATCCAGAATTCTAGGTTTGGAAGGCACTAACCGGCCCGCGCTTAAAGTTTAACCGAAAAGGGCTAGGATAGGACAATCTAGTTACCCATCACTTATTCACTTAATTTGGCTTGAAAACCCGCTGAAAATGAGTTACTTCGTTGTTCCGCTATTCACGAATAATCGATTTTTAAATAGTGGAATTTTCGTGTGATTTGTGGTGCCTCTATGCGCTTGTATTTTTGCTGTATACCTTACGAGAAAGATTTATCATTTTTTTTTTGTTCAGGCACTAAGCAATCTTCACCAGTCTCACCACTGCCAACTGAAAAGCCGCATTTGTGCTGAGATTAAAATTTCCCGCCTCATAGTAGAATTTACGCTGTGGGGACGGCTGGAGATACTCTGAGCCTCATAACTAGAGCAGATAGTGGAAAATCAAAAAATCCCTTTGCAGAATCCAAATAATTCACTGTATCCAATTGTATATTACGGTATTCCGACTCGCGGTCAACCCAACCAAAGGGTTAAGTATCGGAGGTAGTCCACGAGGTTGAAAGTGAACTGATTTCCTCGTGGCTCTTCAGTTAAACTTTAAATACATGTCCACATTAGCAAATTAGTTGCAACGGAGTAAGACTTTAAAGTTTAACTGAAAAGGGATGAGATAGGACAAATTATCGGACACAATGAAGTGGGAACGAAATTCCTCCAATAATCAGTCAGAAAGTATGAAGCGGTATGAAGGAGCACCTGAATTTCCTTTCGTGAAAAAAAACAACAGATTTATAGCTGGACAAAATGATAAATAAAATACAGCTGGATGCGCGTTTCATTTCTTCTGTGAAAAGTGGAGATCTTGCGTTTGGGCAGCAAAATAGCAACAACTTCCGGCATATGGGAGTGAAAACAAGAGCTACGAGGTCATATGGCACTTGTACGAGTAGGTGGTGTAAGAGAGTAGATGAGTGATCATCACAAAATACACCCATCAACCACCCTAGGATCGGACCTAGAAGTAGGAGATCTAGTTTCACTCGAGTCTGAGAGTCTCCGGCATCGCCTTGGATCATCTAGGGAAAATATTTCATCCCACTAGTTTGATCTCGACGAGTGCTACTCGAGTGCTCTACGAGTGCTACACTATTCCCGGTACCCCCCCCCCCCTCAAACTCCCCCTACAGCGGCTGAACCTGGTTCAGACACATAAACAGATCATCCAAAGCATGTTCTCTTACCGGCTATCAAGCTTCAATCAAGTCTGAGGATTTTTCGGCAAACTCCTGTCCCCTCCCCACCGCGCTCAGATCCGGTCCGCACCCTAACATTTGTTACTCTAGTTTCCGAGTTTCAATCCACGCGTTTGACCCCTATGCGAGCCACACAAATTCCGGACTCCCCCTCCAACTTCCTGCAACTGTGGCCTAAAATGACTAGGACACGGACAAGTCACATCTCTAACATCTCCCTCTAGTCCTTCAAGTTTGAGTCGAATCGGACCATATCTGCAAATTTCCGGTTTCCGCTTCTTCCTCCTGCCGTGACCGGATCCGATCCGGACGCCAAATAACAAACTAGGCAGCATAAGCTTGTTACTGTCCAGCTCTCATCCCATCCGGCCCATCCGTTTCGAGATCCGTTTGGTTTGTATGCATGTCACAAAGTTTCCGGACGCCCCCCCTCCTTTTCCCCCTATCATGATTGCCGTCTGCGGTTCGGAGACATATTGTGGATATCAAGGTCATTAATTTTTAACATTCATACAGTTTCACTCGAATCGGACCACCCCTTCGCAACCTACGGAAGTCAGTAATTACCTGATTCCCCTTCCCTTAACTCCCCCAAGATTGATCGGATCCAGGTTTTCCTAGGGCATAGTGTCAGGTCCTTAAGTCTATTTTGTCAGTCACCGGATCCGGTCCGGATTTTAACTGGGTCATCCGGGACATGAGGTCTTTCCACATATCAAGTTTCATGAAGATCCGATCACCCATTCAAAAGTTACGAATACCTCAAGATTCCGGATTCCCCCTCCCTCCACTCCCCCCACGTTGGTAAACTTATGTAAGCGACTATTCTCAAGTCGTTTTCTTCGAGTAGCCTACTTGATATGCCAGCCCAATTTCATCGTCCTAATACATCAGGAAGTACCGCACTCGCGGGATCATCAGCATTCCGGATCCCCCTCCAACTCCCCCCACAGTGCCCGAATCCGGTTCGGTTATGTCAATGATGAACCTAGGACTTGTGTTTCTTGTGTAACTTGTGTTCATCCCGATCCCTCCACTCATAGCGTTTCCCAAGATTTCCGGTTCCTCCCTCCAGCTCCCCCCAAAGTCACCGGATCCGGTCCGGATTTTAGATAGGTCGCCTGAGGCACGAGGTCTTTCCAAATATCAAGTTTCATTAAGATCCCGTTATCCGTTCAAAAGTTATAAATACCTCAAGATTCCGGATTCCCCCTCCCTCCACGATGCTTATATCGGGGAGGTGACTATTTCCAACTTAATTATTTGGGGTCCCTGATATGCGTGCCAAGTTTCATCGTCCTAGCTTATGTGGAAGTGCCCGAACTAGAACAAGTAAATTGCAAGTCAAATAATCTCGATTAGAGTCGGCTGAATAGTTTTGCTTGCCTCCCAACCCTTCCTCCCATAGTTTCTTTATCGCCAGTCACCTTTTCTCTACTTTCAAAATGGACGTAACATTAGAGCAGTGACGTTTTCACGACAAATAATTACTCCAAAACATTGTTCCCCAGAGCGCCAGGCAAGATTAGTCATCATTAGTCATCCTGCTTGCAAGGCCTCCCAGCGCGAATTTCACTCCCACGTCACACCCTTTCTCCCACCGGGCTTCTGTCAGCCTGTTGGAGTACTATGTAGTGTAGCCGAGCGCTGCCACAATAAATTGTTTAATTTCGCTGTTCGTTGGAAAAAAGGAGATGGGGATAATTTGCTACTATGGATTCCATCCGTGTGTTTTTAATTATGATAGTACGTCATACGTGCGACCATGAAAGGATTCGATTCCGAATCAAGGGCTAGGTACGAATCCGAATCCACCATTTCATGCTGAGGATTCGAAAACTTGACTACGCAACTTTCGGCCATCAAACCGGCCTGGGGGGCTTAGATAAATAAACAGGGACTTATTGTCGACAGGCCCCCCCCCTTCTTTGTTATCTCGAACCCCCTCCTTAGTGTTCCCAAAGCTAGCTGGCAGGCCCTTGCCCTTTATGTACTGTAATTATGGACTGAAAACTACTGTAAAAGTTCGCCTTTTTACGTGTAGACTAAAGACAAACGAGTACGACACACGGGCAAGACGGCGTGCGTTCGATTCCTAGTCGCGGCACACAAACCTTTTGCTTTTTTTCTACTAACTCAAAAGTCGAATTCTCGGAAACTCCCCGGAAACTGCAATGGTTGTAACGACCATTGTCGTTACTCAAAAGTCGAATTCTCGTTTGCTCAAAAGTCGAATTCTCGGAAACTGCCCGGAAACTGCAGTGGTCATAACGACCATTTTTCTTTCTCTCAATATCGACTCAGGGTACATTCTTGATATGTCAGCTAGCTCCCCGAGTCAAGTTTGAGTCAAGTTTTCTGTTCCTTTAATGCAGAATTTTCTGGTCTAAAGTTGAATTCGGACACGCTCTTGATTTTCAGTTCCATGTCTGTTCATTCGGGAGTACCTTTATCGTCCAGTCCATTGATAGAAATTGTTGATTGTTTATAAGCAAAGCATGTCTTGCAATTAAGTTTTACATTCGCTTTGTGGTTCTCGTGCTAAGATCCTCTCATGCCAGAGTCACCTATAAGCCTTCCCCGTACTACGCTAAAAGAGCCATCTATGCGCACGTTTTCCGAAACTATCTCTCCACTTCTTTCCAGTCATATAGTTGTAGCTATCACATAGACGGGCGTCAGAAACTGTCCGGCGGAGTGAAAAAACAAACACTGAAAAACAGCTTAAAAACTTATTTGTAGAGTGATAAAGAAACATTACAAACGGCAAACATTCACAAATCATCAATAAGTGAAGTAACTCTGAAATCACATGAAAGTTTCAACAGCTGAGGTTACTCTCTCTGCATACAATCTGTACCAGCTCGTCGCCAGTATCGAATGTTGTGACGTGTACACATGGCGCACGGTACCGCCGAAGCTCATGGCGGCCGGAGGTGTCGTGGACTGTAGACGCATCGTGACCAATATTTCTCATGGCCACCAGCGTGGACGTCTAGTCTATTGGGCTGGTAGACAAATAATGACATGAGGCTTGAGCCCAGACTGGCTGAATAGAACATAATTCCAACTTACCTATACCAGAATTTGGCTTTGAACACAAGGCTCCCATTGTAGCCTGAACAAGTCTTCGCTAAAGAGTAGGTTCTTTGATGAATGAATGAATTGCAACTCCTCAAAAACTGAAGGACTTTCTTCCTTCAATGAACCAGATACCCTGTGGAAGGAAGATTTTAAACTGTTTGCCAGGTTTGCGAGTTTCTGGCTGAAAGAGGGTAAAAATCCCGATATCCAATAAAAATCCTTAAAAATTGTAAGAGAGTGACTTTCTTGAATTTCTGTATGTTCAAGCTAGTCATATGTTTTTGTACGATATGGTGTAGCAAATGATTATAAATCAATTTTCTAGTATATCTTTCATTTATTTTATTTTAGGATTTTTTCTTCCACTGCGTAGCCCAGGCACGAAAAACGAGTCGATTCAAAATTGGACCCGCATGCGAACTTCCTTTGCTTCCTACCTAGTTTCCTCTGAAGCTCTGTCCAGGCTCTGTCTAAGTTAGATTTGGTTAAAATCCTGGCTGTGGTGAGTTGTACAGTCCAAATCAAGAGTTGCATTTTTGCAGATACCAATGCTGAATGCCAGAAGCGTGGTATCTGATACCATGGCATGGTCAAAAGAAGATTTTCAGTCACCATGGTATCTGGCAAGGTACCATGGTATCAGCGTGGTATGTGATATTCAGACATACCACAGTAACTGCAAAAAAGACTTTAGTCTTAGACAGTGGTATCAGATACCACTGTCTAATTACCAGAAGTCTTTTTATCTTTATGTCTAAAGATAAAGATATCAGATACCACGTTAACTACAGAAATGACTAATTGCAGGTCCAGTTACCGCAAAAATGCAACTAAGGTTTCTTGTGTCTATAGTGGATTACCACAAGCCAAAGTGTAGCTGCACTCAAGACACTAGTTGCGTTTTTGCATAGGCTATACCATGGTATCTGTTACCAAAGTAACTGGATCTGCAATTAGTTGTTTTTGCGGTTACCATGGTATCTGATATACGGTTGCTGTGCAGAACGACAATCACCGAAATTGCACTTTTTGAAGTCATCCCAAAAGAAAAACTGATATCCAGTCACATCACTAAGTGCCAAACTTCTTTCCCAACAATTTGACAAAAATTTGTGAAAGTGAGATGACCTTTTCAGATACCAGGATCAGTTACCACGGTATCAGATACCACAATAACTGGCCAGATACCACAATAACTGCAAAAATGCCTTTTGACTATGGTATCAGATGCCATGGTAACTGCAAAAACGACTTTAAACCGTGGTATCAGATACCACGGTATCTGCAAAAACGCAATTATTAAGAGTGAAAGAAGTTTTGAAACGTCAGATATTCTGTCAGAGAAAAGCTCACAACTGGCCAGAGCCAACCTCAGTAAGAATAGTCCAGCTCTTATTCAGATTCTGTTACAGGTGCTTTTTAAAGCCTATATTGAGTATTGTTACGGCTGGATCAACACTGAAATCATCCAATTACTGTACTAACTCAGTCTATACCACTGTTGTAGTTTCCCACCTTGGAGGCTTCCTTTGATCTGGCTGTCAAGTAATCTCCTGAATCTGAGGTTGATCAAGATAACCTGCTATCTGTGGGATTTCTGCCAATCTGGCTCAGATCTGGCTGCTCTGATCCTCGTTTTTGTTGCACGTTTTAGGTCTACTTCTCTGCCGCTTCCGGGCTGACTCTTTTTTGCACTGAGCAGAAGCTAAGAAGTGCTGCAGCAGCAATCCAGCATCATTATTGCAACAAAAACGAGGCTCTGGACTTCCCCTGAGCAGGAGATTTGCCTCAATTTTGCAGTGGTATGATCTCCTACGTCTGCCATACCTCCCAGAATAGAGGTTTGGCAGTTCTAGGAGATCACAGGACTGATCGGATGACTGCAAAACTGAGGCAAACCTCCTGCTCATGAGAATACCAGAGCAGCCAGATTGGCAGAAACCTCACAGATAGTAGGTTATGTAGACACTAGGACAAACCTCTGATTCAGGAGATTACTTGACAGCCAGATTAGAGGAAACCTCCCAGGTAGGAAACTACAACAGTGGCCAGATCAGGAGATACCTCCAGGGTAGGAGACTGCAACAGTGGTAGAGACTGTACTAACTGATCACATTTTAGCCTGTTAGACCTTGATCTAGGTTACCAACAGGTAGGCAATCCAGCATTTGAAGCATTTGGCAGAAGGTATTGCGAAAATCAGAGGTTTGTAGTTAGCTTAACTAAATTTCAGCCTCATCAGAATGGTGACCAAAGAAATGCTGCTTAAGCCCAAGCCGACTGGGAAACATAACTGAAGTTTTTTTTTTTTTTTTTACCAAGATGAGGTTTTGGTTTTACTTCTTCCTGTCTAGTTTTAATTAAGTTAAGGAATGCAAATATTTAATCCGGTTTTATACTGATATGATGTAGTGTATATGGTGGTGTAGGCTATAGCGGGCGAGCATGTTATTGGCTACTGCTTTGTGGGTGTTAATGCACCGAGTCTTTTCGAAGGCGATACTCAGTTCGTAGGTCAATAACTAAGCACATATATTTCGTATCTACTTACTACTTACAGTGGAGTTGGGTTACAACACTGAACACTGAACTTGTTTCTTAGCTCGGGGCTCCACTGAGCTCCCGGCTGAACCGAACTGAACTGGCTCAGAACTGAACTGAACTCGCTCCGAACTGAACTAGCTTCCAACCGGGGAATCCGTCCTTTTATAGGGTCCCGACCTCGAGTCTAGCTTCTTTCAACTTACTTCACCCAATAGGGTTGCCTTTCCTTCCTTTTTCAGCCACTCCCGTTTCGTCGATGACTTTGTGGCCAACGGGATTAGTTTATCCTAGGTCCTAGTTTTCCTCATTGGAGAAAGGGTAACAATCTTTTTCTGTCTTGAGAAAAGCGTGGGCGTTAGAGCTTGTCGGGAAATAGAGAGAGTTGAGGATAGAGCTTAGTAAGTTTCTGATCAGAATATTTGTTTTATCTTGCATGTATCCTTACACTGAGTATAGCTAAGCAAACCCTTCTAGCTGAGCAAACCCTTCATAAACCATGCTTGCAGTTATGACTTACTTTTTGCAGAAATAAAGGAATCTGGAATGTCGGGACTGAAGCAGTTGTTCGGTGCTGTGAAGAATATCCAGGTGAACAGCCTCCAAGTAGCAAGGAACATAACCACATCCAGGTGCAATCTTTGCAGTGGATTTGACAATGATAAGAAAAAAGGCACAGAATTCAGCCTTTGGAAAGCTGATGTGAACAACCAAGAAAAGCCAACAATCAATGTTCCTCACCCATTAGAAAGGGCTTTAAAGGTTTTTGGAGTAATGAAGAAAGATGAAAAAGACAACATAGACCCAGATATTCCTCGGTTTTGTGATGTAGTCGTCATTGGAGGAGGCATTGTTGGGTCCTCAGTTGCCTATTGGCTCAAAGAAAGTGTTCCTGATGGTCTTGAAGTGGTTGTTGTTGACAAAGACTTGACATTCTCAAAAGCATCTACAACCCTTTCTGTTGGTGGTATTCGGCAGCAGTTTAGCATCCCAGAAAATATTCAGATGTCCCTCTTTGGTGCAGAGTTTTTGAGAAATGCCAATCGACTCCTGAACTGTGAAGATAGTGATCCTCCTGATGTGCAGTTCCACCCTCATGGCTATCTCATGTTGGCATCCGAAATGGGAGCTGAGCAACTCATGGACAATGTGAAAGTACAGAATGACTTTGGTGCAAAAGTAGCACTGCTTACTTCTGGTCAGCTGAAGAACAGGTTTCCTTGGATAAACACAGATGGCATTGCATGTGGTGCATATGGGTTGGAAAATGAAGGATGGTAAGTGTCTGGGTCCCTTTTCCCTGGATAGTCTGAAGAAGTGAAGTATACATAGGAGGTGGTGACCCAGTCCTAATCAGGATGATAACCAACTGTTCTTATGAGGCCTTGAGGCGAACTAGGACACTTGGACTCACCTGTAGTTGTGGTTGTGTAGAAGCCGTCATCCTTGTGCAGTCTTTCTTTTTTTTTGGGGGGGGGGGGGGGGTGATTAGAGAGCAGATGGCCAGTCTTTAGAAATTTCTAGTAGCTTTACCCAAGTGAAACTAATTATTTCACCGCAGTTCGAAAGGGTTTACATTGTAAGGTATTTTGAACGGTATTTACTGACGTTTTAAGTATTTGCAAACAATAAGCATTGTATTGGATTTTCTGGAAAAAGTATTGGGCTGCCCAGCCATCAACCCAGAATGCCAAACGGGCAGACCCCAGGCTCAGGCGGATTTCTGAAATTGGGTTCAGCCTTTTCTGCCAAGAACGTTCACTACTAAACACAAACAGTGCTCTCCATATCCTAATATCAATGTCAACCACACCACTTGGGCCACAACAATTATTGCGTAAGGAATTGAGGACAAGAGGCCACCAGCGGTTAGTGTAGCTGTCCAGCCATCAACGATCGCAACGATCCTATGTTTGTCTAGGCCTTTATACTATATTAGCTGTCAAGGATTAATGTAGCTGTCAGTTGCTTGCAACGATCCAAGGTTTGTGTAAACCTGTATACTATATTAGCCACACTGTTTGTAATGTTTTGTAACAGTCATCTGTATATCCTTACCTAGACCATAGAACCTCTTGTGCCTTCAGAGGCGCCTAGAGCATCTAAAAAGAGTCTCCAATCGTCTCTAAAGTATCGGTTGCGACGATATCTGCCCAGCCAGGCTTTAAAGATGCATGGAGTGACGCAGGTCGTTGTTGTAGGTACGACGGAGTGTATTTTCGGGTCTTCGTCTGCGGCGGATGCAAAAGAATGTTAACTTGGAGATTCTGGAATCGTCCGTGCGCAGGACATGTTCGAGGTAACTCAATCCTCGCCTTCGTATGGTCTCGATGAGGGAAGTTTGGCCTGTGATGCTTCATATGTGCTCGTTCGGCTTCCTCTGGATCCAGGGTGCCAGGTAGTCTTGTAGTAGTCCAAGTTAACCGTAGGCTATATGATTTGATTGTATCACCTTGTGCTGTGTTCATTTGTATTTCTTTTTGATAGGTTTGACCCCTGGTCTCTCTTGTCTGCCCTTCGAAGAAAAAATCAGTTCTTCGGAACAGAATACGTCGAAGGTGAAGTGGTCGGAGTGGAAGATTTTAACCATGGCCTGTTCAGGATAGGGCAAGAGATCACTGAACCCCGGTCACCCAGAGAGCTCAGGGTATGTTAAAGCCATTTCTATAGGTTTTAACGACACAGTGTTTGTAGATCTCAAGACTGAATCCCCTCCTCGTTCCCGCGTTTGAAACCATTTAAACATTTTACTACGAAAGTAGGGAGACAGACGCGACTAGGAGACAACGAAACAAACTTTATTTCTTACAATGAAATATTGTAGCAGAGCAACATTTATGTTGACAGACGCGGCTAGGAGACAACGAAACAAACTTTATTTCTTACAATGAAATATTGTAGCAGAGCAACATTTATGTTGCTCGTCACAAGCTAGTCTAGCCTAGATGTCTCTGAGGAAGGAGGTATAATAATCCGTCCATCCAGAATGAATTACGATGTGCAAGTTTCATCCAAGGGTATCTGTCGTAATTCACTAGGACTTGAGGAGTAAATGGTGCCGATTTAACTGCACGTCCAGTTTTCTGAAATAGAAACATGTAGCTGGATGTCTTCTTGTGTTACCAGTACTGGCCAGAACTGTTTTGTCCCAAAAACAGCTAGGCGTAAGAAAGTTTCTTTTTCAGTCGGCTAGCCGTAGCGACATTTTGCGACGCGATTCGATCCGTGTGCGCGTGCGCGTGCGGCACAGGTGTTTCAAGCTAGACTTTCGTACAAGGCGGTATCCCCTCTGCTTTGCGGATTCCGGTAGTGGCTGTAAATTTCTGCATTGGGTGGAGGGAACAGGGGAGGTGGATTTGAAACTAGAACTTGGACTTACTTAACTTACGGCTCCTGCCGGAATGAACTTGCAGCGTAGAGAGAATTAGAGCTGGTCTTTGACAGCTGCCGCCACTGGACATGGTCTAGCGCCATCGTTAGAGCGTCCGAGGAGTCGATGCCACTCTTGAGTAGCAACATCTTTCCATCTGGTGGATTGTAAAAAAAAAATTAATTTAATTTCAATTTATTTCCAAAATTCCTTCACGGGCAAGCCGAACATTGGATTTTTCGTCGTAAATATAATAACATCAGCATTTTTGTCATAATTTTGTCGTAAATAATAAACTTATATACAATTTGAATCACTGTAGTGATCATTTGCAATTACACTTATATCAGAACTGAAAATCAAATAACTATAACATAAACAATAGTTACGACGAATTATGGATTTCGACGAATGACGTCACATTACACATATATCGAAACTAGGAGTCGAACAATTATAAAATAAGCAAGAATTACGATGAGTTATACATTTCGACGAATGACGGTACGAAGCTTTTTTTGTATCGGTCATGAAATGCAGAAACAGGATGTAACTTAGGAATGGGCTGCGAAACCATTCGCGCAGGTCTGGGTCTAACGGGTTCGAACTTGGGCGGGAACATGTCTTCTCAAGCGTCTTAACTCCAAATTTAAGGCACATTTTTCCCCGACGTTGGGCCAAAGATTCCAGCTTGAAACTCCGAAGAAGCTCAATGTATGGCACCTTTGGCGATTTGGAAGTAACAAGGAGGGCTCGAAATTGCAACCTCTCCAACGAATTCGACTGATCCCGTGTCAAACCGAAGTGCCATGCCTGACAACAATATTCTAAAGTGGGGCGGATACTTTAGAAGATTGTCTGCCTCTTGGGTGTCTCCAGCCATGGCCGGTTGGTTTGGTTGAAGTCGTGGATAACGCTTACTGGTGTTGTAACTGGAAAACGTAGCATATGGCCGTACGAGCGGATGCCTGGTGTAAGCCGGAACAGATCTCGCAAATGTTCGACTTGAGAGTTGAAAGGGTGCGGTGTGAATTATTTCCGGTGGCACCGGAACTTTGCGGTGGCACGCAAACGCTCGTTCTCTGGGCAAGTAGCTTCACATCGATTTTCATTTTAGGTAAAAACCAAGAATGGGGACGTCTACCCGTTGAGGTTTGCCGTAGCCGTCATTTGCGCTGGTCATGGCTCCGGAGATGTAGCGAAGATGATGGGTATTGGAGGAGGAGAGGGCATGTTCGTCGTCCCCGTTCCTGTTGAACCCAGGTTAGAACCCAAACATATTGCACAGCACAGCATTGGTATATATTCATTTTTTATTTATTAAAATCAAGAGACGACTGACTATGGTTTAAAAATAAAAAATAAATAACGAACACTGGTATAGATACAAAAACAAAGAAGAAAAAATTTACGTACATAAATCTGGAGAGAACCCACAATATAGTAGGTTACCCCACGACAGCCAAATCGGCAAACTCTGTCGCATATGGAAACTCGTCATCACCAGAAGGAGAGGATTCTCTGCGCGCAAAATTCGTGTCTGAAGCGATAGAGCAGATGCCCGCCTCACTTCACCGAAAGATGAAAGACAACCAACAAACATCCCAGAAGTACCACGATTCCAAGAGAACCCGTCTTCCAAAATAAAAAAAACAACACTATGAAGCTAATCATGTTCTTATGAGTGAAAAAGTGAACCTTGAACCTTTCGGCCGAGTTTGCGTTGCGTGACTGGCAAAACTCGGCACGGCCGAAAAAGTGCTAAAAAGACTTAAGAAAAAAGAAACAATGACGAAAGGCGAGGATCGGAGATAATATTAAAGGCAGAATAAGTAAAAAAGGATCCTTCAAAGACGGAATGGTCGTGTATCGTCGCTTTACGACAAAATCCTTTGCTAAGGAATGTTGAGTATACCCCCCCCCCCCCCCGCCCCCAGCCATAGAAAAGATACCGAATAATCGCAATTTAAAAAAAAAATATGTACTGCATGGGATTTACCAAAAAACAGCGGAGTTTGTGTGTGTGTGTGGGGCGGGGGTTCATAATTTTACAGTGGCGACCCAGAAATTAATAAATCTTTTATTCTTTCAGGAAGCGGTATGTCTACTGTGTGCATGCCGAAAATGGACCAGGCCTTGATTGTCCTCTAGTCGTTGACCCTTCAGGTTTATATTTCAGGTAGTTATTGAGATTTTTTCGCTAGCTTGCTTATCTAGTCATAGCCCGGGTATGGACACAAAGCAATGTTCAAATAGGTGTAATAAGCTGTGTAGCGCTATACGTGACGTTTGTCTGTGCCTTGTTACACACCCTTGTTCCTGTAAAGGTTCCTGTACCTGCGACGGTCAAGTGTTGCCAAACTGATACAATTTTTCGAGCTTCTAAAGGTCGGAAAAAGTGTTCTTAGTACTACTACCGGTACACAAGTACAATTTGACGAACATTATGTTGTGCAAACTACGAAGTTAGCGTATGGACAGCAGTGTAGGTAGGTAGGTAGGTACTTTATTTGTGATTGAACTTCAAATTCCATCAACGTTGAACTTTTGTGCATCCCGTGGCAACGCTGGCGAAGTTCCACCTCGGCCCGCTGGCAGAGCCCAACGAAGCGATCTGATTGGCTCTGCATAAGACAAAAAAGAAACAAGTTCTGTTCTCCTTATGCAGCTTATTACAGCGCATCTCGAGCAAACGACAAAACTGTATACCCCGTACTACACCTATTTGAACAACGTTGAAGTGCCGCGTTACGCATTTTAACTTTAAACCCAGATCTTTAATTACAAAGATAAATATTAGGTGTATTATTATGTAGCCTATAATATAGACATAGGCTGTTATTCCGCCAGAATGACGAGACAGACAAAGAAATAAATACAGAGAGGTTGTTGTGCACTTACGATTGAGATCCAGGCGTTTCCTAAATCCTACTCGAAGTTACCAGTCGTAGCTTCTTGTAGAGGGTTGGAAGGATCGGTCGACTGTTGATCCGCGATGGCAACGATTGAGTTCCGAGGCCCGGGATTGGCCGATGGATATGAGTTGGCTCCTCCTTTGGGAGGAGTCAAGTATGAACGAGCGACAGGCTTCCCACCTTGGAGAAGGGTTTTCCACCCTGTTGAGCTTCGTGCAAACACAGTCTGATAAGATTTTGTATGCGAAATTGCGTGACTGCGTGACCATTCGCATGCGATGCGTCTAAATTTCACAGCGAAGGAGGAAATTCGTATCCGATTGCCAAAATCGGACTTGAAGTTTAACTGAAAAGCCAACTCATTTTTGCATCATTAATTTAATACACTGAATTATTTGGATTATGTTAAAGCCGTCCCCACAACGCAAAGTTCTACTACGACGCGGAAAATTTGAATCTCAACACAAACGCGGTTTTTCATCAGTGCGTCACTTACTAAAGGCTTAAGTCTGCGACCCTCCTTCTAAACAAAACGTTGTTCGAATGGAGACTCCACAACACACCAAACTGTAGAACATGTCATCAGGTGGAAGAGGATGTGCAACATGTGTTATTCGACTGCAAAGGCCACAACCGAACAACCAAAATGCCTCGCGTCGGAAATTAAAGATACAACCGTCTTTAAGCGCTATCAACCTAGCACCACTTCGGAAGTCGGAGCAGAAAGAACTTTTTTATCATATTGTCAAGATCTTACAGGCAAAGGAAGTCAGCTAGATCCCGTTTGATCCAGGCAGAGATACGCCCAACGAAGAAAGAAAGTGCAGACGACGCAGGCCACCGAGCCAAGAAGAGAGGCCGAAAGGGAACGACGCCTTCGTCGCTTCCAATGGCTTGATGATTTGGATGATGATTTTCAATGACCGTAGTGAGCTTGGTGAACACTGTGGCTCAAACGTATATGGGCGAATGCCAAGCACCTCGCCGTCACTTTCACCTGTCTCCCAATGGACTTCATTTTAACTGACAATCTGCCATTTTATATCTATTTTTTGTAATCCATTTTCGTCAAGCATGCAACACAGGTACAGGCGCATAGAGGTACCACAAATCCGACAGGGAAAATCAACTGTACGAAAATCGGTTATTCGTGAATGGTGGAGCAACGAAGTAACGCATTTGCATCGGGTCTTCAAGCCTATTTAAGTGAAAAAGTAATTGGTAACTAGATTGTCTTATCTCAGCCCATTTTGGTTCAACTTTAACGATTAATAGGAGGTTGGGGCCCATCATTTGTGCCGTGACTTCGCACTTTACGTGTTCCCCTCCTCTTTTAGACGAGAAGGCCTCGGTGGACATTATCTAGTCGGTTCTTCACCAGAGGAAGGTGATGAGCCCCCAACTGATAACCTTGATGTGGATGATGATTACTTCAAGGAAAAGCTCTGGCCAAAGTTGGCTGAAAGAGTGCCCGCTTTTAACTCACTGAAGGTATGTTTCCTTTCCTGAGCGTACTTTTTAAAGCCATTATCAATCAATCAGTCAATCATTTATTCTTCAAAGAATAGCTCTCAATGGGAATGAACATTTCCGAACATTTGTTTTCTCGTCAAATAATCGATATAGAATGAATTCAAAAATTGTCAGACACTTTGGTAATAATGTTTATGCAGATCCCGTTGTATCGGATACCGCGGTCAAAAGGTTTTTGCAGTCACCGAGTCCCGATTGTAGTAAGTAACCGTTGAAAAATCATCTCACTTTCATCATCATCAATGCAAGAGCCTAGGTTTTTGTCAAATTCGTGGAAAGAAGTTTGGCACTAGTGATGTGAGTGAGTATAAGCCTTACCGAAGATGCGGTTAATGCTGAATCGATCAATAGTTTCAAGTGCATTGTTGATGGGATTTTTAACTCCGATCAGTTCGACTACTCAAAATTTCTTAGAGTTATTTAGAGGCGAAAGCCTTTTCTCTTGCTTTGTATTATTATTATTATATAACACCAGTACACTATGCAGTCCCATGATATCAGTCCTATCCTACCCAGCGCCAAAATTTTCTGGTATTGCCCTGATGTTAAAAGAAAAAAGTTCCAACCGGGCGTTATCAAAATAAATAACGCCCGGGCGTTATTTATTTTGATAACGCCCGGCCAGCCATGCCATATCAAGTGAAAACGCACGGTTGGAATTTTTTTCTTTTAACATCAGGGGAATACCAGAAAATTAAAACAAATGTACTAGTGTTATAATCATTATCGCCCTTGCTTTTCTTCGGGCGATAGCGGAAAATTTGGCCCTTGGGCAGCATGATAGGCAGATATCACCCTCGCTGCGCTCGGGCGATATCAGCCTATCATGCCACCCGCGGGCCAAATTTTTCCGCTATCACCCTCAGCAAGGGCGATAATATATAAAGTATTTCTTTTGGGGTGACTTCTAGAAGTGCAAATTCGGCGATTGTTGTTTTTGCAAAGCAACCGTTTTATCAGATACCATGGTATCTGAAAAACGCAACTAATACAAAAATAAGAACCATGTCATTTAAGATTTTATTATAAGGGGTTGATTTAGCCGCTTGGCGGCATTTCTGTCTGCGGAGGATGTTAAGATGTTTTGCAGTGTGAAAGTATTTCCCCTAAGGGGAAATGTTTTCTTGAATTTAAATTAACAAAGAGGATTGTCTTTTCAATAATTAAAACTTAAAACCATGATACCATGGTATATATTATAATTGGTATGTATTATAATTAAAGCTTAAAACTGCGAGTTGAGAAGTTTCGAAAGGACGTCGGAAAATGGAGCTTTAAAAACAGAATTGTTGAATACTGGAATCATCTCCCTGAAAGTCTCGTAAAGGCCGAAAACATTAATCATTTCAAATCTGGTTTAGATCGTCACCTGGCCGAAATTCAGTTTAGTGTACGAAGTGTCTAGAGAAATTTGTAGAGGCGAAAGCCTTTTTGTTGCAATTATATTATTATTATTATTAATAAGTATTATAATAAAATGCGCAAAAAGGATAGTGGTCTCGAAGTAGCTTTTCGAAAACAATGACCTTGCCGGAAAACAATGAAGTTGTAAACCTGTAACTAAGATTGCGAGATTGACATCTTTTTCACATGCAACTATATCCCCCACACAGCTAGATCCTAATAGATAAACTCCGAGTCAACTTATTCCTCCCAACCACTGTATTCATTCATTCATTCATTCATTTATTTGATTCCTTCAAAACTGAAGAGTATATAAAAAAAGAGAACATCATGTCACAAACACATCAGAGATAGTACACAAACAATTAACTGGCCGTTAAAACAAGCTATCATACTAAATCTACAATAAAATACAAATGATAACACAAAATAAAATAAAAAAATAAACTAATCAGGGCACTTTTTTAGTGAAGAAAGGAAAAAGGTTGTGATGGACAAGAATGTTTTCAGCCTTTTTATGAAAGTTCTGAATTTTTCTGTTTAGAGTTTCCAGAGGATTCTTCACTTTAAAATTGGAAGTTAGATGAGAATTACTCGCAGAGATAGGGAAACCAAGAAGGAATTTTGAAAATTTGTAATAAGTAACTTTTAACGCAGAAAGTTCAGAAGGACGGAAAGAAGAAAAGAAAGCAGACGGAAAAAGAATATGAGGAAGTGCAACAGCCGTATAAATCGAACCGAGAACATCTCTGCGATACATACCCCGTAAACGAATAACAGCACCAAATGCTCTTCTTATTTTGTCTTGCACATGTTGAATAAGGATAAGTTTCCAATCCCTGGTATTGGAAGAATAAGGGATTCCAAGATACGTAACTTTCTCAACAGGGCTGAAAACAATCCCCCCACCACAATCCAGAGGGGCATTCAGTGTCGGCAAACTACTAATCACAAAATAATTACATTTTTCAGAACTAATTATTAGACCCTTCTTCCCCAGTTTAGACACTAGAATGTTAAAATTTTCAATTAACTTTTCCTTTGACCGACTTAAAATAATAATATCATCAGCATAAGCTAAAAACGTTACATCACGCGCAAAATGAATCAAAGAAGTTTTAAGCGACCGAAGACAGTCTGCCAAACATGCATTACAAATATATGGAGATAAAATTCCACCTTGTCTAA
This sequence comes from Branchinecta lindahli, assembly GCA_023053555.1. Taxonomy (NCBI): domain Eukaryota; kingdom Metazoa; phylum Arthropoda; class Branchiopoda; order Anostraca; family Branchinectidae; genus Branchinecta; species Branchinecta lindahli. The sequence continues at coordinate 1,076,872 of JAKZAO010000006.1, read as the reverse complement.
CGCCTTTTCCCACTGAAATTAAATTGGACAGAATTTTTGGGGAACGAAGTGCCACTTGAACGTTAAGTCCATTGTACCACGACCTTAAAACACGCACAACAGAACGAGGAATACCATTGTACACAAGTGATAAAAGAGCAGCCGCATGAGAAACGTTGTCAAAAGCACCTTTTATGTCTATCAGAAGCGTATACAGCGGTTGTCCACACGCTCGTGCATCATTGATTAAAGTGGAAAAAGTAGCGTGCGCATGATCGCAACCCATACCCCTTTGAAATCCAACCTGGTTTAACCCAGCATCAAGGCCTTCAAACATATTTTTAAAACAGATTTCAAAAAGTTTACTGATAATACAACCCTTGGTTATTGGCCGATAAGAACCACAGGATTTTAAATCCTTCTTTCCATTTTTATGGCACTTGCAGCCTCTGGCTCAAGTGCCATATACCGATCGCAATTCCGTCCGTCGGTCGGTCGGTCGGTCGGTCCGAATTTTTTTGTCCCACATGTTCGAGTTAGGGTACTTCCAGATGTGTTAGGACGATGAAACTTGGCAGGAAAATCAGGGACCCGACCAAACTAACCTGGAAATAATCAGTTTCCCGATCCGACCATCTGGGGGGGAGTGGTGGGCCGGGGAATTCTGAGAATTAAGTAGTTTTTTTCACACTTTTTCGAGTTGGGGTACTTCCAGATGTGCTAGGACGATGAAACTTGGCAGGAGCATCACGGACCCGACCGGGCTAACCTGGACATAATCAGTTTCCCAATCCGACCACCTGGGGGGGAGTGGAGGGCTGGGGAATCCGGAAAACTGGAGTAGTGTGTAACTTTCGAACGGGTGATCGGATTGGAATGAAACTTAATAACTGAATAAATGGTATACCTCTGATGTCCCATTTGAAGTCCGGACCGGATTCGACAGCTATGGGGGAGTTGGGGGGGGAGACCGGAAATCTCGAGAAACGGTTAGAATGGAGGGATTGGAGTGAAACTTGCTGGGAAGAACAAGCATCTGCTCCAGATAAATCATTTATACATTTGGACTGGATCCGGACACTAGGGGGGGGTGGGGTGGAGGGGAGTTTCCCGGAATTCCGGTAATGGCGGTTTTGGGGATTTTCACGACGAACCTTGGGAGGCGAATCATGGACCCGATCAAAATGACTTATAAATAAAAATTTACATGATCCGATAGTCGTGGGGGGAGTAGCGGGAGGGGGAATCCGGAATACTGAGTCATGCGTAACTTTGGAACGGTTGATCGGATTTGAGTGAAATTTGATAATTGATCAGAGGACATGTCTCTGGTGAGCTTTGTCATGTCCGGACCGGATTCGACAACAATGGGGGGGGGGGGGAATACGTGACCGGCTCAGACTGGGGAGATCGGGATGGAACTTTGTGGGAATAATAAAGAGATGCTCTGGATAAATCACTTACAGATCCGGATTGGCTCCGGCGACTGTGGGGGAGTTTGAGGGGGGGGGTCCGGAATTCCGGTGATCGCGATTTAAGGTACTTCCAGATGTGCTAGGACGATGGAACTGGGCTGAAATGTTAGAGATTCGATAAGATTGGCTCAGAAATCGCCACTTTCAAAATCCGACATTCCTTAAAGTACCAATCTTGACCGTAAATTTTGAAAAATACTTTTAAGCAAATTATACATTTTCATTATCCCCATGAGCCCATTATCATTTTTGCCTCAAGGGTTTTGCTTACAAATGAAGTTCTAGCTCCCTTAAAGTGTGAATCTGAACCGCAAGGTCGAAAACTACTTTTTTTTATCAAACGATACATCTCAACCCATGATCATTTGTGCTACAAGGGTTTTGCTTAAAAATTTATGTTATCACCCTTAAAGTGCACATTTTAACCGAAAAGTGAAAAAAAAACTTTTTACCAAACGGTATATATCAATGATCCCTAAGGGCCTGTGATCGTTTTGTCTCAATAGTTTTTCTTACAGATGAATTTCTAGCACCTATAAAGTGCGTATCATAACAGCCAAGTTCTAAAACAAAATACGTTTTCTCTAGCTCCCTTAAAGTGCGCATCTGAACCGCAAAGGTAACCTTAAAAGTACTTTTGATCAAACACTACATCTCAACCCATGCAAGTGCCATATGAGCTTACAGCTCTTGTTTAAAATAGGGGAGATCAAACCAATTTTAAAAGATGAGGGAACACGACCCACCGATAAAAATTAAGTTAAAGAAAGCAAGAAGAGTTAAAAGGAATGTTGGGGATACAAACTTGAGATGGTTTGAAAAAAGCCCATCACGGTCAGGCGATGATTGGAACTTCAATTTTTTTTGGGCCAAAAGTAAATCTTGATGTACAAGTACGTGGTCAGACGGAAAATCACTTAATATAGAGTCTAGCTCAGCTACGTCAGAGGGCAAATCATTAGAAGAAGACAGGGCAGACTTGAAATGTGTCTCCCATTCAGCAACAGACGGGACAGAATCCGGTGCAGGTTCACTTAAATGCTTAGTCCTACGTAGCGCTTTCCAAATTTTAAGCTTATCAATATCAGCATCACGAGACGCTTCTTCCATGAGGCAATTATTGTGTCGGCGAAGTTCAGCCTGGAAAATAGCCTTCTTCTCTTTCATCCACCGGAAGGAAAGTCCATCACGGGGTTTACCATTGCTATCAAAATAACCCTTTTTCAAAGAAGTCCAGTTGCAACTGCACAAAACCGTGTTCAGTATGCTAAGAGCAGCTGAACTCGACGATGAGATCTAAAAAAGCAAACATGTAAAAGCAAAAGGCCAGCATGGACGGAAGTCCAACAGTCGTCGCAGAAGAAGAAGAATAAGGATATGTAGCCTTTTGGGAATATAGAGCGTGTTCTACCCTTCTAACAATAGTAACTAGTAGTTACTATTTCCGTTCGAACATCACGAAAGTTACTACGCTGACCGTTCCAACCTTCTCGAAATAGTAATTAATAGTAACTATTTGCTTACCATGCTCGGGAGCGTAGTAAGCGTGGTAACTACGGAACTCTGTAACTTGATTGGCTGGATTACCCCGTGGAGTGATATTTTATCGAAAATTTAAAGATGCGTTCTAGCCTTGACGCCAAGAAGCCAAAATTCGTGCCGTATATGCATAGTTGTCTACGGTAAGTAGGGTGGAACATGCTCATAATGTCCCTGGACAGCCAAAAGGTCGTGCCTGCACTTTTCAGAATTGTTCAGGAGAGCGAAAAATCGCGGTTTTGAGACCATTGCAAGGGCAGAATCGACGAATTAGCCATATTCATGACTCAGCTTCTGTGCGTCGTACAGATACGACAATAGACCAAAACACGCGTATTTCCTTTGGATATCAAGAAATCCAGGAAAGAGATGTGATGGACTAGGAACTTTGGCGTTTTAAAGATCGCTGTGGAGAAAGTTAGAAGGTCGTCTTAGTTAGCCTTACATTTATGGCTAATAGTTAAATTTGTAATTTAATAATTTATAATAATAGTTAAATTTATGGCGAGGGTTGACAGTTCCATGGCTCTACTCTTAGGATGTTAGTGTTTTCTGAATAAGGGGATAGATGACGAAGTTAGGGGATTATCTCGGAAATTGTGTCAGATACGACTTTCTAGCTGTCCATGGACGATATAGTAAACGTAGAAAGTACTGAAGTAGTGTCTCGCTGATTGCTTCAAGAGACATTTTTGTCTCTCGATGACGAAAAGAAATTATGTTGACACCGCGTACAAATGGCAGGAAGATGCTAGATTATAAGCATGAGAAATCGTTCGTTTTTTCAAGGTCAGCAGTGCCTGGGCGGGCTTCTATGACTACAATACATACGACCAGAACGCCATTGTTGGACCACACCCCATTCATAACAATGTGTTTATTGCGACTGGTTTCTCAGGACATGGTAAGTTTGGCCTTTAGTCTGTCCTTCCTCCCTCGTACTAAACCAGATGAATATTCAGAAGCGAAACCGACGGATCTTTATTACGTCGCCGTTCACTGTAGAGATTGCATAGCATTTGCAGCCTTCGGACAAAGCACCATATAGCTGCCACTTTTCCATCAACCCGCTGATCACGATTTAGGGTTAGGGCTAGAACAGGGCAAAAATTTTTCTGGAAACCCAGACGGGTGAGGAGAATAATACTTGCCAGGCGTATTGAGAAGGTCTCGGCAAAAAAAAGTGAACCCTCCCCCCTCCCCTCCCGAACGCAGATATATGGGAATTTAGAAAATCTTGTTGAACACTGCAGTTTTGGCATCAAGCCCTTGCGAGTAAAATGTAAACGCGTCACGGCGGGTCGCTGGTCGCTCGCCTCTATATATTTTTTTATAAAAACTATATGTTTATTTCCAAAGTGTCGTTAAGGGGTTTCTGATCGTGTTTTTTTTTGGGGGGGGGGCTTGGTACCTGGGCTGATAATGGTACGGGGGGAGGGTTCGCCGGTTGTTGTTTTTTGCGGGGGGTTATCTCGGGGTAGCCGGAACCCATATTGAGAACCTGACCAGAGTCACTTGGAAATCGTGTTTTTCTGGATTTGAACATCCGTGGGTGTTAGGGGTGTAGGAAGGAGGAATTCCGAACCTTATGACAAGCATAACTTTCGAACCACTGATCCGATCCGGACGAAAATAAAGGTCCTAGTTGTGGTGTCCCACTTAGAGATCAGGTTCGAAATTTGGTAGGCAAACATTCATACGGCGTATTCTCGCCGTTCCCCGAGGACTCCTCTTGAGGAGTCCCCGCGTTTTTGTTTGTCCCGGGGGCTCACTCCCCGCATTCTCGCGAGTCCTCACGGACCGGGAATGCTCCGATTATCATCGCGATCATCAAAAAGGGCTCCCTTTCAGATTCGGAGGGGAATCAGTTTTTGCTGGTGTTGGTGCAATGTCAACAATCAGAATAAAGAAAAAAAAAATAAAGTGGATCCAGATTAATTTCGTCAACTGCATATTTTTTTTTTTTAACAAAATCCATTTTGGAAGCATTCCCCGTGTTCTCGCAGTTTTCCGTACGTGGAGTCCGCGTGGAGTGACTCCCTCTATTCTCGCCGTTCCCTTCGATTCCCTGAGGAGTACTCGGGGAACGGCGAGACGCCTATAAGCGCAAGATATGCCCTTTTGTTATATCCGGACCGGACCTTCCTGGATCTGAACCGGATCCCATGATAGTGTGTGTTGAGAGGGAGGGGGGGGGGTATGCGCAAGCGCACTAAGGATGGAAGGATTGAGACCATATTTTGTTAGCCGGTTATGGATGTGGCCATTGCAGGATGCCATCTTATGGCGTGAATGTCAAACGGACTAATGGTTCGCAACAAATTTGGTAGGCAAACCATTAGGCTTTAGTTCGATTTTATGTTCAAACCGTGTCTAACTTCTAACTGACCAGATACGAAGGATACTTACGAGAGTCAGGAAAACGGTATTTCAAACATGCCACAAAGATGAAACCTAGCATTTTTGTTGGGCCGGTTTCGACCAAAAATGTGTGGAGGGGTGGGAATCCGGAACCGTTTGTCATAATTAATACTCCTTGAGCCCAATCTGACTGGGAAACATATGTTCATACAATGGACAAAAAACGGAAACGTCAACTACGATGCTTTAGCAGCGATGTTTCGGCCCTTCTTGGCAAGGGTCCTCGTCAGGCTGTCGAACGTCAGGGACAACGTTGGGGAACGGAAGAAACTAACCTGCAATAAATAACTAAAGCTTCCACCAACTATAACTTGTGTCGTGGTAAATATGCACGAACAATACTGCCATAGAAAGTTACAATTAATATGTCAGGTGATCTCCCATTTTTCTACCATCTTCTCATCCCAATGCATTTCTAGGTCTTCAGCAGGCTCCAGCTGCAGGCAGAGCCATCGCAGAACTGATCTTGCATTCGAGCTATCAAACGCTGGACTTGACAAGGTTCCGCTTCGAACGCTTGCTTTATAATGACCGACTAGTAGAGACGAACATTGTCTGAGACACTTTTTAAGCAGAACGTTACCTGCCGTTTTCGAATATACTGAAGGATTCAGTTTAAGAGTTCACTATGATGGTATACCCCCCCCCCCTCCCCTAAGAATTCCTATCGCACGATTCTGGGTTGCTACCCATGCTGTTACTATTATGATCGCCTCACTTTAAAGTTGCGTACACAATACGTGTCACCAAGAACAAATAATCTAATAGAACTTATGTCTTTAGTCCCGTGCAGCGACTATGAATACCCCGACGAAATTGAGCGGACCTAGAGGTATTTACTCTAGCTTTGAGCTGATGTTGATACCCGTTCACTCGTCTTCCGTCTTCGCTGTTTCGACTCCGCATAGTCACATTACAGAGATAGGGAGACGGAGGTTCTGTCAGATTATTTGTTCTTGGTGTCACTATGGGGAAATCGGCATGCTATACGTCAAAATTTCAGAGCGAATGAGGAAATTTCATCCGACTGCGAAAATCAGACTGTGTGGGCAAGCACCTTAAAGGAACAGTAAACTTGACTACACAACTTTTTGGCCATCGAATCGCCGGGGGGGCTTAGATAAATATACAGGGTCTCGAACCCCCTCCTTAGTGTTCTCAAAGCTAGCTGGCAGGCCCTTGCCCCTTATGCACTCATTATTTGTAACGGGGCTAAAGCCACAATCAGCTCAGCTCTCGAGATAGCGTAACGAGCGGCCTAAGCTCACCTGCCCACGTGGCAGGCAAGACCCGCTAAACCGAAACAAAACCACTTTTTAGTTTGAAATTCGTAGAAGTTTATTGAACACGAAACTTGATGCAAAAATGAAATGCTTTCTATTAAAATTCCTTCCTTCGTCCTTGATCCTCTTCTTCCATTTGTTGAAAACTCAAAATGAAGCGGTGAATGCCAATAGAAGAATGCGGTAAATAAGTCAAGTTAATCTTGGTCAAAATGTAAAAGAAGATAAGTCGTTACCAAATATTCCTACACGGCAGGCCTTGAGACCTTTACAGTCCCGGTACCCCGGCGTAAGAATAAGGTAAGGTAAAGAAATAAGTAGAAGGTAAATTAGTCAAAAAGATTCCTACACGGCAGGCCTTGAGACCTTTTCAGTCCCGGTACCCCGGCGTAAGAATCAGGTAAGTTAAACAGAGAAGTAGAAAGTTAAATCGTCAAGAAGATTCCTACACGACAGGCCTTGAGACCTTTGCAGTCCCGGTACCCCGGCGTAAGAATCAGGTAAGTTAAACAAATAAGTAAGAGGTCAAATAGTCAAGAAGAATTCCTACACGGCAGGCCTTGAGACCTTTGCAGTCCCGGTACCCCGGCGTAAGAATCAGGTTAGGTAAACAAATAAGTAGAAGGTCAAATAGTCAAGAAGATTCCTACACGGCAGGCCTTGAGACCTTTGCAGTCCCGGTACCCCGGTGTAAGAATCAGGTTAGGTAAACAAATAAGTAGAAGGTCAAATAGTCAAGAAGAATTCCTACACGGCAGGCCTTGAGACCTTTGCAGTCCCGGTACCCCGGCGTAAGAATCAGGTTAGGTAAACAAATAAATAGAAGGTCAAATAGTCAAGAAGAATTCCTACACGGCAGGCCTTGAGACCTTTGCAGTCCCGGTACCCCGGCGTAAGAATCAGGTTAGGTAAACAAATAAGTAGAAGGTCAAATACTCAAGAAGAATTCCTACACGGCAGGCCTTGAGACCTTTGCAGTACCGGTACCCCGGCGTAAGAATCAGGTAAGTTAAACAGAGAAGTAGAAAGTTAAATAGTCACGAAGATTTCCTACACGGCAGGCCTTGAGACCTTAGCAGTCCCGGAACCCCGGCGTAAGAATCTGGTAAGTCAAACAAAGATGTAGAAAGTCAATTAGTCAAGAAGATTTCCTACACGGCAGGCCTTGAGACCTTTGCAGTCCCGGTACCCCGGCGTAAGAATGTGGTAATTGTTTGTAAAACTTGTCAGTTAATTGTGGATGTCAAGATGGTAAGTCCGGTAATCAAAAGGTACACGCAAGGTACAAAAACAAATACCCTGTGAGATTTTGTGTAGAGACTGAATTTCCAAAAATATGATAAGTTATGTTATTTTAGAGTAGGAACCCAAAGGTTAAAAGAACCGAAATATTTACTCAATTTCAGCAAGGTTTCTTTCCACTACTCACTTATCACTCATGTCTCACTAGTTACACCTTTCACAGACTGATCACAACTCCCTGATTTTACCTTGATTCTAACTTAAATAATCTCCTTGAAATGCCATTCTTTCCCCGAGCTACTCGAAATCACCCCTTACGCGGAAAACTCCTTGGGTCACCAACACACCTTATTTGCAAAATACTTTCATCCGAACTTCCCCGTCTTGACCTTTTGCTGTCAAAATCGACGCACCCCTCTTGCAATTACAAATGGAAATTAGTTTTACTTTTACTGCATCAAATGAAAGGGTTGATTACTCCTGAATATTGAAAAAGATTACAAGTTCCGACCTCCTCTTGTTAAGCGAAGCGTTCTCTTAATTACGAATTTCATTTTTTTTTTCTGTACCTCTGTCCACTAATTCCATGCAACTATCCATCCAGCTAATTTCTACTGTCGCCTATTACCAAATATGTTCTAGTTTCTAAACAACACACAAACATTCAAACTAATTAAGAGCAAAATCACTCTAAGAATCTAATAATCTCAAATCCAGTCACCCTAAGGCTTACAAAATGCTCAAATTACTTTAAAAGCCAATTAGAGAATCTTTTGCGTACCAACTTGATTTCGGAAACTTAATCTATAACTGAACGACCAACTGTTCCGTGAATAAACGAATCAACTACCCGACTAACTACTCCTGGCATTTAGTTCACTCCTTTCTTATTTTTCATCTGAATCAAGCAAACATATTATCCCAATCTCAATTGGTAATTTCTTGTGCGTTAACTAAAAAAAAAAGTCTTAGAACTTTGAGTTTATTACCAACAGACCATTGACAACTTGGGTTAAACGAAAAGCAAAAAAAAAAAAACTTGCGATTTCTAAACTTATAGTACATTTCGCGGAACAGTGTGAATTGTCACAACTACCATGCTTTGAAATAAGGAACTACATGCACACATCTGCTCAAAAGAAGCGACACACAGCTTCAGCATTCAATCTCTCCTCTACTTCCAAAACTAAATTACTGCTACTACTCTACTTCCTGTAAGAACAAACGTAATTTTAAACGATTCGCCGCATCATATCAAAATCAACTCTGCCGCAACAGAAATCCCACGAACGGTCCTACTATTCATTTTATTTCTTTCTCTTTTATCTTGTCACAACTCTGGGCGTGAACTAAGTAATTCTTTGCTTTATAACTCAATTGCAAGCATGGCGATTCCCGACGTATTCTACAACTCCTTTTTGCCTCCTTGTCAAATATACACAATTTCCGCAGCTTTTTATAAGCAACGATCGTAACGCGCGTGCGCAAATAACAATAAATGTGAATGTAAGAAGCGAATTACTCCCGGCACCATCTACTCAGGCAAACCACTTAAGATGTTAAAATTGCGCGCATATTGCGGTTTTCCTTTTTCGAAAGGTCGTACGAATATTTCACCCACTACAAAGCTCCATTTATGAAAACTACTTCAAACAAATAAAACAACACAAGTCTCCTTTGGAGTCTCCACAATTCAACATAAGGATCCTTACCATAATATCACCATTTTCTGGTCTACTCACTACCGCATCATTGTGCGATGGGGGTCGGGAACACATAATTAGACCTGCTTGTTCGCAGTGTCTATATCATAACCAGATCTCTGTCTGGTCCGGTACCGGTCTCATATATTTCCACCTGGCCAGGATTTAAAATACTCGACCCAGGGCCCGGCTGAAGCATCTTATGGTCAACATCGGACCCCTCGACACCATCAGCTAGCATTCTGGAACTACGGGAACTAATTCCAGTCGCATCTGGACTGAGAAGTGTCCCTCGCAGCTGAACAAAATCATCCGACAACCCCTTTTTCTGGCTATCAAAGCCTTTTCTACTAAGGAAATCCGCGACTCCACGGACATCCTGGATCCTTTAACACCTTATTCTTCACATTCAAAGGTTCTACTAAATCAACGTTTCCGGGAAAAGCCTGCTGCCAATATTAACAAAAAAAATCATTCAATTGCTTATAACAAATTACGAAAAAAATTCTTTCGTGGGCGGCTACAATTTTTACTTTTCTTTTCTCTAAAAACATTGACTAAATAATGAAAACAACGAATCAAAGAGAACCCAAATTATAAACAACTTGCTCATGATACTTCAAATAAATAAACTTTTTGCCGTGAATGAAACTGGCTGTTTTTGTGTCCCACATGTAACCCGTTATCGCTGAAACATCATACAAAGTGTAAAGCTCTCGAAGTGACGAAATGTATCGTGAAGAAGGCTGACTTGGAGCCTTACTATACTTACTGACTGTACCCAAAACCCAAACGGCAACTTTTGCGTGACCTCTGGTCCCAACGCTATTTAACTGCAATTAAAGAATAGATAAGCATGTTGGGTAAAGTGAAAATGTATACATTATTACCCTCGAATTAGGCTAAAACTATACAGGACTACGTTTCCTTTAAATAATAGAAAATCGCGCTGAACCCGCTAATAGCACTGAAAATTTCTGACGGTTGTGTCCCCGAAAAACCTGATCTCCGGACCGCTGAACTGGTCCGGGTGAGTTGTGATCAGCCCGGGTACCTGCAGATAAATATTCCGGAACACTTCTTTTACCCCCGATGCCATGCGCTTCCTCATAAGTTCTAGCAATTTGGAGAGCCTCATTCAAATTTTGGTAAAAAAAAAAGTTCTTCGGCCAACAGTGGTGCGTATTCCGCAATAAACTCGCCTTCCGATTTACGCAAACTCCTTTGAGCCCTTCTGAGCTGCTTAACCCATGACGAAATGTTCCGTGCATCAGTTAATTTCTTGACGATAGTGAAAGGGTCAATAGTGCTTACAGCTTGCAAAGGCTGTGTAACCTGGGAAGGAACATAATACTGAATTGCTTGCGACCCAGTAAGGCCACTTGACGTAGGAACAGCCGAAATCACTGGCGCTGACATAATAGGAACCGAAGAAATAGCAGGAGTGAGAGACGTTGCCGTTGAGCCTGACAGCGTGCTCTGTGGCATACTTGAGGGGGTACTGTTATTAGTAGCCATGATGAAAGTGAAAAAAAAAAAATCTTGGTTACCTTGAACAGCGATCGTAGATGTAGAATCAAAGGGTCGGTGCTGACTCGGCACACTCAGGAAGTCCAACAAAATCACTCTTTGCACTTATCACAGAGTAACACAATCATAAAACAGTTCACTTAAATGTCAAAAATGTGTCAAAAGTTTTGGAAGATTCCGTTATTATGCACTTATGTACTGTAAAAGTTCGCCTTTATACGTGTAGACTACAGACAAACGACCTCTCCGACAAGACGGCCCGCGTTCGATCCCTAGTCGCGGCACACAAACCTTTTGCTTTTTTTTCTTCTAACTGAAAAGTCGAATTCTTGGAAACTGCCCGGAAACTGCAAATGGTCGTAACGAGAATTTTTCTTACTCTCAATATCGACTCAGGGTACATTCTTGATATAGCTAGCTCCCCGAGTGAAGTTTTCTGTTCCTTTAAAGCACACCTCTCACTATTTAATGTTTATGTCCCAATATTCGAAACCATTCAAAATGCTTTGAACAAATTAGCCACTGCTTTGGCTGTTTTTAGCCTTTTCTCAGGCCAATCAATATATATAACCGGTATCGATCATACTTCAAACCGTCGACACCATTAAGCGATCAGTAGATGTTTTTGTTCCACCACCTCGTTTTTTCTGCGTTCCGTTCTGAGTAAGTGCTAGAGAATGTCAGAGCTTGGTATCCTGCAGCTTCTGAGCGTGTCCCACCCTACTAACGTCTAACCGTAGTTACTACGCATGACGTCACGGATTGTGGCTTCTTGGCGTCAAGGCAGGAACGATTTTTTCTATTTTCAGCATAATGTCGTGCCACAGGCTCATCGGGCCAATCACGTCACAGAGATCGTATTTACCACGCTTATTACGCTCCCGAGCGTGGTAAGCAAATAGTAACCATTAGTTACTATTTCGAGAAGGTTGGATACGAACGGTCAGCGTAGTAACTTTTCACGAGGTTGGAACGAAAATAATAACTAATAGTTACTTAGGCGTCAAGATACTGGTGGTGTTCCACCCTGCTTACCGTGGCTACCACGCATGACGTCACGATCCCTGGCATCTTGGCGTCAAGACTGGAACGCATTTTTCTATTTTCGGCTAATTATCGTGCCATGGGCTAAGTGGGTCGCAGATATCGTAGTTACCACGCTTACTACGTTCTCGCATGCTATTAAAGCCAGGCTTCACCTTCCAGATTCCCAGACGTCCGGGGCTTCCGCATAGTCAAGCCAACCCTTCCAGATTTTAATGATAATGATGACAGCTACATTTGCTGATCTTCAAAATTTCCTAGATGTCCCCTTTACATTTCAATATACCTCTTGCTTCCTAATCACAACTGTCAATCACTTTCCCTTTTCTTCCTTCATTTGCATATTTTTTGTGTCTCTCGATCGGGTTGCCTCTATGCTACCTTCCAGACATCCGGAATCTGGGGTGTCCAATACCCCGGACTTCCAGACGTTTTTGGCCTGGCTCCACCTTCCAGATCCGTCTCGACGAAAACGGCTGTCTGGGATCCGGAAGAAAAATCTGGAAGGTGAAGCCTGGCTTTTACTAGTTATTATTTTGAGAAGGTCGTAACGGTCAGCGTAGTAGCTTTTGACGGCGTTGGAACGGAAATAGTAATTAATACTTACTTAACTATTGTTAGAAGGATGGAACACGCTCACTGTTTACAGAAGCGGAAAGTGGATCGATATACTGTTCAGTATTCTGAATAGTCACAGAAACGGAATGCTGAAATCTTTGCAAATTTGTGCACACCTCATTATCCTATCCATTCGTTAAACTAAACGCGAGTCGTATGAAAGGGCTCCCGTACGGAAAATCTCCACGTCGAATGCCATTTTCCACCTCGAATCGAGGACGAAACGTAATTTTTGGTAGCGAAATGCGGGCGAAAGTATAGCGAGGACGAATATTGATGGCGAGTTCAACCTCGACCCACATTTTCGCTGCGAAAATGAAGGCGAAGGAGAGGGAGATCTCGCATTCGCTGTCGTGTTTAGTTAAGGGCGAAGGCGGATTTCCCTTCGACCTTTGTTTTCGCTGCGAAAACGGTGGCGAAAGGCGGTTCTACCTCGCCTCAAGTTCGGCGAAGAGCGATTGATAGCGAAAAAATCAGGGATGTTCCAGCTCCGCCTCGTGGTTAGCGAAGTGCGGGGGCGACCTCAGTTTTGTTTCATTGTGAGTGAAGTACAGCGATGTGGCGAAACAAAAAATTCTAATTCGATATTTGTTTTCGCTGGCAAGACCGACGAGTTGCAGTGGCAGGTTTCGCCGGGGGATTTGGTGAGCAATTGGAAAGAAACCACTTGAGATGGGTGTTTCACTGCTTTCTTTGACCCTTTAAAAAAGAAAACGCAATGTTGATATTTGTATTTTTCGATACCGATAGTTTCATGTTCAGTTATCAATATCGATACTTCGGGACCAGTTTCACGCTCATGTTCATTTATCATCTTTTGTTAAGAACTTCGAAAACTATAAAAACTGAAATTACGAGATCCACATTACTCAAAATTCAGACACACAAGAGTTGGTTATATTTCGATTATTTAAAATAGTTAGATCTATAAATATAATGCATGATATCGATATTTACGTTTCGCTATCGATAAATGGTCCGATCTTTTTGATACCGTAGGGTCTAGCCGGTCTAGGCTAAATCTCAGCTGATTATTCGATAGGCGTGAAGTCTCGTTGTTACGTCATGAAGAATGTTGGAAAATTCTATCATATTATACATCGACGCCGATCTAGATCTAGAGCCGAGGGACCCGGACGCGTTTAACGCAACTGCATGACGTCACGATAGACTCGGACATAATAATACAAGTGATACGACACCAAAGAAAGACCAGTGCTGGGCGATATTTGGATTTTTCTATATATCGGTATTGTAACTTTCAATATCTGATAATCGATATCAATATTTTGGTACCATGTTTCGCTAAGGTAAACGTATCGTTTTCCAAAAGTCTAAGAACAAAACTGTAGTTAAAAAGTAGTTTGCATCATCTCAGACTTTGAATAAATACAAACTGAATTACGTATCGATACCGATGTTTGGTCCGATATATCGATACATCGTTTATCTATATCGAATATCGCTCGACACAAGAAAAGACGATTGAGATTTAGTTAGTAGGCTATACAAAGATCAGAAGATGGATGGAGATAGGCCTAGCCTACATGGTAAAAAGACTAGTTGAGAGAAGGTTTTGGTTAGTAGATGGTACACTTCATGATAATTTTCAGTGACATTTCCAAATTCTGTCATATAGAGTAGTCTAGCTTAGACTTGTACTGAACTGAAACTTCCAGCTTGTGCCTTGGTTCTCTGTTCTCCAACTTGTCCTAGGCTACAATACAATTCATTTGTTTACCTCAACAAACCCCTGCACTGTCAGAGAGAGAATCATCTGAAAAATAATCACCTATTTTTGGAAACTTCACTCTGTTTGATCAGAATAAAGGAGGTGTTGGCAAAAAAAAAATTCTGCAAGGACCAGTCAAGTGTAAATCTGAAATATTTTTATATTTATCCTATGCAGACCACATGCCAGCCACAGGTTATGCCAAAAAAGGCCTGGTTGGCATTTGACATATCCCAAGCCTGACGTCTGACGGTGGGTAACCTAAATAAACCCCAGTGCTGGATAGGGCTGTCATTGAAAAGAAAACCCTACCGATGCAGTCAACCACAAACCCCTGATTTTTGGATACCCTATGCCAAACGCTGGATATGCCTAGCGTTTGGCATAGCCTATGCTTAACCCTGGACACCCTATGCCGAACGCCGGATAGCTGTTGGCACCTTAACCCTAACCTGCCTCACTACAGGTGAATTCTGATTGGTTAATTTTTTAGCTTCACTCAAATCATCAATATTTGATTGGACCCCAGTATCTAGCATTTGGCATAGTGTATCCAGCGTTTGGCATAGGGTATACCAAACGCTAGATCTACCCAGCGTTTTGCATAGGCTTTCCCAAAATCAGGGATTTGTGGTAGACTGTACCGATGTATTTAAAACTCCTCAGAAGAAAACTTTATTTTCAAAATAAGCCCTGCTAATAAACTTATCTTTTAATTTATCGATTAACAAAAATACCAAGGAAATATTTTGCTCGTCCAGAAAATAATACACAGTCCTTAAAAAGACATGCAAAAAGACTACCTCCCAAAAATGTAAGAATTTTTGCTTGGCAGGCACACTGGGGCTTCAACACAGTGCTTCCCCTCATTTGGCAAGTTGTTGGTAGGCCTACAGTAACTTTGAAGTTTGGTTTACTATTCTCAATTGTTCTGCGGTTTTGTACTTTTACAATTTGATGGGTGTTAGAAGTGTCAAATGTGTGACGTGCCAGTTGTTAAAATGTCAATGCCAGTCTCTGACAAAATTAGCCTGTTGCATAAAAACATGCCAATACGACAGCACTGGCAGGTAAGAAGAGTTTTCAAGGAGGCAGAAGAGTTTTCCTTACTTGCATGGAATGAAATACATGTTATACATAGACAAATGTGTCCTCTTACATCTATTTTAGTGATTTCCTCATCATTACTTAGTAAGTACTATCCAAAAAAACTTTATGATGCTGATTCAAGATTATCATACAGCAACATGGATGGCCAACTGCTAGAATTTTATCTGTCCTGCCTAGGCAAATCAACAAAATCTAAACATGATTAAAGTTGTTATCAAAAGTGGTTGGCTTTGAGTTTTTAGATTTGTCCAGGGTCTTTGGCAGGTATACAGCAGGATATAGTGGAGGTGTGATAAATTTTACTGGTGTTGAGGATATAGTAAAACATACAAGACATTAGTGCATAATCCTGAGTGCAAACAGTAATTTTAGCTAAAACTAAATTAAGTGGCATGGCAAAGGGTGTAGGGTTTAGCTTGATTGAAACTTTATTTCATAATAAAGAAAATATAACTGTACGAAGAAAGGCATCTCGAACTGGACTATATTCAATTAGCTCAGAAAAGTCTTTAGATTTCAATGATAGCGAAACGGTGCAAGCAAGGAGTTAAACTGAATGGATTTAGTGTCAAAATCCATTTTTTGGGATCCCAATACGTAAGTGGAGGGATACCTATGACATCGCAAAAGTTGTCCATCTGTCAGCAGCAGAGTAACTTTTGAAGGGAATGAAATATTTTGATGAAATTTGGTGTGAGGATTCTTTGGGTCACGGGTAAGGTCAAGTTCGTAGATGGTCTCTCCCGTCTCTGTAGCCTTACATTTAGGGGTGGGGGTCCAAATTAAGGGACAAACAAAGTATTTTTAAACAGCTAATGTGATAGTCGAATAAGGGGTAAGAAGACATGCTGAACACAATGATGAAAACCATTTTCTCGCCGGAATAATAGTTCGTCCGAAATCCGGAAAAAAACGGAAAGTTTGTTAAAAGTAAGTTTTATTTAAAGTTGGTTGAATGTTCGATTTAGAGGTAAGAAGACATGCTGAACACTTAGGTAAAAAGCATTTTCTACCCGGACAAAGAGTTCGCCCGGAATCCGACCAGAACCGGCAAATTTGTTAAAAGCAAAAGTTTTATTTGAAGTTGATTAGATGACAGATTACGGGGTAAGAAGAGACGCTGAGTCTGTATATGACAATCGTTTTTTACCCAGACACATAATTCGTCCAGAATCCGGTTGAAACCGGAATTTTTTGTGAGAAGTTAAAGTTTTATTTGAAGTTGATTAGATGTTCTTTATAGGGATAAGGAGATACGCTGAATTCGTTTCTGATTTTTCTTTTTTTGCTGGACAAGTAATTCGCTTGGAATTCAGCCGAAACCAGAAATTTGGCAGAAGTAAAGCAGGAAAGTTTTGGTTAGTATCGTCAAAATAGGTATGGCTTATAGAGGTAAATCTGAACTTGGTTTTCTCAGATGATTAGCTTGGGGAAGACTGGATCTGGCGAAGACAAAACCCAATTGTCTGGATCAAATATTAGATTTTTGGGATCCCATCGAAACGTTTGGTCTTGTTTTTCTATATTTTGTATGCATGCAATTCTCATAGAGAAATCAAACGAGCAGTATTTATCCAGCACTGAAAATAATAAATAAATGGGCTTGCTCAGCTGATATACACACTTTGTCGAGTATTGACCATGATTGACCTGCATGCTGTTTTGAGAAAGGCCCGGCCGAAGGAACTGCCCAGGTTTCTGCACTAGACAGAAAGTTTTAACAGCTTTTAAACTGAGAAAAATGCCTTAGCAAAGGATATAATTTATCTTTTCATCAGTTGTGTATAGGGTGATGGTTTACCATCAGTTGTGGTTTGGGGAATTAAGACAATAGGTAAATCATGTTTTTTGGCCTACCCATGTCATAAAAGTAATACGTAATTTGTACTGCAAACTGTTATGGGTTATTTGTTGTCCTTTCAGGAAGAATGCCAGACATCACAGGTCGTTTAGCAGTGAATCTTCCCGATAAGCATGCCGTTGATGCCTTTATTGTTGGATTCCAGCGTGACAGTCTACGTTTGTCAGAGAACTTAGTAGAAAAGGACTGAACCTGCCCTGCACTACCACCGAGGCAGTAGGCTACATCGAAGACAGTGAAAGGGATGACGAAATTTCTGTTGATATGTGGCGGCTCGCAAAGAAAAGCTGCATCTCCATATGCAAAAACAAAGGATAGTCGGTAAGCTAATACCACAATCATGATCTGAAAGGCTTCTAGCCAAAACCAGCCTCTTGGTTTGCAACTGTGCTGATCTGAAAACCCGAGTTTTGAAGAAGCCTTTCAGGTATGCTTTAAGCTTAAAGGACTTTCAAAATTTGCTCTTATAGCTGAATGCAAAACTGAAGCTCTTAAAGATAAAGCCAACGCGAGCCTCTTGACTCTTGGATTCAACACATTTTATGGCACTTGCCCTTCGGCCATGTGCCAAAAAGCGATCGCAGTTTCTTTCCACAGGGGGGGGGGGGGGGGGGTCGGAAGGGGAATCCCGGAAATGTTGTGGCTCGTATAGGGGTCAAACAAGTGTAGCAATTTTAACGAAACTTTGAATGTAGAGAGATCAGATGCCCTAGATGACATATTTTAGGGTTCAAACTGGATTCGACCACGCTGGGGGAGGGGAGGGGGAGAGTAACCGGAAGTACTCCGGTTACTCTCTACTCTACCGGTTATAGTCCGAACCAGATTCGGCTGCGGTAGGGAGAGTTGGAGGAGGGTACCGGAAATCGTGTGGTACGTCTCGGGACCAAACGAGTGGATCTATTGGGTTGAAGCTGAAGGTAGGAAAGTCATTTGCCCTAGATGATCAGATGCGATGCCGGAAATGCTCAGACTTGAGTGAAACTAGATATCGTATTTCTAGGTCCGGACCGCATTTTCGGATGGGGGATTTTGTTACCTTCTCATCTACTTTTTGTACCACCTACTCGTATCAAGTGCCATATGAGCTCGTAGCTCTTGTTTGCCATGCATCAACTGAATCTACACAGTAGCCTACCATCGTTCTTTAAAATCATTCAGAATCATACAGTCATTAAGTTGAAGAAAATAGAAAAGTTCTCTTCTCCGTGCGTCTAGAGCTGTGTAGGGAATCGGTAACATATTCCACAAAATCGGTTTAGCTTGCTGAAGAATGAGATATTGTAGGTGTTTCAAGTGTCATTTTTTCAGGTCACGCAACACTGATGGACAAGAAGAGACAGCATCGTAAATTGAATAGATGAAGCATGTCGATTGCCGGCGGCAGATGCAGCGAAATGAAACCACAACTCCAATAATATGGTTAAACAATTGCATTCAAATTATTCTTTTGGCCTGCAAACTGATGATGAAAAGTTTGTGCAATAAACCAGTGGATTCAGTTTTTTATTTCTACCAAAGCCGGTTTTTGCCTACAGAATTTGGTTTCGACCTCGCTGTGTGCTTTCGGCGAAAACGAGGTCGTTTTTGTTTCTGACGAACGAGAGCGATTCGCTACCGAGCGAGGGCGCGCTCGCTATCCCCAGGGACAGCGAGAGAGAAAACGAGGTAGTTTCTGTTTCAAATGTACGAGGTCGTTTTGACCTAAATTTGAGGTGGAAAACGAGAGCGAAAACGACCTAGTTTCTGTTTCAAATGTACGAGGTCGTTTCGACCCAAATTTGAGGTGGAAAGCGAGAGCGAATAGGCAGCGAAAACGAGAGAGAAAACGACCTAGTTTGTGTTTCAAATGTACGAGGTCGTTTCGACCTAGATTTGAGGTGGAGATTTTCCGTACGGGCTGTATCATCAAAATGAACAAAATGCGAACTCTTGATCACAAGACACAAACAGGTTTGAATGATCCAACTTCACACGAGATCTGTCACTTGGGTTGCGTCCAAATTGCACTATGGTAACACTACGCACACACACATCCGACAACAAACCCCCCGCACTTGGACCCCCTCTTCCAAAAGCCGCGTTCTATTTAACGAAGTCGTACTCTCATTCAGGCATCGTTGTCACTTGTCCGTCCATCTTCCTTTTCCTCGTCTCCATCCGCTTTCTCTTGTACTTCCGACAAAACCAAGTGATCAATAGGTAATCAGCATACTCCAGTTTAGGACGCAACCAAAGGTTTTGCCTCGTTGTTGTTTCGGAGCATCCTATTTTTTCCCCAGTCAATTTGGTGTTTTCATTTTCTGCCCAGTCGTTCCCGCTTAATAGCATTGTCAATTTGCTGAATAGTTGCAGAACGCGAACTACCTTGACGCAATTCTTCAAGTAATTCTACCAAAAAGAGACGTTTCTGCGTTCTTCTTCTGAGTGATAGGTTACGGACAAAGAAAGACAACTGCCCGCTTCGGTGTAACAAGCAAGAGGAAAGGCAAAAAGGCATCAAGTGTGCTTCGAGATAAGTCTTGATATTGACGTAAGGTAGCCTATAAAGAATAACCGACTCAGATTCTTGCTGGAACAGAAACAAGGAAATCGGAACTTCATTGGAGGACTAGTTGGCACGTTAGTCAAGTTGATATGTCACATTAAAAAGAACGTGATTAACATGAGACACGACTAGCGATGATGAACTGATTAGGAAAAAATAAAACGCGGCTTCAGGCTTCGCTCATTCCCTTCTAATTAAAGCTACGTCTGAGGCTGGGGGCCAAACATGGAGTTGGCTTGCTTGCTAGCTGCTCTGCTAGGCGTAAACCCGAGCAATTTCTGGATATTCTGAAAGAAAAGAAGTGAAGTAAGGATGGGCAGTGGCCCTACAACCGTCGCTTCCATCGTCCTGTACCTTCCCGGCCGTTTAATGAGTACAGGTTGAACTGGAGTGCTTCAGTAGTTTTTCTCTTATTTCGCTTCACCCACGGATCTTCTGCTTGCGGGCCTTCTGGTCTTCTGACTCTGTGTCTGAGCTTGGCGGCTGGGGTTTCGGGTGTTCGACCCATTCTGATTCCTTGTGCCATGAACGGAAAATCAATGAGCCTTCGTACATCCCGTCTATATTTTATTTGTTTTTGGTCGTTTATGTCCCCGTTGGCCATCTTTCAAAATTAAGCAAACGTAAGCTGGATTTCGTGAAGAATACCATCGTCATGGCAACTCAGTTCCACCCCAGCTGTAGAAACCTGTTCCCGTTCACAAGGTTATCCATTCTTTAAAGGACACCTGAAGAATGAAACCATACTTGAAAACACCATGGAGATTGCATTTACAGACATGGCCACGGAGAGCATTCTTCTCCTGAGCGTGACGTTTTCAAAATAGTTTCTGGAGGTTTGCACATGCTGACTCCAAGACAAAAAGCGCAATTCATTCAAATCTTGTACAGCGCTGGCCTGGATCGTATTACGGGAGCATAGAGAAGAAATTCTGGAAGCTCCATTAAACAACACAAACAACAACAACGGATCGTATTGGAATTTCTTCTAGATATACGTTTGCGCTTAACTGGTTAAAAAATATTCCAGAAGAAGGGTTGATTGGAGACATTTGTTCATTTCTAAAATTTGTCGGTACTGAAATAAGGACAGATGCAAAATGGAGCAAAAATCATAGCTTGGAAACACTATTTCGTATTTGGATTGGGTTTTCTGCAGGCAATTTTAACGGAAGTCATACAGATAGGGATGATACTTGGTACTCTTCATTCAGGTGTCCTTTAAAGGATACCGCGGACAAAGTAGTGTCTCTGCTAAGATGTCCCAAGACAATTAACTTTAATTTAAAGCTCAGCTTTGCTTGCAGCAAATCACACAAGGTTTGACTGTTTGTAACCCCTCTCCATGTTCCTTGCCTTGGATGAGATGAGAAACGCGGCAAAATGTGCACAACCAGTTTCCTGACCAATCACCTACTCGAAAACAATGATGGGAGCCTGACATGTCGTGTACAGAGACAAAGACAAATAAGGATGGACGGAAAGATACGGAAGTATAGTGAATTAGGATTAGGATGGTTCCTTTAAGCTGGGTGCCGACAGTGCGCGGAATCAAATTTTCCTTGGCGAATTCGGCTTCGCGAGCGGAAAAATTCGCGTCGCGCCATTTTGAGCCCAATATGAATTTCGTGTCTCGGAAAAGATTCGCGTTCTGTGTGCACTAGGCTTTAGTTAATCACTCTAATTTTTCTCGAAAGGGTCGCAGACAAATCGGCTCGTGAAAATTCAAAATCAAAAATATTTTGACAAAACAGCAGATTAGAGCCAAGGAGATTATTTACCTGTCTAATGGACATCGTACACAAAATGTACAAGAAGATGAAGCTGCAGTCGTAGTAGTCGTCGCCTGGAAGTCCTCTGTGAGAAAATCCTTGAACCCAAGAAATAGGCAGGAATGGAAGTTTGGCTACGACTTTTCCCTCAAATCTGAATAAGAAAGATGCTGTAGTGCTTCTACCTACCCTGGCTCAATCTATTCAAATAAAAATAAATCATAACAGAACTACGGAAAATCAGTTTTATGCTTTGCTCCCTCCGTTGCGATGTAATCACTCTTGCTGATGACACCAATTATGCATGTCTACCTTTGGCTGATACCCTGATACAGAATCCAGCAGGTGGTTGGAAGGATCAAAAATCTTTTGAAGTTGGCACTGTCACAGCCGAATCCATGGTGAGCGGTGAGCCTAATCATGTACAATAGCAAACCATTGTAACGAGCGGCCTGCAGAATCTGAGAAAGCTCATGGTCTCCTTTACTGATTGCCTTGGGCTCCGAATCTAATTTCGTCCAGCCTTGTACGAAACACGGCTTAGCTACAGCATCAGTTGTAATTCAGATTGCTTGTATCACTGGCTCAGGTGCCTAAGTGTGAGATCAATCAAATCAGTCACTGTCCTGTCAGTTTAGTTGGGTTCAGGTTTTTATCGAGGTTTCATTCAGTTACTATATACCTTTCAAGAGTAAAACATTTGTTTTTCGTACTTCAACTTGGTTAAATTTTCCTTGGGTGGTCCGAGTAAAGAGTTTACCGCGGGCCCACTATACAGTGTACGCACCACAGAAGCCCAGCTCTACTACGAAGCTATCCGTCCTCGGAAAAATCGGTTTCAACTCAGAGGCCATTGCATTTTTCCTGCAGCTGTCAGTGTATTTCTCCTATTAAGCTGAAAAAAGTAACATGAACTTACATAGAGCTAAAGACTCCTAAGAGTGCAGTAAAGGCAAAGCCAATGGCCATCATTGACTTCATTTTAACAAGCTGAAGATCCCGACTATTTGCTTTTAGCTTTTCTTCATCTCTTTCAAGTCGCTTCTTCTGCGACTTGTCCAAAATTTCACTTGTCTCCTTCTTCTTTTCTACTGAAAAAATAAATCTCATAAAAACAAAAAAGATGAACGAACATGAGAGGAACATTCTTTTAAGTCATTTCTTCTGCGACTTGTCCAAAATTTCACTTGTCTACTTCTTCTTTTCTACTGAAAAAATAAATCTCATAAAACAAAAAGATGAACGAATATGAGAGGAATATGACAGAAAATTTATCTCTTTTGACAGAGGCTTTGGCCTAACTTTGCAATGTATCTATCCATCGATCTCAAAGTCCACAAGGAAATATTTGATAAATTGATAATTTGCAATATGATTGGTCTCAATCAGAGAAAGGAAACTACAAGTTGATTCAAGTGTCAAAACTGGGCTTCTCCTGGTTGAACTACCAAATGGCTGATGTCTGTTCAGGGCGACCTTTACAATCATATACTAGGCCTACAATTCTAAGGCTCTGCCTGTAACCATCAAATACTGTAAACACTTACATCTTTTACTTTGTTTTTCCACTTCTGATTTTAGCCGCTGATATTTTTCTGTCCTATAGACCATCAACCAAGTGAATCCTAAAAGAAAGTTAGAGGTAGAGAAAAGTCTTCGATAGGCAGATCACAACAAAGCAAACATGATTCTGAAATAGCCTGTTAGTTTTACCATTAAAAAAAACATACACTATTATGTGAATAGAACTGAGTTGGAAATGGTCAACTCAGGTAGGGCTTTATTTATCCAAGAATATAGTATACCCCAGTCTACCACAAACCCCTGATTTTTGGATACCCTATGCCAAATGCTGGGTATGTCTAGCTTTCGGTACACCCTATGCCTAACGCTGGATACACTACGCCAAATGCTGGATCAAATCTGGTTCAAGTCTCATCTAGACAAGGAGTGGGAGAGAAAACCATTCAAATACCAATGGGATTATAAATCCTGTGGAGTCCTGAGTTGCGTTCTATTTGAAGTTCATAGTACAGCGGACTGTCCGTTGTCGTTTTATTTGCCAGCGGGCCGTACGCTGGGAAAGAGCGGGATGCCCGAAGTTCTTCTATTTGCCAGCGGGCCGCCCGCTGAGTGGCAGTGGACCCGCTAGTTTGTACGCTGGCTGAGGCAGGGAGTTGTTCAGAGTACCTTCTGACGTACAGTAGAGGTATGCTTATGTGAACAGTTACTTTAATGTGAACACTGCAGTTTTGGGCTAAATGGTAGACTGAAGATTCAAAATACCTGTTCAGGTGTTTTCAGCTGCCCTTCTTACCTACTTTGGCTAACTGGTAGTTAGCTTTAGACACAGCAAGTGCATGAAAAAGGCAAAGTCCGAAGTCAACAAACGTTCACATAAGCATACAGGATCACCCACTATTTGCGCACATAATTTCTGTATGTCCTCACGGCAATCCGTAAGTCCGTATGTAATTTGAAAACACATGGTAACTGATGATGATGCAGAAAATGTTGATGCTGAGGTATAAAAAATGGTTGACCCCAGATGAAAACCAGCCAATCAGGTTCAACACTTTGAAGTAGCCAATGGGATGAGAGTGTTTTGAACAAGAAATCAGAATTTTCAGTAAGAAGATCTGCCATGACGGAAATGAATCTCAGCTGAAGTATTGGAGTTGTTATTGTAGTTTTACTAATATGGGAATACTATTAAGATAGGTCAGAAGGAAAATATTGGGATGAAAGAAGAAAAGTAGATCTTTCTTTCAAGATATTGCTATCATTTTTTGGACAACTATGGAGTAGCACAGGTAGGGTAGCCAGTAATTTTTTTTTTAATCAAACCTGAGCTGTTGAAGATCAGAATGAGATTCTCCTATCTTTTAGCTTTGATTTGAGGCCAAAATCACCTCTCTATCTTGCCTCTAAGCATCTTAAATCTTCATTAGAAAACAGTATTTTACATAAAGAAATGCCTATGTTCATCCATTGACTTGAGGGTTTTGTCCATCTAGTGACCGGCTTGGAACTATGTGCTTCAATGAAATTCTATGACACTGGGTATTTTGAGCTGGTTTTGAGTGCATGGGGAGCCCCAGCAAGTGAGTTAGATGAGAAAATATGAATAAGATCATTAAGGTTATAGTCCAATAGACCTATTGCTGCTATAGGCTGCTGACTTTTCCTCCTTAGTATCAACAAATTTTTGTAGGCAAGTTCAGCTACTTTTTTTTACATCTAAATTTACATTGAATATTAAGAAAAAATATTAAATAGCTAGGACATCTTACTGATGGCCTTACAAAACAGACAATTTTGTCCTGAATGCAATGGTATTTTCAAAATATTTTTTGAAGATGTTTTAGATAGGTAAAACTGATCAGG
Organism: Branchinecta lindahli; assembly: GCA_023053555.1. Classification (NCBI taxonomy): domain Eukaryota; kingdom Metazoa; phylum Arthropoda; class Branchiopoda; order Anostraca; family Branchinectidae; genus Branchinecta; species Branchinecta lindahli. The sequence continues at coordinate 1,051,628 of JAKZAO010000006.1, read as the reverse complement.
AAGATTCACAGCAATTCCTTCATTCATTTCAAAAAAATCCCCAATTTTTGCCACTAGGTGATTTTGTGGCCACCCTAGCACAGGAACATTCAAAGTTTGACAATGTTATAACTAGATTGAAAACATGATGGAAATACCAAGTGATCCTGTACCTCTACTGTAGTCCAGTCTGGGCTCAAGCCTCATGTCATTATTTGTCTACCAGCCCAATAGACTAGACGTCCACGCTGGTGGCCATGAGCTATATTGGTCACGATGCGTCTACAGTCCACGACACCTCCGGCCGCCATGAGCTTCGGCGGTACCGTGCGCCTGGTGTACACGTCACAACATTCGATACTGGCGACGAGCTGGTACAGATTGTATGCAGAGAGAGTAACCTCAGCTGTTGAAACTTTCATGTGATTTCAGAGTTACTTCACTTATTGATGATTTTGTGAATGTTTGCCGTTTGTAATGTTTCTTTATCACTCTACAAATAAGTTTTTAATCTGTTTTTCAGTGTTTGTTTTTTTCACTCCGCCGGACAGTTTCTGACGCCCGTCTATGTGATCGCTACAACTATATGACTGGAAAGAAGTGGAGAGATAGTTTCGGAAAACGTGCGCATAGATGGCTCTTTTAGCGTAGTACGGGGAAGGCTTATAGGTGACTCTGGCATGAGAGGATCTTAGCACGAGAACCACAAAGCGAATGTAAAACTTAATTGCAAGACATGCTTTGCTTATAAACAATCAACAATTTCTATCAATGGACTGGACGATAAAGGTACTCCCGAATGAACAGACATGGAACTGAAAATCAAGAGCGTGTCCGAATTCAACTTTAGACCAGAAAATACTGCATTAAAGGAACAGAAAACTTGACTCAAACTTGACTCGGGGAGCTAGCTGACATATCAAGAATGTACCCCGAGTCGATATTGAGAGAAAGAAAAATGGTCGTTACGACCACTGCAGTTTCCGGGCAGTTTCCGAGAATTCGACTTTTGAGCAAACGAGAATTCGACTTTTGAGTAACGACAATGGTCGTTACAACCATTGCAGTTTCCGGGGAGTTTCCGAGAATTCGACTTTTGAGTTAGTAGAAAAAAAGCAAAAGGTTTGTGTGCCGCGACTAGGAATCGAACGCACGCCGTCTTGCCCGTGTGTCGTACTCGTTTGTCTTTAGTCTACACGTAAAAAGGCGAACTTTTACAGTAGTTTTCAGTCCATAATTACAGTACATAAAGGGCAAGGGCCTGCCAGCTAGCTTTGGGAACACTAAGGAGGGGGTTCGAGATAACAAAGAAGGGGGGGGGGGCCTGTCGACAATAAGTCCCTGTTTATTTATCTAAGCCCCCCAGGCCGGTTTGATGGCCGAAAGTTGCGTAGTCAAGTTTTCGAATCCTCAGCATGAAATGGTGGATTCGGATTCGTACCTAGCCCTTGATTCGGAATCGAATCCTTTCATGGTCTCACGTATGACGTACTATCATAATTAAAAACACACGGATGAAATCCATAGTAGCAAATTATCCCCATCTCCTTTTTGGGATCCCAAAACGTTAGTGACGGATACCTATGACATCGCAAAAGTTGTCCGTCTGTCCGTCCGTCCGTCCGTCCGTCCGTCTGTCCGTCTGTGAGCACGATAACTCTCGAAGGGAATGAGATATCTTGATGAAACTTGGTGTGAGGATTCTTTGGGTCAAGAGTAAGGTCGAGTTCGTAGATGGGCTCTGTAGTCCTACATTTAGGGGTGGGGGAGGGGGTTTAAATTAAGGGGCAAACAAAATATTTTAAAACAGCTAATGTGATAGTCGATTATGGGGTAAGAAGACATGCTGAACACGATGGTGAAAACCATTTTCTCGCCGGACAAGTAGTTCGTCCGGAATCCGGCCAAAACCGGAAAGTTTGTTAAAAGCAAAAGTTTTATTTGAAGTTGATTAGATGCTCGATTTAGGGGTAAGAAGACATGCTTAAGACGATGGTGAAAACCATTTTCTCGCCGGACAGGAAGTTCGCCCGGAATCCGGCTGAAACCGTAAAATTTGTTAAAAGCAAAAGTTTTATTTGAAGTTGATTAGATGCTCGGTTTAGGAGTAAGAAGACATGCTGAACCCGATGGTGAAAACCATTTTCTCGCTGGACAAGTAGATAGCCCAGTATCAGGCCGAAACCGGAAAATTTGTTAAAAGCAAAAGTTTTATTTGAAGTTGATTAGATGCTCGATTTACGGGTAAGAAGACATGCTGAACACGATGGTGAAAACCATTTTCTCGCCGGAGAAGTAGTTCGCCCGGAATCCGGCCGAAACCGGAAGATTTGTTAAAAGTAAAATTTGTATTTGAAGTTGATTAGATGACAGATTTAAGGGTAAGAAGAGACGCTGAATCTGTATATGACAATCATTTTTTACCCGGACATATAGCTCGTCCGGAATCCGGTTGAAACCGGATTCTTTGTATAAGTAAAAGTTTTATTTGAAGTTGATTAGACGTTCTTTATAGGAGATACGCTGAATTCGTTTCGGAACTATCATTTTTTGGCTGGACAAGTAGTTCGCTCGGAATTCGGCCGAAACCGGAAATGTGGCAGAAGTAAAGCAGGAAGTTTCGATCAGTATCGTCCATATAGATATGGCTTATACAGGTACATCTGAACTTGATTTTCTCAGATGATTAGCCTGGCGAAGACTGTACCTGGCGAAGACAAGACCTAGTTGTCTGTGTCAAATATTAAATTTTTGGGATCCCATCGAAACCTTTGGTCTTGTTTCCAACGAACAGCGAAATTAAACAATTTATTGTGGCAGCGCTCGGCTACACTACATAGTACTCCAACAGGCTGACAGAAGCCCGGTGGGAGAAAGGGTGTGACGTGGGAGTGAAATTCGCGCTGGGAGGCCTTGCATACAGGATGACTAATGATGACTAATCTTGCCTGGCGCTCTGAGGCCTCTGGGGAACAATGTTTTGGAGTAATTATTTGTCGTGAAAACGTCACTGCTCTAATGTTACGTCCATTTTGAAAGTAGAGAAAAGGTGACTGGCGATAAAGAAACTATGGGAGGAAGGGGTGGGAGGCAAGCAAAACTATTCAGCCGACTCTAATCGAGATTATTTGACTTGCAATTTACTTGTTCTAGTTCGGGCACTTCCACATAAGCTAGGACGATGAAACTTGGCACGCATATCAGGGACCCCAAATAATTAAGTTGGAAATAGTCACCTCCCCGATATAAGCATCGTGGAGGGAGGGGGAATCCGGAATCTTGAGGTATTTATAACTTCTGAACGGATAACCGGATCTTAATGAAACTTGATATTTGGAAAGACCTCGTGCCTCAGGCGACCTATCTAAAATCCGGACCGGATCCGGTGATTTTGGGGGGAGCTGGAGGGAGGAACCGGAAATCTTGGGAAACGCTATGAGTGGAGGGATCGGGATGAAACTTGTTGGGAAAAACAAGCACAAGTCCTAGGTGCATCATTGACATAACCGAACCGGATTCGGGCACTGTGGGGGGAGTTGGAGGGGGATCCGGAATGCTGATGATCCCGCGAGTGCGGTACTTCCTGATGTATTAGGACGATGAAATTGGGCTGGCATATCAAGTAGGCTACTCGAAGAAAACGACTTGAGAATAGTCGCTTACATAAGTTTACCAACGTGGGGGGAGTGGAGGGAGGGGGAATCCGGAATCTTGAGGTATTCGTAACTTTTGAATGGGTGATCGGATCTTCATGAAACTTGATATGTGGAAAGACCTCATGTCCCGGATGACCCAGTTAAAATCCGGACCGGATCCGGTGACTGACAAAATAGACTTAAGGACCTGACACTATGCCCTAGGAAAACCTGGATCCGATCAATCTTGGGGGAGTTAAGGGAAGGGGAATCAGGTAATTACTGACTTCCGTAGGTTGCGAAGGGGTGGTCCGATTCGAGTGAAACTGTATGAATGTTAAAAATTAATGACCTTGATATCCACAATATGTCTCCGAACCGCAGACGGCAATCATGATAGGGGGAAAAGGAGGGGGGGCGTCCGGAAACTTTGTGACATGCATACAAACCAAACGGATCTCGAAACGGATGGGCCGGATGGGATGAGAGCTGGACAGTAACAAGCTTATTTATGCTGCCTAGTTTGTTATTTGGCGTCCGGGTCGGATCCGGTCACGGCAGGAGGAAGAAGCGGAAACCGGAAATTTGCAGATATGGTCCGATTCGACTCAAACTTCAAGGACTAGAGGGAGATGTTAGAGATGTGACTTGTCCGTGTCCTAGTCATTTTAGGCCACAGTTGCAGGAAGTTGGAGCGGGAGTCCGGAATTTGTGTGGCTCGCATAGGGGTCAAACGCGTGGATTGAAACTCGGAAACTAGAGTAACAAATGTTAGGGTGCGGACCGGATCTGAGCGCGGTGGGGAGGGGACAGGAGTTTGCCGAAAAATCCTCAGACTTGATTGAAGCTTGATAGCCGGTAAGAGAACATGCTTTGGATGATCTGTTTATGTGTCTGAACCAGGTTCGGCCGCTGTAGGGGGAGTTTGAGGGGGGGGGGTACCGGGAATAGTGTAGCACTCGTAGAGCACTCGAGTAGCACTCGTAGAGCACTCGAGTAGCACTCGTAGAGATCAAACTAGTGGGATGAAATATTTTCCCTAGATGATCCAAGGCGATGCCGGAGACTCTCAGACTCGAGTGAAACTAGATCTCCTACTTCTAGGTCCGATCCTAGGGTGGTTGATGGGGGTATTTTGTGATGATCACTCATCTACTCTCTTACACCACCTACTCGTACAAGTGCCATATGACCTCGTAGCTCTTGTTTTCACTCCCATATGCCGGAAGTTGTTGCTATTTTGCTGCCCAAACGCAAGATCTCCACTTTTCACAGAAGAAATGAAACGCGCATCCAGCTGTATTTTATTTATCATTTTGTCCAGCTATAAATCTGTTGTTTTTTTTCACGAAAGGAAATTCAGGTGCTCCTTCATACCGCTTCATACTTTCTGACTGATTATTGGAGGAATTTCGTTCCCACTTCATTGTGTCCGATAATTTGTCCTATCTCATCCCTTTTCAGTTAAACTTTAAAGTCTTACTCCGTTGCAACTAATTTGCTAATGTGGACATGTATTTAAAGTTTAACTGAAGAGCCACGAGGAAATCAGTTCACTTTCAACCTCGTGGACTACCTCCGATACTTAACCCTTTGGTTGGGTTGACCGCGAGTCGGAATAATATACAATTGGATACAGTGAATTATTTGGATTCTGCAAAGGGATTTTTTGATTTTCCACTATCTGCTCTAGTTATGAGGCTCAGAGTATCTCCAGCCGTCCCCACAGCGTAAATTCTACTATGAGGCGGGAAATTTTAATCTCAACACAAATGCGGCTTTTCAGTGGGCAGTGGTGAGACTGGTGAAGATTGCTTAGTGCCTGAACAAAAAAAAAATGATAAATCTTTCTCGTAAGGTATACAGCAAAAATACAAGCGCATAGAGGCACCACAAATCACACGAAAATTCCACTATTTAAAAATCGATTATTCGTGAATAGCGGAACAACGAAGTAACTCATTTTCAGCGGGTTTTCAAGCCAAATTAAGTGAATAAGTGATGGGTAACTAGATTGTCCTATCCTAGCCCTTTTCGGTTAAACTTTAAGCGCGGGGCGGTTAGTGCCTTCCAAACCTAGAATTCTGGATCAGTGTCATTGGAGAATAGCCGGCCGAGTCCCATCCCTTCTGAGACAAGTGAAGAGAAAAGCTAAACAAGTCCTAGTTTGCTTACCTTCATGAAACAAATTTATAGGTGGATTCGGATCATTGGGCTTTGCTTTTTCAGTTGGCCTGTAGCTCATTTTGTAGCAGTCGCCCAGTGATTAATAAACCCTCATTGCTCGGGATAACATTTATATACCTAGGCGATTTTAATCACTTATTCCAAGCTTATTCCCATGCCTTGGTCTTAAATTATTCCGCTTTGAGAGAATGCCGGTCTGATGTAAATGTATAGCCGGGGACGTTTCGTCAGGGGACGTTTTGAGTGGGGACGTTTTGTCGTGGAGACGTTTTGTCGTGGGAACGTTTTGTCATGGGGCGTATCGACGGGGACGCTTCGAATGGGGACGTTATGTCGACAACCCGCTCACTCACCCCTAATTCAAGTTTACTACGGACTGAACACCTCAAATAATCCAGTCGTGGGCATTTTGAGTTGTTGACAATTTTTAGTGGGCATTTTGAGTCGTGGGCATTGTGGCGAAAAAAGACGCGATTCGTGTCTAACATGCTTATTTTAATGTTCTGTCACGGAGCAACAGGTGCCGGCTGGTGAAACAAAGCTGGCTACTAGTAATCGAGGGCCTGCCCACTCCTCGGCACCTGCTGTGCACCCCGACTCGGCACCGGCCGGCACCAGTCGGCACTGGCTTTTTGGGATCCCAAAACGTAAGTGGAGGGATACCTATAACATCGCAAAAGTTGTCCGTCCGTCCGTCTGTCTGTGAGCACGATAACTCTCGAAGGCAATGAGATATTTTGATGAAACTTGGTGTGAGGATTCTTTGGGTCAAGAGTAAGGTCGAGTTCGTAGACGGGCCCTGTAGCCCTACATTTAGGGGTGGGGGAGGGGGTTCAAATTAAGGGCCAAGTCCAATATTTTGAAACAGCTAATATTATGGTCGATTATGGGGTAAGAAGACATTCTGAACACGATGGTGTAATTCATTTTCTCGCCGGACGAGTAGTTCGACCGGAATCCGGCATAAACCGGAAAATTTATTCAAATTGAAATTTTTATTTGAAGTTGATTAGATGTTCGATTTAGGGGTAAGAAGACATGCTGAATAGTTATATGAAAAGCATTTTTTAGTCGTACAAGTGTTTAGGTCGGAATCCAACTGAAACTGGAATTTTTTTTTAAAACAAAAGTTGTATCATAATTTTTTAGCCGGATAAATATTTTTCGTTTGGAATCCGGCTGAAACTGTGATGATAATGATACAGTCAAGAGTGAAAGACATAATCGAACGCAAGTGCTAAATCCATACTTGAACTTAGTTTTCTTAATGATTAGTTGTTTGACTTAATCTTTTTCCAAAGTTTAACAATAAAAATCTTCAAGGAGTGTGGCGAAGACTGGATCTGGCGAAGACAAAACCTATTTGGCTGGATCAAATATTCAATTTTTGGGATCCCATCGGAACCTTTGGTCTTGTTTACTTTGGACTTCCCCATATTCAGGCACTTGCTGTCAGCTTGCTGTGACTAAAGATAACTACTTATTAGCCAAATTAGATAAAACTAAAGGCCAATAAAAACACCATAATATATATTTTTGACCTTCACTCTACCATCAAGCCCAAAACTGCACTGTTTATATTTAAGGAGCTGTTCTCATAAACATAGTTCTTATGTAGTTGATGCTTAACTCTAGCGCAACTTAGGCTAATCACCTGTTAAAAAGAAGGTTTCTGTATACCTATGATGCTACAGTAATATCCATTTACTATAACCGATAGTAGGTGGGATGTTACTATCAGCCACTAGTATAATCTCATAAGCTGTTGTCGTTGATAAATTTCTGTACCCTGGCGTTGTTTTGGTAATGAACAGTCGAATAGAAATGAAAGATAACAAAAAAATTGGTACCGAGAACAGCTACCTTTTCAGTAATATTTCTGTCATTAAATTAAATACACTCGATTTTTTTTGCAATTAGCTAAAGAAAATTTGATAAAGTTGTCGACCAGTTTGAATGCTACCTGTTGGTGAAAGATAAAATTCCAACAAAGTTTTTTTCCAACAAGATACAATTCCAACAAAGTTCTTACTCTTCCCATTATTACCGTTGTACTGTTCAAATGCCTAAAGCTGAAGTCTTACGATTCTGTTATTCTGTTGACTACATTTCGAAGATGTCAAATTGTGTTTGTAAAGTCCGGTCTTCACCTCCCGGAACTTCCGGAATCCGGGCTTCCAGATTATTCTTTGACGTCTTCTGTAAATTACACCTGGAATATGAACCGGTCCGAAAGTATATCAAAATAATCCGGAAAAAGGGGCTTTTGAACTTCCGGATTTCCGGAATTTTTAAGTATCGCAGAAGAAATTCAAAAAAATCTCGGAAAATCTGGGAACCCAGATTCCGGAAGGTCAAGACTCAGCTTAAGTAAATGCTATCTTATGCTACGTAAGTAGTTCGCTTGGAATCCTCTAAGAAAGGAAAGTTGTTAAAGTTTAACTGAAAAGCCAACTTTTTTGTGGGTCATTTAACTGGATACGCTGAATTATTAGGATTCTCCAAAGGGATTTTTTGATTTCCCACTATCTGCTCTAGTTATGAGGCTCATCTTTCGAATATCCCCGGTCGTCCCCACAGCGTAAATTCTACTATGACGCGGGAAATTTTAATCTCGATACAAATGCGGCTTTTCAGTGGGCAGTGGTGAGATTAGTGACGATTGCTTAGTGGCTGAACCAAAAAAAATCATAAATCTTTCTCGTAAGGCATACAACAAAAATACAAGCGCATAGAGGCATCACAAATCACACGGAAATTCCACTATTATTTGAAAATCGATTATTCGTGAATAGCGGAACAACGAAGTAACTCATTTTCAGCGGGTCTTCAAGCCAATTTAAGTAAATAGGTGATAGGTAACTAGATTGTCATATCCTAGCCTTTTTCGGTTAAACTTTAAAGTTTAACGGAAAAGGCTAGGGAATAGGCAGCTTATATTTTTACATCTGAAATTTCAATGCACTGAACAGAGGCTCTAGTAATACGATTTAGAATGTGCTTATGTTTACAGTTCAGTCAGTACGTCCATGCTGACCAGCGCACCGGATAGCTGGCGTACTAGCTTCCGAAATCAAAATTACTTTTGGGATCTGAAAGTCAGTTTTTTTTTTCTCGTTTCCAAAAGCCGCTCCTCTTTTCGAATTAATAAGTTCAATATAAGAGTCCAGTGCCGGTCGGCACCAGCCGGCACCGGGCACCTGCTGTGCACCCAAAAACTGAGAGGGCAACCCCTCGCTAGTAATTTTCTAGGCTACTCCTAAAGATGTAAAAAAGGAAAGTCAGCTACGACGTCAGGTAGCGGCATCGGCCGGGCACCCTGGACCTTGGTGTACAGTTAAATCGAGGATGGGCAACCCCTTTGTTCAAAGTGTGTAGCTGAACTCTTTACTGTTTCCGCAGTAGTTTTGCTTGCCTCCCACCACCCCTTCTTCCCATAGTTTCTTTATCACCAGTCACCTTTTCTCTACTTTCAAAATGGACGTAACATTAGCAGTGACGTTTTCACGACAAATAATTACTCCAAAACATTGTTCCCCAGAGGCCTCAGAGCGCCAGGCAAGATTAGTCATCATTAGTCATCCTGTATGCAAGGCCTCCCAGCGCGAATTTCACTCCCACGTCACACCCTTTCTCCCACCGGGCTTCTGTCAGCCTGTTGGAGTACTATGTAGTGTAGCCGAGCGCTGCCACAATAAATTGTTTAATTTCGCTGTTCGTTGGAAAAAAGGAGATGGGGATAATTTGCTACTATGGATTCCATCCGTGTGTTCTTAATTATGATAGTACGTCATACCTGAGACAATGAAAGGATTCGATTCCGAATCAAGGGCTAGGTAGGAATCCGGGGTTGTCGACATAACGTCCCCATTCGAAACGTCCCCACTCAAAACGTCCCCATTCTCTCAAAGCGGAATAATTTAAGACCACGTCATGGGAATAAAATAAGGGATTAACATCGCCTGGGTATATAAATGTTATCCCGAGCAATTCAGGGTTTATTAATCACTTGGTGACTGCTACAAAATGAGCTACAGGCTGTTACCAAATCAAAACAAGACCAAAGGTTCCGATGGGATCCCAAAAATCCAATATCTGATCCAGACAGTAAGGTTTTATCTTCGCCAGGCCAAACAGCTAATCATTAAGAAAACCAAGTTCAGATATGGATTCAGCATGTATGTTTACCCCTATAAGCCGATCGAAACGATCCTACCCTACTTCTGTGAATTTTGCGGTTTTGGCGAAATTAAAGAACTACTTGTCCGGCGAAAAACTAAAGCTCAAAAACGAATTCAGCGTATCTCCTTACCCCTACATCCAACATCCCAATATCAAAGAAAAATTTGACTTCTAACAAATTTTCCGGTTTCAGCCGGATTCCTGAAGAACTACGTGTCCGGCTAAAAATGATTGTCATACGGATTCAGCATCTTTTCTCACCCCTATAGATCTATCATCTAATCAACTTCAAATAAAACTTTTACTCTTAACAAACTTTCCGGTTTTGGCCGGATTCCGGGCTAACTAATTGCATGGCGAGATGGTTTTTATATTCGTGTTCAGCATGCCTTCTTACCCCTAGATCCAACATCTAATCGACTTCAAATAAAACTTTTACTTTTAACAAGCTTTCCGGTTTTGGCCGGATTCCGGGCGAACTACTTGTCCGGCGAGAAAATGGTTTTTATATTCGTGTTCAGCATGCCTTCTTACCCCTAGATCCAACATCTAATCGACTTCAAATAAAACTTTTACTTTTAACAAGCTTTCCGGTTTTGGCCGGATTCCGGGTGAACTACTTGTCCGGCGAGAAAATGGTTTTCATATTCGTGTTCAGCATGCCTTCTTACCCCATAATTGACTATCACATTAGCTGTTTAAAAATATTTTGCTTGTCCCTTAATTTGAACCCCCTCCCCCACCCCTAAATGTAGGGCTACAGGGCCCATCTACAAACTCGACCTTACTCTTGACCCAAAGAATGCTCACACCAAGTTTCATCAAAATATCTCATTCCCTTCGAGAGTTATCGTGCTTACAGACGGACGGACGGACAACTTTTGCGACGTCATAGGTATCCCTCCACTTACGTTTTGGGATCCCAAAAATCAGCTCGTGATGTGCTCCACTCTAGTAGAATAGCCTACCTTTGAATACCCTTGAAAATTGAATACCTTATCCTCAAGTCACTGTAATTGCAATTGTTGAGCAAAAACATTCTTGCAATAGTTGCAATTAAGCTTTACATTCGCTTTGTGGTTCTCGTGCTAAGATCCTCTCATGCCAGAGTCACCTATAAGCCTTCCCCGTACTACGCTAAAAGAGCCATCTATGCGCACGTTTTCCGAAACTATCTCTCCACTTCTTTCCAGTCATATAGTTGTAGCGATCACATAGACGGGCGTCAGAAACTGTCCGGCGGAGTGAAAAAAACGAACACTGAAAAACAGCTTAAAAACTTATTTGTAGAGTGATAAAGAAACATTACAAACGGCAAACATTCACAAAATCATCAATAAGTGAAGTAACTCTGAAATCACATGAAAGTTTCAACAGCTGAGGTTACTCTCTCTGCATACAATCTGTACCAGCTCGTCGCCAGTATCGAATGTTGTGACGTGTACACCAGGCGCACGGTACCGCCGAAGCTCATGGCGGCCGGAGGTGTCGTGGACTGTAGACGCATCGTGACCAATATAGCTCATGGCCACCAGCGTGGACGTCTAGTCTATTGGGCTGGTAGACAAATAATGACATGAGGCTTGAGCCCAGACTGCTGTAGTCCACCAGGAATAAAACGGCTACTTACAGTTTGCCATCCGCTCCCGCTCTGCTCCCGCTGTACTATGAACTTCAAATAAATAAAATGCAACTTTGGTGTCTCTGGTTAAGTCCAGGTTGAGTCAAGCATCAGAACCAACGTTTATCAAAAAAAAGACACTAACGACCATCCAACCAAAAAATCAACCAGAACTAGCTAGAAGAAGCGAAGCATAACAGATCCATCATGAACCTTGTTTGCTAAAAAAAAAGGGTGAATTAAGATTAAGGTTCAACAAATCTCAGCTCAGCTGACTTCACTACCTAGGTCAGGCTAATAGCCTATAGGCTATACAAACCTGCTCAAACAGCACTAACCTTCACCCAGCAGTGCAGTGAAAACTGAGATGAAAACAATAAGCAAAGTGTCACTCCACATTTCCGTTGAGCCCAGGAGAAGTCACAAGTTCAAATTTCTACCAACTTATTTCTACCTCTTAATTTTAATTTTTAACCAACTTTTTATATTTATTCTGGCCAAATAAAAACTGGTCCAAAGTGTAGGATGCACCGATGCGCTTGAGAGCTCTGGAAGAAAACGGCTTGAACCCAATTGGTCAGTCCAACCATTTCATTAAATTTGTGGAACATTTTCCACCAATAGAATGCAAGTTCTTGACCATTCCGTGTTTCTTTCTGCTTCGACAGGACCGCCGGTCCGGTCCTTGTCGTCTGTCAAACCGAGCACCGTTTCCCAACTCTGCAAGTACCTTCAACTGACGGTACGGTTTCTCGTCACTATTTCTGACTTCTGTTTCCCCTTGCCTTTTTTGACAAATTTTGGCTTCTGATTCTGCTGTTGTAAGTTGGGATCGGCTGTTCTAACATTCAAATTTATTCGAATCTTTTAGCAACTGTCTGTACCCTGTGTATTAGAGGATTTTTTGTCCATAATTTCTAGGATAAGGATGGTCTAATCTGTAGGGAATGTAAAATTAAAAATGCGCAACAGAAGAGATGACGTTACTCGTGAATACTGCCTAACTTTAAAAGATGCAGCAGAATATGATGAAACTCATACCTAGGAAACATCAGTGTACAATGAGTCAAGACAGGACATGTCAGACATGAGCCCATGATAGGGTGGCCACAAAAACACCTAGTGGCAAAAATTGGCGATTTTTTTGTAATGAATGCAGGAATTGCTGTGAATTTTCCTGATCAGTTTTACCTATCTAAAACATCTTCAAAAAATATTTTGAAAATACCATTGCATTCAGGACAAAATTGTCTGTTTTGTAAGGCCATCAGTAAGATGTCCTAGCTATTTAATATTATTTCTTAATATTCAATGTAAATTTAGATGTAAAAAAAAGTAGCTGAACTTGCCTACAAAAATTTTTTGATAATAAGGAGGAAAAGTCAGCAGCCCATAGCAGCAATAAGTCTATTGGACTATAACCTTAATGATCTTATTCATATTTTCTCAACTAACTCACTTGCTGGGGCTCCCCATGCACTCAAAACCAGCTCAAAATACCCAGTTTCATAGAATTTCATTGAAGCACATAGTTCCAAGCTGGTCACTAGATGGACAAAACCCTAAAGCCAATGGATGAACATAGGCATTTTCTTATGTAAAATACTGTTTTCTAAAGAAGATTTAGGATGCTTAGAGGCAAGATAGAGAGGTGATTTTGGCCTCAAATCAAAGCTAAAAGATAGGAGAATCACATTCTGGTCTTCAACAGCTCAGGTTTGATTTAAAAAAAATTTACTGGCTACCCTACCCATGAGGAGATAGTCTGGGCCGTGACTGGAGAGGTACACCAAGGTACACTGTCAAAAGTTTCATAACAGATCACACATAACACTTTCAAGAATAACACCTTTTCACTTAGAAATAAATTGTTATGACCAATTAAGTTTACACTATTTCGTGCCTAGGGCTAGATCTACAACAACACCTTCAGTTGGTAAAAATACTACACTGTCAGATGTCACATAACGTCAACAGATGGATGCCCGGTTTCAGCAGATAACACTTTGGGATGTTATCTGTTATGTTTCTTTAGTTCCCATTAGTATTTTTACCAATTGAAGGTGTTGTTGGAGATCTAGGCACGAAATGCACGAAATAGTGTAAACTTAATTGGTCACAACACTTTATTTTTATCGCTATCTGTTATGAAACTTCTGACAGTGTAGTGTGCAAAAGGAGCCTATACTATTTCCGTCATAATTTAACTTGCTGATTCCATTGCCCAGCTTTGGTAATCTATATCTCACCACAGAAACTTCAAAAAAAGGGAAACAGTATCTCAATAGAAAGCCAGCTCCTTCTTCTTCATTGTAAGTTTTGTTCCAGATATTAGTGTTTAAGCAGCATTGCCAATATGTGAATTTATGTGGTGACCTTGTTGCCGTCACTGCTGGTCACCCAAATTTTGTTTCTGTCACATCAGCATTGTTTAACTGCCAGTACTTGGAAAATAATGAAAGCAAATTGCATAATTGTTAGAAACAAACATGAATTAAGTATAAGAAAAATATTTAGTGAAACAGAGAAGATCTTTGTCTTTTTTGCTTTCAGACATAAACGTTGACTCTCTTGTACTTTGACGACACAGGATGCCGGGATTTCATTTCTGTCACAACACTGCCGAAACTTTCGATTTAAGAAAGATTTATTACCTTACCTTAAATTACACTTTGGAGTAATCTAAGATATAATCCTGATGCGATGCTCCTATCACATCAGGATATAATTTTAAGTGAATATCAGTGAATATAATTTTAAACTCGCATCTTTCAACAGGTTTAACTAGTTTGGACAGGTTGTGGTGCATCTAAGGCACATCTAAGCTAGAAAACTAATTCTGTAGTGTGCGTACGGAAATAGAGACAGACAGAAATAGTATATGCTCCTGTACAGCCTTAAAAATGTCAAATTTTTTTGCAGTACTGACCAGGTCCTGTGCAGTGGTGCTCATGAATTAGGGCACAATGCCATGCAGGAGGGCATGGTGCCCCCTGGATGCCCCTTATAAAAATCTGTTGAATTGAGAATTTTAAACAGAAAGATGCTTTTCAAACTGATTTTGATGGATTACCGTGCCCTTGCTGCAGGGTATTGTGCCCCAGCTTATGAGCACCAAGCCCATATGTTGGGGCATGCCCAGACATATGAGGTAGGGGACCTCTCCTGTAGGATACAGGAAGAGTCAGAGGCTACTCCTGCATAGGCCTATGACTTAAAAAGTTTTCAACCAACAAATATGGTAGAGGTGTGCTTATTTGAAGTTCGTTGACTTTGGACTTCGCCATTTTCATGCAATTGCGGTGGCTAAAGTCAACTATGAGCTAGCCAAAGTAGGTAATTAAGCCATAAAGGCCTCTGAAAACACCTGAATTGGGATTTTGGATCTTCATCATTCTACCATTTAACCCAAAACTACACTGTTCACATCACATTTAAGTAACTGTTAAAATAAACATACCTCTACTGTACTTGACACCAAAAGATGAAAATACCCCTTGTAATTGGACAAAAAAATGGACTGAAAAAAAAACAGAATTTCTGTGCAGTCCTAAAATCCGTCGACAGTTTTGATTATAGCCTACTGTTCACAAGACAGTTGTCAAATGCATTCTGCCCTTTGACCCAATAAATGCCGGTTGGGACTTAGAAGATAACTAAACTGATCGCATACACTTTTCGAATGTTTGACATTTGCAACAGCATGTATCCTCACCCTATATCGACCATATTATTGGGTTTTAAAATTTCATGCTAAATTCCCGGATTCCGGGCTAACTACTTGTCCGCCGAAAAGATAAGTTTCATATTCGGATTCAGCATCTCCGTTTACCGCGGAATCGAACACCCAATCAACTTCAGATTCAACTTTTACTTTTTACAAACTTTTCGGTTTTTGCCGGATTCCATGTGAACTACTTGTCCGGTGAGAAAATAGCTTTCATGCTACGGTAAGGGAGACATGGGGTGAGAATATAATGTTTAAAGCGGGTCTTAGACGGGACGAGTTAAAGATAATTATTGAACTGTTGGCAGATTGTCTACCAATTGGGGGTAGAAGACGTTATATTGGTAATTGTAAGCAGAAGTTCGGTCCTTACTTCTGTCCGATGTGTGGGTGCGTGGACGAGAGTGTGATTCACATGCTTTGCGATTGTATTGAGCTGAGTGACTGGAGAAAAGAAGAGTATGATGTACGCGTATTTGACGAAGAGTGGTTAAAACGAATTTTTAAGGACGAGTGTTTTGCTGGTATAAAGAAAATGGGGCGATTTTTGAGGCTAGCGGTGGAACATAGAAGTAGATTTTTGGAATAAGTAAAACAATTCAAACGGAAATTATGTTCGAGTATTATTATATGTCAGTGTTTGTGTTTTTTCTTTTTTCTTTTGTATGTTAAATTTTTGCCATGGCCCTCGGGCTGCTTATAGCAATAATCTATCTATCTATCTATCTATTCGGATTCAGCATGTCTCCTTACCCATAAATCGACCATCTCATTAGCTTTTAAAAAAAAATTATTTTCGCGTCTTTATCTGAAACCGCTCCCCCCCCCCCTAAATATACAGCTTTGGCGCCCGTCTAGGAACTTGACCTGCCCCTTAACCCAAAGAATCCTCACACCAAGTTTCGTCAGCATATCTCATTCCCTTCGAGAGCTATCGTGCTGACAGACGGACGGGCAACTTTTACGAATAGGTATCCCTCCACTTACGTTTTGGGACACAAAAGGGCGCTAAGTTTGCAAGGGAACCAGACAGCCGCAAAATGATTAAGTAGTACAGTGCTTCTAGTGAAGTGTCTATCAACTTGGTTTGCTAGACATTGACTGCATGGTATGTTCTTGGTTCCATGTGGTAAACACTGATGCGAGGGAGTGAATGACAAATTTTCATTGCAAAAACTGATATATTACAATTTATTATTACAATGGTCCTATGAATGCTGTGAGGAAAGTGCATTTCGTCGGCAAATTGTCAAGTCCTGTCGGTAAAATCTGGGCTCCCCCCCACGGAAATGGGCTAGTTTCGCCGCTGGCTTTCGTGAGCAGTCCTGTCCACTCAAAGACACCCGGCTGCTCCAGCTTGCAGATTGTCTTGAGAGGACAGTTGTCCTTATAATTGCAACTCTCTAAAAAGGGAATTTTACAAACCATACATATCCCTACAGTGAGCCTCGGTACGGTAACAACACTTCAAAAGAATTTGCTATTTCTTATGAGATAACATTGGTGTCAACATTTGGGCCATAAGTCCCTAACGCTGTGAATATAAGGTTTAGGATTGATCGGCCTGATTTTCTTCCTTTTATCATAAGGTTAAAAGTCTTAATTTTCCCTATATTGACGATAGTGCAGAAAATTCTAGCAAGAATTGCTTTTCGCAAGCACCCGACCCTAATACTCTTGATGACTATCTCTCTTTGCCGCTGCAGAATCTCCGGCCTCTCCGGGTATCTAGCGGAAGAAAGGCAGAAGTGGTATCACAGCTGCTCCCAAAGATCGGCGTGATTGCTTGACACAGGATTTGAGTCGTTGAGTTTGAGTCGTTACGGAGACGTTTACTCCTTCTTCCTGAGGATCACTGGCGTGTTTTGGACATAGTCATATAGAGTATTATATGTCCGTAGCGTGAGTCGTGTTCAGATGGAGCATTTTTTGCCATAAAATGTAGAGAACATAAACCTGCTACCAAGTTGTTGGTGCACCTTGACATTGAAAACACCAGGTTAATTAGCCTCTTTGAGTAAACAGAAGTGACCAACAAGTTGTCAGGTGTTCTAATGGAACAGTAAGCTACTGCGTTAACACTTTTTTTCTTGCAGTGTGACTGGATTCTTGAAGGATGACGGAAATTGATTCCTTCCGAGGTCAGCATGAGACTGATGAGCAATGGGAAATGAGAAGAAAGTTTCTAGAAATGCACTGGGGCACTTGTGGCACAAATAGGCTTCTCTGTTTATCGCAAGCTTTGCTGAATGTTCATTTCCTCGGCTGCAAATACTCCCCAGAATTGATGGAAACTCTTATGGACATGG
Source organism: Branchinecta lindahli (assembly GCA_023053555.1). NCBI lineage: Eukaryota > Metazoa > Arthropoda > Branchiopoda > Anostraca > Branchinectidae > Branchinecta > Branchinecta lindahli. Next base: position 1,033,988 of record JAKZAO010000006.1, on the reverse strand, counting down.
GAGCTGGTATTTTGGAAGAAGTCAGTGTCAAATCTGAGGGAAGACTGAAGAGGACTCTGGCATCAGCTGGAAGTGCTGCAGAAGCCAAGGCTACAAAAGCAAAGCCAAATTATGCAAAAACCAATGGAAAAAGTAAGCAAACCATGATTTACAAAGCTACAGAGCCGCAAGAGACGTTTCCTAAAAATCTGGTTTCACCGCAGTTGGAAAACAACGTTGTGATGGAAGTAGAATACTATCCAACTGGGCAACTATCTCGTTTTGTGATTCTTGAAATCACTAAACCAAGTGGCGGTGAAGAAACTCCCCAAGGAATTATGCTCAGATCTGCAAATGCCTCAGGTGTAACCATTCAGATTCAGATAGAGGCAGAACAGCCAAAGAGGCCCCTGCTTATAATAGATGGTTGCAAGGTTGTCAGTGCCCTCTTTAAGAACAAACAGAATATCGGGTCACTAATGTATAACCTTGCTTACAGGTATTTGAAGAAGCACCATTATAGCGTAAGATATAAGATGGATACCAACGAAGGAGACGAACTTGTGGCCAAGTCGGACGTTAGTGGACCTGTTTCAGATAGTGCTGAACAAGCAGCATCATCTGTTGGTGCAAAACTCCTCCAAATGCTTGGCTGGAAAGGTGGTGGACTTGGCAAGAACGAGCAGGGAATTGCGCAGCCAGTTCAAGTTAATGCGGCGATCGGACGCAGCGGTCTTGGTTTCTCAGGAGGCCCCGCCCTTACCCAGAAACAACTCAAGCAGTTCCGACGGGATGTGAATGATTATCTGCGCAAGTACAAAATCACAGGCTCCACTGATAATTTAAAATTTTCGTCCGACTTCACAAATGAAGAACGGGCAATTATTCATGTCGCATCAAGAGCTTTTGGTCTGAAAAGTCAGAGTTTTGGGTCAAAGGGTAATCGTACCATGATTATCAGCCATCCAATCCCCAAGTCAAACTTGATCGAAGTTGTGAAGTTTTGGAAAGCAAATGGTGGGGTTTCGCACCCGCAGGTTTATGTTATTCCTCCGACCGGGGAGAGTGAAACGCTGGCTGAATGAAAGAAACTTCGTTGGTGTGTGAATTATATTTTTGATGATCGAGGGTTTTGTATGTGATTAAAAGTGGCAAAAAAAACGAAAGGTCTTAAGCTACTAAGATTAAGTGATGATTTCTTCCCATTTTAAAGACTGCCTCGCAGTCATTGAAACCAGTGTTGGGAAGTACTGGTTTTCTTGTACTACTTAATTACTAATACAGGGCTTACACGGACAAGAAATCCCGTCGATTAGAAAGGAATTCTTGTCGACTTGAAAGGATTACCTTTGCGAAGACGATTAAAAAAAAATTCTAGCGAGGCGAGAGTTCCTTTCAAGATCATAGGAATTCCGGTCTACTTCAAAGGAATCTCGTCGGCGGCGCTGGTGAAAAGACTAAACCAAAGGAATTCCGATCTACTTCAATGGACGGCGGCGCTGGTGAAAAGACTAAACAAAAGTCTAGCTAGCTTCTGAAAGCAGCGGTCATCGGTACTGATGTCATAAATACTATCAAAACATTTTTTTGACTATCAAAACATTTTTTGTTGGCCAGTGAATAGATTTTCTGGCCTGAAGAAGTACTTTTTTTCCCTCTGCGTGTAAACAGAATCTTGTCACCAAGACCTGATTCTGTTAAGTTTTCATCTACTTGTAAACGCTGCATATAAGTTGAAGTACATGGGTTTTAGTGGTTTTACTGAAATAGTCTTTCCTGGAGTACTATTATTACTTAAAGCACACCTCGCACTATTTATTGTTTATGTTCAAAATTCAAAACTATTTCTTCTTCTTCTACTGGTAATGGTCGGTGGGATCCACTGACCCTCTGCGACTTCTTCTTTCTGGGGGAGACTTCTCCCTTCTCCAACTACTAGACTTCGAGTCGGAGATGGTCGGATACAGCTATAGGGTTACTGATAATTAATTCACAGTCAGCATGGACTGAAAGTCGAAAGAATATCTATTTCAATACTGTAAAAATAGGCTGTGCTTTTAACAAATTACACGCGGTTTTGGCTGTTCTAAGCCTTTTCCCAGGCTTATTGACTCCTAGCAGATACTGGGCAAATTCAGATGACCTGTTTTACGCATCAGTAGCATGATACGCGAACACTCGTCGGGCATAATGCGCATGGAAGGTATAATGCGTTTTAAGCCTGTTCCCAGGCACATTGACTCATAGCAGAAATCCGGCAAAATTCAGATCACCTGTTTTACGCATCCATAGCATGATAAGATACATAGATGGCACTTTATACAAGGGACTTTTACCGTGACTAAGAGGAGCATTTTTGTCTTTCAGTTCACTACTACTACAATAGCATGATAAGCAGGGCAGCCGCAAAGTCCCTAAATCAGTCTTAGGTCCCTTTTGGTCCCTAAATCAGTCCTCAGGTCCCTTTAAAGTTTTTCCTGACCAAAATTGAATTTTTTTTTTGAATATCTTAGCTCAGTCAACTGGAATTAAGCCACAATGCAAAGTATGGTATAAGTTTTGGTTGGAGGGGTTAGCTATCAACATAAACATAATCCTTAAGGCTCCTAAGGCTACAGCGTTTCTACGTGGTTGAAGGAGACTACTAACGAAAAGGATTGACACCATTTGCCCCTGAATTCATCTGAGATTTTTTTTTATCCTGTTTTGAAGAAGAGCCAGAGTCACTTTAATTTGCTCCAATAAGGCTGACTTAAATCACAAGAAATACAACGCATGTTCAAATTTACCATCACAGATGGTTCAGACAATCTGAAATATTATGCTACCGATAGGTGCACGGGTAGCTGACCTTGAATTCTAGTGGGGGAGGACCTGACCAACCCAAACATTTTGCAGACCTATACCGAAGGTTGTCAGTTTTTCAGAGCGTTGACCCGACCACATCTCTGCTACGAAGCTGCACAATTTTTAAGATCATTAAAAGGTGTATTTTCTCTTAAAGAAATGCTGTGTCTGTTTCTTGACGCTTTAAACACTTACAAGTAAAGATAAAGTTCGAAGTTAATATTATGACTCGAAGCTGTGAACTTGTTGTCGAGACCTGTCATTTTTCTTGTATTCTCTCCCCCCCCCCCCCCCACAGTCATCAGTTCCGGTCCGGACTTGAAACGGGATGTCTGAGATATGAGGTCTTTCCAAATATCGAGTTTAAGATCCGATCACCCGTTCAAAAGTTATTATTCACTGCGCTCTAAGCGTGTCAAAAGATTTTCTGGTTCCCCCTCCGACTCCCCCCACATTCGTCAGATGAATAATTCTGATGAAAAATCCAAACATCAAACTTTCACGATTGCTCACTCGCCTCGAATACAGGCTAGTTGTCTTCACTGGTTTAGTCACAAAAAAAGCTGTTGAAACTGAGCGGAAACCCGGAAGTTCCCGCTTTTCTCCTCGTCGGCCCAAATCTAAGAGCCATAGCCTATTTCGTTAAAGAGGTACCAAAACTTCGAACCATAAGTCCTCTGATCCTAGCAACTAAAGTGCAAATAGGATCCTAACGCTGTGCATTTCAGGTTTAATAGCAGTGACCTTAGGTCCCTATAGGTCCCTTTTTCGGCCTGAAAAAGTCCCTATTTCCAAGCCTCTAAACTTGTGGCAGCCCTGGATAAGCGAAGACTCGTCCGGAGCATAATGCAGATGCAAGATAGTGAATCGGCAATTGAAAAGACTAGTGAGATGTCGTTAGCGGGTTTAGAATGTAACATGTGAAATTTGGGTCTCCGGGTTAAAGGTTTAATGAATACAGTTACGCAAGTAGATACTCTATATGACTAAGTCCAAAACACTCCAGTTGACCTCGGGAAGAACGAGAAACATCGCTTGAACGATGACTCAAATCCTATGTCAACCAATCAACGGCGGTCGGGGGGACAGGTGTGGTGACCCATCCGGCTCTTCGCTAGGCACACGGCGGTTGTTCATCGGCACGACGAGTTAGTCATCAAGAGTATTGCAATGGCATTGTAGGTACGACGGGTCCTTTAAGTAAATAACTAGGCAAGTACCAATACTTTTCAATTACCGTCTGAAGTAGGCTACATTCAAATCAGTTTTATTTCAAACCATTCACGGACAAGCCGAATTTTCGGTTTTTTGTCAACAAATTGTCAACAAATTCTGCTTAGATTACAACCATTTGCACATTGAATTGCTTCTTTGGTAGCATTTATCCAACAATTAAAAGCCTTCAGAAGCATCTGATGAAACTCAGGCGGTCTGTGACGTACACAGCACGTTGGTAAGCATGCTAAACTGTCAGAAGTTTCATAACAGACAACACAGGGATGCGCGGTTTCAACAGACAACACTTGGGATGTTATCTATTGCCGCAACAAACGTTATGCATGAACTGTTATGCATAACAAGCATTGTCAGGAAGAGCCGAAAAACCGCCAAAATAGCCTCTGCTGAATTTTCCGTTATGATGACAACAAACAAAAAAGTAAGCAATTTTCCATTGAATTTTCCACTATGATGACGACAAACAAAATAAGACCAAAGGTTTCGATGGGATCCCAAAAATTTAATATTTGATCCAGACAATTGGGTCTTGTCTTCGCAAGATCGAGTCTTCGCCAGGCTAATCATCTGAGAAAACCAAGTTCAGATATACCCCTATAAGCCATATCTATTTTGACGATACTGATCGAAACTTCCTGCTTTACTTCTGCCAAATTTCCGGTTTTGGCCGAATTCCGAGCAAACTACTTGTCCAGCAAAAAAAAGAAACTTCAGAAACGAATTCAGCGTATCTCCTTATCCCTATAAAGAACATCTATTCAACTTCTAAAAATAATCTGGTTTCAACCGGATTCAGGACGAATTATATGTCCGGGTAAAAAATGATTGTCATATATAGATTCAGCGTCTCTTCTAACCTCTAAATTTGTCATCTAATCAACGTCAAATAAAACTTTTGCTTTTAAAAAATTTTCTGGTTTTGGCCGGATTCCGGTCGGACAATAAGGTGTCCGGGTAGAAAATGCTTTTCACATAAGTGTCCAGCATGTCTTTTTACCCTATAATCGTCTATCACATTAGCTGTTTAAAAATATTTTGTTTGTCCCTTAAATTTTAACCCCCTCCCCACCCCTAAATATAGGGCTACAAAGCCTATCTACGAACTCGATCTTACTCTTGACCCAAAGAATCCTCACACCAAGTTTCATCAAAATATCTCATCTCATTCACTTCGAGAGTCATCGTGCTCAGAGACTGTCGGACAACTTTTGCGGGTTGTATCGGAATTCCGTAAGTCATGACGTAGATAGTAACGTCATGCGATAGAGGACAGTAGCATTTGATTGTCCCTAGGACGGTTTATAAATGTAAACGCGACCGGCGCCTCGCTGGCCTCTCGGCTCTATATACATATTCAAATATATATTCACCGTTAGGAATAAACTAAAGTTTTTTGTTTTTTTTAGGTAAATTACATCAAATAGGTGTGACGTCACGCTTTTACGGAATTCCGATATAACTTAGATTACACCCTTTTGCGATGTCATAGGTATCCCTCCACTTACGTTTTCGGATCCCAAAACGATGCTTTTTTTGGCGGTTTTTCGGCTCTTCCTGGCAATGCTTGTTATGCGTCACTTTTGTCATGACAACAGATAATATCTCAAGTGTAATTGTCTGTTAAGTGTTTCTGATGAAACCGTGCATCTATATGTTGTCTGTCATGAAACTTCTGACAGTGTACTATCAAGGTACTATAGAGGGTGGGAGCTCCATCAAAGCTGCCAAGACTGTTCTCTCAACGTGCGTGGACTACCATTAAAACCCAAGTACTACCTTGGTACTACTTCAGTACTTATGGTGTCAAGTAGTAATGCTTCAATACAAAATTTGGAAATAGGCTACTTGAAACCGAAATCTGAAGTACTTGTCCCAGAACTGATTGAAACATGGACTTTGCAGTCTTCCGGTGATGCTAAGGCAGTCCAGGCTGTAAGGCAAAGCTTTGACTAGCAATTATTGCGATAGATTGCGCGTAAAAGGTCCTCAGCCTTAAATGTACGAAGAAAATGGAATAATCAATGAGCATAGTTGAAACTTGAAGCTACGTGTGGAGCAAGACTTCCACCTTCGGGAAGGTTTTTGCAGGGTCCAACCAACGCATCTTTTTCCAAAACTGCTTATTGATTGAACTGGGATTTCCGGTAATTAAATGCATGCTCGACGACTGTCGTCGCTGAAGTTTACAATAGTTGCGTTTTTGCTGTTACCATGGTATCTGATATACGGTCTAAAGTCGTTTTTGCAGTTATCGTGATATCTGATATCACGGTCAAAAGGCGTTTTTGCGGTTGTCGTGGTAACTGGCCAGTTACCGTGGTAACAGATATTCAGATATCACGGTCCGACGTGGTATCGTGGTATCTGGAAAATACATCTCACTTTCATCAAATTTTGTCAAATTGGTGAAAAAGAAGTTCAGCACTTAGTGATGTAACTGGATATCAGTCTTTATTTTGGGATGACTTCGAAAGGTGTAATTTCTGCAGCAGTCGTTTTTGCAGTGGACCGTATATCAGAAACCACGGTAACTGCAAAAACGACTAATTGCAGATCCAGTTACCGTGGTAACAGATACCATAGTATCCGCAAAAACGCAACTAATACACCAACGAGTCATTTTGTAAGATACGTCATTCCTAATGCCTATATTTAGGGTTTAAAGGAACAGAAAACTTGACTCAAGGAGCTAGTTAAATCAAGAATGTACCCTGAGTCGATATTGAGAGTAAGAAAAATTCTCGTTACGACCATTGCAGTTTCCGGGCAGTTTCCAAGAATTCGACTTTTAAGCAAAAGGTTTGCAAAAGCAAAAGGTTTGTGTGCCGTGCCGTGACTAGGAATCGAACCCAGGCCGTCTTGTCGGGGAGGTCGTTACTCTATAGTCTACACGTAAAAAGGCGAACTTTTACAGTACATAAGTGCATAATCACAGTGCATAAGGCGCAAGGGCCTGCCAGCTAGCTTTGGGAAAACCAAGGAGGGGGTTCGAGACGGTTCGAGATAACAAAGAAGGGGGGCTTATTGCCTGTCGACAATAAGACCCTGTATATTTATCTAAGCCCCCCCCCCCCGGGCGATTCGATGGCCGAAAGTTGCGTAGTCAAGTTTACTGTTCCTTTACGGATTTCTGTGGGCAGGGAATGCCACGTTTGTTTTCACCAAAGAAAGATTAAAGCGGTTAATTTGTTCTTTGATTGAGACTCGAGCTGTTCTCTTGTCTCTGTTTTGATGAAAATGACTGGAAAGAATAATGCATCGACTCCTACAGAAGTATTTTTTCAGCTACTTCATACTTTTTCGAGCCAGGCACGCGATCTCATGATGGCAAGTAGACAGGAGATCAAAGTGCCAGACATTTGAAGCCTTTGAAGGAAGGAAGGAAGATGTTGTCTTCGGTCTCCCAAATAGACACTTAGCTGCCCAGACGACATCTGCAGACTGAATCATGTGCAGATATTCTACCGTTAGATGACTGTTGGATTTCGAAATTCCAACGAGAAGAAGAAGAAGAAAAAAACATTAAATATCACAATTTGTTTTGTATTTTATTTATTCTTATTATTAATTGATGGGAGACGAAGAAAGTCTTCTGAAATGGGTTAGTAATTAGACTATATTCATCTCCTGTTTTGTGCAGCAGAGACAGGTTACCTTGCCCCTGGCTTGAAAATCCCTCAATGTGACAGCAATAATATTAATAATAATGTAGGGTAGCCACTAAAAAAAAAAATAATCAAACCTGAGCTTTTGAAGATCAGAATGTGATTCTCCTATCTTTTAGCTTTGATTTGAGGCCAAAATTACCTCTCTATCTTGTCTCTAAGCATCTTAAATCTTCTTTAGAAAACAGTATTTTACATAATAAGAAGGAAATGCCTATGTTCATCCATTGACTTCCATCTAGTGACCAGCTTGGAACTATGTGCTTCAATGAAATTCTATGAAACTGGGTGATTTTGAGCTGGTTGTGAGTGCATGGGGAGCCCCAGCAAGTGAGTTAGATGAGAAAATATGAATATGATCATCAAGGTTATAGTCCAATAAACCTATTGCTGCTATAGGCTGCTGACTTTTCCTCCTTAGTATCAACAAATTTTTGTAGGCAAGTTCAGCTACTTTTTTTACATCTAAATTTACATTGAATCAGCATTGAATATTAAGAAATAATATTAAATAGCTAGGACATCTTACTGTTAGCCTTATAAAATAGACAATTTTGTCCTGAATGCAATGGTATTTTTAAAATATATTTTGGAGATGTTTTAGATAGGTAAAACTGATAAGGAAAATTCACAGCAATTCATGCACTCATTACAAAAAAATCGCCAATTTTTGCCACTAGGTGTTTTTGTGGCTACCCTAATTAATGTGAACGATGCCAAAAAAGACCCAAAGACACCAAAGTAAAGCAACTGCTAATTGTGAATATGAGGAAATGTGAACTTAGCAAACATTAGTTGCATTTTTGATCTGAATGCTCAGTTTTCCATTCTTACTTCTTGATTCTTGAATTCTCGCTTCTGAATTCTCTCCTAACCTAAATATTTCTTCAGTCTAAGCTGACTGCGAATCATATTGACTTTAACAGTGCAGAACGGGTATATCAGCTGAAATTTATTAGAGCTATATTTTGGCCCTTCTTGGCAAGGGTCCTCTTCCAGTCCTCTTCAGGCCCAAAGCCGCTCAAGATGGAAAGAACAAAACATTGAAAGTGTTGCACTGTCAAACAAATATGTTTTTGCTTTTATTGCTTCTCCATTCTCGCTTTTGGCAAAAACACTAATTTGGCAGCTCGTCTGCAACTCGGCCGACCTGTTTATGCATGTTGAACACGCGCATTCTGTTGATCAGTCAGGGAGGAGAACAGAGAGAGGAGAATCTAGAATTCACTATTGGAGCAACTTCTCAGTTCTGCAGAACCGCGAGGCTTTCCCTGTTCTCAGTTCTGACAGAGACGTAAGGAAAGGAGAATTCGCTTCATCTGAATACAGTAGAGGTATGCTTACATGAATGTTTGTTGACAGTGGACTTTGCCATTTTCATGCACATGCTGTGTTTAAAGATTACTACCAGTTAGCCAAAGTAGGTAATTATAGGCATCTGAAAACACCTGTATAGGTATTTTGGATTCTACCATTTGGCCCTAAACTGTACTGTTCACATTAAAGTAACTGTTCACATAAGCATACCTCTACAATAGTAGAAAAACGCGAAATAGGAGTTTCCGGAGAAGAATTCAGATAAAAAAAACACAACTGTTAATGTGCAACTGTGAGTGGAAACAGTAATTTAATTTAAGTTTAACCAAACTCCAAATATCATCAGTTTTCTCTGAGATATCCCGGTTCTTAAACAACCTTCAAGCAGCCGAGATATACCCAACATTTGGCATAGTCTTTCCTAGCATCAGGGGGATCTTGCCTAGAGCTGTGTTTGTTAATTTGTTTCTTTTCAGCTCAAGACTTTCCAGATTGGAAAGATTCCAGAAGACATTCGATCACTATCTGATGGAGTTCTCCTTGCTGCAGTGTTACATTCCATGTAAGTTAAAGAATACACAATAAGAAGTTCAATAAGATGTAATAAGCCTGCAATCTTTAGGATCCCTTAACAAATCTTTCTGAAGACATTTTGAAAGAAATCTAACTCTTAAATCAACTTGTGAATACTTACAATGGTTCTTAAATTTTTAAAGGCTTATGACTCTTGGTTCATTAGTCACGGTAAAAGTCCCTTGTATAAAAGTGAGATCTATGTATTATTTTGAACATTTTTTGCATCATTGATGATATTAAGGTAAGCATGCACATTCTTGTGTTGGATTTATCATATGCCTGAAAGTGTAGGAAAACTTTCCTATTTGTAAATTTGTGAAAAATTCTAAGAATAATTTTTCGAGGATTGGATGGGAGTTACCGTATCTTTCATTTCTTCTGAAAGCCTCTTTGCAAAGTCAGCCCTTTCTTCTAGGGGAAAAAGGCACGCCCACCCACCACCCATGTTCTACTTATCTGGGCTGTGTTTATCCTTTTACCATCTGAGTGTGTAAAACAATGGGCTTTGCTTCATCGCATTAGGATTTACTGTTATAGACTTCTGCCTAAGCCATGGCCGTCCAACTGAGTGTCCTGAAAGGAAGGGCTCTTCCTTTCAGCTCACTTAGTTGTTCACGTAGTCTTCCAGCACGGTAGCGTCTTAACGAAGGTGTAGATTTATTTGTATGTTCGTATATATGTCTCGCTTGCAAACCGCAGCGCCTTGGAAGCGTTATGTAAGGACTTCTGGTGGAACTTGGTTTTGAATTCTCCTTTTAAATCTTGCCGAGTTTAAAAGGTTCGGAAACAATGTCCCTTTAATTCTGACTTTAGTTTAAAAGGTAGGCTGAACCACATAAAAACTTTAAATATGCTACTGATAAAGATATGAAGACCCTTAGTAACATGTGATTACCAGTTCTCTTATCTTGTGCTTCGCATGTTTTATCTGTAAGGGATGTTTTCTAAGCCCTTTTCTTGCTTTTTTTTTCAGCGACCCTGGGTGGTTTTCTGATGGTTGGCTTGGAAAGATAAAGCAAGACACTGGGGCCAACTGGAGACTCAAAGTAAGTTTCCTGATTCCATCAATACTCCAGTAGCCTATACAAAACTTTTTGTCAATCAGCTGTAGCAGAAGTGTATTTTTTCTGTTTTGTTGATGCCTTTGCTTCATCTTGTAGTACCATATGGCCCTCCAGCATTGCATGCACATAGTAATCAGAAGTGGTGGTGCTGGTGCCAACACCTTGTATAACAGATCGATCTTGTGTGGGTATGTGCCAATATTTTGGTACACTGCTGTAGCAGTTATGCCATAGTTTCCAGCTGGCACAATCAGCGCGGTATACTAAGCCCCTAGTTGATAACCATGCTCAAACTCTGGGACATGCTGGCAGGGGTGTACATGATGCTCATAGGTATGCGTACCCGTTACTCCGGAGAGGAATAACATTATACAAACATTCCCAACTCGAAATAATAGCCTACGACAGTGTTGGTATGATTGCATGATGCTGTGCCAGTAATGTCTGCTGGTACTGTATCTTCATCGCCTAGAAATGTTTTAGAGGATGTTTCATTGAGACATTCAAATTAATCAACGGATTTTAGGGCAAGTTTGAAGCGAGCAATGTAAACAAGTTCAGCATTAACCTTCGCGTTCAAGCTTGCAAAATCACGATTCCACAAGGATGTTTACAAGTGGAGTTTTGCAAAGAGAATTGTTGGTCCTTGGAACATCCTTACCGAAGATGCAGATGAGACTGAATTTAAAATATTTTCAAATGTAGCCTATAACAGATAAAAAAAGAAAGAAAATTCAACTCCGCTCAGTACGGCCACTTCTAATTTTATGAGGCGGTCATGTAGGGGGAAAACCGTTCGTTTTGCATTATATGATTGTTAACTTCCAATCTTGTGCTTAGGTTAGCAATCTCAAAAAGATCTACGACAAGGTGATCGATGCATACAGGGAAAACTATGGACAGCGGTTATCACCCCAACTCCTGCCAGATGTTAATAGTATTGGGGAACGTCAGGATAAGGTCCAAATTCAGCGTCTCATCAAGCTGGTTCTCGGTTGTGCAGTCCTTTGTGAAAGGAAGACAGGTAAGTGGATTTTTTGGGGCAGTTATTTTGCTGCAGCTTGTTGAGAATGACCGTAAATGGCAGCCGCTTTTCAGTAAAAAGATGAGTTTTACGCCATGTGTTAGGGTCTACTTATAGCTAGCTGCGTTCGATTTGAGTCCTCTTTGTCTTCTTGTTACTGCCTTCACGGTTTAAAGTTTAACTGAAAAGCCAACTCGTTTGTGTGTCATTTAATTGGATACACTGAATTGTTTGGATTCTGCAAAGGGACTTTTGATTTTCCACTATCTGCTCTAGTCATGAGGCTCAGAATATCTCCGGCCGTCCTCACAGCGTAAATTCTACTATGACGCGTGAAATTTTAATCTCATAACAAATGCGGCTTTTCAGTGGGCAGTGGTGAGATTGGTGAAGATTGCTTGGTGCCTGAAAAAAAAAAAAAAGTATAAATCTTTTTCGAAAGGCATACAACAAAAATACAAGCGCATAGAGGCACCATAATTCACACGAAAATTCCACTATTTGAAAATCGATTATTCGTGAATAGCGGAACAACGAAGTTACTCATTTTCAGCGGGTCTTCAAGCCAATTTAACTGAATAAACAGTGTGCCTGTGCACACTGTTATAGTAGACAATATCCCTCCTTCTCTGTGTGATGTCGACTCAAGAAATCAGCATCTCGATTCCGTTGAGGGTCGCGATGGCATCACAAACGTCAAAACTAGTGTCAGGCAAAACCGTCTAGTTGTACAGACTTCGAGTGCGACATATGCTGATATTGTTGCCAAATCCATAACAAAGGGTCTTCCGCCCGGGGTTACCACTAAGGTCGTACAACCAAGATTCTTTGGGGTTGTACGAAGTGTTCCAGAGCGTATCTCTTCTAGTGATTTGAAGTGTTTGCTTGATGCCGTGGAAGTCTCGCAGATATCAAATTCCCGGTCTTTCAAGGTTGGCTATGGGGATCAAGCTTCCCTTTTAAGAGCTTTAAAGTGTGGAGTTAAAATCGGCTACGAGCATTTCCGTGTCCATGAGTTTCATCGCATGCCGAAAAGATGTTTCCGTTGTCAATCACTAGACCATGTTGTTGATAGATGTCCACTCAAGTCAGATACCCCTAAATGTGCTAGATGCTCTGGGTGTCACGTATATTCAAGAGACTTGCCTTGTAGCCTTCCCCCCAAATGTGCCAATTGTGATGGGGACCATGTGTCTTTCAGTTTTAGGTGCCCAAAAATCAAAAGCCCATTGAAAATAACGGTGTGATGGCTCAGATTTCGGAAGTACTCCGATGTGTGTCTTTGAACATAAATGGGACGAAAGATAAGGACCTTGAACTGGATCGATTACTCTCCGAAACTGATGTGCTGTTCCTTCAAGAGCATCTTCTATCCACTACCAGCTCCAACAGTCTGCGCCGTTCGGTCGATCACTATATTTTCGTGCAACCAGCTAGAAAAACGAGAGGCCGCCCGTCCGGTGGACTAGCAACTTTTATCCGTTCTTCCTGTTGCCTCAGACCTCCAACTGTTCTTCTTTCGGATAGACTGATGCTAGCTGTACAGTTTGGCGATCTCGTTCTGGTTAACGCATATCTTCCGTGCGACCGTCGCAACCTCGCTTCATTTGGATTGTTTGCTAAGTCTTGTAACAAGATCAAGTCTCTCCTTTCAGACATCAGTTGCGAAGGTCTGAATTGGATTCTTGTTGGCGATTTGAATACAAACATCCTGACTCCTTCGATACGCACTGACTTGTTTACCGAGTCTCTTCCTAGCGGGTATTGCATCGTAGCGAAAACCTTGCCGTATTCTTATAGACACAATCGTGGCGGAACCGTTTCGAACCTTGACCACCTTATAGTCTCCCACCCATCTGTAGCTGATGGAATGGTTCAAGTTGACGACGAAAAAATTGAAGATGACCATTTGCCGTTGACTTTCAAATTGGCACTTCCCGCCGATTGTGTCCGAAGTACTTCATCTCAAAGCCAGACATGGATCAAGAAAAGGAACTGGAATCGTTTAGATCCCGTTCTGTATATAGCTACACTGACCACCCTTTTGGCAGCTGTGAAAATTCCCTTCCACTTACTCCAGACTAGTCTCCATGTGACTGGTTCTTCCATTGACTTGAACTTTTATTACTCTGAGATCGTTCACTGCTTGAAGACTGCCGCTAACGTAGCCGTACCATTTGAAAATGTTAGGGTTGGAACCCGAAAGCGGCTTTGGAGAGTTTGTCCGGAGGTTAAGAAAGCCAAAAATCATGCGAAATTTTGGTTGAGATTATGGATAGCTTGTGGACGTCCTGTCAGTGGAACCGTGTTTGACCTTAAAAAGAAGACAAAGCGGGAGTATAAAAATTGTTTAAAATCCGCACGTTTAAATGGCGCTGATGCCCCTACAGACCGCAAGTCTTGGAAAAAAGTGCTTCTTTCGGACAAAAGCTGTGCAGCGTCTCCCTCAAAATTGACCTCCTCGGACTGGATGCACCATTATCGCAACTTGTTCAGTCAGTGCAATATGCGTGTACAACAGTATTTCGAGTCTTTACTTTCTAGGTATCTCCCTGTTAAAATTTCTCAGTCATCTGTTTTTGCGGTTACTAGTAATGCTGTTGAAAAGGCTGTTTGCAGACTAAAAAAGACTGGATCTGTTGATATTGATGGTCTTTCTTCAGAGTTCTTCAAAGCTGAATGCCCTGTTCTGATCCAGCATCTTCAACTACTGTTCCAAATGTTTCTTTCCCAATCTCAAGTCCCAAATAGCTTCCTTGTTGGAACCGTAACATCTGTTCTTAAGCGAGGCAAGGACCCTGAACTGTGCAAAAGTTTCCGTCCGATTACAGTATCATGTACACTTAGTAAAATTTTTGAATATGTCCTTCTCCCCGAACTTCTTCAAAAATGTAATTTTGGAAACATGCAATTGGGTTTCAGAGATGGTACGGGTTGTGCGCATGCTCACCACGTTCTGACCAAAATAATGCGACAGGCCACCTTAAACAGATCAACCATTCACATTTGTTCCATAGACATCTCTGGGGCTTTTGATAATGTTGTCCATTCTCAAGCTTTGTATTCGCTTGCTCGTTCTGGAGTCAATTCCTCTATTCTTTGCCTTTTAAAGTATTGGTACGCAAATTCTACCGTTCGGTTAAAATGGCAGGGTCAATTATCGGAAAATATTTCAGTGAACCATGGAGTTCGCCAAGGTGGAGTTTTGTCACCATATATATTCAAGTCTGCAATTTCTGATTGCTTGGATTCTCTTCTTCCTTCATATCTGTTCAAGGAGATTTCTATCAGCTACATCGCGTATGCTGATGATATTCTCCTAGTCAGCCGTACAAAATCTACTCTTTCTAAAAATATGAAAATTTTAGCAAACAAACTTTCGGACATTGGACTTGAGATAAATCTGTCAAAATGTGAATATCTTTGTTTCGGTCGTACAACAGCCTCTGAGCGCCCCTCTGTTGCAATTGGTTCTTTTTCTATTTTATCGTCCGAGTCGCTGAAATGGCTCGGAATTACCTTCAAATCCACATTATCTTTAACTTGCTCCTCTATTCTAAAAAGTGTATCAAATTCCATTAGATTTGGTTACGGGCGTTTGGTCCCAAATAGAGGAAAATATTCACGCAAGGCGCTCGGAAGGTTGTATAGTGCTTTGTGCGGCCCATATATTTACAACTGTTCTGGAATTTACCATATCTTAAGGAAAAAAGATGTAAAAAATTTGAGAAGCTGTTTCTTTAAGTACTGTAAACTTCTGATGTATCTTCCAAAATCCTTCCGTAATCGTAAATTGGTTTCGAATTTTAATGTCCAGGATAGTATCAATACACTCCTTCGTTCACATTCAAATTTACTTACCCTCCACAAACATCCTGCCTTGTCAGCCCATGAAATTATTGGCCAGTTTTTCAATCCTGAACCCGTTTAATGTGTTTGTCATTGTGTAAAATTCTGTAGGTCTATTTAGTGTGCTGTTAATTATAATATAATAATAATATTTATTTATTACCCACTTACATCAGACAGATTAATAGTGGAGTATAAACTTGAAGAAAATATGAAAAGAATGTAGTCATGTTTATTTACATTGTCTTGTTTAGTGTTTTAATATGTGTATTTTCCTTTGTGTATTTACTCATACTCCGCTGTTATCAAAAAGCGGGTCACAAATAAATAAATAAAAAATAAATAAATAAGTGATGGGTAACTAGGTTGTCCTATCCTAGCCCTTTTCGGTTAAACTTTAAAGTCGCTTTGTTTAGCCTTGTCAGGTGAATGACTCCGCGGACAAGCATCACAAATAAAACGCAGTCGAGAAATCTACCAGAGCCAGGACCGAAATTTGCTACGAGGTCAAGTCATCATTCACGGGGTCCTGTCTGACAGAACACTGACAATTGTCAGCTGACAGGACTAATAAAACGGGATTAAGGAGACAAGGCAGTTAAAAAAACGGTATTTGGCTAACAGGACTGAGACAGGGCCGAGACAAGGCTAAATCGAACGCGGCGTATGTTGAAGGCGGCTGCCTAAACATTTGGCCTGACTAACGACGCGAGATGAAAGGAAGCTCCTCTCAGTTTGCACTGATGTTCCTGTATGAAGTTTGTCTTCATATGCATCTGTTTCTGAACAGATTTATTCCAAGATTGTTAAAGGACCCCTCTTGCTTATTCTGCCTTTTATGATATACCTAGCTCCCATACAGAATTATAAGCTTCTAAAATCCTCACCTTTCTCCATTGTTTCGTTTTGTGCCTACGAAATTTTAGCGCTTTTTTGGCCTTGCCGAGTTTTGCCCGTCACACAACGAAACGTTTGCTCGGATCTTAAACGTCTGCTGACAACTCTTTCACACATAAGGATCTGAGAAGCTTTTGTTTATTACTTCTTTTATTTGCTTAGTTCCCACACTTTTTAACGACGGTGCGATCAGTTTTCAAATGTTTTGCGCCCAGCCGCCGCGTCGGAGAACAGGAAGGCTGGACATAGTCGACAAGCGCTAACAAGAAAATCGCTAATTCCAGGTGGAAAGTAATGGTATTTTCGAAAATGTTTTTTTCTTATCTATTTCATAGGGAAAATATCATTTCTAGTAAGAGTTGTGCTTTAACAGAAGTGGTTTCTGTTGGCAGTGATAGGGTTTCCACACGTCAGAAATCGGGGAATCACTGTAGAGTATCGAGCCCCTCCTCCCCGTCTCACCTATATTGCTGCTTCACTCATCGTCTCTAATTGTTCCATTAGCATTAGCTTTTGCATATATCATAGTACCTGATACCGCGGTCAGAGCCGTCACTACTGGGGGGGGGGAGGGGGGGGGGGGGACGCCCCCCCCCCCAATGTTGTCGGCCAGTCGGTAAAAAATAACCGAGTCGGCGCGAAGCGCCGCGATTTTTAGTAAAAACAGTGGATTTTGTTCTTGGAAATAGTCGTTTTTTCTTAAAAACAATCAAAAACAGTCGGTTTTTCGTAAAAATAGTAGATTTTTTCTTAAAAATAGTCATTTTTCGTCGTTTTGTCCGCAAAAATAGTCGGTAAAAATGACCAGCCAGTCGGTAAATACCTTGTCCCCCCCCCAAACATTTTGGCTAGTAACGCCTCTGACCGCGGTAACTGGATCTGCATTTTGTCGCTTTTGCGGTTACCCTGGTATCTGATACCACGGTTGCTTTGCAAAAACGACAATTGCCGAATTTACGCTTTTAGAAGTCCCCCCAAAAGAAAAACTGATATCCACTCGCGTCACGAGTGCCAAACTTCGTTCCCACCAATTCAACAAAATCCTAGGCTCTTGTGTAAACTTGTACTTTCCCAACCATCTTGTACTCTAAGATTATCTGCGTTTTTTGGCAATTCTTTGTCATCCAGTTAACCGACCTATTTACCCCTAATAACCACTATAATCCATTTTTTCGGCATCCCATCCGTTCGTCCAGCGAAAAAAACAAGACCAAAGGTTCCGATGGGATCCCAAAAATCTTCGCCAGGCCAAACAGCTAATCATTAAGAAATCCAAGCTCAGATATGGATTCAGCATGTGCGTTTACCTCTATAAGCCGATCGAAATGATCCTGGCTTACTTCTGTGAATTTTGCGGTTTTGGTGAACTTCAAGAACTACTTGTCCGGCGAAAAACTAAAGCTCAAAAACGGATTCAGCGTATCTCCTTACCCCTATATCCAACATCTAATCAACTTCAAATAAAAATTTAACTTCTAACAAATTTTCCGGTTTCAGCCGGATTCCGGACGAACTATATGTCCGGCTAGAGAGTGATTGTCATATACGGATTCTGCATCTCTTCTTACCCCAAAATCTATCATCTAATCAACTTAAAATAAAACTTTTACTTTTAACAAATTTCCGGTTTTGGCCGGATTCCGGGCGAACTACTTGTCCGGCGATAAAATGGTTTTCGTATTCTTGTTCAGCATGTCTTCTTACCCCTACACCAAACGTCTAATCAACTTCAGATAAAACTTTAACTTCTAACAAACTTTCCGGTTTTGGCCGGATTCCGGGCGAACTACTTGTCCGGCGCGAAAATGGTTTTCATATTCGTGTTCAGCATGTCTTCTTACCCCATAATCGACTATCACATTAGCTGTTTAAAAATATTTTGCTTGTCCCTTAATTTGAACCCCCTCCCCCACCCCTAAATGTAGGGCTACAGGGCCCATCTACGAACTCGACCTTACTCTTGACCCAAAGAATGCTCACACCAAGTTTCATCAAAATATCTCATTCCCTTCGAGAGTTATCGTGCTCACAGACGGACGGACGGACGGACGGACGGACGGACAGACAGACAAATTTTGCGATGTCATAGGTATCCGTCACTAACGTTTTGGGATCCCAAAAACGGCTCCATTTTGTATTCTCAGCATTACAAAAAGACTCGACTATCCTGACTGAGAACGAACATAGTTTGGTTGGATGGAGCTCTAACATCCGACTGGTAAACAGAGACGAAAAAACAGCTTATAAGGGCTTGGGTCATTTAACCGAAGAAAGAAAACAGCTTGTAGTGGGGAACCATGCAGATCGGTTAACTGGATGATGGTTTATTAGGGGGTAGTTGTGGTTGAGATTTTCCCAGAGACCAAATAGGGAAATTCGAGATTGTAAAACCGACCAAATAGGGAAATTCGAGATTGTAAAACCGTCTGCAATCGAGAGTTCAGTACCACTGGTCTGCGTGAGCATGATTTTTAAGTTGAATGGGTGGCGCTTCGCAGAGGACGTTGGAGAAGAAATCTTCGTTCCAGAATTGCTGGAATGCCCTTCCACCCGAAATAGTGATCAGTGATTGAAATGCTCTGAAGAACCCCCTGTTGTTGTTTTTCAAGACTGCCGATGCCGGTTTTGACAAGTTGTTGAAAGGCCTATGGCCTTTACATGTATTGGATTGTTATATTTGTTAAAATCTCTAGCCACAACTGTTCTTTTTTCAGAATTTATCCGAGCGATTCTCGGCATGGAGGAAGTCAACCAACAGGCCATCATGTGCATGATTCAAGAACTGAATCTTGGATCGGACGACGGACATTCCGGATCAGGAGAGTCTCTGATGGCTGCGAATGCGAGCTTAGGAATCAGCGAAGCAGCGGCTGCTCGGTTGCAGGATGAGCTGAAGCTTAAGCAGGCTTTGCAGGAGCTCGAGGCTGCGATTGAGCAGAAGGAGCTGCTACAGCAGACCTGTCAGAGGATGGACCTTCAAGTGAGTGTGACACTTATCTCCTTATGGGCATGGGTAAAACTGTTCGCGGTGTGACAGGCAAGGACTCGTAGAACCGAACAGGTTTTGTTACTTCATATTTACAGTCGGAGACACCCAGGGAAAATTTTACATCCCTGCAGTTTCAAATATAGACTCAGAGCGTGTTCCACCCTACTTACCGTAGTTACTACGCTAGTTACCGTAGTTACTACGCTAGTTACCGTAGTTACTACGCTAGTTTAGTAGTTACCGTAGTTACTACGCTAGGCTGGAACGCTTTTTGAATTTTTCGGTCACATATCAGGCCGCGGGGTGATCCGACCAATCACGTTACAGAGATGCTTAGTTACTACGCTAACTACGCTCCCGAGCGTGGTAAGCAAATAATTACTGTTATTTACTATTTTGAGAAGGTTGGAACGGTCAGCGTAGTCTGAAATCGTTTGAAATCGTTTATTGACAAACCAACTTCGTAGCTTTCTTCAGCAGAAGATGCTAAATTATGCTGGTCACTTACAATAATGAAATAAAATATTTACACTAGTTCACTTTGTTAAAAATCTCTGTAAAAAAGGGTACAAACGAGTTCATAAACCTCGAGGTTCGTCCTTTGACAGGCATTAATCTATTTTGCCGTCTTGTCCTGCTGTTTTTGGGGGCATCAGGGGGGAGCAAGACTCGGTACTTTTCACTTTCTAACAGCTTTTTGCCGAATTTTAGTATCAGTTCTTCTCTCCGGGAGTAGAGACTGGGGATTCTCAACACTGTCAGTGCCTGCTCGTATGATTGGAAGTTAGGTCCCATGATAATTTTCGACGCGCGTTTCTGTACTGCTTCTAGCTCTTCTGTCAGATAAACTGTGTTCTGCACTTGGGGTCCCCACACCGGACAGCAGTATTCTAAAAGGGGGCGCACGTGAGTGAGGTATGCGAGGCGGAGTTCGGGAACTGTGAAACCAAGTCTACGCATTGACACTAAGGTTATCAGTGAGGAATGGCCCTTGCGCACTACGCTTTCGACGTGGTCTTTGAATGAGCAGTCATTGCTGAAAGTAACTCCCAGAATTGTAGCGCTTCTTGTAATTGGGAATAGCGGTACGGGCATTTGCACGTCGCGCTTCAGCATATTGAACCGGAGTACTTTTGATTTTTGAACGTTGATCTCGAGCATGCCTCCCTTGCACTGTTCCTCAAACTCTGGAAACAGCGTAGGGCTGAACTGTGGAACGGGGGTTTGGCCCTCTACTAGGTATTTCAGAACCAACGAAACATCGTCTACAAACTTAAAACGTTCATCAGTTCCCGAGAGGATGTCGTTAATGACGGCTAGGAAAAGTAACGCTGCCAATTTTGTACCTTGCGGTGCACCACAGGTAAGGTCAGTCCATCCAGAGTTCAGGTCCTCTGGAAACAGTCCGTAGACGCACTGCTGTCTGTCACGTAGGAAATCTATGACCAAGAGTAAGATGTGCTTCTTTGCACCCATCGCTTTGAGACTCATGGCTGCTATCAGATGTTTCAGAAGATCGAACGCTTTGCGGTAGTCGACTAGCAACACGTCGACAATTGCACTGCCTTTCTCTAGCCACTCCACAACTAGGTGGTAGAGCCGGACTAGGTAAACTGCTGTGCTGCCACCTGGGATACAGCCATACTGGTATACATCCAGTGATGGGGAAACCTGTGACATGAGTTGCTTATATATGAAAGTCTCGGCAACTTTGGCCAAATTGGGGGTGATAGATATGGGGCGCAGTTGGTCGCAGGTTTCAGGGGCTTTCACTTTGGGAATTACCCTAACATACGATTTTTTCCAGAGGTGAGGGAATGTCTGCTCACGGAAGCATTGATTAATAACTGAAGTGACTGGCTTAGCAATGAAGGGGGCAAATTCTCTCAGCAAGACTACGGGCAGCTCATCTGGGTACGAAGCACAATTTTTCCTGAGTCTCTCGATCTCCTTACAAACCTCGTACTCGGTCACCTCTGGAATATTATCTAACTGACAATCAGCTATGAGCTCCCGAATTTCGGAGTCAGATATACTTTTCGTGAGGCTAGAACGGAAATAGTAACTAATAGTTACTATTGGTAGAGGGGTGGAACACGCGCTCAATATTCATGTTTTTCTTGTTTATGGTGCGATGGCACTTTGTGTATTAAGATTTATTTATCTATCTGTAAACAAAGAACTAGCAAAACCAAGTCACTAGCTTCCGTTGCAGGAGTTTTCGCGATTTCTTCTGCAGGATGTCTGTGTCGTGACACTTTCTCTCGACATAAATTAATACAAAACAAACTGTCACTTTATTAACTTTCAGAACAAAAATAAGAAAACAAGCAAACTGTCCTCCGTTTATCCGTCCGGTAAGCAACTACTCATGTCCGTCAAAAATCACAATATCATTCCACCGGATCAGGCCGTAGCCAAGGAGACGGAAAGGAAACAGTTCACGGCAGTCTCCCTTTCTTCATTTAAATTGTTTCTCTTTTAGATCCAACATCTTACCGAGCAAAGGACGTCCCTGAAGGCACTGGTTGCAGAACTACAGGAGAAAACAACATCTATCGGCGACAATGCGGAAGATCAGAGATGCAAAGAGCTCAGAAAACAACTTGATGCAATGCAAGAAGAAATATTCAAGCTGGAAACTTGTAAGTGCTTTTTTGGGTGGCTGACGTGATCGAAATTCCTTTTCTATTTCATGGATATCCTCGTCCTCCCAGTGGCACGCTTGCTTTGAAGTGCCGCCGCTTGGATCCACCCGGGTGGATTCGTTGGAGTGAAATTTGATTTCTATGGGAATCTACTTAGAGCTACGTACCTACAAATCCTGAAAAATCTTTGCTAATGAGCAAAACATTGTTACGCATATGAATAGATCACCAAGCGGCCAATTATAATAAATGCTTCCTATTCTGAGATTATCATTCTGTGCCCCATTTAAATAACGCCCCAATTTGTGCGCACTAATAAACATTCATCCTCATCATCCGACCATTCATTCTTCATTATATTTGCTCTCCCCGAATAGTTGATGATTCGCTGTTGATCTGTAGTGTTGCTTAATGTTACGTTTTTCCTTATTTTTCGTACTCAGTTTATTTGTTGTTGATCTGTAGGGTTGTTTAATGTCTCGTTTTTCCTTATTTTTCGTACTCCATTTTTTTGTGTATTTATACACCGTGATGGGTAGTAAAATAATTATTATTATTATTAATACCTCCTTTCTCCAGTTGAGTTCCACGCACTTACACACTAAATGAACCATATTTTCCTCCTCGCTACCGCACATAGGACAAAAGTAACGACTGATCCTCTATTTCCCTAACTAATACATTTTTACTTTGCCTCAAGTGGTAAATTATCAGCCCACGTTTCATTTTTTTTCATTCATTGAGACGGCGCAAATTATTTCGACGACGCTCATCCACATTCAGTTCGCGTCCTATGTTGTGTCCACAAGACTTGAGCATTTGTTTGGTTTTCAGCTCGGGACGAATATCGCGTTCGAACTGAAATGCTTGAACGAGAATTGAACGACCTCCGCATGAGACAGGATGAGCTCCAAGGCGCAGCCAATCAGGCTCGAAGTCTCAAAGATGAGGTCGACATCTTGCGGGAGGCGGCCGGAAGGCTTGCGAAAGCCGAAGCGACGGTAGAGGGCCTCAGGAAGAAGCTGGAGGAGTGCAGCGAGTTGAGAAATCAGATGAAGGCGCTAGAAGATAAGAATACGGAGTACCTACATCGAAATATGGAGCTGGAAGAGGTAGGTTCGATCTTTTTACTGCTTGAACTCCCTGAACGTGCACTCTACTGCCCTGAACGCGTGAACTGTTCAGGTGGACACTTTGGGATAGCCCAAGCGAAAGAAAATTGCTGTGTTAAACATCCGTGAGGAATTACCCATTTAATAATATACTTAAAGTTTAACCGAAAAGGGCTGGGATAGGACAATCTGGCTACCCATCACTTATTCACTTAAACTGGCTTAAAGACCCGCTGAAAATGCGTTACTTCGTTGTTCCACTATTCACGAATAATCGATTTTCAAATAGTGGGATTTCCTTGTGATTTGTGGTACTGAATTTTTGTTGTACGCTTTACGAGAAAGATTTATGATTTTTTTTTTTCAGGCACTAATCAATCTTCGCCAATCTCACCACGGCCCACTGAAAAGCCGCGTTTGTGTTGAAATGAAAATTTCCCGCGTCATAGTAGAATTTACGCTGCGGGGACAGTCGCAGATATTCTGAATGTCGTAACTAGAGCAGATGGTGGAAAATAAAAAAATCCCTTTGCAGAATCCAATAATTCAGTTTGTTCAATCAAATGACACAAAATGAGTTGGCTTTTCAGTTAAACTTTAAGGTTTTTCTAAACGTTGATGTTGGAAAGGTTTGAAATTGTGGACCACTCCATGAGATTTACTGGTGTGTTTTCTAGTCGGAAGTGAACCCGACACACAAAGTCCTATCATTTACCCCAAATCTGCTGTTCCTACTTGGAAATAAATGTTTGGGTGTTTCTGACCCTGCGCCGTTTTGAGCCTAGTGTGACTGGGATGTCAAAGATGTCATGGCTCACGGCGTGTTCAGGGTGAAGGTTTTAGCAGGTTCATTGAATTGTTTGTTTTTAGGAAATCCGGAAAAGCTCAACATGGAAAAATCAGCTGGAAGTCCATCGCAAACAAGTGACCGAATTGCAGCTCAAGCTGAACGAGGAAACTAAGCGGGGTGATCGCTTGGAGTATGAAGGCAAAAGGCTTCAGGATAAATTAGCAGCTTTGACTCTCGAGAAAGAGGTAGGTGATCCTCAATTGAAGGTGATTTCTGGTGAAGGAGCAGTAATCTGTCTACAACGCGTCCCTGATTTTTTGAAGCACTATGCCAGACGTTGGGAATACCCGCTGTGTGGAATAGCCTATGTCAATCGCCGGTTATCTTATGCCAAAAGCTGGGTACCCTTATTCAAATAAAATATTGATGATTTGAGGGAAGTTTAGAAAACAACTATTCAAATTTTTTTTTAGGGGGTTAGGATGGTCAGGATTTGGATTATTAAAAAAAACTATGGGTATTCCATGTAGTACTTCATTGCCTTCCAGAGTGAAATCCAGAATGTTGTTGCATTGTACAAGGAATACAGGACAGACAACCACACGTATGACGTATGATTTCTGTTATAACTGTGCCACCTCACGCGAGACAACACCTCGTCCGTCGTGTGCACCCTTTTCTTCTTTGTCTACTACGCTTGGCCACTTCCACAGTTACCTGTTTACGACCGTAGTAACGTAAACAACCCCGTCAAACCGTTCTGTAAATAGCCTGTGTCTTCTGTATTTCCTTTCTCTTGTTTTACTGGACTTGTGGCCACAGCGAGCCGGTGACGCCGTCTTGAACCTGGCGTATCAGAAGTGATCCTTAGAGCTAATCAAGATGATAGACTCATAGATCTTCTCTGATCTTCATAGATCTCTCCTACCGGATTACGAAGCCCCAAACCCGACTCGACCTGAAACAAGGCTTCGCGCTGCAACCCGTAATTGTACCAGACTTGTTCGCCCCGATATCCACTCTACTGACCGGTATCTTTCGTCATTTGTACCATATTTCGTGAAGTATTTCAATTCTGAACTGTGATATATTCGTTATTAATTGTACATACATATAAATATTTTAAGGCAATTATTGAGAAGTGATTATGTTAATAATTGTGTGACGACCGATGCTAGCGAGTAATTATATGAGCTATTCAAGAAATAAACGTTATTATTATTATTATTATGTTATTTTTCAGCGCCTGTTAAACGAAAGAGACAAGCTTCGAGAAGTGAACGAAGAACTGGAGCTAAAACTTGCCCATGCGAAAGGAAGTACGTCAGCCTCACAACTTGATAATAGCTCTGGCTCGATACCTTCTCCGACAGAGGTGCTACAGATTATACCGCCAAACGTCAAGTAAGTCGCCCGACCACGGTTCTGAATTTTTACTACTAAATCTCCTTTCAGTCAGTGCCGTCTTCTACTTTTGGCGGAACCTAAGCCAGCCGTGGATTTTTGGTCCTTTTTCATAAGTCAAAAACGTAAAAACGCCAGCACATTAGCACAACCGATTCTTGGTCGAGCCACACTATGGACTATAGGCGTATTCTAGCCGTTCCCCGAGGACTCCTGGGGGAATCGAAAGGAACGGCGAGAATATAGGGACTCACTCCACGCGGACTCTGCGTACAGAAAACAGCGAGAACAACGGGGAATGCTTCCAAAACGGATTTTGTTCTTAAAACAAATATGCAATTGACAAAATTAGTCTGGATCTTCTTTATTTTTGGTTTTGTTTATTCTGATTATTTTTAATTAATTTTACATTGCACCAACACCAGCAAAAATTGATTCCCCTCCGAATCTGAAAGGGAGTCCTTTTTGATGATGGTGATGATAATTGGAACATTCCCTGTCCGTGGGGACTCGCGAGAATACGGGGAGTGAGTCCCCGGGACAAACAAAAACGCGGGGAATCCTCAAGTGGAGTCCTCGGGGAACGGCGAGAATACGCCTTATGGTCACATCTGAGCATAATTTTGGTGACGTAGATGACGACGGTTTAACGTAGCAGGCCACACATGGATCGTAAACGGCTAGCAACCATAGCCTGATTTCTCAACATTTTACACCGGCCGTCTGGCCTCTCGTTTGTCCTGGCCCCCCAGCACCGACCTAACCGGCCTAAGGGTAAGACGGCACTGTTTTCAGTCATCTCGTAAATGAAGAAATTGATGAACAAGTCACTTCGTTTGGTCAAATCCCAAAATGGGAAAAATGGAGATTTCAATTCAATTCAATTCAATTCAATTCAATTTATTTTCAAAAAATTTCCTCACGGACGAAGCCGAACATTGATTTTTTTCGTCATGTATATTCTCGTCACATAACTTAACAACTAATAACAAGTTCATTAATAACTAAAATTCATTTGGTCAATTCAATGTACATGTATCTCACAGAAAAACTCTAAGTAAAACCTTTCATCATACGTAACATGTCAACTAATCAAGCATCTATAATTAAAAAATCATAACTTTGTCAAATTAACAACAAATCAAAAACTAAATAGTATCAACAATTACGACATCTACAATTCAATAACAACACACTCAGAAATACAATTAATTTATGGAGGTGTTTCGGAATGCCCGTTAAAAAGATCGGTGAACGACGGAACAAAACTCTTTTTATGTCGGTCATGGGAACAGTGTACTGGCTGCAACTTTGGAACAGGCTGGGCAGCAGCTCGTGCCGGTCTCGGCCTAATAGGTTGATATTCAGGGGGAAGAATTTCTCGTAGACCAGGGCTCTCCAACGTTTTTAGACCGAAACTGAAACATAATTTTTTTCGGCGTTGTGCTAACAACTCTATATTAAATTGTTTCAACAATTCAAGATATGGGACTTTGGGGGATTTCGAGGCCACAAGGAGGGCTCTATACTGCACCCGTTCAAGTAGATCCGACTGGTCACGGGTCAACCCGAAATGCCAAACCTGGCAACAGTATTCGAGGGTCGGACGAACAAAAGTCAAAAAAATTACCAACAGATGGTCAGTGGGTACTCCGTAACGGGCCAGGAGTTTAAGTGACCGGATTGCCATATTACCTTTTTTGAGCATGCTGTCTACTTGCTTATTCCATTTCAGATCATGAGTGATATGTATTCCAAGTAGCTTGATATCATCGACCTGCTGGGGCTTGGGAAGAGATGGGAAAAACTGTGGTTCGGTTTTTAAAAAATGTATGGTTAGGACGACAGATTTGTCCATGTTGACTACCATGTCATCCACAACAGCCTCTTCACAGATGTCGTCAATGATGACTTTTGCACTGCTCTTTATGTTCTTTCGGCAAACTTCCAGGAGCGACAGATCATCCACGTATTTCCATCTATCTGCGAAAGACAGAGCAAGCTCGTTGACCATAACTAAAAAAAGGAGCGGTCCCAACAGGGTGCCCTGCGGAACCCCACAAAAAATTGGCAAACTATCAGAGAAAACTGTTTTATGCTTGGTTTTTTGTGTTCGATTAGACAGAAACTGACCAACCAGTCGAACTAGGAATGGTTGAATTTTGAATTTAATTAAAAGTTTGTCAATGAGCTTGCTATGGTTAATTAGGTCAAAAGCTTTCTTTAGATCTATCGCTATTAAATTTATCCAAGTATTAGGGTTATCCAAATTCTTTAGTATCCGATCTAATAAACTAACTAGATAATGTGCTGTTGACGTTTTTGGCAGGTTACCAAACTGCTTAGGGTCAACATGTTTCAGGATGTTTTCTTTCAACCAAGATGAAAGGAACTTCTCATAAACTTTACTGAAAATAGGAGTCATAGTTATGGGGCGTACCCCAGTAAAATCATTAGGGGAATCCTTTTTCGGAATAGGTGTAACATATCCAGTCTTCCAAACTGCGGGATAATCACCAGATACCGTTATTTCATTATAAATCTGAGAAAGTGGACCACTTATTTTTTCCGGAAATGCTTTAATAATCTCTATGGGTATATCTACTGGTGTTATACTGGTTCGCTTAAGTGTTTTGAGTTTTTTAACTACATCATCTGCACTAATTTTTGGGAAATCAAAATCAGGTGTAGCATTAGGAATTTCGTCCCGGTGGAGGGGAGGGAGAGTCTGAACTATAGAAGCTAAATGCGCATTTAATTTGTTTGCTGTTTCAAGTTCACTTTCATCAAGGTTGAAGTCAACACCTTTCTGAGACTTTCC
This sequence comes from Branchinecta lindahli, assembly GCA_023053555.1. NCBI lineage: Eukaryota > Metazoa > Arthropoda > Branchiopoda > Anostraca > Branchinectidae > Branchinecta > Branchinecta lindahli. The sequence continues at coordinate 1,005,770 of JAKZAO010000006.1, read as the reverse complement.
CATCATTTGTTTTACATCACTATACCATTTTCTAGGATTTGACTTGAGTAGATGTTCTTTCCTTTTGGTATAGTGGTTAGCCGCGGCATTCCTCGTAATTTTACGAATTTTGTTTTTTAATCGTTTTGCTTGGTCATCCTGACCAGCTCGAAAAAGACGCAGTTTTTCGGAGATTAGATCTTTAATGGCCTTCGTAATATAAGGCCTGTCGGAGGAGTGTCGCGTTATTTTTCTTTCCGGAAAACATTCGCGATATTTTTCAAGTAATGTAGTTTGAAGGATGCTAGCTTTACTATTCGTATCTTTTGCCGTGTTGACTGCTTCCCATTTCTCCTGGCAAATCCAGTCGCCAAACTTCAGGAGGCCCTCATCAGTGATTGGTCGGGAAGTAGTTTCTGTCGTCGTGTATTCTATTTTAACGCTGTTACAAGGATTTAATTCTAATGTATAGTGGTAACTACCTCCAAGGGGAGAACCAGCAACAGGTTCTTCATAAAACTCAGACATATTCGTCGAAATCACATCAAGGGAGGTTCCGCCCCTGGTAGTAGGGCACTTTACCAACTGTTTAAGGTCTAGTCCTCTATTAATATAATCTAGTCGTAATTCATTACCATCACCAATCATAAAAATTCCACAACCTGAAAACTTCCCGGAGACATAATCTGCGCTAAGTTGGAGTTTCTCCAAGAAGGTTGAGCGGGACTGCGCATTCTGCCCGGGCGAGTAGTAAAATACACAGAGTGCAATTCCATTGAACTTACGCGGGAGTCGTTTGGGTTTTAGATAAACCCACATGATTTCATCCGTTTCCTGGAGGCAAGGGACATCAACAATACGAGAATTAATTTTAGCATGTGTATATATACCGACCCCACCACCTTTCTTACCTAGACAATGGTCATCTGGTCGAAACTGTAGCGATGATAATTCATTCTGGATTGAGAGAGAGTTTTGCTCTCTTTTCGCTATTTCATTTTCAAGAGTAGAAAGGTCAGAGACACGCTTTTCCCATTCTTTCTTACCCATCGAGAGGTCAGCAGAAAGGTTCTTCATTTCACTGTCAATCTTTTCGATAGCAGAAACACGATCAGCAAGTTCATTTTCTAAGACAGAACATTTACTAGTTAAGGCTGAAATTTCTCGCTTATGTTCTGTACAGTTCGCACAAGGGGTGTCATCCTTACTGTTGGGCCTAGAAACTGTTTTTATTTGGGGGTTGGAAGTTCTGAGTGTGACTACAGGTGTCATGCTTTTGGCAGGGAGTCTCGGGCTTGCTCTTGGCGTGACTTTTGGCTGGATGTTAGGGAGTTTTCCAACATTGGTGACTGAAGGCGAGGAAGGGAAGTCACAGTTTAGGCAGAGCCATTCCTGTAGTTTTTCTCTGGCCCCAAGTGTGATTCTTGCACATTTAGGGTGCCACCATTGGCTGCATTTGGTGCACTGAACTGTCCCACTAGTTGCAGGGTGTCTGCATTCTGGGCAGTAATATTTTGGCATGATTATACTCAATAAAGGGAGTTGGTGCTGCGCGCTAGGCTGATTGGGAAGAGGACTACCTCAAACCCGCACACCCCGTCTTCACCTGGGGTTAAAGAAACCACAGAAATCTCTACCTGTTTGCGGAGCTCAAACATCCATCATTATTCTCATAATCGAAAGTTCAAATAACCATCATATCCATATTCTGTCAGCGCCACTGCGCAAAAGTAGAATTCGCACAGCACCTTTCCGCAAACAGGTCAGATGAAGACTGAATGGAGACGCCGTGCAAAAACGGCGACTGGGAAAATATTGTTCTTGCTGTCATACCACTACCAGTATTTTCTTCATCCTATTTTTGACACATCTTTGGAAATCGGTTAGTTTATCGGAATGGTTGTTGATGTTTTACAGTGTGGCGAACTAGAGGAAAAAGTGTTTAAGGCTTAGTGAAGACACTAGTATAAAACCTACAAACGATGCTTCGAAATGGCTTAGTGAAGACACTAGTATAAAACTTACAAACGATGCTTCTAAATAAACACCTGCATACCGCATTTCCCTTATGACTTTCGTTGTTATGTCGGTCGTAGTGTGTCTGTTGCTATACTAACCAAAGAACAGGAGTGGTAAACTACATCATCGACAATCTACATTACAACGTAAGATTATAAAAGTGCAACTAAACGTTTAAAAGAACGAAATAAAATAAAAATATATTGGGTAAAATAGTTTTGTTTCAGAATTTTCAGAAAAGCTTAAGAGATTGTGACATGGGCAAGTTACTGTCGATGTTTTGTAAAATGAAAACGTCGCCATCGGTTATATGACTTTAAATTTGGTTAATGGTATTGTATTGATGATTTTTTACTTGCGGCTGCTGTTTTTGCCACGAAAAGTAACATGTTGTTAGATTTCAACATCCCATCACTCGACCAGAGCAAAATAACGCTAGGGAGTAGCGCCAACACTTAGGAAAAGTGACACACACTCGAACAGCAGCGATACTAACACCACTAGCGCTAGTGAACGTCCCTACTTAAACTAAATAAGTCGTACACCAGCGCTGGCTCCAATAACTTCATATCATAAACACAGCAAAAAAAAAAGATGAAACCTCCACTGTTTTCTTGATGTGGGAAGACCGCATCTTAGGTTTGCTAAAAATTTCGAAACCCGCAAGTTTGTCTTGCCTTAAATGTCGCAAACGTAGTTACTGCGCTATGAGTATGGCCTGTTTGCGAAGCACGGAAAGCATAGGTCTTGGCGCTACCAGGGGCGTCCCGACACCTTCCTGATAGGGGGGGTGCGGCTCGAGAAATTTACCGGAATTTTTCAAAGTTTTACCGGAATTTTTCGAGGTTTTTCCGGAAATTCTCCGTAGTGAACCTCAACAGAAACTCTAGAATACTGTTGTGTTCTGAGGTTGACAAAAAAAATAGGTTCATTAAAGTTTAACTGAAAAGGCAGCTTGTTTTTAAATCTGATATTTGAATACTCCGCTCTGGTAATAACGTTCGGAGTGTGTGCTGCTTGCATGACAAAAAAAATCATCCAGACGCGGAGAATCTCTCTTTCTTTCCCCTTTCAATGAGGTAAAAGTAATTGTCTTAGCCGACGTGAACGCTTTCCATTTTAGTGGTAAGACATCTTTCAACACAGATCCATTGGACCTTATCGCTCCGAAGTGCGAATTAAGGTAATTAACGTAACTCAGGAAAGACTTAGAATATATCTTCAAACTTTTGGTTCGTTTCGAGGCTCTCCTGGCTATTTTCGAGATCATGTCGGAACAAGGCTAGCTCGTTTATCGTCTCGGCTTATCACCGGAAAGGAATCGAGAAAGCTGTCGAAACTGGAGTAGACGGCACCGTGATATTATTCCTGGAACAGTATTTGTAGTTTGGAATGATGAAAATTTCAGTAGGTTGCCTAATTCTTGAAAGTTACATAAGCTTAGGAGATTACCGGAATCACCGATGAATGTTCCGGTACGCTGTGTTGTCTGTCTCCAAGAATCACTCTGCTAAGTTGTGTGCCAGGGTCATCTTGGCAAGCTGTGAGTCTACACTTATCCGATAAGCAGCAAAATTCGGGTAGATTCCCTGAGCCAACTTCGGGTAGATTCCGTGGAGCAAATTCCGGTAGATTCCCTGATCCAGCCTCCAATAAATCCCCTTAGACAAGTTCCGGTAGATTCCTTGTGCAAGATTTCGGAAGATTCCCCGCGCAAAATTCCGGTAGGTTCCGTGAGCAATGATGATCCGGTAGATTCAAAAATTCTAGTAGATTCCGTGGGACGAAATCCGGTAGATTCTCTGATCCAGCCTCCAGTAAATTCCCTGGGACAAGTTCCGGTAGATTCCTTCAGCAAGATTTCGGTAGATTCCCTGAGCAAAATTCTGGTAGGTTCCCTGAGCAATGATCCGGTAGATTAAAAAATTCTAGTTGATTCCGTGGGTCGAAATCCGGTAGATCCCCTGATCCAGCCTCCAGTAAATTCCTGAGAAAAATTCCGGCAGATTCCTTTAGCAACATTTCGGTAGATTCCCTGAGCAAAATTCCGGTAGGTTCCCTGAGCAATGATCCGGTAGACTCAAAAATTCTAATAGATTCTGTGGGTCGACATCCGGTAGATCCCCTGATCCAGCCTCCAGTAAATTCCGTGAGACAAGTTCCGGTAGATTCATTCAGCAAAATTCCGGTAGGTTCCCCCAGCAATTCAGCAAGATTCCCTGAGCAAAATTCCGGTAGGTTATCCGAGCAATGATCCGGTAGGTTCCCTAAAAATCAAGTTCACGTGAATTTTATAAATTTTAACTGGCGCGGCTTCGCCGAACCAGTAAAAATTTACCGGAATTTTTTCCCGCAAGCCTTCTGGGGGGGGTGCAGCACCCCCCCGACACCCCCCCTCGGGACGCCCCTGGGCGCTACTCCCTAGTGTTATTTTGCTCTGCACTTGACCAAGTCTAATCATTTTCTGTTTCAGAGAGAAAATTATTCGGTTGGAGCACGAGAACAAACGGCTCCGAGAAAATCAGTACGCCAGTTCCAGACTGGAAGAACTCCAGCTCACCATTGACAGTCTTCGGGACCGTGAGCAAGAACTCTGCAGCGAAAACAGGTCCGTTATCGTTATAGCCCCCGTTACGCTACCAACCCCGCCTCCCATCCGAAAATTTCACGCGGAAGTTTCAAAATCTCTAACACGCCTGATCGACGATTCCTCTAGTACGAATTTAAAACGGTCCCAAACTGCTGCCGTAATTTATGACTATAATCGGTGCTTAGACTTGGGCTACACTCTGCCGAAGAATATCGGGAGGCGGTTTTCCAAACCAAGTACGGATAGTGGGTGTCATTCGCCTTGTGACGTATCGAAATCGGGGTATGGAACTTCGGGTGTTAGCTCCCCTAGCGACGAGCAGCTTTATGAGACTGTATCGGATCGGTCGTGGTATCGGGGCGTATCGAGCGTTGATATTCGCAGTATCGATACAGATGAAGATGATTATTCTGTGCTCGTTAAGCCGCTACTCCCCGGTCTTCCAAAAATTGCAAAAAGCGAATCCGTATCGAGTGAAGAGATGGATCGGTCGATATCGATTATCGAGGTGTCGAGCACGCCGAAGTATGAAATCGCGCAAAATTTGAACCCGCTCGCCCACTCGAGTTCTTTTAGCACTTCGCCGAATGTTGCCAGGATTGATTTAAGCAAAATCCGGAGCTTGCCCAATTTGAAACTGCCCTTACCGCCAAAGCAGAAGCGACTGCCTTCGTATATGAAATTGGATGAACTCTCCTTTATTGACGACTTAGAAAACCCGAATCCCATCGAGGTCGTTGTGATCACAAATGAACTCCACCGAGATTTTTCGGACGATTCCTTCTTCGATCCAACCGCTTTAAATGACGTTTTCGACTCGCCTTACGAATATTCGGGCGGGCTTGAATTGAAACCCATACCTGAGGTGAATCATTATGAGGAAATCCCGAAATTAGAGCTCCTGCCTCTCAACTCCTCCCCCAATAAGAGCCGAGTTTCACTGTCACATGACTTTGAATCCCCCAATAAGAGCAAAGCGTCCTCGTCGCGTGATCTTGATGATTACGATGCGAGTGATAATATTCGTTTGGTTCATTCAGAGTATGATGAGACAAGTATTTACTCGAGTCTCCCCTCGCGTCCTCAAACGGGGCTAGGGAGAAAAAAACACAGGGGGAAGAAGAAGATGAAAAGGGCTTTGTCGGCAACGGCGAATTTCCTCTTTTCCATATGTGGACCATAATTTTTTTCCTTGTAATATTTTTCTAAAAGGATATTTCCGACTTTCAGAAATTTTTTGAATACTTCTGTTGGTCGTCAGAAGTCGGCAGCTCACCTACCTTTTATATGTTTTTTTTTGCGTGTCGGAAGAAATCAAAACAGGCAAGAAAAAAAATTAGAAGATTTCTGGCGTTACTGCGGATTCGTCTCCGAAATATCGAGCTTCAATATTTTCATCGATTCTGCAGCTCATAAGTTTCAGCCGGGTGCTGTGAAATCTTGTTTTCAGTGGTGTTCTTGCTCATTTAGTTACTATTTAGAGTACCTTTAAGGAGTTTCCGAAATTTGTGATAATAGGTAGCGATTTTACTGCTGTGCATGTCATTTCGTCCCCGACGCCTTCGACTAATCCTAATTTTTCACTGAACTGTATATTACTAATTTGTAACGTTTTAATAACATAGGGACTAACTAATATTGTGCTCTAAAATGGTGCCTTGCGTTTTTTTTTTAAGTTTACATTATATTCGGAGAAACGGGATAGCTGCGCCGCCACGGGACCAGGAAAGCGTGTTTTGAATCTCTCATTTTTTCCATTGTAAATCGTCGAATCTCAAAATTAAAGGGTATTTGATTCCTAATGTTGAACAGGCTACAAAAAATAAAAATTAAGAAAAGTTCTTGAAAACAGAACCCCGTAGCCGCGGATAGCCTTGCTGCAGAGCGTAGCTTCTGAAAGCTGGCTGGTTGGGAAGAAAATGCAACCGTCACGCTCAAATATCTTGCTTTAAATATTGTTCCTAACCCCTTGCCTTACCGATATATTCGTCTAACGCATATGTCTAGGCTTGTCAAAGCACTTACCTACTCCTGAAAGGTTTCATATGTATTCACTTGAATGAAGAAAGTAGAAGATTGTGACGCTTCGGGGGACCACGCTACCACACTGTTTCGAATTTTGCCGCGCCATTTGTCTAAATTAAACCCGTCCGCGCTCTTTACGGACTAATATTTCGCGTGGAGTCTAAGCAGTGGGAAGTCGTGTAATTAAGGCAGTATTTTTAAAATATCTTTGTTATATTTTTTATTTATTTTCGAAACTGAAGTGACTAGATATGCAGCCTGTTAGGTGTACTTACGTGCTTTAAGGTTATTCTCCCGTAACTACGATACGTCGATACCTATCATTCCTGTTTCAAGCACTGTTCCTACTCCCCCCTCTCTTGACGCCTTTCCACCGTGTTCTAAAATTCACATTTCTTTTAATATTTTAAGGTGATGGAATTTCTGTTGATTAACTGCTTATATTTACTGTCTATGGTGATTTGGTGCTGTTATAATGAATTAGTGTAACCCAAAAGGCTATGCAAGTCAGTCGTTCGGCAGTTTTCTTTAACCAGTTTGTTTTGCTCTGGTCCGGCGTTTCTGTGGTATGACAGAAATTTGGCTGAGAATCCATCTAGCACTGGTAACAGAAAACTGGACATGACCAGCTCATTCAAATATCCCGCACACTCTTAGTTTATTAGGTGCGTCTTTGTTCGGCGGTTTTGCACTTGTTTGTACTACTTTTTGTGGCAAATTGTATTTACTGTTTACCATTTATCCATTTCTCTTTACGATTTTTTTTTTAAATTCCGTCAGTGAATTTGCGACAGAGCAAGGGTCCAAGATATAATTTTTGTTCAACTAAACTAAATTAAAGCCAAACCAATGTACGAAAAAGGTTCATGGATTTTCGGGACAGAACTAGTAAAGGGAAAAAAAATAATTTGAATTGTTTGTGAATAGGAAGGCAGGGAGAGAAAACCACTGGATGAAAATGAAAAAAAAAAAAATCACACAAAGACGCTGATACGAACGACTGACCGTAGCTTCATCGTTGGCAATTGTTTGCTTGAAGGCGTATATTGTATAATCTGTGCGATATACTTTGAAATTAGGCAGTTATATCTACTTAAGAACTCTACTCAAGTACTGTTGTGTACCGAATTGTATATGTGGCATTTTGAATATATTATTAGTTTTCTGAATATGCCTTCCAACAAACAACACCAATCTGAGTAGTAATGAATCCATAGGATAGCAACCCGTATAGCTTACGTGTACGCACAGTCCGATAAGGTATCGCATGTGAAACTCGCGTCACTCAGGGAAAACCTGCATGCGATGCGTCAAAATTCCGGAACGAAGGAGGGAATTCGCATCCGGCTGCGAAAATCGACTGATTGTGCACGTAGCTTATACGCCGAGCGCCGACCACTCGCCTCCTCTTTGAACTTTCAAGCCTTGCCTCGCCTGGGGGCGAATCCGTCTTCTCTGTGCCGAAAACTGTGTAACAGCGAGCGAACCGAAATTTGTTTTCGGTGGGAATGTGATACTATTGCGAGGACTGGTAGCTTCTGTGAAGTCATTATAGGCGTTCTGATTTACACACTTCTGATTGTTTGTCGCGGAAACGCGTAGTTTTTGCCACGCACGTGACCCACAAATTGAACCTCCCGGAAACGCCGTTTTGTCCAATATTTGGCGGTAATTTCAGGTGTCAAAAAATTAAAGAAAATCCAGCAAAATCTCACTAAATAGAACAACAGGCTTATGTGCTTTCCGTTCTGTCCTGTAAGGATCCTCAGTTTTATCTGTCTAATTTGACTTTAATCTGCAGCAAAATTTGGATTTCCCGCCAAATTCGAGCCACAAAATCGAAAATCACTTCGACAGTTGTTTGTTGAATTCGAGCCACAAAATTCAACGATAAATCGCCATAAATCGTTGGTGCATTGAGCGTATGTACACGCCGTATATCATGTCTAGATTATGTAAACGCGTAGCTTTCCGCTTTGAATAAGTGTCAGGAACCGTGATATGGCCTAGCCTTAGCTCCTTTCGGCTACTTTTTAAATTATTTGCGTGAGAAACCTCAAAGCTCAATGCGGTATCGCTCTCGGGCCCCAGAAAGCCACCATGGTTCATAGACCCAAATATTCCAGGAATAGTCAGATATTCTTCTCTGTGTCCTGAGAAATTGGGCTATAGAATGATTTCCGTTGGTTTGTCGGAGTAAACCAAACCAGCACATTATTTTCCATTCGTGGTTCGTGGGGGGGGGGGAGGCTATAAATGTCTAGGGGAAAAACTCCTGGCGAAAAAATACCCGGACGTAGCCCCCTCGCTAACCCAACCCCCGGCAACCTCCTCCCCCCGAATGCAAATATATAGGAAATTAGAAAATCTTATTAAGAACTGCAGTTTGGACCCGAGACAAATGAGTTAATTGTAAACGCGTGCGGCGGCTCGCTGAACCCTCGCCTCTATATATACATCTGATAAAAATGTATTGCACTTTATAACACTGTGTGTGTGGAGGGGGCACCTTTTTTTTTCGCCGGGGTAGTTCGGCACCGGGGGTGGGGGATGGAGGGGGGTCGGAGGTACCTTTTTTTTTCGCTGGGGTAGTTCTGGCTCCGGGGTGGGTGGGATAGCCGGAACCCGTTTTGGTCCCCTTAGTAAGGCTCGTCTTTAGGACCAAATATGGTTTGCTGTCAGCTGGGTTAAAAGTATATTTGCATTCTTCCCTCGCAGACTGCAATTGTTTTGGGGGCACTGAGAAAGGCTGGTGGGACATTGGTGGCGGTTGCGTTAAGATGGGGGGAGGTTGTGCACTGGAATTGTATCATTGGATGTGGTAAGTCGATTTAGTTCATCAAAACTTAAGGAATCTTTCTGCTTATTTTATTTCTTTCTGCATTATAGTATGGTGTTCCTGTCAAACGAAAATTGAGTTGTAGGGAAAATCATCAGCTTCCTGCACGCGCCATGCTTTTCTCTGGTGTGACTGCATCTTTAGTTGGATGCATCGGAAAACCACCCAACGTCCAAACCATGCGTCTCGAATCCACTTCCCTTTCTTTATACCGTCATAAGACGCAGCAAACTCGATATTTTCGGATTAACCTTTTAAGCTTTGGGCCCACTGACCGGGAAGTCGTCTCGGAACCTTGTGCGATTTTCTCTCACATTCACCACTTTTCCAAAAGTATCTTTGCCGAATCTTCATCTTCATGGTGAGGTTTTCATGACTGAACGCACAACCTGGGCAAGACTATAGCGATGACAACTTTCATACCAAAAATTCAAATTAATATGAGAGTTATTTCGAATATTCCGTCTAAAGTTGTCAGTCAAGATAAATAAATGTTTCTTACACACCCCGCAACTCCTACGTATATTATTCTCCAGGAATTCTACATGATAAATTGTCTCCTCAGCTTTTTGTTTTTCAAAATTATAATTTCCCGCTCAGATGTCCAAAGCTGCCGACTACTACCAAGGGCACGGTAGGTACCAATGATAACCGCTGAAACGTTTCTGTAGTAACTATTACTTCGGTTGGGACGACGATGGTAGTTCTCAATAACTGTCGGTAGGAGGTTGGAACACCCCACTAAGGTGTTTTCCGCGTCATATTTGTGTGCCACAGTCGACCAGAGATGGGCGAATCCGATCATGAAAAGATTCGAATCCGAATCCAGCGACTGCGCGAATCCGACCTTAACAAAAATCAAATCATGTACATAGGTTAGCCTGTAGTTAAAAAATCAGAGGTGACAAAAAGCACTGATATCTAAAGTAATCAATCAGGTAACATGATAGATTACTGAGGATGGTGGGTGGTGGAGATAAAAAAGCTGGATTGCCTAAGCCCACTGTGTAAAAATTGGGAAACGGAAACTGGAAGGATGTAGAGTTGTAGACTTGAAATTGGAGCGGATTCGCAAGATTGAAGGTTTCGAATCCGAGTCCGAATCCAGCCTGACAAGCAGAAGATTCGAATCCGGCCAAAATGACGAATCATGGATTCGAATCCGGATTCGGATTTGCCCATCTCTGCAGTTGACCCACAAGTTGAAACACGCGGAAACACCGCTTTATCTTTGTTATTGGCGCTTAAATTCCTGAAATTAAAATCCGTTTGAAATCTCAGTAAATAGAACTCCAGGCTTACGTCCTTACCATTATGGACTAGATGGGCCCTCAGTTTCATGTTTGTGCACTTGGTAAAGCTAACTTTATTATTTGCCGCTAAATTTGAATTTCCCGCCTAACTTGAGCCACACAATCGAAAATCAACTTGACAGTTGTTTGCCAAATAAGCTCTTCATAAAGTTACATCCAAATTAGTTCTTTTTTGGCCGCTAGATGCGCTGGCATAAAGTAAACAATGACATGTTACTTCATGGTATACGTTTATCCGGATTTGTTTGGCCACTTCCAACATTGTTTTAGGCCTAGCCATACTTGAAACTTCATAAAATGCCTCAGCCTCTGTTTGTTCTCAATCCAACTCTGTTTTATCAGTCTACATCAAGTTTGTCAATTTTGGTTTCCGACATCATTGCTGACTGCTGAACCACTTTCCGACGGGGCTAATTAGCGGGTCGGTGTGAGCCGAAAGCCTAATCACTCATTCTCCATTCCGATAACTTGTCCCCCGTTCTCACGTGTGATTGTTATTGTTCCTCTAGCACATCTGGCGATAATTCGGTATTGGATTTTATGAAGAGCGTATTAGAGACACACACATCTTGTTGGTCGCGAAAACACACTTTGTGGGACCGTGGAAAAACGCCTTTATTCTCACTGCTGAAAATCGAGTTTGAATATTCTTCCTGTCTTGGTTCAGCTCGACAATATTTTTACCAGTGGTGATGTTCTAGAGCCGCCAACCAGATGATACTACGATTGCAGAGTCAGGTGGACGACCTAAATATCCAGCATTCCAGCAGCAACCTTGGCAAATCCGGCCAGGATTTGCTGGCGCGGCATAAAGCAGCTGAGAAAGCTCTTAGTGAGAAGGATATGCTCCTCGAAACCTACAGGATCCGAGAGGGTGAGGCTGGTAAGTCTGGCTTAGAGTTTATGGAGCTATTTCGTCTTGTACGTTGCGCGTCTTGCGCGTTGTATTCAACGCTTTGTAAAAGGACTTCAAGGATTCAGAAACCTTCCGTATGACGAAGCTCTAAGAAGGCTCACTCTCCATAAACTTGAGACAAGAAGAACGATCTTAGACCTAAAAACCCTCTTCAAGATAGTTCACGAGAATTTTGGGAACGTAAAAGACAAGCTTGTTCAAATAACTCCCCAAAGAAACACAAGATCGCATAGTCTGCAGTTGCAGCCTGTGAAGATGAAGATTGCGAGATCTAATTCTTACCATCATTCGTTCATACCCCGGGTCATCAGGATCTGGAACAAACTGCCATTTCCAGTCGAAAAGATGAAGTCACTGGAAGCCTTCTCCAATAGCCTAAACATAAACATACCATATCTCGAGACTTTCAACGTAGGACGACTTTAAATGGCAATCGTGCCGCAGTCGATCCGCTCTTCGCCCTGCCATATCATTTTTCTTTTAACAAGTTGTCAGTTATGTAGAAATTTTGTATTGAGAGGCGTGAGGAATAAATTATTTATTTATTTATTTATTGTCAGTCGTCAGAGATACATAAAGCGTTATTCCACGGCATTATATTGTGTCCCACACAATTTTGAATGTTCTTCACGTAAACAGAAGTGTGCGACACGCTCAGCCCACAAGTTGAAGCTCGTGGAGACGCCGTTTGTTCTTTTTTTTACCGTATTTTCTTATGCATGGAATCTCATAAAATGAACATCAAGCTTACGCACTTACCATTACGTACTAAAAAAGATCGTCAGTTTTGTGTCATTCTGCCAGACAAAAATATATCATTTGAATATTTGGACTTGAGCTGCCCCGATTTTTTTTTCTGTCGCGGAAACACTCCTTTCAAGCCACAGAACCTTTGTGGGATCGCAGAAAACGCCTATAAAACGAGCTGGTTGCGTTTCTTGATCCTCAGTACTCGTTCCCATCGATGTAGATATTTTTATGACTCACTGAACTACATGAGGACTGGAGAAGAAAATGACAAGAGCCTGGGACCAGCTTGGCGGTACGGCTAAACTTTTACACAGAGATATTGCAAACAAGCTGTCGTCGCTGCCACAAAATAGGTTTTGTTCTGACTTCACGCAACTTATGTATTGCTGGTTGGAACAGGGTATGATAGCTTTAGGCCCCGCCTAGATTTACCAGTCGCTAAGAGAGGAATTACTGCTAAGGATTAGAAGAAATCATTTCTGAGGATATGGAAGAGCGTGTAGGCTAAAAAGACGAAAGAAGTTCTATCTGATCTGCAAGTGCACTTTTCTTTTCAGAACAGAAAATCATCGCTTTGGAAGATGCCTTGAGTCGGCGCGAGATGGAAATGCAAGCGATGGAAGAACGCTACAAGAAGTATGTCGAGAAAGCGAAGGCTGTTGTCAAGACCCTGGACCCGAAGCTGAACCCCAACGCTGGTCCAGAAGCGAACGCCTTGAGAGCGCAACTAGCCGATAAAGACGTTCTCATCGAAAATCTAGAAGTAAGTTCAAGTTCTTAATTTACAATAGTTGCGTTTTCGCAGTTACCGTGGTATCTGATACCTCGGTCAAAAGGCGTTTTTGCAGTTACCGTGGTAACTGATCGTGGTATCTGAAAAGTTCATCTCACTTTCATCATCACTAACACAAGAGTCTATTTTTTGTGGGAAAGAATTTACTCTAGATGTCAGTGAATATCAGTATTTATTTTCGGATGATTTCTGAAAGCGCAAATCTGGCAGTTGTCGTTTTTATAGAGCAATCGTAGTATCATATACCACGGTAACTGCAAAACGACTAATTGCAGATCCAGTTACCGTGGTAATAGATACCATGGTATCTGCAAAAACGCAATTAATATTGCTAGAAAAAAAATACAGCACTAAGCAGAGAGACGAACTCGGTTCACTTAGATAAGTTTGTTAAAACTATCGGTCAAGCTATTCCAATTAGATTTTGCGTTCAACATTGTGAACGAAAATATTATTATTAATAATAAATATTCTTTAAGTTCGTCATATTCTTCCGCTATGTTCAAAGAGAAATCCCAGAAAAGGACATTCATAGCTTCTGGAAACTTCATTTATTTTGTTGAAGGTTCATTTCTTCTAGCTATGGCTTGACGAGGACCCTTGCCAAGATGTGTCGAAATATCGCTGGAACAAATCTCAGCTATAACTCATCCGTTTAGCGCCATCAGATAGCTTGTGCTTGTGCTGAAGGAGTCCTTATATTATCTTTTCCTTTTTCAGCGCGAAATTCAGCGATATAAGGCCATCCGTGAAACTGAAGACCAGCTGATGACCTCGGCATATCATAACCTAGCAATGCAGATTGCCCGGAACCCATTAGACCAAAGGATGGTTTCCGCCGTGAACCTTCACCCGTCCATTCTGAACCGTCAGAGGCAGCAGACTTCTACCCCGAAACGTCCGCCCAACCCCCAGGGAGGGTGAGTTTATCATCTTTCCTTAATCAATATTCAGTCAATCAATCAATTATTACAAAAAGTGTAGCCGGACGTAACCGATAGTTGGTATAAGGGATCTCAGGGCGAAGTTTCCTTTTTTTTTGGAATCTCATTCGTGTTTTTTTTCCCACTTCAGGTCTTTGGTCAGGTAAACTCCAGCATTTGTTGGGTTGTAAAAGCTAGCCCTTTTGAGCGTTTCTAATGACCAAAATAGCAAAGTGATTTATGAGTATTTATTTATTTTGTATGACGAAAAGGTCAAAGTCGGCGGTAATGAATGAATGATTTATTGAATGAATGATTTATTTGCACGTTAAAGCCATCAGGCCATCATGCATCAAAACAATACAAAAAATTTTTTTTTTTTTGACCCAGCGTACAACCTCAGAGATTCAGACTTACTCACCTCACATAACCACGTCTGTATTTCTTGGTCTTGAAGTGTCTGTCTAACTACTCTAGTCACTCTTCCTAACTCCCATCCTGGACCTTCCCCTTCGTTCCACAAATTACTTAAACCTGTATTATCTAAAATACACTTAATCTCATGGTGTGCCCAAGACTGCTTCCTTCCATCACACAATGATTCTAGGTATGCCTCCTTTAATAGTCTTGATTGAGGCATAATCAAAATCCTTTCCCAAAAATTTACCATGCTTGCCAACCTCCTACTCCTTAGTGACAATAGACCTAAATCACCCTTCACCACTAGACCATTAATTCTATTATTTACACCTAGGATCATTTTAAAATAGTTTAATTGCAACTTGTGATAATTACTTTTGATGAGTAAAATTCTGTTCCTTACTATTCCTATTCCCACACCTGGCAGTGGACAAGAATGACCCTAACTAAACCGAGAAACATCGCTCTATTAGGTTTACTAGTGGATAGCCCTTGTGAACAATGAAGTTTTTTTTTTTTTAATGAAATGGGTTTGCTGCGAGGAGCAAGGCATAAAACAACAGTTTTAAGGCGTTGACGAGCCCAGAATCTGATGGATAGGAGGGGCATATTATGCGACCGTACCATCGTTTTCTTGACAGTTTTTGAACGGCTGTGCGGTGCCACAGATAGATGCAAGTTTTCGTAAGATTCCCGAATCAATTTTCAGCGAGCGAAAAGCATCGCAAGAACCGCAGGAAACGGGTTCAGGGATTTTTTGGTGGGTTCACCCTTTTACGACGATATATTTTTTTTTCTGAGTGCTCCTTCAGCCCAAGCTGTCTGCGAATCATTTTTTTCTGGAATATAGTAATAGACTGTTTCTGTAATATACTGTTTCTGCTTTTTTTAGTTAAGATTATAATTCTGCAGCTTGTTCTGTTCAAACAAATGCACTCTCATCCAAGTCTGCCTCTCCCCAACTCCGATTTTGTTCAATTTTTATTAACTTTCTTTTTCTTTTTCAGGGAGTTCTTTGACTACTGAGTCATCCAATCAGACGATCTGTAAATACTTGTAAGTACGGTAGCGTAAGTGCACAAAATAATCAGGCAACATTTTTCATCTCGCAACGGACCGTCGACGTGAGGACATGTACTTGTATTCGATAATGCTACAACAGTAACAAATATTAATTAGAGTTATTGTAACTCTGCGGAAGTGCTTACCAAGTTATGATTCCTGAAACGCTAACCAGTGTATATTTTTGACCAGGCGTTTTTCCATGGCTTCTGCCATGAAGAAATCAGTGATTGGTTCTGAGGGTGTGTTCCGACCAGTAGTACTAAAAGCTAACGCCGTCATACCCATCTTTATACCCTTTCATACAGGGACGAGAACGGTAGCTTTCAGTACTATTGGTAAGAAGTTGGAACACATCCTTATTGTTCTTACACGCTGCACCAAAGGTAGCAAAAGTTTTGCTTAGTGCCTTTATTGTTCGATCTCATACTTTCCAAACCCTAAGCTGCGATGGGCGAAGAACCCATAATCTGTTCGCAGGTCCTCGACCTTCTCGTGATATCCATGTAACGATGCGGTTACTAACCAATTGGGCTTATTACAGTTCAGCGCTCCAAGTGGACTAGTTTCTATTAGTCCCCCATTGCCTCATAACCAACCCTTGCCTAGACATAGTAAAAAGTCGGATCCATAGGGTAATGGGTCACTGTCACTTTTTGCTGCTGAGACGTATGCAAAACTTCCATTACCTGAGACACAGATGACAGGTTTTCCACTAACCTGTGGATCTGTTTTACCATGTCTGATCCAAGTGCTGATGGTGAGGCATAGGGGGATCAACAGAAACTAGTCCGCTTGGAAGCGCTGAACGGGAATATGGCCAATACGCCCTTCCTAAAATTCCTTCCGAGTTTGTTCTTTTTTTGCCGCTAGATGCGCTAGTGTAAAGTAAACAACGACACGTTACTTCTTGGTGTACCTTTAACCAGGTTTGTTTGGCTATTTTCAATTTCTTTTGTGTTTGTCTCTTAGGCCTGGCCATGTTTAACTGTTTAAAATGCCTCTGCCTCGAATCTATGTGTGCTATAACCAACCCTGTTGTGTCAGACTTCATCAAGTTTGTCAATCTGGCCGTATTTTCCGAAATTGGGAGCCCGAAATTCCGGTCGAAATCGACCCACCAAATCGCCCGAAACCGAAATTCCGGTCGAACCGAGGAAGAAGCTAACCTGAAATCGGGTCGAAATCTGTTTCACTTTGTCTGGGTCGATTTCAGGCGGGAAATTTTGCCTGAAATTTACCTACGGGTGGCTTCCGACTTCAGTGCTGACTGACTTTTCCACGGGGCTAATGCGTGGCTCGGTATGAACCGAAAGCCTAGTCGCTTATTCCCCCTTCAGATAACCTATACCAAGATCTAACGTGTGTTTGTTATTGTTTCTCTAGCGCGTCTGGCGGCAATTCATTATTTGATTTTAGAAAGAGCGTATCCGCAACTCCTCTGACCGTACCGGAGACTCCTACATCAGCGCAATGTTCTTACCTTGTCACCATGTTCTTGTGCATACATAGGGCTATCTTTTGTGATTATCGGTCCTTGGGCTCACCCAGTCACAAGCTATATACCTAAAGACAGTGAGCCAGAAAGTCGCAAAATTTGACTGCCCGGGCGCGTGTTGTTTCAGTTTGAAAATCCTGTTCAAAATTTGCACATAAGAAAGATGTTTTGGCTCTGGAAGTCACGGTTATCAAATCCTAGAGATCAGACCCAGCTTGGTGGGTAGGAAGGGGGTATTTGTTCTAGGTGATTATTTTGAGTTTGAGGCTAAAAATCATTTACCGAGATTCGGGAGACTTGACACCTCACATTGTTTCGTTATGGTAGTTACCTACCATGGCATTTTCCCCAAGATGGCCGCCTGGTTTGGCAAAAAGGTCATATTTTGTCTTCTCCAAAGACAAAGTACAGCTCGAGTGAGAGGCAACTGATCCGGTGTACGTCAGTCTATAACAATTCTCTGATTTTTGAATAGCCTACGCCAAACGCCGGTTACCACATACCAAATGTTACCCTAATCCAAAAAATATGTATGACTTGAGTCTCGATAATTATGACTTGAGAAACCTTGACCTACACGAACATGTGGGATTTGTGTAGACTAGAGCCGCGTTCGATTCACCAACTGTCATCCACCTACGTTATCCTAAACTTGTCTACAGTCGTTTTCTTCACGGATAATGACGTCATTCTCAACGCAAATTTCATTTTTCGTCGAGCGAATCGAACGACGACAGACGAACGATTTTCATCATCGCTAGAACTTCGACGGAAATCCTAGAACAAAAAAATAACTTCTGTCGGGAATATTATCCGACAGTTTCGTAGAACGCGTTCGATTCAACAACAGTTATCTATTATTGTCGACGACCAGCCCTAGATGCCGTTTTATTCAACTACGGCGTAGCGCTGTGGTTGTTTATTCAAAGCTGATAATAAAGCGGATAATATCCGAAATTCTCGACGGAAATTTTTTTCGTTCTAGGATTTCCGTCGAAGTTCTAGCGATGATGAAAATCCTTCGTCTGATGTCGTTAGATTCGCTCGACGAAAAATGAAATTTGCGTTGAGAATGACGTCACTATCCGTGAAGAAAACGACTATAGAGAATTTTAGGATAACGTAGGTGGATGACAGCTTGTGAATCGAACACGGCTTAGTGTATATCTAGTGGAGCTTCGCACGCCTGAGCACGCAGAAATGCATGAACCTAGTGGTTCGCACTCTGCACCCTTTTAGGGAGTTAACAAAAAAGCTTTAATTTTCTGGCTGGTTGATCTCCAGATAGTTTAGAAATTATAATTTGCTAATTTACAACTGGAGAAGAAAAGAAAGGCTAGGACAGGACGTAGAAACAGACTCGTTTTGCTCTGTTATACAAAAATACGTTTTATGTTGGTGATAGCATGGGCTCATAATAAGTTGTTCATGACTTGTAACTATGAACTGTATGTCCATAGGCCCTTGGTGATAGTATATAGTTCGGGTGTTTTTTCTGACCAAAGATTTTGCAAATAAAAGTTATTTCCTTTTCAGATATGATATCACTGACCATAGAAAAAAGCCTTTGAGACGGGAGTTAGGGAGTGAGATTACGTCAGCCTCCAGATTTCAGATTCGAATAGAATTTTCGGTTACGTATTGAGTTTATACCCCTCCCCTTCCGGACTTCCCGTTCGGGTATGTTAGGAGCTTGGCAAGTTGGATCCCTGGGTTGTCAAGGGAGCGGACTGTCACCAGGAAGATTCCTGGATCATTTTAGTGTAATACTGGGACTTTTCTATGACACGTATTTGAAACTTAGGATTTTCGGGTGGGACACCTCTGACGGAAACAGTGAAAGACCGTATAGTTTAAGCATGCCACACTCTTTACAGCTTCTTCTAAAATAGCTTTGCTCAAAGACAAGACCCTGAAAAAAAATTCTGCTAATCGCATTGACGTCCAATCAATCTGTGACGAGCAGCTTCCACCCAAACCCAGATTTCCAAGCTTTTAGCCCAATGGGCTCCATCGAACACTGGACCCCAGGTCCCGTTCCACTTCTGGTAAGCGTTACTGAGACGTGGAGCAGGGTCTCGCTACACGCGGCTGATAATTGGAATCATATATTAATATTAACCTATTCAAATGACCCTGGTTTCTTTGCGGCTGAAGTTCCAGGGTCCGTTTGTTCAATCGCCCTCCCTGTGATCTAGAAGTTGGGAAGAGCATTATATTTCTTTCAAGTCGACCGTGCGCTTAGATTGGTCATCATTCGGTGCCTGGGCTCCACGCGACGAACTATGGTAAGACAAGTTGGATGTCCGTACATAAAAGGATACTACTTCATCGAGAGACTCTTACAATACGGATGTACTGTAACTAGCCCTCAGGTACAGTGGTTTTAATAGAGATGGGAATCTCACCACATTTTTTTTTCTTTTTATATTCGCGGGAATTAAATAACTTTATGCCGAGATTACCATATCCTGTAGAGGCCAATGGCATATTTTTTGCATTAAATGACTATAATTATTTATGTTGTCTAGACGCGGGCTACGGAGCTGTTCAGAAACAGAAGTTTCGATACTCCGATATATTTATGCTCACACATTGATACATAGATGAAAATAAAGCTTACTTCTTAAAAGACAAGCAGAAATCGATACCACCGGCTTCAGCCAGTTCAGCATAGGAAAAGGCAAACCAGAACTGTGAACAAGATGCAGTAGATGATGAACAGTATCCTATCGATGAACACGGACAGTAGTAGCCAATCTTGATCGGCCCGTTCTTCGACGTTCACGTGTTTGCTTGATATCTGCGGATAATTAGATTTTTATTATAAAGTTATGTGCACACACAGTCGGATTTTCGCAGTCAGATGCGAATTTCCGCCATCGCTGAGAAATTTTGACGCACCGCACGCAGGTTTCCTCATAGTGACGAGGAGTTTGCATGCATTTTTTCGCGCGCGAAATCTTATCGGACAGTGCTGCTTTTAAGAACCGCAACCATTGGGAAAGGGTTAGAGCGCCCCTGGAGCACAAATAGCCAGGCTTCACCTTTCAGATTACAGGTATTAGAGTATTCCATACAATCAAACTAACCCTTCCGGAATCCGGACACCATGAAAAGATAATTCCGCTATTGTTCAGAATGTCATGTATGATCCTTTTGCTTGTCCAATGCCTCCCAATCAAAATCATCAATCCGTATCCCGTTTCTCTTACCCCATCCATTTGCATTATGTCCATGTCTCCTAAAGTACCCTTCCAAATTCCGGAATCTCTGGTCTCGGACGCTCCGTACCACACATTCTTGGTCTGGCATGATCTTCCGGATCCACATCGGAAAACGTAGATCTGGAATTCGGAAAAACAATCCGGAAGGTGAAGCCTGGCTTTAACCCGAAAACAGTCGCCATCGTAAACTACAAGCTATGCATCGTGGTACCACAATTTAAGGTATTTATTGCATGTTTTACTGAGTGACTCAATAGAGTTTCTACATTTTCATGACATAAATTCGCGACGACCTTTTTTCTGAACACTGAAACTCAACAAGAGCTACGAGCTCATATGGCACTTGTTATGAACGAGCACATGTGTGAACGTTAAAATTTGTTAACATAAGTTGTCGATTTAGAGCAGGGTTTTGCAGCTCTGTCTTATTTCCTTGGAACCTATACTTAAGCTACGTGCACACACAGTCCGTACTCCTCCCAATATCACCGGATCCGGTTCGGATTTAAAATGGGGCGTCTGAGACACGAGATCTTTCTATATGTCAAGTTTCATCAAGATCCGATCACCCGTTCGCAAGTTAAAAATACCTCACTTTTCGGATTCCTCCTCTCTCCACCCCCACCCCCCAGATGGTCGGATCCAGGAAACGACTATTCTCAAGTCAACCTGTTCGGGTCCCATACACGCCTGCCAAGTTTCATCGTCTTAGCGCATCAGGAAGTACCGAACTCGCGGGATCACTAGAAATTCCGACCCCCCCCCCCCACTGTGAACGAATCCGGTCCGGTTATGTCAATCACGTATCTAGAGCTTGTGCTTGTTCTTTCCACCAACTTTCATCCCGATCTCTCTACTCAAAGCGTTTCCCAAGATTTCCGGTTTCCCCCTCCAGTTCCCCCCATGTCACCGGATCCGGTCCGGATTTAAACGGGGATGTCTGAGACACAAGGTACTTCTATATATCAAGTTTCATTAAGATCCGATCACCCGTTCGTAAGTTAAAAATACCTCATTTTTCCGGATTCCCCTCCCTCCAGCCCCCCCCGGATGGTCGGATCCAGGAAACGACTATTATCAAGTCAATCTGTTCGGGTCCCTGACATGCCTGCCAATTTTCATCGTCCTAGCACATCAGGAAGCACCGAACTCGCGGGATCACTAGAAATCCGGATCCCCCCCCTAACTCCCCCAAAGTGAGCGGATCCGGTCCGGTTATGCCAATCCCGTATCTAGGACTTGTGCTTGTTCTTTCCACCAACTTTCATCCAGATCTCTCCACTCTAAGCGATCTTCAAGATTTCCGGTTTCCCCCTCCAACTACCCTCCATGTCACCGGATCCGGTCTGGATTTAAAATGGGAGGTCTGAGACACGAGGTACTTCTATATATCAAGTTTCATTAAGATTCGATCACCCGTTCGTAAGTTAAAAATACCTCATTTTCCGGATTCCCCTCCCTCCAGCCCCCCCCCCCCCGATGGTTGGATTGGGGAAACGGCTATTATCAAGTCCATCTGTTCGTATCCCTGACATACCTGCCAATTTTCATCGTCCTAGCACATCAGGAAGCACCGAAGCGGGATCACTAAAAATCCGGATTCCCCCCCCCCAACTCCCCCAAAGTGAGCGGATCCGGTCCGGTTATGTCAATCCCGTATCTAGGACTTGTGCTTGTTCTTTCCACCAACTTTTATCCAGATCTCTCCACTCTAAGCGATTTTCAAGATTTCCGGTTTCCCCCTCCAACTACCCCCCATGTCACCGGATCCGGTCTGGATTTAAAATGGAAGGTCTGAGACAAGTGGTCCTTCCATATATCAAGTTCCATTAAGATCCGATCACCCGTTCGTAAGTTAAAATAAGTCATTTTTTCCTATTTTTTCCGGATTCCCCTTCCCTCCACTCCCCCTCAGGTGGTCGGATCGGGGAAGCGACTATTTCTAATTTAATCTGGTCTGGTCCCTGATATGCCTGCCAAGTTTCATCGTCCTAGCTTATCTGGAAGTACCCGAACTAGCAAAACCCGGACCGACAGACCGACAGACCGACCGACCGACCGACGGACGGACAGAAATTGCGATCGCTATATGGCACTTGGCCGAAAGGCAAGTGCCATAAAAATAAGGTTCCAGCGAGGGGCTATGAACTCGAATTTGTGCCGTCAGCCGGGTGCTCAGTTCTTGTAAGCCGTAAAGTACAAAACAAATACAAAATTGCGCAGAATGAATTAGTAGATTTTCTTCAGCTTTTCTTTCCTGAAAGAAAGGTTGATGCTGAAGAAAGTCTTAGCTGACATACAACATTTGTATATGTATGATTCGAAGTCAACTTGGGCTGAAGGAGTAAAAAAAAAAGAAGAAAGTATATCAAAGTTGGATGAGCAAAGTGCCAGAGCGAGACCGTGAAAACGCGTCCGTGCAAATATTTTATATCCGAGGCTTCTTGCCGGAATTCCTCTCCTCCTCTTAGGGTTTGTGCTCGTCAGGAGCGGTTGAATAATCAAGGAATTAATTGCTCAGGGGTGCAGCCCGGTTGCGCAAACGCGAACGCATAGTCAAGCTGCAGAACACTGTTCTCTTATAACGGACTAACAAGTTTCTATAATAACTTACCTGACCAAGGCAGAGCACGCTTGCAAAGCTGCTCGAAATCGCGCTTTTGAGACATGCAGGAATATCGCGAGGAAGTGGAAGCTTCGTCATTCGTACGCCCATGACTGCGAAGATAAGCGACACCACTTCGAGGAGAATGGTCCAAGCGCAGAAACAAACTTAACAAGAAAACATTTTATTGATTAGCTTTATAATGCCTCCTATGCTGTGCTACAATAGTTGCGTTTTTGCTGATACCATGGTATCTGTTACCACAGTAACTGGATCTGCAATTAGTCGTTTTTATGGCACTTGCCTTCCGGCCAAGTGCCATATACCGATCACTTTTCCGTCGGTCGGTCTGTCGGTCGGTCGGTCAGTCCGGTGATCGCGAGTTAGGGTACTTCCGGATGTGCTAGGACGATGAAACTTAGCAGACGTATTAGGGGCCCGACCAAACTAACTTGGAAATCGTCACTTGCCCGATCCGACCATCGTGGGGGGAAGGAGGGGAGCCGGAATCCGGAATTTAGTGACATGCATAACTTTCGAACGGGTAAAAAAAAAAGGTAAAGGTATCAGCACTAGCCTTGACAGGCCAAACTGGCGGTGCTGATCTCCGATTCTCGGCCCTCAGCCAGGAAGTGCAATGGGGGGTTGGGGGCCAGCCATCCTGTGCTTTCGCACACCCTTCCTGTTACCTTCCCCGGATTTCTCCAGGTACCCATTTGAAGCTGGGTGGACTTTGGCTTGTCTTACAGGGTTACGCCACTAACCCCCGCCCCAAACCAAGCAGTAGGCACTACCGAGACTCGAACAAGCGACCCTTCACTTGCGAGTCCGGCGCGCTAACCACTCGACCACGGACGGACACTAGCCTTGACGGAACGGGTAATCGGATCTTAATGAAACTTGATATTTGGAAAGACACCATGTCTCACATGTCCCAACTCAAGTCCGGACCGAATCCGATGAATGTGGGGGGGGGTCGGAGGGGGGAACCGGAACTCATGTTAAACGCTTAGAGTGGAGCGATCGGGATGAAACTTGGTGGGAGGAACAAGCACAACCCCTAGGTACATCATTGACAGAACCGGACCGGATTCGTGCACTGGGGGGGGGGAGTTGGAGGGAAGTTCCGGAATTCCGGTCATACGGAGTTAAGATACTTCCAGGTGGGCTAGGACGATGAAACTTGGCAGGCAAATCAGGGACACGACCAGATTAACCTGGAAACAGTCAGCTTCCCGATCCGACCATCGTGGGGGGAGAGGAGGGAGGGGGAATCCGGACTCTTGAGGCATGTATAACTTCCGAACGGGTGATCGGATCATAATGAAACTTGGTATGTAGAAAGACCACATGTCTCGGATGTCCCATTTCAAGTCCGGATCGGATCCGATGAAGCTGGGGGGGTCGGAGGGGGGGTCCGGAAACCTTGTGACATGCTTGGAGTGGCGCGATCGGAATGAAACTTGGTGGGAAGAACAAGCACAAGCCCTATGTAGATCAGTGACAGAACCGGACCGGATTCGAGTATTGTGGGGGAGTTAAGGGGGGGGGGGGGGTCCGGAATTCCGGTGATCGCAAGTTAAGGTACTTCCAGACATGCTAGGACGATGAAACTTGGCTTGAAAATTAGAGACTTGACATGATTGGCTAAGAAATAGTTAGTTCCCAGATCCGGCCATCCCTTAAAGTACTAATGCTAACCGCAAAGTACAAAAAATACTTTTAAGCAATAGATACATTTTCGTTATCCCCATGAGCCTATGATCATTTTTGCCTCAAGGGTTTTGCTTACAACTGAATTCCTTAAAGTACAAACAATACTTCTGAGTAAAATATACATTTTCGTGCTCCTGGTGATCATCTTTTTTGCTTCAAGAGTTTTGATTACAGATGATTTTCTAGCGCCCTTAAAGTGCGCACAGCCAAATGCATTGCCAAAGGATACAGTCTCGTGATTTCCAAGGACCCATGATCATTCTTATATCAAGGGTTTTGCTTACAAATGATCAAAAGAAACCCACGAATTGACGAATTCCTACTTTCATCCTCTGACCTAGCCTTGCAAGTGCCATATGAGCTTCCAGCTCTTGTTGCAGTTACCGTGGTATCTGATATACAGTCCACTGCAAAAACGACTATTGCCGAAATTGCACTTTTCGAAGTCATCCCAAAATAAAAACTTAAATCCAGTTACATCACCAAGTGCTGAACTTCTTTCTCACCAATTTGACAGAATTTGATGAAAGTGAGATGGGTTTTCCAGATACCACGGTCGGACCGTGATATCTGAATATCTGTTACCACGGTAACTGGCCAGATACCACGACAACTGCAAAAACGCCTTTTGACCGTGGTATCAGATACCACGATAACTGCAAAAACGACTTTAGACCGTATATCAGATAACATGGTATCAGCAAAAACGCAACTAATCTCTACTATCTGTCTACGATCCAGCAACTTAGATGGTTCGGCCACGTCCAGCGCATGACAGCTTAACAGCTACCCAAAATCGGTTTCGACGCTCGTCTGCACAGTTTTCGCCTACGCGGCCATCCTTATATACCTTGGGTCAACAGATTTTTTAACCTTTGCCTCAGCGATTGTTTCCGGTTCTTGAAGACTTCTGTAGTGCACCTTGCCGTAGAGGTAACGTACATTGCTTACGCTGATGACATTATTCTTTTGTGTAGATGTAAAAATAGGCTGGTCGAAAATTTTAATATTTTAGTTAATGAGCTTGGGAAAAAAGGTTTATCTGTTAATGTAGATAAATGTCAGTACTTTGTGATTAACGACCCTCTTGGGCCGTCTTCTCTTGATTGTGGTAATGGGCGTAGATTTCAACCTCTTGAGGTTGTAACTTATCTTGGTGTACCATACTCTTCAGTAAAGCGTAATTTTCAAACAGTAGTTGTAAAAAATATAGAGCTAAGAATTCGTAAGACGTTCGGAGCTCTTATACACCTTAAAGGTACACACCGGCGAGATATTCTGGCTCGTATTTATACAGCTACTGTTCTTCCAGTTGTAATTTTCCCAGCAGTTTTGGTGAAGGGTTTCAATCGTGGTATGATATCTGATATTCGTATAGCTTACTTCAAATACTGTAAATACCTGCTTGGGTATCCACTTTGGGCTCGTAATACCCCTTTGATCCAAGTTTTTAACGTTAAGGATCCTGCTTTGGCAATTCAGACAAAATTTGATAATTTTGTTGCCAAAGCGTCTAATATTTTATCCGCGAAGAATTTGTATCCGTTTTTCCGTAGTCCTTAATCTGAAATAGTTTTAGGTTAAATGATTTAGTAGTTTTTGGTATGAATTTATTGGAATGATATGTGTATTTTATTTATTTATTTTTATACTCCTCTTGTATAATTTTGAGGGAAATAAATATTGAATGAATGAATGAATGAATTTCGTCATCACATCACCTAGTCGTCTCAGAATGGCTCAAGACAGAGAGCAGTAACATGACCACGTGTCGACGAGGAGAGAGGCAGTTCGAAATGGTCACAGGGCTGGATGGTAACTATGTCAAGTAAATCTAAACACGAAGACTGTGGCGGGTGGAGTGACATTCTCTACTTTAAGCACTGAGTACCTGGTTAACAGAGCACAATTTCAACTTCAAGAGCTTTATTTTTTTTTAACTGACTTTATCGCCAAAACAACTAAGCTAAGTGTTTTCCCCTCGTGCGGATGAATCCAATACTGTCTGGCTCCTCCTCGTCCCCTTGCCCATAATTTTTAGTGGCTTCAGCTAGCTTCAAAAAGCCGAAGTAGCTGAAAGCTTGATGTTGTAAACTGGACAAAAAGAAGGGTTTACTTACTGATAGACGGTAGGGCTTCAGCAGAGGTTGGCATGACTGAGAAGAGGTAGATGTCGTACCCAGTGATGAAAAGAAGGTTGATGACGATTACGAGCACCTTCTCGATAGCGGTCGGTGGGATCCAGAGAGAGAGCAAGCTGAGACAAACCATAACTGAAAATGAGCCTGTCTGAAAAACCAACAAGGAGTTTCCATATAAGGTAACGTATTCACACAAAACATCGTCAGGGTTACATCCTAGGGTGACATAAAAGCGGCTAGGCTTAAATACTGACCCAACCTAGAAAAAGTACTGCTAGGAACAGCGCTGTCGGTCACAAATGAAAGCAGATTCGCCAAAATATGCGCATATATAGCAGGCACAAAAATAATATTGTTGTCACAGGTCGAAATGAGAGGCTTGAAAACACGATATTATACACCAGCCACCACCATTCCGTGCATTTCAAAGTAATCATCATCACTCACAAGCTGCTCATTGGTATTCTAAGTTCTCAGTGCCAGCAAATAAGGTTTTTTAGACCCAAGTATTCCCTTTTCTTTTTTACATGCTATTTTTCTATCTTGTGCATTTAATCCGTTACTAAAAAATGAAGAGAAAGAGAAACTTGTGCATTTCAAGCGCAGCATTTTCTTCAAGAAAGGAGCACTTTTTCCCAACACAGTAGCACGAACAACTTCACTGGTCTGGCAACCCTAGTTAACCGACTACGATGGAAGCGGACCCGCATCCCGTTTTACAACACTGCTATGCTGATGGTTACTCTACTGCAAAAATTACATTTTTTGTTGCGTATGGCAACACAAAGCTTATGGTTTCTTGTTTTTGGAGTACATGCATGATTTTAAAGTTTAGCCGAAAAGGGCTAGGATAGGACAATCTAGTTACCCATCACTTATTCACTTAAATTGGCTTGAAGACTTGCTGAAAATGAGTTACTTCGTTGTTCCTCTATTCACCAATAATCGATTTTCAAATAGTGGAATTTCCGTCTGATTTGCGGTGCCTCTACCCGCTTGTATTCTTGTTCCATGCCTTACGAGAAAGATTTATCGTTGTTTTTTTTTGTTCAGGCACTAAGCAATCTTCACCATAATCTCACCACTGCCCACTGAAAAGCCGCATTTGTGTTGGGATTCAAATTTCCCGCGTCATAGTAGAATTTACGCTGTCGGGACGGCCGGAGATATTCTGAGCCTCATAACTAGAGCAGATAGTTGCAAATAAAAAAATCCCTTTGCAGGATCCAAATAATTCAGTGTACCCAATTAAATGACACACAAATAAGTTGGCTTTTCAGTTAAACTTTAAAGAGGTGGAAAACCGTGGTAAAATGAGAAGATCGTAGTTTCAAATGTGATTCTATGTCTGGGGGGAGGGGGGGGGAGCCTGAACGTACCCACTGCTGGTATGACGGCGGGATTGACAAGCCTTGATGATCGTCGCTCGAATGAGATGCTAAATGTAACGTCTTCATAGGCTTCCTCGCAACAACTATATATTTTGCGATTGATGACTGCACTGGTACCAACAATTCTCCAGTTGGGCGCGCCTACCATACCTGCGTCTTCAGGTTCAGCAAAATTGATCTGAAAAAAAGTTTAAAAATGCAGGCTTCAGTTCCATTTTTGTTTCATGTTTTCGGTTCAGAATTCTGGGATATGACTTTTATGGCACTTGATTGCTTTCTCAGTACGGTGATCGCGAGTTAGGATACTTTCAGATTCCAAGAGTATTTTGGTGCTAACGGTAGAAGATGGTATTACCACAGACCGGACCTTCAACTGCGAGTAATAAGGATGTAAAATCCCAAAGGGCAGCTTTCGGGTGACAGTGATTACTTCGAACAGGGGATCGCAGGTGATCAAATCCCTAGATCTCGCCAGCCGTTTTTGAGCGATTCGAACCTTTTATTGGCCAGTTTTTGTCTGCCAAAGTCTTCGGATACGAATACTTTAATAAAACGAGCTTTCACAGCACTGCCGAACTTAACGTTTTTGTCAGGTACATCATAATAAGGAATTGTACATAATACGGCAATGGATAGGAAATGGCCCGTCAAAAGAAAACACTGAACAGTTCAAACATTATAGGGAATTCATTTTGATTCAACACGCTGGCAGTCTTGAATAAATAATCCATAAAGGAGTTACTGGGCCGGAGAAGAACTGCTGGCAGTAGTGCGAAGCTTCCATTGCAGCAAGAAAAGCTAATCATGGGCCCTTGGTACGAACAGCAACTGATAATAATCCTCTCCATGGCACAGGAGCGGAACACCACACATTTTTGCAATAGCAGGATAGTGAATGAATGAATGAACTTTTTGCACGAAAAACAAAGGGGTCATGGCAACAACAACAACAAACCTACAAAAAACGCTCTCTGTGGGACAAACCAACGCGGAGGAATCTAGCCAACCTACGAATGTCCCCCATATTTAAACTTCCAATCTTTTCGAACAACCAGATGCCATATCCTGTTATAATAGTATGTTACTATTATTGACTAACCTCAGTTTGGTTGTTCATGAGCGACAGACTGAGCAATTTGGAACTCATCGTCCACGATCCGAACTTCAGCTTACAGGTGTGGCTATCAAACGGCCAGGTGATGAGGTTGGTCTCACAACGAGCAGTCAAATCTACTGGGACTATCCACCTGACGAGACCGTCATACTGAACGAGGACATTCGTCAAAGGGAACTCATACGTGGACTCCATACTGGAAAGTAAACGTGGAGAATTAGACAGCAGCTTTCCAAAAATCTGAAAACCGGGATTTTTTATACAAAAAAATAACGCATTACCCGGTAAACCACACATAGGGCTCACAGTCGCTCTGACAACTTGCTCAACCCTTGCAACGTAGATATTCCCGCCGTACTGTAGGGAAAAGGTGAGAGCCCAAAGAGCGACAGCCGCAAAATTCCCCAAAACTGAACTAGTCCGAGCTAAAAACCAACCGGTACCGGGATAGTTTTATCGATTCACATTTTATTACAAACACGTTAAAGCACAACTCTTACTAGAATGATCTTCTCACTGTGAAATGAGGAACAAAAAATGTTTTCCTAAAATATCATTACTTTACACCTAAAATTAACGATTTCCTTCATAGCGCTTGTCGACTTAATCCAGCCCTCCTGCTCTCCGACGCGGCGACTGGGCGCAAAACGTTTGAAAAGTTAACGTGCCATGGTTAAAAAGTTGGACAACTAAGCAAATAAAAGAAGTAAAAACAGAAGATTATCATAGCTTATATGTGAAAGAGTTGTCAGCGGACGTTGAAGATCCGGCAAACTTTGCGTTGTGTGACGGGCAAAACTCGGCACAGCCGAAAAAGCGCTAAGAATTCGTAGGCACAAAACAAAACTATGGACAAAGGTGGGGATTTTATAAGTTAATAATTCCACAAGGGAGCTAAGTATATTATAAAAAGCAGAATAAACAGGAGGGGTCCTTTAAGTACCTAGTGTACACTATTTTTTCCGCTAGCCTACTCTGTTTATAAAGATTTTGTTAGTCTGATGTAAAGATGAAGTGCTTTCACATAATTTATTGTTCACTGTATTTTACTGTTGTTTGACGATCACGAGTGCCCTCTGTTTGGCGTGTCCACGATTTGGATAGTAATTAAAAAGAATATGCTATTTTCCCTGTTCTCCTGCTGCGGTTTCAAAACACTGGGTACAGACAAGATTTTTACACTATTTGTGTTGCGAGAGCAACACTTTGGTTTTGTCGTGTTTTTTTTTTTCCTTACACCCCGATTTCAGCTTATTCCTAGAAAGTGGTAAGGGTCTAACCTCTGCGGTTTTTACGGAAAGTGTGGACCTCAGGCCGGATCGATGAATATGACCTTACATTTTGGAAAGCTCCGTAGAATTCTTGCCTGGGGCCAAAAAGGATGGTTTTTGCTTGTCCTCGAGCCAGAGCCTACGGTGTGTGAAGTGAAGTGGAGTTGTATAGCCTATGTCAGAGAGGACTATCTGAAGTTATGCAGCCAAGCTTTTGTTTCATCAAACCATGTTTCTGCTTTCGAGTGGAAAGCTCCGTTCTAGCAGGCAAGCAGACAGGCACCATTTTCAAACTGAAGATGGACTAAAATCTAAAAGTGCTAAATATGTGCGGCAGTTCCCGGCCCCACAGCCAATATATCTTCTCTGAGTGATAAATATAAAATTTACAGAAAGAAAAAAGTGGCATTTTCCCACGGGTCCGAAAGTGCTGCCATCTATTGTTTCTGCCCATTTATGTTCGTGATTTCTGCTGAGTTTCTCATTCCATTTTTTGCACTTGGGATTGAGGAAGAGAAATGATATCAAATGTGCCTCTTAAACTTTTAAAGTTCTCTCACTGCTAAAGAAATTAGAGCTTATCCCTTGCTCCTTTCTAAGTGGTGATATTAGAAAGTTGGCCTACGGCAAAAAAGTCAACTTTTGAACTAATACAGATAGAATTTTTTTTTCAACGGCAATCGATAGATCTTGATGAGCTGATCAAAGTATATGTCATTCGTTTTTTGGTACAAAAATTCCTTAATGAGATGCAACACTTCGAAAGTTTAAAGGGGTTGACAACTTCAGTAGTAAGGTATACACTGAAACCAAAAATAGTCCGATCCCAATTGTGAATTATGAAGGGGACGTGTAAGCAACAATCGGCTGCTAGACCATAATCATCTTCGGTGATGAGGGGTTAGCCACTTTTGCTAGTTGGTGTACCTATTATTCCTACTATTTTTTTCCGGTGTATTTGATCGTGAGAATAATTTAGTACCCTGTCTATTGCGGGAGATGGACTTGTAAGCAAAAGTCGGTTGCCGGAAGGGGTTCATGAGGGGCTAGAAACTTATGCAGATTGGTGCACATTTTATTTGATCTCTATAAATATCTTGTAAGCAAGAATCGGTTGCTAGAAGGGGTTCATGAGGGGCTAGAAACTTGTGCAAATTGCTGCACGTTTTATTTGATCTCTGTAAGTCTGAGGGTAAGAAAATTAGTCTCTATGGTCTCTAACTATAAATTAGAACTAAGTCTTTGAGGGGTTGACAACTTTAGTGGTAGGATACACACTCAAACAAAGAATAGGCGGAAACCAATTGTGAGACATGTCAGGACTTGGGAGTAACAATCGGCTGTTAGAGAATAATCATCTCCGACAGTGAGGGGTCTCCGAGTTTTCCTAGTTTGTGTACCTATTTTGCTTCCGGTGTTTTTTATGATAAGAAAGCTTGGCTCATGTCTATCACGGGGAGAGGGACTTGCAAGTTAGACTCGATTTCTAAAGCATTGTCATTTTCATGAGATCCTAGAATGGTCTATGGCGATGGTCTATCACTGTAACTTAGAATTAAGTGTTAACGCACGGATACAAATGATAATAATGTAAACAACGATATAGTTTCGCAATAATTAGTAGAGTGACATCTATGGTATTTTGACCCTGAAAAGTTATGGATGGCTTTATTATACCGACTAGGTTATATAAGATAATGTTCCAAGTTTTCACCTGTCACGATAGCTACGATTGAAAAGGATAAAGTTCAACTGGCTGCAAAGTCAATTTACTCCCTACTTCCGATATTCCGTTTTTTTTCAACGCTGAGGGATAGCCATGTGATTACAGATTGTGTCATCAGTTCCAAAAAAAAATCTTCTTGGATTGGAACATACCATTTTGAAAACCTCGATGGGTTGACAACTTCAGCCTTTAACCGTTAGCGAAGAAGCAAACCAAAGTGTTGCTCTCGCAACACTTTAGTCGGCGAGGCCGAACAAAGGTTGCTGCAACACATCACGTTGCCCAGGCAACGTAGGTCTAGTTTATGTAGCTCTTACAAGAGAAGCGTGGATAAAATATAGCTCTTACAAGAAAAGCTTGGTAAAACTAAAGAGGTTAAAAAGAAAATCTGTGAAAATTAGAAGGTAGTGACTGAAAATGCGCAGACTGAGCTGAGAACAAGAATGGATGAACGTAGTTAGGCTACTGGCACGGATCCTTCAGTGATTAACAGAAGACGAGCATTATTCGCTAATGTCTTAACGTCGACCTAGCAGCAAGAAGACCTCCTCGTCTGATACAAATCTTACGTGCGACCGTCTCTTTCTGAACGGCACCATCTTCTTATAATTCAGTCCGGGCAGGATTGCCTCCTGTCCCCTGATCATCAGGACGCGCTACCGGAGCTAGAACTCAAGCGAGGACCGTCAACAGCAACACGACTTGGGGCAAAATGTGATGAGATGCCCTTCCTAGCAAACCCTCCGGTTCATTCATCCAATGACCGTTCGTTTGTTGCTCAACCCGGTCGTTTGTCCTCTCTTCATAATAAAAAATCTCAGCGCTATTCTGCTGAATGTTTGGGACTCATTCAATAAACCTATTCCTATCCCTACAACGACAAGAAGCCAATTATTTCGGATAGACGACAGGGGGGTCACCAGCTACAACATGAATCACAGCTAAGACTAACTTGTTGTAAAGGGTGATGTCCGGCTTCCAAACGGTATTGGGTTTGAGATGAACGAACTTCTCTCCCTCATAGTCCTCCGGATTCCAAGTCAGGCGAACGTCATTCCAGTCGAGCATGACCCAGCAACTGGCTTCAAGGCGTGAATGCAACTCATCCTAAAACAATTATATTTAGGCTCAATTAGCAATTCAGTCTAAATTTTCTGTATTCGAGTTTATTTTTCTTTGTGCTGTTTTTCCTCTGTTTTTTCTTAGTCCGTCATCAACCAGAGGGATCCAGACGAAAAGGGCGACAGAAGAACACCCTTTGCCGCACCTACCTCCACAACACTATCCAGCCTGAATGGGAAGGTGTATGGGCAGCGGCTCATATGAGAGACGACTTGCGACTCTTCTTGGATG
The DNA here is from genome assembly GCA_023053555.1 of Branchinecta lindahli. NCBI lineage: Eukaryota > Metazoa > Arthropoda > Branchiopoda > Anostraca > Branchinectidae > Branchinecta > Branchinecta lindahli. Next base: position 972,099 of record JAKZAO010000006.1, on the reverse strand, counting down.
CCCTATAGGCGCCTCTGGTGGTGCAGGAGGAACTAAGGAAGGTAAGTCAATAAGTCAAGTCGAGTCAAATATACATTTAGCGGGACTGAAAAAAGGACCGCTGGTCGTCACATATATTTTTATCTTGTCTCGTGCAACAGTATCAGTTATTGCTGTTGGCTACTCAACAAATTACTGCCCGATGAAGCTTTTTGTTATCTGTTATGTCAAAAGTTGTACCAAGTTCAGAAACGCAGGAGCCAGGAACTCCGAACCAAACCATTGTTGCTATAATAATATAATAATAATAACATTTATTTATTACCCACTTACATCAAAAAGATTAATAGTGGAGTATAAACTTGAAGAAGGAAAAAAAAAACGGAAAAAGACGTCAAACAAAAAACTAAAGTCAACAAAACATTAATCAAACAAACGGAAATGTAGGAAATGGAAAATGGAAAATGTAGATCTTATTTTGGAACTCCAGCAAAACCTGAAACAGCCCAAGTAACACCTTTTTGCACAACAATACGGAAAACTTCGATTTTTTCAAATTACGATGAAAGTGTACAAAATCGGGCCAGGAAAACCAGATCATTTGTCCTCACAAGTTAAGACCTTGTAGTTCTGGCCGTTTAGTATGAAGCGGTAAAAAACAAAAATTATTCAATTTTTTTATACATAAATAGGTTATTTGAACAGACTCGTTTATTTGGTTATTATTTTCGGTATTCAACCCCACGTAACGGGGCATGGAGCTTTGTAGGGGATATTTATTTTGTTCATATTTTTGTGCATTTAACAAATATTAACTGAACTGAAGTGAACGGACTCACCAAGTCGAAGTCAAGCAGCGTCAAACCGGCATTGATAGGCAGGCTATCGCTGGGGCTTCTAACAGGTATGACGTGGGCATTGTATGATCCGTTAAACAAGTCCTCGTGCAGCCGCTGAATGGCGTTGAACGGTGAGCCACCGTGTACCGCTGCGGCCAGCGCTTAACAAGAAAGTGTCACATTAGTTTTGATTTGTGCGTTTCAGTACATAAGCGGCACCCTGACGGGTGACTTAACACGCAATTAGATTCAACAACGTGACGTAACTGACGATGGACAAATATTTTTTCTAGTAAGAGTTGTGCTTTATCACTAAACTGAACGTCAACCAGGTGATGATCCCCTCCCGCTCTAAAGTTATTCATGGTTTCTGCATTCACAACGCTTTCAGTGTGATAGCACCAACGGTAAACTATTCCATTTTTTAGATGTTTTCTAACAGGAATTGTGCTTAAAGTTTAACTGAAAAGCCAACTTATTTTTGTGTCATTTAGTTGAATACACTGAGTTATTTGGATTCTGCAAAGGGATTTTTTTGTTTTCCACTATCTTTTCTAGTTATGACGTTCAGAATATCTGCGGCCGTCCCCACAGCGAAAATTCCACTATGACGCGGGAAATTTTTATCTAAACACAAACAAGGCTTTTCAGTGGGCAGTGGCGATACTGGTGAAGATTGCTTAGTGTCTGAACAAAAAAAAAGTCATAAATCTTTCTTGTAAGGCATACAACAAATTAGAGGTACCACAAATCACACGGAAATTCCACTATTTGAAAATCGATTATTCCTGAATAGCAGAACAACCAAGTAACGCATTTTCAGCGGGTCTTCAAGCCAATTTAAGTGAATAAGTGATGGGTAACTAGATTGTCCTATCCCAGTCCTTTTCGGTTAAACTTTAATACTAAACGTAATGTCAACCAGGTAGGCTAATGGTATGCGGAAATGCGGAAACCCGCATGCGATGCGTCGAAATTCCGGTGCGACGGAGGAAATTTGCATCCGACTGCGACAGCGGACTGTGTGTGCACGCACTGAATTCACGCGGAAGTATCAGGGGCGTTGCCTAGAGAAAAAAACTCCCCTTGTAGCATTTTAAATCTATAGGCGTATTCTCGCCGTTCCCCAAGAACTCCTTTTGAGGGGTCCCCGTGTTTTTGTTTGTCCCGGGGACTAACTTCCCGTATTCTCACGAGTCCCCACGAACGGGGAATGCTCAGACTATCATCACCATCATAAAAAAGGACTCCCTTTCAGATTTGGAGGGGAATCGATTTTTGCTGGTGTTGGTGCGATGTAAAATAAATCAGAAACAATCAGAATAAACAAAACCAAAAATAAAGTGGATTCAGACTAATTTTATCAACTGCATATTTGTTTGTTTAACAAAATCCACTTTGGTAGCATTCCCCGTGTCCTCGTTGTTTTCCGTCCGCGGAGTCCGTGTGGATTGATTCCTATTCCTTCAGCCCAAGCTGACTGCGAGTCATATTTGACAGTGCGAAACGGATAAGTCAGCTGAAAATTTATTGGAGCTATATTTCGTCCCTTCTTGCCAAGGGTCCTCTTCAGGCTCAAAGCCCTTGCCAAAAGACCAAAGGACCCTTGCCAAGAAGGGCCGAAATATAGCTCCAATAAATTTTCAGCTGACTTATCCGTTTCGCACTGTCAAATAGGATTGGTTCCCTCTATTCTCGCCGTTCCCCTGGATTCCCCGAGGAGTCCTCGGGGAACGGCGAGAATACGCCTTTTTCACCCCGTGTTACAATTTTAGCATCAATTCTGCACCTAGCCTAATACCCCTAATACTCGACTAAAGCTCGGTCTCCGCTTCTTTGCCGTTCCCGTTAAACCGAATGTAGTTTGGGATGAGGGTTCTATATCGTCACTTTCGTAGAGGGGGAGAGCTGGTGATCCCTTCGGCCGTAATCGGCAGAAACACATGAAATACACGTAAATTTCAGTAACAGAAACGGCGGACGTAAAAACGGTAATGAATACTGTGCTTAAGCGACCCAACAGGGTGTGATTCTACAGACCTTCGCTTTGTTATTTCAAATCCCAATTAGACTTTTCTGGGGGGAGTTTTGACTGGGGGTGAAACTATTCAGAAGAACTCAAACATATATGAAATTTAAAGGTACAGAAAACTTGACTCAAATTTGACTCTGGGAGCTAGCATATCAAGAATGCACCCTGAGTCGACATTAAGAGTAAGAAAAATTCTCGTTGCGACCATTGCAGTCTCCGGGGAGTTTCCGAGAATTCGACATTTGAGTTAGTAGAAAAAAAGCAAAAGGTTTGTGTGCCGGGAGTAGGAATCGAACGCACGACCTCTTGACTACTATCCCGGTGTGTTAGTCAACACGGCCAAAGGCGAACTTTTACAGTGCATAAGTGCATAATTACAGTGCATAAGGGGCAAGGGCCTGCCAGCTAGCTTTGGGAACACTAAGGAGGGGGTTCGAGATAACAAAGAAGGGGGGTCCTGTCGACAGTAAGTCCCTGTATATTTATCTAAGCCCCCCAGGTCGGTTTGATGGCCGAAAGTTGCGTAGTCAAGTTTTCTGTGCCTTTAACAGGAAGTAATGTTGGAATTTTGTAAGTAAAGAAGAATTGATCTCCCAGCTAATGTCCTTTTGTCCAAGTTAAGACAATCCTAACATACTTTTGTAAGAACAAATATTGAAAAAACCAACCGAAGATAAATCCAGTCACCAAAGCAACTCGCATGTTCCAGCAGTTCCTCACAAACAAACACTAAAATTTCACGGTCCAGCGCAGTAGCCTAGGGCCTAGGCACAGAACACACTATATTTATAGCCGACCCTCCAATCAGAAAAAAACAGACTGGAGACACCACAACAAATAAATTCTGGAATTCCAGAGCCAGAGTCGGAGACGACAATCAAGAAACAAAAGAGCTCATCGAGATTAATCCGACGCAATTAACCGAAGAAGTTAAGGGTCTCCGACTCGTCAGTGCAGTCACGTAGGCCCAGTAGTATGGACAACTAAACCTCATCTAGACTCTGCTAGGTCCAACTTCGCTGAGGCTGCCTGAAACTTCCCGACTCCCTCCGTCCGCGAATACTCTATTCCGAAACACGCCACTGAACCTCAGGATGAACGAGAAATTGACTCCGCACTACCCTTATTTGTGTTTTGCTGAGCGGGTTCGTCCCATGCCATCTAAATGTCCGTTTTGCAATAATGTGGCTTGCGGCCAACTTGGGCCGAGATACTTATAGATCGATAGATAGATAGATAGAAGGATGCCCGGTTTCTACAGATAACACTTTGGGATGTTATCTATTATGTTTCTTTCGTTCCCGTTAGTATTTTTACCAATCGAAGCTGTTGTTGGAGATCTAGGCACGAAATAGTGTAAACTTAATTGGTCATAACACTTTATTTCTAAGTGAAAAGGTGTTATTCTTGAAAGTGGTATGCGCTATCTTATCTGTTATGAAACTTCTGACAGTGTAGGTGCTGATAAGGTTCTTTATTTGTTTATATCTTTGTTGCCATGGACATCGTTTTTTCACAATATATATAGGCTATATTTTTAGAACCCACTCAGGTCTATCAAAAAACAATAGTTGCGTTTTTGCAGATACTATGGTATCTGTTACCACGGTAACTGGATCTGCAATTAGTCGATTTTGCAGTTACTGTGGTATCTGATATACGGTCCACTGCAAAAACGACTACTGCCGAAATTGCACGTTTCGAAGTCATTCCAAAAGAAAACTGACACCCAGTTACATCACTAAGTGCTGAACTTCTTTCTCACCAGTTTGGCAAAATTTGATGAAAGTGAGATGACTTTTCAGATATACCGCGGTCGGACCGTCATATCTGAATATCAGTTACCATGGTAACCAGCCAGATACCACGACAACTGCAAAAACGCCTTTTGACCGTGGTAGCAGATACCACGATAACTGCAAAAACCGCTTTAGACCGTATATCAGATACCATGGTATCTGCAAAAACGCAACTAATGTGGAATAATTTCAACAACAAGGTTCCAAAACACACCAGTTGTCTAATAGGCTTGTTCCTCCTTGTATGGACTGTTGATCGTTGACCGTCAAAGAAGCAGAACAAAAAAAAAACTCGCATTCGTGGTCACATTTGGCGAGCATGTGTTATACACATGTAAAGCTAACTCGTTTCTTTATTTATACCTTTGTTGCCAAGTCCATCGGACGCTTTGCGCAATATGCGATAGATAAATATTAATGAACAAAACGACCGCAGCCGGAAATACACTAGAACGGGTCTAAAATACACTGCTTGTTTTCTCTACGGCTTGTTACCAGACGACTGAAGCCATAAAAGATCGCCATCTCAACCCCCCCATCGGACTGGCAAGACCCACCGTCGTAATTTTTCCCAGTCATTGACTCGATTCCTAAATGACTAACGGCTATAAAAAAGTCATAGGAGATTTTGAACAACAAAACGAAACTTGTCTGTTCTTGAATGAAACTGTTGAGTGTTGACCGTTTAAGCAGGAAGACAAAAATTAAAGAAATAAACTCACCTTCGCGACTTCAACAGCTTATTATCTTCTGCTTTCTGCCTGCGTTCGAACCTCCAATGGTGTGTGCCGAACATCCTCTCAACCATCAGGTAAGCTTCCCTGATCCTGTCTTCCCCAGAATTCCAACTAGTGTCTGTGTCGCCCCTCTCCCCCAGGCTCTCTAACCAATGAATGAAACAAATAAATCAGTCACCGCGCCGGCATGGGACGGCGTTGCGCACCAAGAGATGGGCAACGCATGAGAGTCAATCTAGTATGAACTCTGAGAAAATCTTCCTTTAGGGAACGTTCTCCATTTCAGAATTGTAACATAAAAAGAGGGGTATCCAGAGGTTAGAGGCACTATAGAGATCACTTTGCTCATGTTTTTTAGAAATTAGAAGTTATGTGTTTAAAAAAGAGCAGGTCACTTGGAAACAAAAAATATATACAGCTTTTAAAGCTCGAAACACTTCAAAATGGTTTTCTGATCGAAACGGAAACTTGCCCAGGAGGGAGCTAGACACATCAGGGGTTCGACACCCGGTACCGGTGTCGTTTTTTGGAATGATGATTCTATATTCCGCCCCCTTCCAATGCCAGCTTTGGGTCTGGCTGCGTCCGCTAAAAAAGAAGTATGGTGAGTCACAATGCCTAAACTATTCAACCATGGCATTCAAAATCCAACGGATTGTCACTACATAGCTTTTTCAGCAATTGGCTTCCTGTTCTTAACCTATCAACAGCAGGTGGCACATAACTAGCGAGTGCCAACTCAGAGCAAGGACTTAGGTCAGTCAGGTCAGATAGTCTGCTGATTGGGAAGAAAAGTGTCTCGCCTATGTTATTTATTTTCATTTTCACACCCTTTTGTAGATTTCGAGGATGTGTATTCTTGATTATTAGTTGCGTTTTTGCGGATACCATGGTATCTGTTACCACGGTAACTGGATCTGCAATCAGTCGTTTTTGCAGTCACCGTGGTATCTGATATACGGTCCACTGCAAAAACAACTATTACCGAAATTGCACTTTTCGAAGTCATCCCAAAAGAAAAACTGATATTCAGTTGCATCACTAAGTGCTGAACTGCTTTCTCACCAATTGGACAAAATTTGATGAAAGTGAGATAACTTCCCAGATACCACGACCAGATAATACGGTCGGACCGTGATATCTGAATATCTGTTACCACGGTAACTGGCCAGATACCATGACAACTGCAAAAACGCCTTTTGACCGTGGTATCAGATACCACGATAACTGCAAAAACGACTTTAGACCGTATATCAGATACCATGGTATCAGCAAAAACGCAACTATTATTTAAGCAAAGATAAACATTTAAAGGTTCCTAGCTCTTTGAGATTATCCCTCGGTACAACTTTCCTTACAACGCAGGGAATGAATCGGTTAAGGGACAAGGCAAATACAGGGAAAACAAATTTCAACTTACCCGACTGAGGCAGTGCAGTTCGCTTTCCAGAGGATGATCGCACTGGGGTTTGGGATCCGGGCTGACCCTTCTTGATCGGTGGAGACGCACGACCCTGCCGAGATTCACGTGCACGATCTCCCTAAATAGAAATATAGATTGGCTACTGGCTATCGACATCCTCTAATTCTCATCCTACCTTTGGTACTGATTCCACACATCCGACGTTAAGACTATTAGAACTACTTATTACAAATACGCAAAATTCCTGCTTGGGCTGCCGTTGTGGTCTCGTATAACCGACGAGTCACATGAAATCATGGGGTACGACATCCGATAGGGGCTGCTTTAGAGCGTCTTGCTCGATTTCTGGAATCCCTCGACCCTCTGAACAGCCTCTATCCAGCAATTAAGCAATAGTTAAAGAAAAAAGGTTATTAGTTATTTATGCACTTTTTGAAGTTAAAAAGTGCAAATTGTTTAAAGAGTTAAAATTGTATCTTGTGTGTTTGTTGTTCATTGTGTTGCGAGAGCAACACTTTGGTTTTGTCGTGTTTTTTTTTTGTTCCTAGCACCCCGATTTCAGCTTATTCCTAGAAAGTGGTAAGGGTCTAATCTCTGCGGTTTTTACGGAAAGTGTGGACCTTAGGCCGGATTGATGAATATGACATTAAATTTTGGCAAGCTCCGTAGAGCTCTTGCCTGGGGCCAAAAATGATGGTTTTTGCTTGTCGACAAGCTACAGCCAACGGTGTGTGAAGTGAAGTAGAGTTGTATAGCCTATGTCAGAGAGGGTTATCTGAAGTTGTTCACCACGTCTTTCGTTTCATTAAACCACGTTTCTGCTTTCGAGTGGAAAGCTCTGTTCTAGCAGGCAAGCAAGCAGGCACCAGTTTCAAACTGAAGATGGACTAAAATCTATAAGTGCTAAATATGTGTGGCAGTTCCTCGGCCCCACAGCCAACATATCTTCTTTGAGTGACAAATATAAAAATTTAGAGAAACAAAAAAGTGGCATTTTCCCACGGGTCCGAAAGTGCTGCCATCTATTGTTTCTGCACATTTCTGATCGTGATTTCTGCTCACTTTATCATTCCATTTCTTACACTTGGGATTGAGGAAGAGAATTGGTATCAGACAAGCCGCTTAACTTTAAAAGTTCTCTCATTGACAAAGATATTAGAGCTTGTCCGTTGCTCCTTTCTAAGTGGTGATCTTAGAAAGTTGGCCTACGGCAAAAAAGTCAACTTTTGAACTAATACAGATAGACTTTTTTTTTCAACGGCAGTCGATACACCTTGGTGAGCTGATCGAAGTATATGTCATCCGTTTTTTGGTAGAAAAATTCCTTCATGAGATACAACAGTTTGAAAGTTTGGAGGGGTCGACAACTTCAATAGTTCAGTAGTATGGTACACACCGAAACCCCAAATAGTCCGATCCCAATTGTGAGACAAATAGGGAACATGTAAGCAACAATAAGCTGCTAGACCATAACCATCTTCGGTAATGAGGGGTTAGCAACTTTTGCTAGTTGGTGTACCTGTTAATCCTATTATATGTTTCCGGTGTATTTGATCCTGAGAAAAGTTTGGTACCATGTCTATCACGGGAGATGGAATTGTAAGGAAGAATCGGTTGCTAGAAGGGGTTCATAAGGGGCTAGAAACTTCTGCAAATTGATGCAAATTTTATTTGATCTTTATAAATCTGGGGGTAAGAAAATTAGTCTCCATGCTCGATCACTGTAACTTAGAATTAAGTCTTTGAGGGGTAGACAACTTTAGTGGTAGGGTGTATAATGTTCCAAGTTTTCACCAGTCACGATTGAAAAGGATAAAGTTCAATTAGATGCACATTTTATTTGATCTCTATAAATCTGAGGGTAACAAAATTAATCTCCATGGTGTATCACTGTAGCTTAGAATTAAAATTAGTGTTTACGCATTATTTTGATCCTGAAAAGTTACGGATAGCTTTATAATACTAAGTAGGTTCTATAAGACAATGTTCCAAGTTTTCACCAGGCACGACGTCTACGATTGAAAAGGATAAAGTTCAACTGGCTGCAAAAAATTTAGTCTCTATATCCGATATTCTGTTTTTTTTTCTCGACGCTGAAAGATAGCCGTCTGATTACGGGTTGTGTCATGAGTCCAGAAAAAAAATCTTCTTGGAACATAACATTCTGAAAACTTCGATGGGTTGACAACTTCAGGATTTAACCGATAGCCAAGAAACAAAACCAAAGTGTTGCTCTCGCAACACTTTAGTCGGCAAAGCCGAACAAAGGTTGCCGCAACACTTCACGTTGCCCAGGCAACGTAGGTCTAGTTGTTCTTTCTTCTTTATTTTTTTTTTCTTTTCTTCTACTCCATCAGTGACATTTCTATGTAAAGATGGGTAATAAACTTATTCATTCATTCATTCATTATTCGAGATTTTTCTTGACTTTGTGCGCTAAGTTTACCCTAAGTTTTCGACCAAGGCTTTGGACTTTATGGAGTGTGACAGGATCCCCAAATCCATGAGAATCAATTTCGAAGCTGATCGTTCTGGCTCTTCTTCCCCTTTTCGAGGAAACCTCTGAGATTTATCAGTAGCGCCATTTCTGACCCCCCCCCCCCCCCCCGAGTTTATCACACGGACTCAAAACTGAATTACTTTTTGGGGGCGAATTTAAAGTAGTGTTCGGGAATGATGAAGGGGTAAACTGATCTTGCCCCCCCCCCCCCTAATGTTTAGTGGAATGGCGCCTCTGATGAACCTCAGAAGTATTCCTAAAAAAGGGGAGAAACACCAAAACAGTCAGCTTCGAATCAACAGGAACCCAAATCAAACGAACAAGCTAACGGCTAGAATCCAGATTTGAGCACTGGAGCGAAGTCCTAAAACGGATTCGGGGACCGCGTTCTGCCGGATCAAACTGACTATTTACCGGACCGAAAATATGGAATTATCTGCCAAATACCTTGAGAAATGCTAATGGCATACCAGAGTTCAAAAGTAAGATTAAGTTTCTTATTGGAAAATATTGAGTTAGATCCTAACTTTTTTCTACCGACAGTTCTCTATGTTTTGTTTTATTAATTTACGTTTGTTTTCTTTTCTTTTCCCTTCTTCTTCTTTTCTTTTTTCTTTTCACTGTCCTTGTATTTCTTTTCTTGACAAATGAATGAATACTGTTACTTTTGGTGTAGTTAGTTTACAGTGTACGATTTGTTTTTCGTTAATAAACAAACTGAACTGAACTGAACTATATAGTAGAGGAGTCTTACCTCAGGGATCATCTTCTTAGCAGATCCTGTCAATCCACTTCCCGACGGGACCTGGAAGTCCTGGATATAAGGACCTTCACCGAGCAGCCCTGCTTTTTGGTGAAAAGATTCACTGGCAGACACTGAGCGGTTTCGGCCCTTCAAAGGTCGCTGAGAACGACGGAAGTAGTTGCTGATCCAAGCATGTAACTTCCTGGAATGAAAAGTGCAGTCAAAAGTATAGGTGAGGGAGAGCCAATTAAGGGCCCATATGTCAAACGGTTGAGCAAGCCAGCCCACAGTCTTACTTCGTACAACAAGTTAGTCATTCAAAAACCCTAATATTACGTCCCACCTAAGGAGGGTTTTCGCAAGAGTCCGGAATTACTTTCTAGCGAGCGAAGAAAATCGCGAAAACTGTCAGGATCCGTTTTTAAGATTGCTTGATATTTTCCCGCTGGATTCATCGCGTAGACGCATGGAACGTGTCCGAAAGCTTTTTAGCGCTGTAAATGCTGCATTTAATACTACATATTTTTTTTTTCGTCCGAAAGCTGTTACCTTTATTTCTTCTCTGACACTTCTAGAATACCAAAATTTAAGTCAGGAAAAAGAACAAGAAAAAAATAATTAGGTGTATAAAGACGACTCAAACTTCGTAAAGTTTTTCGCAAAGTATGCTCCGTGAAGTTTGTCGCCACTCAGACGGGAATTCGACCTAGATAACATTACGAGAATTTTGCGTAGCAATTTGTTCTAGAAAGAAAAAGATTCTAGGAAGATACAAGGTGAATCGCCGTGCTTCCCAGTTTCTTCTTGAAAATTCAGCTTAAAAACATCTTTGCTGAATTTTTCGATGAATTTTATGCTGAATTAATGCTGCATTAACTGAGCGAAAATTTAAGTCCGAAAGCAAAATGCTGCATAAAATCCTGAATTAATTCAGCATTTTCGTTCGTTTCGGACACGTACACGGAAAGCTGAAACCGCCGGAAAATTTTGAATTCGAAACTTTTATAGAATAAATTAGTCGAGTTATGGTTCACTCGACAATCCTTCCATAGTCATAAGTTCCAACAAAGTCATCCTTAATGACGCTTGTAGTGTTTTGTCCACACTTTCAGAACGTTCGCCGAAGGATCCAACTTTCCGCGTAGCTTTCCAATAACTTTCTGGAATCTCATTTAGCCTACTACATCACTTCATAACCAGTCTTGGAGCAACATTCCTCCTCATAACTGACATCGGGATCAAAATTCGGCTGAAAGAGGTCGACTAAAAGAGGGAGAGCAACAGAAAGGCACGTTGCAGGCAGAGCGAGAACTAAAATATGATCCCGTACTAAACCAGGACACAGCCTATAAAGAGAAACGCTGCACCGTCACCTTCCTTCTTTTAGTCCATTGTTTAGTCACGCGTTCTCGAGCAGGTTCGGGCAAAACCACCGAAAGGAGAAATCGTGCCAAACTGATTAACTAACTGCAAGAACAAATAATCTGACAGAACCTTCGTCTCCCTATCTCTGTAATATGACTATGCGGAGTCGAGTATTTCCCCATACGAGCGGAAGCTAGTCGCTTTGCGCCACATCCCTTTTCGTTACCTCTACAAATAGCTAAATCGCTGTGAACCGCCGTTGAGGTAAACGAGAATTCAAAGCTGATTGGCTCTATGGACGCAATCCAGAGCGGGTCACCGCGCGGAGTACGCCTCCTGCCAGCCTGCTTCGCTATTTCTTGTGCAATAAGCAACGGCGAAGACGGAAGAGGAGTAAGCGTGTATCAACATCAGCTCAAAGCTAGAGTAAATACCTCTAGGTCCGCTCAGTTTTGTCGGGGTTTTCATAGTCGCTGCATGCGACTAAAGACGGAAGTTCTATCTGATTATTTGTTCTGGCTAACTGCTAGAGCCTGCTCCTCGTCGTGATGCTGTAGAACTCGTCACTAGGTGACCAGTTAAAAGAAGGAGGGCGACAAGCCAATCAATCACAGAGGTCGGCGACAAGCCAATCACATTATTCTTTCTGATTTGATAATGGTGAACCAATTGACCAGAGGCGTCATTTCGCTGAAACCTAAGGGGTGGCAGTGGCAGCGTCCCGCGCCCCCTTCGGGGACCCGTGACGCACGGGCGGTTTGAAGTGCCTGGGCGAGGGGTGAATGCCGCAAAATGTACTTGTTGGAAATCCAGCACGGCTGAAGAGCAGAAAACTAACTGGAACTCGCTGGAGAGCAAGCTTCTAACGACTTTTTGGCCAAAAAATGGCAATGAGCGCCGCAGGCAAAAAAATTTGTTGAGTTTGCATGTTTTCTAACAAAATTTAACTACTTCCTGAACAAATTTTAGGTTCTAAAATGGCCCATCCCCCAAACTGCAAGTCAAACCTCAAAGTAAACAGAGCATACTACAAGCGGCGCCGCAAGCGAAAATTTTGGAATTCTTTATGATCAGAGGGCCTTTTTGGATCACAAATGAAAGCACGGGCCACGACTCATAATGTTTGGTCAGGACACATTTCAAACAATGTGAGACATTAAACTGAAAACTGGTACATGATGGTGCTTCAACTCGACCCTTTCCAAATAAAATGACCTTCCGAAACAAAACTGAAACAGGCTAGCCTTTGCTGCAACACACGTTAAACGCAGATTTAAAACTCTTTTTACCATTTTACAAAATAAACAAGCTGGGGTTAAGTGAAAAGGCACTTAGTGTTTGCTGACCCTCTCCACTTCCTACTCTTACATTTTGTGCTCCGTCGGGGCGGTGCCCCCACCTCAATTTCCAAGGGGGCCCTCAGCTATCCAGGAAAAAATAATAATATGATACTGAAAGCCATGTTACAAAAATAATGTCTCGCTCTTCATGTTCAGAGTTCAGACACACAGCTGATCCAGCCTCAAACGCGCCTTGAAAACATTCGATCCTCGAACAATGGGTCATTATCTCGGATTAAAAAAGGTCCGATTTTCATCAGTGACTTAAGATCAACTGGTATGGCGCAACGAGATGTCACAATTGTGATGAAAAACTGACTTTTTCAGGCTATTTTCCTGTTTTTCCTGGGTAGCTCTGGGGGTCAGGGGGTGGCAGCTGCCACCCCCTGCCCCCCCCAAATGACGCCTCTGCAATTGACACAAACAAAAACCGCATCCATACCTTGCTATTTTTGAAATCGTATTTGAGTTGGGCCTTCCGTTTCCTATTTATTTAGTTCAGCACTAGCTAATTAGAAAATTCTATAATCTGATGGGCTAGTATACCAAGAACAAATAATCAGTAAGAACTTCTTTCTTTAGTCGTATGCAGCGACCATGAAAACCCCGACAAATCTGAGCGGAGCTGGAGGTATTTACTCGAGCTTTGAGCTGATGTGATACCCGTTTACTTCTCCTCCGTCTTCACCGTTGCCTATCACACAAGAAATATCGAAAGAGGCGAGCAGGAGGCGTACTCCGCGCGCTGGTCCTCTCTGGAGCGCCTCCATAGAACCAACCAGCGTCGACTTCTAGATTTCCTCTTTAGCAACTTACCGGCGATCTAGCTATTTGTAGAGGTAACGAAACGTGATGTGGCTCGAAGCCGCTCGTTTGCATCGGGAGTCGGTCGTATTTTACCCGACTCAGCATGTTTGTATGACCGAGATAGGGAGACAGCAGTTCTGTCTCGTTATTTGTTCATGCTAGTACCTAGTACCCGTGAAACCTGAATTCACAACTTCAGTCTCAGCCAGTTTCAGAATCAGCTGGTACGGCCAAGCAGGCCAGTCTCCATCGCGATCGGCAGAAACCCAGCAAAGCCTCGGCCTCTGAATAAAGCCTTAGAACAGGTAAATTGGATGTTGGAAAATCTTCAGAACAAGCTGAGACCGGCTGCTACGCAAACTCATAGCTAATCCACCTTTAGGAAAAAGAGACTCACTAGATCGGCAATGTACGAACCTCATAAAGGGCAAAACGAGGTAGTACCCCCCTCGTTTAAGGAGGTCCATATCTTTGCGGTTCATCGGAATATCTGCAATGGAGTGCCATCGGATATTACGGATTTCGGCACGAGTTTTGGCAGCAAAATTTGTTTTGAACGGGACATTTGGAACAATGTAAAGCCGGATGACTTGCTCGTTGTACAAATGCTCGATGAATTCTTTGGGGTCGATAAGAGCTTCGCAGTTGAATCCTGTCTCCTCGTCGACCTGTAAATACAAAAATACTATGAAACTGGTAGGCCTGCATTTGCCAGTCTTCATTCCCCCATACGATACAGCACTGGTTAGGGAATGCTCGCGGATTCTCCAAGGAACACGAACCGACTACGGTGGTTATTAAAGGGAACGTCGCACTGTATGCTTTTTTTTCCTAAGTTATATCCCACTAATTATTCTTTTCAAACATTTTCCTACGTTAACCATTCTAAACAACACAAATAACGTATCTTGATCATTTAGCTTAATTCGTTTCAATGCTATAATAGGGGCAAATCGATCCTGTCTGATCATGGTACACGTAAAACCAAAGTGAACCAAAATTTTAAGTGACAAACAGAAGCTTACTAATAAATAAATAGATTCTTGCTTGTGATGCCAATGGGGTTAAGGACCCAACTGAGGCTGTTACAGCGGGTAATGCTCGATTCCTGGAATATCTTGACCCTCTAAACAGCCTTTACACCGCAATTAATTTATGGTTCAAGAAACAGTATTCACGTTCATTTAAACTATGTATTGTTAAAGTAGGCTAGAACTGTATCTCCTGTTTTTCTTTTTTTTTCTCTACTGCATCACTGACGTCTCAAGGTAAAAAGCGCAATGACGTAGAGTACATACAATCTATGACAACGAACAGGCCTACATAATATAATACAAGTCTCACACCAATAGTTAACAAGACCAAAGGATTCGATGGGATCCCAAAAATTCAATATTTGACCCAGACAAATAGGTCTTGTCTTCGCCAGATCCAGTCTTCGCCAGGCTAATCATCTGAGAAAATCAAGTTCAGATGTACCTGTATAAGCCATATCTATTTTGACGATACTGATCGAAACTTCCTGCTTTACTTCTGCCAAATTTCCGGTTTCGATCGAATTCCGAGCGAACTACTTGTCCAGCCAAAAAAAGATAGTTCAGAAACGAATTCAGCGTATCTCCTTATCCCAATAAGGAACATCTAATCAACTTCAAATAAAACTTTAACTTATAAAAAAAAAAAAATCCGGTTTCAACCGGATTCCGGACGAACTACATGTCCGGGTAAAAAATTAATGTCGTATACATATTCAGCGTCTCTTCCTACCCTTAAATCTGTCATCTAATCAACTTCAAATACAAATTTTACTTTTAACAAATTTTCCGGTTTCGGCCGGATTCCGGGCGAACTACTCGTCGGGCGAGAAAATGGTTTTCACCATCGTGTTTAGCATATCTTCTTACCCTAAATCGAATATCTAATCAACTTCAAATAAAACTTTTGCTTTCAACAAATTTTCCGGTTGCGGCTGGATTCCAGGCTAACTACTTGTTCGGAGAGAAAATGATTTCTCACCATCGTGTTCAGCATGTCTTCTTACCCCTAAATCGAACATCTAATCAACTTCAAATAAAACTTTTACTTTTAACAAACTTTCCGGTTTTGGCCGGATTACGGGCGAATTACTTGTCCGGCGAGAAAATTGTGTTCACCATCGTGTTCAGCATGTCTTCTTACCCCATAATCGACTATCGCATTAGCTGTTTCAAAATATTTTGTTTGTCCCTTAATTTAAACCCCCTCCCCCACCCGTAAGACTACAGAGCCCATCTACGAAGTCGACCTTACTCTTGACCCAAAGAATCATCCCACCAAGTTTCATCAAAATATCTCATCCCCTTCGAGAGTTATGGTGCTCACAGACGGACAGACTGACAACTTTTGCGATGTCATAGGTATCCGTCACTAACGTTTTGGGATCCCAAGAAAGGAAATAAATAACGTTTAGATCCGTTGACTGTCTGAGACCACTTTAGACCAATCGTAAGAAAACTGTAAAAAAAATTTTAGAACATAACCAGAAAATTCAATTCTTAGCCCGAGTAAAAGCAGAGAGCGCAATCGGAGAGATATACTAGATCAGTATAAAGCTAGGTGCCCACAGAACGCGAATCTTTTCCGCCACGCGGCGCGAAACAAATTCGACTTGGAGTTGAAACGGCGGGGCGCGAATTTTTTCCGCTCGCGACGTCAAATTCACCCAGGCAAACGCGAATTCGCGTTCTATGGGCACTTAGACTAACAATACGACATTTCTTGGAGAATTATCAGTCCTTGGCGTCCTTTTGTCTAACATTCAACCTACCTCACGAATAGCGCAGTGGACAGGGTCTTCGCCTTCGTTTACTTTTCCTTTGGGAAAACCCCAAGAAGCTCTCTGCCCGAAGCCTTGCACCAACAGAACATGGGTCAAAGTTTCGTCCAACAGTATAGCTCCGAAGGTCGGGACTGCTTGCTTGTAGGACTTCCAGTCATCAAGGACATTATGAAGTCGACTCAAGTACTGGCGCAAGAAAGGCACATGCTAAAAAAAAAAATCCGACTTTCAGCCACCAGAGTATACCACGACCAGGCGTAGGTAGACTGAGGTGCGGAGCTGGGTGAGGTGTCTACTTTTCATGAAATGCTAATTAATAAATGTTTTGGGAGAAAACAACTTCGTTCTTTAGCCTTCATCATTTTCACTTTTTATTGTTAACCTGCCATGCGGGGTAAAACCAGGTGGGATAGCTAGGAATACCCAACTTCCTAAAAGCCATGCCCAACACGAGATATTAAACACACAGAATTTCCTCTCATCTTACACAGACCATCGGTTTCCCAGATAAACCATGTCAGGTTAATTCAGCGGTCCTCGTTACTGACGTACTTCGCAAGCTATCTCTCTAGAGACAAACTCAGCAAATACTCAGCAATTTCATCCTGTCCAGTGACAGACAGAATGATTTTCATCTACGCAAGCCTCACCGCTGCCAAATAATGGCACACCTCAAGTCGCGTGGGGGCCAGAGAGGCCGAAGCTATCGTATAACTATACAAGCTACGCCAGGCCACAAATCTGAATGTCTTTGCTACTGGTACAACATGAACCAAAAAGTAACTCTAGAATTACACGTTTCAGCGCTAAAGCCAAAGCATGTGCTTTCGCGATACTGATGTTTGACACTAGAACCTACTTGCCGAAAGAACCAAAATGACTTTACCTTAAAAATGGAGTAAGCGAATTCCTTGAACTTGATGTTCTGGAACTCCTTGTAATCGGTAGAGTCTGTGCAGTACAAGTCTATGAAAAACCAGTGGGCGAGTTCAACTTGGAAGCAAAGCCGTACAAGGTCGTTTCGCTCTTCTTCAGGCACATTCACAATGAATCGACTGCAAAAATAACAGACAGCTGTTGACATCCAAGTGATGCAATCAAGTATCTTAGCATGCATACTGGGGGTAGTCTATCTATAAGCCTCTCAAGAAGAGCAAAGCATACTTTAACTTCACTGCAACTGAACCAGAACCTGTTCTTTTCCTGACTGGTTTTGGAACAGGCATGGTAGTCAGGCGTGCCTTACAGTAATTGCTAGACAGAGCTTGATTGCTCAATAATATCAAATGTGGTATTATAAATAGTGATACATTGCTTAAACAACCTGATGCCATGTGACCTACCTGCACAAATCATCTAAAATATCCTTCGGAATAGCAGGAGTTTGTCTTTCTCCCATTCTGAACTAAGGCCAAGTCAAAGAGATTCAGAAAGAGGGTCGAAGAGCTTCAACGGACGTTCGTCCCTTCAGACCAAGAACAAACGGTAAAGCCGGTAACTGAAACAACCTAGGAAAGAGAAAGTCTGTAGTAATAGGCCGTTAGCTAGCTGTTACAGCTAGAATCGGTGGAGCTCTGTTGTCCCCCAGCTGTAGGAAAAGAAAACAGATCACATTGCTGATTGGTGTATTTTTAATTTCGCTGTTACAAATAGCAATAAATGTAAACCTTTCAAATAAAACTTCTGATATTATATATTATCGCCCTTGCTGAGGATGATAGCGGTGATAGCTCCATCTTAGTTCATATCGAAATAACAAGCTCGAAGGCCACTTAAAGTAACAACCTCTCTGCACTCGGCAGATATTTTTCATAACCTGCCTCGCCTTTGGCTCAGACAGGTTATTTCAATTGATTTCAATGGCCGTCTTGTTGTTATAATCCGCTATCAGCCTCGATGTCGAAAGTTAACCTCTAATAACTGAGCGTGGGTCATCGGAGGATATGCCATACCATATCGGTTCAAGAAAAGTTATTATAATACTATGTCAATACAGTATATTGAAAAATACAAATATTGCCCAATACTACAAAATACCATACCTATTCAGGTGTTTTTAGATGCCTTTAATTACTTACTCTGACTAACTGGTAGTTATCTTCTGGTTAGGCTAGCTTTAGACAGCTTTGCCTTTATTAAGGTAAAACATTGAAATTCGAACACATCGGAATTCGGACATGTTGACCGAACATTTCAAATCGGACGTTTTCTTTCATCTCTTACGGCGAAGTGTTAGCACTTTGCCGTCACTTCGCCACAAAACGGAATAGCCATTAGTTGCGAGAACCAAAAACTCGACCGCCGCTGTTTTATGGCAACGCTGTAACAGTTCGGCGAGGGAAAATTCGACTAAAAGGTTTGCCAAATTTTACTTTTTAATTGTTTTGATGTGGTTCCGTAAAGCAAAAATTGCCGGGAAAAGGTCAGTGCTTCTGTTGAAGGTGGCTAAGTTGCTAGAATTGGTAAATGTTGCACTGATTGCGATATATCGTGTCATTAGTTCTGTTCGATTTGTTATGCGATAAATATTTATTCAGACACCATATTTGACGACTTAAAGCTATTCGGACAGTTGTATTTTGTCTGTTCGCTTCTAAAAGCATAACGAACAAGTGTATGTCCGTAATGTCCGATAGCTGTTCGAGATGGTTACTCCCTGTTCAAACACAAAAGCAGAGGGGCATCCCTTCCACGCCAGAAAGCTTTTATTCACGTAGAAATAAAAACCCCGGGAGAGGCCCAGCAAACGTCCCACATTCTGCTCTTTCAACAAACCTAATTTCCGAAACAATACTGAAAACGCTGTCCTCACGATTGTCGAAGAAGAAAAAGAACGTAAATATGTGTCCGAATTTCAATGTTTTAAGGTAAAACATTGAAATTCGAACACATCGGAATTCGGACACGTTGACCGGACATTTCAAATCGGACGTTTTCTTTCATCTCTCACGGCGAAGTGTTAGCACTTGCAGACAAAACGGAATAGCCATTAGTTGCGAGAACCAAAAACTCGACTGCCGCTACTTTATGGCAACGCTGTAACAGTTCGGCGAGGGAAAATTCGACTAAAAGGTTTGCCAAATTTTACTTTTTAATTGTTTTGAAGTGGTTCCGTAAAGCGAAAAATTGCCGGGAAAAGGTCAGTGCTTCTGTTGAAGCTGGCTAACGTAGCTAAGTTGCTAGAATTGGTAAATGTTGCACTGATTGCGATATATCGTGTCATTAGTTTTGTTCGAATAGTTATGTGATAAATATTTATTTGGACACCGTATTTGACACATAAAGCTATTCGGACAGTTGTATTTTGTCCGTTCGCTACTAAAAGCATAACGAACAAGTGTATTTCCGTAATGTCCGATAGCTGTTCGAGATGGTTACTCCCTGTTCGAACACAAAAGCAGAGGGGCATCCCTTCCACGCCAGAAAGCTTTTATTCACGTAGAAATAAAAACCCCGGGAGAGGCCCAGAAAACGTACGACATTCTGCTCTTTCAACAAACCTAATTCCCGAAACGATACCGGCAACGCTGTCCTCACGATCGTCGAAGAAGAAAAAGAACGTAAATATGTGTCCGAATGTCAATGTTTTACCTTACCTTAGACACTGAACACAGCAAAATGGCAAGTTCAATGTCAACAAACACTCTCATGAGCATACCGCTACTGTAGATTGTCAAGTTTGACAAAGCTTTTTCAGGCATGAAATTTCATAAATACAATCAAGTTACTTACGGTACTGTACTCCTGTCAACTTTGCAGAACTGCTAAAGCCGCATGACAACCATATTTCAAATTTCAACGTCGGCGAGTTTGCGATTTCTATAGAGATAGTAAAATGCAAGAGATTGCATCCTATCCGACGAAAACGTACGTCTAGAGCGTGTTCCACCTTTCTGACGATAGTTTGCGTTTTTGCAGATACCATGGTATTTGATATACGGTCGAAAGTCGTTTCTGCAGTTATCGTGGTATCTGGCCAGTTATTGTTCAGATACCGTATATCAGATACCACGGTAACTGCAAAAACGACTATTGCCGAAATTATCTAAAGTCGTTTTTGCTGTTATCGTGGTATCTGACACCTCGGTCTAAAGGCGTTTTTGCAGTTATCGCGCGTGGTATCTGATATTCAGATACCACGGTCGGACCGTGGTATCTGAAAAGTCATCTCACTTTCATCAAATTGGTGAGAAAGAAGTTTAGCACTTAGTGATGTAACTGGATATCAGTTTTCCTTTTGGATGACCTCGAAAAGTGCAATTTCGGCAATAGTCGTTTTTGCAGAGCAACCGTATACCAGATATCAGGGTGCTTCAAAGTCATCGTCAAAAAAGGAAGTCACGCAACCATTGGTTGGCTACAAAGATAAAAGCCGACCAATAGGATGCAAGACTTTATTTTGTCGTAGAAGTTTTTGAAGCATTCTGAAACACATTTGACACATTTCCAAATTAGAGGTTCTTTACTACAGTGTGTTTAATCAATCAAGAAAGATTCGAGAAAATGTTTTCAAGCTTAAAGCACAACTCTTACTAGAAATAATATTTTCCCTATGAAATGGATCAGAAAAAAACATTTCCGAAAATACCATTACTTTCCATCTGAAATTAGCGATTTTCTTGTTAGCGCCTGTCAAATATGTCCAGCCTTCCTGCTCTCCGACGCGGCGGCTGGGCGCAAAACATTTGAAAACTGATCGCGCCTTGGTTCAAAAGTGTGAAAACTAAGCAAATAAAAGAAGTAATAAACAAAAGCTTCTCAGATCCTTATGTGTGAAAGAGTGTCAGCAGACGTTAATGATCCCAGCAAACGTTTCGTTGTAGGACGGGCAAAACTCGGCAAGGCAAAAAAGCGCTAAAATTTCGTAGGCACAAAACGAAACAATGGAGAAAGGTGGGGATTTTAGAAGCTTATAATTCTGTATGGGAGCTAGATATATTATAACAAGAGCTGTAAGCTCATATGGCACTTGCAAGGCTAGGTAAAAGGATGAAAGTAGGAATTTGCCAATTCGTGGGTTTGTTGTGATCATTTGTAAGCAAAACCCTTGAGATAAAAATGACGATGGACCCTTGGAAATCACGAGAATGTGTCGTTTGGCAAAAACTTGGCTGTGATGATGTGCACTTTAAGGGCGCTAAAAATTCATCTGTGATCAAAACCCTTGAGGCAAAAATGATCCTGGGCCCTTTAGGATCATAAATATGTATAGTGATCAAAGTTGTTTTTTTTTACTTTTCGGTTAAGATACGCTCTTTAAGGGTGCTAGAAAGTCATTTCTAAGCAAAACCCTTGAGGCAAAAATGATCATGGGCTCCTGGGGATTATGAAAATGTTGATTTTGCTTGAAAGTATATTTTTTTTTGTACTTTGCGGTGAAGGTGAGTACTTTAAGGGATGGTCGGATCTATGTAAGTAACAGATTCTAAGCCAAATCTTGTCAAGTCTCTAATGTTCAAGCCAAGTTTCATCGTCCTAGCACATCTGGAAGTACCTTCAACCGAGATCACCGGAATTCCAGACCCCCTGCAACTCCCCCCAGTGATCGAAACCGGTCCGGTTCTGTCACTGATGTACGGCTTACTCTTCCCACCAAGTCATCCCAGTCGCTATACTCCAAGCGTGTCATAAAATTTGTGGCCCCTCCACCCCCGACTCCCCCACACTGATCGGTTCTGTCCGCACCTGAAACGGGAGATCTGAGACATTAGTTCCTTCCGAATATCAAGTTTCATTAATATCCGATAACTCGTTCAAAAGTTGGACATTTGTCAAGATTTCGGATTTCCCCTCCCTCCACTCCCCCCACGATGGTCAAATCGGAAAAACGACTGTTCTTAAGTTAAAACTGTCGAGTCCCTGATACGCCTGCCAATTTTCATCTTCCTAGCACATGTGTAAGCATCTTAACTCGGGATCACCGGAATTCGGGAACCCTCCCTCCAGCTCCCCCCACAGTGCTCGGATCCTATCCGGTCTTGTCAACTACGTATTTGGGGCTTGTGCTTGTTCTTCCCACCAAGTTTCATCCCGATCCGTCCACTCTGAACATGTCATACGATTTCCGGTTCCCCCCCTTTAACTCCTCCCAAAGTTATCGGATCCGTTTCGGACTTGACGTCTGACATCTGAGACACGAGGTATTTCCAAATATCAAGTTTCATTAAGGTCCGATTCCCCGTTCAAAAGTTAGACATATGTCAATATTCCGGATTCCCCCTCCCTCCACTCCCCCCACGGTGGTCGGATCGAGGAAGTGACTATTTCCAAGTTAGTTGGGTCGGGTCCCTAATATGCCTGCCAAGTTTCATCGTCCTAGCACATGTGTAAGCATCTTGACTCGGGATCACCGGAATTCCGGAACCCTCCCTCCCACTCCCCCACAGTGATCGGATCCTGTCCGGTCTTGTCAACTACGTATCTGGGGCTTGTGCTTGTTCTTCCCACCAAGTTTCATCCCGATCCGTCCACTCTGAACATGTCACATGATTTCCGGTTCCCCCCTCCAACTCCCCCCCAAAGTCATCGGATCCGTTTCACACTTGACGTCTGACATCTGAGACACGAGGTCTTTCGAAATATCAAGTTTCATTAAGATCCGATTCCCCGTTCAAAAGTTAGACACACGTCAATATTCCGGATTCCCCCTCCCTCCAATCCCCCCACGGTGGTTGGATCGGGGAAGTGACTATTTCCAAGTTAGTTTGGTCGGGTCCCTAACATGCCTGCCAAGTTTCATCGTCCTAGCACATCTGGAAGTACCCTAACTCGCGATCAGCGGACCGACCGACAGACCGACCGACCGACGGAAAAGTGATCGGTATATGGCACTTGGCCGGAAGGCAAGTGCCATAAAAAGCAGAATAAGCAAGAGGGGTCCTTTAAATATTTCCTATACGCCCTCAATTGTGGTTCAAAGTTGAAATCCTACGTCTTGTAATGCTAATCCGTATATCATGCTATTCCGTTTTCATCGGGTGGGCTACGCTGCAATCCGGACCCGAAGCAACAACCAGTTCTCATATGAAAAAGTTTGGTCAAGGTTGACGAGTTGCTCCACGGTTAAGTTTTTGTATTCGACAAAATATAAAGTGTACCCACTTCAAAAACTTGAAATTCTTATTGAATTAAACATAACAGCGTTTACGAAACAACCCAATGTAAAACCGGTAGATCCCCAAATCAACCCTAAAGACTGGCCTTTGCATTAGCGGCACTAGCAGCCCCCTGTTCTAAAATCGCCTCCACCCCTTCGGCAGTGTATCCTAGCTCTTGCAGGATTTCAATCGTATGCTTTCCTATCTCCACTTCCCGTGAATCGACGTTTCTGATTGGCTCATGAGAAGAGAGACGGGGCGCTGGGGTTGGCTCCCATTCGCCGTCCAGGTTCTGGTAGAAGCTATTGCGTGAATCGTTGTGAGGGTGGACTGCAGCTTCGTCGAGGGATAAGACAGGTAGAACACAGGCGTCCGAAGCTAGAAGGATGTAAAGGCTGTATCACTACTCAGATCTCGCATTCGGGTTAAAGATCGGTTTTCAACGACTGGTTTTCCTCAGAAAGTCTGGAAAACCCATCTGGAACTTGGAAAGGTGTCACAGGGATTGACGAAAAAGGAGAGTGTCTAAAACCTTAAGATGAGGTTCAGCTTCCAGATTTTTTGGATCCCAAAACGTAAGTGACGGATACCTATGACATCGCAAAAGTTGTCTGTCTGTCCGTCCGTCCGTCTGTGAGCATGATAACTCTCGAAGGGAATGAGATATTTTGATGAAACTTGGTGTGAGGATTCTTTGGGTCAAGAGTAAGTCGAGTTCGTAGATGGGCTCTGTAGCCCTACATTTAGGGGTGGGGGAGGGGGTTTAAATTACGGGGCAAACAAAATATTTTGAAACAGCTAATGTGATAGTCGATTACGGGGTAAGAAGACATGCTGAACACGATGGTGAAAGTCATTTTCTCGCCTGACAAGTAGTTCGCCCGGAATCCGGCCAAAACTTTGTTAAAAGCAAAATTTGTATGTGAAGTTGATTAGATGGCAGATTTAAGGTAAGAAGAGACGCTGAATCTGTATATGACAATCATTTTTTACCCGGACATATAGTTCGTCCGGAATCCGGTTGAAACCGGATTTTTTTTTAAAGTTAAAGTTTTATTTGAAGTTGATTATATGTTCTTTAAAGGTATAAGCGGATACGCTGAATTCGTTTCTGAACTATCTTTTTTTTGCTGGACAAGTAGTTCGCTCGAATTCGGCCGAAACCGGAAATTTGTAGAAGTAAAGCAGGAAGTTTCGATCAGTGTCGTCAAAATAGATATGGCTTATACAGGTATATCTGAACTTGGTTTTCTCAGATGATTAGCCTGGCGAAGACTGGATAAGGCGAAGACAAGACCTAGTCTGGATCAAATATTAAATTTTTGGGATCCCATCGAAACCTTTGGTCTCGTTCTTCCGGATTCCAGACAGTCAAGGCGGATCTGGAAGGTGCAGCCAGACTGAAAGTCAGTAGTGTTGCCGGATGTCTAGAAGGTGCCATAGAGGCAACTCATTCTGGAGACACAATACATTTGCAAATGGGGGAAGAAAAGGGGACAGGTTGAAGAACAGAAAAATTAGCTATCATCATTATCATACAAATCTGGAACAGTTGGCTTGGCTGTGCGGAAGTCCTGGACGTCTGGGAATCTGGAAGGTGAAGCCTGGCTTTGATTCGGCTAATTCGTTTCTTTGGATTTCTTGTTATTTTTTCACAAATTTTGTTAGACTGACATGTTACTTTCTATTCTTGGTAAGTCCGACGAAGTTTATTTCGGATCTTCAGATGAATTGACATCCCATCACGGAGCTTACGACAAGACGAAAACCCGGTAGAGCTAGCGCGAGCGCCTCGACTAGCTGAAACTTTTATTTTACCTTGCATTAACCGTTGTTTTATGTATTTTTAAAACCATTTTGTTTTGATGTACAAGGTTATTTTTGTCCTACAGAAATACTATGTGAAATATACTTATTGATTGATTGAACCCCAGTTTCAGTTGCACAGGGTAGCTGCAGGCGGCTGCTCGTCCAGTGGGTATCTCGAGTTCTGGTAATCCTGTACGAACGCTAATGGCGTACTTACTATCGAAAATATCACGCCACTCTTGTTGTGTCTTCTTCCGGAATAAGTCAGCAAGCTTCTCTTTGGTCGCGTCCAGGTTATCCGGGTACTGCGGCAAGTCGTCCTGATCGAGCTGCATTTTTTCAAGAAACTCTTTGTAGAACTGTCCTTCTATGGCCCCTACTGACATGAATTTTCCGTCCTTCGTTTCATACGTTCCATAAAAATGTGTTCCTCCGTCAAACCTATAAAAGGATATGCATAAAACGAGTTATCACGGATTTCAAAAAGAAAATACAACTTTAACGCTATACAACTTTCCGAGATCATTTTCAATCAATCAATCAATCAATTTATTTTTGCCAATATCATTATAAGATAGTTTGGACGCGTCACAAAGAAGACATACAAAACACACAACATGCACAATTGAGATTAAACAAACAGAAATATTGACAGTTATAAATAAATAAACTAAATCAAAAATATATTTACAATTACTCAGATCTTATATTTACAATTTAATTCAGTCAGCAGTCAATTTCTCTGAGCTTGTTTTCATTAAAATTCCGCTCTCATCGTGGATTCGCTTCAATGGAGCGTCAAAACAGCTCTCGAAAGTGAAGCGAGTTTCAGCTCGCAGACCACCAGAATTGCCCTATAACGGTCGGGCTTCACTACCCAGATTTTTCGCCCGGATTCTGGGTTCCCGTTTTCTTCGATATCGGTATGGGTAGTGAAGACAGGTCTGAAAGCACCCCGGACGCGTCCGAGAATCTGGTAGAAAAATCTACCAGATTCCCGGATTCTGGGTGAAAGAAGCGGGAATCTGAAAGTAGTTTTCATTTGACTTGGAGAAATTAGTTGCGTTTTTGCGGATACCATGGTATCTGTTACCACGGTAACTGGATCTGCAATTAGTCGTTTTTGCAGTTACCGTGGTATCTGATATACGGTCCACTGCAAAAACGACTATTGCCAAAATTGCACTTTTCGAAGTCATCCCAAAATAAAAACTGATATCCATTTACATCACTAAGTGCTGAACTTCTTTCTCACCAATTTGACAAAATTTGATGAAAGTGAGATGCGTTTTCCAGATACCACGACCAGATACCACGGTC
The DNA here is from genome assembly GCA_023053555.1 of Branchinecta lindahli. Taxonomy (NCBI): domain Eukaryota; kingdom Metazoa; phylum Arthropoda; class Branchiopoda; order Anostraca; family Branchinectidae; genus Branchinecta; species Branchinecta lindahli. Next base: position 945,489 of record JAKZAO010000006.1, on the reverse strand, counting down.
GGACCGTGATATCTGAATATCTGTTACCACGGTAACTGGCCAGATACCACGACAACTGCAAAAACACCTTTTGACCGTGGTATCAGATACCACGATAACTGCAAAAACGACTTTAGACCGTATATCAGATACCATGGTATCAGCAAAAACGCAACTATTGTGTTGAGGTGGTAAAATCTAAGAAAATGACGGAAGTGCTGAAAACTGCCCAAAAGTGGACTGCTGAAGAGAAATTTGATCTGATTTCTGTTTGGGACCGTCTTCACATAATCCGGACCCCAGATTCTGGGGCAGAAAAGCCAACGTGCCATATAATGGATAATACATAAGAAAATGATCTCTCGGCCATCCGTCGAGCAAGAGTCCGCGATCGAGTTCCGTCAATACTGAGCGGGTGCTTATATCCACGAGACCTTGTATACCATCTGCTTTGCGTAGCGACGTAATGCAAGTGTACTGAACGTTGCAGAGACGAGGAAATGTATATATGATTTATTACGCATGTGCTGCCCAAGGGCATGAATGCATTAGAAAATTGTAAACATAAACAATCAAATAACTCAATTATTCAATCCTAATTTATTTTTAACAAAATTTTCAGTTTAAACAGAAGAGAATGCTACTGGGGCAATGAACAGATAAACGAAACCGGAGGAGATAATTTTGAGGACAGGTTTTTCCACTGTCAGTCGCGAGTCGATAAACGGTGATTGAGTAAGTGGTTTCGCGTGCGACGGGGTAAGTTTGACAGGAAACGGAGGTATCTGAAACCCGAGAAAAGATGCATCGTAAAAATCGCATGCATCGTAAAAAGATGCATCGTAAAAAAATGTCTATGTCTATGTCACAAGTCTCATAACATAAGGATGTGCGGTTTCAGCAGACAATTTTGCCTGAAGAGGACCCTTGCCAAGAAAGGCCGAAGTATAGCTCCAATAAAATGTAGCAGACTTATCCGTTTTGCTTTGTCAAATATGATTCGCAGTCAGCTTGGGCTGAAGAAATATCTAACAGACAATGCGTAAAAGACAACAATTGGGATGTTATCTGTTGTTATGTTATCCCAAAATAGTATCTGCTTACTTTTCTGTTTGTCGATGATGTCGGACAACTCAGCAGATGCTTTTTTGGCGGTTTCTCGGCTCATCCTTACAATGCTTGTTTTGCATAATAGGCTCAAAACAGCCGAGGCGGGTTTGTAATCTTCGAGAAATTCAGCAGTTTCAAAGGAGTCACGTACGTTCCAATACCGGAACAGAGACTGTATCAAGGTACTGCGACTTTTTTGTAATGTTTAATTTTCTTTTCTGTTTGTCATTTTGTATTACTAGTACAGACTTGATACAAGATAAGTGAAGGTCAAGGTTTGAGTTTTAAGCGCAATTTCTTCTTTTTGTCTTAACTTTATGTATCTCGTCGTTTTCGTGAAACTAATTCATTTATTACCATTATTTACTGTCGCCTCGTGCATTTGGCGTGTGTTAAAAACAAAATTATTATTACTACTTAAAAAGTGCTGTCGTGTCAATTTCAGTACTGTACCCGCGTGTTTGTTGTTATTTGGCTAATGAGCGTTATTACGTTTATTTGTTCTTATCAATGACTTACCAGGACTTCCCTCTTCCTTCTCCCCAGACAGGCAGGTCCCTTGACTTATACAGCCAAGATCCAACGTACGCTGCACCTTCAGTCATGCTAGCATCCACTACTTGTCCGCGCCCCGTTCTCGTCCGTTCAAGCAGAGCCATGACTATCCCGAAGGCACAGAGCAGGCCACCACCGGCAAAATCCGCTAGTAGGTTTAATGGCGCTTGCGGCGTTTTACTTTGGCCACCCAGCACTGACAAAATGCCTAGAAAGTCCATAAGAATTTATCGAAGCATTAAGGTCGGGCTTCACTACCCAGAGTTTTCGCCCGGATTCTGGGTTCCGTTTTCTTCGATACCGGTATGGGTAGTGAAGACAGGTCTGAAACGGTCTGAAAGTACCCCGGACGCGTCCAGGAATCTGGTAGAAAAATCTACCAGATTCCCGGATTCTGGGTGAAAAGAAGCGGGAATTTGAAAGTAGTTTTCATTTGACTTGGATAAATTATTGTGCTGAGGTGGTAAAACCTAAGACAGAAGTGCTGAAAAATGCTTAAAAGTGGACTGTTAAAGAGACATTTGATTTATGTTTGGGACCGTCTTCACATAATCCGGACCCCATATTCTGGGGCGTCTGGGTAGTGAACTGAGATATTTGTGCATCAAATCGACGGGTGGAATCGCGCGATGAAACTATTGGCCAACAGTAGGGATCTCTATCGTATGACGCGACAACATGCGTAATTCCAATTTCTTTGGGGAGGAATGTTCTGTATGACTGTTAAGACAAACTTAGATTTTTGAGTGTGCATAAATATATTATTTGTCTCTCCTGTACATGACATTTGGTCTACCATGGACAAGCCAACGACTAGAAGCATTCCATTCTCCGAGTGCTGACATGCATGCTGTTTTTAAGAAAGACTACCTGAAGGAGCTTCCCAGGTTCCTGCAACTGACATTTAAATCGAGAAACGCGATAACAAATGATCTAGAGGTGTTTTCATTATAGGGCCATGGCTTGCAATTAATTTTAATTTGGGAAACTGAGATAATTGGCCAGGTGTGGCCTGAGTTTGACAAAAGAGCTGATACATTAACGGCTTTTAAAATTTTCTTAGGCTCAGCGCACTTATTACCTACGAAGATGGTCTCCAAAGTCTTCAGTGGACTCCCTTCCCTTAACAACCGCAGGCTAACAGTGAGTTTTGGTCGTAAATATTTTAAAGGATTTGATTCATGTGGGTGGATAAGGTGGGAGACACCATTACCTTACGATAGGTCAGATGTTTACGAACACACTGTTACATTTGTTTTCTTCGAAATCCTCACGGTAGCCAACATTATCCACAAATTACTTGAATACAATTCACTCTTCAGTCCAAAGCAAGGTGGCCATTGCTCACTAATTATTCAGTGATCTCCTGTCGGAGGTCAAAAGTGGTACTAAACCTTCGAGAAGATCGCATGGCGAGTAAAAGGATTAACTACGTATATCACCACGCGAACGTTTAAACATGTCGGAAGAGGAAATCATCGGCCAGTTTGACTGTTTTTTGTCTAGGAAGCTTAATATTATTATTATTATTTATTATTACTCTTTAAGTCAGCCAAAAGCTATATACACAACGAAAAACACAACAACAACAAAAATAATACAAGAAAAAAAAAATCAAATCTCAGGTATGAGCAAGTAGATTGCGCCATACCGGCAAATGAAGCATGACAGGAGAGCAAGAATATTTTATTTAGCTAAATTTCAGAATCTTCAAGAATCATTACAACAAATTTAGCATAATTTACGGCATTTGTTTATTGTGATCCAGTTTACATCCTTTCTTCTTTGGACTTGCGGGAATTAAAAAGAAAAAACAGAAAACAAAATACTAAAAGAAATCGATAAAGCTAGTAACTAGTTTGATTTTTCTATACATTTTCCATATACCTTCTACAAAAAAAAAAAATTTTGTTAGATCCATAGTCAAACTATGTTCCAAGCCTCTCCATGTCGGGTGCTTCCAAACCGCACCACTAAATGACCCAGCGGTCGGACCGAGCCGTGGCTCCACCTTGGGTCTTGGGTGGGTGGGGGGGGGGGTCTAGACGTTGCAACTGCTAGAATGCTCACGATGCAACTCTTTTAACTCGGAATGCGATCAACGATGCCCGTATTTACAGGCCTAACCCACATACTCTAACCCAGTCAAATTAACCAATCATCCAGTTGACTTCTGCTAACGTAAAGACAGATTAATCGTTTGTGCCGTATTTTGTCCGTTCGTTTAAAGGACCCCTCTTGCTTATTCTGCCTTTTATAATACACCTAGCTCCCTTGTGGAATTACAAGTTTCTGAAATCCCCACCTCTCTCCATTGTTTCGGTTTGTTCCTACGAATTTTTAGCGCTTTTTTGGCCATGCCGAGTTTTACCCGTCACACAACACGAAGTTTGCCGGAATTTTCAATGTCCGCTGACAAATCTTTCACGCATAAGAATATGAGAAACTTCTGTTTTTTACTTCTTTTATTTGCTTAGTTTCCAAACTTTTTAACCACGGGGCGTTCAGTTTTCAAACATATGGCTCCCAGCCGCCGCGTCGGAGAGCAGGAAGGCTGGATAGTGTCGACAAGCGCTAACAAGAAAATCGCTAATTTCAGGTGGAAAGTAACAGCATTTTTGGAAAACGTGTTTTCTGATCCCTTTCGTAGGGAAAAGATCATTTCTAGTAAGAGCTGTGCTTTAACAGTTCTTAGCGGGTTTTATTTTATTATGCAGGTATTTTGTCCCGAAATTAATCACGAACGAGTTGTAAGTTGACTTCCCTTTGCTTGCTACTTTTGCTATTTCGGTCAATAAACATTTTTAGAATTATTATTACTTTGGTTAATCTACTTACCTGATAAAGCTACATAGTTGATATCGTGCCCTGCCATCTGGGACATGGGCCCATCCTGACCGAATCCAGTTAGGCGGGCATAGATCAGGCGTGGGTTGGCTTCCAGGGCTTCTGTAGGTCCGATTCCAAGTTTCTCCATAACACCTAGAAGGTGTCATAAAAAAGTGTCATAAACACTGAAATCAGCACATATATCCATTTGCTACTCGGAACCTGTACGCGCGTCGGCGACGCCTGGGTTCTTAATTTCTTTTCATGTGTACACACACTGAATCTGTGGTTTTTAAGCATCAGTATATAATAAGTTCTTTCTCCTTTCTTTTTATCTCTGTGCTTGCTCGAAAATGGTTGCTGTGTAGCACAAGAATCTTTCATGCCTGAAAACTTGGCGGGTACTGAAGGTGCTCCACAACAGAAAGTATGATAGGTTTGAAAAGGGAGCCTTTTAAAGGTACAAAAAAATGTTGGCCTACATCACTGATCCAAACTTCACTTTTTCGATGCTCCGCTTAAAAAAAATGCGTGTCCTCCCTACACCCCAAGTATTTTCCTTTTCCCGGACTTCTCTCGAGTCCAAAAAACGCGGCTTCGCTGGGGTCAAACCTTGATCGGAGCTTCGAGTACAGGACATGGCGTTTTCGATTCTTCCTTATAGGCGTATTCTCGCCATTCCCCGAGGACTCCACCTGAGGAGTCCCCGCGTTTTGGTTTGTCCCGGGGGCTCACTCCCTATATTCTCGCGAGTCCCCACGGACGGGGAATGCTGGATTATCATCACCATGATCAAAAAGGACTCCCTTTCAGATTCGGAGGGGAATCAATTTTTGCTGGTGTTGGTGCAATGTAAAACTGATTGAAAAGGAATCAGAATTGGCAAAACCAAAAATAAAGTGGATCCAGACTACTAATCTCGTCAACTGCATATTTTTGTTCTAACAAAATCCATTTCAGATGCATTGCCCGTGTTCTCGCTGTTTTCCGTACGCGGAGTCCGCGTGGAGTGACTCCCTCTATTCTCGCCGTTCCCTTCGATTCCCCGAGGACTCCTCGGAGAACAGCGAGTATACGCCTTATGTCTGGCTTGACAAAGATAGTAGCTCAGTTTTCAGTGCAATGTGGTGTGTACAAAGGCGGTCAACCTAGTGCATCAGTGGACTTATGGTGGGTTTACACATTGCGCAAAACCGAGCGGATTTCAAATCCGAGCGTATTTCACGACCGTTTTTCCGCTCGGTTTTGAAAAATACGGTCGGTTTTTGCGCAGCGTGTAAATACACCATTAGAGAGAAGCCTTATTCCAACAGGCTGACAAGCCTAAAACTCCAACGCGTGTGTATCGTCAAAAACGGAACGACATGATGCTGACATGGAGATACATGAGTGGACCCCATGCTCCTAACCCCATGAAAAATATCCGAGAATGAGTCGTATGGAGTAGTACGAAAAAGTAGCATGTAGTGGTAACTGTTGCTACTACATGCTACTACTAGCAAACTGGATGCTATCGGATACTACTACATAAGATTAACCCAGTCGGATGCATGTTTATCAAAGTATTCCATACTACTACATATCACTAATCAAACTACTCGATATTACTACATACCTCCATGGAACTTTTTCGTACAACTACCGTACTACTACACAATCAAAGAATTTTTCATCGGGAAGCCCTTCTCCCTGTCATACCACCAGCACAACACAAGAGGACACTCGAAGAAGCTGAAAAAAACCACCTGCGCTCACAAATGTGCGACGAAATTTCTTCTCGTCAAGAGTAGTGAACGACTGGAACTTGCTAACGGAGGAAACCGCCACTTCCGGGTCCATGGCAACGTTCAAATCTCGTCTTAGCAAGGAGTAGGAGAAAAAACATTCAAATACCAATGATTCGCTCCGAAGTGCGAATTAAAATAATTAAGGTAAAGTGGCAAGCAGTGAAGGAGCAATCCAGGGGACAATCCTTTTCCACTTTACATTTCCGATATGTAACACAAAATCGTCACTTACCAGGTCGATAGGGCTCAATAAAAACATCTGCCTGATTTGCTAGCTTCTTCACAATGTCAACTCCTTCTTTTTTCTTTAAGTTGACTGCAACAGACCGCTTCCCCCTTGCTAGCCGATCAAGCGGTGCAGCATTGACCTACAAATGAATGAATGAATATTTTTATTTACCCACTTCTATAGAAATAGAAATAGTGGAGTACATATAAAAAAGAAAGAACACAACTTAAATTACAACACAGTTTTACACTTCGAACAGATTACACTTCAAACAAACGGACAAGACCGTGATGCGGAGAAAACGCTGCGACGGACAGATTCCTATGCAGCTCGTCAAGTTTAACAGTTATGTCTGTTACTCAGAATTTATTTATCATTTTTCGGTTTTATACCAAATTGGCAAATAAAGGAGAAATTTACAGTAACGGAAGTATGCGATTCGAATTGCAGCTACATCCTTTTTCTTAAGCAGGGGGTAAAGTACAGGAAGGTAAAGGACCGAGTGATCGCAGTATCAGTAAGTTGCGTAGAGCTTGGCAAGAAAAAAAGTTCGCTGCTTAGGCTGTGTCGGAAAGTCTTACAGATGAAAACACTGCCCTGAAACCCCTTATTTATTCTTGCTGAAACAGCTGTAGTGATCAGAAGTCCATGGTCCAGGAGCTTCTATCTGTAGCTGAGTCATTGAGCACATGTGAAGTTGCTGCAGGCCTTCATGATAGCATTCACATGAGCAATCGTGGCCTGTCAGTGGTTCGGCTGCTTGACGGCAAGACGTCAGTGCTAGCGTCAGCTCGTGTGACGTGTCACTATTCGATGTGGGGTGACAGTTCAGATCATTCTTATGTATGTTTGTTCATACTGCTCACGCTATTCATCTTAGATAATGAATCAAACCTTTCATTTATGTACATGGCATAACAACCTGAGTCACCGCATCGGATTGACGCTGTACACAGGTGTAATAGGATTTGCGTTTACGAGCCCCACAGACGCTACCAACTTACCAGGAAAACAGGTTTCCTGGTTATTCCGAGAACTACAAAGTTATTCTTGCCAAGCAGACTTGGGCCTAGGCCCATAGTTCAAGAGCAGTTTTGTGTCCAATCCTTCGAGTCAGGATGCGAACCCAAACATTTGAACGGTAACATGCCACATTGTTCAAGGGAGCTGATTTCAAAACAAACAAGACTGGCTCAGAGGAAGGGTCAAAATAAAATATTCATTTAAGGCTGCTGGATTGCCAGTCTAGCAACTTCATGCACTTTGGACGGACCTTGAATGAGAAGAAATTTTCAAAAAAAAATTTTACCAAACACAAAACCTGGCACCATGACGGTTGAACAATGTAGTGACTGTCCCTGTAGGACTAGGTATTAGATGAGACTCACTTCTTACCCTGTCTACCCTAACAACTGAGGCACCAAAGTCACTCAATATCATTCCACAGAACGGCCCAGGTGCCAAACCTGCCATCTCAACTACACGCAGTCCTTTTAAAGCCATTGCCAAATAAAAGTCTGAAAAAAAAAGTTAGTTGAAACAGTCTTAGCACACTAAGGCCTTTTTTGGTACCCCCCCCCCCCCCCACTGGGGCATGCTGGCAGGGGTGAGCATAGTACATTAGTGACCCTAAATCGCCAGAGGGGCACCAGTACAGCATCAGCATACAACAATTTCAAATTCAATATAAAATCCTGGTTTGTCTCATTACCAAGGTATTGTGTACTGGTACACCTCAGGGGAATAAGAGGTAGGCTACACATACTTGTATAGGAAAATCCTGTATAGGATTTGGAGTGTATGTCAAGTGCACAGATGTGAGTAATAGCGTATCCATTTTAAGATTGTGTGTGAGGGAACTGGGGGGGGGGGAGGTTACAATTTTATAAGGCATGAAACAATGACAGTTTAGTAGCCTACTTAGATAGATGTTAAAATCACAACTCCACTTTTTTTCTAGCTGACAATTAGTTTGCCCGGAATAGAGAGATTACACCCTATCCAACAACAAGCGCTGGAAGCTCATATGACACTTGTAAGGCTCGGTCAGACGATGAAAGTAGGAATTCGTAAATTCGTGGGTTTGTTGTGATCATTAGTAAGCAAATCCCTTGAGATAAGACTGACCATGGGTCCTTGGAAATCACGAGAATGTATCGTTGGTAATGCATTTGGCTGTGCGCACTTTAAGGGCGCTAGAAATTCATCTGTAACCAAAACTCTTGAAGCAAAAATGATGATGAGCTCATCGGGAGCACGAAAATGTATATTTCACTCAAAAGTATTGTTTGTATTTTAAGGAATTCAGTTGTAAGCAAAACCCTTGAGGCAAAAACTATCATGGGCTCAAAGTACTCATTGTACTTTGCGGTTAGGATTAGTACTTTAAGGGATGGTCGGATCTGGGATCTGACAATCTTTAAGCCAATCTTGTAAAGTGTCTAATTTCCAAGCCAATCGTCCTAGCACATCTGTAAGTACCTTGATTCGCGATGACCGGAATTCCGGATCCCCCTCCAACTCCCCCCACAGCGCCCAAACCCGGTCCAGTTCTGTCATGATGTATCTAGGGCTCGTGCTTGTTCTTCCAACCAAGTTTCAGCCCAATCGGTACACTCTAAGCGTGTCACAAGATTTCCGGTTCTCCTCTCCACCTCCCCCCCCAACATTCATCGGATTACATCCGAACTTTAAATAGGACATTTGAGACATGCAAGTCTTTCCAAATATCAAGTCATTATCAGATCACCCGTTCAAAAGTTGTACATGCCTCAAGATTCAGGATTCTCCCTCCCTAGACTCCCCCCACGATGGTCGGATCAGGGAACTGACTATTTCTAAGCCAATCATGTCAAGTCTCTAATTTTAACGCCAAGTTTCACCGTCCTAGCACGTCTGGAAGTACCTTACTTGCAATCACCAGAATTCCAGACTCCCCCCTCTAACTCCCCCACAATGCCCGAATCCCGTCCGGTTATGTCACTGATGTACATACGGCTTATGCTTGTTCTTTCCACCAAGTTTCATTACGATCGCTCTACTCCAAGCGTGTGACAAGGTTTCCAGTCCCCCCCTCCGACCCCCCCCCCCACCTTCATCGGATCCGGTCCGGACTTGAAAGGGGACATCCGAGACATGTGGTCTTGAAAAGGCTTTCTACGGTAGCGTTCCAGCGACTTATTATTAAAGAGCGATGACGTATGTTCGCGTTGTTATTATTTTCGTTTCAGATACGGCGCTTGCCCCTCCTCTTATCATCGTAACTTGTAATAACTTCAGTAAAACGCTACCTTATTATCACATATGATGCCCGCGATCATCATAAGTAAATTGTAACTATCGCGTAATAGTCGTGGAACGAAAATAATAAGTGGGAGAAGCCAATTTACTTATTACGGCGGGCTCTGGAACGGCAATAACAACAAGAATAGAGTTCCTGCAGAACCGATAGTTATTATCACTTATGATGCTCGCGACCATCATAAGTAAATTGAAACGATCGTAACAATCGTGGAACGAAAACAATAAATGGGTGGGGCCAATTTACTTATTACGGCGGGCTCTGGAACGGCAAAACAAGAATAGTAACGATCGTAACTAATAACAAGTCGCTGGATCGCTACCTAACTATCTGCAGAATACTGCCTTGCTTTGCTTGCACTATGTTATTAGTGTTGCTTTGTAATGCTTGCTTGCTTGTTTTATATTTTGCTTTTTCTATTGTAGGTGCTTGGGTTTAAATAAACAATCAAATTTCTACATGGTGTCAGAAGTAGCCAAGTAATCATGGATTCAACCCATTGTTCGACGCCATCGATCGACTGGAATTCTCAGAACTTGAAGCATGCATGGACTAGATTCAAGCAGCATGCAAAACTGATGTTCAGTGGTCTCCTAAGTGGTAACACAGAGACTGCGAAATGCTCATATCTGCTCATATGGGTTGGCGAAAAAGGCAGGGACATATTCAATACATTCAGCATAGCTGAGTCAGAACAGAATGTAACTGCATACCTGGCAAAATTTGACACTTACGTGGAGCCGATTGCAAATCCCATTTTTGCCAGATACAAATTTCACAAAAGGAACCAGGATGCATCAGAGACAGTTGAACAATATGTGACAAGCCTGAAGATATTAGCAAAGGAGTGTTCGTTTGGAAATTCAGAAGATGAAATGGTCAAGGACAGGCTAGTTTTTGGTATATGAAATGACAGAATCCGAGAAAAGTTGCTCACACAAGGATCAACACTTACTCTGACTGCCGCCATTAACACGAGCAGAGCAGTGGAAGAAACCCAAGCACAACTATTGACTATGAATGAAGCTGATTACAAAACGGTTATCAAACAAGAAGTTGATGCTGTTAGCAAATTTCCTGAATGTTACCTATGTGGTTGACAGTATTCCCGTGGACACAAGTGCCCTGCAAAAGGAAAAACGTGCTCAAAGTGTGGTAAACTAAACCACTTTGCTAGAGTTTGCAAGAGTAAAGCAGTTCACCAACTTGACATCGCAAGAGCAGGCTCTGGTCCTCAGGCAAGACAGGCACCAGACTTGTCTTCCAGCTCTGGAAGTGAGCTATATATTGACTCAATTCATTCGTCAAGTCAATCCAGAGAGCATCATGTTGATCTGTAATTTAGTGCACAAAAGAAGTACATTGGCTTCAAGATTGACACTGGAGCAGAAGCTAATATACTTCCAGTGGCGGAATATGAGAAACTGAATCCTCGTCCCACTTTAAGCAAAACCAACAGCGTCCTGACAAGCTATACCAATGGGAAGTTGAATGTATATGGAGTTTGTGAAGCTGAAATACAGTACAAAGATAGGCCTGGACAAAAACACAACTTCTTTGTGGTTGACACACAGAAAGTGCCAATCCTTAGTAGGCAAGCAAGTGTTGATCTTGGTCTCATCAAGTTCATATTTGATGTGCAAACCACACATCAGACACCTGACCGTATCAAGATCATGATCGACAAGTATTCTGATGTCTTCGAGGGAATTGACCAACTCCCTGGTGTGTGTAAGTTGACTCTAAAGGAAGGAGCCGTTCCTACAGTTCAACCCCCAAAACGTGTACCATTCGCACTTGAAGGAAGATTGAAGGCTGAGCTTGATCGCCTGGAACAGATGAGCATCATCGAGAAAGTTACAAAGCCTACAGACTGGGTCAATTCTATTGTCATAGTGGAGAAAGCAAATAGGAACCTACGGATATGTCTGGACCCGGTGGACTTGAACAAAAATCTAAAAAGGCCACATTATCCGATCCCCACGTTTGAGAGTATCGCCCAAAGGTGTGCTGGCGCGAAGGTATTCTCCAAGCTTGACGCCACTAGTGGATTCTGGTCAATGATGCTGGATGATGAATCATCTGACTTGACAACCTTTAACACCATTTATGGTCGTTACAAGTTCAAAAGATACCCATTTGGGCTCAACTCAGCGCAAGATGACTTCCAGAGAAAGATGGAAGAGGCTTTCGAAAACCTTAATCTGGGCCTTATAATCGACGACATAGTCGTTTGCGGTGCTGATGACAGCCAACACGATGAAAGACTGAGAGCAGCGCTTGAACGCGCTCGTGAGAAAAATGTCAAGTTCAACCGAGAAAAATGTGTGCTTGGTGCAGATAGCATTCCATACTTTGGACATCTTCTGACCTCGGAAGGAATAAAACCTGACCCCGAAAAAACTCGGGCTATTACGGAAATGCCACCACCTGAAAACAGCGAGCAGCTTCAAAAACTTCTAGGCATGCTGAACTACTTATCGAGGTATATACCCAACTTGTCCTCACTGAACAAAAGCCTAAGAGAGCTGACACGTGCTGACGAGTACGAATGGAAACCAGCTCATGAACAGGCGCTTGCAGAGATAAAGGCAGCCCTTTGTAGCAACTTGGCATACTTTGATCCGAAATGCAAAGACATAGAGATAATGAGCCGCGTTCGATTCGACTCGCGGAAGTCAACCCCAGAGTTGACTTTTTTCTCTGCTGCCGTTTTATTTAGCAAGAAGTTGACCAGAAGTCGACCGAGCAAGAATCATTTTGACTTTCACTTTCTTTCTTGGTTAACTTGAGACAACTGACAATTTCTCCGCGTCGTTGAAAGTTAACTTTTCGTCAACCTTCACGTCGACGTTGATGAATCGAACGCTCCCAGTTAACCGAGAATCGCAAATAAAACGTCTGACTGAGGATCTAAGTTAACTTGAGAAGTGAATCGAACGCGGCAAAGTAGATGCATCAAAGCATGGTCTAGGTGCAGTACTATATAGCAGATGACAATAATGTTGTTGCCTTCGGCTCACGTTCACTCAGTGAAACCGAGCAGCGGTATTCACAGATAGAAAAAGAACTGCTCGCAGTAGTGTTTGGATGTAAGCACTTCCACCAGTACATATATGGGCGAACGGTAACAGTGACAACAGACCACAAACCTCTTGAAAGCATACTTGCAAAACCGATATCGAAAGCGCCACCACGACTGCAGCGCATGATGCTATCAATACAACCATATTGCTTGAAATTCGTGTACCGACCGGGGTCTGAAATACCTGTGGCAGACGCCCTATCAAGGGCGAAGAAGTGAACTTGTGGTCAACCAAGGGATAATCTTGAAGGGGACGAGAGTCGTAATACCCCCATCCTTACAGCCTGATATTCTGCGACAACTGCATTTATCACACCTTGGCGTAGCCAAAACGAAACAGCGCGCTAGAGCCGTCATCTTCTGGCCTGGCATCACGCAAGATATCACTTCCTACATAGCCAAGTGTGATGCTTGCAATGCCTTTCGCGACAAGCAGCAACAAGAGCCGCTGTTGTGCTCAGAGATCCCAAAGCTTCCATGGGAACACGTCGCCATTGACATCTTCGACTGGCAGAATCGCCAGTATCTCATCACAGTGGACTATTATAGTCGGTTCTTTGAGCTGGATAAGCTCGACTCATTGACGTCGTCAGCCATTATCACGAAACTAAAAAGCCTGTTTTGTCGTCATAGAATACCAAAAGTACTCACATCTGATAAAGCCCCAAATCTTGTGTCATCAGAATTTGACCAGTTTACCAAGCTGTGGGACATTAGTCACAGAACGAGTAGTCCGAAATACCCACAAGCTAATGGACTGGTCGAGAAGACAGTTCAAACTGCCAAAAGCTCATGTCAAAGGCGCTAGAGGACAAATCGGACCCATACCTAGCCATTCTTGAATATCGAAACACACCAATTGATGACGGTCTTCACTCACCTGCAGAATTGCTCATGAGTCGCCAGCTGCGTTCGGTACTACTGGTGACTTCATCACAGCTCGAACCGAAAACAGTGCCTTACTCTTCGTTTGAATACAACAAACGAAAGAAACAAGGATTTCAGAAGTTATACCATGACCGAACTGCAAAATCATTAAATGTACTGAAGGAAGGTCAAACAGTATGGGTCAAACTTGCTGACGAGAAGAGGTGGGAAAAAGCGTTGTTAATCAAAGCATATGGAGATGCTCCCCGCTCATATTTGGTGAGAACTCAAAACGGATCAACTTACCGGAGGAACCGAAGACACATCAGGCCCCGAACGAGTCCGAATGAGTCAACGAATGAAGACCCTTCTGCGACAGCGACAGACAACGCTCTCGACACCTCACCAAGACCCAGCTTCGATATTTCATCGCCCGGAGCCGGGCAGAACCCGGAGGCGAGAGAAAACGTCTCGTCACCTAGAACACCAACTCCATGACGAATACCCTCGGTGCAGTCATCGCCAGAGCAAGCATTCACGTCTCCTCTTGCCCTTAGAACTCCAGGGGCTACAGCAATACCCCCACAGAGCAAAGAGACTACATCTTCCCAGATGCCGAGAGATACCAGATATACCACTCGTTCTGGTCGGATAGTTAAACCTGTCATTCCCTTGGATCTTTGAAGTAGTGTCTTATAAAAGAGAGGAGATGCAGAATCCTGCCTTGCTTTGCTTGCATTATGTTATTAGTGTTGCTTTGTAATGTGCCGTTAATGCTTGCTTGCTTGTTTTATATTTTGCTTTTTCTATTGTAGGTGCTTGGGTTTAAATAAACAATCAAATTTCTACACTATCCGTTCTGCAGGAACTCCTGTAAGAGTGATTATTTTTGTTCCAGAGAGCGTGAGCGTGACTATTTCCAGGTTAATCTGGTCGGGTCCCTGATGTGCCTGCCAAATTTCACTGTCCTAGACCACCTGGAAGTAACTTAACTCCGTATCACCGGAATTCCGGAACCCCCCTCCAACTCCCCCCACAATGCACGAATCCGGTCCAATTCTGTCAAAAATGTACCTAGGGCTTGTGCTTGTTCCTCCCCCCAATTTTCATCCCGATCGCTCCACTCTAAGCATGTCACGTGATTTCCGTTTCCCCCCTCCAACTCCCCCCCCCCCATATTCATCGCATCGGATTCGTTCCGGACTTGAAATGGGGCATCTGAAGCATGACGTCTTTCCGAATATCAAGTTTCATTAAGATCCGATCACACGTTCGAAAGTTATGCATGCCACTAAATTCTGGATTCCGGCTCCCCTCCCTCCCCCACGAATCCCACGATCGTCGGATCGGACAAGTGACTATTTCCGACCGACGGAAAAGTGATCGGTATATGGCACTTGGCCGGAAGGCAAGCTGAAAAATTAACTTGTGTTTCTCCACGACTTAATTTTCCAGCTTGAACGTGAAGAGGAACCTTGCCAAGAAGGGCAGAGATATAGCCCTAATAAGATTCAGCTGACGTAGGCTATCTGTTTTGCACTGTCAAATATGATTCGCAGTCAGCTTGGGCTAAAGGAATATTAATACTGTAATTATTCTAGGACTCTATCGAGGCTTAAGCCGAGTTCAATTTATCCTTGTCTCTGTCCAGTCTCAATCCTGTCAGCCAATGCCGTTTTATTTAACTGCTTGGTCTACTTAATGCCGTTTTATTTGTCCTGTCAGCTTACAACTGTCAGTGCCGCGTCAGACAGGACGGCGTGAATATGATGACATGATCTCCGAGCAAGTTTCGGTCCTGACTCGGGTAGATTTCTTGACAGCGTTTTATCTGTGATGCTTGTCTGTTGAGTAATTCACCTGACAAGGCTAAATAAACGGCTTTAAACTGTGACAATGCAGTAACAGGATTACAAGACCGGGGCAAGGACAACATCACAAATTTTGACATCAAGGCTGGAACGCATTTTTTTAATTTTTGGTAATATCACTATGTTACAGAAATCTGAGCCGCGTTCGATTCGACTCGCGGAAGTCAACCCCAGAGTTGACTTTTTTCTCTGCTGCCGTTTTATTTAGCAAGAAGTTGACCAGAAGTCGACCGAGCAAGAATCATTTTGACTTTCACTTTCGTTCTTGGTTAACTTGAGACAACTGACAATTTCTCCGCGTCGTTGAAAGTTAACTTTTCGTCAACCTTCACGTCGACGTTGATGAATCGAACGCTCCCAGTTAACCGAGAATCGCAAATAAAACGTCTGACTGAGGATCTCAGTTAACTTGAGAAGTGAATCGAACGCGGCTCTGTAGTTACAACACTTTAATACGCTCCCGAGTATGGTAAACAAATAGCCTCGTTACTATTTCAGGAAGGTTGGAACGGTCAGCTTAGTAACTTTTTTTGAGGTGTGAATGGAAATAGTACAGGAATAGTAAAAAAATAGTAATAGAAATAGAGAAATAAAAATAGAAAGAGAAATAGTAACAGTCCAACCTCGTTTTTACATTACCTCGATTTTTGCCACGAAAATGTTAAAATGAAATGTACAAGCTGTCCTGAAAGTCAACAAGAGGCAAAATATGACTTTTTTCCAAGTCATGTGTCCAAAAATATTCAAATTCTGTGCCTTTTTCTCCCTTTTGTAGCTATTTTGAAATCCTGTTTTCTGGCTATTGACTTTGCTAACTCTTACTTTTTAATCATTTTTAAGTCAATCGAGAAGAGGTTAGAATAAATTAATCTTGTTTGAAAAGAAAAATAAGTAGGGTAGCCAGTAAAAAATTTTGTAATCAAACCTGAGCTGTTGAAGATCAGAATGTGATTCTCCTATCTTTTAGCTTTGATTTGAGGCCAAAATCACCTCTCTATCTTGCCTCTAAGCATCCTAAATCTTCTTTAGAAAACAGTATTTTACATAAGAAAATGCCTATGTTCATCCATTGACTTTAGGGTTTTGTCCATCTAGTGACCAGCTTGGAACTATGTGCTTCAATGAAATTCTATAAAACTGGGTATTTTGAGCTGGTTTTGAGTGCATGGGGAGCCCCAGCAAGTGAGTTAGATGAGAAAATATGAATAAGATCATTAAGGTTATAGTCCAGTAGACCTATTGCTGCTATAGGCTGCTGACTTTTCCTCCTTAGTATCAAAAAATTTTGTAGGCAAGTTCAGCTACTTTTTTTTACATCTAAATTTAAATTGAATATTAAGAAATAATATTAAATAGCTAGGACATCTCAGTCAAGCACAAATCCTCAATTTTTGGGCATGGTGCCCCAACGTCAGGGCATGCCCCAAGGTATGGGCATGGTGCCCATACGTTGGGGCACCATGCCCTGGAGCATGGGCATGGTACTGGCATGGCACCCCCATGATATTTGGTTGAACTGAGATTGATTACATACCTAAATAGGGCCTTCTTCCTCTCCTAGACCACAAGATGCTTGATCTTATGTTCTATCTAACCTCCTTTTCCAATTTTAAAAATACTAGAGAACTTCCAAGAAATTTAGCATTTAATGAAGACCACTTTTTCTTGTTGGTTTACCTATCCATTTCCAGGGAAAAAGGGGAAATTCATTCATGGCTAAATTTCTTGGAAGTTCTCCAATATTAAATCCTGTTTTCTGCCTATTGACTTTGCCAACTCTTCCTTATTCGTGATTTTTGAACGGATCAAGGTGAGATTAGGGTGAAGTGATCATGTTTGAAAAGAAAAATATGTTGAACTAGAAAAACTGAAGCAATATTTATTTATCCAATAAATATGTAAACCATTCAGTTAGCTTCAGAGCGTGTCCGAAAGCTTTCAGGACTGTAAATGCTGCATTCAATGCTGCATTTTTATTTTTGTTTTCGTCCGAAAGCTCTTACCTTATATGCAGCATTAAATGCAGCATTTACAGCACTAACAGCTTTCGGACACGTTCTTTATTTCTTCTCTGACACTTCCAATTCCGAAATTTAGCCTTAATCGCCAGCTCCCCAGTTTCTTCTTGAAAATTCAGCGTAAAATTCAGCATCTTCGCTGAATTTTTCGATGAATTTTATGCTGAATTAATGCTGCATTAACCGAGCGAAAATTTAAGTCCGAAAGCGAAATGCTGCATAAAATGCTGAATTAATTCAGCATTTTCGTTCGTTTCCCAGCTTTCGGACACGCTCTCAGTCTGGTATGTTTGTCATATTTGTTGGTTTCTTTTTAAGCCAGATGGATTATTCTGAAGGAAAGACTTCACTGGAAATTTGAAATCTTGTCTGAGGTTGGATACCCCTCCTGTATTCTGAAGGAAAGACTTCTCTGGAAATCTGAAATCTTATCTGAGGATGGATACCCCTGCTGTAACTAATAGTTATTAGAAGGGTGGAACACGCTCTAGAAGGACTCAAATCGAACGCAGCTCGATAAAACAAAACAGCCTAGCAAAACAGCTTACAAAATAGCCTAGAATGCCTGGGAGGGCCTGGTGAAAACAAGCAAGGCAACGGATGTTTGAAAAGTCCGCTCAATATTGGTGGTTTCTCGTTGTTCTCTGAGAAGAAGCAGAAGATAATCCAGGGATTCTCCCCTTTTTTTGTGTTTTTTATTTAACCAAATAAGCAAGAAAAAGCATAGCCTAAAGCAGGCCTAAAGGCTATGCTGCATCCAGGATAATTCAAACCATAAACCCTGCGTGTTTCGTGATAAAGGTATGCTTATTAGGACTTTGTTCAACTTCAGACTGTGCCATTTTCACCCTGTTTTCACCCATTTATTTTATGGTAAAGGCAAAGCCAAAGGAAGATTGAAAGGACTGAAGTGCCCAACCTTGAACCTCGAAACTGGCCTTAAAGGCACCAGAGGTGGCTCTAGACAGTTTGAAACTAGTCAGGACTGCGAAAAAATCTTTTTAATATGAGTTATTTGACATGATGTCGATGATGAAGGGTAGCCACAAAAACACCTAGTGGCAAAAGTTGGCGATTTTTTTGTAATGAATCCATGAATTGCTGTGAATTTTCCTAGGCCTAATCAGTTTTACCTATCTAAAACATCTCCAAAAAATATTTAAAAAATACAATTGCATTCAGGACAAAATTGTCTATTTTATAAGGCTAACAGTAAGATGTCCTAGCTATTTAATATTAAATCTTAATATTCAATGTAAATTTAGATGTAAAAAAAAGTAGCTGAACTTGCCTAAAAAAAATTGTTGATACTAAGGAGGAAAAGTCAGCAGCCTATAGCTAGGGTAGCCACAAAAACACCTAGTGGCAAAAATTGGCGATTTTGTTGTAATGAATGCATGAATTGCTGTGAATTTTCCTTATCAGTTTTACCTATCTAAAACATCTCCAAAAAATATTTAAAAAATACCACTGAATTCAGGACAAAATTGTCTATTTTATAAGGCTAACAGTAAGATGTCCTAGCTATTTAATATTATTTCTTAATATTCAATGTAAATTTAGATGTAAAAAAAAGTAGCTGAACTTGCCTACAAAAATTTGTTGATACTAAGGAGGAAAGTCAGCAGCCTATAGCAGCAATAGGTCTATTGGACTATAACCTTGATGATCATATTCATATTTTCTCATCTAACTCATTTGCTGGGGCTCCCCATGCACTCAAAACCAGCTCAAAATCACCCAGTTTCATAGAATTTCATTGAAGCACATAGTTCCAAGCTGGTCACTAGATGGACAAAACCCTAAAGTCAATGGATGCACATAGGCATTTCCTTATGTAAAATACTGTTTTCTAAAGAAGATTTAAGATGCTTAGAGACAAGATAGAGAGGTGATTTTGGCCTCAAATCAAAGCTAAAAGATAGGAGAATCACATTCTGATCTTCAAAAGCTCAGGTTTGATTAATTTTTTTTTTAGTGGCTACCCTACTATAGCAGCAATAGGTCTATTGTATTGGATTGTAACCTTGATGATCATATTCATATTTTCTCATCTAACTCACTTGCTGGGGCACCCCATGCACTCAAAACCAGCTCAAAATCACCCAGTTTCATAGAATTTCATTGAAGCACATAGTTCCAAGCTGGTCACTAGAGGGACAAAACCCTAAAGTCAATGGATGAACATAGGCATTTTCTTATGTAAAATACTGTTTTCTAAAGAAGATTTAAGATGCTTAGAGACAAGATAGAGAGGTGATTTTGGCCTCAAATCAAAGCTAAAAGATAGGAGAATCACTTTCTGATCTTCAAAAGCTCAGGTTTTATTAAAAAAAAAATTAGTGGCTACCCTATTGTCATGAGTTTTAGGTAGCGTTCCAGTGAAGTTATTACAAGTTACGATGATAAGAGGAGGGGCGATCACTGTCTTGTGGTAGTTATCACGCTCTCTGGAACGCAAATAATAACAATGCGGACATACATCATCACTCTTACGGGAGTTCCTGCAGAACCGATAGTTATTATCACTTATGATGCTCGCGACCATCATAAGTAAATCGTAACGATCATGACAGTCCTGGAATGAAAATAATAAGTGGGAGGAGCCAATTTACTTATTACGGCGGGCTCTGGAACGGCAATAATAACAAGAATAGTAACGATCGTAACTAATATTACGTCGCTGGAACGCTACCTTAACATGACTAGCCTACAGTCACAGAGTTATTTGACATTTGCCTCAAATTTTGAGGCAATGCCAATTGAGGAGATGAAGCTGCACTCACAGCTGTCAGACTGAGCCTGGACTGAGCCTCTGATCAGCCTCTGATGGCTACAATTTAGATTGAAGGTTAGGCACCTTTCCTGTGCAGCTCCTGTGCTTGGTGTTGCATTACTAGCCAAAGTGTTTCTAGCCAAGGTGTTCATTGACAACTACATGCGATGGACTACACATATCGCCTATCTTTATAAAACTGCCAATCAAGCACTTCGGTCGTTCACTCTCCTTAGACGGTTTGGATTTCACAGGAAAAACCTTCTTGTATGCTACCAGACATACGTCCGTCCACTGCTCGAATATGGATGCCCGGTGGAATGCTGGGATCACTCAAGAACAAAGCGACCGACACGAAGTGTTTCAAAAGAGAGCCTGCAAAATAACCCTTGGATCCAATTACATCGACTACAAAAATAGCCTCACAACACTTCAGATGGTCGCCTTGTCCGAAAGACGCCACCAGTTAGTAATGAACTTTGGGATGAAGTGCCTAGCAAGTGAGCAGCACCGCAATATTCTACCTGCTTTCATTACACCAAGAACTGGCAACCCAGCTACCCGGACATCCCAAAAAAACACAGGGAAACAAAAATTAATTGCCCCACCAATTCACTCATCCGACCGATACCTTAAATCATGTGTGCCATACTTCGAAAATTTTATAATCAGCTGCAGTGTTGTAAATGTATCATTTAATTGTATATATAATTCGAGTGTCTAAATTTGTTGACAATCCTACGCTATTTTTGTGAAAACATAAATATTAAGGAAATAAACATTGATTGATTGATTGATGGTTTGCAGTAGCGTATATTAGGGGGGGGCGACAGGGGCGATCGCCCCCCCCGAAATTCTTGAAAAAGGGATTTTTAGTGGGAAAAACGTGTGCGAAACACGGGCGACAGGGGCGATCCTCACCCGAAATTCTCGGAAAAGAAGTTTTTTACGGTAAAAACGTACGCTAAAATACAAATTGAGAAGATCAATCGAAATTATCTACAGCACGGTTCAGTAACAGATCTCAGAAACAGTTTTTGAGTCGTAATGTGAGTGATTACAAGATTAAAAGGTGTTGTTTGCACCTCGTTTTTAACAAAATCGTCATTTGGATCGAATTTTAGTCTGGCTAGAGGTGTTTTTAGTGTTAAAAACGGTCAAAAAATGAAAAAAAATCCGAAAATTTTTCGGCCTTCCGGCCGGAAAGGGGGTGGCATTTGGCCGCATAGTTTCACTGAGATGTCGCCCCTCCCGAAACAAATCGGAATATACGCTACTGATGGTTTGGGGGGGGGGCAAGACAGTCATACACAAATAATGTTTTTACAAGTTGCTTGATATTGGTTTTACTGTTTCCTTTGGGAATCATTCACTGTTTGGTGATTTTTAGATAAGCATAGCCTATTGTATAACTATGGCAAAAGTCATGTAGCCTCAGGCAGGTCTCATGCATTCACAAACCCCAATTTTTATCTTTAATTAGACACAAAAAACAATACCAAATTTTGATAAAGTGAAAACCAAAGTCCAACCGAAAAAAAAAAAAATGGGAATGATAAATTTGACTGCCATACCCGCTAATACCCAACCATGCTTTAGTCAACAAAACAAAAGAACATCGACCACATGTGTTCATAAAAAAATCTTCTCTAGAAAAGAATCAGTAATCAGCTGAAAGTATCAGAAATCAGAATGTATAAATATTTGAAGGTAGGCCAACTGAAAGTATGCAAATAATTTTTGGATAGGCTATGCCAAAGAGGAGGTATACCCACTGTTTATGCATTTTTATGTTAATGCTAGTTACATAAAGGTTAGGCTGTGCCAAATGCTGGGCACCCTAACCTACCCTATTCCACAAGAAATTTGAAGATTTCCTTGTGTTATGTCAGGCCAGTGTGGTTTACGAAATTAAAATAAATTTCAGTGACTGTTTTATTGAGTAAGAGTGCCCAGCCTTAGCACATTCTAACCCAGTCTACCACAAATCCCTGATTTTGGGATACCAAGGGGCATTGTGCCCAGTGCTGAATACCCAATTCCAAATGCCTGGTAGGCTGCACTAACCCAATAAAGATTTGAGTGGAGTTCAGAAATCAGCCAATCAAAATTCCTTTCTGGAGTAGGGTGAGTGTTAGGGTTCCGAACATTTGTTATAGGGTATCCAGAGTTCGGCACAAGGTATGCCAAATACTAGCCTAGATGCCCAGAATTTGGCATAGGCTATCCCAAAATCAGGGATTTTGTGGTAGACTGCTAGAGGGCTGACTTTAGCCTACTAGCTGGTCTGTGTCACAAAAATCTCTGATATTATAGTTAAAAACGTGTGACCACAAAATTTAGAGGATCTTCTGAAAAATTTCATCCGGTTTGATTTTTCGGATTGCAATGCGTGCATATGCAACCTCTCATGTGTTTTATCATAGATACATACTTTGAGATCTTTTAACCACATCTGAAGGGCTCTCTTGGATTGTTTTTTCCTCTACAAATGTCAAGTAACATACTTCTAGGTACTCTAGTTGAAAGAAACATGGATACAGAACCAGTGAGAGAACTTTCGAGAGGTCATCTACTTTCCTTACTCAAGAGTATCCAACCAGAGAAGCAGAGAGATGGTTCTGTTTCAAGGAAAGACCTCATTATTCATGGATCTTTGATGAAGGCTTTGGACCAGATTGCAGGGACTCAAAGAATAAAGTAAGCCATTATACTGCTAAAAGCTGGAGAAGCAGGTCACCACATTGTTGAGAATTCCCCTGAGCAGGGGAATCTCCAGTAAACTGTAAAAAGCCACCGTGTAGGAGAATTGAGGGGGTGCAGCCGGTGCAGGTAGAGATGATTATAGTGAGGAGTTGGTGAAAGGGGTATGGATGAAACCCTGTCCCTAGGAACCGTAAATACTAGCATTAGTTGATTGCTCTGTCATCTAGTGTTGTAAAATTACCGTAAAATAAAAACTCGGTAAGTAAAATAGGTAAAATTGGTAAAATAACGTAAAATAGGTAAAATTGGTAAAATAGGGTGTCGTAGTGTAATCGTATTTAGTGTCATGTCGGCGCTACGAGTTAGATCAGTACAATATCTATATATTAAATATTTATTTGCATCTAGTGCAATTCGGATGATTGTACAATTGCATTATTTGCAGCTGGCAAAACTGATTTTGAGGAACTTCAGAGAATTTACTTTTCCGTGAAGTTCCAAATACGAATAGAAAAAGTGACATTAACACTTTGATCACAGTAATAAAGTAATAAAATAGCTCAAGGTGACTTGAGGAGTAACTCGAAGAAATCCCTAATTGTTCCGTTCTCTTCTTATTACCCCCTATCGAGCTAAAAAAAAAAGACTTGCTGTCATGGAGTCGGTAACCAAATCAACCAGTTGATCCTCTAATACTGTGTGTCCAGGATTTTCAGTAGTAGTCTAAGGCATATTGGCCTAATCTCTGTGCATTATTTCCTTTTCTTTGGACATGGGCTTCATGTCAATGCCTGCATACTGCAGGTAGCAACACAGTAACACATGACAACACTAATTAGGCGATACTAAGTTAAAATAAAACATAGCACTTGCCCATAAAACATGTCATAGCAGACCTGCACAATTGCTAGGCTACTACTGTCACTTTCTTCCAAATTCCGCCCTTCTATTCACGGTGTTTTCCCTTTAAAAACCAGATGTCATACCTATGGTTCACACTGCTGCGATTTCGCGCAAAATTCTGCGTCATCCGACATACGACACAAATCGTACGACAAGTAACGCAGAACTGTGCGTTTTGTCGCAGTGTCGTATGCGTTGAAAAATTTCAACTCATCCGACATAACGCATGCGATTTTTTTAGGGAAAGAAAAGAAAGAACAAAGATTAGTTAATTTTCAAGACTAAAAATTGCTCTACCTTGTTCTGACTTTAATCCTAGGATGGCTGAATGCAAAATATCTTCTGAATAAACTTGTATTAACCTGTTTTGAACAAGATGACCTATAGGTTTTGACTGAAAATTTCCTAATGCTGGGTGGTATTTAGAAGTGTAATCTCCCCACATCTTCAGAGGTCGTTTCCCCAAGGGCTCCTTTGTCTGTTTGCAGATTACTCTCGATGAAAAATTTCATTTTCCTTTTGCGTCTGCGTGGTAAACAAATTCTCCTATTGTTCTTTATTTATTATGATTTAATAGTGAAGAGACTCGTTTTTTTGTTTTTTATTTTTGGTATTAACCCCTATGTAACGGGCCACGGAGCTTTGTAGGGGTCCGAAATTTTTTTTTGTTCAATTATTTTTAAATTTAATAAAATGAACTGAACTGAACTGAACTGAGAACATCCGTGCGATTCTGTCGCACGCCGGAACAGCAAAGAAAAAATCGTGTCGCATACGACGTAGCAGTGTGAACCAAGGGATACTCATGTTTTGCTTTTTGATGCCGCCCTGGTCCCTGGAGTCCCTGGGTAGTTTTGCTTTGACACCAGATGTAAAGATGTCAATGGAATACGGGTAAATTCGTAAAATGATGTTTGAAAACCGGTTTCCTTGTCCTCCTTGCAGGCCCTGGGTGGTTTTTCCCGTCAACATGTGTAAAAATGGCAGTAAAATACGGGTAAATTACGTAAAATACGTAAAATACCGGTAAAATACGTAAATGACGTAAATTACGTAAAATAGTAAAACTGGTAAAATACCAATTTTACGGGGTCCGTAAAATTACGGTAAAATACGTAAAATACCGAATTTTACTGTGACCGATTTTACCATTTACAACACTACTGTCATCACCCTCTAACAGGTTTGGAGAAAACCTTCGAAATTTTGTAAAAAATGATTGTTTCTAGCTAGCTAGCTAGCTAGCTAGCTAGACTTGGATTCTTTTAATGGGGAGAATCCGTAGTTTCTTTAGGTTCTCTCTCGCAGCAAAAACAACAGCAATGTCCAAAATGAAATCACAGCACCAGCTTTAACTACAAGCAGTTTTCGTGGAAGAAGTTCATAAAATCAGATATTTAAGGAAAAAATTTCATTTTCCAGCTTAAGCGGCTTGAGCCTGAAGAGGACCCTTGCCAAGAAGGACCGAAATATAGCTCTAATAAAAATGTAGCTGACATAACCGTTTTGCATTGTCATTATTGCCACAATTAGGGCCGAAAAACGAGAAAGTCAGGATCCCTGTTCTTGTGGTTTTCTTCTTCTTCCTTAAGTCCGGATCCCTGCTCTGGCTCCTACTGTTAAACTTAGTCAACGAACCCAGCTCCTACTTTGGAAAATTGTCACCAATTATCTTCTGGTCAGCATGAATTTCTGACCAGAATGACGCAACACCGTTGTTGCTAGTTAAAGGAACAGTAAACTTGACTACGCAACTTTCGGCCATCGAATTGCCCGGGGGGCTTGGATAAATATACAGGGTCTTATTGTCCACAGGCCCCCCCTTCTTTGTCATCTTGAACTGTCTCGAACCCCCTCCTTAGTGTTCCCAAAGCTAGCTGGCAGGCCCTTGCCCCTTATGCACTGTAATTATGCACTCATGTACTGTAAAAGTTCGCCTTTTTACATATAGACTACAGAGTAACGACCTCCCCGACTAGACGGCCGGGTTCGATTCCTAGTCGCGGCACACAAACCTTTTGCTTTTGCAAACCTTTTGCTCAAAAGTCGAATTCTCGGAAACTGCCCGGAAACTGCAATGGTCGTAACGAGAATTTTTCTTACTCTCAGTATCGACTCAGGGTACATTCTTGATATGTTAGCTAGCTCCCCGAGTCAAGTTTGAGTCAAGTTTTCTGTTCCTTTAAAGTGGTGTATGACTAGCCTTGCGACTTGGTTCCCTGGTCTTAAATGGTCTGAAGGTCTGGTTTTATCGTGGATTATATTGTGATGAATTTGCTCGAGTTTGTACGACTTTTAGACTGACTTATCATGTGCAGTTTAGGATTGGTAATCAAGCTGTCACCTGGTAGACGTCCTATCTATCCCCTCCCCCAAATATTACAAAAAGCGGACATCCAAGGTTTTTAGTTAGGTAGATAGTTATTGAGGTCTTTCCAAGTATCTATGGACAGTTTTGGTCTACCATCCTTCTCTAGGTTGCTGCCCGTTATTTTTATCGATTTTGTCTTGGCTTTTTTTTTATTTGATTTTTTTTTTCTTAGGGAATGTGGAATCGAGCGTCTCTTCAAGCTCGATGCTATAGCTCCAGCGACCAATAACACTCTTGTGTATCTGATCCCTTCACTCTACAGTGAGGCCAAGGTTGTCGTGGACCATGTTCGAAGTGTGATCTCCCAAATCAAGCAAAGCAGCTATGCACACATTAAAAAAACGCATATCATTCTTGTGCCACGCAGATTGTACTTGATTGAGAAATTGTTTGAAGAAGAAGGCTTAGCTGGCAATACTCAGTTGCATGAACTAAACTGGAATTACATTCCTTGGGATGCAGACTTGCTGTCGATGGAAATGCCATATTTCTATGAGAAGACGTTCATCGACATGGACCAATCCTACCTTGTGCCAATAGCACGAGCACTGTCAAGTATGCAAAGTGTTTATGGACTATTTCCAGAACCAATGGCATTCGGGCGGTATTCATGCCTGATTTCTTCCATGTTGAAAGCCGAAAATTCCACATTGCCAAGTGTAGACTTTATTCAAAAGAAGATTGACCAACTGTTTCTCTTTGATCGTGACATAGACTATGCAAGTGTTCTGCTAACACAGATGACCTATGAAGGATTAGTCGATGAGCTGTTGGAAGTCAAGTGTGGTTTTCTTGTGTCTAGCGCTGATGGGAGTGACAAAACATTCAACCACCAACTGAACAGCAGTAAAGACGAGATTTTCTCACTGGTAAGACATTTTCCACTTTCTTCGACTAGTTATTGAAGGGTATTAGTTGCATCAGTCCTACTGCTGTCTGTATTATTCTATTACTGGACAAATTTCTTGGGGGATGGGGGCAACGGCGTCTGTATTATTCTATTACTGGACAAATTCTCTTGGGGGATGGGGGCAACGGCGTCGTTCCGAGTCATCAAATCGGCTGAAAGAGAGTTTGGTGAGAGACCTTCTTAGAATCCACTCGACGCAACTGCCTGTCATAGTATCGTACAGATTTAGTGATTTTTCATGGGTAGCTTGGTCTCCCTTGGAAAAAACGGGGGGGGGGCTTCCCACACCCAAATGACGCCCATCTTACTCAAGTATGCTGCGAAAACGCCTTTAGTTTGTCGAGAGAAGTGAAACAGCTGTCTGGGATTGGTTCTTATTAAGAAACTTGTGTGTCACTGGGGGGGACCCTAGAGACAACTTTCTCAACACCGCAGCCGCTATAGGCGTATTCTCGCCGTTCCCCGAGGACTCCTCGGGGAATCGAAGGGAACGGCGAGAATAGAGGGAGTCACTACACGCGGACTCCGCGGACGGAAAACAACGAGAACACGGGGAATGCCTCTAAAATGGAATTTGTCCGAAAAAAAATATGCAGTTGACGAAAGACGAAAGACGAATGACGAATGATTAGAAAAGCTAATGCGTCTATTGTTATGTTAAAAACACTCACTAAATTTAAGGTCCCTGAAAAAAAGATGTTGCGTCTGTATTGTACGTTTGTTCGTCCTCTGGTGGAGTATGCTTGTCCAGTTTGGCATTATGGTATTACGAAGGATGAATCTGATCGTATAGAGAATATTCAGAAACGTGCCCTAAGAATTGTGCACAGAGGCCCTAAAATCCCGTACTCTGGCCTCCTTTCTTTATTTGGACTGGATGCGTTGTCTAATAGGAGGCAGAAGTTGTGTCAAAATTTTGGACTAAAACTCCTCGAACACCCAACTCTCCGATCCCTTTTACCCCCTGATTTTGAGGTTGAACGCCCAAGGCCACCAAGGCAAGTTTCCACCAAAGTCCCGAAGCTCATGCCGATCGCATGTAACCGGGAAAGATATTGTAATAGCTTCATTCCGAAATTTGTGGATTTTTACAATAATGTTTTTTCTTAGTTATTTTGTTAGATTTTTTTTTGGGTGTTGACTTCAATGGTTTGTTTTTATTTTGAGTACGAATTCGATTTTAACAATTGTTGTATATATTACCTGACAAAGGTCAAACAATTTGGTTGGATAACCACGAAATTTTGTACCTGAATTATACAATAAATCAATCAATCAATAGTCTGGATCCACTTTATTTTTAGTTTTGTTTATTCTCATTTGTTTTTAATTAATTTTACATTGCACCACACCAGCAAAATTTCATTCCCCTCCGAATCTGAAAGGGAGTCCTTTTTGATGATGGTGGTGATAATCGGACATTCCCCGTCCGTGGGGACTTGCGAGAATACGGGGAGCGAGCCCCCGAGACAATGACTGTCGGGTTCTGACTGAGTCTGTTGAGGGGAAAGGTCTGAAATTGTTTCAAACTAAACCAAAAATGTGCATGTCACTGAACGGGACCTAGAGACAACTTTTTCATCACTGAGCAGCTGATTTGCCTGTTGAATTCGGGTGCCATTTGTCCACGTTCAGAAAGATGCGTCGCTGAAGGACCCTAGAGACAAATTTCTCGGCGCTGAGCGATTGGCCTGCCTGTTGTGTCTGTCAAGATGAAAGTGAAACGGCTGTCTGGGATTGGTTCACGCAAGGAAAACAGAGATGAAAAACACTGTGAAAGATTCCAGAATACGATAGAGGTGTGCTTCTTTTGGTGATTTCCCAAGCTTGGAAAGTATGAACTTGCTATGACCCCCCCCCCCCCGTGATCTAATAACAACATCGAAGGGTGTGTTACAACCTTCCAGTGTTCTACCAGTAGTTTCAAGAAGCCAGCACTGTCCCTGCCTTCTGTTTTACCATTTATCCAAAAAGTCAAACCATCTGGAAGCTAAGTAACGTTCACAGTCATATACCTCTACGATGCTAGCAATCTAGTATGAAATGCCAGTATCTTCATAAATGAAGCTAATTCCTTCATAAATAATACTGTAAGGTCAAATATATTGGGGCAACTGCATCAAAGGAGAAGTAACTGTAGCAATACTTACATCCAGTCTAATGGACACTGGAGTGATTCCCTAACCTTCCCGTTCGTCTTTACTGATTTTTTTTTCTTTCAGATCAGGAGCAAATACATCTCCTTTGCATTTGAGGATCTGAGAATGAAAAGCAGAGAGCTTCTGGAGCAGAAGGAAAGCTTGCAAAATCTGAGTGTTCAGGAGGCTAAGAAATTTGTCGAGAACGATCTGAAGTCTATTCAGTCTCAGCTGAAGTCTCTTGGAGTACACATTGGGGCGTGTGAGGTAAGCAAAGTTCTGGTTTCTTTTAAGGAAATGCACTACTGATGATACTGATCCATACTTCTTCCTTAAATTCGATTCCCCTCAGTTCGTATTCCCGGAACTTCGACGGTGCATAAGACCTGTCCTTATGACGTACTGCCGATTTTGATAGGAGTTTGTGGGTCGGTTGCACTTTCCGACTACAAAACACGCCAGTAGATCTCCTGGAATGGTCCATTATTCCTATATATACACCTTTTCAAAACCAACGTTTAGAAAAAGCTCAAGTATGTTATATGACGGGTAATTCCTCTCGGATGTTGAATACAAAAACTTACTTTTACTTAGGCTAATCCAAAGTGCCCACCTGAACAGTTCAAGCGCTCGCTCACGTCTAACATGTAATTCATTTCCCGATCCGGGCAACGAAATGCAATCCGTTCAAAGAGAGCATCGATAGCTCGAGGCAAACGTGTTCAGGTGGTCACTTTGGCAAGTCCAAGTCATTAGGGGTAGGTGTCATACGAGAGAAAAAGGAAATATCACAACAGATTTGTCCTGTATTGTGGTCTCTGGCGTCACGATTATCTTCATACCCGTGTACCCGCACAGTATCGCGAAAACAACTGACCCAGATGGCAGTCCCACGGAAGCAAAAAATGAGGGAAAACCGCTACAAAACCTTCTTACAACAAGTTCCTCAGCTGAAAGTGAAGGAATCCAATGTTTATGAATCTGTGTAATCTCAGCCCCTTTCGGTTAAAATTGAAGCCTGATTCTAATTGCCTGGCCATGTTGTGTGACTCAGTCCGGCCAATGAAAGGACAAAGCGGGGAGAATTTGCTGAAGAGCAGGAAACATCTGACCATGTTTTAAGAAATCGAGAAACTTGGAACAAGACTCTACCTAGCATTATTTTTCTCCTGCGAAGGGACAGGATTTTACAGCAATACGACCATACCAACCGATTTCCATATAGTACGCTAGAGGACTGAGTGAGGGCGTTGCTCAAACTTTTGGACATACTTGTAGGATGTCAGAGATTCAAGCACTCCAGTGCTTCATTTTGGATTATCCATCCTCTGTTGGTTTCATATTATGATTTTTAGTATGTGGAAACTAATGTGGAAATTTAAAGAATGAGCAGAGAGGCAATCAGTGCTTCCTGTGCGAATATTCCCTTTTCTGTTGGCTTCACATGATTTGGGTATATGATATGTAGAAATTATTGAACAGAGGCATTCATTTCTTTTGCTTTTTAGTCAATTATGAAGAAAAGCGGAGATCTAAAGTCTCAATACAAAACTGAAGAGAACCTAATCGACGGCGAGTCAGTCAAAGAAGCCATTGCCTATCTTGAGGAAGCGATAGCACTACAAACCCCGGTTCAAACCGTACTGCGTCTTCTTTGCTTGCTGTCCATTACCTCTGGCGGTCTCAGTGAGAAGGATTTCAAGCATTTGAAGCGAGAGTTCCTCTACAGCTACGGTTTCGAGCATCTCATCACATTCCACCGCCTACAGAAATTAGGGCTGTTCTGCCAGAAAGACGCCTCCACTTCAACTCTCGCGAAGTCGGTCGAGAAGCTAGCAAGCAGCGTCGTTCCGCGGCAGGGACTCTTTCGATCTCTAGTCAAAAAGCTTAATCTCGTCCCGAAATCGAGCGGCGAGTATAATTTGAAAGACCCGCCAGATTCGGCCTATGTTTTTGGCGGCCGCTACGTCCCTATGATCTGCCGGATTGTTGAGAGTTACTTAACGAAAAGTATGCAGATCGAGGAGACGCTCCGCGGGGTAATGGGTAACCATAACCTACAAACGCGCGTTATCAGTGAGGTAACGGCTACTAATAACGTGAAAACATTCCTTGTTGGCGTTATTGGAGGGATAACGTATGCTGAAGTTGATGCGTTTCGGCATCTGGGGCAAAGACTGCAGTGCGAGTTCATTCTACTCGGTACGTCTGTGATTACCGGAAATAAACTAATGAGTGATATACTTGTGAAAGTGTGATGAGTACGAGCTGGTGTGAAACTTTGCATCAAGTTTTGGAATATCGATGTCTCTAAGACTTTAAGCCACTGTTATTGCTATATCGTCGTTTTATTGCTATACGAGTATTCTCAAAAATAACACAAGAAACGTAAAATAAGGCGTGATGTCGTTGGATTCCTGAGTATCCAACCGAGCTTAAGGAAATTGCCAGGCTTCCGAGTCTAAGGAAATTGCTAGGCTTAAATTGTTATCAGTCTAGTATAGAGTCAGATTTTCATGAGCGAAGAAATGTTCTGGAGAGAAAGTCTGGGTTCCTCTTTGAATCCAACTGCCAAATGCTAAGAAAACTGCTCTTCAGTAATGCGCAAATCTGCCTCTAGCCTGACCGATGCTACAACATTATATTCCCGAATGTTCAACAAGGGTTTATGAAAACTGCCTTGTACAACGCTTAAGACACAGTAAGCAGGACAGGATGTTTTCGGCAGAGATAGCGCTAAAAAGGCCTGGATACAGTAGTTGCGTTTTTGATCGACATGCTTTTCTCTTTTTTCGCTTCAGTCGATCAGAGACGAAAGACATCCCTTCTTCTTGTTTTCGTCCACAACAGAGAACGCAGGCTTATGCCTTTTTGATTGATGCTGAGCAAATAAGGGAGTTTTTTTTTTTGCCCTCGCAACAGCCACATCTCCGACATACACTAAACTGACAAAAACGGTGACAGTCGAACGAACATGTAACTACTAAAAAGAGAAACGCCATATTATTTTACGCTCCGGTGACAGGAAAGAAAGTAAATATGCACAAATAGTTATAAACCACAAGATTTACGAAGCGTTCACAAGCATGCATAGTCAAGCACAAACGCCTAAGCACGTCCCTAGAGCCTAGAACTCCGTGCCTGGCAAAGTATGGTGACTAGGCATATGTGTGAATGGTGATGCCAGGCAAGTCCCTAGGCATATGTGCTTCGCTAGGCATGCTTCTGAACGGGCTAGGCAACTGGAATTCTTAAACGCTCCTTAAATAAAAGCTCTTATGCCCAAAGTTAAACCGAATACTCAATTTTTCGCCATGTCCTAAATAGTAAATAGTATTCCACTCGAAGGTGACAAGTGGTCGCAGTTCAAGAAAAGTTTGCTAGAATGCAATTAGAGTTGGCACTGGAACAAGTTATGATTGCCTGCAGACGGGGCTTTCCCATGATTTTATGATCATCAATTGCGATGCTCCGGACAACTTCAGCGCTCTGGAACTTTCAATTTGAGTAAGCTTTCATACTTTCGTATGGAGTCACGATCAAATATCAAGGGAGACAAAACATGACGGTTTTGCAATTTTTCGCTAACAATTTCTTTGGAACAAATGGTCAAACAATATGGAAGAATACTACAGATAAATCGCTGCAGTAACATGCTCATGCGGATGACAAGCGATAATGAACCAGTATATCCAAGCTGGTCCAAATATCAGGTCCTGGCTCTCATTTTGATGTTTTCCGCTTGCTTGTTAATTTCCGCCAACATACCACTGGCAAAATCTAGGCGCTCTCCTTCTGATATTTTTCGCTTGTTTTTTTTATTTCCGCCAACACACCACTAACAACATCTAGCCGCTCTCATTCTGATATTTTCCGCTGTTTTTCAACTTCCGACAGTTTACCGCTGTCCGGCGCGAAATCGACACGAGAACACTCGGATAAGCACAAGCACAATGCTGTTCGTACAGACCGGAATCCGGTTTTTCACACGGCGAAATCCAGAGTTGAGTTACGTACACGCTCAGTCCGATAAGTTTCGCGTTACTTTGGGAAAACCTGCGTGTTCCAGAGCGAAGGAGGAATTTCGCATCCGACTGTGAAAATCCAACTGTGTTTGCACATACCCTTAACCAGGGACCCATACATTTCCTTTACAGGGGGCTTGTCATTTCCTATGCTTCTATGTTGCTATGTTGACCGAACCAGTCCTACTTTCCAAAAATCCCACTTGGGTCGAATCTGCATTCTTGTTTGCCTCATTGGACGTGCGCGCCAAAGAGACTCCTCCCTCAAGGCGCCAGCAGCCAATCCCAAATTTTGTCTATCTGGTCTTGAACGTGATTGGACCGTGGGTATTTCTCGAACTATCTTCCGTGCGGTCAACATAGCATCAGAAATATCTTATTGACAAGCCCCTGTAAAGGAAATTTATGGGTCCCTGCCTTAACTCAACATGCTTAAACGTGGAATCACAGAATAGCATATAATCTTTAAC
Organism: Branchinecta lindahli; assembly: GCA_023053555.1. Classification (NCBI taxonomy): domain Eukaryota; kingdom Metazoa; phylum Arthropoda; class Branchiopoda; order Anostraca; family Branchinectidae; genus Branchinecta; species Branchinecta lindahli. The sequence goes on along the minus strand of JAKZAO010000006.1, from coordinate 911,559 downwards.
TCACAGAAGGGTTGCGGCAACTGGGAGTAGGAATGTAAGAACATAGCTCAGAGAAAAGACTAGATAACACAAAATTAGAAGAAAAAACTTCTACGCCGCAACATGTACTAAAAGGCACAATAGTATGTGATGATTAGAATCAACACTCGTCACAATATACACACATTTAAAATACGCATTAAATTCACCTGCCTGTAGCCAAGCAGATTCAGACCCAGTTAATACCTAAGGCACAAATAGTATATATGGAGATACAAAATGTGGTCGATACGGAATGATCAAAATCTCACGACAGACTGCAACACGCAGCTATTTGTTCAACCGACGAATGTCTCAAAGGTTCATGCAACACCACCTAACTAAGATCTTTTCACAGCCAAGTTCAAGGAGCGGCATAACCCACACCGCTTCTTGAATTACTGTAATTTCTAGTTTCGATACCTTATCTTTTTCCTGTTACAAACGGCAAAAAAAAAAATCTTTGAAACCGTCCACTTGAACCTCAATTTCCGAGGTTTTGCAAAAAATGCTATAGTTTGACATTTAACGCCCGGATCTGGCCGGAATAATAACCGGAAAGACCAGCACTAAATAAACCCTCCCAAATCCTATTTTCGGTTTCTAGAAGGCGCCTTTTCCTTTCCAACAAACGGAGTATAGCAGGCACTGAAATCGCATGTGACGCTTCGTAAAATCATCCGAAAAATTCGATATCAGAAAACGGAACAGCGACAGGGGCACGGGAGCATCAATTTTGTACGGAGTGATGGCTTACCATCAACTGTTTGTGGAGTCCTTGTCAACCCCACAGCACAAATACAAACAAACAGGGGAAGACAAAATCATACGTTTCGAATGTGATGTTTTTGAGTGGTATCAATCAATCGTGAAAAAATCGGTATTTCCTGTAGACGAGTAAGATTATTTAGCCACGAACCCACCATCAGAAAACCACAGAATTCAGCAAAGAAATGTAAGCACCATGCAAAAATAGAATCATTAAACTTTCAGAGAGCACTTCATGAGCAAATACTAGTGAACAATATTAGTCGCTGCGGACAGACAGTGAAGGATCTTGTCCTGTTTTCCCATCCGGATCAGGATCCGCAATTCCTGAACAACGGGCTCCCGGATAAAGGTGAGTCTTCACCTTCCGGAATCTGGGTTCCCAGATTTTCCGAGATTTTTTTTGTGAATTTCTTCTGCGATACTTAAAAATTCCGGAAATCTGGAAGTTCAAAAGCCCCTTTTTCCGGATTAGTTTGATATACTTTCGGACCGGTTTATATTCCAGATGCAATTAACAGAAGACGTCAAAGAATAATCTAGAAGCCCAGATTCCGGAAGGTCCGGGGGGGGTGAAGACCGGACTTAGCCGGCTAGGAATCCGGGCCGTCAGTCCACGGCCTATAATATATTAAAATATAGTAAAAACCAGCTGTTCCAAACTGAGTAAGCGGCAAGGACTTTTTAGCTCAAAGGCTACTCAAATAGGCTGACGAGACTAGCCTCACTCCTGATATGCACTCACTCATTTACCGCATCACACGTTTCAAGGCAGTTGCACCAGCAGCACCAGTAAATCTGACTCACTGAAGGTCGCAGCTTATGCGGAGGCTACACCTATGGCTATGCGAAAACCATGACTGTACCGATGTAACTGTAACGGCCTGCCGTCTTCTCGACTTCTCTGAGCACCGATTCCCAATGTTGCCCTGATCTCCTACAAACGCACAAAGCCGTAAATTTCCCCATACACGCGTACAGGACAAAAGCTGGCCAGGGTTAGTACCCGCTCACTATTTAAGGGAAATAATGGCGAATTTTCCTACGCCGAACTGACTGAACATCCTTATTCTACTATAGGATTATCCACTCATCTGCGACGCAACCCGCTCGGACTCGGACTTGTTCTTTCGATCAATTAGTCCATCTATAAGGTCACTTTTAGGCTTATCCAACAAACTGCCTTCAGTTCAGGTTCTGTACTGGTTGTCAGGGTTGGTCCTCCTGACAATGTCTTGGCCAGTATAAGAGTTTAAGCAATCGTCGGAGCCACTGATACTTTAAGATTTTTTAGGGATGAGCGGCATAATTAACTTCACAGAAGATCAGGTTTCCCGTGCAAGGATTCTGAAATATGCACGGATATCTAGAGCTAACCAGGATGCTTCGTCAGTCAGCACCAATCGGATCCGTCTCGGCCCAGTGTAGGTGCGTTGGCGGAGTCTGTGCTGTTACTCTAGAAGTCGGAAACACTAAATTTCCTTGACCACAGATCGGTTTGTCATTTTCGAGCTGATGCAACTACCCATATAAATAAGCTATGCATAAACACTAAATCCCTTAAAGCTGGTCCCATTATTATCACATTGGATTAAAGGCTAGAACCGGGATACACTCTGAATTGGTTCACTTCACAGTCCTCCTTGTTCCATCATACTATGCATTTCCGACACGATATTTTTCATAATTTCATGATATTCAGAAGGACGCTTAAACACGTTGTCCATGAAGATGGGATCTGAGAAGAACCCAAACACCATGTCAATCCGGGATATACTCTTGTCAGTTAAATGATGCTCAACAAGCTTTTTGAGAAGCAACTGGCACTCGCTCACATGCTAAAACAAAAAATTGCAATTAAGATCTGACATCACAGATACATAAGATAAGATACAGTAAGCTACTGCAGTTTGGGCTCCACTGATGTGCCCTACTGACAAGGCACCAGCAGAATTATCCAGTGTCCCAAGCTCGTACTAGCTATGGGGCGCTGTGGCAATACCCATCCTGAGGAATGCTCCCTACATCTGGTGCTTTTCAAGATAAAAGTTCAAGTGCACTAGAGAGATCCATTAGCGTACCTGCTGAAAAATATAATCTGGTTTAGGATTTGGGGATTGTACAAGTTTTTGGAGCAAACCATCACTACCATAGCTAACAAAAGCTAGAAAACATGCAGTCGAGCCTTTATCTGAAAACGTTAAAGTGGGATTCTCAATTTCACCAGTTACAGATAGTGGCTGCATTATCACACTGCAACTCATTTCCTCTTTCACGACAAACAATTTAACGGTCTTCAGATCTGTCTGAAACATTCAATCTATTTACTATAAAGTTTAAACTGTACAGATCTACTTTGATATAAAATTCATATCAGATTTGAACTGCAAGCACACATCGTGCTTACTCAATACAAAAAGTTTGTCTACCTTCATCAGAAAAGTCCTGTCGTAACTGAAATCCACCTCGTGAAAGCTTATCATCGTCATGCACATGGCATGGAACTTCTTCCTGAACTTCTCAGCTACAACCATATCTTCTTTGCTGAACTGATCACTCCTCGCCAAGAATCCAACTTTAACGACAATCTTGATGATGTTTTTCACAATCTTTTCTGCCTCCTTCTTGTTTTGGGACTGTAAGAAAAAAGTGCTGGTGTTAGCAGGATACACAACAACGGCGGGATACTTTATCAGCTTTGTGAACAAAAAGATTTTGTTTATAAAGAACTGAACTTAGCACAGTAAATGAATAGACCAACCAACTTTTTTTTAAGTCATCCCAGTAAAACTTTAATGCAAATTCATATTTTAACTACGGTACCACCTGAAAAGGGCCCTTGCGAAAAAGGGCTGAGTTATCTCTAAATAAAATTTCAGCTGACTTGTCTTGTGGGGAACAGACTATGCACTTGGTTTCTGTCTTAAATCCTGCAAAACATCAACTATTATATTCTATCTGAAAATGAGTAGGTTAACTGTAAAAATTATTTCACCATTATTTCAAAGTTTGGTGTCACTACCAAGGCAGTCAACCTAATTCAATGTACTAGGGGCTCAGGAATGTATATTAAACAATACTGATTGCAGGTTTGTTTCTTCCAGTCCAGCAACAGCATGACAAGGACCCTTTCCAAGAAGGGCCAAAATATTGCTGACAAACATCGTAACTGACTTTCCGTTTTATTCATTGTTAATATATGTTATACATGTTAATATATGTATAAATATATTAATATATGTAGCCTATACAAAATAGCAGATGTTGCTATTTCGACTGGCAGCTTTAGAAGCGTCTTGGATGCACTCAAGACCTCCCAGCACTGTTTGGTATCCCCTAAAAACATCCGACTTGTGTAATAGGCTATGCTGCACCATTCAACCACAAATCCCTAGCTAGCCCTATGCCTAACGCTGGATACCCTATGTAAAATGCTGGATACTTGTTGGTAACCTAACTGTGATCTGGGCTATTATAAAGCAGTTCTGATTGGTTGACTTCTGAACTTTACCCAACTCTCTACGTGAAGCTACAGTCCAGTCAAAATTCATTGAGGCATTCAAGAAGTCAGTGGACAACGACTGGAAGGACACGGAATGGAAACTCAGTTGGGATGCCCCTGAGTCCACACAGAGGAAGTAGCATCACATCATCACCCACCCAGCGGCGCTCTACAGGAGGATCACCCCACCTTGTCGCTGGCAAATGCGATTTAAGTCATCAATATTTTATTGGGTTAGAGTATCCAGCGTTTGGCATAGTGTAGCCTTTCTAGCCTTAGGCACAGGGTATCCAAAAACCAGAGGTTTGTGGGTGGCTGGTGCAGCACAGCCTATTACACAAGTCTGATGTTTTTAGGGAATACCAAACAATGATGGGTGTCTTCTCCACCTGGTATAGTCTAAAGGGGTCATTTGAATCCCCCCCACAGGGGGCAGCTGCTCATACAACAAGACCAAAGTTTTCGATGGGATCCCAAAAATTTTATATTAACTACGTCTTGTCTTCGCCAAATCCAGTCTTCGCCAGGCTAATCATCTGAGAAAACCAAGTTCAGATATACCTGTATAAGCCATATCTATTTTGACGATACTGATCAAAACTTCCTGGTGTACTTCTGCCAAATTTCCGGTTTCGGCGGAATTCCGAGCAAACTACTTGCCCAGCAAAAACAAAAGATAGTTCAGAAACGAGTTCAGCGTATCTCCTTATCCCTATAAAGAACATCTAATCAACTTCAAATAAAACTTTAACTTCTAAAAAAAAAATCCGGTTTCAACCGGATACTGCACGAACTATATGTCCGGTTAAAAAATGATTGTCATATATAGATCCAGCGTTTTTTCTTACCCTTAAATCTATCATCTAATCAACTTCAAATACAAACTTTGCTTTGAACAAATTTTCCGGAATTGGCCGGATTCCGGACGAACTATTTTTCTGGCAAGAAAATGGTTTTCACCATCGTGTTCAGCACGTTTTCTTACCCCTAAATCGAATATCTAATCAACTTCAAATACAAACTTTGCTCTTATCAAATTTTCCGGTTTGCGCCGGATTCCGGGCGAACTACTTGTCAAGCAAGAAAATGGTTTTCACCATCGTATTCAGCATGTCTTCTTACCCCTAAATCAAACATCTAACCAACTTCAAATAAAAATTTTACTTTTAACAAACTTTCCGGTTTTGGCCGGATTCCGGGCGAACTACTTGTCCGGCGAGAAAATAACTTTCATATTCGGATTCAGCGTGTCTCCTTACCCCTAAATCCACTATCTAAACAGCTTTCAAAAAATATTTTTTTGCCCCTTAATTTGAAACCCCTCCCACACCCTCAAACATAGAGCTACAGAGCCCATCTTCGAACTTGACTTGTACTTTGACCCGAAGGATCCTCCCACCAAGTTTCATCAAAATATCTCAATCCCTTCGAGAGTTATCGTGCTAACAGACGGACAGACGGACAGACAGACGGACAACTTTTGCGATGTCATAGGTATCCGTCACTAACGTTTTGGGATCCCAAAAAAACAAATATTTCAGAAAAAAGTGATTTTATGACAGGCAGTCAAGTAAAGTGGATTTTAATAAGGTCTTCCCCCAAACTTGGACCTTATCAGATTGAGCTAATGATTCTAAATTACGGCATTGCCTCCCTTACGTTTTCGTAAAATGACGCCTCTGCCATAGTCCTGGCACAGCCTATGGCTATGCCTAAACGCCAGGTATGGTATGCAAAACGTTGGGACACCCTCATTTTTTTTAATTGAAATCCTTTTTTGTGGGTAACGGCAAGAACAAATAACGAGACAGAACTGCTGTCTCCCTATCTCGGTCATACAAACATGCTGAGTCGAGTAAAATACGACCAACTCCCGATGCAAACGAGCTGCTTCGCGCCACATCGCCCAAATCACGTTTCGTTACCTCTACAAATAGTTAGATCGCCGGTAAGTTGCTAAAGAGGGAATCTAGAAGTCAACGCTGATTGGTTCTATGGAGGCGCTCCAGCGAGGATCAGCGCGCAGAGCACGCCTCCTGCTCGCCTCTTTCGATATTTCTTGTGCGATAGGCAACGGTGAAGACAGAAGAGAAGTAAACGGGTATCAACATCAGCTCAAAGCTAGAGTAAATACCTCCAGCTCCGCTCAGATTTGTCGGGGTTTTCATAGTCGCTGCATGCGACTAAAGACATAAGTTCTTACTGATTATTTGTTCTTGGTAACAGCAAGTAACGGTGAAAAAAGTTTTGTTTCAACAATATATTGTATGAACAATAGGCCTATGTCAAATAGGTTTGTTCTATTATTGCAACAGGTTTTAGTCAATTGACCTTGTGTCTCCGGCTTGACCCTTAATATACTGTGATTTTGTACTGAAGTGTAAATTAGAACCTTAAATACCCAAAATTTCAAATTTCTTCTTCCAACCACTGGTTTGAATGATCTACAGTAGATGTATGCTTGTGTGAACATCGCTTAACAGTGAACAATCCCAAAAGAAAAAACTAATGCCAAACCAGGCATTTTTACTATAAAATACTTGCCAAAAATGTTTTTTCCATTCAGGTTTTCCTGAAGTTCGGAATATTTTGCTGTTAGTGACTCAACTGCCCCCTAGTTTTCCTTTCAAAAATCGAATACTTTGCCAGGAGGAATGACCTTCAGCCAAGAAGATGGCGTTTTGAACCAACAGATGCCCCAAATAAAAGATGAAGCACATTTCTAACTGATTAACCAACCAACCGCATATGCGCACTTTTGCCAATCGCCAACTGCATTTGCGGCATTACTACACAACAACCATTGGAAAAGAATAATCTCCTGACGAAAATGGTTTACCCTTCACCTGTGACTTTGATCTAATTATCGGTTTCAAAATATCCAGTAAATTGGTTCAGAAATATCTTCCGACACCTGAAGTGGCGTAAATTTGTTACTTAGAGCGTGTTCCACCCCTCTTCCAATAGTAACTATTAGTTACTATTTCCGTTCCAGCCTCATAAAAAGTTACTACGCTGACCGTTCCAACCTTCTCAAAATAGTAACTAATAGTAACTATTTGCTTACCACGCTCAGGAGCGTAGTTAGCATAGTAACTACGCATCTCTGTAATGTGATTGGTCGGATCACCCCGCGGCCTGATATTTGACCGAAAAAATTCAAAAAGCGTTCCAGCCTAGCGTAGTAACCACGGCGACTAGCGTAGTAACTACAGTAAGTAGGGTGGAACACGCTCTTAGTTGGCATGCTGGAGAAACGGAGGTTGTCGGGGAAGGTAGACTAGAGGAAGATGAAAGTTTTTTGGAGGAGGGAAATTAAGATGTGAGAACAAAAACAGGTCAATCTCGCAAGCAATTGGCGGCTCCGGTGAGGATACTAGCGCCTGGTAGTGGAGAAACCCGCCATTTGGCCGATGAGACAAAACGAGGTTTATGGGGAAGGCCTCGACATAATCTGAGGTAATGTAGGTTCGGGACGATGAGGTGGGCGTGAAAAAATCTGAGAAACTAAAAGGCCACTAGCACAATCACTACTAGTAAAAAGACTAGATTCAATCATCCCCTGTTTTACCACAGCTGCATAAATGGGCTTTGCTGTTGGTTTACACTTGTTTTGAGGAAAATCAGAAACAGGGTTTGGAACTGGCAATGAAGTCCACATGCAGATTGCGAGAGAGGTAAAAAAAAAAAAAGGCTATTTACTGGTGTAGACATACGGATATTCAGTCCTTGATATCAACAAATTCTTTTAGAGAAGTTTAGGTAGCCCATCGATATACTCGGCTAAGTTTGTTATAAATACCTAGATAGGACACACGCCTATCCCGCTACGTTAAACTTTCGGACAAATCTAAAATTCCAAAAGCCGAAAAACACGAAAAGTGGCGTTTCTCCATAAGCCGTAATGTTAATGTTCGGTATTGTAGCTTAGGCCTATGACGTCGGAAATTAGTTCCGACAGCGGCAACAGGTAGCCCCGAACCTCTGACAAAATGACAGTGGACACAAAAAGTGACCTGACCCCGATCAGGACTAGGCCAGGGGGGGAAGTGGGGGTAGGTCAAAAACACCCGGGGAATCCCCTCAGGCACGCAAAACGAAAAACGTGTTTCCAAAGGGAAAATTGCGAAAGGAGACGAAATTCATTTGTCGCTGATAGGGTTTTCAGACACGGGGAATGCGAATACGGAGTTGGTTTTCGTCCCCGAATTTCCCTTGACCCTTCACGGTCCTAGGGTCTAGACCCTAAATAATGAAATTGCTGTATCGGCCAAGAAACACATGTTTTAGGGGTATTTAAAACATTCTGAATCAGAAAATGGCATTTTTTTTTACTTTAGACCTACCCCTGACCCGTTTCCCTAGGGTCTAGACCCTAAAAATGAAATTGCTGTATCAGCCAAGAAACACATGTTTTAGGGGTATTTCAAACATTCTGAATCCGAAAATGGCATTGTTTTTTACTTTAGACCTACCCCTGACCCATTTCCCTAGGGTCTAGACCCTAAAAATGAAATTGCTGTATCAGCCAAGAAACACATGTTTTAGGGGTATTTCAAACATTCTGAATCCGAAAATGGCATTGTTTTTTACTTTAGACCTACCCCTGACCCGTTTCCCTAGGGTCTAGTCCCTAAAAATGAAATTGCTGTATCAGCCAAGAAACACATGTTTTCGGGGTATTTCAAACATTCTGAATCCGAAAATGACATTTTTTTTCACTTTAGACCTACCCCTGACCCATTTCCCTAGGGTCGAGACCCTAATAAATCAAATTGCCGTATTAGCCAAGAAACACATGTTTTAGGGGTATTTCAAACATTCTGAATCCGAAAATGGCATTGTTTTTTACTTTAGACCTACCCCTGACCCGTTTCCCTAGGGTCTAGACCCTAAAAATGAAATTGCTGTATCAGCCAAGAAACACATGTTTTAGGGGTATTTCAAACATTCTGAATCCGAAAATGACATTTTTTTTCACTTTAGACCTACCCCTAACCCATTTCCCTAGGGTCGAGACCCTAATAAATCAAATTGCCGTATTAGCCAAGAAACATACGTTTTAGGGGTATTTCGAACATTCTGGATCAGAAAATGACATTTTTTTTTCACTTTGGACCTATCCCTGGCCCGTTTCCCTAGGGTCTAGACCCTAAAAATGAAATTGCTGAATAAGCCAAGAAACAAAAGTTTTAGGGGCATTTCGAACGTTCTGAATCCGAAAATGACACTTTTTTCACTTTAGACCTCTCCCTGACCCATTTTCCTAGGGTCTAGACCCTAATAAAGAAATTACCGTTTCAGCCAAGAAACACGCGTTTTTGGGGTATTTCGAACATTCTGAATCAGAAAGTTACACTTGTTTTCACTTTCGACCTACCCCTGGCCCGTTTCCCCAGGGTCTAGACCCTACAAATTAAATTTCCATTTCAGCCAAGAAAAGCACGTTTAGGGGTATTTCGAACATTCTGAATCAGAAAATGAAGTGTAGAAAATGAATCAGAAAATCTAAACCCGAAACAAAATTTAAGCAACAAGCAAATATTCTAGGTTTTTTGGACCTTCCCAGCCTGAAAATGACATTTTCAGGGTCTAGAACGAAGGGAAACGGGTCAGGTGTAGTCTAAGGTGAAAAAGATTTTCATTTTCTGATTCAGAATGTTCGAAATGAAACAAAACGGCAATTTTATTTGTTGGGTCTACCCTAGGGAAACGGGTCAGATGTAGGTCTACAGTAGAATAAGTGTTATTTTCCGATTCAGAATGTTTGAAATACCCCTAAACGTGCTTTTCTTGGCTGAAATGGAAATTTAATTTGTAGGGCCTAGACCCTAGGGAAACGGGCCAGGGGTAGGTCGAAAGTGAAAACAAGTGTAACTTTCTGATTCAGAATGTTCGAAATACCCCCAAAACGCGTGTTTCTTGGCTGAAACGGTAATTTCTTTATTAGGGTCTAGACCCTAGGAAAATGGGTCAGGGAGAGGTCTAAAGTGAAAAAACTGTCATTTTCGGATTCAGAACGTTCGAAATGCCCCTAAAACTTGTGTTTCTTGGCTTATACAGCAATTTCATTTTTAGGGTCTAGACCCTAGGGAACGGGCCAGGGATAGGTCCAAAGTGAAAAAAAATGTCATTTTCTGATCCAGAATGTTCGAAATACCCCTAAAACGTATGTTTCTTGGCTAATACGACAATTTGATTTATTAGGGTCTCAACCCTAGGGAAATGGGTCAGGGGTAGGCCTAGGTCTAAAGTGAAAAAAAGTGTCATTTTCGGATTCAGAACGTTCGAAATGCCCCTAAAACTTGTGTTTCTTGGCTTATACAGTAATTTCATTTTTAGGGTCTAGACCCTAGGGAAACGGGCCAGGGATAGGTCCAAAGTGAAAAAAAATGTCATTTTCTGATCCAGAATGTTCGAAATACCCCTAAAACGTATGTTTCTTGGCTAATACGGCAATTTGATTTATTAGGGTCTCGACCCTAGGGAAAATGGTCAGGGGTAGGTCTAAAGTGTAAAAAAAATGTCATTTTCGGATTCAGAATGTTTGAAATACCCCTAAAACATGTGTTTCTTGGCTGATACAGCAATTTCATTTTTAGGGTCTAGACCCAAGGGAAACGGGTCAGGGGTAGGTCTAAAGTAAAAAACAATGCCATTTTCTGATTCAGAATGTTTGAAATACCCCTAAAATTTATGTTTCTTGGCTAATACGGCAATTTGATTTATTAGGGTCTCGACCCTAGGGAAATGGGTCAGGGGTAGGTCTAAAGTGAAAAAAATGTCATTTTCGGATTCAGAATGTTTGAAATACCCCTAAAACATGTGTTTCTTGGCTGATACAGCAATTTCATTTTTAGGGTCTAGACCCAAGGGAAACGGGTCAGGGGTAGGTCTAAAGTAAAAAACAATGCCATTTTCTGATTCAGAATGTTTGAAATACCCCTAAAATGTATGTTTCTTGGCTAATACGGCAATTTGATTTATTAGGGTCTCGACCCTAGGGAAATGGGTCAGGGGTAGGTCTAAAGTGAAAAAAATGTCATTTTCGGATTCAGAATGTTTGAAATACCCCTAAAACATGTGTTTCTTGGCTGATACAGCAATTTCATTTTTAGGGACTAGACCCTAGGGAAACGGGTCAGGGGTAGGTCTAAAGTAAAAAACAATGCCATTTTCTGATTTAGAATGTTTGAAATACCCCTAAAACATGTGTTTCTTGGCTGATACAGCAATTTCATTTTTTTTTTGACAGTGCAAAAACGGATATGTCAGCTAAATTTTATTCGAGCTATATTTCGGCCCTTCTTGTGATCACAAGTCTCGTTTTTCCAACTTGAGCGGTTTTGAGCCTGAAGAGGACCCTTGCCAAGAAGGGCCGAAATATAGCTCGAATAAAATTTAGCTGACGTATCCGTTTTTGCACTGTCAAATATGATTCGCAGTCAGCTTGGGTTGAAGGAATATTTATAATTTCATTTTTAGGGTCTAGACCCTAGGGAAACGGGTCAGGGGTAGGTTTAAAGTGAAAAAAGTGTCATTTTCGCATTCAGGATGTTTGAAATACCCCTAAAACATGTGTTTCTTGGCCGATACAGCAATTTCATTATTTAGGGTCTAGACCCTAGGACCGTGAAGGGTCAAGGGAAATTCGGGGACGAAAACCAACTCCGTATTCGCATTCCCTGTGTCTGAAAACCCTATCAGCGACAAATGAATTTCGTCTCCTTTCGCAATTTTCCCTTTGGAAACACGTTTTTCGTTTTGCGTGCCTGAGGGGATTCCCCGGGTGTTTTTGACCTACCCCCACTTCCCGCCCTGGCCTGGTCCTGATCGGGGTCAGGTCACTTTTTGTGTCCACTGTCATTTTGTCGGAGGTTCGGGGCTACCTGTTGCCGCTGTCGGAACTAATTTCCGACGTCATAGGCCTAAGCTACAATACCGAACATTAACATTACGGCTTATGGAGAAACGCCACTTTTCGTGTTTTTCGGCTTTTGGAATTTTAGATTTGTCCGAAAGTTTAACATTGCGGGATAGGCGTGTGTCCTATCTAGGTATTTATAACAAACTTAGCCGAGTATATCGATGAGGTAGCCTACTTTTTTTTACACCTGAATTTACATGCAATTCTATTATGATATTTAAGTTAGGCTAGCTAGAACATATTTCTGCAGGCCTTCTTAAATCAATTATTCAGTCCTGAATACAAGTCAATGGTGTATCTGAAATATTTTTAGCAGCTGTTTTAGACCGAAAAAAATAGAAGAAAAAAATATGATAAATTCCCAGCAATTCATTTTTGTGGTTTTTGTGGCTAACCTAGGACCTGAGGACTGTTGCATTGGCATGGCCTGGGGGCAAGGCTGCGACAAGCTGGCGACAAGAAGATCCAGGTGCCAGAGGCCTATCTATAGACCACCAAGCTAAACAGATTTGAAATTAGAAGTAGCCAACTTACATGCAATTTGCAGATTCTATAGACATTGTCAAGAAGGAATCCTGTAGCATCATCAATAAAAGCTTTTGCAACTGTCTTGTTGGACATCTTGCTCAGAAGCTTCTTCTGTGCTTTAAGTGCCACATCTCTTGCTTTGAAACTATCACCCATTGTTCGATCACAAAAGCAGTGGGCAGGAACCCCAGCAAAGAAACAAGATTTTAAAATGAAGGTTAGGCCTAATTGAACTGTGGGAAACTAACTGATTCACTTCTTCTTTTCGTTTCGAAACCAGCGGCGAAACTGAACACAGGAATGACGGACCAATCGTCGTCCAGCTCGTTGAGAACAGAGTCATCTAGAAAAACAGCGAAGGCCATGATGCTAGGTGGCAGTTGGCAGTCGTGGCAACTGATCAACAACTCGGAAACGTTATTGGTTTTATTTGTTCAGATTTATTATTTGTACAAAACATGGCTTTCTACAAACAGCTTACGCTTGGTATTGCAGACTATTTAGGTGAGTTGTTCAAGCATCACTTTGCGAAATGATAGAAATGCTTAAACATGGCTTGCTACAAACAGCTTACTCTTGGTGTTGCAGACTATTTAGGTGAGTTATTCAAGCGTATTTTGCGAAACGATAGAAATGCTTATTTCTTCTGCTGCTCATAAGAACAGGACACATACATATTTTCTGCATTTTCATAGTGAAGATGAAAAAAATCCAAGCTTTTCCGTAAGGAAGTTGTGACAGTGTGCCGAACATTATGGCAGGAAATTCAGTACACGACCGCCCGAGCCTGCTCAGCTGTCCGAACCAAAGGCGTCACTGCTGGGGGGGGGAGGGGGGACCCCCCCAATTTTGTAGGCCAGTCGGTAAAAAATAGCCGAGTCAGCGCGAAGCGCCGCGATTTTTAGTAAAAACAGTCGATTTTTTCTTAGAAATAGTTGTTTTTTCGTAAAAATAGTCGATTTTTTCTTAAAAATAGTCGTTTTTCTTGAAAATAGTCGTTTTTTCGTAAAACCAGCCGATTTTTCGTCAACAAAGTTGTTTTTTTCTCAATAATAGTCGTTTTTATCCCCAAAAACAGTCGGTAAAAATGACCAGCCAGTCGGTAAATACCCTGTCCCCCCCCCCCCCAAACATTTTGGCTAGTAACGCCTCTGGTCCGAACCATTAGTCAGGATGGAGAGGAATGTATAACGACAAAATGGTAACGGATGTCCCCTCACGGTCAAACCAACAGTGGACGTACGAATGAAGACTGGCTGAAAGTTTTTAATGCTTTATACGAGAACTGCCGTGTGACAGATTTAACACCTTTCTATTTTAGAAAATAACCCAAACATATCCGATATCAAAATCGAAGAACGTGTTCCCTGTGACCCTTTTGCCATCAACTCCTGGGAAACCCAGGAGAAGGTCTTACTGCCTGAGGACATTAGGAATTTTTACTCTTCCACGGATGGCTTTTCGATGGTTTGGAATTACATTATTGGAGGTAAAGTCAACCCTTTGCTAATGAGACAAAAAATTTATAATTTTGCTGTACCAGGGCTTACCAGGAACTTTTCAAAACAACTCTTATACGCATTCGCATTACTTTTCGTCATTCGTTCAGCTCCCAACAGTCAGGTCGAGGCTTTATCTCTGTCCAGTCACAAGATTTTGTTTTTCCTATCTGCGTTCTGGACATGTTGCCATGACGCCAGTATTAAACTGTTCCACGGCAGATAATAAAGGGTGATTCCGGTGATCTCATGATTCACTCTCCAAGAAGCAAAGCGAGAATCCACCGAGTGGAAGAACAAATGTAAAGTCGTTGCCCCTTTACAACTTCTCGTTTGCTTGCTGAATCCACATTCCACGTTCGGAGTGGACTTCCAAACCAACGACAAAAACGAGCTTGATAACCGAAGACCCGTGTCCCCAGCGAAGAGTCAGAAACATTACAACAGACGTTGTTGATTGGTTACACAGCATCTGAACCAATTTTGAGGGTTCGTTTGGGTGACGTTTCTTGTTCTTCCGAGGTTCACTGGCGTGTATCGGAATTTGTCATATGGAGTACTTACTTACTTACTTACTTGTACTTGTATCAGGACACAGGCTGCGAGCCTTCCCTGGCATCCAAGAGTTGTTCCACAGTAGAGTACCATCCTTGGCGGTCTTCGGTCCATTCCTGGGTAAGATCAAGCCAGTTTGCGTCCCATCTCCTACCAAAACGGCGGAATCCTCCTATGGGTTCTAGATCGGCCTTGACGCAGGCGAGCCACGTTTTGCACTGTCCTCCTTGGCGTTTCTTCCACCCGGGAAGAGGCTGGCAGTGGAGGGCCTTCTTGGTAAGCGCTTCGGGTGGGCGGCTTTGGACGTGCCCATACCAGCGTAACCGGCGTCTCTTGATGATCGACCCGATGTCAAGGCGTTGGGAGCATGATCGGCGGAGATCCGCGTTGCTCATACGGTCGGACAGTCTGACACCAAGGATCCTCCGGAGGCAAGAGTGGTCGAAGACGTTGAGGTCGTGTACTTCAGAAGCTTTAAGTGTCCAGGACTCGCAGCCATATAAGAGAACCGATCTGACAAGAGCCTGGTAGATCCGGATTTTGGTACGCAGCCGGATTTGGCGTTTCCGCCATAGGCAGATGTTAAGCTGCGCGAAGACTCTTGCTGCAGAAGCGATTCGTGTTTGAATTTCTGTCGAGCTGCTCCCGTTGGCGTCAACCAGAGATCCGAGATACTTGAAATCGTCAACCACCTCGATTACTTCTTGCTGAAGGTAGATAGACTGAACCTGGTTGGACGAGTCGGACATGAGGATCTTTGTCTTCGGAATGCTGATTTTGAGGCCCATTGGCTGAGCTATGGATGCAACTTCGGAGAGCATGTCTTGGGCTTCTGTTACAGTTCCAGACAGGAGGCCAATGTCGTCTGCGTAGTCAAGGTCGCTCAGGTTGAAGCCAGGACTGACCTGTACTCCAGCAAAACCAGACATGGCCTTGGACATAATCCAGTCAATAACGAAATTGAAGAGTACAGGCGACAGAACGCAGCCCTGTCTTACCCCGTGTTCTATGAGGAACATTGCGGAGAGCTCTCCATTGACCTGGATCTGGGCACGAGTGTTAGCGTAGTACGCTTTGATTAGACGTATCAGCTTGTCAGGAACTCCATCTTCAGTCATAGCTAACCAGATGCCGTCTCTAAGGACCGAGTCGAATGCTGTAATGAAATCTATGAAGACGCCGATCGTGAACTGCTGGTGTTTCGCTCTGTGCTCCAGGATTTGCCTTAGAGTGAACAGTTGGTCAATGCACCCCATGCCCGGTCGGAAACCAGCTTGATTCGGTCTGGTTCTTGAGTTGCGGTGGGAGCTAAACCGGCTGAGGAGGATGATCGTGAAGATTTTAGCTGCGATGCAGATTAGCGATATTCCTCTGTAATTCTTGCATTGGGCGGCATCACCCTTTTTGAAAACAGGCAGGATTTTTGTTTGTTTTACTTATGGAGTACTGGATAGTAAGGGCCAAGGTCGTATCGTAAGCGCTCACACAGATATGTGTAGCCCTTTTCTAGATCTCCGAGAGGACAAAGCTGTAGCCAACGCGAAATCATGTATCTTACCCAATTCTCTTTTGATTGCTAGCCTTCAACACGTTCACGTTCGGACGTTGCTGAAGTTAGCTCCTTGTCGCCAATTATCTGTGCTTCAATCGACTTGTTCTTAAATTTATAACAATTTATAGAGGCGAAAGCCTTATTATTGCAATTATATTACTAATCTTATTATTATTAAATACTCCTTGGGCCCAAGCTGACTGGAAAATATATACAATGGCAAAAAATGTAAAGAAGCCATTGTTTAAGACCTTTACCTGAAGCCGAATCTACCCAAAACTTACCTCACCTTTTGGATCCAGTTGCGAGCGAACTGTCTGTCGGTCCACAGGAAAAGCAAATTTGAAAGATGAAAGATAGAACTCCCCAGCGCGAAAAGCCCCTGTTCTCGTTGTGAGGAATGTGATGATGACTTAGCCAATTTCGTTAGCTCGCGAATTTAAGGGATTCTGACGGGGGGGAAAGGGAGATACCGTTCCTGACATCTTGAAGAGCACATCTCCAGGAGTTATCAGTCCGTTTTGTAGATTTGTGTAAGTAATATTAAAGTAAAAGTTGTTTCGAGTGTTGTTTGGCTTTAATTATGCAGTGTGATGTCAGATGCGATTATCATGAAGATAAAATGATGAAAACGAGATTTTCGGGGTTTCTTTTTGATCAGCTAAATTATCCCTCTAAGATGATGTGCGAGGGATAAATCAATTTCGGATATTTCGGCTGCACTTCCGGCAAACCGTCCACAGCGAAAAAACAAACAAAAACTAAATCATAACATCCACAACAATACCAACGGGACAACGATGCGAAGCCAACAACAAGAAAACGGCATGAAACTCAAAAAAACAGAAAGAAACGATGCGGATTAAAACGACATGCAGATAAAATAACGAAAGATAAAAGTGCGTGTTAAAATGTGTTTGTACAATTCTGAGATTATTTACAATTAGAGTTCTGTGCAAATGTTTATATATACACAATCTGCCTGGGAAAGCGCAGAAGCTTTCACCCAGAAAACGGAAAAATCCAGTGAACCATCATTAAAAATTACCACCACTTCAATCAAACACTTCCACAGAACTCATGAAGATTCATCTTTTGATTCATCTTTTCATCATGAAAATTCATCTTTTGTTGTTTGCCCTTGGTCTTTAAATACATTATTTGTGTTATTATTGTACGCCTTGTTCTTGTCACGATTCTCAACTCGGTAGCTCAGGCTCATGTTTTTTTTTATAAGGTACCCTTCCGGGCAACGTAAGAGATAAGACATCAAATTCGTCTGCTTGTTTTCTTTATTCTAAATACCTGCTTCGCATCTCTTCCTGTAACAGAAAAAATTCCGTGAAGTTTGTAACTTCTATATGTTTTGTAGTGCACAACCACTATTAACTGTACTTTTTGTTTGCTCTTAGACGAATCTCTACCGGTGGGAAAACTGTCCGTTCCCCGCCTGGAACAACTTCAGGTCGATGATTCCAGTGATGAAGCCTCTGATTACAAATCCTACAAATTGGATTCGATAAAGGAAAACAGTAAGCTTCAGTTGACTCTGAATTAAGTCTGGTAGCGCTAATCAGACTGGTCAGCTGAAATTTTTGGTCAAGGATGTGTTCGCCCTTCTTGAAGCCATAGACAAAATCTAAACCGCCTGAATAGGACTATATTTGACTGCGCTTTACGAAATCATCAGCTGGGATTCAATCGAGCGATATTTGGGTTAGAAAGATGGATAGATATTCAATTCAGCTCAGTTCAATTTATTTCCAAACCGTCCACGGACAAGCCAAATTTTCGTTTTTTTTGTCAACAAAAATAGTGCAAGATATCGCTTTTATTCTTCTCGAAACTATCATAGTAAAATCCAAATTTGTCGAGGTCGTCAATATGTACATATACAAAACATAAACACTACACTGTCAGAAGTTTCATAACAGATACACGAGGATGCGCGGTTTCAACAGATAATGCATAACAGATAACACTTCGGATCTTTTCTGTTGTGTTTCAAAATGTAAGCGTTGCCATCAGGAAGAGTCGAAAAATCGCAAAAAAGCATCTGCTGAGTTTTCCGATATCATGACGACTAACAAAAAAGTCAATAGATGCTTTTTTGGCTGTTTTGGGTCTTCCTGACAAAGCTTCTTATGCATAACATTTCATGAATAACGTTTTTAAACACAACAGATAACATCCGAAGTGTTGTATGTTACGCACTATCTGTTGAAACCGCGCATTCTCGTGTTATCTGTTATGAAACTTCTGACAGTGTTAACGATTAAAAAAATTTCATGAATGACGTTACTAATGATTTTTCATACCGCATATGGTCACATTTTATCTGGTGGAGTTTGGGGATCGCCATTGAGGCCGCTCTTGCAGTTCGTTCGTGAGCAGTCTCGAATGGTGGCGGAAGTATGTGTTTACGGATAGTGTGCTCGAGCCTTTTCTTGCCAGAAGTCATGCGCAGTTTCAGCCTACGGTACTCAAGGGACTCAAGTTTATAGTTCTGGAGGAGCTCAGTATAAGCAATTTTGGGTATCTAAAGTAGGGCACGCTTCTATAATTTTTTTTTTCAATCTGATAAGCCTGGTCCTCAGTTAGGCCAAAATGCCAAGCTTCCACCAGGTATTCTAGCCCCGGACGTATAAACGAAAAGTAAAAACGGATTTTTCGGGGAACCTGTTTTTAGCAAGTAATTTCAACGTATGAGGCCGGTATGTTCAAGCTTTACCATTTCCTTCGTTTGAAATTCCCATTTTAAATCATTCGCTACAATTTAACCGAGGAGTTTTATTTGGTTTACACGTAAGGTATCTGGAATAGGAGGTTAAAATTTTTGCTCTTCTTTCAGGAATGAAATTGTAAGAATTGCAGACTTCTTTTCGTTCATAATCGCCATTTTGTTCTTGTTTTTCATGTTGATAATATGACGTGTTTTTTTTGTTTTTTTCCAATGTTTTGCCATGGCCTTCGGGGTTTTGTGTAAATATATTATATTCTATTCTATTTGAATTTGAAGCTCCGGCTTGTTTCTGCGAAATTATATTAGCCGCTGCACTTACTTTGTCCTTTTTCAGTTCTTCTTAGCAAAGGTTCTCGTCAGGTTTAAACTGGCATATCCGTTCAGCTCAGTCAAATATGATTTCGCGAACAGTTTGGGCTGAAGGAATAATTATGTTTGAAGCAGAGGCGCTATTTCGTGGTGAGGCAGGGGAGGGGGAATAGTAGCTGAAGTACCGAACATGAAACAGAATCCGACGAAACGAAAAGCGTGAGGAAAATCTGAATGAATGTTTGAGAGATTCAGCATTCAAATTTGTGATAATCCGAGTACCATTGCAACAAGGCCAAAGGTTTCGATGGGATTCTAAAAATTTAATATTTGATCCAGACAATTGGGTCTTGTAGATATCCGGTCTTCACCACTCCTTAAAGATTTTTACTGTTACACTTCAGAAACAGGTTAAGGCCAATGGCTAATCATCTGAGAAAACCAAGATATGGATTCAGCATATGTGTTTAACCCCATAAGTCATTTCTACTTTGACGCAATTGAACAAAACTTCCTGCCTGACTTCTACCAAATTTCCGGTTTCGGCCGGATTCCGGGCAAACTACTTGTACGGCAAAAAAAAAAATTAGAGCTCATAAACGAATCGAACAGGTCTCCTTACCACTATTATTATCGAACCTGTAATCAAATTCAGATAAGACTTTTGCTTTTAACAAATTTTCCGGTTTCAGTCGGATTCCGAGTGAACTATATGTTTGGGTAGAAAATGATTGTCATATACGGATTCAGCATGTCTTCTTACTCCTACGTCGAACATCTAATCAGCTTCAAATAAAACTTTTACTTTTAACAAATCTTCCGGTTTTGGCTGGATTGCACTATTGCGAAAAAACAATTTTCATATAAGTGTTCAGCATGTCTTCTTTCCCCTGAATCGACTGTCTCATTAGCTGTTAAAGAAAAGATTTTATTCGCCCCTTAAATACTCATTCCCTCTCATTCCTCAAAATACATCATTCCCTTCGAGACTCGAGAGTGATCGTGCTTACGGACGGACAGACGGACAAATTTTATGAAGTCACAGGTATCCATCCACTTAAGTTTTGGGATCCCAAAAATCGCACTTCTTCGTCTTTTGATGAGCCGTAGATTAACTGGCGGCGAAATTCCCCGAGCGCTGTCTGTCTGAATTACGTCAATGAATAGCTTCTCCACCGGTATGAACGTAAGGAAGAGAGGTAAATAAACAACTTCTACAGAACCGCTTAAAATTAAAACAGGAGAATATAATCAGAAATTGTGGACTCTTCTGATTTTATCTTGAAAGCATGAACGATTTTTCGCATCCAGCTTCTAGCCTAACTCCGTAATACCAAGAACAAATAATCTGACAGAACCTCCGTCTCACTATCTCTGTAATATGACTATGCGGAGTCGAATATTTCCTCATACCCTGTCCGCTACAAACGAGCGGAGGCTACTGGATTCAGGCACATCACGTTTCGGTTACCTCTACAAATAGCTAAACCGCTGTCAATCCGTGGTGGAGGAAAAGTAGGAGTCAAAGCTGATTGGTTCTATATGGAGCGCTCCAGAGCGGGTCAGCGCGCGGAGTACGCCTCCTTCCAGTATCCTTCACTATTTCTAGTGCGATAAGCATCGGCGAAGACGGAAGAGGAGTAAACGGGGATTAAACGGGGATTAACATCAGCTCAAAGCTAGAGTAAATACCTCTAGGTCCGCTCAGTTTTGACGGGGTTTTCATAGTCGCTGCATGCGACTAAAGACAGAAGTTCTGATTATTTGTTTGTTCTTGGTAATACCACATAACTGATCCGAAGGTTTCGAAAAGAACAAATGCCGTTGGAGTGAGTAAGCCGTGAGAAGTTCAAGGAAAATGGACATGGCGGCCTATAATATTGCGAGTGTCCAGTCTTTTGGCCTACTTCGAATTTAGAAGCTCTCGCCGAGATTTTTTTTTTCATAGACCCCTCCCCCATCCGATGAATTGATTTTTCCCACAACAAACATAAATGCTACAAAATTATTTCATTATTTTCTACAGCAACCATTTCCATCCTGCTGCCCAAGGCTTCGATGGAGCCTTCCAGTGGCGAGACCAGAATTTTCTATAAATCCGTAGCTGGGACAACGCAACTGGCTGATAGCTTCGATGCATACTTTCGCCTCATGCTGGTATACCACGGGCTTCCTGAATGGCAGACCTTTCATGTCGGCGAAGACGTCTCGTACTGGTCTGATGTGAGTTTTCGACCTGGGTAGATAGATAGATATATATCGCTTTTATTCTTTCCGAACTATCATGGTTAAAGCCAACTTTGACGAAATCGTCAAAATATATAAATGTAAACACTTATAAAGATTAAAAACTTTCGCGAAAGACGGTAGAAATGTCTTTTCATATCGTACGTGGTCACAGTGTCACAGACTAGGCTACTTTCTGATCTTGGACGTAAAAAAAAAAAAAAAAAAAAAAGAGGGAAAAGACGGTACGGTACCTTACCGTTTCCTCGTTGCATGTTTTCCCTCCTCTCAGTAATACGTGTCGCACTTATTCTTCCATACTTCTTTAGATTTGCTTCAATAAAATCTTCTAGTTTATACTACTGATTGTTTTTTTGAAAGTTTAATTTTTGATCAATAGCTTAATTAAAAAAAAAAAATCAACCTCCTATGTATTCTTTTTCGAGTTCTTAAACTGGCCGTTAGAGCCTTTGGCAAATTGGCAGCTCAAGATTCGCCTGTTGCTTTTTCGTTTTACAGATCAGTCAATCAATCAATAACGCTAACTAAAATCATTATATATGTATCTATACTTTTTTTTGGTTGCCGTGGCCCTCGAGCTTTTTCAATATTCGCTCATTCATTCATTATTTGTTGACCTGCTGCATGACTTTTGTAGATGACCGTGTGGGTGGATGCAGAGATGGGCGAATCCGAATCCGGATTCGAATCCAGGATTCGTCCTTTTGGCCGGATTCGAATCCGGATTCGAATCTTCTGCTTGTCAGGCTGGATTCGCATTCGGACTCGGATTCCAAACCCTCATTCTGGCGAATCTGCTAGAATTTCTAGTCTTCATTCTTCCAGTTTCCATTTTCTCAATTTTTACACAGTGTGCTTAGGCAATCCAAGGTTTTGGTCTCCAACACTAACCATCCTCAGTAACTTATCACGTTATCTGATTACCTTAGATTTCGGTGCTTTTTGTCACCTCTGATTTTGAAACTATAACATGTGTACATGATTTGACTTTTGTTAAGGTCGGATTCGATTCCGGATTCGAATCCTCAGCATGAAATGGTGGATTCGGATTCGGAATCGGATTCGTACCTAGCCCTGGATTCGGATTCGAATCTTTCCATGATCGGATTCGCCCATCTCTGGGTGGATGTTAAAGCTTAGGTTAAATTCAACCGCTCTTGATAACTTTCCCTGGGATTATTCCAAATATCTGTTTTTGGTACATTATTTATCGCACCTTTCTGACGACTGTTAAATAACAACGAAAAAAACAAGACCAAAGGTGTCGATGGGATCCCAAAAATCTAATATATGATGTTGATAGATCAAAGCTTATTTAAAAACAGATCACCAAAAATTCTAGCAACTAGCCCGGTTATTAACCAAATAGAAGATGAAACCGCTAATGAAATGTCAAAAAAGTTACCTGTTCCCCTGCAGTGTTCCGTGAGTGAGCTGAGGAAGCTAAAGCAAGCCGGCGCATTTTCAGCTAGCGGCAAGGATGATTTGAAAAAAATAGTAGCTTCAGCACTGACGAATACTGACCCCGTTAGCTTTAATGCTAAATTGAAAGAGCCTTCCGTTGATTTTGAGCTTTCGTTTACGAACCTGCACGACCTACCATGTGAGCAACTGCATAAAGAATTGGCTTTTAGCATAATACACGGGATTTTGCCATATAGAAACAGACTTAGCCGGATGCTACGCTCCGAACCTCCGGAGTGCACGTTCTGCCATGAAGTAGTAACCGACGGTTTATTACACGAGTTCGTTGAATGCCCGGCAAGTGGAAACGTGTGCTCAGACCTTTTTGCAGTTTTCCGGCAAGAAGGTGTAAATGCTGATACGACAGAACAAAGGATAAGGGTGCTGAAACTCTCTTTTTCGCACAAAGATGAGAAAAGGAAAAAGGCACTATGTGTCCTTACCATATGTGTGTGCGTGAACATATGGAAAACAAGGAAACGGAAAAGGTGGGTCGACAAAATAAAGCTAAATTATTGGCTGGTGAATTACCTAAAGGTGATGTGTGAAGGCCTAAAATGGAAATCCCATTTAGATGTTGAATGGCTGTGTAAAATAAGTTTGTGAAAAAATAAAAAAAAAAAAAATAAAAAAATAAATTAAATTAATAATTGTAATGATTTATATTTTGTAAATAGATTTTTGATTTTTGTTTTATGTTTGTTAATTTTTGAGCAGTTAAAAGGGATTTTGGTTGTATAAATGGGAAAAAGTTGGGAATAAAATCCTCTATCTACGTATGTTTTAATGATGTTTTGTTCCATAGTTGTTTTTTTTTTTTTTTTTTAGATAGAGTATTTTATTTTTAGGTCATTTATTGGGTGGTTTGGGAGGTTGGAACGTTAATTTAGTAAAGTGTGAAGAGCCGTAAGAAAAAAAAAAAAAGTTTGTATTTTTTTTTTTTGGTAATTTTGGTCACGGTGGAAGGGGTTCCCTATGCTGGAAGGGCACCCTGTGATACCGGTTGAGCCACTATTTTAAGGTGATTGTTTTTGTTTGTTTGTAGGATACGGCTCTTTTTGTGTTTTGTGGTTTTTAACTGCTCAAATAAATTTAAAAGATTGATAATTATTTAAAGTATGAAATAAGTAATAATTTGATTTTAGTGTGTGAGTAAAGTGTAGGTGACGTATAAAGATAAGAAATTTGAGTTGTAATAATGAAGTAAGTTGCGTCACTGAGAGGAGTGGAGGTGGGATTAAAAAAAAAAAAAAAAAAAAAAAAAAAAAAAATTCTAGCAACCGATTCTTACTCACGAGTCCATGTCCTCGTGATAGACGTGGTACCAATTTGTTCGTACCATATAAAGCACAGGAAACAAATTGTAGGTACACCAAGTAGACAAAACTGCTAACCCCTCATTGCCGAAGATGATTATGGTCTAACAGCCTATTATTAGACCATGAAACCATTAGAAATCCCCTACTTGTCTCACAATTGGGATCGGTCTATTTTTGGTTTCAGTATTCACCCTTCTACTGAAGTTGTCAATCCTTCTAAACCTTCCAACTGTTATATAGCCCACAACCACCTTCTCTTTTAGCAACCCCACATACCAACCCCTTCGACCTTCGAAAACAACTAGCTCTTAGGTTCACTGAACACGCGCTCTGCGCAGAGCTATACTACTATGCAGAGCTTATATACTATTTTGAAGAAAAGGGGTAGCCGAAAATTGGTCGACACATTTTGTGTCCGGTTTTGGCCGGATTCCGGGTGAACTACTTGTCCGGCAAGAAAATGGTTTTCACCATCGTGTTCAGCATGTCTTCTTACCCCTAAATCGAACATCTAATCAAATCCAAATAAAACTTTTAGTTTTAACAAACTTTCCGGTTTTGGCAAGATTCCGGGCGAACTACTTGTCCGGCGAGAAAATGGTTTTCACCATCGCGTTCAGCATGTCTTCTTACCCCACAATCGACTATCATATTAGCTGTTTCAAAATATTTTGTTTGCCCCTTAATTTGAAACCCCTCCCCCACCCTCAAATATAGAGCTACAGAGCCCATCTTCGAACTTGACTTGTACTTTGACCCAAAGGATCCTCCCACCAAGTTTCATCAAAATATCTCAATCCCTTCGAGAGTTATCGTGCGTACAGACGGACGGACGGACGGACGGACGGACGGACGGACAGACGGACGGACGGACGGACAGACGGACGGACAACTTTTGCGATGTCATAGGTATCCGTCACTAATGTTTTGGGATCCCAAAAACTAATTTGTTATTTTTACTTTCATTTTTGTAAATACCTGCTTCATCCCCCCCCCCCGGACCCGAAATAGTAAAATAAGTAGTAAAATATATCACTCAGTCGCTTACAACTGTTTGACAACTTATAGAGCTTCAACAATTTAAGTTGGTTGGCAATTTGGTGGATAACTGATGATATCATAGTCAATTTATTCTGTCTGCTCTTAGTGTTATGATTTCTTTTCTGTTTTTTTCTTATCTTACTCCGTCTATGAATTGGTGTTCTCTGGCGGGTGTAAAATTATTATTAGTGGCGTTTTTGGTTGCCGATGAAATTTCCCCGGTAGACGAAGGAAGTTTGCCGATTCGTGCTTATTTACTGTTTTTGATAGCCGATAGCCGTTGAAGTTGGAGGCAACGTCCATCGCCTATCGGCGAGTCCTAGGCCGATAGGCGATGGACAGGAATTTAGGCGATAGACGTTAGCCGTTGAGCACAAAAACAGAAATTCGAAGAAACAGCTACGGCTATCGGCTTCCGGCGAACGTCAAAAACGCCAAAAAGTCAAACGGATGCGCTATCGCCGAACTAATCGGCGATCAAAAACGCCACTATTATGTTTATTCCATTGCTGTCTTACAGAACCAAGCCAATGATATCGCCACCCGTGTATATGTGGGGGGGGGGTCTCGACTAAGGACCTTGGTTATAAGATATTAACGAAACTACTCTTGCAGCTCTTGGTGATCAACTTCGCTCCCCATATATCAAGAAACGCTGTTGAACAGAGGCTGAAAGAAACGTCCCAACCACCTTGGAAACGCGGTCTAACTGCTCAAGACATGGAGTATCTTACACGGGAGTTTCCAGTCAACAATGTGGATCCCGGACTGTTCAAGATTAGGAGAACTCGGCTTCAGGATATGAGCTAGAAGGGAAACAACCAACTGCTAAGAAGACTATACCATACCTGACCCTTATTGTATCCGGAACCCTTTTACACTCACGTCTTCGCAGCCTGTAGACAGTGCCACCTTTTCGGATCTTACTGAGCTGTTTGATAAAACAAACTAACTTTTACGGGGATACGTCTAGTCTGACAACGCCAAATGCCGGTTTTCGTAGCATTCATCGGATTGCAGATCTCGCTATGTCCATCTCAGAGGAGAAAATACTGCAGAAACAGATTTTTTTTTAAGGGTTTCAGACACATTATGAGACAGTTATATACGCTTGAAGAAAATAACGATTCTGATGGAAAGTCGTCTTCTCTACGGTCTCCCGCGTTCCTGCACTTTCTTTGAGAAACTGTTTGCTGGCTTCAAATGGAAGTATCACCAGTTTGTGTAATCCGTAAGTTCGGCTATCTCTGCCTGTATGGGTAAAAATGTATGAGCCGGAAGGATGTGGTTTATTGTTCTATTTCTATCGTTGCTATAATTGTACAGTCGTAGAGTGTTAGAGTCTGTAAAATTACCGAACCGAATTTATAAAGAACCTTATAGCGTTTTACTTTGCCACGTTCAGCTTTGGAATTTCCGACGACAGGCGGTGTCGAGACTTTGGTATCAAGTAACTACAAACCCTCCTTTTCATACCCTTTGCGCAGTCACACCTTCCAGCCGGGTTTTGTTCAACCTCTTCAGTTGCGTTTCTGCATATACCATGGTATCTGATACACGGTCTTAAGTCGTTTTCGCAGTTACCGTGGTATCTGATACCACGGTCAAAAAGCTTTTTTGCAGTTCCCGTGGTATCTCATATTCAGGTACTTCGGTCGGACCGTGGTAACTGATCGTGGTATCTGAAAAATTCATCTCACTTTCATCATCACTAACACAAGAGTCTAGTTTTTTGTCAAATCAGTGGGAAAGAAGTTATATCACTCTAGATGTCAGTGGATATCAGTGTTTCGTTTTGGATGCTTTCTAAAAGTGCAAATCTGGCAATTGTCATTTTTGCAGAACAACCGTAGTATCAGATACCATGGTAACTGCAAAAACGACTAATTGCAGATCCAGTTGCCGTGGTAACAGATACCAAGGTATCTGTAAAAACGCAAGCGAGTTTCCATGCCGGCTCTCCCATCCTGCGAAAGGACAGATATCGAAACAGCTTTCCACAGAATTCGTGAAATGTCACAAGAAAATTTAGTTTTCTGGTTACAGGTTTCTAGGTCTCTTTAGTTTTCTAGTTTTCAGATTGTTTGTTCAACATGATCACGCCATTTGTGTCACGGTCACGCCATTTTGCCTTCGGACACGATCTGTATTGTTTTTTGAATTAAACAAAAAATTATGACCTCTAAAGAAGGAATACTGTCAGATCCTTATCACACTCAAAGGTAAGCACTGTCGGGACAGTAAAGAAATCA
The DNA here is from genome assembly GCA_023053555.1 of Branchinecta lindahli. NCBI lineage: Eukaryota > Metazoa > Arthropoda > Branchiopoda > Anostraca > Branchinectidae > Branchinecta > Branchinecta lindahli. The sequence goes on along the minus strand of JAKZAO010000006.1, from coordinate 883,835 downwards.
TTGCAGGAACATGGCCGAGAAGAACTGCGATGCATGGATGCGATCTGAGTTCTGCGGTGGTATGACTCTGGACTGAATCCTTCCATTCTGAGCGAAATCAAGTTGGTAGCTTTAGGGGTTGGGGAGTCACTAGGTAGGAAGGTTCTTCTTGGGACAAAGCAAAGAAAGTAAGTTTTCGCATGCAATCCATTAAAGGCTCGCGCAGATCTCCTGTTTCACTGGCATCGGCCAGGAGCGGGACGCGTTGCTGGGGACAAAATAGTTGCAGAGGGCAAAATATCCGACCATTCCGGTGGTTACCTTAGATGTACCGGAACGACCCCGATTAGCAAGACAGTCAGCCATGAAGATTCCCAAACTCGAACCCGTTAAGTATAACCATGAAAGGTATCGGAGAAGTTTTGTCCCTCAGTTTGTTGAGTTCTACAATAATGTTTTCTCGCCGTGACTATTAAATCTTGATCGGATATACTATTTACTCTGTGCTTTATTTACGTATTTGTTTGACAAAGGGCAAAGAATTTGATCGAAAGTTGTACCTGATTTTTTAAATAAATAATAATAATAATAATTTCTCTAGGTACCCGTTTTACAGCTGGGTTTTCTGCGGCTAGTCCTAGAAAACCTCACATCTTATTCTGTCGATTGTCGAGCGCCTCGACAAGGTTTTGAACTATGGGCCCAAAGCCGTTCTAGGCCAAAGTCCACCGCCTTAACCACTCGCGACTTCGCCTTATTGACGACATTAGTGACTCTTAGAACCAGGTCAAAGTAGGCTCAGATTTAGAAGTAGACTCGTTTTGGACAAGGAAAACCCGCGAAAAATCGGCGATATTTCTAAAATCTGCGCCATTTCGAGACTAGTGTTAGCAGGCTCTTTTCGAGGAACCTAGTGACAAAGGATTGCAATGTTTTTTTTACCACAGGGGTGCGCGTGAGCCCGCAAAAATGGTAAGCGGCTATGTTCCACATGGGCCGTTTCGAGAAGCAGGTTCTCTATCGAGCCAGTGGGAGATTAGCTTTGGATGAGATGTACTCCTTGCCTATGTGTTAACAGACAGTTTATAAATGTATGTTTAATCAAGGTGAAAATAGAGACAAATTGGACGACCGCCATCACTCACTTCACCAGCTTAAGTGAACAACTGGCACGTTTTGCCCTTTGGCGATAACTTGCAAGAACAGGATGTGTTTGGTAATTAATCCCTAATATGGTAAATCTCTTGTTTTTCAGCAGGACCGTTTGCGAAACAATACAACTATCTGACGGAAGGACACACCCATCCAGGCATGACATCAGGGATTTTTAAGCCTAGAGACCACAACTGAAAATGGCTAAAAGATTCCGTAGGATCTCCCAGAAAAACTGTAGGATTGTCGTTCTAGGTCACCGTACCCTTACGTCAAATCAGAGGACCGGCGTCCTTTTTTTTTTGTTCGGCGAAACATACAAATTTCTTTCCGATGCTTCCATGCATCCCGACTCTTGAACTTCCTCATCAGGAAGGAACCTTAGCCACCACTTTCTTTTTACTAATTTCCAGACTGGAAAAATCACTTTTCAGAACTCCATGCAATCTGACTCTTGAACTTGCTGTTCAGTGAGCTACCACTACCTTTTCATCTATTTCTATACTGGACTAGGGTTCTTATAGCTAGTTTGCGGAGCATAAAAAATTCCGGACATAGCTTCCTGCACGGCCCTCATACAGGACGTTACCTCCGAGTAACCACCTGCTCTTTCAACAGTTGTTGCACCCCGTATGTGCTTCAGATAGCCCTTCTTTTTTATTTCCTCAGCTGAGGGAGGGGCAGGGCCACCTAGCCTCAAAACCGGAGGCTCATAGACATACAGAGGATGTTCCGCGGGTTTCGGTATTGGTAGAAAGGAGCTTGGTCCTCCTCGACCAATGGTAACCCCACTTGAAAAGTGCGTAGCTTTAGGTGGGGGAGGAGGCTTCTCGGCTTTTTCTTCCTCCTTTTTATTTTTTAAAGTAGTTGCGGCATGGGACTGGATGATCGTTTTTGCATCAACATCAGAGAATATCAGCTCGTCTATCAAGGCTTCTTTTGCTTTTAATTTCTTCTTTCTCTCTTCCAAATCTAGTTTCTCTTGTGTGCTCTGTCCTTTGTCTTTTTCCGACTGTTCTTGTTCTAGCACCATTTCTAACTCTAGCTCTTCTTGGCTTGGTCGCAAGCGATTTCTTGCTATGATTTCTTTATTTTCTTTCTTATATTGCTCTATCTTCTTGTTTGTGCCAAGGATATCTATGCCGCTCGCTAGATTGAAAATGATGTTCTCCACTTCTTCTATATAGTCGTTATAGTCTCGAAGGTTGTTGAAATCCTCTGGTCTCTTGTTGAACTCTTTCAGGACTCGCTTACGGATGTCAACCTCTTTTTCAACAGATGGGTCCTCGAACATGAGGACTCTGTAGCTGCTTCGCTTGAGTGGGGCATTGCATTCCGCACATTTACCAGCTCCTAAGACAAGAAAGATACATTAGGCCTATAATTCTGTCCGAGCAAACAACCTAATTTTGGTTCCAACAGATTCGAAATTCCGCAACCGGGCCTCTCAAATTAGCAAGCGGATCGAGAAAACCGATCTGTTAATTCGAAGCTCGTATCAAAACCTGGACGCATTAATCTTAATCCGATCTTTAGCTTCTGTCTGATACGAACTTACCCTCTCAGTTTGAGGATAAATATTCCTTCAGCCCAAGCTGACTGCGAATCATATCTGACAGTGCAAAACGGATAAGTCAGCTGACATTTCTTGGAGCTGTATTTCGGCCCTTCTTGGCAAGGGTCCTCTTCAGGCTCAAAGCCGCTCAAGATGGAAAAAACGAAACTTGTCATAACCAAGTTGTTTTCGTATAATCGACGTTATTGTGCTAGATAGAGTCGTTTAATGTTATGAGGCGGAAAGCGATGGTTAATTTTGTAACGCGCCTTGATTGGACTCGAAACCCACTCCTGCAGGCTGTTCACCTGAACGAGGATTGTCGTTCCCGGCAGTTTTATCGTCTGTACCGCAGACTATGCTACTGCCCTGAACTGCCAGATGGTTAATGTGTATAAAGGCTATATATTGTCCAGTTCTTTTATTTATGTGACGTATAATGTCATGAATTAAAATATATTGATTGATCGATTGAATCTAAAAAATTTCACCAATAAAAAATTCGTGGTTATTCTGTACCAGCTATCCTTTCTTACATATTACAATTACTACTTCGGCCCTCGTTTTCCGGCCCCCCTTCCGAGGTCGAGACCCTAGGCAGAAGTTCGCCACTGCTTTTGTGTGAAGACCGGCGTAAATCTCAGATTTAAAACAATCTTTTCCTACATAGCAAAACCTTCGATCAAGAACAGAAATACGACAGACAAGTGAATTTATTCAGTGATGATTCATTATGTGTATGGAAGGAATTTAAAGGCCACCTCGCACTACTTAGTGTTTCTGCTAAGATGTTCTGAGACAGTTTACCACTTTAAAACTTAGCTATGCTTGCTTACAGAAAGTTACCCAAGGCTTAGACTGCTTTTTGCCTCTTTCCATGCCCCTTGCCTCGGATGACAATCTCGGCAAAAATTGCATAACCGGTCTGCGGACCAATAAGATTATCAGAAAAACTGTCGGGAGCCTGATACGTCACGCAAAAGAACAAACTTGGCAAGCATGATACGCAGCGCAATGTTAACAGACGACACTGGAAACACATGAACTGAAGAATATTGGGAACGAGATTGGATGGAAATACTACAGAGTTAGAATGACCTACTATCATAAGTACGACGCTTCCTTTACGAATCCAGGCATTGCCATTAATATTTTGGTGGAAAAAAGGTTGGAGGTATCGCGAAATAAAAAGAGGAGTTAATTTTACGCAGAAACAGCATGGGACATGCTGGCAGGTCTGACCGGGGCTTACACGTGTGTTTACTGCTTATTCCCCAGAGGATACCAAAAACTAGCATTTCCTTTGAAGAAACACTGCCTTCTGGTTTACAGGTACAGAAGATAAAGCTCCTTGGTGTAACAATCACGTCTGATGTTAAATGGGAGGACAACACCAACGTAATGCTAAAGCGTGCAAACGCTGGTCTACAGCTGTTAAAACTTCTGGCTAAGTTCCAAGTACCTGATTCCCATCTTGTCCGAATTTACGTTTCTTTCATTCGATCCACCTTGGAATATGCGGCTGCAGTTTGGCCCTTTGCCTTTACTGCTGAACAGACACAACAAATAGAAAGAATACAGAAACGTGCACTCCTAATAATAAGTCGTGAGCCCAAAGTTCCCTACTCGGCTCTCCTAAAAAAGTTTAATATGGATACCCTTGAGAGTCGGAGACTGCGGCTGAGCTTAGCGGTTGGTCATAAGCTCCTCCACCATCCTGTTTTATCCGATATCTTTCACCCTCCGTATGAAAACACAAGAAACCGACAGGAGAGGGTCGCAAGTTCAAAGGTTCCAAAGTTATCACCCGTACCTGCAACACATACGCGGTACCAGAAAAGCTTCGTTCCGAGTTTTACAAAAATTTATAATGATGGCGGTAGCTGTCTTTAATACTATTCCAACGTCCGTGTTTTGTTTTTGGTTTTTATTTGTATGCTATAATAGGTCTGTGATGACGAATTGATGATTAATTGTATATATTATAAAATGTGCATTATACTTGACGTAATACCCAAATTTGGCATTGCCATGATAGTGGTTTTTTGAAATAAATTCGTTACTTACTTACTTACTGTATAATTATTTTCAAGTCAAAAGGGTTTTTACCGAATTAGTTCATACTTCTGGTGAATGAGGGGTACACACATGTATGAGTACCATGCTCAGCAATCCGGGTTTGGATAGCAGCAATTGTGAGGTTGATAGAGCTGTTGCAGTGGGTTTTCGTTGACAGTTAAAATAATCCACACAGGTCCCAAACTGTATCTGGCAGTATAATATTGCACGAAGGAGTCTTCTTCTGGTGAGCTGTGAAAGCCATTTATCTTGTTCAACGGACACGGCTTCAGGCTCACATTTATTGAAGAAGTCTTTTACCTGATAGCTAGAATTTTCATTCTAGAACCGTCACTGCCAGCTTAGCAACATGCTCAACACCTGAACCGTAGGAGTCAAGACTGTGGTAAAGGTGACAATCGATTTACGAGGTGTTTAAGTTTTAATCCCAGTTCAGACGACTCCTGATAATCAAACTAGGAATAACTCATTAAAATAATTCAGACGAATAACAAATATAACCAAGAATGAGGCAGATACTATACTTTTGGTTATCTGTGAAACAAAATAATAATTTTATTAACCATTTAAGATTTAACTAATTTAAATTTGCTCTTTACTGGAACATGTCTTCATTATACTGCACTCTCCTTTATTTTTCAATTCGCTTCACTTCGTGGGTGCTAAATAAATTGTCAAAACTATAGGCCTATACGAGTCATATTTTACAACCAGATGCACTACTTAAAGAGCACTGTATACCCTACCTCCAACCCTGAAGAGGGATTCCACACAGTTTTCACAGAGTGTATGTCCACACACATTCACTAGAAGTACCAACGATGGCTTCCTGTATTTTGATGTCTTGCATCTAGGACAAACCTGTTCTTCCATGCTACAAGAAAAGATAATGATAAGAAGGCTTGCAAACGCAGGTAACATCACCTGCGGCTGCATCCAGGAGAGGGGGGATGGTTGTGACTGCCGTCGACCACTAAAATTTATTGTAAAAAGTGCCTTCAGATCCTCAGTGCAAAAAATTAACCATAACGTATAAGAAATATTAAACAAGTTAGTGTACTTGCTTTGCAGAGTAAAGTAAATCCTCACAGCCCAGTAAAAAGTTTTTCCATTTCTGGGGGAAATGGATTCTTGAGCCAACAACTGATTTTGGGAGATCTTTGGCAATTTTCGATAGCACAACATAAAGTTAGGTCTGGTTCCTTAGGTGCCAAAGAAGTAATAAAAACACTAAAAATACAATAGAAGGCACAAAATTAACACAAACAATTTTGCAAATCTTAGGATGCAACTTGCTTTAACAAGGTGCCAAAGGAAGAGGGCAAATGAGTGCAAAACATTCAAAATAATAATACTTGTTGGCTTTGATTATTTTGACTATTTGCCCAAGATTTTCATTATCATTCAATTGCGGCGACACCCAAAGTAACTTATCCTTGAGTAGGAACAGATTTCAAATTCTAGGACATAAGATTAGTTACGAGAATGTCCAACCTGGCTCCATCCCGGGCTAGCTTACCACAAATGTCTAAGTTTTGGACAAGCTATCTGAAGCAATCTAGTAGGCTACACTAAAGCCCATTTCTGATACCCATGCTCAGATGCTGGGACATGCTGGCAGGGTTGAGCGGGGGACTTTACATGTGTTTACCGCTTACTCCCTAGAGGGGTACCAGTATATAATAATTTCCAAGTCAAAATGAAATCTGGGTTTGTTTAGTTACCAAACTAATTCATACTGGTACCCCTCTGGGGAATAAGGGGTAGCCTACAAATATGTGTGAGTACCATGCTCACGCCTGCCAGCATGCAGCCAGCACACTCTAGCATTTGATAATGAACATAAAAAAGAATTAGTGTACTAGACTGATGCCAAGTATTAGTTAATGTTATAACTACTGTTTGATTTAGCCCACATCAAGTACAGATTAAGGCATTACAAACTCTGACTGCAATCAAGCCACAATCCAATATGGAAAGATTTTAGTTGTTTAACTTGTCAATTTCATCAAATCTCAAAAGTTTTACTGGATCAGAATAAGCTACCTAGAAAAAATGGAGGAAAAATCAGGAAAAAATTATGCATCTCTGAGTATGGTAATCCCTGGCCAATCCCTTGGCAGTCACCGGGGCAATCAGGGACAATGGGGAATCCAATATGACTGCATGTTTTGCTAGAGTAGACGGGGACCCGTCTTTTCGCCCACCCGTCGATTCGCCCACCCGTCATAATGCCCACAAAATACGTCACATCCCCCACTTTTTCCGACAGTTCGCCTAACCGTCACAAGACCCAAAATATCCGTCGATTCGCCCACCCGCTGATTCGCCCACCCGTCAATTCGCCCACCCGTCGATTCGCCCACCCGTCGATTTGCCCACCCGTCGATTCGCCCACCCGTCGATTCGCCCAACCTCGGTTTCAAGAGGCGTCGATTCACCCACTTCTGAAATCCGTCGATTCGCCCACCCGTCAATTCACCCACCCGTCATAAGACCCAAAAAATCCGTCACAACCCCCACTTTTTACGCCAGCTCGCTTACCCGTCACAAGACCCAAAAAATCCGTCACAACCCCCACTTTTTACGCCACCCACCCGTCATAGTACCCCACAAATCCGTCGCAACACCCACTTTTTACGCCAGCTCGCTTACCCGTCACAAGACCCAAAAAATCCGTCACAACCCCCACTTTTTACGACAGCTCGCTTACCCGTCACAAGACCCAAAAAATCCGTCACAACCCCCACTTTTTAAGACAGCTCGCTTACCCGTCACAAGACCCAAAAAATCCGTCACAACCCCCACTTTTTACGACAGATCTCCCACCCGTCATAAGACCCAAAAAATCCGTCACAACCCCCACTTTATACAACAGCGCGCTTACCCGTCATAAGACCCAACAAATCCGTCACAACCCCCACTTTTTCCGTCGATTCGCCCACTTCTCAAAATCGACCTCTGATCCAGCGCGGCTCTTATCATTGAACGCGGCAAAAGAAAGCGACCGATTCACAGGGGAGTAATTAAGAAGGATACGATACGGTCCGATTTAAATAAGGGTGAAAACTAGTTAATGTAGCTTGAGCCAGATTGATCAGAAGCATTACTTCAGATATCGGTGCTGATAATGAAAGAGGAAATAAAGAGGATGAATGCAAGAGTAAAGTTTCCAAAAAAGAGCTACCTTTTTTAGGTACAAGTGTACCAAAAGAGGTGGGCTACATATTGCGATTATGTGGTACGTCAAAAGAATTATGATGCCACAAGATCAATCAAGTCTCAGTAGAGTGTAAGCGTAAGGTTCCCTATTATATCTTCCCCAAACTTCTCCTGCAATTAAGCTCTGTTTCGTCTCAACTCATACCGCACACAACAATGCAGAACACATGCATAATAATACTTATTAAATATAGTATTCAGTATATTCCCAACATTTGCAAAATCGTCATAGGTAATATCCCAAGTGTTATATAGAGAAGTTTTCTTGGGATCCCAAAACGTAGGTGGAGGGATATGTATGACTTCGTTAAAGTTGCCCGTCTGTCTGTCCGTCTGTCAGCACGATAACTTTCGAAGGGGTAGGATATTTTCTTCAAACTTGGTATGAGGATCGACCGAGTCCAAGTAAAGGTCAAGTTCGTAGATGAGCCCTGTAGCCCCATATTTGGGGGTGGGGGAGGGGTTTCAGTTAAATTACGAAAAAAATGTTTATAAAAGTAAATAAGATAGCCGATCTAGGGGTAAGGAAATCCATATCTAAAACTTAATTTCTCGCCGGACAATTAGGTCGTCCGGAAACCGGCCAAAACTGGAAAATTTGTTAAAAGTAAAACTTTTATTTGAACCATGCATTTTCCGGAAATGTCGTCCCACTGTAACACCTCCCGCAATGAGCTTTTCATCAATTCCACACGCAGTCTGGCGATCTACTTGCGATACTTTTTGCGCTTCTGTGAAACTGGATATTAACAGTCACAATATGAATAAGCCGATGTGAGATTCCAGTTTTTCTCTTGCTTGATTAAAGCTTTGTAATATGGCCAAGTAACAGGCTGAACAATTAACACTCAATTTCGTGGCGTAGAATAACGGTAGGTAATATATTGTTAAAGTTTGATCAGAATCGATTAGAGTGCAGAGATAGGGGCAAGAAAACCTTAAAGTTTAACTGAAAAGCCAACTCATTTGTGTTTCATTTAATTGGATGCACTGAATTATTTGGATTCTGCAAAGGGATTTTTTTGATTTTCCACTATCTGCTCTAGTTATGAGGCTCAGAATATCTCCAGCCGTCCCCACAGCGTAAATTCTACTATGGCGCGGGAAATTTTAATCTCAACACAAATGCGACTTTTCAGTGGGCAGTGGTGAGATTGGTGAAGATTGCTTAGTGCCTGAACAAAAAAAAATTGATAAATCTTTCTCGTAAGGCATACAGCAAAAATACAAGCGCATAGAGGCACCACAAATCACACGGAAATTCCACTATTTGAAAATCGATTATTCGTGAATAGCGGAACAACGAAGTAACTCATTTTCAGCGGGTCCTCAAGCCAATTTAAGTGAATAAGTGACGGGTAACTAGATTGTCCTATCTTAGCCTCTTTCAGTTAAACTTTAAACAAACAAGCAAAAATCGGTCTATCAAATATATTTCTTGGGTGGGTCACAAAATCACCACGATACCCACGATCAAAATGCCCACGGTTAAAAATGCCATAATTCAGGTTGTAGACCCTGAAATCAAAATCGTCAGAAATATCAACGGTGCAAAATGCCCACAGTTTAAAATGCTCTCAGGGAAGACATAATCGTCAAAAGTTTCAATGGAAGATTATCGCCATTCTGATACTCGGTCCGCTCCTTTTGTGTCACATTCATCACTGGCTCCAGTTTACTACGACCTGAACACCTCAAACTGTACAATCATGGGCATTCTGAACCGTGGGCATTTTTAGCCGTGGGCATTTTGAGTCGTGGGCATTGTGATCGCGGGCATTATGAGTGTCAGCCCATTTTTCATGCTGGACCGATTCAGCTAAAGTCAGGCACAGCCCGGAACTACTGCAATAACACATAAATCCGGTAAAAACTTGAGTGAAAAAGTTGACTTATCATTGTCGTCGGGCAGCTTTTCTGTAAAAGCTTGTAAAGATACCGACCAATTAGTACAATCGTCTTCCGATTCGTCTGACAAGGGCCATTGATGAGGAAGCATAACATGGATCATAGTATTCCTTGAGCTTCAGGATTCCAGCTATATTAGTTTCATAAGTATCATCCTCTGGGATCCCGTCGGAACCTTTGGTCATGTCTGCCGACCAAAAGTATTGGGGAGCACCAATAAAATTTTAATCGGATGAAAAATATGTAAAGTTTCTTATAAGGCTTGTCGTAAAACCAAACTAAGGATTGTCGTAAAACTTTGGAGTTGCAAGCTAATATGCAGGGGATGTTCGGGGAAGACATCTGCTGGAAATGCTTATACTCTATTGAGATAATAATCGCAATACGTAGCCTACCGCTGTCGGTACATGTTGTACATCAAAATACGGTAGCTCCTTCACCTGATGTTTTACTCTCGCATTCATCCTCTCCATTCCATCTTTCATTATCAGAACCGAGGTCTTTTATAATGCTTCTGATCATTCCGGGTCAAGCTGTATTGACTTCACCCTTATTTAAATCGGACGGTATCGTATCCTTGTTAATTACTCCCCTGCGACTCGATCGCTTTCTTTGCTGCGTTCAATGATAAGAGTCGCGCTGGATCAGAGGTCGATTTTGAAAAGTGGGCGAATCGACAGAAAAAGTGGGGGTTGTGACGGATTCTTTGGGTCTTATGACGGGTAAGTGTGCCGTATTAAGTGGGGGTTGTGACGGATTTGTTGGGTCTTATGACGGGTGGGCGAGCTGTCGTAAAAAGTGGGGGTTGTGACGGATTTTTTGGGTCTTGTGACGGGTAAGCGAGCTGTCGTAAAAAGTGGGGGTTGTGACGGATTTGTTGGGTCTTGTGACGGGTAAGCGAGCTGGCGTAAAAAGTGGGGGTTGTGACGGATTTTTTGGGTCTTGTGACGGGTAAGCGAGCTGGCGTAAAAAGTGGGGGTTGTGACGGATTTTTTGGGTCTTGTGACGGGTAAGCGAGCTGGCGTAAAAAGTGGGGGTTGTGACGGATTTTTTGGGTCTTGTGACGGGTAAGCGAGCTGGCGTAAAAAGTGGGGGTTGTGACGGATTTTTTGGGTCTTGTGACGGGTAAGCGAGCTGGCGTAAAAAGTGGGGGTTGTGACGGATTTTTTGGGTCTTATGACGGGTGGGCGGCGTAAAAAGTGGGGGTTGTGACGGATTTTTTGGGTCTTGTGACGGGTAAGCGAGCTGGCGTAAAAAGTGGGGGTTGTGTCGGATTTCTTGGGTCTTGTGACGGGTGGGCGAATCGACGGGTCATAGAATTGGGTGAATCGACGGGTGGGCGAATCGACGGGTGGCCGAACCGACGGGTGGGCGAATCGACGGGTGGGCGAATCGACGGGTGGGTGAATCGACGGGTGGGCGTATCGACGGGTGGGCGAATTGACGGTGGGCGAATCGACGGGTGGGTGAATCGACGGATTTTTGGATTGGGCGTATTGACGGGTGGGTGAATCGACGGGTGGGGGTAGTGACAGCGACCCGAGTAGACTATTTGAAGACTGAAGATATGTTTTCTAAAGGTTTGGTTTTTGGGATTCCAAAACGTTAGTGACGGATACCTATGACATCGCAAAAGTTGTCCGTCTGTGAGCACGATAACTCTCGAAGGGAATGAGATATTTTGATGAAACTTGGTGTGAGGATTCTTTGGGTCAAGAGTAAGGTCGAATTCGTAGATGGGCTCTGTAGCCCTACATTTAGGGGTGGAGGAGGGGGTTTAAATTAAGGGGCAAACATAATATTTTTAAATAGCTAATGTGATAGTCGATTATGTGGTAAGAAGACATGCTGAACACGATGGTGAAAACCATTTTCTCGCCGGACAAGTAGTTCGGCCGGAATCCGGCCAAAACCGGAAAGTTTGTTAAAAGTAAAAGTTTTATTTGAAGTTGATTAGATGTTCGATTTAGGGGTAAGATGACATGCTGAACACGATGGTGAAAACCATATTTTCACCGGACAAGTAGTTAGCCCAGAATCCGGCCGATCCTGGAAATTTTTTTTTAAACTAAAACTTTTATTTGAACTTGATTAGATGTTCAATTTAGGGGGAAAGAGCAGATGCTGAACACGATGGTTAAGACAATTTTCTCGCCGGACTAGTAGTTTGCCCGGAATCCGGCCGAAACCGGAAAATTTTTTAAAAGCAAAAGTTTTATTTGAAGTTGATTAGATGTTCGATTTAGGGGTAAGAAGACATGCTGAGCATGATGGTGAAAACCATTTTCTCGCCAAGTAGTTCGCCCGGAATCGGGCGAAACCGGAAAGTTTGTCAAAAGTAAAATTTGTATTTGATAGATCTAAGGGTAAGAAGAGCCGCTGAATCTATACATGACAATCATTTTTTACCCGGACATATAGTTCGTCCGGAGAAACCGGATTTTTTTTATAAGTTAAAGTTATATTTGAAGTTTATTAGATGTTCTTTATAACACTAAATTCGTTTTTGAACGAATTATTTTTTTGGCTGGACAAGTAGTTCACTCGGAATTCGGCCGAAACCGGAAATTTGGCAGAAGTAAAGCAGGAAGTTTCGATGAGTATCGTCAAAATATATATGGCTTATACAGGTATATCTAGACTTGATTTTTTCAGATGATTAGCCTGGCGAAGACTGGATCTGGCGTAGACAAGACCTAGTTGTCTGGGTCAAATATTAAATTTTTGGGATCCCATCGAAACCTTTGGTCTTGTTTATAGAGACATTGCACCCTACCCTACGAAAACCAATATTCCTACACCATCATCAAAGGGAGTATAACAAAAAAAAAAATTTAACACAAGGAGGTATAGGACTTACGAATCTGAGACTGAATTGTTGGCATTTGGTAACCATTCTGAGCCAGTGAATTGCTAGAAACGTTAATCTGGCTATTTCTTGATGATACAATAAAACTTTTGCAAGAAAATTTCTTTTATAATCAGAGTCTGAAGGCTTCAAAGTTTGTAAACAAAGGCTGAGTCTCGCATCCTATTGGTCGGTTATGACCAATATCCAATAGTCGGTTATGATTTTTTTTTACTGAAAGTTTGAACCCTTCAAGCTTCCATTTCAGATGAAACTCTTCTACAAAGCTGTAATCATACAATTAAGATAAGAAAGAGCCAGAAAACTGTTTCCAATCATTTACAGGCTCATAATCGTTATCAAGGTCTCAAATTTTAAGTCGTATACCTCACAATGTTACACTACTCTTTTTAAAACCTTTTCCATTTTCACCCGGTAGGCTGCAATCTCTCTATATACTTAGCCATAGCCTAGCAGTCTAGTACACTAGCCCCTTTTCAGGCATGGTGCTGAAACGTCTAGCACCATGCCTGGGTGCTAGACATTCAAGAACTGTACCTTGGATTTCATGTAGGGTGCATGGATTTCAGTATACAGTGCATGCATGAAAAACACAGTTTCTGTCATCACAACTGAGAACCGGCTCGGACAGGGCTGAAATTACCATGAGTTAGAGAAATCAAAGACAATTCTATCATTTTTTTCATAACAAAAACAAAAGGACGCGACTGATGATGGAGATGAAAAATCTCATTTCCTTTTCTACATAGTCAAGGGTTTTTATGGCACTTGCCTACCGGCCAAGTGCCATATACCGATCACTTTTCCGTCTGTCTGTCGGTCGGTCTGTCGGTCAGTCCGCTGTTTGCGAGTTAGGGTACTTCCAGATGTGCTAGGACGATGAAACTTGGCAGGCATATTAGGGACCCGACCAAACTAACTTGGAAATAGTCACTTGCTCGATCCGACCATCGTGGGGGGAGGGAGGGGAGCCGGAATCCGGAATTTAGTGGCATGCATAACTTTCGAACGGGTGATCGGATCTTAATGAAACTTGATATTTGGAAAGATGTCATGCTTCAGATGTCCCATATCAAGTTCGGACCGAATCCGATGTATGTGGCGGGGAGTCGGAGGGGGGAACCAGAAATCATATTAAACGCTTAGAATGGAGTGATCGGGATGAAAGTTGGTGGGAGGAACAAGCACAACCCCTACGTACCTCATTGCCAGAACCGGACCGGATTCGTGCACTGTGGGGGGAGTTGGAGTGGGGTTCCGGAATTCCGGTGATACGGAGTTAAGTTACTTCCAGGTGGGCTAGGACAATGAAACTCGGCAGGTAATCAGGGACGTGACCAGATTAACCTGGAAATAGTCAGCTTCCCGATCCGACCATCGTGGGGGGAGTGGAGGGAGGGGGGGACCCTGAATCTTGAGGTATGTATAACTTCCGAACGGGTGATCGGATCATAATGAAACTTGATATGTAGAAAGACAACGTGTCTCAGATGTCCCATTTCAAGTCCGGACTGGATCCGATGAAGCTGGGGGGGTCGGAGGGGGGAACCGGAAATCCTGTTAAACGCTTAGAGTGAAGCGATCGGGATGAAACTTGGTGGGAGGAACAAGCACAACCCCTAGGTACATCACTGACAAAACCGGACCGGATTCGTGCACTGTGGGGGGAGTTTGAGTGGGGTTCCGGAATTCCGGTGATGCGGAGTTAAGTTACTTCCAGGTGGACTAGGACAATGAAACTCGGCAGGTAAATCAGAGACGCGACCAGATTAACCTGGAAATAGTCAGCTTCCCGATCCGACCATCGTGGGGGGAGTGGAGGGAGGGGGAATCCTGAATCTTGAGGTATGTATAACTTCGGAACGGGTGATCGGATCATAACGAAACTTGATATGTAGAAAGACAACGTTTCTTGGATGTCCCATTTCAAGTCCGGACCGGATCCGATGAAGCTGGGGGGGGGGGGTCGGAGGGGGGTCCGGAAACCTTTTGACGTGCTTGGAGTGGAGCGATCGGAATGAAACTTGGTGGGAAGAACAAGCGCAAGCCCTATGTAGATCAGTGACAGAACCGGACCGGATTCGGGCATTGTGGGGGAGTTAGAGGGGGGGGGGTCCGGAATTCCGGTTATCGCAAGTTAAGGTACTTCGTAGATCAGTGAAAGAACCGGACCGGATTCGGGCATTGTGGGGGAGTTATAGGAGGGGGGGTCCGGAATTCCGGTGATCGCAAGTTAAGGTACTTCCAGACATGCTAGGACGATGAAACTTGGCTTGAAAATTAAAGACTTGACATCATTGGCTTAGAAATAGTTAGTTCCCAGATCCGACCATCCCTTAAAGTACTAATGCTAACCGCAAAGTGCAAAAAAATACTTTTAAGGAAAATATACATTTTCGTGATCCCTATGAGCCCATGATCATTTATGCCTCAAGGGTTTTGCTTACAATAAAACTCCTTAAAGTACAAACAATACTTTTGAGCAAAATACATTTTCGTGCTCCTGATGATCATCTTTTTTGCTTCAAGAGTTTTGATTACAGATGATTTTCTATAACTTAGAAATAGTCACTTGCCCGATCCGACCATCGTGGGGGGAGGGAGGGGAGCACTACTATCCATTCACATCGTACTACGATAACTTGAATACAAGCTAAAAAGCTTGCAAGTGCCATATGAGCTTTCAGCTCTTGTTCATGTAGAGTGTCCTGTGCCTCACCTTTTTCTACCTAGCAGCCAACCAGAATATTGGCTCCTGGGGCCTGCCTGGGGCAGATTGCATGGAAAATAGATAGGGTGCTGTCACATTTTTCATCTCCATCATCAGTCTGTCATCAGTCATGTCCTTTTGTTTTTGTTACGAAAAATATGATAGGATTGTCTTTGAATTCTCTAATTCATGGTGGTAATTTCAGCCCTGTCCGAGCTGGTGCACAAATTGCACAATTGTGATGACAGAAACTGTGTAGTGTTTTTCATGCATGCACTGTTGCCACTGTGTACTGAAATCCATGCACCATACATGAAATCTAAGGTACAGTGCTTGAACGTCCAGCACCCAGGCATGGTGCTAGACGTTTGAGCACCATGCCTGAAAAGGGGGTAGTGTACTAGACTGTAGCCTAGTGCCCTGGTCTAGTTAGGGTAGCCAACAAAACACCTAGTGGCAAAAATTGGCGATTTTTTTGTAATGAATGCATGAATTGCTGTGAATTTTCCTTATCAGTTTTACCTATCTTAAACATCTCCAAAAAATATTTTAAAAATACCATTGCATTCAGGACAAAATTGTCTATTTTATAAGGCTAACAGTAAGATGTCCTAGCTATTTAATATTATTTCTTAATATTCAATGTAAATTTAGATGTAAAAAAAAGTAGCTGAACCTGCCTACAAAAATTTGTTGATACTAAGGAGGAAAAGTCAGCAGCCTATAGCAGCAATAGGTATATTGGACTATAACCTTGATGATCATATTCATATTTTCTCATCTAACTCACTTGCTGGGGCTCCCATGCACTCAAAACCAACTCAAAATCACCCAGTTTCATAGAATTTCATTGAAGCACATAGTTCCAAGCTCGTCACTAGATGGACAAAACCCTAAAGTCAATGCATGAACATACGCATTTCCTTATGTAAAATACTGTTTTCTAAAGTCTTTAGAAAACAGTATTTAGTAAAGAAGATTTAAGATGCTTAGAGGCAAGATAGAGAGGTGATTTTGGCCTCAAATCAAAGCTAAAAGATAGGAGAATCACATTCTGATCTTCAAAAGCTCAGGTTTGATTATTTTTTTTTTTAGTGGCTAGCCTAGTCTAGTGCTAGGTTCAGCTAGGGTAGCCACAAAAACACCTAGTGGCAAAAGTTGGCGATTTTTTTGTAATGAATCCATAAATTGCTGTGAATCTTCCTTATCAGTTTTACCTATCTAAAACATCTCCAAAAAATATTTTAAAAATACCATTGCATTCAGGACAAAATTGTCTATTTTATAAGGCTAACAGTAAGATGTCCTAGCTATTTAATGTTATTTCTAAATTTTCAATGTAAATTTAGATGTAAAAAAAAGTAGCTGAACTTGCCTAAAAAATTTTTTTGATACCAAGGAGGAAAAGTCACCAGCCTATAGCAGCAATAGGTCTATTCGACTGTAACCTTGATGATCATATTCATATTTACTCATCTAACTCAATTGCTAGGGCTCCCCATGCACTCAAAACCAGCTCAAAATCACCCAGTTTCATAGAATTTCACTGAAGCACATAGTTCTAAGCTGGTCACTAGATGGACAAAACCCTAAAGTCAATGGATGAACATAGGCATTTCCTTATGTAAAATACTGTTTTCTAAAGAAGATTTAAGATGCTTAGAGACAAGATAGAGAGGTGATTTTGGCCTCAAATCAGAGCTAAAAGATAGGAGAATCACTTTCTGATCTTCAAAAGCTCAGGTTTTATTAAAAAAAATTTAGTGGCTACCCTAGTTCAGCCAAGTTCAGCTTTCTTCTTTCTCTAGACCTAGTTTAGGGTAGCCACTAAAAAAACAAATAATCAAACCTGAGCTTTTGAAGATCAGAAAGTGATTCTCCTATCTTTTAGCTTTGGTTTGAGGCCAAAATCACCTCTCTGTCTTGTCTCTAAGCATCTTAAATCTTCTTTAGAAAATAGTATTTTACATAAGGAAATGCCTATGTTCATCCATTGACTTTAGGGTTTTGTCCATATAGTGACCAGCTTGAAACTATGTGCTTCAATGAAATTCTATGAAACTGGGTGATTTTGAGCTGGTTTTGAGTGCATGGGGAGCCCCAGCAAGTGAGTTAGATGAGAAAATATGAATATGATCATCAAGATTACAATCCAATAGACCTATTTCTGCTATAGGCTGCTGACTTTTCCTCCTTAGTATCAACAAATTTTTGTTGGCAAGTTCAGCTACTTTTTTTTACATCTAAATTTACATTGAATATTAAGAAAAAATATTAAATAGCTAGGACATCTTACTGTTAGCCTTATAAAATAGACAATTTTGTCCTGAATGCAATGGTATTTTTAAAATATTTTTTGGAGATGTTTTAGATAGGTAAAACTGATAAGGAAAATTCACAGCAATTCATGCATTCATTACAAAAAAATTGCCAACTTTTGCCACTAGGTGTTTTTGTGGCTACCCTACCTAGTTGTCCTAGTGCCATAATTATAAACTAAAAATACTTCGAAAAAAGAAAACTGTCAAAGATGCTGCTTTAAATAAGCTTACATCAATTTTGCACTTTCTTGGCCTTTCTACTGACTAAGAAAAGAAAGACGACAATTTGTTCGATTACTTCCTCCTTCACGTGTTTCAAACTTTTTAAACTTCTTGCCGTCGTCTAGCAGCATAGAGCGAACAAAAACCTGGCAGTTTTCGCTGATTTGATGAAACACATGAAAAAAGGATTAAAATAGTTCAAAATTTGAACCTGTTATAATATGAACAGTTTATAATGTTCAATCAAAATTTCAAGAAAAGAACCGTCTAAAGTTTGAAATGTTTCTTTGAAGGTGAGGTTGTGTTTAGTTACTTACTTAAAGTTGTTTTGTCCTTTTTTCGCCTGGTTGGCAAGTTGAAGTTTAGTGTTTAAAGTTTAACTGAAAACCCAACTTATTTTGTATCGTTTAATTGATACCCTGAATTATTTTGATTCTTCTAATGGATTTTTTGATTTTGCACCATCTGCTCTAGTAGTTACGAGAATATCTACGGCCGTCCACACAACGCAAATTCTACTATGACGCGGGAAATTTGAATCTTGACACAAACGCAGCTTTTAGCCTAGGCGGGCAGTGGTCAGCTTGGTGAAGACTGCTAGTGTCTGCACGAAAATTTTTCATAATCTTTCTCGTAAAAGACATTCAACACAGATACGTAAGTGCAGAGAGGTACCACAAATCGCACCGAAACTCCACTATTTGAAAATCGGTTATTCGTGAATAGCGGAGCAATGAAGTAACGCATGTTCATCAGGTCTTCAAGCCTATTTAAGTGAATAAGTGATGGGTAACTAGATTGTCCTATCTCAGCGCTTTTCGATTAAGCTTTAAGCCAGAGCAGCAATGTCAATGAAGTGTTCTAGCCTATAGGCTACTAACTGTATTTCAGACTGAAAATAATTCAAGTGACAGCAAAAAAAAAGTTTTCTGTAATAGTGGATAATTAGTGTAATAGTGAAAACCTGCAATGAGGACTGAGGATTTCCCGGCTGAATTTTCTTCACTTTTCTCATAAGGTTTAAAAAATTCTCAACTTTCCCAATGATGATGCCAAAAATCCTGGCCTGGCAGGAATTCCAGCCAGTTCAGGACAGGAGCATTTGACCCTGATCGTGTTCATGCTGTGAAATTGGATGTTTTTGTGATGAGCTAAAAAATGAATGAGGAAGTCTTCAGGCTTCAGTTTTGTAGGCATGCCTTCTACTTGCCTGTCTCCTTGACAAAAGGCTTTGCCAATTTCCAGGTCATCAGCACCAGATCAACACTGCTATTGGCTATATATTTGCTGTGTCATAAGGCTATGAGAGGTGATGAAAGGAGGCAAGTAGCACAAAGCGCCATTTTGTTTTGGGGTACTTCACAGCAACTTTTCTGAAGAAAATACATGAAAAAGGTATTGGTTATTGGGGAGAGGTTAACTTAGTTGACCTGTTCCCAGAAGCTAAACGAAATAACACATCAAAACGAAAACATGAACAAGATACCATGTGAATGAAGAAAGCTCCCAGGAAACAGTAGTAAGTTAAATTCTTATCAATTTAGCCTCCTCTATCTGGGAGTACCTAAAAATTGATACTGTTCTCATACCCTTTAGATTGGTGGAATAAACATTGAGCTCAATAGATCAATGAGGTTCATTGCCCAGGGTAAAGAGTATTAGCAAATAGCACCACCCTAATGCATCAAATAAATCTGACACTGGCCACTTCCCCTGGCAATTTGTCTCTGTTGAAACTATTTAGGAAATCTGAAAGCTATTTGGACCTTCTGTCGGGCCACCAAATTTTGTCACTAGGATGTTACATGATGAGCAAGATTGGCGATTCGTTTTAAGTTTAAGAGGTTTGTTTGATTTGTATTATTGTTACCAATTGGCTTTTGGTAGCGTTGGCATGAAGGTTAAGTTCCAGTCGTACGTGGCTCGGTTCTATGTGGATCACCCTAGTTAAGGCAATAAAAAAAAGTGATTGACGGTTTCATCAGCATATCCCAGTGGTAGGCTACTGGTTATTCTGACAGGCTTCATTCACTCAAAATGTGATTCCTTTACTTCGGTTCGACATTTTTCTCTGGATACTGCATGTTTGGGTGCTTGCACACTTGTTTGATTACGATTGACGCGATCGTTCCAGCCTGGTAAAACTGAAATCTACTGGCATTGACAGCTCCGTCATAATTTCTCCAAAATTACTTGTTCTCCTACTTTAGCGCGCCGGTTTATTTTCATCTTCGAATTCAGATGTTCTTAAAGACGTACTAAAAATATGCTGTTTCTACCTTAAATCAACTCTGCTGTCTAATAATTTTCACATTTCCTTCAACCAAAGTATCACTAAGTGTGACAAAACTGCACATGCTTACCTTTACGACTTACCTCCGACTGATGATTCGAGCCTCCAATCCCCTTAGTTGACCGCTGTTGCTACTTTCTCCCAATTTCTCAACGCGGGGGATCCTAAATTCCTTCCATTAGTATAATGAGTCATAAGTTTATAATTAGTAATTACATGACGGACTACATAAACATTATTTTCATTGATCGAAAATTAGTTGCTTTTTAGGATGGGAATGTTTTATACCTGGTTTGTCTGAAGCAAGCAAAAAAAGCTTTCTGAAGGAACTGTCCAAGCTCCTGCGACTAACGGGAAGATGACGAGAAGAATGTAATATAAAGTTTTTATGAATTGTATGTAGGGTGTTGGCTTGCTATCAGTTTTTTTGGGGGGAGGGGGGAGGAGTTTCAGACAGTAGGCCATTTTTGGCCTGAGTTTCGGCTAGAGTTTTGAACCTACCCAACAGGGTAGTAGAATGATTCGAGCACCCATGCGGGCCGTCCGAAATCGGCTTTCTCGTTATGCCCGTTCTCTTCGTAAGAAGAATTCCCTGAACTGTGTAACGGTGTCATAGTCTACTTGTTTTATTTTTATAATAGTTCTACTTTTCTTCCTAACTCTGTTTCTTTGTATGTTATCTCTGTTCCTGTTTTGCTTTTCTTTTCTGCTTTTTTGACATATGTAGCGGGTCAGTGAAACACACTAAAAATACACTCAAAAGCGGAAGGTTATATTAGCATTGAAGTCCAGGTTACGAACTTTCATAGTTTGAGCGTAGTTTTGTGTTTTACGTTCTTAAAGCACAACTCTTACTACAAATAATCTTTTCCCTATGAAATGGATCAGAAAAAAACATTTTCGAAAATACCATTCCTTTCCATCTGAAATTAGCGATTTTCTTGTTAGCGCCTGCCGACTATGTCCAGCCTTCCTGCTCTCCGACGCGGTGGCTGGGCGCAAAACGTTTGAAAACTGATCGTGCCGTGGTTAATAAGTGTGAAAACTAAGCAAATAAAAGAAGTAATAAACAAAAGCTTCTCAGATCCTTATGTGTGAAAGATTTGTCAGCAGACGTTGATGGTCCCGGCAAACGTTTCGTTGTGTGACGGGCAAAACTCGGCAAGGCCAAAAAAGCGCTAAAATTTCGTAGGCACAAAACGAAACAATGGAGAAAGGTGGGGATTTTAGAAGCTTATAATTCTGTTTGGGAGCTAGATATATTATAAAAAGCAGAATAAGCAAGAGGAGTCCTTTAAAAAAAAATTAACAAAAAAAAAGTAACAATATAAATCAATCACTGGGAGCCGGCCAAGTGGCCGGCACGGCAGGGATATGAGCTCGTTAGCTCGGCCCCATGGAGTTCCCCTCCCCGTGGAGTTCCACTGCCTGGAGAGGGAGGGTTTGTTTGGTCTGGCCAGATAGGGGATCATGGTTTTGGTAGTTTAGGTTTGTGGGATTTGGGATTGAGTTGGGGGGTTGTTTTCCGCCTTAACGAGCATCTTAAAGCTTAAAGCAGAAATATAAAAATGCTATTACTGCAAGAGATACAGTGCTTACCATCCCTACAGCCTTTCTGATTCTTCCAACAAACGAAAAAGACAAGAAGGCAACAAGAAAATCCAAAGAGACACGCCAGGTTTCAGTTTGGCCTTATTACAATTCAGCGCTCCAAGTGGAGTAAAGTCGGGTCTTCACCTTCTGGAATCTGGGTTCCCAGATTTTTCGAGATTTTTTCTGAATTTCTTCTGCGATACTCATAAATTAAAAAATAAATTAAAGCCCCTTTTTTCCGGATTATTTTGATGTACTTTCGGACCGGTTCATATTCCAGATGCAATTTACAGAAGAAGTCAAAGAATAATCTGGAAGCCCAGATTCCCGAAGTTCCGGGAGGTGAAGACCAGACTTAACAGTCTCCTATTTCCTCAGGCTCAACACTTGTGTAGACATAGTAAAAAGTCGGTTCCATAGGGTAATGGGTGACTTTCACTCTTTGCTGCTGAGAGTTGAGACATATGTAAAATCTCTATTACCCGGGACGCAATGACAGGTTTTCCACTGCTATCCTGTGGATCTATTTTTTAATGTCTGATCCAAGTGCTGACGGTGAGGCTAACAGAAACTAGTCCTCTTGGAACCGGGGAGAGGGAAAAGAAAATTCCGTAAAAAACAAGCTAACTAATCCAATTTTCTTTTAAACAAGAAAATAAAGAGTAAAAGCTGTAACTATGGTCGTGAAAAAAATTACCAGTTATATAACATTATTCTATCTTCTCTATTTACGGGCGTAATCCTCGTAGGGATGGACTTTCGGCTTCTCTGCGGTTTATTTCTTGAACCCCAACAGCAACACTGCAGAAAAAGGCAAACATACTTGAGTTTCGGCGTCGCGATTGCTTTGGAAAGGTAAACAGAAAGTTTATGTAGCATCTTTAACTAATAGGGCTGAGATATGACAGTTTGGTTACCCATCATATTTTATCTAAATAGGACAGAAAACCCGACAAAAACGCGTTACTTCTTTCGTTCTTTGATTCTTCTTCTTCCGCAGTTGTTGTACCTCTGTACGGACGTACCTCTATCTTGAAATGTTTAGCAACTACAGCTGTCTACAGCGGCAAACAATATAATTGCCGAAAATAACCAGCAATGGCGGATTTTCATTATTCAAGCCAGGAAGATGAAAGTGACTTGAATATGGCAAGTGACCAGGAAGCATTGGCGTTCGCCCATACATGTTGATTCTGATGTGATTCTGCAGTCTGGAATAGAACATTTCAGAATCTTCCCTTTGTTGGTCTTCGGGATGCACGCTTTTGCAGATACCGTATTCAAGTTCTCCCAAATTTTTAGTTGTCGTGCAAGCAGCGGAGATTCCCAACGTCACTACTAGACTACGCGACGAAAAAATATAAATCACTTAAAGGGGTCAAAATAGTTCAGTATTCAAATCGAAGGTATAAAAATATGTTGGCTTTTCAGTTAAACTTTAAGCTTTCTTTCAAATGTTCTTGGCCAATCGTGTATCCCCAAAAGTGTTGCCTAGATACCATTTTGTCATTTAGAAAATGAGGCAAGGATCTCGGTATTTGCTCTAGTATGACGATCAGAATAACCGTCCTCACAAAGCACATTTCTACTATGACGCGGAAAATTTGAATCTCAACACAAAGGCGGCTTTTCAGTGGCCAGTGATCAGCTTGCGGAAGGTAACTCACTGCGCGAACACTTATTTTTCGTAAATCGTTTTCATCAAGCATACAACACAGGTACAAGCGCAAAAAGCACGACAATCTGACAGGGAAATTCAACTACATGAAAACGGATTATTCTTGAATAGCAGAGCAACGAGGTAAAGCATTTTCATCGGGTCTTTGATCCTCCGTAAGTGAATAAGTGATGGATATCTAAATTGTCCTGTTTCAGCACTCTTCAGTTAAACTTCCGTAGCCTATACAGTCCGTATACAAATGTTGAATTCTTAATCCCAGTGCAATCTTCAGCTTTTGCTTCGCTCAAATCCATCATCTGTTGTGGATCGGCGTCAGGGCGGGACAAGATTCCAGGTATCGAAGGTTCCTTTCCAGGAATAAAAAAGAGAAAGAAGAAATCCAGGTTTTAGCAAGCGTTAACTATTTACAACTTCGTATCGGAAAATTTGCCATTGCTAATCATTCACAAATGATTTTTGCTGCTCATTGTGCGAACACAATGAGCAGCACACGTGACCCCCAGGCAGGAATAGATGCCAGGTTTTTGTCACTACCATCACTTTCATATGGAAAGTTACGATGAAAGTGAAGAAAATCCGGCCGGGATTCCTGATCGTGTGTTCGCACTATCACGGAGGAAATTTAGAAATCCTGACGTCACTTAATCGTTCGAAATGAGTGGCAAGAGATGAACAAGGGGGCTAGAGGCTCTGCAGTTAAAATTGCATGCCGATTCTTATGATAGCAATTCATTCTACTTTTCAGTAGTAGGTTATATCCATCCATTTTCATTCCTGGGATTCTACACTTCATAAGTGAATCCTGTCTCCTCTATTGGCTTTACACTGATTATCACACTTGCCGCGTTTGTTCTCCTTAAGTGACGTATCAGGCACCAGATTATTGTTTCCGAGAAGCTTATTGGTCATAAGACCGGTTGAAATTTGGCCACATTTCTTATCCAAGGCAAGGGAAGTGGAAAGAGGCTAAAAACAGCTGAAACCTTGTGTAATTTGCTGTAAGCATAGCTAAGTTTTAAATAGTAAACTGTCGCACAACATCTTAGCAGAAACACTATGAATGAATGAATATATTCCAAAAAAGGTAGCCTAGTGCGAGGTGTCCTTTAACAACTGAAGGAAGCGAATGTGCTCGCGGTTTTGTCATGTCATTATGATACTTGGGTGGAAAGAAAAGTTACAGGTGTCAGGAAAAAGAGAGTTAAACTGGTTATAAGCAGAAACATCGTATTCTGCAGGAGACTCTATTTTTAAAGTATTCTATCCGAACCTTAGAACTGAGCGTGCCATATGGGCGGACTCGTTGCTATAGGGGTTAGTTTTCTCTTATCTGTGAAATAATGCGGGCTGGAGTGGGATTTTAAAAAAAATAGAAAGTGTACAGTTGTATTCACAGTTATCATTCCTGTCGACTGGTAATGATTTCTCCCTCATTTTCACCTTTATCAGTAACTAGTTTGTCAAATTGAATGTTCCCGTCAACTACCAGTTATGAAACGATAATGGGCAGTTGGTGTCTCCGTTAATCGATGGATCAAGGAAGAGACTGCAGAGTAAGGGGCTAGAAGGATAGGACAGGCGAGGGAAAGAATCTCTCTTCTCCGGTATTACCTTCAAATGCGTATATTCTTGATAAGATCAGACGGAGACCTTACCTGAGACCTTACAGTATCCTACCCCTCGAGAGGCATCCACGAATCTTCCACTCCTACTCAGTTTGAGATAGATGTTTCGAGGTTCCTCTGGTTGGTGCGAGGAATCGCGTTTCTTGGTCTTCCTCATCGAAGCTTTCCTTGCGGCTGCCAATACGCCGTTCATAAAATTCCTTCCGGAGTAGTTCTTTTTTTGCCGCTAGATGCGCTAGCATAAAATAAACAATGACACGTTACTTCGGGGTGTACGTTTATCCAGGTTTGTTTGGCTATTTTCAGTTCCTCTTAGGCCCAGCCATGTTTGAAACTGTTTAAAATGCTTCTGCCTCTATTTGTGCTCTACCCAACTCTGTTCTGTCAAACTTCATCAAGTTGTCAATTCTGGCTTCCGACTTCAGTGCTGAGCGCTAGTTGACTTTTCAACGGGGCTAATGCGCGACTCGGCATGAAGCGAAAGCCTGATCGCTTATTCACCCTTCAGATAACTTATCCCTCGATCTCACGTGTGATTGTTATTGTTTCTCTAGCATATCTGGCGTCAATTCGTCACTGGATTTTATGAGGGACGTATACGCCCTTTCTAAAATCTAATGACGAATTGCCGCCAGATGCACTAGAGAAATAATAACAGTTCCACGCTAGATCTTGGTATAAGCAGGGACCCATAAATTTCCTTTACAGGGGGCTTGTCATTTCCTATGCTTCTATGTTGCTATGTTGACCGATCCAAATCTTGTTTCCAAAAATCCCCACTTGGGTCGAATTGGCATTCTTGTTTGCCTCATTGGACGTGCGCGCCAAAGAGACTCCTCCCTCACGGCGCCAGCAGCTAATCCCAAATTTTGTCTATCTGGCCTTGGACGTGATTGGACCGTGGGTATTTCTCGAACTATCTTCCGATCGGTCAACATATCAGGTCAACATAATCTCTTATTGACAAGCCCCCTGAATGGCGAGGCATTACAGGACATTTATGGGTCCCTGGTATAAGTTATCTGAAGGGGGAATAAGCGATTAGGCTTCGATTCATACCGAGTCGCGCATAGCCCCGTGGAAAAGTTAGTCAGCAGTCAGCACTAAATTCGGGAGCCAGAATTGACAAACTTGATGAACTTTGACATAACAGAGTCGGGTAAGGCATTTTAAAGTTAAATTGAAAAGTCAACTTATTTCTGTAGCCTATCAAACAAACTGCTAAGGGATTGTTTAATTTTTCACTATTTGCTCTAGTATGACGTTCAGAATACCTACGGCCGTCCTCACAACGCAAATTCTACTATAACATGGAAAGTTTGAACCTCAATACAAACGCGGCTTTTCAGTGGCCAGTGATCAGCTCGCGGACGGTAGCTCACTGTGTGACCACTTATTTTCTGTAAATTATTTTTCGTCAAGCATATACAACAGGTACAAGCGCATGGAGGTACCGCAAATCGGATAGGGAAATTCTATAGGTTTTTCGTAAATAGCGAAGCAACTATGTAACGTGTTTTCATCGGGTCTTCAAGGCTCTTTAAGTGAATAAATCATGGGTAACTAGATTGTTCCATCTCAACCCTTTTCGGTTAAACTTTAAACAGTTTTAAACGTGGGGAGGCAAACAAAAAGCTATTGAAAATAGCCAATCAACCTGGTTAAATGTGCGCCAAGAAGTAATATGTCGTTCATTATACATCTGGTATCAAACAAAAAACTAACCCGGAAGAAATTTTTAGGAAAGGTGTATTTAAGATGGTGTGGCCTGGATTCGTCCATGCGGATGACGTTTCCGAGCCATCGCCACCTTCTGGTCCTCCTGATAACTTCGGTTCATCAGTGGTTGCCAAGTGAGACAGGCAACCTTCGAGGTATGGCCGAGGATTCGGCACCCGTTGCTATCAGGTTATATTCGCCATATTCCAGTACAGCGCTTTCAAGCGCTATTTGTTAATCCTTCCGTATCTTATTATCAGCACTGTCCGCAGAGATAGTAAAATTGATCTACAAGTTGATGTGCAGAAATTCTGCATATTAGAAATGAGTACAACGTGAAAGCTGTTATTTTCTGCATTACCTCATGGATCCATATTTTACTAGCTGTTAGTCACAAGTGCTGATAATGAGTCAATGGAGACCTTCCGAAATTAGTTCGCTTTGGGCGCTGAAAAGGAATAAGGCGAATTGAGGATAATATCTTTGGATAGGAAGCCCCATAAACGAAAATCTCGTGATTTAACCAGTACCGTTTGGTTTGACGTCTTCTTTGTTGGTTTTGTGATAAGCTGTGGGGCTTCAGTTGGGGACCCTGATGATTAGTACTTTTCTCGCTCAGGACCTGCTGTGTTTACTTTCGTCATCTTTCTCTGGGAAACAGCTGCATGACGTCATATGCTCAGATGAATACCAAAGCATCGGCTTTCGTTAATCTTAGGAAACTTGGTTCCCGGCGGCAGTATTTTGCGCGTCGCCATGGTAACCCGCGGGGACCGATGAACTTGCGCAGCCTGCAACTCTGACGACTTGGATACATGTCTTAGGAAGATTCAGTGGTTGTTAAATGAAAAGTACTTTACACTTTTGTTCAGATCCCGTGACGCACACCTGTTAAGGAGATGTGATGAGAGGTGGTGATTTGAGAAGAGGTGGTGTTTTTTGGTGTTGTGATTTCCGGAGTGATCATGACGAAGACGGATTTAGTGCCGGATTTGTCGCATTTAACTGAGGATGAAAGGCGGATTATCGAGTCAGTGATGATGAGACAAAAAGAGGAGGAGCAGAAGGAGACTGAGATTGTCAAGTGAGTCGTCTTTCCAGTCCCTGTTCGATTTGAGATCTGTGATCTTGACCTCTCTCCTGTTGGGTATAGATGCTACCGTCACCTATGGTAAACATGCATATTAGACATCTAGCGCGAAAAATGGGAGAGAAACCATACGCGGTCGATAGGAATGGTTATTCGGAATACAACTATCCTTTTCTTTCTGGAAAGTCCTAACAACGGTCAAGGGCATTCACGAATAACATAAACTTGGATAAACCGGTTAGCGTTTCCCCGCTCATCCATTATTCAGTAGGGTTGATAGCAGTATGATTTTATTTTCCAGCTTGAGGCTGAATAGGACCCTTGCCAAGAAGGGCGAAAATATAGCTCTAATAAAATTCAGCTGACGTAGCCTATCCGTTTTTCACTGTCAAATAGGGTTGGTCTCGGGGTTGGTAGCATTGGCATACTTTTTCTTATTGCAAATGTAGCCAATTTGCAACAGAGATTGTACGAAAACCTCGTTATGGAAAGAAATAAGCACTGTTAAGCTGCTGTTAAGTGTTCTGTCATTTCTCATTTTAGCCTATATCATTTTATCCACCAGCTTTTCTATTATTTGTATGAATCAGCTAAACACGTTTCTTTCTCTTCCTTCTGAGAGCTTCACTTGACAGCGTCTAGCCGTACAGTTCCAAATCGCGCCGCTAGATAATACCACGATCGCACCGGATCCCGATTTGAACTAGCGCCTTGGATAACGTTCTAGATGCGTAAAAGCTTTGGAATCAACATTTTACTTTATGTGCACAAATCCAAAACACCTTTGTGCAGTGATCAACTGGGGCAGTTTACCTTAAGAAAAATCCAAAAACTAGGTTACAGGTCTATCTATATCCATCCATGTTTTACTCCGCCAAAAGCATATGATAAAACAACACAATAAGAGGAAAATTGAATAAAAGACGACCAGGGCTAGACGACCAGGGCTAGCTATGAAAAACAACCCTGCCGAAGTTCCCCCGAGCACGGTATGGGAACTTGTTGCCACACTGAGCCAGTGTTGCCAGATCGTTGTCAAAAAAATAAGCCGTGGCCTCTGAAAAATACGCCAGAAAGATTTACACCTTCCCAAAACTCAATGACAAATTTTTGAGGGTTCTGAGTTGACAATACAGAACCCTAAAAATTTTTCGGCCTTCGGTTACGACGATTAAAACGACGTAACAACAGTCGATTTTTCTGAAAAACAGCATGTTTTCGGTAAAGATAGTCCATTTTTTACCATCACGCCAAAAAATATACCAGTTAAAAAGAAAAACAGCCACATTTTACGCCACACGCCAGTTGCAAAAATATTCACGCCAGTCTCCGACAAAATCTGCCAGTTTAGCGTAAAATCCGCCAATCTGGTAACACTGCACTGAGCAGAGGGACACCTAAAGGGAGTCCTATGACACTACCAGGGTTGCCACGTAAAAAAAAGTTAGAGAGTGACTTTTGGCCCAAAACAGGGAGTGAATCGGAAGTGAAATTTTACACTGACAATTCACACTATCGTGCAACATGTTGTTGAAACCCTGGGCACAACTGCTTGCAGGGCAGGGTAAGAGGTATGGAACACGGTGCCGGTAAACATTCGCTGGTGCTACA
This sequence comes from Branchinecta lindahli, assembly GCA_023053555.1. NCBI lineage: Eukaryota > Metazoa > Arthropoda > Branchiopoda > Anostraca > Branchinectidae > Branchinecta > Branchinecta lindahli. Next base: position 854,206 of record JAKZAO010000006.1, on the reverse strand, counting down.
AAAACGGACGTATCCCGTGTAGGACTCCCAAGGGACAGTTGTACTCTCGCTTCTTTTTCACACTCAATCGCACATGGAGGGTCTTTCACACTGACCCTGCGGAGAGGAGGCAAGGGTCAATCGGTCGCAGACTAGTGTATTCCTGCCAGGATTTTCGATTCCATGCAGAAAAGCTTAGGTTTTTTCAACTCAGTGATGAAAGTGCAGACGTTCCGGCCGCGATCGTGTATCTGCACCGTGATATCAAAAGGACGAATTTTTCTTTTCCTGTTTGCTGTTTGAATGGAAAGCGCCTGGGAATTGGCTCAATAAGCTCCCCTGTTGGCTATAGATTGATAGATTTTTATTGGAGCCGTTGGGCCATGAACACACACAATACAACATTCAACACACAATATTACATTCAAATAAAGCTCGGTAGGGGATGATAAACAAAAGCTTTTTAGACATTTTTTTTGTCTTTTTCTCGTTGTTAATCGGTTGCTTTTGCTTCTTTACGCTATGTTAAGGTGGTCTAGGTTTTCATAATGAGGCCACAGGTGGGAGAATTCTGTCGTGACCGAATTGCTCATATAATGTGTTTTTTATTCGCAAATTTGCACCGTCGGTAATAGGGTGATGGCAATCTTTCTGAAACGCATGCAAGACACTGTTGCGTTTTATGCTACTCTCTTGTCTACATTGTTTAGTTAGAAGAGTTGAATCAGAATGAAATAATAACCTACTTTTGACGGGTTTTACAGTAGAAAATCAACATCAAATAGTTCAGATTCACCGGATGCTGAAACAAGACGCGCATCAACCACGGGATTGGAAGTGGGAGGGGTTTCTTTTTGTTCTGAGAACGAGAAAAAATAAATTATGGGAACGATTAAGGTAATCAGTTGTGTCTTGTCCGTACATCAGCTTGTTTTTTTAATGCTCTTACAACCTTCTGGTCAAAACTGAGTCAGAGGTTCTCAGCCAAATCAGATCCCCCAGTTTTGATCAGACCGCAACGGTAGATGCCCCCCCCCTCTGAATGGGCTGTTGAACTGGGGTTAAGGATAAAAGTTGGAATAAGTTTATGACAACGCAACTGCTTCTGAATCAACTCCTTGAAGCTGGAGTAACCGATCGTCTCATTCCCAGTGCAAACCAAAGGGGGCTGAGCCAAGCAGTGTAAGAGACAGGCTTCACCTTCCAGACTCCCAGAGCCTCGTTTCTGTTGCAATCCACGGTTGGTCACCAAGAACCAGGGTGTACGAGTTACTTGCTTACTTCAGGATACTTTGGGTTACTCAGGGTTACTTTGGGTTACATTGGGTTACTTTGGGTTACATTGGGTCACGAGTCTTGCGCACACATGGCGTACATCACGCTTGCAATTGTCTCAAAAGTATCCCAAAGTAACCCAAGTATCTCAAAGTAACCCAAAGTAACCCAGTGTAACCCGAAGTACCCTAAAGTAACCCAATGTAACCCAAAGTAACCCAATGTAACCCAAAGCAACCCCTCGTGCGCAAGACTTGCGTTGTGACGTTTCAAACTTTTCGTCAGACGAGACGAGGCGCCGATTGCAATAGTTGCGTTTTTGATCCGAATTCTCCCTTCTGAATTCTCGATTCTGAATTCTCGATTTTCGTACCAAATTACCGTTTTTGCTCCTCTCGCTTCTCCATTCTCGCTTTTGACGAAAACACTAATTTGGCAGCTCGTCTGCAACCCGGTGTACCTGTTTGTGCATATTAAACACCGCACTCTGTTGACCAATCAGGGAGGAGAACGGAGAGAGGAGAATCGAGAATTCACTATCGGAGCAACTTCTCGATTCTGCAGAATTGTGAGGCTTTCCCCGTTCTCGATTCGGACAAAAACGCAAGAAAAGGAGAATTCGCTTCATCTGAATAGTCCAAAAACACGAAATAAGAGAATTCGTAGGAGAATCGCGAGAATTCGGATCAAAAACGCAACTAATATCTTGAAACTGATGCGAAATTCCTTCACGAAACAAAAGGGCTTGTTTCCGCGCCAACCAATGTACTTTCGGTTCAGCGTAACCAGTGTTTTCGCGACTTTCGGTTCTGATGAACCGGTGTTTTTGCGTCGACCAGAATGTGGTTCGGCAATCGGTTCCGATTTTCGGTCAGGAAATTTTGGAACGGCTTTCATTACCGTTCACGATTCTTGGTTCTGATTCAACTTCACCATCATCAACTAGAAAGTAAAAAAATGGCGGAACAGCGTATAGAAAAATCTACTAAAATTAAAATAAGAACTTACTATAAAAATATAACTTGAATTCTTTATTGATTTTTTATTTAATTTAATTTTTAATTTTATATATTCATATAATATGTACAAAAACGGAATCATCAGCTGTGATGCTTATGAAGCGATATTTCGGCCCTTCTTGGCAAGGGTCCTCTTCAGGCTGTTGTTCTTCTGGGCAAACGCTGGGGAAGAAAACAAACCTGCAATAAATGACTGAAAATTCTACCAACTATAAATATCTTATTCGGGAAAATTAATCTTTTATTTTAATTAATTAATTTTATTAAATTTAATTTTCAATTTTGATTTTTCTATTTTAATTCTAATTTCTTAGTTTTATTTGACAGTGCAAAACGGATACGTCAGCTGAATTTTATGAGAGTTATATTTCGGCCCTTCTTGCCAAGGGTCCTCTTCAGGCTCAAAGCCGCTCAAGTTGGAAAAATGAACTTGTGGTTTTCCACACTAACTTCTGGTTTTCCACAAGTTCGTTTTTATGGCACTTGCAGCTTCGCTCAAGTGCCATATACCGATCACTTTTCCGTCGGTCGGTCTGTCGGTCTGTCGGTCGGTCGGTCGGTCGGTCCGGTGATCGCGAGTTAGGGTACTTGCAGATGTGCTAGGACGATGAAACTTGGCAGGCATATCAGGGACCCGACCAAACTAACTTGCAAATAGTCACTTCCCCGATCCGACCACCGTGGAGGGAGTAGAGGGCGGGGGAATCCTGAGAATTTAGTAGTTTTTGTAAAACCCCTACCCCTTTCTACACACTAGTAGGTCTGCGCGCGGCGTGACGTCACTCGTTGCATCGGATCACTCTGTTAACATTGGAAAGAGCTAGTGCATTCGAGGGTCAAAGGGGTTTGTATGTGTGGTGCAGTGCGGGGGAATATGGAAAATTGAGTGTTTTGTAACTTTCGAACGGGTGATCGGATTGGGACGAAACTTAATACCTGAATGAATGACATATCTCTGATGTTCCATTTGAAGTCCGAACCGGATTCGACAGCTATGGGGGAGTTGGGGTGGGGGAAGACCGGAAATCTCGAGAAACGGTTATAATGGAGGGATCGGAGTAAAACTTGCTGGGAAGAACAAGAATCTGCTCCAGATAAATCGTTTACACGTTTGGACCTGACCCGGACACTTGGGGGGGGGGAGGTGGAGGGGAGTTTCCCGGAATTCTGGTGATGACGGTTTTTGGGATTTTCACGACGAAACTTGGGAGGCGTATCAGGGACCCGATCAAACTTACTTGTAAATAAAATTCACTCGATCCGATAGTCGTGGGGGATCGGAGGGAGGGGGAATCCGGAATATTTAGCCATGCGTAACTTTGGAACGGGTGATCGGATTTGAGTGAAATTTATAACTGAACAGAGGGCGTGCATGTGGGGATCTTTTTCATGTCCGGACCGGATCCGACAACAATTGGGGGGGGGGGGAATACGTGACCGGATTGGACTGGAGAGATCGGGATGGGACTTTGTGGGAATAAAAAACAAGTCCAAAACTGAACCGGATTGGCTCCGGCGACTGTGGGGGGAGTTCGAGGGGCGGGTCCGGAATTCCGGTGATCGCGAGTTAAGGTACTTCCAGATGTGCTAGGACGATGAAATTTGGCTGGAATATTAGAAATTCGACAAGATTGGCTTAGAAATCGCCACTTTTCAAATCCGACCATTCCTTAAAGTATAAATCATGACCGCAAATTAAGAAAAATATTTTAAGCAAAATATGCATTTCCATCATCCCCATGAGCTCATGATCATTTTTGCCTCAAGGGTTTTGCTTACAAATGAAGTTCTAGCTCCCTTAAAGTGTGCATCTTAACCGCAAGGTCGAAAAGTACTTTTATCAAACGAGACATCGCAACCCATGATCAGTTGTCCCACAAGGGTTATGCAAAAAAAAATAATTTCTTGCACCCTTAAAGTTCGCATTTTACCCGCATTAGTGAAAAAAAAAATACTTTTGATCATACGTATATATCAATGATCCCTAAGAGCCTGCTATCGTTTTTACCTCGAGGGTCTTCCTTACAGATGAATTTCTAGTGCCTTTAAAGTGCGCATCATTACAGCCAAGTTCAACGATAAAATACTTTTTCTCTAGCTCCCTTAAAGTGCGCATCTGAACCGCACAGTCGAAAGTTACTTTTGATCAAATAATACATCTCAACCCTTGCAAGTGCCATATGAGCTTACAGCTCTTGTTCCAATTTGATTGGCTTTGAGCCTGAAGAGGACCCTTGCCAGGAAGGTTTGTCTCTCAATCACAACTTCTCTCAATCACAATTGTCAATGACTCGCCCTTTGTCTCCTACCCCATTTATTTGATATATATGTTACTGGCTATTTAGGCAGGACAGGTGATAGTGGATCCGATCGGGGTAAAATGACCCCTTGGAGTGAAAAATACATAGGAACAAACCTAAGAAACTATTTGGCTTGGAGTGAAATATTTTTTTCGTCCTGTTGATTAGTCCTCGTGACGACTGCGTATCCAGTTGATCAGGTTTAAATTATAAGAAAGTAAAAGAAATTTTAAGAAAGTCCTTGATCATGTTTGCATTATAAGAAAGTGAAAGATAAGGCCTCTCGGCCGGAGGCAGGTCAAGGCCAGGCCGTAATCATAGATATATAGATGCGGGCGGATACGTAACAGGACAAGGAAAGTGCGATGTGCTCTGCCAGGATAATTCCATGACTGACTTGATGGCCGTTAAAGGTTCATTGATAGTTTTTACAGAAGACCAGGGTCGTGTACCTGCCAGTTGAGCGCCAAGTTGAGATTTGTTCAGATTTATGATGACATTGCAGAACAAGAGCTGGAAGCTCATATGGCACTTGCAAGGCTGGGTCAGAGGATGAAAGTAGGAATTCGTCAATTCGTGGGTTTGTTTTGATCATTTGTAAGCAAAACCCTTGAGTTAAGAACGATCACGGGTCCTTGGAAATCACGAGACTGTATCGTTTGGCAATGCATTTGGCTGTGCGCACTTTAAGGGCGCCAGAAAATCATCTGTAATCAAAACTCTTGAAGCAAAAAAGATGATCACCAGGAGCACGAAAATGTATATTTTACTCAAAAATATTGTTTTTACTTTAAGGAATTCAGTTGTAAGCAAAACCCTTGAGGCAAAAATGATCATGGGCTCATACGGATAACGAAAATGTATATTTTGCTTAAAAATATTTTTTGTACTTTGCGGTTAGCATTAGTACTTTAAGGGATGGTCGGATCTGGGAACTAACTATTTCTAAGCCAATCATGTAAAGTCTCTAATTTTCAAGACAAGTTTCATCGTCCTAGCATGTCTGGAAGTACCTTAACTTGCGATCAACGGAATTCCGGACCCCCCTAACTCCACCACAATGCCCGAATCCGGTCCGGTTCTGTCACTGATCTACATAGGGCTTGTGCTTGTTCTTCCACCAAGTTTCATTCTGATCGCTCCACTCCAAGCATGTCACAAGGTTTCCGGACCCCCCTCCGACCCCCCCAGCTTCATCGGATCCGGTCCGGACTTGAAATGGGATATCCGAGACACGTTGGCTTTCTACATATCAAGTTTCATTATGATCCGATCACCCGTTCGGAAGTTATACATATCTCAAGATTCCGGATTGCCCCTCCCTCCACTCCCCCCACGATGGTCGGATCCGGAAGCTGACTATTTCCAGGTTAATCTGGTCGCGTCCCTGATTTGCCTGCCAAGTTTCATTGTCCTAGCCCACATGGAAGTATCTTAACTCCGCATGACCGGAATTCCGGAACCTCCCTCCAACTCCCCCCACAGTGCACGAATCCGGTCCGGTTCTGTCAATGATGTACCTAGGGGTTGTGTTTGTTCCTCCCACCAAGTTTCATCCCGATCGCTCCACTCTAAGCGTTTAACATGATTTCCGGTTCCCCCCTCCGACCCCCCCCCCAAATTCATCGGATTCGGTCCGGACTTGATATGGGACATCTGAAGCATGACGTCTTTCCAAATATCAAGTTTCATGAAGATCTGATCACCCGCTCGAAAGTTATGCATGCCACTAAATTCCGGATTCCGGCTCCCCTCCCTCCCCCCACGATGTTCGGATCGGGAAAGTGACTATTTCCAACTTAATCAATTGGGGTCCCTGATATGCCTGCCAAGTTTCATCGTCCTAGCCTATGTGGAAGTGCCCGAACTAGCAAAACCCGGACAGACAGACAGAAATTGCGATCGCTATATGGCACTTGGCCGAAGGGCAAGTGCCATAAAAACTGGCCGGGAAACCTGGGTGATCTGTCCGCACCATGGAGTCGCGTTTGCATGCTGTAGCCGAAATTAAAGTTTAGCCGAACAGGGCTGAGCTCCGACAGTCTTACTACACATCACTTAAAATAGACCCGAAAACCGGATAAAAATGCGTTACTTCGTTAGTCCGAAATCCACAGGTAATGGATTTCATCAAATCAACTTATTCTTTCGGGTATGTAGTACCTCTACGTGTTTGTCCCTCTATGCTTGACATATTAGCCATAGACAATTTATTACCTACAAATGTAAGCCATTGCCGAAAACTAAAAAATGTCCGATTCCTTGCAAGACAATCTCTTAAAGGACACCTGAACAGTGAAACCATACTTGAACACACAATGGAGAAAGCATTTACAGACATGGCCACTGAGAGCATTCTTCTCCTGAGCGTGACGTTTTCAAAATAGGGATTTTCGTTTCTGGAGGTTTCCACATGCAGACTCCAAGACAAAAAGCGCAATTCGTTCAAATCTTGTTCAGCGCTGGCCGGATCGTGTTGGAATTTCTTATAGATATAGCCTACGTTTGGGCTTAACTGGTTAAAAATATTCCAGAAGAAGGGTTGATTGGAGACATTTGTTCTTTGCTAATATTGTTCGGTACTGAAATAAGGACAGATGCAAAATGGAGCAAAAATCATAGCTTGGAAACATTATTTCGTATTTGGATTGGGCTTTCTGCAGGCAATGTTAACGGAAGTCATACAGATAGGGATGATACTTGGTACTCTTCATTCAGGTGTCCTTTAACATCATCTTCTTACTTTATACAGGCGTAACATTTCCGAGCTTCGCGCACAAATCACACTGGAAATGCAGGCCTTTGTTGAAATTCAAACTCTCTGCATCTGAGTGAATTTTGGGTTGTCGTGCAAGCAGCCCATACACTCTGAACTGCAGTGCCATCTTTTACTTTTGGTGGACCCTAGGCCATCCATGGGTTTTTGGCCCCTTTTCGTGAGTCAAAAACGGAAAAACACCAGCACATTAGCACACCTGTTTCTTGGTTGGCCACACTACCGTCACACCTGAGCATAATTTTGGTTACGTAAATGACGACGGTGTAATCTAGTAATCTTTCCTTAATTACCTTAATTCGCACTTCAGAGCGATTAAGGTCCAATGGATCTGTATTGCTCCGTGAGTGATGATGGGTGACATCTGTTACTGATCTGGGTCGTCCCAGCAGTATTTCCAGTTCTTGCATGACCACTCGTTATCCAGTGAAACGTTTCCAAACGAAAATCGCCTCTACAGTTGTCTAACTTCACAGCATCCCCCGTTTGACCAGGTTTATCAGAGTGTTTATTGTCCAGCCATGGTATTTGTGCTATCTTACGTTTGGAACAGTGGTCGTGGCCCTGTTGATGATGATAATTTATTGCGTAGAGCCACTAGGATTTTGGATGACCAAAAGATAAGTCAGTCTGAAACTTTGGAGTTTTACCGTGAGGTTAAGGAGGTGTTTGGGCCTGAGTTTTATTTTAAAATGAATCTACCTCAAAATTTGTTAAAGTTATGGATCCAGGCTAGAGCTAATTCCCTCCCCCTGTTAGGTAGATTTAGAGTTTTCGATAGGGTTAGGCCACGTACAGATGTCAGGTACATTTGCCAACTCTGCAAAGCTGGGGAAGAGGAAAACATGGACCACTTTCTCAATCGATGTCAGGAGCTTTCGGAGTTAAGGGGATCTTTTTTTAAGGGGATCGTTTTGCTTCTTCCGGATATCCTCAATAGCACTTCGGAAAGGGTTATAACCAAGGTATGTGAATTTATAGACGGAGCGCTGAAGCTAAGAGCGATCAAACTTCGTAGTGAGGCTTCATAGCCGTATTAAAAATATTGTTGTTGTCTTTTTGTAAGGTGTCTTTTTGTCTTGTTTTGTATATGGCCCCTGGGCTTTGAAATACACGTATATATATATATATATGGTGGTGAAGAGAAGAAGCCAGATCGGGCAGATCCCGATTCAATCATTTAACGACGAGTTCATCATCTCGGCGAGATGAGATCGTCCCCGGTCGCATTTCCATTCTTAAGCTTTTCGACGCTGATTTGACTTGGTCTTCGGACGATTTGGAGGGCTAAATTGGGGTTTCAGGTATTTCGTGGGGTGAACGACAGCCTCTGGGTCTGACATTAATTTGTCGTAGTCGTCCTAAACGGCGCTGCTGGTGGTTTTCTTTTTGCCTAATATTTCGTGTCTAAGTTCGTAAACCGCTCTGGACTCTTCCCTCTAAGCTGCCTCCTCCACCTCCACCTTCTTTATCCTTTGTCAGGTATAGCGAATTCGTTGCTATCTGAGAGGTCTCGATTCCTTTCGACAGGAGATCTTGCTTGAGGTCGCGCCGTTCATCGAATAGTTCCCACATTCAGGTGATATCCACTGGTCTTTAGCGGGGGGAGGGGAGGGGTCGTCCAAGTATTTCCGAGGCGGTTCACAGGAAAGTGTAGTAGACAGAAGTCCACAGTGAATCGCCAGTCTCTCCTAGGGTAAGACCAAGAGCCTCGCACCGGTTTTTGAGGCCTAGGTGAGACTCGGCTCTTGTCGGGTTGACTTTCGGTATCAAGGAGCTTCGACTTAAGCTCCAAGGCTACTTTGGCTTCCACAAATGTGTACCCACTGTTTGCATCGACTCCTCTTAACGTACTGGCATCACAAAGGCTTGATCTGAACTGCCAACGTATGAGGATATGGTCTATTTGGTATTTCACCGGCTCGAGTGGGTACGATACTTACATACGTAGGCCCGATCACCCCCAATTGATCTCGCCTCCTCAGCATCTGCATTGGTTTCATCCAGCTTTTCTCCCATTTTCTCGTCTAGAGTTATTGAAAGTTATCGTCGACACCAGCAAGCTGCGTAAATACAGTTGCCATGGTAACCTTTGAAAGGTGACAGGCTGTATCCCATCAACTGGCCTATTCACTGGAAATAAGGAATAATGATATTGTCTGTGGTAAACATAATTTGGGATCATTATAATTAGTTTGTAGGATGAGGTAGGCTTGGCACTTGCCTTGGCTTGTTGCCGCTGTGATCCTTTGGACATATTTTTGCAGCTGTTGGTTAAGAGATATAGAGCGTACAATTAAATAAGCGCAATTTTCTTTATTGATTAGATTGTAGGCTAACACAGCAGAGAATCAAAGTGGGGTAGGAATAACGAAATATATTGGTCGGTTGAATAGGTCTCGTAAAGGTCAGATCAGGTCAGGAGAATAAGTCTCGTACTGTTAAAGCAGAACTGAAACCTCATTCTACTCCATGATATTCCCTCTCAGTAACAAGTGCCATCGCCAGTCAGCCTATTATCGATTTCTTATCACAGTTGTTTTCATGCTTTTTCTCTCTAGGCAAAGTTAGACTTCCCGTGGAGAGTTCTTTTCACAATTAAGCCCCGCCCCTCGCCTCAGTTGGGATTTGTTCAGTCGGAATTATGGACTGTAGAAACCAGTTCGAGAAGTTTTGTTGGGCCGTTTGCGTAATTTCCGTTTTCAAGCGCCGTCGAAGTTTACTGTTTGCCTAATTAATGTTTTTTTCGACTACGGCGATCCTTGCCCAGTTGCCGTTTCATCGACCTTGCAGGCAAACTTCGAACATAATAGTTCCAAGTTCCATTTTCAGAGTTTGAAGGGAAAGAAGAAAAAAAAAAAAAGGCGGATGATAAAGATACAGTTTTTGTAATTTATTCATGAGACAATAGAGATTAGTGCTAAAAAAAAAAGATCAGATTCAGTGCCAAAGCGCTAGAATTTATTTTTGCTGAAAGTTAATATTTGACAGCTACCTATGACATCGCAAAAGTTGTCCGTCTGTATGTCCGTCTGTAAGCACGATAAATCTCGAAGGGAATTTTTGTCTGTAGCCCTACATTTAGGGGACAAACAAAATATTTCCAAACAGCTAATGAGATAGTCGATTAAGGGGTAAGAAGACATGCTGAACGCGAATATGAAAACTATTTCCTCGCCGGCCAAGTAGTTCGCCTGGAATCCGCTGGAAAGTTTGTCGAAAGTAAAAGTTTTATTTGAAGTTGATTAGATGTTCTATTTAATGGTAAGAAGAGATGCTGAACACTTATGACTGTGAACACCATTTTCTACCCGGACTAGTAGTTCGCCTGGAATCCGGCCCAAACCGGAAAATTTGTTAAAAGCAAACGTTGTATTTGTAGTTGATGAGATGCCCGATTTAGGGGTAAGAAGAGATGCTGAATCCGTATATGACAATCATTTTGTAGCCGGACATATAATTCTTCCGGAATCCGGCTGAAACCGGAAAATTTTGTTATTAGTCACATTTTTATTTGAAGTTGATTAGATGTTGGATGTTAAAAGGAAATACGCTGAATTCGTTTTTGAGCTTTCGGACAAGTACTTCCGGAATTTCGCCGAAAGAAACGGGTAATCGGATCTTAATGCAACTGGATATTTAGACAGACCTCGTGTCTGTCTATGTCGTATCATGACGGCAAACAAATAAGCCTGCAGATTTTTGGCGGTTTTTCGGCTTTTCCTGGCAAATGCTTGTTATACATAACATTTCATGCATAGCATTTGTCGCGACAACAGATAACATTCCAAGTGCTGTCGGTTGCGTGTTGTCTGTTAAAACCGCGCATCCTTGGGTTGTCTGTTATGGAACTTCTTAGAGTGTAGCCTAGTAGTGAGCAGGACTCGACCAATCGATTTCCTCTGAAAAATGAACTTTCTTATTCGTGTTGAAAGAGGGGAACGGAGATTAGAGGGCGTGACTTCTTGGCAGCCCGGCTTGCCTTTTCCTTAACCTTAACCTTCCTAAATTGGATTTTCGGGCCAAGGGGTGGAACTGTTAATTTAGTATATTACCGCCGTTATCAAGTCTCACTGTTCTGATAGTGCCACCGGCGAGGGGTTAACAACTGCCGGGCACACCGTGTACCGGGGAGTCGGGCACACTCAGTTGTCGGGCACACTGTACCTCAGTTTTGGGAGTTGGTAACCCCTCGGCCGTCGGCTCATTAAGTTTCTTTGATGTCGATTAAATCAAATTCCGTTTTACACACTGTGCTTAGCCTACTCAGCGTGAAGAAATTGGATAAAGGAAGAAAGGGAAAGCAAATAAATAATACTGGAAACGAAAAAAAAAACTATACAACATAACGAAAGTCAGAAATGCAAACGTATCTGGATCTTAGCGTAGGATACTTCTTACTTCCGAAGGAAATTGATTTTCGACACTCTAGCCGCCCGGTATTGTGGATAGCAATAATTTTGTGCTACATTTGCTACCCGTTTATACATCCATTGTTACCAATATTTCTGAACGTTGTATTTTTCCAACTTTCTGGGACTTGCAAGCGCACAGTTTCTTCCAAGACTTAGCCTAGGTAAAAGTACACGTAGCACTCGAGCCGCCTAATATTGTGGATAGCAATAAACCTGTTACATTTGCTACCCGTTTATACATCCATTGCTGTTACCGATATTTCTGAACGTTGTATTTTTCCAACTTTTTGGGATTTGCAAGCGCACAGTTTCTTCCTAGACATGGCCTAGGTAAAAGTACACGGTAGCATGTGATGAATTGATCTCATTCGCAACGCTACTCAGCTCTGTGGTAACTGATATGCGGCTGTGCTCTTTCATTCCCAGGCGCCTCCGCATATTTCGGGGTGGTCAACTGGAGTATCTCTCGAGTTGGCTCAGGCAAAGGCGCCTGGCTTTCGTGAACAGCAAGTTACAACATTCAGGACATGCTGGACCTCATATTACTTTCCTGATAGCTCTGTTGAACTTTGGGATCTCTATTCAAAACTGGAAGAATATAGTTGTTGTAATAAATCAAGTTCAACTGTTTCCGACACCGAAGCTAGTTGGTGATGGAGAGACGATGAACGATCCAAGTCTCACATTTAAGGCACCAGTGATATTTACTAGGCCCCTTCTCGTACCTGACACACTTCATCTGCTTTGCCCTTGTTTTGTGCTTCATACTGTTTCGCATCATAAATTTTCTGTTCATGGCACTTGCAGTTTCGATTCAGTACCATAGATTAATTGCTTTTCCGTCAGTTTGCCGATCGGCCCGTCCTCTCGTTGATGCGCCAGACTTCTGACGCTTGGAAGTTTTCTAGTCAGGAGTCACGATAGGCCAGTCACGGCCATTGAAGTATCTTCTGAATTTCCGACAGAAATACTCGAGTAGTCGTGATTGTCCGTCTGTTGTCGTCGGGAATCTTCATCGGGTAGAATTTCCGGTCTTGAACACAAAAGAATGTAGAAAGTCTTCTGAGGATGATTGAAATTCTTCCGAGGCTGTGACCGGATTCGGTTGGAGAATAAATTATTGACTGATTGATCGTACCCCTGAAAACACCTCTTTGCAATTCCTAAACCACCCACCACGGAAGTTCGAGGGGAGTGGGGTAGATGGATTCTACCTCGCTACCAAGAATAAATAATCCATTATTTATTCTTGATTCTACCCTCCAACGGTCCTACCTGAATTGCCCTTCTGAAGAGCAAAGGACGAAGCTTATTCCATGCCCGTGATGTGACGAAGAGCATATTCGGCAAGGCATTGTATTTTGATTTCAGCCAAGGCCATTTAAATACACTGAAAGACTACAAAACACAAAAACATAACAAATCACTCAAAGTGGTAGAGAACACTAACGAACAACTAACGTTCATTGCACCAACCCTGCCAGAGCGGCAGATTCGGTTGAAAAAGAGGTGAACATAGAAACTGAATAAGGCTGTTATTAGATTTCACGGCCGGCATTTCAGTGAAAAAAAATAGCTTTACACTTAATATCGGTTAACGACTTGACGTGGTTGCAAACATACCAGACGCTCTACATCATCTCGGGAGTATATGCAGATTTGCATAGACTCTTGTCTCATTGATAGTACCCACAGTAGAATTTGTCCGCTAAAATTTGAATTAAAATTTTAGTTGTTCGATGAAAAAATAATGTTCCTAATATTTTTTCTGTTTTTATGGCACTTGCAGCTCCGCTCAAGTGCCATATACCGATCGCTTTTCGGTCGGTCGGTCGGTCGGTCTGTCGGTCGGTCGGTCGGTCGGGCGGTCCACTGTTTTCGAGTTAGGGTACTTCCAGATGTCCTAGGACGATGAAACTTGGCAGGCATATCAGGGACCCGATATAACTAACCTGGAAATAATCAGTTTCACGATCCGACCATCTGGGGGGGAGTGGTGGGCCGGGGAATTCTGAGAATTTAGTAGTTTTTGTAAAACCCCTACCCCTTTCTTCTCACTAGTAGGTCTGCGCGCGGCGTGACGTCACTCTTTGCATCGGATCACTCTGTTAACAGCGAAAAGAGCTAGTGCATTCGAGTGTCAAAGGGGTTTGTATATGTGATTCAGTGCGGGGGAATATGGAAAATTGAGTGTTGTGTAACTTTCGAACGGGTGATCGGATTGGGACGAAACTTAATACCTGAATGAATGACATATCTCTGATCTTCCATTTGAAGTCCGAACCGGATTCGACAGCTATGGGGAGTTGGGGGGGGGAAGACCGGAAATCTCGAGATACGGTTATAGTGGAGGGATTGGAGTAAAACTTGCTGGGAAGAACAAGAATCTGCTCCATATAAATCGTTTACACGTTTGGACTGTACCCGGACACTTGGGGGGGGGGGGAGGGTGGAAGGGAGTTTCCCGGAATTCTGGTGATGACAGTTTTTGGGATTTTCACGACGAAACTTGGGAGGCGTGTCAGGGACCCGATCAAACTAACTTGTAAATAAAAATTCACTCGATCCGATAGTCATGGGGGGATCGGAGGGAGGGGGAATCCGGAATATTTAGCCATGCGTAACTTTGGAACGGGTGATCGGATTCGAGTGAAATTTAATAACTGAACAGAGGGCCTGTGGTGATTTTTTTCATGTCCGGACCGGATCCGACAACAATTGGGGGGGGGGGGGAATACGTAACCGGATTGGACTGGAGAGATCGGGGTGGAACTTTGTGGGAATAACAAACAAGTCCAAAACCGAACCGGATTGGCTCCGGCGACTGTGGGGGGAGTTTGAGGGGCGGGTCCGGAATTCCGGTGATCGCGAGTTAAGAGATGTGCTAGGACGATGAAATTTGGCTGGAATATCAGAAATTCGACAAGATTGGCTTAGAAATCGCCACTTTTCAAATCCGACCATTCCCTAAAGTACCAATCATGACCGCAAATTAAGAAAAATGCTTTTTAGGGTTTTGCTTACAAATGAAGTTCTAGCTCCCTTAAAGTGTGCATCTTAACCGCAAGGTCGAAAAGTACTTTTTATCAAACGATACATCTCAACCTATGATCATTTGTGCCACAAGGGTTTTGCAAAAAAAAAAAATTCTAGCACCCTTAAAGTGCGCATTTTACCCGCATTAGCGGAAAAAAAATACTTTTGATCATACGTATATATCAATGATACCTAAGAGCCTGATATCGTTTTTGCCTCAAGGGTCTTCCTTACAGATGAATTTCTAGTGCCTTTAAAGTGCGCATCATTACAGCCAAGTTCTACGATAAAATACTTTTTCTCTAGCTTCCTTAAAGTGCGCATCTGAACCGCGCAGTCGAAAATTACTTTTAATCAAATAATACATCTCAACCCATGCAAGTGCCATATGAGCTTACAGCTCTTGTTTTTTTTCAGGAGGAAGCAGGATGAAGTGAAAGTACTAGAAGACACGATTCGCCAGAGAAACGAGCAGCGTCGGCGGATGGGTTCCGAACTCGACGCAACTTGCCAAATTTGCCTCAAAACCAAGTTTGCAGATGGCGTTGGCCATGTCTGCAACTACTGTGCCGTCCGATGCTGTGCCAGGTGTGGCGGGAAGGTGTCACTTCGCTCTTCCAAGGTTAGTTGGTCAACCTTAAGGACGACTCGCACTATTTACTGATTACGTTCCAGTATTCTAAAATGGTAGTACTTTAAAAGTAGACTCTGCTTTAAGCAAATTACCGACGGCTTTGGCTGTTTTAAGCCTTTCTCCAGGCCCCTTGACTTCTAGCAAAATACCGAAAAATGTGGATAACCGTTTTTGTCTGCGGGGGGGATTCTCTGTAACAGTCGTTGGGAGCACGCACCGAAAATCGATGATTCGCATAGAACACGTCAGGTGCGAAAATGAGTGACGTCGTTAGCTGGGATATAACGTACCGTTTGAAATTCGGGTCTCCGGGTTTAAGTATGGAGTGACGAAGGAAATGATTGCATTGGCAATAATATACCATATTATGCTATTTAACCGTCAGCCCCGGTCTTTTCGAGCACCGTGGAAAACTAGGAAGAAAAAAAAACATATTTGACCGTGCAAAATGGATACGTCATTTGAATTTTATTAGAGCTAGATTTCATACGTTTTGCACTGTGCACACACTTTGGGCTGAAGAAATATATATAAAAATAAAATTAAAAAAAATCAAATCATAAAACAATCCGGAATGAGGGACGAGAAGTAACAGTCAGTAAGTAATCCGCACGCAAATAGAGACCACCAGCATTTGGCCGAAAAAATCAACTACCGTATACCAGGGACCCATAAATTTCCTTTACAGGGGGCTTGTCAATAAGAGATTTCTGATGCGCTCTTCGTCGGTCGGAAGATAGGTCGAGAAATACCCACGGTCAAATCACGTCAAAGGCCAGATAGACAAAATTGGGATTGGCTGCTGGCGCCTTGAGGGAGGAGTCTCTTTGGCGCGCACGTCCAAACGTCCAATGAGGAAAACAAGAATGCCGATTCGACTCAAGTGGGGATTTTTGGAAACTAGATTTGGATCGGTCAACATAGCAATATAGAAGCATAGGAAATGACAAGCCCCCTGTAAAGGAAATTTATGGGTCCCTGCGTATACTAAAATGTGGAAAATAATTTTAATAATAATTAAAAGAAGTTTTGATTTGTTTATTTTCTTATCCGCTAAGAAGAACACAACAGCGAATCAAAAAAAAAAGGAAAAAAACATAGCCTACTACAAATACACAAATTGAAACTCTAAAATTGTGCAGGGATTCTGAGGATTCTGTTGTGGTCTGTGGATATTTCTTTTTGTTTTACTTAGGGCCGAAAATTTAAAGACATGTCCCAAAGCTTGTATCACCTGTATGATTTGTGTAGGGTTGTGACCTCGGCGATTTATAAGTTAAATTACTTAGATACATTTCGGACATCCAAAGCAGAAATGCCCTGGGGGATGTGTATACAGAACAAAACTACGATTCGTGAGAGCAGTTAAGCAGATAAAGATTCTTCAGTTGAATTTCAGATTCTCAAAGGGAGACACTGCTCTCCATGGTGGATGTGGATAGACTGTTAGATAGGAACAAGAACAAATAATTTGATGGGACCTCCGTCTTCCGATCTCTGTGATACGACCATGCAGAGTCGAATATATTCTGGTACCCTACCCGATGCAAACGAGCGGAGGAGGAGCCACACAGAACATCATAATTGTTATCTCTACAAATAGCTGTATCACGGTAGCCTACAGCTCTGCAGAAGAATCCGAACGCCTGACGTCACGTTTGTCGCGCTGTAGAGCGGGCTGTCCACGCCTGCAAGGCATCCTACGGTTTTTCACCTCGTATGAGCAACGGCGTAGAGGGAAGTAGACGGGTATCAACTCAAACCTCACAGCATGTACCTCTAGCTCCGATCAGTTTTATCGGGGTATCCGTAGTCGCTGCGTGGGACCAAAGACGGAGGTTCTATCAGATGATTTGTTCTTGATAGGACGGAAGCAGGGGTGGGATCGCGGCGCCCCGCTGTAGGGTGCGAAGGGTCAAAGATGGAATTAAAGGATCGAAATTTGCGACATTTCAATGGTTTCCCGTACTGTCTTTGAGGCTTTATTTTGATGCAGTGTTGTTTATAGGGAAGAAAGAAGTATTGCAACTACGGATCTCTGCCACCCTGTAGCCACAAACTTAAAAGGGAAAAGAAAAACAAATAATAGTCCATACAAAAATAACTAAATACTACCCAATTTTGTTTTCAAGTAAAATAGATTTTCTTTACTATTTTTGACTATTTGTCTTTTGACTATTCGGTCTTGTGTGTAAAGAGCTGGAGTTCCTGATTATTGGGATCCCAGAACTTTAGTGACGGCAAAAGTTGTCTGTCTGTCCGTCCGTCCGTCCGTCTGTCTGTGAGCACGATAACTCTCGAAGGCAATGAGATATTTTGATGAAACTTGGTGTGAGGATTCTTTGGGTCAAGAGTAAGGTCGAGTTCGTAGATGGGCCTTGTAGCCCTATTTAAGGGTGGGGGAGGGGGTTGAAATTAAGGGGCAAGCAAAATATTTTGAAACAGCTAATGTGATAGTCGATTATGGGGTAAGAAGGCATGCTGAACACGATGGTGAAAACCATTTTCTCGCCGGACAAGTAGTTCGCCCGGAATCAGGCCAAAACCGGAAAGTTCGTGAAAAGTAAAAGTTTTATTTGAAGTTGATTAGATGTTCGATTTAGGGGTAAGAAGACATGCTGAACACGATGGTGAAAACCATTTTCTCACCGGACAAGTTGTTAGCCCGGAATCCGGCCAAAACCGGAAAGTTTGTTAAAAGTAAAAGTTTTATTTGAAGTTAATTATATGTTCGATTTAGGGGTAAGAAGACATGCTGAACACGATGGTGAAAACCATTTTCTTCGCCGGACAAGTAGTTAGCCCGGAATCCGGCCAAAACCGGAAAGTTTGTTAAAAGTAAAACTTTTATTTGAAGTTGATTAGATATTCGATTCAGGGGTAAGAAGACATGCTGAACACGGTGGTGAAAACGATTTTCTCGCCGGACAAGTAAATTTGTTAAAAGTAAAAATTTTATTTGAAGTTGATTAGATGACAGATTTAAGGGTAAGAAGAGACGTTGAATCTGTATAGGACAATCATTTTTCACCCGGACATACAGTTCGTCCGAAATCCGGTCGAAACCGGTTTTTTTTTTATAAGTTAAAGTTGTATTTGAAGTTGATTAGATGTTCTTTATAGGGATAAGGAGATACGGTGAATTCGTTTCTAAACTACCTTTTTTTGGCTGGACAAGTAGTTCGCTCAGAATTTGGCCGAAACCGGAAATTTGGCAGAAGTATAGCAGGAATTTTTCGATCAGTATCGTCAAAATAGATATGGCTTATACAGGTATATCTGAACTTGATTTTCTTAAATGATTAGCCTGGCGAAGACTGAATCTGGCGAAGACAAGACCTAGTTGTCTGGGTCAAATATTAAATTTTTCGGATCCCATCGAAACCTTTGGTCTTGTTCTAAAGGACGTTTATTTCGGGGGATCCCAACGGAAGTGAGGGATATACCAGTTGCATCTTGATGTCCGTCCGTTAAGCAACCATCCGAAATTAGAGACAAGAGTGTCACCCACTCCTTAAAAGTAAATACAGAAAAAAGAGAAGGGTAAGGCACAATTTTACTGAAAATGGTACAACTCCAATTGCATAAAAACCGTCAGCCGTGCTAGTGACATAGAAAAATTATACTTTGTTAATTAACTGGTTGATTTGTGACACGAAATAAAAAAAAAACCTAGCCCAAGGCATTAATAATTAAAACAAACACAAACAGCAACACCACAATTTTTGGACAATATCGTACCTATTAGAATAAACACAAATACTAGCATGAAAGACAATTTTAGGACAATTTAAGGACATTTCAGTTTCTGTCCGTGTTACCCAAGTGCTGCTGGGGTCAAAATAAATTTTATTGACTGATTGGGGTAGGCCTACACATAATGAAAGGAAAAGGAAAAAAAAAGAGAACGAAAAACAGTGGTAGTCTAATCTTTCCACCAATTAGAAACACAAGTAAATCAAATTAGTTATAAAGAGAAACTATAATTGCTAAAGAACATGTACTTTTCGAGGACTTTCTTGAAAACTTTTTAAAAGGGAGCAATGTTTGAAAGGGTCCCTCTCCTTCCTTTGATGCCCTAGACGCGGTGCGTGGTAATCCTGAATCGAAAAACGTTGTCTTTCGAACAAATGATGTGTTACAGCTGCATAATTTTCTTGTAACGATTGAGCCAACTTACAGAGCAAATGGACGAGAAGGAATGTAAAACCAAGATGAACACCAAGCAAGCTAGCGAAATGAGGCTAGACAGGCTAGTGGCGGCACTGTTTACTCCACGTGACCTCGTAACGACACTGTCGAAAGTTTCATAACAGAAAACACTAGGAAAACGTTAAAAAGAGCTTCCGTAAGGAAAAGGCTAAGAATCGAATAGCCACCCTTTTATCTAGTTAAGTAAAAAAAAGATGAGAATTTCATTGTATAAACTTTCTTAAACGTTTGTTTTGTTACGAATAACGTTTTAATGCGTTAAGTTTAAAAAACATAACAGCTATCATCCTGTGTTATCTGTTGAATCCGCTCAACCATGAAACGCGCAACCATAAACCGCGCAAACTTCTGACAGTGAACCCAGCAATATCACCCAGTCCCCTGGACACCATCAGTTGGGCAAGAGCCCACGGTGATTTTCGTTCCTTTACGGATCGTAACATTCTTGAAAATAATCTTCTGTTTCTTCGCACTAGAGTTTTGTTTCACAGAGGTTATTGCAAACAAAAATATTAGATCGGTGTTAGATATCGGACCAGAAGCTAGCCGAATTGCCGGGGAAACCGCACACAAATAATTACAATTCTAAATTACAGAAGAAAAATAACAAATAGTGGATCGTTCATCCGTACCAAAATGTAATACCAGACTACGTCGAACAAAAGTGGATCCTCCACTTGCCGTCGTAGCCGTGCTCGTCAAGACCCGGCTTGCTCTCATGTTTTGCTGAAGATTGCAAAAATGACCCTTTACAGTGGCTTCCGACAGCTTAAAGTGGAAGATGCACTAAATTATGCTGGTTTTCTAGCATTTTTGTAGCAAAAATGCGATTACCAGCCGTTGAGATTTGGGCGTGTTTCCCAGAATCTGTAACGTAAAATCTAGGGGTTCTCCCTTGGACGAAACGGAAACAGTTCAAGGGCTTCTTAATGCCTACGATTGACTCCCGAAAGTATCCACAAAAGGGATATCAGGTCCTACAACAGACCGGAATCTGAACCCTTTCCAGTACTCTAGCGCTCTTTCTTCGGGTCCTTCCGTACGGAAAGACAAGGAACGTATTTTATCGCAAAGTGGCCCTAGGATCCGTCCCGAACTGCGAAAAAGCGGGACGCGGGAAAATCAATATAAAGCCAGCGCCAGGGGAAAGTGGAGAGAGAATAGAGAGGGCGGAGAGTATCGATAATAAGAGAAACTCAAAACTGGAATTTAAGACGAAAGATGATCGGGCCAAGCGGGGATCTGGTTTCACGGTTCAGTGGAAAATTGCCACAATAGCTAAAGCTAAATAACAGGCAACACGAACAAACAAACATACAAATAAAGATTAGCACTCGGTTAACACACAATGCACACAAACTTAAGACGAAATGAAAGGAAACGTAACACGGAACCGGATGGGCTAAACAAAACTTTTGAAGGGGCGAAAACGTGATATACTGCTCGTTGCTGACGTCGCTGGCGACTAGGGGTGCGAAGAGTGGAGCCGAAGTGAGATACTTGAAGTTATTTTCGGCTTCAACATGTTTGTTTTTTTGACGAATAAATTCCTTAACGAATAAATACCTGCCTACCTCGGGTTCTTTGGCGCAGACATATTTTCCTTTGGTTAATGAAAATGAAAAAAAAAGAAGAAATGGCGAAAATGTGATATCCTACTGATTGTTTATGCGACGGCGACTAGGGGTGCGAAAAAGTGGGAGTGACGTTAGATGCTAGAAGCCTTTATCGCCTTCAATATGTTTGTGTTCTGCATCCACTTTGGGTTCTTTTGGTGTAGACATGATTTTCGTTGGTTGGTAAGTTCTTCGGTTTCGTTTGGTTTTGCGAGTTTCATCCAAACTGGTACGCACAGGGTGTCGTACCCTAACGTGATTCCAAATTAAAGTGAGGGATCAATGATATCGTAAATCTGCCCCCTTCATTATTTGCCCTCCGTCCGTCCCGTGACGCTTGGAAAGGGGGGGGGGGCAGTTTGTTTTCTGAATGCTTTCTCCTTCTTCAGGTGGTAGTTTCCACTTTTCAAAGATGAATGGGTGTTTTTTCTGATATTTGTGTATGGAGTTCCATTATGACACAAAACAGGGTAAAAAGATGCCGAGAATCCACAAAAAGTTGCCCAGAATCCCCTAAAATCTGCCGAGATTCCACATAAATCTGCCGAGAGTATCAGTAAGGATGCCGAGAATGCCCCGGAGTATGCCGAGAATCCAAGAAAAAACTTGAAATTACTAAAGTAAAAAAGAGGGTGCCGAGAATCCCCAAAAAGTTGCCGAGAATCCCATAAAAAGATGCCGAGAATCCACAAAAAGTTGCCCAGAATCCCCTAAAATCTGCCGAGATTCCACATATATCTGCCGAGAATCCAAGAAAAAACTTGAAATTACAAAAGTAAAAAAGAGGGTGCCGAGAATCCCCAAAAAGTTGCCGAGAATCCCATAAAAAGATGCCGAGAATCCACAAAAAGTTGCCCAGAATTGCCCTTACGATTCAGTAATCGCACACCTTACAAGCAGCACGCGAGAGGATTCCGAGACTTGATATATGTTTTTGCGGGTCAATTTTTTGTTCTATATATCATTGCAATTCCATTTTTCTGTTCCTCGAAGTAATAATGTGTATAATACACATTTGTTAACGAAAAAATAATTGCCGAGGTGGAGATTGATTAATCTGTTCTTTATTCACCATATAAAAGTAAAACAATTAGGTAACTTCGGTACACGGCGCCTTTTGGGGGCCATTTATGAATCACTGTACAAGAACTTGCGTCACTTGGAAAAAAGTAGGCCTTGGCCTATCTGGCTCCAGCCCTCTTGGACTTTGCATCCTTTACATCAGGCGACAATGAAATTAGGTAGCTTCGGTACACGGCGCCTTTTGGGGGCCATTTATGAATCACTGTACAAGAATTTACCTCACTTGGAAAAATTAGGCCTTGGCCCCTCTGGCTCCAGGCTCCAGACCTCTCAGACCCAGTATTGGAGGAAGATGATCTGGCAGTGCAAGATGAAAATCGGAATGCGACAATAGATGACGATATGACCAGTGCGACACAAGACAAAGATGCGACCCGAGATAACGGGGGGGCAAAGGAAGTTGAAGGATCAGGGGAGAAGACAGCTCAAGGTGTAGAGGCGATCGTGAAAAGAAAGAGGCAGAGAGCGATGGTAGCCTCGTTGTCGCCTGATGTAAAGAGTGCAAAGTCCAAGAGGGCTGGAGCCAGAGGGGCGAAGGCCTAATTTTTCCAAGTGACGTAAGTTCTTGTACAGTGATTCATAAATGGCCCCCAAAAGGCGCCGTGTACCGAAGCTACCTAATTTCGTTGTCGCCTGATTTAAAGGATGCAAAGTCCAAGAGGGCTGGAGCCAGATAGGCCAAGGCCTAATTTTTCCAAGTGACGCAAGTTCTTGTACAGTGATTCATAAATGGCCCCCAAAAGGCGCCGTGTACCGAAGTTACCTAATTGTTTTACCTTTATATGATGAATAAAGAACAGATTAATCAATCTCCACCTCGGCAATTATTTTTTCGTTAACAAATGTGTATTATACATATTGTTACTTCGAGGAACAGAAAAATGGAATCGCAATGATATATAGAACAAAAAATTGACTCGCAAAAACATATATCAAGTCTCGGAATCCTCTCGCGTGCTGCTTGTAAGGTGTGCGATTACTGAATCGTAAGGGCAATTCTGGGCAACTTTTTGTGGATTCTCGGCATCTTTTTATGGGATTCTCGGCAACTTTTGGGGGATTCTCGGCACGGCTCGGCTCGGCACTCGGTTACTTTTGTAATTTCAAGTTTTTTCTTGGATTCTCGGCAGATTTATGTGGAATCTCGGCAGATTTTAGGGGATTCTGGGCAACTTTTTGTGGATTCTCGGCATCTTTTTATGGGATTCTCGGCAACTTTTTGGGGATTCTCGGCACCCTCTTTTTTACTTTAGTAATTTCAAGTTTTTTCTTGGATTCTCGGCATATTCCGGGGCATTCTCGGCACCCTCTTTTTTACTTTAGTAATTTCAAGTTTTTTCTTGGATTCTCGGCATATTCGGGGGCATTCTCGGCATCCCTACTGATACTCTCGGCGGATTTATGTGGAATCTCGGCAGATTTTAGGGGATTCTGGGCAACTTTTTGTGGATTCTCGGCATCTTCTTATGGGATTCTCGGCAACTTTTGGGGGATTCTCGGCACCCTCTTTTTTACTTTTGTAATTTCAAGTTTTTTCTTGGATTCTCGGCATATTCCTGGGCATTCTCGGCATCCTTACTGATACTCTCGGCAGATTTATGTCGAATCTCGGCAGGTTTTAGGGGATTCTGGGCAACTTTTTGTGGATTCTCGGCAATTTTTTTACCCTGTTTTGTGTCATAATGGAACTCCATATTTGTGTATTATTGGGAAGTAGGCCTGTTGGGAATTGACTGAAAGAGTGACTCAGGAGTTAGAGGAGATGCTGAATAAAGAATTGCGTTAATCCTGCTCGGATCGAAAATATTGATTGGGAGTTTTGAAAGTGAGGGATCTGTGACATAGTAAATCTGCCCCCTTTCATCTGCCTTCCGGCCGTCCCGGGACGCTTCGAGGAGGGGGGGGGGGGGGGGGCTTACGAATTTTGGGGCCAAAAAGGGCCTCGATCAGATTTATTAGTTGCAGTTTGTTTTCTGAATACTTTCTCTTTTTCAGGTGGTAGTTTTCACTTTTGAAGAGGAATTGGTGTTTTGCCTTAATATTTGTGTGTTATTGGGAAGTGTTGGGAATCGACTTAAAGAGTGACTCAGGAGTTAGAGGGGATGCTGAATAAAGAATTGCGTTAATCCTGCCTCGGATCGAAAGTATTGATTGGGAGTTCAATGTTCTGCAAATACCCAGTACTCCCTTATTAGGTTGCGCATAATAAATTCGATCCTTGGCTCACCAGTATAGGAGTACAAGCTAATGGCAAGAAAGAAAGTGCCTCTGATGCGTAATTCGGCCGGAATCCGGACTGTGTAAGAATGAACTTACGCGATGAATCTGATTAGGCTGGTAAGCAGCGTTCTTTATCTCGATATGATGCGCGTTTTGGGATCGGAACGTTTCTTCCCTCATTTCCAGAAATTAGGCGCTTTTCTGCCCTTTCTTTGCAGAAGCGCATTCCTGAGTATCAAAACCCGTTGCTGGCTGTCCTGACTGGGACACATATGAGGCTGACGCTCCCAATATGGTTGTCGTGGGGGGGAGTTGCTGTTTTGCAGCTTTTCCCCGGTTTGTGTGTGATGTTTAACAGTGTGTTGTTTTAATTTGTTTTTGTTGTTGTTTGCAGATTTATAAAAAGAAGAAATATAAAAAAATAAATAAATAATCTCGACCAGTTTACTCGGCCATTATCTGGTGAAAAACGGAAATAAAGTGAGAGCTGTTGGCTGACATAGATTGAACCCGATACCATATACCGAGACCTGGTTGTCCCCTTCAAAAAGACACCTTAATCAGCTCTGTTATGGAACCAGCTCGTTCCCAAATTTCCTTTGTTCTGCGAAGTTAGCTGAGCTGTTTACTTGCCCGTGCAAACTGTGAAAGTAAATTCCGACTCCGGATTCCGACTGCCGTCTGTTTGATCAGTTCTCTAATTTCTGGTTTTCACCGGATACCCTGTAAAAAAAAAATCCCCGCTTTCAGATAACTTAATCTGCAGTATTTTGCATTCTATCTTTTTAATCCGGCGTCGGATTTTTAACTCTCCAGATTCGGAATAAAAATCTCCGAATTCGGTAATGCACAGTTATTGAAGTCCGATGTAGAGGAGACTTTTTACAGTGTAGGCAGCATATCATAGTTGATCTTGTTTACGGACAGACGAACAGTCGAACAGGCGAACGAACGAATTTGCGATAACATATATCTGTCCTTGATTTGTTTGGGTAGCTTAAAGTAATACTTTGTCTGTTGGCCAGATTTTTTCAGTAAAGCTGGATTGTTTGCAGAAAACACCGATCTGAGTGTTCTTCAAACGCATTGCTTGCTCATTTTACTTTTAAACGCCATATTATGAGCCATTTCTCCCAAGTGCTCAGCGACAACCATATAAGTCATCTGTACTTTCTTTTAAAGATAATTTGGGTCTGCATCCTTTGCCGGAAAAAGCAAGAGCTCCTTATCAAAACCGGACAGTGGATTCATACGGCCGGAAGTCTACGTGGACCGGATTCTGAAGCCGGAAGTCTGGCTGGGACACCAGTTTCGACCCCAACGCCTTCTCTCATCGGAGACAAACGACCGAGGCTGGAGAGAACAACAAGCTCAGAAAAAGAAAATAGTAAACCTAGCGACAGGTCGCTGCTGCAGAGAACCAACAGCTTGCAGGTTAGTCCTACAAGACATTTTGATCGGTTAATATGATTCTTAATATTTTTGTGTTGGTATATTTCAGGCTCATGTGCCATATAGGAATCGCAATGTCTGTCGCTCATACGGTCACTTCCGGATAAGACAGGACGATGAAACTTGGCTGGCATATAAAGAACCCGTTCTGTATAGAAACATTCCCTCCTTGGATCCGACCTTTGGTGGAGGGGGGGGGGATTGAGGCAGAATCCGGGATTTTGAGGCGTGCGTAAGTTGTTTCGTGTGATCCGATTCGAGTGGATTCGGCAAATGGATGACAGGCAAGTGACCTGTCATCCATTTGTGCATCCGAACTGGATTCGGCCCTTTGGAGTGGGAAGTTGGATGGAGGGGCGTCCCGGTAATTTGTGGTACGCTCAGGGATCAAACGAGTGAAGCGATTTGGACGAAACTTGCAAGGTAAAAAGTTCATATGCCCTAAGCGACCATTATGTGTCCGAACCGGATATCCTGTAAATGCTTTATTCAAGTGAAACTTGAGGGTGGTAAGAAAGGATGCTCTAGATAATCTATTTATGTGTCCGGACACGGATTTGGCCACTGTGGGGGGGGTGGGGGTGGAAGTGGGATTCGAGAAATGTTGTTGTATATTATTTTGGCTAATTTTAAACTGTTTAAAGGAGTATTATCTCTACTTTATAATTCTCGTCAGAGGACATTCAAAACAAGTTGATTTGATGTCTTTCAAATTACCAACATTTTTCACTGGGATCGAAGATCTTGTGCTAATTCAGAAAAGTGCTGGAAGTCCTCAACGGAAAGCCAAGGAGGAATTTCGCAAATTTGAAGTAACTTTTCCGAGTTTTCCTCATTCTGTGACGTTATCCCCAAAGTGGCATAATGTGGGAGCGACTAATGACTCACGACTAATGCAATATAGCAAAATTTCGTATTCGGAACTGTATAGCAACAGTTTTTATTCTTGCTAAATTAGAGCTGATTAGAGCTTGAAGTCACGGGTAAATGGGCACCGAAACCGATACAAGAACGAGCATATACTGCAGAATTCTGGGGTCATAAATTTACTTGAAAGAAACATGTCTCGTAATCGCAAAGGTCATTGCCTTGCAATATTACACGCAGATGTTCGCTAAGGCATTCAAAACAGTAAAAAGAAGAATGACTTCCAATATTCTAGAAGGAGCATTTTCCGTCTTTTTGGGATCCCAAAACGTAAGTGGAGGGATACCTATGACATCGCAAAAGTTGTCCGTCTGTCCGTCTGTCTGTGAGCACGATAAATCTCGAAGGGAATGAGATATTTTGATGAAACTTGGTGGGAGGATCCTTCGAGTCAAGGAAAAGGCCGAGTTCGTAGATGGGCTCTGTAGCCCTACATTTAGGGGTGGGGGGGGTCCAAATTAAAGGACAAACGAAATTAAACCACTAATGAGATAGTCGATTAAGAGGTAAGAAGACATGCTGAACACGAATATGAAAGTCATTTTCTCGCTGTGAACACAGAACACGGAACTGGAACCAGAGACAAAAAAAGCAACTAATACCTAATTGTCTGGATCAAATATTGAATTTTTGGGATCCGATCGAAACCTTTGGTCTTGTTCGAAATGAAATCGGTGAATGATAGCCCTAGGAAATATGCCCATCCATTCAGATAAGGCGAACGTGGGAACTTGAACCTTGCTCAAACGAAAGAAATGGTTTTATTACGGCAGCAGTATCGTCACGGTTTTTTTGAGTAACCTGGATACGAGTTTTAAAGCACAAGTCACAGTAGACAATTTCTGTTCGCATACGAAAATATGCAAGCAAGACTATCGTCATTATAGGGAAACGTGCATGAGATGCGTCAAAATTACGTTGCGAAGGAGGAAATTTGCATTCGACTGCGAAAATTGGACTGTGTTGCACGTACCTTAAAGCCTGACTTACTTCCCCGATTCCAAGGGAGCATGTCAGTCGGCAAGTTTTCATTCGGCAAGTCGGTTTCGACGATTCCCAGTCCAGCAGTCCCGCTAAGGGCAATGTAGTGAACGACAAGTCTCTACGGGACAAGCGTGTTTAGACAATCCTACCAAAGGCAAGGAAGCTTGAAAAGATTGGGCAAATATCCGTCGGGTGATTGAGGCTGTATCCTTCGGAGCACAATCATATAATATTTTTTTGATAGTTATGATATTTTTTGCTAAAAGCCAACTGGCCATAGCACCACACAGAATATAACCAAGAAGAAATAATCAGACAGAACTTCTGTCTTTAGTCGCATGCAGCGACCATGAAAACCCCGACAAAACTGCGAGCGGACCTAGAGGTATTTGCTCTAGCTTTGAGTTGATGTTGATACCCGTTTACTCCTATCTTCCATCTCCGTCTTTGCTTATCGCACAAGAAATAGTGAAGGATGCTGGCAGGAGTCGTACCCCGCCCGCTGACCTGCTCTGGAGCGCGTCCATAGAACCAATCAGCTTTGACTCCTACTTTTCCTCCACCGCGGGCTGACAGCGATTTAGCTATTTGTAGAGTGATACAACAGTGTTGTACAGTGACAAAGATCTACCAAATTGCTCGCGCATGAAATGTTGTATCCGCTTATTTGTCCTTAATATAAAAAAAAACAAAAAAAACGAAAAGTGGTGTGGCGCGAAGCTAGTAACCTCCGTACTCCGCTCGTTCGTAGCAGACAGGGTGTGGGGAAATATTCGACTCCGCATAGTCATATTACAGAGATATAGAGAGACGGAGGATAAATAAAACGAAAATCCTAGACAACTTAACAGTACAGATCGCCACACTACACATCAGGTGTAGATCGCCACTTGGCAAAAATTCAATTTAGTGTATAGAGAAATGTATAGAGGCGAAAGCCTTTTGATGCAGCTCTATTATTAATACTTACAGTAGATCGTCCCGATGCTTCGCTGCTAACCGGACGAACACCGCCAAATTTCTTGTTACTGCAAAACACCTATCTCCAGTCAAATTTATGAACCCTTCCTCCCCCACCACCGGTTACTGAATGCGAGGGTTGGACGCTTGGTTGGACGTGTCCACAGTTCACACAAACATCTTTAAGCTGCTCAAAAATCATCATAGACCGCGTATCAAGCTACATCATCCTTGTAAAGCAGCTGTGCAACGTGGGACTCTCCTAACGAGAAGAAGGAAGTTGGTCGAAAAGGACTGGAAGTTACAAGAGCGGAAGGAATCTCACCGTTCGTCCTCGATGACCGTCAAGAGCTATTTAGACCGGGTCGCGCAGTTTTCTGGACTTTCGATTTTTGGGATCCCAAAATGTAAGTGGAGGGATACCTATGACGTCGCAAAAGTTGTTTGTCCGTCCGTCTGTCCGTCCGTCTGTTAGCACGATAACTCTCGAAGGGGTTGGGATATTTTGTTTAAACGTTGGGCTCTGTAGCCCTATATTTAAGAGTGGGGGAGGGGGTTCAAATTAAGGGACGAAAAAATAATATTTTTAAAAGTTAATGAGAGGTAAGGAGACATGCTGAATCCGAATATGAAAGTTGTTTTCTCGCTAGACAAGTAGTTCATCCGAATCCGGCTAAAACCGGAAAATTTGTGAAAAATAAAAGTTTAATCTTAAGTTGATTAGAGGTTCAATCTAGGGGTAAGGAGACATGCTGAACCCGTATATGAAAATAATTTTTTCGCCGGACAAGTAGTTCGCCCGGAATTCGGCCAAAACCGGAAAATTCGTGGTAGTTATTCTGATCGGCGTGCCGATCATAGTAGCTACTATCACTCAAATCACGACGTTTTTAGCCTGGTCCAAGTGGCCCAACAACCCGGACTTCATGGCTTCAACTTTCGAAAACACTTCGACGTAAACGGATATCTGGAATCTGGGAGATGAAGAGGGGGTCCGAGACGCCGGATTTCAAGTCATTTTTAGCCTGGCTTCCCCTTCCGGAACCACCGCGACGAAACGGATATCTCTAATCCGGAAGAAAAATCTGGAAAGGGAAACCTGGCCGTCTGAGGGGCCCAACACCTCGGTACTCCAAACGTTTTCAGCTTTACCTTCCAGATCCACCTCAACGATCCGGATATCTGGAATAGGGAAGAAAACTCTGGAAGGTGAAGCCTGGCTTTCTGAGGGGTCCAACACCCCGGAATTCCAGATGGTTTTAGCCTGGTTACACCTTCCGGATCCACCTTGACGGTACGGATATCTTAAATCCGGAAGGTGATGCCTGGCTTTTAGTCCGTGGATTGACAGTTAGTTAGCACGTGATGCATTAGTGTTCCAATTGAATTTCTGTGGAATCAGGATTGCGGGCTACCGTCCATGCCCACAGCCGCTGCGAAAAGCTCGGCAGCTGTCCGTTTCAGTGTGAAAAAAAAACTTCCTGCTTTGCTATCCAGCTTGCAAAAACCCTCATGTAATCGTGTTGTTTTTCGTCCAGTTAGCAATCGCTGCAGTAGAGTTCTGCAGAGTCGGAGCCGGAAGTGTAGACACTGGTCTTTAGAACCTTCTTTCCGTAGGAACGATCTTTCTTATTTTGGATCTTTTAGGGCAACGAACGAGACACCTATTGGCGACAGCTTCCGCGGGAACCAACAGACCAGTACCGACAGATGTCTCGTCAACCGCCGAGGCGATACTCGGCCGGTGGAGAGGAACGTGATTTGAGTGATAGTGGCTACTATGATCGGCACGCCGATCAGAATAACTACCACGAGCCGCCGCGGTTAGACTCCTCCGATTACAGCCGTCGTCAGTCTACAACAGAAAACCGGCGAAAGTTGAGCGAGTCGGAAGGAATGCGGAATGATAGTCTGAGTTCAGACCAGTCGGAAAATATGCGGCCACCCCCGCCCAAGCCTTTTCGCCAGCGACCCCGTGTTCCGAGCCAATCAGTCACAGATGTACCGACGAATAACTCTAATAGAAGAGTTAGAAGGAGGAGCTTATCCAGTTCAGAGGAAGAGTTAAGATCCACGAGTGGCGGCACGAGTTGTGATGATTATGAGGTGGAGAGTGAGTCAGTGAGCGAGAAAGGTAGGTGACATGCCTGATTGGAATTTCTGCTTTTTTGCTGCTATAACTCAAATATAAAATGGATTTAAAGTTGAAGGGAAAATGAAGATGAAATAGAGACAAATAGTTAAAAAGAATTCGTTAATTAATGGTTTTAATGAAAGCAAATTTGAATGGAAATTAGTATAAGTGACCTTTAGAAAGGAATTTTTTGTTTTGATATTATTTTATAACGCTACTGAGTGGAGGTAGAGATGTAGCCACTCGCATTGGTTCACTCTATTGTGGAAGAGAAGGAAAAATAAGCTACACGGGCATTAAAAAAAGAAAGAAAAAAGCAAGGTATGTGCCAGCAGGTCTTGAAGTCTTGTGAATGAATGAATCTGTTCCACTTGCGAAAAAACCTCCTTCGAAGGAGTAGTCTGAATAAAAAACGAGAGCTACGAGCTCAAATGGCACTTGTTACGAGTAGTGGTACGAGAAAGTAGGAGAGAACTTCAAAATAAACACCCCGCCATTCAAAAATGCGATTCGGACCTACAATTAGGACATCTAGGTTCATTCAGTCTGAAAGCTCCAGATGACGTACTTACAACCTATGCTTGTTCTTCCCACCAAGTTTCATCCCGATCCCTCCACTCTAAGCGATTTCAAAGATTTCCGGTTCGCCCCTCCAACTCCTCCCAATGTCACCGGATCTGGTCCGGAATTAAATGGGACGTCTGAGACACGAGACCTTTCTAAATATCAAGTTTCGGTTAAATCCGATAACCCGTTCAGTAGCTGAGGTTGCCACTGGATTCCGGATTCCCCTTTCGTACACTCCACATCGACGGTCGGATCGGGGAAACGACATTCTCAAGTCAATAGTTCGGGTACCTGACAAGCCTGCCAAGTTCATTGTCCTTGCACATCAGGAAGTACCGAACTCGTGGGATTACTACAAACTCGGATCCCCTCCAACTCCCCCACAGTGACCGGATCCATTCCGGTTATGCTATTCACTTGTTCTTCACACCAACTTTCATCCCGAACCCTCCACTCTAAGCGTTTCCCAAGATATCCGGTTCCCCCGTCCGACTCCCCCCAATATCACCGGATCCGGTTCGGATTTAAAATGGGGCGTCTGAGACACGAGGTCTTTCTATATATCAAGTTTCATCAAGATCCGATCACCCGTTCGCAAGTTAAAATACCTCACTTTTCGGATTCCCTCTCTCTCCACCCCCACCCCCCAGATGGTCGGATCCGGGAAACGACTATTCTCAAGTCAACCTGTTCGGGTCCCATACACGCCTGCCAAGTTTCATCGTCTTATTAGCGCATCAGGAAGTACCGAACCCGCGGGATCACTAGAAATTCGGATCCCCCCCCCCACCCCACCCCTACTGTGAACGGATCCGGTCCGGTTATGTCAATCACGTATCTAGGGCTTGTGCTTGTTTTTTCCACCAACTTTCCTCCCGATCTCTCTACTCAAGCGTTTCCCAAGATTTCCGGTTCCCCCCTCCAGTTCTCCCAATGTTACCGGATCCGGTCCGGATTTAAACTGGGATGTCTGAGACACAAGTTCCTTCTTTATGTCAAGTTTCATTAAGATCCGATCACCCGTTCGTAAGTTAAAAATACCTCATTTTTCTGGATTCCCCTCCCTCCAGCCCCCCCCCCCGGATGGTCGGATCGGGGAAACGACTATTATCAAGTCAATCTGTTCCGGTCCCTGACATGCCTGCCAATTTTCGTCGTCCTAGCATATCAGGAAGCACCGAACTCGCGGGATCACTAGAAAGCCGAATACCCCCCCTAACTCCCCCAAAGTGAGCGGATCCGGTCCGGTTATGTCAATCCCGTATCTAGGACTTGTGCTTGTTCTTTCCACCAACTTTCATCCATATCTCTCTACTCGAAGCGATTTTCAAGATTTCCGGTTCCCCCCCCCCCCAACTACCCCCCATGTCACCGGATCCGGTCTGGATTTAAAATGGGAGGTCTGAGACACAAGGTACTTCTATATATCAAGTTCCATTAAGATCCGATCACCCGTTCGTAAGTTAAAAATACCTTATTTTTCCGGATTCCCCTCCCTCCAGCCCCCCCCCCGGATGGCCGGATCGGGGAAACGACTATTATCAAGTCAATCTGTTCGGGTCCCTGACATGCCTGCCAATTTTCATCGTCCTAGCACATCAGGAAGCACTGAACTCGCGGGATCACTAGAAATCTGGACCCCCCCCCCCAACTCCCACATAGTGACCGGATCCGGTCCGGCTATGTCAATGACTTATCTAGGACTCATGCTCATTCTTCCCACCAAGTTTCATCCCAATCCCTCACTCCAAGCGTTTCCCAAGATTTCCGCCCCCCCCCCCTCCAGCTCCCCCCAGAGTCACCGGATCCGGTTCAGATTTTAATCGGACCGTCTGGGGCACGAGCTCTTTCCAAATATCAAGTTTCATTAAGATCCGATCATCCGTTCGAAAGTTATAAATTCCAAAATATTCCGGATTCCCCCTCACTCCACTCCCCCCATGATGTTCGGATCGTGAAAATGACTATTTCCAACTTAATCATTTGGGGTCCCTGATATGCCTGCCAAGTTTCATCGTCCTAGCTTATGTGGAAATACCCGAACTAGCAAAACCGTGACAGACAGACCGACCGACGGACGGACAGAAATTGCGATCGCTATATGGCACTTGGCCGAAGGGCAAGTGCCATAAAAACGACAGGAAAAAGAGAAAAGCGCTATCCACTGCGAAAAAGTAATCGACATAAGCACACAATTAAAGAACACAAAAACACATTACGGAAACCCGCCTTCCAACCATGACGGCTCTCACAATCTCAGAAATGTATCGATGACATGGTTGTATCGAACCGGAACCGCGGTATATGTCGTTTCCTTTAAAATATCGTTCTTCCTTATCTTTTTTTCATCGGGTCACGGATTCTGTTCCTCATGGTGTGTTGGGAAAGACCGTTAGGAAAGACAGCGTTTGAGAACTTTTATTGAAGTGGTTGATAATTACAACTTTTTGTCATAATCACAGTGTAGAAACACGTTCGAGTCCTGAAACCCTTCAATAATAAAACCTGGGCTTCTTAGTCCTACCTATAGCCTCAGGTTCTGGAAAGGTTCCTGAAGGTGGCCGTCATATGACAGGGAATTTTTTTTTTTTTAAATAGATGTTTTGGTTATGGTTTTGTTTTGTTGTTTCCATGACCTTTTGAGCTTTTACGAAAATGAGTCTTATTCAAACAAACTCACCCTCTTTTGCGGTAGCCTACGTGTTCAAAACCAGACTAGATTTCAGATGTCAAAGTTTCCACCTTAAATATAAACTAATTTCGAACGAAAAAAAAAATACAAATCAGAGACTATATCCAAAATCAAAACTGTGTTTACAATATGGTGTCCAAGACTCACAAATGGGCAATTTCTACTTGTTCACTAATATTTATTATGCCGATGAAGGAATTTGAAATTCCTGGCGTCGCAGACAACAGTCACGGGGTGACAGCCGATGTGCAAGCACTTAAAGAGCTTCGTTCGTCTAGAAAACAGCCAGACCTGGTTAACGAAGACCCGACCGCTGTGTATTGCATTTACGACAAATGAAATAAATACTTCTTCAACGTACCTTCAACCATATATTACCACTCACTCATCCAATTCAATCACACATTGAAGGTTACCTTCCGACATCGACGATGATATCGCAAAACAACACCGAGACGGCCTCTGAAAATAACCTATCCGAGCCCAAGGCGTGGTTGATATTTTTAAATGGCCGTCGAGATTGTTCTTAAAGAACAGCTCAAAGCTGTCAGTTAGGATGCTCTTCACCTTCAGCAATATTTCTGTCTTATTTTTCGGCATCGGCAGATATTTCGAAATATCGCTCAAAGTGAAGAACATCCTAGCTGACTTTTCCGTTTTGATTATTTTTTTATATAGGATAAAAAATACCGTAGAAAACTCAGGATAATCTCACTATTCAACGATTAAGGAGATATAGTGGATTAGGATAAAAAGGTATTACGTGTCGTTTCCCAAACTTAAATTAGGGCCTTATTTATTCAGAGTGAAAGGACCGCTAACGTCTATTCATTTTATTGCTGTAAATTGAAAATCAACGGTCACACCGTTAGTGTCGTTGTAACTGAAAAACAACGATCAGTGTTTTTCTCGTTATAAATTGTAAATCAACGGTCAGGAGATTTAGTTGGCAAACCGGCTTCGACGCCAGAGCAAAGTGACAGCAAGTTATTTTGCTCCTAGTGATATTTTGCTTTATTCAACGCGGAATGCTGTTCTTAAATTATTGCTGTGTGGTTAAAGGCGCGCTCTAAATGTGCTGTTTCTGCTTTGGATCAAGTCTAGTCTCTATTAAAGGAACAGAAAACTTGACTCAAACTTGACTCGGGGAGCTAGCTAACATATCAAGAATGTACCCTGAGTCGATATTGAGAGTAAGAAAATTTTTCGTTACGACCATTGTAGTTTCCGAGAATTCGACTTTTGAGCAAAAGGTTTGCAAAAGCAAAAGGTTTGTGTGCCGCGACTAGGAATCGAACCCCGGCCGTCTTGTCGGGGAGGTCGTTACTCTGTAGTCTACATGTAAAAAGGCGAACTTTTACAGTACATAAGTGCATATTTACAGTGCATAAGGGGCAAGGGCCTGCCAGCTAGCTTTGGGAACACTAAGGAGGGGGTTGGAGACGGTTCGAGATAACAAAGAAGGGGGGGCCTGTCGACAATAAGACCCTGTATATTTATCGAAGCCCCCCGGGCGATTCGATGGCCGAAAGTTGCGTAGTCAAGTTTACTGTTCCTTTAACTGTAATATTTCCTTTTTCCTAAGTGTCCTAAAGTATGACAAAACTGCATATGCATTCACGTCCTTTCGGTTGATCATTCGAGAAGATCCTTTGCCGATCTTCTGTCACCAATTACGCCCGGTTTCGTGACGCCGTGAATCCTAAATTCGAGCAAAATGCAGGATTAGGAAAGCCTAGAATTGGACATAAGTCTTCAACTGACGGGCAACGGCAAAGTTTCTGAGCCAATAGTTTGGGGTTTAGTTTCAGTTATCGCAAATAAGAATATTCAGGTGCGTCGCGGACTACGCAAATCGTACCGACAATCATCTCAAAATAGTAGTATGAAGTTGTCCGGTCCGAACAAGTAGCATGCAATACCAACTGTAGATGCTACTACATGCTACTATAGCAAGACTGGATGCTACTGTAGCAAGGCGGGATGCTACTGAATACTACTGCTTAAGACTAGCCCAGTGTGAGGCACATTAAAAGTATTCTGTACTACTGCACATCGATACATGCAACTTTTCGTAACAACTACACAGGCTACAAATTTTTCATCGGGAACATCCGGGAAATGTTATCAATGTGTAAACCATTTGTTAGAAGCGACGTGACCACGACTTTGGGTAGGTCGTAAGAGTGCTGTGTGTTATCGTGATGGTATACTTCGCATTAATCAGTCACGCGGCTGAGAAGCTGAATACTCGTGGAAAGTGATTGTTCTTCGGAAGGTTGTTATCTGTTCCTGGCTACCAAAGGGGTGACATGTTCCAGGATCCGACTAGTAGCTAGCGTCACTTGGAAACAACTAAACGCTGGTTTGAGGGGGCTTGTTCGAGAATCAAAGTCTTTCCAGAAAGCGCAATATTGTCTGTTATTGTAGTAGTGTAAGTAAGTAAGTATTTATTCGTGAGTAAACCAAACAAGGTATTTCACTCTATACACTAAACTAAAACCACATGACATAAAAACACACAAAAAACACTAATCTAATCTTAAAGTCTCAAATGAAGAAAAATGATTACACAATCAATGATCACCAACTACGAAATTTCTAATCTCCTAGTTCTTTTCAAAAAAACAGTAACAAGGTTTCTAACGTACTTATTACTCACTACTAAATTCAAACTAAAAGGAAAACTAAGACCTAGTTCAGATAGACACAAAGACAAAAACATTCTCTGGGTATAATATAAAGGACAGTCAATGGCTGCAAGTTTCAGGAATTTGGCGGGAGGCTAAGGTTGGGGATACAATTGGAGGCTGGAGGTGCGTGGGAGAGGCGGTGTTTGTCAACTTCTGTTGCAAAGATTGTCGGGAATCCGACAGGGAATCCCGAATGCCCGGTGTCGGAAATTGCTTGTTTTCAAAATCCGTGTCCCCTATTTTGCCAAATTTTTTGTCATGTGAAATATGTTTTTCCCAACCAGTCAGGGCTATCAATCACTGAAAACGCCTAGAAAAAATGCCTTGAGTTCGTTCCGCGACAAATGCCATCTGTCATTCGAGAGAGAAGCTAACCTTCTGCATTGAGTTCTGAGCTATTTTGCCACCGTGTTTGAGAATATTAAATGAATCGGTGGAATAAAATAGACCCGCGATGTATCATCATAACATAGGGATGTCAGTGTGGGCACTTATATGGCAGGTTGAAGACAGGAAGGTTGGCAGTTTCTTCTTCGCAGTGCAAAGTTGGTTACTGCTCGCTCTGGTCTCGCGAGTGTCGAGCGTCTGAAAATGTTGGGCAATATTCGATATCGAAATACCGGACCAAATATCGAAAGTAAATATCGATACACGATGCCGTCCATCTTTGAATGTCAGACGTTAAACTGTTTAAAACCCCGAAGTTGGAGCAATATGTTTTTCGTAACTCGATTTTTGTACCAAAGTCGGAGTAACAATATCGATATATCCAGAATCAGTGGATTACCGATTTATCGAAAAATTAAACCCAATACTAGCGTCTGAATCTGCTTCTTTTCATAGCCTGGCCTCGGTTTGCCATACCGTATTTTATCAAGCTGCTCGGATTCACTATACAGCTGGAAGGAATACTGAGAGAAATGCCATCTAGCGTAGTTGACAGTATAGCGTCATCGATCGTTCCTCACAATTGGTGTTTTGTTCTTTCAGGCGAGGCGGAAAATCTAAGTGACAAGTCTTGGCGACAAGAAGACACCGTCAACTCCAGGATTAAGACATTCCTTTCGGTAAGTCAGGACTTGTTGTCTTTGGGTCGGTCTTTGTGGAGACTAGAGCGAAGTGGAAACGTTGCCCCAATAAAATTCCACTGGCAGTTTTGTTTTGTTTTTCGTCGTCTGTGTTTTTGCCTTTTTGCCATCGATCCTATAACTGATGTGACAAGAATGTTTGTAAAATGACTTTTTCCATCATTATGCAAAAGCAGCGGACAACTAATTTAGTTTACAAATTTTTCTGATGCTCCAGCTTTCGTCATTTATTAACTAACTCTCTCGCGTCCTGCCGCAGGGTTTTACATCTAGAGCTGCCATCTAGAGAACACTAACTGCGTCCACTATCTCTAAGCGGGATGACTCATAATCGTTAGAAAGTGCCCTTGTCTGTGGTACATTCATCTAGCCTTTCCTATGATAACCTCTGTGTAGAGTAGAAGCGCGTTACCCCAGACGGTTCTAAAACCTCGACGGGCCAGTATGAATTCCTGCAGACAAGGCTGACTGCGAAGTACGTTTGGTGGTGGCCCGCTGTGGCCTCAGCTCGTCAGGGAAAGTAATTGTAAACAAGTGCGCAAGCGCTCAGACGTGGAGTATGAAAGTAAAATGTTTCTCACATCTTATATACAAACAGCGTTAGTACCAAGACATTTTACATCCCCAATAACCAAAAAATATTGAAATAACCTAATTTGATATCGTTTTTTGCCTGATACCCCCCTTGTCACAACTTCATTAAGATCGGCATATCATCGATCATATGACAAAACCGTCCGAAGTTGCAGATGATCGTTTAGGCCTAAGCTTGATTTTGCGAATTGGCTTGACAAGCCCTACAAATGATTTATAAAGGACACTTCAAACTTATTACATTAATTCATTCTGCTTATGTAGTATTTCCATCTAATCTCGTTCCCGAGATTCTAAACTTCAAAATTGCTTCCTTTCTCGTCTATTAGCATTAGTTGAGTATCACCCTTGCTACGTTTCTTCTCTTTACGTGACGTATCAGGCTCCTGACCGTTCTTTCCGATAATCTTATTGGTCCGAAGGCCGGTTATTCAAATTTTGCCACGGTTGTCATCGAAGGCAAAGGACAAAGAAAGAGGCTAAAAGCAGCTGAAGCCTTGCGTAATTTTTGTAAGCATAGCTTAGTGTTGAAGTGGTCAACTATCTCGTAACATCTTAGCAGAAATACTGTGATAGATTTATTGATTGCTGAGCAGCCCGAGGGCCATGGCAACAAATAATCACAAAAGAATATCACACAGCAGAAAAAACGCAAAAAAATAGAAAGAAAAAAACTCCTCCATAATCTTTCTGTTCCCTAAAAACACATTCTTTATTATGTCTTTGGTATTTCCCTATTCCAAAAGTCTACTCCTATGTTCCATCGCTGTCCTTAGGAAACGCCCAAGTCTCTTAATCGTAGTGCGAGGTGTCCTTTAACTGGTGGTGTTAGAAGAAGTGCGCGTTACATGCATGATAGAGCATCGCACTGATTCCTCAACAGCAGTAGGCTTTCAAATCAAATCAAATCATTTAATGTAAACAAGATACAGTCTCATAGGCATAGCCCAAATATGGTATCTTTTAGTCAAACAGTTAATGCAAGAAAGATTTGTCAACGAGAAAAACAAAAAGAATAGGATAAAACGCACAAGTTACGAATTGTTAAAAGTACGAACAAAACTCGGCACAAAGCTTCGAGAATAACGGTGTGACCTAGAGTAAACCGGTGTCAGTTTTGGAACTTTCGCAGCCGCTTCTCTGGGGAGTCGGGATCTGAGGGGGACAAAGGGAGGCGGGAGGAAGTTCTTGTAGATGGGTAGACCCGTTCAATTTTATCACTTTCTTCTTTTGTAAGAGCGAAATGCCAAACAGGACATGCATATTCTACTAGTGGGCGGATGAACATGCAGAAAATTAATTTTAGTTTATCCTTAGGAACCCGGAATTTCTTTAGAGTCTTCAGCATTTGGATAGCACCATTTGCCTTTTTTACAATCAATCTTGTGTTTTCATGCCAAGTTAGATCAGAAGAGATCACTACCCCTAGCAGGGTAGTGCTGTTACTGAGGAGGTTTGGGTCTATAGGTGGTTCGAATTCAGGTAGGCTTTTCTTGAGAAATGAAAATGTCATTACTGAAGATTTATCTTTATTTACCACCATATTCAGTTTTGCTGCTTTCCACCTGCTTCTGCAAAAGATTTGAGAGTCGTACCGAGAATTCGAGAAATGTACCAAAAACTTACTGGCACTTGCGGTTTATGTTCTCCGTCCTCTTATGCTAGATGGCGGTGCTGTCTTCTGAACTGAATCGGATAGATGGCGTTTCCACATGGATATATCTTCCAGTGTCAGAATGGACGTGCGGGTCAGTCTAGTACAGTAAGGGGAACCCGTCAGTTGGCCCACACGTCAGTTCGCCCACCCGTCAGTTCGCCTAAAAATTCCGTCAGTTCGCCCACTTTTTCCGACAGTTCGCCCACCCGTCAGTTGGCCCAAAAAATCCGTCAGTTCGCCTACCCGTCACTTCTCCTACCCGTCAGTTCGCCCACCCGTCAGTTCGCCCACCCGTCAGTTCGCCCACCCGTCAGTTCGCCCACACGTCAGTTCGCCCACACGTCAGTTGGCCTACCGTCAGTTCGCCTACCGTCAGTTCGCCCACCCGTCAGTTGGCCCACCCGTCAGTTCGCCCACTCCTAAAATCCGTCAGTTGGCCCACTCATGAAATCCGTCAGTTGACCTAATCCTGAAATCCGTCAGTTGGCCCACTCTTGAAATCCGTCAGTTGACCTAATCCTGAAATCCGTCAGTTGGCCCACTCTTGAAATCCGTCAGTTAACCTAATCCTGAAATACGTCAGTTGGCCCACTCTTGAAATCCGTCAGTTGACCTAATCCTGAAATACGTCAGTTGGCCCACTCTTGAAATCCGTCAGTTGACCTAATCCTGAAATACGTCAGTTGGCCCACTCTTGAAATCCGTCAGTTGACCTAATCCTGAAATACGTCAGTTGGCCCACTCCTGAAATCCGTCAGTTGACCCACTCTTGAAATCCGTCAGTTGACCTACTACTGAAATCCGTCAGTTGGCCCAATCCTGAAATCCGTCACTTCGCCTAATTTAAAATTCCGACAGTTGGCCCAACTTTGCGGGATCATTAAATCCATGAAAAAAGGACCGCGATCCCAGGGGAATAATCAGCCCAACTCGACGAAAGAAAGGGACGCAATCCCAGGAGATTACTCAGACGGAGACGACCTTTCTCGTTTAATTAGGGTCAACAGGAGTTGCCTATGGGTGCAACTTTATGTTTACGTAAAGAAGGGTATGAAGATGGGTGGAAAAATAGGTACTCAGACAGGTCGTCGTATTAAACATTTGAACTTGGTAATGAGGATGTTGTTAGTTCATACACACGCACATTGGATTTTTTTTTTTCAATGATGTGGAAACAATCAACGAAAAAAAGACAGTGACACGAATTCACGGGCAGTCTTCGGGAAGGGACGCAATCCCAGGAGATTACTCAGACGGAGATGACGTGTCTCGTTTAATTAGGGGCAACAAGAGATGCCTATGGTGCAACTTTTATGTTTACGCAATGGGTGGAAAAAAGGTGTTATATGAAAAAGCGCCGCGGCCCCAGGGGAATAATCAGAAGGAGCCGAAAATTACGTAAATATCTGTCAGGAGCTTGTTGCGAGATTCTAAATCTATTAGATGAAAAGAAAAGTAAAATAAGGAAAATTAGAGTAACGAGCAGTGAAGGTTTCTGATTGGCAATACGACTTAAATCTTGCAGTATTTGCTACTGGGATTAATCTTGTCTTTATTGAGATAAGATTACCCCAAA
The DNA here is from genome assembly GCA_023053555.1 of Branchinecta lindahli. Taxonomy (NCBI): domain Eukaryota; kingdom Metazoa; phylum Arthropoda; class Branchiopoda; order Anostraca; family Branchinectidae; genus Branchinecta; species Branchinecta lindahli. Next base: position 812,317 of record JAKZAO010000006.1, on the reverse strand, counting down.
TTCGGATTAATCTTATCCCAGTAGAGATAAGAATAACCCCAGTAGCAAATACTGCATCCTTATTCTGAGAAATTTTTTACAGTGTAGTTCACACGGAAATGGAAAGTTAAAGCAGAATAGAAATAATATAATGCAGACTTTAGTGCCAAGCTTCCGTGTACCACCTCCAAGTATATCTGCAAGCTATCTGCAATGTACGAGTCTCAAATCTATACGAAAAGTGTCCTCTTGTTAGGGGGAAAATGTTTTTTCATTAATTTACGTAGCCCACAAACTGAATTTAAATAGGTCATCAGTGTTATTTATTTATTATTACATTTGGTGTTAAGCTAAATTATGAGATTATAGGCGTGTAAGAATTATCATTTTTTTCGCCGACGGCTTTCAACCGAGCAACCCGAATATTCAAAAGCTACTTTGCATTTTCGTGGATTCGCACAGAATTTTCCAACCTTGAGCTACTTGTGCCGTTAACCACGGATAAACCTAGGGTTGCTGACTGCAGCATCTATTGCCAGTTCGGGGATCCCATATATTAAGAGGATATCCTTGCCAAGAAGGGCCGAAATATAGCTCGAATAAAATTTAGCTGACGTATCCGTTTTTGCACTGTCAAATATGATATCCTTGAAAAAAAAAATCCAGTAATCTTCGTGAAAGATGGTGTTCAAGAAGGTTCAGGTTTAGCCTGCAACAGACTCGGATTTTTTCTAGTCAGTCTACCCAGATCATCGGCAGTGGAGTTGAGTAAGAAAGCACGTCAGGCACATGATCGCTCTTGCAGTAGCAACCGGCTTCGTAAACGAAAATATAATATGGTTTGGAAAGCTTAGAGGAGGCAGCTAGACCCCCAGCGGTGATAACAATCCTCTGGTGACCCCCCTCGGTACCTTTGTCCCCCCCCCCCAAAAAAAAAGTACACAATATAGGAATGAGCAAATCTCATTAGAAACTACAGTTTTGATGCGACCAGTTACGGATTTATCTTAGACATGTGAGTTAAATCTAAACGTGACACGGTGGCTCGCTAGCCGCTCGTCACTATATAATTCTCATGAAACAAGACCAAAGGTTTCGATGGGATCCCAAAAATTAGATATTTGGTCCAGACAATCGGGTCTTGTCTTCGCCAGGCTAATCATCTGAGAAAACCAAGTTCAGATATACCTCTATAAGCCATATCTCATTATGGCTCATTATTGCGCCCCATATGTTCACTATTGTTCAGGAATTTACCATATATTGAGGAAAAAAGATGTAAATAATCTGAGAAGTTGTTTTTTTAAAGGAACAGAAAACTTGACTCGGGGAGCTAGCTAACATATCAAGAATGTACCCTGAGTCGATATTGAGAGTAAGAAAAATTCTCGTTACGACCATTGCAGTTTCCTGGCAGTTTCCGAGAATTCGACTTCTGAGCAAAAGGTTTGCAAAAAGCAAAAGGTTTGTGTGCCGCGACTAGGAATCGAACCCCGGCCGCCTAGTCGGGAGGTCGTTACTCTGTGGTCTACATGTAAAAAGGCGAACTTTTTACAGTACATGAGTGCATAATTACAGTGCATAAGGGGCAAGGGCCTGCCAGCTGGCTTTGGGAACACTAAGGAGGGGGTTCGAGACAGTTCGAGATGACAAAGAAGGGGGGGCCTGTCGACAATAAGACCCTATATATTTATCCAAGCCCCCCCGGGCGATTCGATGGCCGAAAGTTGCGTAGTCAAGTTTACTGTTCCTTTAAGTATTGTAAATTTTTGATGTATCTCCCAAAATCATTCCGTAATCGTAAATTAGTTTCACAGTATAATGTTCAGGATAGCATCAACACACTTCTACATTGTCATTCCAATCTGCTCACCCTCCACCAACATCCTGCCCTGCCAGCCCACGATATCATTAGCCAGTTTTTTATCCCTGAAACCGTTTAGTACAAGCGTCAAAATTTTAAGTGTAATAAGTGTGTTTTTAACAGTCTATTTGAAGAATGTAGCCATGTTTATTTATTTTGTTTTGTCAAGTGTTTTAATATGTAACTTTTACTTTGTTATATTGTACTCCGCTATAACCAAAAAGCGGGTAATAAATAAATAAATAAAATATCTATTTTGACGATACTGATCGAAACTTTCTGCTTTACTCTTCCAAATTTCCGGTTCTGGCCGGATTCCGGGCGAACAGGTTGTCCGCGTAGAAAATGCTTTTCACATAAGTGTTCAGCATGTTTTCTTAACCCTAAATCGAACATCTAATCAACTTCAAATAAAACTTTTACTTTTAACAAACTTTCCGGTTTTGGCCGGACTCCGGGCGAAATACTCGTCCGGTGAGAAAATGGTTTTCACCATCGTGTTCAGCATGTATTCTTACCCCATAATCGACTATCAAATTAGCTGTTTAAAAATATTTTGTTTGCCCCTTAATTTAAAACCCCTCCCCCCACCCCTAAATGTAGGGCTACAGAGCCCGTCTACGATCTTGACCTTACTCTTGAGCCAAAGAATCCTCACACCAAGTTTCATCAAAATATCTCATTCCCTTCGAGAGTTATGGAGCGTACAGACGGACAACTTTTGCGATGTCATAGGTATCCCTCCACTTATGTTTTGGGATCCCAAAAATGTATTTTTATTTCCAAAGGTTTATAGGCACGTCTAGAAACGTGCCAATAGGAGGGGTCGCAGGAAGTTTTTGGTGCCGGTGGTATTTACCGGAGGGAATAGCCTGAAACCTTTGAGGAAAGGTAAAAAAAAAACACTGAAATAGTTCAACTAAATTCTCACACCTTAGGGACCAGTGTTCCATTTAACCCGACAGTCTCTGAGGTTTTAAAATCTGCGGCGGCAAATCGGATACATAAAACTTAAGCCCTTTCGGAGTGTGAAACAAAAAATTGAAACAACGAGTACGTGTCTCAAGAAGACTGTCTTGGTACGGACATCTGACCATATGCTTGTTGCGGAGTTTTATCGTGTTTATCAATTGAATGCAAAGGTCGGATTGATAGAAGAGAGTATTACTGTGAAAAATAAACCAGAAGTTAATGTTGGATTGTATAAGGGCCCTGGCTTGGTTTCTCAATGACAACTGAATTTAATACAAATTCTACTTCTTGTTTATTTGTCACAGTAAGAGTACACTGTTAACTAAATCTAAGTACGGGCAAGTGCCATATAGCGATCGCAATTTCTGTCCGTCAGTCGGTCCCGATTTTGCTAGTTCGTGCACTTCCAGATAAGCTAGGACGATGAAAGTTGGCAGGCGTATCAGGGACCGGACCAGATCCCTGATCTGACCATCTTGGGGGGAGTGGAGTAAGGGGTGATCCGGAAAAAAACTTACGAACGGGTGATCGGATCTGAATGAAACTTGATATTTCGAAAGATGCCAAGTCTCAGGCGACCTAGTTCAAATCCGGATTGGATCCGGTGACTTTTGCGGAAGCGCCGGAGGGGGGAACCGGAAATCCTGGGCACGCCTAGGGATAATTTTTTATTATTCCTATTTCATAACGATTGGATTTCTTGAGTTTAAACTTGGAAGGCTGGCGATGACTTGGAGGTGACTTGAGTGAAACTAGATATCCTAATTCTAGGTCCGAACCGCATTTTTGGACGGCGGGGTGTTTTGTGAAGTTCTCTTCTACTTTCTTGTACCACCTACTCGTAACAAGTGCCATATGAGCTCGTAGCTCTTGTTTCGTTTTGTTTCCACATCATTGAAAAAACTTTTCAATGTGCGTGTGTATGAACTAGCAACATCCTCGTTACCAAGTTCAAATGTTTAATACAACCTGTCTGAATACCTTTTTATGGCACTTGCCTTCCGGCCAAGTGCCATATACCGATCACTTTTCCGTCGGTCGGTCGGTCAGTCCGGTGATCGCGAGTTAGGGTACTTCCAGATGTGCTAGGACGATGAAACTTGGCATGCATATCAGGGACCCGACCAAAGAAATTTAGAAATAGTCACTTCCCCGATCCGACCATCGTGGGGGGAGGGAGGGGAGCCGGAATCCGGAATTTAGGGGCATGCATAACTTTCAAACGGGTGATCGGATCTTAATGAAACTTGATATTTGGAAAGACGTCATTTCTCAAATGTCCCAATTCAGGTCCGGATCGAATCCGATTAATGTGGGGGGGTGGAGTCGGAGGGGGGAACCGGAAATCATGTGACACGCTTAGACTGGAGCGATCGGGATGAAACTTGGTGGGAGGAACAAGCACATACCCAAGGTACGTCATTGACAGACCCGGACCGGATTCGTGCACTGTGGGGGAGTTGGAGGGGGGTTCCGGAATTCCGGTGATACGGAGTTAAGTTACTTCCAGGTGTGCTAGGACAATGAAATTTGGCAGGCAAATCACGGACTCGACCAGATTAACCTGAAAATAGTCAACTTCCCGATCCGACCATCGTGGGGGGAGTGACAGGAGGGGGAATCCGGAATCTTGAGGCATGTATAACTTCCGAACGGGTGATCGGATCATAATGAAACATGATACGTAGGAAGATCACATGTCTCGGATGCCCAGTTTCAAGTCCGGACCAGATCCGATGAAGGTGGGGGGGGGGGGGGGGGGGGGTCGGAGGGGGGAGCCGGAAAAGTTGTGACACGCTTGGAGTGGAGCGATCGGAATGAAACTTGGTGGAAAGAACAAGCAAAAGCCCTATGTACGTAAGTGACAGAACCGGACAAGATTCGGGCACTGTGGGGGAGTTAGAGGGAGGGGTGTCCGGTATTCCGATGATCGCAAGTTAAGGTACTTTCAGACGTGCCAGGACGATAAAACTTCGCTTGAGAGACTTGACATGATTGACTTAGAAATAGTCAGTTCCCTGATCCGACCATCCCTTAAAGTACTAATGCTAACCGCAAAGTACAAAAAATACTTTTAAGCAAAATATACATTTTCGTGATCCCTATGAGCCCATGATCATTTTTGCCTCAAGGGTTTTGCTTACAACTGAATTCCTTAATAATTCCTTATAAAGTAGCCTACTAATCGCAACCACAACGTACAAAAAATACTTTTTAGCAAAATACACATTTTCGTGATCCCTATGATCCCTTACAAGTGATTTCCTTAAAGTACAAACAATACTTTTGAGTAAAATATACATGTTCGTGCTCCCGATGAGTTCATCATGTTTTTTACTTCAAGAGTTTTGATTACAAATGATCACAACAAACCCACAAATTGACGAATTCCTACTTTCATCCTCTGACCCAGACTTGCAAGTGCCATATGAGCTTCCAGCTCTTGTTTTTTCCACCCATCGTCATATCCTTCTTTACGTAAACATAAAAGTTGCACCCATAGGCAACTCGTGTTGACCCTAATTAACCGAGAAAGGTCGTCCCCGTCTGAGTAATCTCCTGGTATTGCGTTTCTTTTTTTCGTGGACTTTAATGACAGGGTCGAGTTGGGCTGATTATTCCCCTGGGGTCGCGGCCCTTTTTCGTGGATTTAATGATCCCGCAAAGTTGGGTCAACTGTCGGAATTTTAAATTAGGCGAAGTGACGTATTTCAGGAGTGGGCCAACTGACGTATTTCAGGATTAGGTGAACTGACGGATTTCAAGAGTGGGCCAACTGACGGATTTCAGGATTAGGTCAACTGACGGATTTCAAGAGTGGGCCAACTGACGGATTTCAAGAGTGGGCCAACTGACGGATTTCAGGATTAGGTCAACTGACGGATTTCAAGAGTGAGAGTGGGCCAACTGACGGATTTCAGGATTAGGTCAACTGACGGATTTCAAGAGTGGGCCAACTGACGGATTTCAAGAGTGGGCCAACTGACGGATTTCAGAATTAGGTCAACTGACAGATTTCAAGAGTGGGCCAACTGACGGATTTCAGGAGTGGGCCAACTGACGGATTTCAGGAGTGGGCCAACTGACGGTGGGTCAACTGACGGTTAGGTCAACTGACGGTAGGCGAACTGACGGGTGGGCGAACTGACGGGTGGGCGAACTGACGGGTTGGCGAACTGACGGGTGGGCGAACTGACGGGTGGGCGAACTGACGGGTGGGCGAACTGTCGGGTGGGCGAACTGTCGGGTGGGCGAACTGACGGGTGGGCGAACTGTCGGATTTTGGAAGTGGGCTAGTTGACGGGTGGGCGAACTGACGGGTGGGCGTAGTGACGGCGACCCACAGTAAGCCCTATTTTTGGCTCAAACGCTAGGGCATTCTGGGCTGCTGGCAGGGCTGAGCATGGTACTCATTCGTATGTGTACCCCTTATCCCCCAGAGGGGTACCAGTATACAACAATTTCTATTCAAAATGAAATCCTAGTGTGTTTAGTTACCAAAGTACTGTATACTGATGCCCCAAAATAAAGCGTACACACACGTATGAGTATGATTACTCTTACACGCTGACCTTTAAAACTCTCAGATTATGAAATTGCTCATTATTAACTAAAGATTCGTTATGCGCACGGAAGGAAATTAAGAATCCCGGCTTTGTCGACTGTGATCAGGTGGCGAGCAAAGGGGTTAGGCATTCGCCAGTTGCAACCTAAATGACGTGAACGTGTGCAGTTATGCCAGTGTTCATACTATTTTCATGGTAGAAAAATACGCAAGACAGAGCGAAGTTTGTTTTCAATCAGAAACAGCACATTCGAGGTCTACTTTAAGCAAATATACTAATATAATTTGTTGTATTTTCGCTTTAACAACCTTTTCAAACCCTATCCGAACTCTAAAAATCAGTACAGTGCAGACCTACCTGTAAACTTGCAGATAATCCTTTGGTTGGGTTCATAGTTCTCTGTGTAGTCAGTAAAAAAAAAAAAAAGTAAAAAAAAAAAAAAAAATGGCGCAAGTGTTTGCGACCAAGAACAAATAACATCAAACCTTCGTCTTTGGTCCCATGCAGCGACTATACTGAGCTGAGCTAGAGGTACTTGCTGAGCTTTGAATTAATGCCCGTCTACCTCACTCTTCGCCACTGCGCATATCAGAGGAAAAACTTCAGGAGGCGTGCTGACCCGCTCTGCAGCGCGTCACATGCGACGTCACAGTGATAGACAACCAATCGGCTTTTACTTTGGAAATTTCTTCTCTGGGGCTTTGCTGCGATATAGCTGTTTGTACAGGTAACGAAATGTGATGTTTCGCGTAGCTGCTACCCTCCGCTCGCATCGGGCGGGTTATACAGCTGTACTCGAATCCGCATGGTCATATTACAGAGATAGAGAGACGGAGGTTCTGGTGTTCTCACGTTTATCGCAAGCCGACAATTAGAGAAACCTATGCGTAATCTATGGGACCTGAGTCTGAATCAGCCCGCTTAGGCGCAAAGCGTGGGTATCAGGAAGAACTCGACCAACAAGTTATTATGGATCAATAGCCAGGATGGGGTCTGGGATTCACTAAGCTAGACAGACAGAGCTATGCCCTTTAATAATGGGTCCGTCACACGCCGTAGGAAGTATCCTGTTTTCTATTTCAGCTCCATGTTACTTTCAAAACGGGAAGCGGGCTAGCCAAATATTCGTTTAGTCGTCAGTGTAAAATAAGTTTTCATTGATACGCTAATCTATAGATAGAGTCAAGAACAAATAATCAGATAAAACCCCGTCTCCCTGTCTCTGTAATATGACCATGCCGAGTCGAATGTGTACTCTGCCCGATGCAAACGAGCGGAGGTAAGGAGCTACGCGGCACAAAACGTTTCGTTACCTCTACACAAAGCTATATTGCTGTGAAGCAGGTAGAAGAAACTTTCAAAGTAAAACGGGTCAGCGTGCCTCCTGCACTTGTTCCTCTGCTAAGACGGAAGTAGACGGGTATCAACTCAAAGCTAGAGCAAGTACCTCTAGCTCAGCTCAGTTTTGTCGGAGTATCCATAGTCGCTGCATGGAACCAAAGATTATTTGTTCTTGATACAATTCGACAGTCAATATGTCTAAAATAATAAAAAATAATCAGTATTCATTCAGCAGTCAGTGCGAGAACATCTCGAGGAAATCGATCTGCATTACGTAGTTTATTACCTGCTGGCTCCGCCCCCAGGACTTGTGTGTTGTTGATTACGGACTGTGATGGGGAGTAGTGAGAACCTGGTGTGGAATGCGCTACTGAACTATGCTGGCCGTGCGATAAAAACGGGAAATCGATTGGAGGATACAGCGAAAAAAGCGGTAGAATTCTTTTCGGTTCAAGCAATTCTGAATGCTAAGGAGGTCCTATGGACCTTGGCCGGGGTAACGACACGTGTTGCTGCGAGGACCAAGATCACAGACGATATTCTCGACATAATTAAAGTATTGAACAGCTGTGAAGAGAAGAATATTTCCCTCCCGCGCTTTGTTATTTTCGAACCGGATGAAGTACCAGTCATTCCGGGCGAAGTGACAGCTACTCTGACGCGGAAACTGAACGAATTGTGTGCAAAGTTTGATAGCTATGTGGACTCTAACCCGAAGCCTGTTGGAACCGTTTTACCTGCTAATGGAATTAGCACCGTCACGCCAAAACCGTCATATGCCGTGGTCGTCAAAAACCCCCCGAAAGATCTTTCGAACCCGAGCGCACGCAAAACCTATCTTGACACTTTATGTGGCCATACTAGTTCGCATATCGTAGAGCTGAAGCCAGGGAAATCAGAGTGGAGAGTAGTCCTGAGTAACAAGAACGCTGCCGAATCTCTAGCCGAGGCTGTGGGTAACAGTGATTCGAACATAAGTGCCAAAGTGAAGATCCCAGCGTTTTTCGGAATAATCCGTCATGTTCCTACAGAAGCTTCTGCTGACGAGCTGTGCTCAGCTATACCGAACTGTGTAAAGGCCCAACAGATTGGTAGTACCCGCTCGTTTAAACTAAAGTTTGACAGCAAACCTCATCTGTGCGAAGCAATAAACTCTCCGCCAATTTTCGGATATGAACGACTGCCCATTACGGAGTATAAATTCCTCCCTATGCAATGTTACAACTGCCAATCTTACGGACACGCTGCAAAATCATGCACTAATCCACCGAAATGTTCCAAATGTGGCGGAAATCACTCCAGCTCTCGGGACAACCCATGTCAGAATGCCGCAAAATGTGCTCTTTGTGGCTCGTCTGAACACCCATGCTACAGCTTTAAATGCCCGGTGGCCCAAAATCTAATTTCGAAGCAGTGACTGCTGACTCCGTGCGAGTAATCTCGTGGAATTTAAATGGCGGAGTAATCGAGAAAATACCACTATTGGAAGGACTGTTGTGCTGTAACGATGTGGTCTGTGTGCAGGAACATTTCCTTTCGGAACAAGCTGTTAATCTGTTAGAGGTAAATGATGGAGTAAAATCATTTGCGGTCCCAGCCAACTCAGCAGGAAGAGGTAGACCATCCGGTGGTGTTGCCATACTCATTAGTAACCGTTTAAATCCTACCCTTTATAAAACTGAGGACTTTTTCGTTGCTGTCGAGGTACACGGAACAGTTATCCACTCAGTGTACATGCCCACAGACTACAGAAACGAAATATCGGAGGAGCGATTCAGTGAGGCGTGTAGTAAGCTGTCGGCCTCTGTGAGCAGCTGTTTTAGCCAAGGTCTTGAGTGCATCATTGCTGGTGATCTAAATTGTGATCTGTCTGATAGGAATAATGCTCGAGCACAAATGTTCCTAGCTTCTTGTGACGGTCTTAGTGTTGCTGCTAATGACCTATCTTTCACATACATTCACAATTCGGGCTCGACTTCTTGTCTGGATTTCATGCTAAGCTCCCCCCAAGCTCCAGCCTGTGGATCTTCTCATGTGGATCTAAGCGTCTGTGCGTCCGACCATTTCCCGATTATGAACGCTTTTCGAATCAACCGTGTACGTCCCGACAATCCCCCCAGTGCTAAAAAATGGGCGGTCAAGACTGATTGGAGTAAAATAAATCGTAATACTTACCAAGCAGTATCAGATGGGATTCTTGCTAAGATTAGAATACCTTTCCAGTTATTACAGCAGAGTGCACTCATTCCAGAAGAGGAAAAACAAGTCTCTCTGAATATGTATTGTGCGGAAATTTCTCATGCTCTGAAGTGTGCAGAGGCAGCTGCTGTGCCCAGTCGGAAAGTCCGAATCGACACGGAAATTCCGAAATGGTCTGAAAACCCTGCTCTTGCTGACGCGTGTGCTCGTGCTAAATTCTGGAATCGGCTATGGAATGAATGTGATCGTCCGAGAGCCGGTGCTGTAAATCAAGTTCGTTTACATGCCAAGCGCAAGTTTGCCAAAGCCCTCTCCAAGCACAAATGTGAAGTGATCGATCAGCAAAGTCAACTAGTGAAAAATGATCCTAACGCAGTGTGGAGGTTTCTTAAGCGTAAGGGGAATCGTAGTGGTTCCGAAGTTGTGATTGCAGAGCAGGATTGGATCTCCCATTTCACCTCTGAGTTTTCCCCTCCCGATCAAGTGCTTGAAGATAAGTTCAATGAAGAACTAGATGAATGTTTGAAGTTACCTGGTCCTGGTGTTGGTTACATAGTAACTACCAAAAATCTTACTGACGCAATCCGAAAGCTTAAAAAAAAACAATCGCATGGTGTTGACGGACTGTGCGGTTTGCACCTTACCCATGGTAGTGTCAATCTTTTGCGTCATCTTGAACTTCTGTTTCAGATTATTTTTAATACCGGTCTTGTACCTGACATTTTTTGCACCGGAATTGTTACTCCGGTTATAAAAAAGGGGAAAAACCCAGCTGAATGTGTATCTTACCGCCCCATAACTGTTTCACCTGTCCTCTGTAAGTTAATGGAGCTGCTCGTTATAGAAGATATTTCAAGTAAATGTTATACTCCTGAAAACCAATTTGGGTTTAAAAAAGGTATTAGTCGCGAGCACGTCCATTACATTTTAGCTAACATGCTTATAGAAGCTGACGCGTTGAATGAGTGCATTTTCCTGGCTGGTCACGATGTCCGCCGGGCATTTGACTCCGGGATACACGCTCAGTTATTATTGTCGGCACATAAACGTGGCGTCGATCGGTCGGTTATTCTACCTTTTCGTAGTATGTATAGAAAACTTTCTATCCAAGTTCGGGTACCGTCTAGTAGTGGGCCAATTATATTGCGTAAATCAGTACCAGTGAGGAAAGGAATTCGACAGGGCGCTATTTCTTCACCGCCGTTATATAATAACAGCGTCCTTGAGAGCCAGAAATCGGTAAAAATGAGTTTCATTTTCCGAGGATTAGATCTTTCGCTGCTGAATTATGCGGATGATATTCTAAACGCGAGCCGATGCCTTTCTCCGATTGAGGAAAATTTTGATGTACTTAGTGCAGAGTACAAACAAATCGGTCTTTCTTTTAATCCTAGTAAAAGTGAAGTTATTGCGTTTAGTAGAAGAGTAGTAAATTCAACGGATCGTGTTGTTAAATTTGGTGATCAAGAAGTTGTATTGTCAGAATCTATTGTTTACTTAGGAATGCCTATTGGGTCGAGTATGGCCTCTACGCGTGCCCTACATATAAGTTTTTTTGCGGAAAAGGCGAGAAAAGCATATGGAGCTCTTTCATCAACAAAAAAGAAATATAACCGACAGATTCGTGCGCGGCTGTACAATGCTTTGGTCACACCACATTTCTTAGCTTTGTCTCCATTTTGGAATATTTTTACCGCAAGTGATAGAAGAAAGCTGCGTTCAGATTTTTATAAATATGCGAAATTTCTTCTTAATTTACGTCCTTGGACAAAGAATTCGTCGGTGTCACACCGTTTCGGTATTGCCGACCCTATTGCAGCTCTTTATAAGCGTCGGACTGAATTTTTAAAGTCAGTAGAGTCCAGTAGCCTTGCCATTGTGATTCGTCCCTAAGCGCACGTATATGTATGTATATATGTAGTATCTCAGTTTCTGTTCATTTTTGATGTTTTGTAGTGTCTAGTCTTTTTTCTTTATTTAATTATCTACTCCATTTGTGGTCTTGTACCGTTTTTCGAATGGGTAATAAAATTATCATCATCATCAATTTCCAAGCAAAATTAACCATAACCGTCAGAATGGTCTGATGATCAGATGCTATTCGGCAGAGAAAGTAACACCAGGAACAGTAACAATGCAAATCTGACTAATCTAACCTTCAGAAGTAAGTAATTTAGCTTACAAATAGAAACGAACAACTAACTTAGGTTGCGTGCACCTACTTGCAGTTAAAACTTGTCAAAAGAGGAACAAATCTTGTGTGTTGAAGTGTTGAATATTACTATTAAAATAAGCTATAAAATTTTGCTTTAAAAGAGCAAGATCCGCCTCCTGTCCAAGGTCACAAAAACATTAACAATGTGTATCATAAAAAAAAAATAACGATATAAAGTTTGGCTTCGCCTAGCTGACTTCTCCTTTTAGTTTAGTGCAGTCAAATATTATTTGCAGTCAGCTTGGGCTGAAGGAATACATATACATGATGTATAGAACAAGAATGATTTTCTTCTAGTTTTCCATTTGTTCCCAAACAGAACATTTCAATCTCACTCCAGTCTCCAGCCTTTGCTTTATAGAAACACACTCTTATTGTTTTGTGCCCTCGGGAAAATGAGATATTATTTCAGGCATCAGACATTTCTATCTGGCATAGCAACGGCTTTCAATTAAGGACAAATCTGAACACGAAAGAAAGCATTCGAAATATTTGTAATGATGAGCTTTTTACAAGGGGATACCGAAAACTGAGGGAAACAGCGTTGCTTATTGTTCACTGATGATTCTTTATGTCCATGTTGGGATTCTAGGATACGAGAGGCGCACCAACATGCAGAACAGTGACAGGTGACCGAGGAAAGGGAGGAAATGAGTGCATTTGTAGTCCGATCCTTGTTTTTTTTATCTGTGGTAGACGGACAAGTTAAAAAATATCGCAAAAGAGAACAGAGAGCTGGTTTTAAGCAGAAACTGTTTTTTTTTTAAGCAGAAACCCAGACCGCCACTAGCTTCCTCCATTTCATTTGGTGAAACGAAATTGGCGAGTCCTAATCCTTCAAATTTAAACACTGTGAAAAATGCAGCAATATAAATCAGTCCCCCTCAGTAAGATTTTTGAGAGTTCTTCAGAGGAGGGGGGATTTCCGGAAAGATTAGGGAGGGAATGGCAAGATGCCAGCTCAGGGATATCAGAACTTGTCAAAGAACTACTTGAGTTAACGAACGATTACATATACAAAAGATCCAGAACATGGAACGGACGTGTATAACGCCTCTTCGGGATTCTCTGAGGCTTTTGATGCTTATATAGATGATGGTGCAGCGGTAGGTAAAGGCAACGGTTTCGAGAGGCGCGAGTTGGCTGGTTTATTTAGTGAGAGTGTTAGGCATGGGGAGGTTGAGGACCCAGTCTGACGGATTCGAGTTTCGAATGTTGTTTTTGCTTACGTGTCCGAACGAGGTGCGGCAGTTTCCGATTCAGCTTTGGCTATAGCCCATGATCAAGCATTTTGAATACGCAATTGAAAGCATATGGAGTTCAGGTGTATTGAGTCGGAAAGCAAAAGGGAGTACATACTTTGAAGTCGGAACCTCAGTGAGGACCCAGTTCGGAAACCAGTATTCGTTAGAAAGTTGACTGATTTCTCCTATATTCTCAAAGACTACAACGTAAGTCACCGATAAATTAGTGATTGAGCATTTAGCCTAAGGGCATTTTCTGCACGACCAGAAAGAGGCAAACGGCAAACTTCGAAGGAAGTATAAATGCATTCAACTCAACCCATGAAAAAGGACTTCAGGCTGAGAAAATTTGAAAAGTGGGATGGTGATAGGTTTTTATGCGACCCTGATTTTGTCCACCAGATGCCTCAGATGAGTCAGTGGCAGTAGATGTCCACCGAATTCCCTTTGTCAACAGTTTTGGATGGAAAAGTCGACTCGGTAACCCCTTGACGACCGATGCAGCTTGGAGTTAACCGCGAGTACAGATAGAAACAACAAAACACCACAGATTGATTTCACAGATCTAGCAACATGCAGCAGTAACTGATGCCACTACATGCTACTAAATGAAGACTGGATTCTAGTGCTTATGATTATCCCCGTCTGAAGCACAGTATCTCGTACTGCTACATATCACTAAGTACAACTTTATACGGTTCAACTACACAGGCTACACATTTTTCATCCGGCTTACCGCGCTTGAAGTTGAAGTATGAAGTAGTTGTATGAAGACGTTGCAGATTTGTTTTCTTTCCGGTCCTAATCCTTGTTCACTGTAATAGAGTACGTGCTCCAGGTCAGCCAGTGATGATATCTGTCCCCTAAAATAGCTCTTGTCAACCTTGTTTGGAGACAGCACCCGAATCCAAAACAACCACCAATGCAGCTTACTATGCTGAAATAAAAAAGACTGCAGATTTTTTTTTCGAAAACATCCGTCGACTTATTTTTCTTCGATTAGAGGGATGATGCTGTGAACTACGGTTTACCCCATTGAAAACCCCGTCTTCTCTTCTTTCCAAGTGGGTCGTCGGACTTTAAGTCCGACGCAATGACCGAACAGTTGCTGTGACGCGATGGAAAGAAAGCTACCAAGAGGTTCCTGGTGAGGGCGACATACTGTCTCCATGAAAACTTACTTGGCACTCTCGATCTCCGTATAGCCATCGTGGAGCGACACGGTCGCAGATTAGATGACAGCCGGATGCGTAACAAATGCACCATCGAAGATGCTTGTTCTACTTTGTGGATGAAGACAACGATACATCTTTTGAAGTTGTGTTTGATTACTCTGCGATCTTGTCTTTCATGCAGTTTCTGATTTACTGAGATGCTCTACTACTTTCTCGAGGACCTTAGCTTCTTTTCCTGAAGTTCGTCGTCAGCCTTGCTCCGAAGCAATGGCAGGAGGAAGTTCCCTCTAGAAACTCTCGGTAGTCTCCTGCCGGGGGCGACACACTTTCCCCAAGTGTTTCGTGTCAGGTCTTCGTGAAATCTCACTGGGAACCGCTCGAGCTCTTAAATGCCATCCCGGAGCGAGCGAGGCCGCGCATATCCCTTCAGTCATGATTGAAATTTCTACGGAGAACCGCGTGTGCGGGCCATTTCATTTATGGGAGGCATTTTTGGTCAGTGTCCATCACTCTGCTCTGCTATAGAACTAGAGGGCTGATTCATTATATTTGTTATGGAAGGGCTGTTGTTAAAAGTGGGAGGGGAGTGTGAACGCTCAGTGTGCCTTGAAGAGTGAACTAGAATACTGAAGTGCCGTTGTTTGTTTTGTTGCGCGTCATGGGATTTATTTAGGAGTTAGGAAGTGGATAGTAGGCTACGTAGTGTGCGCTGCGTTCCTGTTATGGGGAACTTGCTGTTATGAATGGATTACGCATATGCTAATCCGCTCAGCAGGAGCTATACGGATGGTGATGGAAGTTCTGACTCAGGATACTGCAGCAGTCTAGGTAGTCGTATCTTATCGCTTGCGGCTCCATTGCACCATGGATAGTCTGTGTTATGAGGGAGAGCATCCAACTAGCGTAGTAGCAACTTGATTATAGCTGGTAGGCTGATCGGCACTTTACATCGGTTTCATTTGAACTTGAGGGGCAAAGAATGATTTTGTTTTAAATGTGTTGTGACGATGAGCAACGTGTCTACGGCCTCACTGCCGTAATCAGACTTATGCGAGGGAATTTTCTATCACTTGTAAAGCATAGGGTAACCATGGTGACGAAAAAATTTTGAGCATGAAGCCGACGATGAATGGTGTAGGCTTTTCATAGCAATACTCCAGATAAAGTTTAATGGCACATGCGTTGTCAGTCGGATAGATCTACGGCGCTTGTGGGTAGTTGTTTATTGTCCCTAAGAATATCATTTGTTCTGGGTAGCAGGGTGTTTGACAAGATTGCTTTTTAGGCAGGATGATCCTAGAAAGATTCGACTTGGGAGATAGATTCCTTAAACGAGGGTAGATGCTTGAGGGGAATGCGGACGTTCTGTCCTTGATGAAGGCACCTCGCACCCAGCGTTCTGCCTAAGGGTTAGGCTTGCAGGTTTGCCAGTCTTGTTGGTTAATTATAGCATCTGTATCAGGCAAAAGGCATGATCCAAGGAATTGTCGACATTGCCGAACCTACCAAGCAAACCTTCGACGTAGCTCTTCTATCACACGGCACCAGAGTCCCGGCCGATCCAGGGATCGAAGCCCGGACAAGGTTATTGTCCGTCAGCCAAGTCCTGGGCGTCTCGCCAGTCCTGGCCGAACAAAAAAGGCACCAAGCCCAGAGCGACCCAGGCGAACATCGAGTCCCGATCGCTCCCGACCCGCCTCCAGGAAAATACAACATTCTTGCTCTGTGCAAATCCAAGAAACGAAACAGATGCGACGAGAACGAGAGAGGTTATACCACCAAGACTACCGAACCGTTAAGGACACCAGTCGAGGTAGTTTTGTACCCAATGAGGTAGTGAACGGCGTGAACAACCTTAGCTACAGATTTAACCGGTACCTCAGCTGTGATAATGTAGATACATATCCTCACCCTAGTGATTCGAGACAGTTTACGGAGAGGCGGAAGAAGACGGTTCGGTTTGGTTGTGACGTGCCGCAGCAAACAGTTCCTAAGCCAGAATTCAAGACAAGTGCTGATTATGAGAGTGGTTATTGGTATACTTTAGAAAACTGCGCGCGGAAGACGTGGTGGGCACAGAGCGGGAAGCAGACGTCCTTAGACTCTCAAGCGTCTGTTCAAGCAAAAGACTCGGGGATTGATACATTGACGTCTAGCGAGGATTCGCAAAGATGCGACTGGATCAGAAAGGTTAGTTTGTGTTAGAATTGATGCCGCTAAATGGGTGTGTCAGCTGAAATTTATTCCAGCGATATTTCGGCCAACAACGGCGTCACGAGTCCCTCTTGAATTGTCCGCCGCAAAAAGTGACTCCATCACATGGCCCAAGCCGTGATTCCTTACTTCTTCCAATGAACAAAATTATTCGTCTGTGAATAATTAGCAATGACTAATTTGCCAGTTCTAGTATCAACTTGAAAACAGTTGATCCCTGCGAATATTTTGAGTATCTTCTTTCATTTTATCTTCTGTCATGCTCGACATAGGTTGCCACGTAATTCGTGGGTTTTTTATGCCCGAAATCTTGTTTCATTTGATGGTGAGCAATAACAGAGGGTGGGCTTGTATGAAGCACCGCTGATGATTCGACTACTCGCCAAACGAGTAAGTCAGCTGAGATGTTTTCCGATAATAGTTCACCCTTCTTGGCAAATTTTGCAATATGATTAATTGCAGGTTCGCACTTCTACAGCTACAGCTTGAAGAGGACTCTTGCCAAGGAGAACCGATAAATCTCATATGAACTATCTGTTTAGCAAACATGATTCGCAGTCTGCTTGGGCTGAAGGAATAATGACTACTTATAAAATTAGGGTTAAAGGAACAGAAAACTTGACTCAAACTTGACTCGGGGAGCTAGCTAACATATCTGCAAGACTGTACCCTGAGTCGATATTGAGAGTAAGAAAAATTCTCGTTACGACCATTGCAGTTTCCGGGCAGTTTCCGAGAATTCGACTTCTGAGCAAAAGGTTTGCAAAAGCAAAAGGTTTGTGTGCCGCGACTAGGAATCGAACCCCGGCCGTCTTGTCGGGGAGGTAGTTAGTCTGTAGTCTACACGTAAAAAGGCGAACTTTTACAGTACATAAGTGCTTAATTACAGTGCATAAGGGGCAAGGGCCTGCCAGCTAGCTTTGGGAACACTAAGGAGGGGGTTCGAGACGGTTCGAGATAACAAAGAAGGGGGGGGGCCTGTCGACAATAAGATCCTGTATATTTATCTAAGCCCCCCGGGCGATTCGATGGCCGAAAGTTGCGTAGTCAAGTTTACTGTTCCTTTAAAAAGAACAGATATGCACTGTCAGAAGTTTCATAACAGATCGCGCATAACACTTTCAAGAATAACACCTTTTCACTTAGAAATAAAGTGTTATGACCAATTAAGTTTACACTATTTCGTGCCTAGATCTCCAACAACCCCTTCAATTGGTAAAAATATTACACTGTCAGAAGTTACATCATGACAACAGAAGGATGCCCGGTTTCAACAGATAACACTTTGTGGTGTTATCTGTTATGTTTCTTTCGTTCCCGTTAGTATTTTTACCAATTGAAGGTGTAGTTGGAGATCTAGACACGAAAGAGTGTAAACTTAATTGGTCAGAACACTTTATTTCTGAGTGAAAAGGTGTTATTCTTGAAAGTGTTATGCGCTATCTGTTATGAAACTTCTGACAGTGTGGATATCGCTACCACGAAGATGGAATTCGACTATAGGCCACCGGCTTAAGAATCGAAACCTGAGGGGGGAAGGGCAGTCACTGACTCTCAAGGTCGTTTCAAGGTCTTTCATTTTTTTTCAACAGCAGTTTCAAAGAGTCAGGTATGTTATAATACTGAAACAAGACTTGTATCTACTGCGACTTGTATTTTAACAGTCACAATCTCGGTACCGAGTAAGCAACTACTCATGGTAATCGAGGTGGTTGTGTAGTGAAATCATGGTAGAGGATTTGTTGTTGTTACAACGCAGCGGTTGCTTGGCAATCCGGAGACAGTCGGAAATTTTTCTCTTTGTTTACTTGATGTCTTTGGAAACGGCCTCTCTCCCGCCACTGAAAATTTGCATATCTTTTTATTCAGGAATCCTGGAAATTTGCTTCCGTGTCATTTCTTCCTCCTATTACAGTTGGAGAACAGGAACTTCCACTCTTTTATTGCCTGCGGAAGTGACTTTCTTGACGGTCCTTGGCGACGATAACACGGGAAGTTGCTGGCTGTTTTGAGAACTCTACCGCCGATTTTAGGCTTTAGGCAAATTAGTCCGCGCAGCGGACCCAGCAACATACAAGAGAGATAACGGTACTGACGCTTGTCGTATCTCTAACTGTACTCCGTCACCAATAAACAAACACAGATAAAAGCCTGTACCTCTCGGCCCTGCGCTGATCAAAAACTCCGTAATTCGTAAATACTGAGCGGATTGTGATACCCGAGACCTTGTCACTCAATGGGTCGCCTCTCAATGTCACTAGCTATTTTGCTCTGCCTGCAGTTCGCCGGGAATGCTGCTAGAGACTTTAGTCAAAGTAAAGGATATTTCTGAAGTCGGTTAGACATCAGATATTCGAGTAAACATCCTTGCGGAATCCATATCTGTGTTGGTTTTCTCATCTGATTAGTTGTTCGGCCGTAAGTTGCCAAAAACTCCGATAAAAAAAAAAAAAAAATCTTTTGCACAGCGGTATCTTATGGATATATAAGAAAATGTTAACGGGGTCTGGCGAAGACTCAGAAATCAACAAGATTGTATTGTCTGGATCAAGAAGTCCAGTAAATATCAAATTTGTGGGATCCCATCGAAACCTTTGGTCTTGTTGTCCGTCCCATTGGTCGCTCTGGTGGTCCAGTTTTTGCTAATTCGGGCACTACCTCTTAAGCTATGACGATGAGACTTGCCACACACATAAAGGATCCGACAAAATGCTGTAGGAAAATTTCCTTTCTCGCATTCTGCCACCAGCGGGGGAGAGAGGGGGATTCCGAACCTGTGGCACGAGTAAGTTGCGAACGGTGATCCGATGAAGTGAAACTTGAAGATGGATTAGAAAAGGTGCAATAGATGATCCTTTATATGTCTGAATTGGATTCGACCAATATGGGGGAGCTGGAGGAGGGTCCGCAAATTTTGTGGCTAGCCTAAGGGCTCATTGGGTTAAATCAGTGGAGCGATTGTGATGGAACTTGGAGGGCACTGGAGGATGATCCATATTGGGGTAAAAAAAAGCTCAGAAAGCTTGATGGGTGGTAATAATTGTTATTATAATGTAGGGTAGGCCAAAAACTCTGGCCGAAACTCAGGCCACAAATGGCAAAATGTCTCAGTTCTACAAAATACAATTGACGATAAACCGCCACTCAAAACACAGTTGATGAAAACACCACTCTTTTATTGGGGAGTTTACCTCAGAAATCTTTATTGTTTGATTCGCAGGATCTTCTTGCATCTCTTGGAAAACTTTCTTGGCCATTTTGTTTGATCAATCTTGTCATTACATTGACTCTTCATTGATGGATCCTGATTGCCTTGGATCTGTGAGACCTTACATGCACTTACGTCGTTTTCAGCTGACAGAGCATCATTGACTTGGATTGAAACAGCCTTGCAGGCACCTCTTTCCGTCACTGATGACTTTAGCTCAAGAGGTCCAGATCATGGGTATGGAGCTGACTCCGAAGGTTGTCAGACTTGTCAGTATTTGTAAAGCTTTGGGATTGGGGGGGGGGGGACTATAAACCGGTGACGACGGCAGTTTCTTACTGTATCATTTTCTGTGTTTGATTTCTTCCTTTCTCCCCAGCCTTTCAGTTCAGTTGACTCGCCTGTGAAATAAGAGCTTTAGAGTCAACTGAAGGGCAGCCATTTCGCTGAATTGAGCAAATCCGGCTTTTCCCTCTTTTGAGGGCTTATGGCCTGATCAATAACCCTGTGCCAATTTTCTCCATCTTATGTCAAAGGAAATAGAGATGAAGACCGTTCTGTTCGCTGAGGAATTTGTGGTGGAACAGCCATAGAGATACCTTTTTTAATTTCAGACTGAGAGTCTGATGGGGCATGGGAATTTTGAGGCCGACCTGATTGTTAAATGAATTAGCGGTATTAAATTTATATTCCCAGTGGCCCGTGACTTCTTGTTCATCGCATGCGATTTCCAGTGGATGTCACTGCAGTAATTTCTCGTTTCAGTTCAGTATATCTGTATTTGTACAAAAACATAATGAATATAACTAGTCTGCCAATTAAGCAGAAGAATGTGTGCTGGCCAGGGTAGGACACAAGCAGAATCGATAAAAAAGAGAGACAGGAACAAAGAAAGAAAACATTGACTTCCTTAACTTTGTATAAACTACTGGATATCTATAACCTACGAAAAATAGACAAGAAAAAAGAGGTAAACACTGGCGAGAACAAATTTAGAACGGATGGACAGCATTGGTCCACGAACTAACAATGAGTAGTCGTAACAGAACAAAACGTGTTCTTTTGAAGAAAAGTTGTTTCTTCAGCTTTCAACAAAGTAGAACTTTAGGGCTTTCCGTGGCTACCCTAACGACACTGCGCCTTTCCTCGGCCCGCTGGCGGAACCAACCAAGCGATCTGATCGTCATGACAAAACTAAAACATACTTATATACTCATAATTTTAAATTATCCTAACAAGTCATCTACAACTTGCGTCGAATATATTTATTATAACTGCAATCTAATTATTAATATCTTTAAAGACTAAATCTAATAACACTACTACTGGCTCTCCAGTTTCTTACATTACATTTCTTCTGGTCTACACATTTTGTCATGCAGACCTTCTATTTTGCTAATGGGAATCCTCAATGAGTGTAAACAGCTCTAGATGGTCCACATGTGTACGATTTATTTTCGGGTTTTCCCAGTTTTCTCAAGATGGCTTATATTTAGACGTTCCTCTTTTCTTTATTTCATCAGTATAACTGTTTATTGGTAACATTTGTTAGCTTATATCAAGCTTATTTGATGTTCTGGGATCCCATATAGCTCGCAGTCGTGTCTTAAGCGGTTCAGATGATGGAAGAAGAGAAATGAAAATGAAGTTTCACTAGGTCCCTGACGTAAAAGTTGAAAGTTTTCTGACTTCACACCGACTTACGACATTCACGTTGCGTTAAAGCACCCTTGACATTATTATTTGTTTCTAACCTGATATTTACTTGAATGCCGCTGGTTTCGCACAAGATTCTCCCCGTGAATCACGCAGAGTGCCGTTCTTTTCCTGGCTAAAAAGTTTGTTCAGATGTCACTGACGGTCAGTTTACAAAAAACGTCGAACTGAATGGTCAAAACAATTTTGCACCTATTTTTTTTCGTTTTTAATGTCCGAAACCACCGATTGGCCCGTCACTGCCCGCAACTCGCAAGCTAATTATCGCTCGCACTGATAGGAAACTTCGTGGGGCCTACGCGTCACTTGTTCCGTCGCAAGTGAATATGTCGAAAAAGCTCCTTGCAATTCTGTACAATGCTGTAGCTTTGCCTCATTTACTGTTTCCCGTATGGAAATAATTAAGTCGTAAACAGTTGTTAACGATCGTTTACAATTGTTAACAATTGTTAACGATCGTAATTTTACGATCGTTTTTTTACGATCGTAATTTAACGATCGTAAACAATTGTTTACGATCGTTTTTTTACGATCGTAATGTAACGATCGTAAACGGTTGTTTACGATCGTAATTTAACGATCGTTTTTTTTACGATCGTAATTAACGATCGTAAACAATTGTTTACGATCGTAATTTTACGATCGTTTTTTTACGATCGTAATTTAACGATCGTTATCAATTGTTTACGATCGTTTTCAACTGTTTTCGATCGGAAACAATTGTTTTTATTTTCAAGACGATAAATACAGACCTGATTTCTAACAACGGCAATAAGAAAGTTGATTAGTTTTTAGTTTTGCATAATCCAAATAGTTTAACTAAAAGCTGAAACTAAAATCCCAATCGTAAACGGTTGTTTACGATCGTAATTTTACGATCGTTTTTTTACGATCGTAATTTAACGATCGTTTTCAATTGTTTCCGATCGTTTTCAACTGTTTTCGATCGGAAGCAATTGTTTTTATTTTCAAGACGATAAGAAAGTTGATTAGTTTTTAGTGGCTGGGAGGTTTAGGGGACGTTTTCGCGTGGATGGCTCTGGTCCTGTCGACCTCCCGTCGAGCTCGACGGACATTTTCGCGTGGACGCCGTCGATCTTTTTGTCATTTTCGCGTGTACGGATGAACAGGTGAACGGGCCATCCAGCTCGACGGGCGTCTCCCGTTCAACACCGCTCCGAGGGCAGCGTTGAGCTGAACGGGGATAGAAAAAAGTTGTTGACAGATTGTGGACAGAGAAAAAATGTGGAATTTCCACTCATACGAAAATGGAAATTTTCATTTCCATAAAGCTGGTAGCTAAGCCCAACACTTTTTTTAATCTTTTGAATGTTTCTTTGAATTTTTCCATCACTACTGTTTTTCCATCACTAATGTTTCGACTGGTAGGTTTGATGGGTTAACACTGGTTAGGCTACAGGCAGTGCTTAAGCCATTCCTTTCAACAAACTCTGATGCCACCACTTGAGGGTTGCCTTAGAATATTATTTTTTTTTTAAAGGAATATACAATAGAGGTATGCTTTTGTTGAAGGGCTTTTTGCAGTCATACATAAATCTTCAATTTTTGGGTATGGTGTCCCAACGTCTGGGCATGGTGCCCATACGTTGGAGCACCATGCCCAAAAATTGAGGATTTGTGTATGACCACTTTGTTGACCTGTTGACTTTGAACAGTACCATTTTCATGCACTTACATGAAAGGTCCCTGTATAAGTGGCTTCAACACCTGAGGAGGTATTTTAACAGTTCAAATAAGCATACTCTACTGAATACAAATTTAAACTTAGACTAAGAATTGTAAAAGTATGTTTTTTGTGGAGTCTGAAGCAGGTACAGTAGAGGTATGCTTATGTGAACGTTTGGTAACTTCGGACTTTGCCCTTTTCATGCACTTGCTGTGTCTAAAACCAACTACCAGTTAGCCAAAGTAGGTAACTAAGGGCTCCGAAAACACATGAATTAGGTAATTTGGATTTTCGTTCTCCCAGTTAGCGGAAAACTGCACTGTTCACATTAATGCAACTGTTCACATAAGCATACTTCTACTGTCAATACTCAGCTAGCCGGCTCAATCTCTTGGCTCTCATCTTGAATTTTTTTTAAGTAGCCTATATCATAACATCTCTATTTTATTTTACTGTAATTTTGTATTTTACCGTAATTTTACAGACCCCCGTAAAACTGATATTTTACCAATTTTACTATTTTACGTAACTTTTCCATGACCTCCTGAGTCTCCCTTGCCCTCCGGGGTTGGATCCGGTTGAGACACGAATAGATGAGCGCTCTGCTCCTTCGAATCAGATACAAGTTTCTGTATTCCCTCTACCTCCACCCTCACACGTATTACTAGGTGTAATCCTAGAAAATATGCTTCGTTGAGCATTCAGTTGGGTCCTTTGTAAGTGGACTGCAGCGTGCAGAATTATAGTCGACTTCCAAAATTACCATAATTACTGTAGGCTAAGCCTATTGTATGTTCAAACTTAACATATTCAGTTTTCAGGAGATGCTGAAGAAGTGATCTACCAGTTTAGTAGAGAAGAAGCCATAAGCTCTGGATTCGATGAAAATGAACTCAATCTTCTTATTAGTACAAATGACAAAGATCACCATAAAAGGAAGGACATGGACTCCAATTTGGGTGCTGGTGCCACTGATACAGGAAAGGTCCATACGGTGAAAGACAGAAAAAGCATTTGGAATGGCAAAAAATCTGCCATGCAGAAAAAAACTGATACTGAGGCCACCAAATTCTTTTTGCAGACACTTACAAAACACTGGAAAGTTTTAAATGACGACAAAACCACAAAGAAAGACATTTGGATTGACATCGGAAAGACAATGGAAGAGGAAGGTTATGATCTTGGTGAGGAGCCATGGGTAAAATGTGACAATAAATGGTCGAATATGATGAGGGCGTATAAGAAATTTGTGGCGGATTGCGGAAAAACTGGTAGCGGAGCAGACGTATGGGACAGCCCACCACCTTTTTATCAAGAGATCCAAGAGATTTTTGGACAAGGTGTCAATGTTCATCCAGTATATGTGGGTGACTCACTACTAACAAAGCAAGCTCCGGAATCTCACAAAAAAGAAAGCTTTGTGCAACAACAAAAAGCAAAGAAAAAATCCAGCCCTCCTGATGATGGTAGAGGCTCACGGTTGAGCATGGATGACAGTCTTATTTCTGATTTTGACGATGAAAATTCGGACGCGTATTCGGTATCAGAAAAGAAAGATATGGCGAAGAAGAGACCATCAAAGGCAAGCAACTACGAGAAGCTTACGAGCTTATTGTTGGAGAGTGAAGCGACCAGAAAGAAAGAGATGGAATACCGTAAAGAAAAAGATGAAGAAAAGCTGGCGCGAGAGGTGAAGAAAGAAGAGTTAAAGCAGAAGAGACATAAGGAAAGAATCGAGGCAAGTGAGAAGATTGCTCAAAACTATGTGAACATGATGAAAGCAATATTTCTCCAAAGTGATACGAGCAAAGGCAGCAATCGAAAAAGTCAGACGAGCTCTGGTTCTGACAGAAAACGAAAGCATCAGTCTTCAGGTTCCGAGTCAGAATGAATTTGCCATATTCCAGTTCAGCGCCTTCAAGCAGACTAGGTTCTGAAATTCACCTGTTATCGCATGGTGTGACAGATACAGTAAACAGATACACCAGTTGATGCATAGAGAATCTGAAATCTACTTCCCTAGTAATTTAGATTTTGCACTGTCTTTGGAGTAAGAGTACGTTCAGACGGGTGGGAAAAACAGGGAAAAACCGATCGGTTTTACGTTTTATCCCATCGGGTTTTGAGCTTGGATTTATTTTCAAGCACGTAAAACCCATCGGTTTTCCCTTGGTCCCGATCGTTTTTTTTTAATTTTCCGATGCGTCTGAACGCACTCTAAATAAGGAAGGTTACTATCCCCATTATGGATCAGTATTTTGCTGCCTGTCACAATTGTTGATTCGGAGACAATTATGGATTTCTGAAACTAGCCTGCTTCCGACATTGAACTGGAATAAAACTGCGTTCTATTTTTGTTTCACTTTACTTCTTGCTGAGCATTGTTCAAATAGGTGTATAGCAAGGTCAATGCAACATTCGGTGTTGCCACACTGAGCTTCCAAAGATCTGAAAAAGTATTCTTAGTGATACCTACTATAGGAGTGCAATCAGACGCCTATCATATTGTAAAAAAATACTATGTTAACGGATAGACTGCTTGCAGAACCGACCAAGCTATCTAATTTACTCTGCATAAGTCTAATAGATTTCGGGTCTATTCTCGTATGCCGTACCGTATTTACACCTATTTGAACAATGCTTTACTTGTGGCTTAACGGCCTTTTATTTTGGTAATTCTTGAAGTTGATCCAGTTGGCTTATGTTGAACTGCATATTAAAATTCTCAGTTTTATTTTGATCTATTCAAAAGCATTTTCGTAAATCTTACACAGGAATTTCCGTGCTTCTCTCCGTGAAGCATGGCTGCTAGCCCATTTGCAGCTATCTTCTAAAAATTGTTGCTCTGATGCGATCTCGTTTTTCAACTGCATTGCGTGGGCGGTTACTAAGAACAGACCGTGGTATGGGGTTGGTCTGCGTATGCAGAACAATATTTGAGTTTTTTTCCTGGCAGAAGTCTCCATTTTGAACACAAGCGTTGTGTATAACACATGAAGCTGTAATAATCTTCACAACTTTCTCAATTGAGGCTTGGATATCATTGCATCGTCGGAACCTATTAAAGAGATCTCCAAACGTCTGTTCAACAACAGTCCTTGTTGCTGAATGTTTGTAATTGTATCTCTTCTCAGATGGAGATAGTCCCGTGGCATTTTTTTTAAACGGGGTTAGCATCCATGTTTCAAGGGGAAAAGCAGAATCTCCTACAATATGGTACTTTCCACTATCGAAAAGAGCATTTGGACTGCTTTGTAACGTAATGTTCAAGGATGACCTCTGAAAGACATAGGAGTCATGATTACTTCCAGGAAATCCAGTAAAAATCGACGAGAAAGTTTTGTCAGGCAAAGCAACGGCCATGAGCACCACACTGTGAAATTGTTTATAGTTCAAATAAGATTTCTGGTCAGCTGACGGGGCATGTATCCGCACATGAGTGCCATCAACTGCACCAATTGTCCCTGGGAATCCAGCTCTGCTTTTGAAATCAGCTGCAACTCTATCAAGTTCATCAGATTTCGGCCACTTTATGAAATCTGATTGGTTATCGAAAAAACAGCTGCACACAGAATCAACAGCTTTCCAGATTGACGATTCAGTTCTTCCAAACTTATCTGCAAGCAATCGAAGAGCTCCTTGGTTACCAAGGTATTGTAAGGTAATGTAACTCATCTCTTCGATTGTCATGGGATCAAATCCACCATGATAACACACACTGGATCTTAAATCTTTTGACTTCATGAAAGACAGAAGTAGCTCAAAAGATGATCTCGTAACTCGGAAATGTCTCCAGAAATCACGGTCAGAATATTTGCCTATAAGTTCCAGGTAGTCACTTTGCTTGGGATGGTTCTCAGGCATAAGCATCATAGCACTAATGATATAGGGACTACTCGATGTGTGAGGCAATATTTCCTCATCATCACTTTCTTCATCAGAGCTCTCACTTGACAGCAAAATATCTTCGAACATTGGCTTTGTTGCAGCTATGATTCTTCTAATATGGTCCATGCCCTGCAAGAAGGATTTGTGAATCAGAACCACAATAAATTGCTTGTGTGATGTTCAATGAGGATTAGGTACAGGATACCTAACCTATTCGCACACGACACCACCAATATATTTGTGCCATCCCTAGTAAACATGTAAATAAGACTAAACCATGAAACATAAATACATCTATCATGCCTGAATTAACTGATCTTCTGATAGTTGTGATAGGATGCAAGAGATATTTGAAATATAAAGGGGACATCTAGGAGAAATGTTGAAAAACAGCGAACTTAGCTGTCATCATTATCATGAAAATCTGGAAGGGTTTGCTTGAATATGTGGAAGCACTGGGTATCTAGGAATCTGTAAGGTGAAGCATGGTTTTTAGAGAATTTGTGCTTTACAGAATTTAATGAGGAGAAAATGTGAACCAAAATAGTTACTGAGGCTGCATTCACCTTCCATGATACAAACTCTACTCCAGTCTACCACAAATCCCTGATTTTGGGAAAGCCTATGCCAAACGTTGGGTATATCTAGCGTTTGGTATACCCTATGCCAAAAGCTGGATACACTATGCCAAATGCTGGATACAGAGGTCCAATCAAATATTGATGATTTGAGTGAAGCTAAAAAATCAACCAATCAGAATTCACCTGTAGTGAGATAGGTCAGGGTTAAGGTGCCAACAGCTATCCCGCGTTTGGCATAGGGTGTCCAGGGTTAAGCATAGGCTATGCCAAACGCTAGGCATATCCAGTGTTTGGCATAGGGTATCCAAAAATCAGGGGTTTGTGGTTGACTGCTTTACTCTATAGGTACAGGCAGACTGCTGGAGCATACCACCATCATCTGTGTAGAAGTGTGTTCCCTGGTGACGCTCAACGTAGGCCCTCAGTCCACTTTTCAGAACTATTCTCTTCTGTGGCCTGGCAGTTGGGTAGGACCAATTTTCGTGTGTTTTTTTCTATCCTCCTTTTCGCTCCCATCCAGCTGAACGGGCATTTTCGCGTGGACGGGACCCATCTTCCTCACCGTTCAACGGCTGATCGATTTTTTTCATTTTCGCGTGGACGGGATCACCCGTTCAGCTCTACAGCCATCCACGCGAAAACGTCCCCTTAGTATAGCTAGTTGTAGGGTTGGGATAGTGTTAGAATAGGATTAGGTTGAGGTAGTTAGGTTAACGGATCACTAGCGACCATTGCCAGGCGATCATACCTAACCAATTGATTACCTTTCCTTTTCACTTAACCCCTATTATTCCACCCACTCTGAAAAGTTACGTATACCATTATTCACCCCTATAACTTGGCGATGACAAGTTATACCGAAAATGCCTTCTTCCTATACAATGAATTCCCAGAGGTATGCTGACCTCACGTACGCAAAGCATGACCTGTGACTGCGCTCTGCAACAAGCCAATCAGCGCCGACCGCCTCAGACCGCGACCGCCTCAGGGAGTGACATTTCTTCGGGGTGTTTCGGATAAATGTTCCCTTCGTTAGTTTTTATTCGTTTTGTCCAAACAATTGAACAAATGTAGAACTGGCTGAGAATGATATCTTTTCTACTCTAGTGGGTGGCTTAGTGGAATCTTCATGTCTTCTTATGGTCGCAGATCTTTCAGGACCTCACCAGCTGGAAGTGGAATGCCTTCATGACAGCATATTTTACAAAAATCTGGAAATATCAGTTCTTAATTCAGTTATAAAAATGGAAGTGACTACATACAGTGTGGAAATATGCCCAATGCTCGTATTGAAAAAAAAATCTTCGAAATAACTGTTTTCGATAATAACGATCGTTTACTATTGTTTTTTTTTCCAGCTTGAATTATCTGCCATAATCATACTGGAAATACGATTGGGAACAACCGTTTCCGATCGGAAAAATACGATCGTTAACAACTCTTTCCAATCATAAAAAAACAATCGTTTACGATCGGATTGTCCCATAATACAATTGGGAAAAAACGATCGTTTACGATTGGAAACAGTTGTTAACGATCGTTTTTTTTTTGCGATCGTACAGATACGATTCTTAACAACTGTTTCCGATCGTAAAAAAACGATCGTTTACGATCGGAATGTCCCATAATACGATCGTAAAAAAAAACGATCGTTTACGATTGGAAACGATCGTTTACGATCGTAAAAATACGATCGTTTACGATCGTTAACAACTGTTTCCAATCGTAAACGACTGTTTCCAATCGTAAACAACTGTTTCCAATCGTAAAAAAACGATCGTTTACGATCGGAATGTCCCATAATACGATCGTAAAAAAACGATCGTTTACGATCGTTTACGACTTGAATTATTTCCATACGGGTTGTGGCTCCATTCTGGGATTTTCTAACCGCTACGGACAAGAAAGAATTGAGAAAGCTGTTTTTTAAATTTGCTAAATATCTCCTCCAAGTTCCCAGTTGGTCCCGCAACCGGTATTTGATCCAGAGGTACTCTATCGCAGACCCCGTGCATAGAGTCGAAAATCTGGTCGCGAACCTTGTTCATAAAGATGTTGAACACCCCTGGATGGGTATTCTTTTTTGATAAGATTCTTTGTCTTGTGATTTTGTATCTAGGTTAATGTTGTTTTTTTGTTTGTTTTTCTTGTAATTGTTGTTTTCTTTTCTTTTCACATACTCCATCTTTTTTTCCGCTGTGTTGTTTGATGGGCAATAAAATACTTCATTCATTCATAAATGATCTTGCCAAAGCAATCATGCGGCTTTGTGACGAAACTCCCGTGGGTATATTAAAGTCATTTAATTCACGATTCTCATTTTGGTCGTGGGTTCAGTTCTGATCATGCCCAGAGCGAATTAACACTAGAGAGTAGCGCCAAGACGAGAAAAAAATGACACACTCGAATAGCCGCGACACCAGCACCATAAGCGATAGTGAACGTCCCTTCTGAAACTCAATCGGTCGTGCACCAGCGCTTGACCCAGCAAGGTCATATTCTGAACACAGCAAAAAAAAAGATATAACCTCCCATGTTTCCTTGATGTGTGCAGACCACATCGTAGCTTTACTAGAAATTAGTAAACCACACAAGTCTGTCTCGCTTTAAATGTCGCAAGCGTAGTGGGCGGCTCTATGAGTATGGCCCATTTGCGAAACAAGGAAAGCATAGACTTCGATTATGTTATTTTGCTCCGATCAGGCCAAACTCTTTTGCTCAACCACGTGCATGGCATAAATTATACTGCTTATGATTCCGGGTAGAAAAGTAATTCTTTCAAAGTGGTAATTTAGTATTTGAAAGTACAGAGCGGGAGATGAGAAAAGGAATGAATGGGCATAGTCACTGGCACGAATGATTTAAGGTTTTCAGGGTGCCTCGGGTTCCCAGAAGGGAGTGCAGCTTTTACAGGTCCGAAGGGACTTTTAAAGTAGAAATCGATTTTACAGGATCTAATTTATTTCTTTTCTTTTTCAGCATCCAGTGACATGGCAACCGAGTGCCGACGGTACAAAAATGATCGGGCACATGATTTTGAAAAAGGACGCAAGTATGCAAGGCAATATTTCCAGTGCTGCCATCTTGGGACTAAAAGTGGTCGGCGGGAAAACGCTTGAGAGTGGAAAACTTGGTGCTGTTATTGAAAAAGTGAAAAGAGGGAGTACAGCGGACAGCGTGGGACACCTCAGACCGGGTGAGTTGAATTCGTTTATTTCTTTTCTGTCTGCTTTCCCCAGGAAACACGAACTTTGGTGCTCGTAGTTTCCAGGATTCTAAGAATGTTTCCACATAATTTTAGGTTCTTGGGGTCCGGGTGGTGTAGCCGGGATCCTTTTCGTTAGGTTTTGAGCATGACAGATCAGCCCTGTTCTTGGTCTGCTGAATACCGTATCCTCTACCCATTACCTCCATACGTGATCTACTAGGAATCTTGCCATACCTCCGTTGAGTACTATACGTTCTGGGTTTTAATTCTTGCACATAGGTATTCGGAGCTGGAATAACCGAGGGGGGGATTCAGGAAAAGGAGGAGTTGGGCGACTTTGAAACTGACATGTTTTTGTAGAAATACGATTTCAAATTTGTTAGGTTTTATCTGGGTGAACCCCGGATGATTTGGCCTGATGTTTTTGTTGGTTCCCCCTGCCGTTTTTGTTTATTTGTTTGTGTCATTATAAAGAAGGACAAGTGAAAACTTTACGGTGCGGACCCGATTCACATGTGCTCATTCTGATTGATTAAATTCTTATCAAACAATGTTACCTCTGTCTCACGCATAATTCCAGGCATCTTGGGGTTCAGACATACCCTCCGTTGCACATGTGGTCCCCAATGTTATGGTCTCCAGCTTATA
Organism: Branchinecta lindahli; assembly: GCA_023053555.1. Classification (NCBI taxonomy): domain Eukaryota; kingdom Metazoa; phylum Arthropoda; class Branchiopoda; order Anostraca; family Branchinectidae; genus Branchinecta; species Branchinecta lindahli. Next base: position 780,612 of record JAKZAO010000006.1, on the reverse strand, counting down.
AAAAGAGTTGCATCATTAGCATTCTAGCACTTGCAACGTCTAGACCCCCCCCCACCCAAGACCCAAGATGAGGACACGACTTCGATCCGACCGCTGGGTCATCTAGTGGCGCGGGTCGGACTATGGATCTGACAAATTGTTTTTATGGCACTTGCCTACCGGCCAAGTGCCATATACCGATCACTTTTCCGTCGGTCTGTCGGTCGGTCGGTCTGTCGGTCAGTCCGCTGTTTGCGAGTTAGGGTACTTCCAGATGTGCTAGGACGATGAAACTTGGCAGGCGTATTAGGGACCCGACCAGACTAACTTGGAAATAGTCACTTGCTCGATCCGACCATCGTGGGGGGAGGGAGGGGAGCCGGAATCCGGAATTTAGTGGCATGCATAACTTTCGAACGGGTGATCGGATCTTAATGAAACTTGATATTTGGAAAGACGTCATGCTTCAGATGTCCCATATCAAGTTCGGACCGAATCCGATGTATGTGGGGGGAGTCGGAGGGGGGGAACCGGAAATCATATTAAACGTTTAGAGTGGAGCGATCGGGATGAAAGTTGGTGGGAGGAACAAGCACAACCCCTACGTACATCATTGACAGAACCGGACCGGATTCGTGCACTGTGGGGGGAGTTGGAGTGGGGTTCCGGAATTCCGGTGATACGGAGTTAAGTTTCTTCCAGGTGGGCTAGGACAATGAAACTCGGTAGGTAAATGAGGGACGCGACCAGATTAACCTGGAAATAGTCAGCTTCCCGATCCGACCATCGTGGGGGGAGTGGAGGGAGGGGGAATCCTGAATCTCGAGGTATGTATAACTTTCGAACGGGTGATAGGATCTTAATGAAACTTGATATTTGGAAAGACAACGTGTCTCAGATGTCCCATTTCAGGTCCGGACTGGATCCGATGAAGCTGGGGGGGTCGGAGGGGGGAACCGGAAATCATGTTAAACGCTTAGAGTGGAGCGATCGGGATGAAGCTTGGTGGGAGGAACAAGCACAACCCCTAGGTACATCACTGACAGAACCGGACCGGATTCGTGCACTGTGGGGGGAGTTTGAGTGGGTTTCCGGAATTCCGGTGATACGGAGTTAAGTTACTTCCAGGTGGACTAGGACAATGAAACTCGGCAGGTAAATCAGAGACGCGATCAGATTAACCTGGAAATAGTCAGCTTCCCGATCCGACCATCGTGGGGTGAGTGGAGGGAGGGGGAATCCTGAATCTTGAGGTATGTATAACTTCGGAACGGGTGATCGGATCATAACGAAACTTGATATGTAGAAAGACAACGTGTCTCGGATGTCCCATTTCATGTCCGGACCGGATCCGATGAAGCTTGGGGGGTCGGAGGGGGGTCCGGAAACCTTTTGACGTGCTTGGAGTGGAGCGATCGGAATGAAACTTGGTGGGAAGAACAAGCGCAAGCCCTATGTAGATCAGTGACAGACCCGGACCGGATTCGGGCATTGTGGGGGAGTTAGAGGGGGGGTCGGGAATTCCGGTGATCGCAAGTTAAGGTACTTCGTAGATCAGTGACAGAACCGGACCGGATTCGGGCATTGTGGGGTAGTTAGAGGGGGGGTCCGGAATTCCGGTGATCGCAAGTTAAGGTACTTCCAGACATGCTAGGACGATGAAACTTGGCTTGAAAATTAAAGACTTGACATGATTGGCTTAGAAATAGTTAGTACCCAGATCCGACCATCCCTTAAGTACTAATGCTAACCGCAAAGTGCAAAAAAATACTTTTAAGGAAAATATACATTTTCGTGATCCCTATGAGCACATGATCATTTTTGCCTCAAGGGTTTTGCTTACAATAAAATTCCTTAAAGTACAAACAATACTTTTGAGCAAAATACATTTTCGTGCTCCTGATGATCATCTTTTTTGCTTCAAGAGTTTTGATTACAGATGATTTTCTATAACTTGGAAATAGTCACTTGCCCGATCCGACCATCGTGGGGGGAGGGAGGGGAGCACTACTATCCATTCACATCGTACTACGATAACTTGAATACAAGCTAAAAAGCTTGCAAGTGCCATATGAGCTTTCAGCTCTTGTTATTGTAGCAGGCACATGGAAAATGTGTAGAAAAATCAAACTAATTATTTGCATTCTCGATTTCTTTGAGTATTTTGTTTTTTAGTGGAGTGTTCCTTGGAACAATCCACTATTGCGAGCGCTCTAGCAGCTTTCGGCTTTCGGTTTCCGGTTTTCGGTTTTCACCGTATTTTGTGGAGCTCATAACTCGTGAACCAGTGAAAGTATCAAGTTCAAACTTGGTACGCTGATGGGGACTGGGGTCTAGTTGTGCCTTTTGGGGGTCCGACCCCCCACACCCACCCGGTTCAGGGGCAAATGGGCCCAGATTGCCCAGTGAATAATGTTCATAACTTGACCAGAGTTGGACATAGGACGATGAAATTCCTTGTACATGTAGACCCTAGGGCTGGGACATTACTTTTAAAGTTGCACCTCCCCCACCCGTCACGTTCATGGGCAAATGGGCCCAGATTGCCCAGGAGTAAAGTTCGTTACCCGTGACAGGAATCAACAGGTATCAAGTTGAAACTTGGTAGGTTTGTGAGTATTGGGGTCTCTTTTTCATTTTTGCGGGTCCCAAACCCCACCCCCACTTGTTTCAGGGGCAATTGGGCCCAGATTGCCCATTTTTAATGATTTCAACTTGACAATAACTGGAGATAGGGCGATGAAATTCCTTTGCGCTTTGGATCATAGGGTTGGGGATCTATATGTGGAGTTGAACCACCCCCTGGCCCCTACCCTCCCCGTTCATGGTTAAGTGGGCCCAATTTGCCCATGAGTCAAGTTTTTGGCCCGTGACTGGAATGAAACTCTAAGCTGGTATAGTCCAGGATATTTAGGTCTAGATATGCAACTGATGCCCCCCCCCCCACCCTCCCGTTCATGGGTAACTGGGCCCAGGTTTTTTATGAGCTACGTTCGTCTATGACAGGTCTCAAGTTCAACTCTTGTATATTTGGGGAGATATATCTATGAATGAGGATTTTGGTGTAGCAGCAACAAGACGACGCGACGTATCTTTAATGAACAGCTGGAAACTTTACGGTGTTGTCATAATAATATGATCGATGACATGCCGTTCTTAATGAATTGTGACACCGGGGGTATTAGGCTGCTACGATTTCGTTATTGTACTCGTTTTATTACCTTGCTAATGGAAAAGAGGTTTAAAGGGTCGGACTGGCTGGCAGACCATTCAGATTCTGTGTTCTGATTCTCTGATCCAGTGTTAGAACTCATGCTGTTCTTGCAAGATCTCTTTGGATTTATACTTGCGGTTTGTTTACATTAGGTGCATTTTTGTTCATGGTTCTCAGGTCTCAGTTCTCTGGTCTCAGTTCTCTGTTTTGCCAAAAAATGACGTTTTCGTTCGCAGTTCTCTGTTCTCAGTTCTCTGGTGGATGGTCACCAGAGAACTGAGTAGCGAAGTCAGTTCTCTGGTGAGGATTATCCACCAGAGAACTGAGAACAAAAACGGACTCGGGTCTCTGTTCTCAGTTCTCTGGCGTGCGAAAAAACACAAAAATTACTAACTGGCAGGAGACCAGAGACCAACCAGAGAACAAAAATGCACCTATTTAAAGCTTTTAAAGTGGGATGGTTACAAATTAGGTTATTTCAATACTTGATGGTTATTGGGGATGTGAAATGTCTTGGTTTTAACGCTGTTTGTATATAAAATATGATAAACATTTTACTTTCACACTCCACGTCTGAGCGCTTGCGCACTTGTTCTTGTTAATTCCCGTAAGTCCAAAGAATTAAGGATGTAAACCAGATCACAATAAACAAACGCCGTAAATTATACTAAATTCGTTATAAAGATTTCTTAGAGATTATGAAACTAAGCTAAATAATATTCAGCTTCCGAGACCAAAAATTGTCAAAGTGGCCGAGGGTTTCTACTTCTGACATATCTAAACGTCCACAGGGTGATATACTTCGTTGTTTTAATCCTCTAACACGCCCCTCGATCTTCTCGAAGATTTTAGTATACGTCTGACCCGCGTCAGGAGATCAGTGAATATTTAATTAGTAATGGCGAGTTGACGACCTTGTTTTCAAGAGTGAAAGTAATTTGTGGATAACCTTGGATACCATGAAGATTTTGGAGAAAACAAAGGTAACAGTGTGTTTGTAAATATTCGACCCATCGTAAAATGATGGTGTCTCCCACCTTCTAGGCCCACATGAATCAACTACTTAAAGCAATCGGCGGCGAATTGAATTACGCACCATGATGCCGGTGATTGGCACTTGCAGTCGAGCAGGTTGACCGCTTGTCCCTACCAGAACCTGGACGTATTAATCCCGAGATTAATCCTACTCCCTTCTTGGATTCTGATTTTGCTTCTTGGAGCAGACCCACCCTCTCTTGTGGCCGTGGGCCACCGTCAGTATCAGCCCAGATTGCAGGAATAGAACATTCTCCACCTCCCTGAACCATTCTCCTCCGATTCGAGCAAGAACAGAAAATAAAAATGAAAGAGATTTTCTAAATATTCGTAATGCTGATTTTATTACGTGTTGATATTTCAAAACTCTGTGATTCACTGATGATTCATTATGAGCATGGAAGGAATTTAAGAAAAAGAAAGACTGTTGTCAAGGGGTGAGCAAAGGGGTTAGACACTTAAGACACTGTCAGAAGTTTCATAGCAGATAGCCCATCACACTTTCAAGAATAACACCTTTTCACTTAGAAATAAAGTGTTATGACCAATTAAGTTTACACTATTTCGTGCTTAGATTACCAACAACACCTCCAATTGGAAAAATACTAATGGGAACGAAAGAAACATAACAGATAACATCCCAAAGTGTTATCTGTTGAAACCGGGCATCCTTCTGTTGTCGTTATGTAACATCTGACAGTGTAGTATTTTTACCAATTTAGGGTGTTGTTGGTGATCTAGGCACGAAATAGTGTAAACTTAATTGGTCATAACACTTTATTTCTGAAAAGGTGTTATTCTTGAAAGTGTTATGCGCGATCTGTTCTGGAACTTCTGATAGTGAAGTGGCAGCCTGAAGGAAGTGAACGTATGTGCAGCTTTGTCGGTGTTCGTGATATTTTCGTGGAACTAGAAGGCTCCAGGGATCATGAACTACATACAGATAACTGTTGGCTTTTTCAGCTTCAAGTCGATTCGCTTCCTCTAGATAACTTATCTGGGGTCCGCAGATTCCTAGCTTTTCTTTTTTGGTCTGGAAAGAAACTTCTTTTCGTCTGTTTTCTCTCGAATGTTCCCTGATGATATCTATCCGACCCAGCGCCACTGTCCGTGCATTTGGGATTCTTGCCAACAGATGTCATTCTTTTTGTCTTTTGTCTTGGGCAGATAAAGTAGGAAACTTGTCGATTAACTAATAATAAAAGACGGAACAGAGATAGCAGATTACGGAGGATGTTTAGGATCAACAGAGATAGAGAGCCGCCAACTCGGTATAGGCCTACGATGGAGACTGTTAGGGCAATGCAGTCTTTGTCCTACACACTAGCCTGAATAAAAGTTTGATGGACTGCAGATGGGCCCAGCAATCTCAGTGAAAGCAGACCACCGCGTCCACAATTTGTTATCATTTCTGTATTGGTATTTCTAAGGGGACCAATCAGCTAAAATAGTTAGTTGGAAATGTTTGACTTTTTCCTCGCCAGGATCCTTTTCACTGCTTGATCGGGATTCGCGATCCTTGCCAAGTCTGTGGTTAACTTCGGCAGAATGACTTTTGCTTTTTCCCCACAGAGAGCTTTCTTGTTTTGTTTATATTTTCTTCACTCTAATTCCGTTTTTCGTTCCTAAATCAGTTTGTCTGCATCAGTGTTCTACCCAGTTTCTCAAGAACATGTTCTGTAATTTTTCGACATTACTTGACCTGTATGTCATTTTTATCGGTCATTTTTAGCTTTTCCGCAAATGTGCATCTTCGCTTATTTGTCAGCTATTAGTCTGATAAACAATGAAAGAGTTCCGGAGAAATCAATAATCCTTTCTTCTCTATCTGGAGACTGGTCTTTGAACTGCTTTGGATCTTTCCCGAAAGCTTCTTTGCTTCTAGTGGTGAAAGTTGAATTACGCCTGAAAATACCAAGAATGGATAAAGCAAGGACAGGCATATCTGAAACCATGCCTAGTCGACGCCCGTCCCGACAGGGACGAAAGGGTAAATATATTCGCCCAACAGGGTAAATATATTCGCCTAATCGCCTTTCTTCGGGAGAAGAACGGCTTTCTAGATTCAGGTGATATACAGGGTTTCTGATTGTGTTGCGAGAGCAACACTTTGGTTTTGTCCTGTTTTTTTTTTTTTTTTTTCCTATGCCGCCGATTTCAGCTGTTTCCTGGAAACTGGTAAGGGTCTAACCTGTGCGGTTTTTACGGGAAGTGTAGACCTCAGGCCGGATTGATGAATATGACGTTACATTTTGGAAAGCTCCCTAGAACTCTTGCCTGGGGCCAAAAAGGATGGTTTTTGCTTGTCCTCGAGCCAGAGCAAACGGTGTGCGAAGTGAAGTGGAGTTGTATAGCCTATGTCAGAGAGGAGTATCTGAAGTTGTGCAGCCAAGCTTTTGTTTCATCAGACCATGTTTCTGCTTTCGAGTGGAAAGCTCCGTTCTAGCAGGCAAGCAGGCAGGCACCAATTTCAAACTGAAGGTGGACTAAAATCTATAAGTGCTAAATATGTGCGGCAGTTCCCCGGCCCCACAGCCAATATATCTTCTTTGAGTGATAAATAGAAAAATTTACAGAACAGAAAAAGTGGCATTTTCCCACGGGTCCGAAAGTGCTGCCATCTATTGTTTCTACACATTTCGGTTCGTGATTTCTGCTGAGTTTATCATTGCATTTCTTACACTTGGGATTGAGGGAGAGAAGTGGTATCATACATCCCTCCTAAGCTTTAAAAGTTCTCTCACTGCTGAAAAAATTACAGCTTATCCTTTGCTCCTTTCTAAGTGGTGATATTAGAAAGTTGGCCTCACGGCAAAAAAGTCAACTTTTGAACTAAGACAGTAGAATTTTTTTTTCAACGGCAATCGATAGGCCTTGATGAGCTGATCAAAGTATATGTCGTCGGTTTTTTGGTAGAAAAATTCCTTCATGAGATACAACAGTTTGAAAGTTTAGATGGGTTGACAGCTTCAGTAGTTGAATGAATGAAGGGTTTATTAAAAAAAAAACTAAATCTTCAATACCCAGAGGCGAACCTGTAAGGGAAAAAGTTTGTCATTCTGTTTTTCGCACTTGGGATTGCGGTAGAGAAATGGTATCAGATGTGCCTCTTTAACTTTAAAAGTTCTCTCATTGCTAAGGAAATTAGAGCTTATCCTTTGCTCCTTTCTAAGTGGTGACATTAGAAAGTTGGCCTACGGCAAAAAAGTCAACTTTTGAAGAATTTCGATAGAATTTTTTTTTCAACGGCAATCGATAGACCTTGATGAGGTGATCAAAGTATATGTCATCCGTTTTTTGGTACAAAAATTCCTTCATGAGATACAAAAGTTTGAAAATTTTGAGGGGTTGACAACTTCAGTAGTAAGGTACACACTGAAACCAAAGATAGGCCGATACCAATTGTGAGACATTTGAGGGACTTGTAAGCAACAATAGGCTGTTAGACCATAATCAACTTTGGCAATGAGGGGTTAGCAATTGTGGATACTTGGTGTACCTACAATTTGTTTCCTGTGTTTTGTACGGTAAGAACAATTTGGTACCACGTCTATCATGGGGAGATGGACTTGTAAGTAAGAATCGTTTGCTAAAATCATTGGTGATGAGGGGTTGGCAGCTTTTGCTAGTTGGTATACCTATTCTTTTTGCCAGGGTATTTCATGGTAAAAGAACGATACGGTACCATGTTTATGACGGGGAGATGGACTTGTGAGTAAGAATCGGTTGCTAGAACGGCTTCACGAGGGGCTGGAAACTTGTGCAAATCAATGCACATTTTATTTTATCTCTATGAATCTGAGGGTAATAAAGCTGGTATCCTTTGGAATATCACTGTACCTTAGAATCTCTATATATGACCGAGAATTAAGTGTTTACGCTACGAATACAAATCATATTTCGAAAGAATGACTTGCGTTTACAATGATCTGTAAAGTGGCATCTATGGTATTTTGATCCGGAAAAGCTACGGCAGTTTCATGATACCAACTAGGTTATATAAGATAATGTTCCATGTTTTCTTTAGTCCGAAAGTCAACGATTAAAAAGGATAACGTTCAACTGGCTGCAAACTCAATTTAGTCCCTTTTTCCGATTTTCTGTTTTTCTTTTATCCCTGAGGTATGGCAACAATGACATAGTTTTGCAATAATTAGTAGAGTGGCATCTATGGCAATATGGTCCTGAAACGTTACGGACAGCTTTATAATCCCAAATAGGTTCCATTTTCGGTTCTTGATTTCTGCTCACTTTGTCATTCATTTCTTACACTTGGGATTGAGGAAGAGAATTGGTATCAGACATGCGTCTTAAACTTTAAAAGTTCTCTTATTGCTAGATTTTAGAGCTTATCCTATGCTCCTTTCTAAGTGGTGATATTAGAAAGTTGGCCTACGGCAAAAATAAGTCAACTTTTGAACTAATACAGATAGATTTTTTTTTAAGGCAATCGATAGACCTTGATGAGCTGATCAAAGTATATGTCATCCGTTTTTTGGTACAAAAATTCCTTCACGAGATACAACAGTTCGAAAGTTTTGAGGGGTTGACAACTTCAGTAGTAAGGTACACACTGAAACCAAAAATAGGCCGATCCCAATCTTGAGACATTTGGGGAACTTGTAAGCAACAATAGGCTGTTATACCATTGGCAATGAGGGGTTAGCAATTTTGGATACTTGGTGTACCTACAATTTGTTTCCTGTGTTTTGTACGGTAAGAACAGTTTCGTACCACCTCTATCATGGGGAGATGGACTTGTAAGTAAGAATCGGTTGATAGAATATTTGGTGATGAGGGGTGCGCAGCGTTTGCTAGTTGGTATACCTATTATTTTTTGCCAGGGTATTTCATGGTAAGAACGATACGGTACCATGTCTATCACTGGGAGATGGGCTTGTAACCATATGATTACGGATTGTGTCATAAGTTCAGAAAAACAAATCTTTTTAAAACATGCCATTTTTAAATCCTGGATGGTTAAACTTCAGCGTTTAACAGATAGTGAAGAAACAAAACCAAAGTGTTGCTCTCGCAACACTTTAGTCGGCGAAGCCGAACAAGGGTTGCTGCAACACTTCACGTTGCCCGGGCAACGTAGGCAGGGGCATATCCAGGAATTTATTTCGGGGGGTGTTTTGTCCACGGGTCGGACCAAAAAGTACAAAAATTACATAGATCAGATGTTAAAACCTGCAAAAAAATATTACTTTCGTGGGTTTCGGGGGGTGTTCGAACCCCCTAACACCCCCCCCTGGATACGGCCTTGAACGTAGGTCTAGTTTTCGTTGACTTTTGTATTTTACTCCACCGATCTGACACGAAGTTGATACATCTATTCAACTTGTCTCCCTTAATTTTAAGTCTACCTCTATGGAATTGATGACGAATTGACTTCATAATTCGCTCTTTATGATTCTTATAATTTCTGTAAAATTCGTGGTTTTCGTCTGATTCAGATCTTACTCTGGATCAGGCCAGAAACCTAAGATCGAACATGGCTTCGTACATTTATTGACACTCCAACCGTCTTGACCGAGAAATTTGCTGTTAATAAAGCACATGTCTTACCTGTTTCTGATGAATTGTACGTGATTATTCGTCCCATTCACTAACAACGAAGTTCCTGTGAAATATTCATCCACCCTATCGCCACTAAACTGATTCTTGCATTTTACGTGTTTGAATCCGTTCTAGTTAGATCAGGCTCCCATTTATCGCTTCCGTGGAGCTTATTTGCCGGAAATACCGGTTATAAAAATTTCGTATGGTTCTCGTCGAAGCCAAGGTGGCCGATTGAGCATTAAAAACAGCCGGTACAGGTTTATAGTATTAAAAAAAAAAACTGCTGGCTTTTGAAGAACTGTAAACTGCAGGTACTGCGACTTCTGCTTTGAGAATTTCCGATATCGGCCGGATTCCGACGAATTTTTTCAGATTTTGCGATTGGTGTCAGACCTAGGTCGTACATTCAATCTGACTAGAAACCCGAGGCACGATGTGTCATCACACACTTACGTTCTCTAACAAGCTGACTAAAAAATACATCGTTCTTCCGCATTCACCGGGTGAAAGTCCTACGATTGACGGTGAGGAGTTTAGATGAAACTAAGTGGCGTTTTTGATCGCCGATTAGTTCGACGATAGCGTAGCCGTTTGATTGTTTGGTGTTTTCGACGTTCGCCGGAAGCCGATTGCCGTAGCTGTTTATCTTATTTTCTGTTTTCGTTCTGATCGGCTAACGTGTATCGCCTAAATTCGTGTCCATCGCCCATCGGCCGAGGACTCGCCGTTAGCCGTTGACGCATGGATTTCGTTTGAGGATTAGGCGGTATTATGAACAAGACCAAAGGTTTCGATGGGATCCCAAAAATTTAATATTTGACCCAGACAACTACGTATTCTCTACTCCAGATCCAGTCTTCGCCAGGCTAATCATCTGAGAAAATTAAGTTCAGATATACCTGTATAAGCCATATTTATTTTGACGATACTGATCGAAACTTCCTGCTTTACTTCTGCCGAATCTCCGTTTTCGGCCGAATTCCGAGCGAACTACTTGTCCAGCCAAAACTAGGTCTTGTCTACGCCAGATCCAGTATTCGCCAGGCTAATCATCTGAGAAAATCAAGTTCAGATATACCTGTATAAGCCATATCTATTTTGACCATACTGATCGAAACTTCCTGCTTTACTTCCGCCAAACTTCCGGTTTCGGCCGAATTCCGAGCGAACTACTTGTCCAACCAAGAAAAGATAGTTCAGAAACGAATTCAGCGCATCTCCTTATCCCTATAAAGAACATCTAATCAACTTCAAATAAAACTTTAACTTATAAAAAAATCCGGTTTCAACCGGATTCCGGACGAGCTATATGTCCGGGTAAAAAATGATTGTCGTATACAGATTCACCGTCTCTTCTTACCCTCAGATCTGTCATCTAATCAACTTCAAATACAAATTTTACTTTTAACAAATTTTCCGGTTTCGGCTGGATTCCGGGCGAACTACTTGTCCGGCGAGAAAATGGTTTTCACCATCTTGTTCAGCATGTCTTCTTACCCCTAAATCGAACATCTAATCAACTTCAAGTAAAACTTTTGCTTTTAACAAATTTTCCGATTTCGGCCAGATTCCGGGCTAACTACTTGTCCGGCGAGAAAATGGTTTTCACCATCGTGTTCAGCATGTCTTCTTACCCCTAAATCGAACATCTAATCAACTTCAAATACAAATTTGCTTTTAACAAGTTTTCCGGTTTTCGCCGGATTCCGGGCGAACTACTAGTCCGGCGAGAAAATAACTTTCAGATTCGGATTCAGCGTGTCTCCTTACCCCTAAATCAACTATCTACAAAGCTTTCAAAAAATATTTTTTTTGCCCCTTAATTTGAAACCCCTCCCCCACCCTCAAATATAGGGCTACAGAGCCCATCTTCGAACTTGACCTGTACTTTGACCCAACCAATCCTCCCACCAAGTTTCATCAAAATATCTCAATCCCTTCGAGAGTTATCGTGCTTACAGACAGACGGACAGACGGACAACTTTTGCGATGTCATAGGTATCCGTCACTAACGTTTTGGGATCCCAAAAACTCGTTTTTGCGCACCCAGAAACATCGGCGATCGCCAACGGCTATCGAAAACAGTATTATACACGAATCGGCAAACTCGCTTTGTCTACTGGGCAAATTTGAATGGCGATCAAAAACGCCACTTATACTTCATGTCTTCTTGCTTAGGGGTCTGGTAAAGACCGGAAATCTGTAGGACCCGATTGTTAGGTCCAATAAATTTTCCATTTTTGGGATCCCTTCGAGACCTTAGGTTTTATTGGACTAGTAGACATACATGCTGCTCGTGCGGGATTTGAACCATCTGCTTGAATCTGCACACACCGGCGTGTGCCAACCAGCTGATGCACCACAATCCCTTGTTAATTGTCGATGGTGGGACCCTCAGCAAATGCTTTATATATTTATGAAAGCACTTGAAATCCCGGATTCCCAGCGATTCTAACTTTGTCCTTGTAGCTTATCGTTGAAGACTATGTGTCCTCAATTGAGACCCTTATCAGTGATGTCATATTCAACACTTGCGCTATGTTCGGGCATTGTAGCGACATAATCACCTATGGAGCCTATATCAAATGAACTGTGTTAGGTCTTCTAAATGTCGCGGCTCTTATTTTAGCCCTAACGTGGACAAATTGTTTAGCAAGCCAAGCCAGTGTTTCTTCACTTTGAGTCCTTTAGGACATCTTCCCTCTTTGTTTGTATGTTGTCTTCGTCGGCTTCATTAGCGATAAAGTCCTCTCCCGCGTCGGTGGGCGTTCATCTGTCTCTTCCATCATGTTCTCCATACTTCACAGGGTGTCCACTCAGTATTCCACCTCCAAAAATTGATGTCGTTAGTCAAACGTGGACATCGGAGTCAGACTCCCGCAGTAATGATGCCTATCAGGACCGTTTTTTGGCACTCGAAATCACCGAGGGATAAAGTATATCCCTGGAACCCCACACCTAGTAACAAAGAGGGCCCTAGACCTTCTAGTGCCGATCAGGTAATATGATAGGGCATAGATAAAACATGTGATGGGTATAAGAAGCCGGACACGTGGGCCGGTAGCGTGGAGGAGGCTTTGGGTCTCTATCTCCTAGGGTCTTCTGGGGTGAAACAAACTAGGGTTTACATAAAAATGTATTCAGAACTTCACTTACTCGTAACGTTGTCCCATTGGTTGTTAAGTCACTAACTGAAATACAGTGGTCTCAGGATACAATCACTACTTAAAGTACGCTGAATTCTCGCGATGCTCTGGCTTGCTTTAACTTACTGCCTGCGACTTAATTAATGCATAGGCACTACTCCTTATATACCTGATTTCTACCAAATGTGCTAAATTGACAGTTGTCCTTTTATGTGGATACTTTTTCTCCCCTTTGTGATAGTCCATTGAGTCAGCAAAGTGTTCAAGGGACTATCGTGGGGTTTTAGGTTTATGGTCAGGAAATCAGGGTGATCTCATGGATTGTGCGATCCCTCTCACTTACAGTGACATGGGCTGCGCGATCAGCAACAGGTAACCGCGAACCCTCTGTACTGGCTGGATAGTCGATTATGCGTCGGAAATAGAGAAAAGCTACTTCGGTGACATGGCCTGTGCCAGCCGGTACTTGAGGACTGTCTGAAGAATGTTAGCGACATCCAGCACGCCGCTAAGTCACGGCTTGTCTGTAACTTAAGTGTGGAGGTCGTTGGAGAACTTGTCTTGTCTTGTCGGGTGTGAATGCGCTCGGCTTTCGCCCTAAACGCCGCCAAATATAAACTGTCAGTCAATCGTCCAACGTTATAGTCTCCTACTAAAAATTAACACTGAATTATCACATTCCTTAACTCACAGTCTTGAGGTAAGGCCCGAAGAGCAAACAAATTTGCATAATGCCTCAAGCACTTGTAAATCCTTGTCTTTTCCTATTGTCGCATATCCAAGTACTAAATCCGTAGATGGGGCTAGCTTGTGTGATTCCAGCTTACGAATCAGCTGGCTCCTTTGGGAACTATATCTTGGGCATTCAGACAAAATATGATCTACTGTTTCTGATATGCCTCTGCAGTGAGTGTGGGTACAGTCCGGAGAGGATGAAGATCCATACATCGAATGTCTCGACATAGTCATAGCGTGATCGCATCTCATTCTAAAAATCGTGTTAGCAACTTTTCTATTTCTAGGTATTAGGTGCGGTGGGGTCCAATGGCCGTTGAATGCCTTGACGTATCTGTTTGTTGATGATTCACAGAGATGTCTAGCTACATAACCTTGTGATTTTTTTTCAATCATCTTTAACGTCTCTTGAGGTGAGAGCTTGACCCTCCACGATATTGGATGATGGATAGCTGCTTTTGCTGCTTGGTCTGCTTTGTCATTTCCAAGAATATTGATGTGGGATGGGATCCATGACAGCCTGATCTGTACCTGAGGATTTAGTACCAGATCCAATATTTCCGTCTTAAGAAGATGTACCTCCTCCTCTATCTCGCCAGAACTCTGCGCGATAACTTCAAGGACTGACTTAGAGTCGACAAATATAACATACTGGTTCGGTCCGCTGTTTTTTATTTGTTCAACCGCTTTTCGGATTGCGAGTGTTTCCGCGTGAAAAATGGAAACCCAATCAGAAACTCGAATACCAATGGATTGGTTGCACCAAGCAGAAAACACACCAATAGCCGCCTTCCCATCGCCACATACAGATCCGTCAGTGAACAGCATACGCCAACCTCGGTAAGAACTTATCTTCTGCAGTGATAATTGCCTTAGTAATTCAGGGTTGCATTCCTTCTTTTTGGAGGACATACCTTGCAATTCGACGTCAACCCAGGATGCAGGAAACGACCGGGTGCATTTCAGTGGAGTCGACGAAGACAGAACTGATTCAAGGGTAAGATCCACTTTAGCCAAAGATCGTGATAGACACCCCAGTGTACCTTTTTGTTCGTGGGCTTCTTCTAGACCTGCAAACAACTCGAAATGGTGGGGGTGCGATGGGATATTCCTCGTTTTCATCAAGTATTTTGATGTCAATTTCAAAAATCTCTGTTCCAAATTTTCGATACCTGTTTCTTTGAAAAGCGCCGCGATAGGAGTGCTCCCAAGTGCACCCGTAATGATTCTTAGACCAGCATGGATAACACTATCAATTTTCGCTAATGTTCCTTTTGCAGCTGAATAAAAAAGTGGTAGAGTGTATTCAACTCTAGACATAACTATAGATTTGAATATTTTGGTGAGGGACTCTCGAGATGCGCCCCACTTCTGACCCGCGACCGCTCTCATAAAATTCAGCCTTTTTTGGAGGCCTGACACCAGCTGGCTAATGTGATCTCTAAAATTGAGCTTATAATCAAGAACTGCTCCCAGGAACTTGACAGATTCGCAAAATTCGATCTTTTCCCCGTACATGAAGATGGGAATTTTAGGTGTGGTCGACGCGTCTTGTCTCCTCCTCGAAAACACCAAACCTTTAGATTTGGCGGGTGAAAACCTGATTCCTTTACTATTTGCCCATACAGTCATACAATCTACTGCTCTTTGAATTTTCGCAGTTGCTTCATGAAAGTTATTTGCCTCAGCCCAAATAACAATGTCGTCGGCATACACAGCGTATTTAACGTTTGGGACATCTCCTAGTACCAGGTCATTCATCATCATATTAAAAAGGATAGGGCTAAGAATGCTACCTTGCGGAACACCAGCTGAGACTACCTTGGACTGCGAACAAGTATTCCCAGTTCTAACCTTGAAAGATCTTTCCAGCAAAACTGCACGACACCAAAGCCAAAAATGCTTTCCCAGTCCAAACTCAGAAATCTTTTTTAGGACTTCTGTCGGGTCAACACTATCATAAGCCCTTTCCACATCAAAAAATACTGTTCCTAAGATCCTCTTACGGGAAAATGCTCTCTGAGCTGCAGACTCCAGTCTTAACAAGTTGTCAAGGGTTGATCTTTTCCTCCTGAAACCAGACTGTTCTGGAATTAATTTTCTTTCAATTTCCTCTGCAAACCGTATTTTGATGAGTTTTTCCATAAGTTTTCCGAGGCGCGACAATAAAGAAATAGGTCGGTAAGACTCTGTTTGATTCCTATTTCCTTTCCCTTTAAAAATTGGACATATGATGACACTTTTCCATGCCTCAGGGACAGAACCTGAAGACCAGCAAAGATTAAACAGATCCAACAATAAAGCTTTTCCGTTTTCTGGGAGATTCTGTAGCATTTTATTATGGATGAGGTCTTCTCCTGGGGCCGAGTCTGAGGTTGCCCGGATGGCTTCAGACAGTTCTTCTATTGTAAATTCTTTATCCAAGTGGTCAACGGTAGAAGCTATATCTGGTGTGCAACTGGCCCTTTTTTTGCCTTGGTGTAGACTGAACTTCTTCTCGTAAAATTTCGCAAACTCTTCAGATATCGACTCAGGGTCAGATAACATTTGCCCATCTGTAGAGGAAATCTCTGATGGACCTTCCTGCTTTTGTTGGTAGCCAGAAAAACTTCTGAATCTATTCCAAAGTTCCTTGGTAGGGGTCTGTGCACCAAATTTGGAATCACATAGGTTTGCCCAAGCTGTTGTCCTTTGTTCCAGAATCTCTCTCTTTAACTTGGCCTCAGCTTTTCTATACTCTACTTTTTTCCCAGTATTTGTACGATCTGCTATCCACCTTCTTTTTGCCACTCTTTTTTCTCTCTTGAGTTCGTCCAAATGGCTGTTCCAATAAGGGATGAGTTTCTTTTTCTTAGCCTGTTGTTTACCTTTTGACAATTTAAAAAACTTTAGAGAATTTTCAACAAGAGATGAAGTGAAACTAGTATTAAATGCTGAGATATCTGAAGTGGGAGTTGGGAGGTTTTTCGACAGTTCCACTGTCCAAGCTTGCCAAAGATCATCCTTGAAGCGCCACCGAGGGGGGGTGCTTACATTTCTTGTTGAGGCCTCAACATCTAAAGAAATAATAATGGGGAAGTGCTGGCTTCCTAAGCAATCTGGAAATTTCTGAACCTGCGAAGAAAGAGACAGATTGCTACTTACTAGACACAAATCAATTGTAGAATATCTTCCTGTCTGTGAATGGAAATAAGTACCTAGATTCTTTGGAGTCAAAAGAACCATTGGAGAAACAGACGCTGACAGACATTCAACCAGTTTGACACCTTCAGGATCTTGTTTATGGGAACCATCCCACATTGGGTGGTGGATATTGAAATCCCCCACGATCACTTTGTTTCCAGGAATAGCCAAAATTTTTCTCCAAACCTCTGGGTCAAAAGCCTGTTTATTATTAACATACATATTAATAATATGTAGATTCTTCCCCGAATTCATTCCCAATGTCGCCACAAGGATCTCCAACTTAGAATCATGAACAAAAGGTGATTCTGATGCTACAAACTGATTTTTTATTAGTGTTACTAATCCCCCTCCTTTTTTTTCTTGTCTTGCAGCCGTAGCCCTGTCTTTGCGAAAGACAGTATAATTTGGGATTGAAAAATGCCGAGATTTAGTAAGGTGGGTTTCCTGTAGAGCTACCACATCCGGAGATTGAAGGTCTATAAAATGTTTCAATTCTTCTATTCTATCTTTTGGCAATCCCGTCGAGTTAAAATGGACAATTTTCATTTTTTAGACTTATCCTCAGTGACTTTTCCTTTGGTCTTGGTCACATTTTTGGACGCTCCAACAGGCTTAATGCGTTTACGCAATTCTTTGGGCATTGGTGACATTTCTTCGGTAAGTCGCTTCCTGGAACCAATGTAGTCTTCCATTTTTTCATCTGGGCTGCTATCTTCATCTGTTTCAGAGTGGCTTGAGCACACTTGAAGAGGTTTGATAGCTAGAATGCCTTTGTTTGGTTGCTCCTGCTTCAATTCCTGAAGGATGCTGGCCTTGAGTTCAGAGAATTTGAGATCAAGTATAGCAACTAGCCTTTCCTGTAGCTTACCATCCAAAATACTGTTGATCTTCTGCTCTAGGAGCACATTGAAATCTTTCTCTGTCATGTTTCCTATTGTAGGGGGTCCTGATGGGATAGACTTACTTGATGACGGAGTATCGGTCGCTGTGGAAATCAATTCTGGAAAAGATGTGTTGTACGACTCCTTGGTGGGAGGGTAATTTTTCAAAATATCGGCATATTTCTTTTTTGCCTCCCCAATTGTGATCTTATCTACAACAGCCCTCTCTATTACTGTTGCGACGTTTTGTGTGATAAGGCACTTTTTGTCCTTGGAGTGATGCTGCCCTCCGCAATTAGCGCATTTGAAACTCGAGGTAAGAAGCTTGTCAACAGGGCAAACTGACGTGATGTGTTGATTAGCACATCTAGCACATCTAGGTTTGCTACGGCAAACTTTGGAGCTGTGGCCATGACGCTGGCAATGGTTACAAATGAGTACTGGTGGGATGTAGATCTTTACTTTTTTGGCAATTCCAGAGATGAAAATATACTCTGGAACATCATCTTCAAAGGACAGAATGAAACCATCTGCCTTTTGTCTTTCAGAAGCAACTGGACCAAATAACATACGGACTTTCTTTACCCTTTGGTCGATCAATTCTTCTTTCAAAGATTCAACAGAGAAGATTCCCTTCTCAAAGAAAACGATACCTTCTGGTACAAAAGCTACTCTTGGGGGTACTGATTTCTCAACAAGATTACCATTTGACAAGTTGAAACTGACTCCTTTTTCCACTTCGAAAGGGGTTGCTTTAAGAGCTTTTTCCAAGACTCCCTCCTCTTTGAAATTCAGACTCGGAGAACCATCTGCTGAGCTAACAACCTTTAGCTCCTCCTTCCCACACTCAATGATGTTCCTGAGCTTCAACACAGACTTAAGAACCAAGCTATGGCTTCTCCCAGACAAACCAACTTGCATATCCGAAATATCGACCAGACTGACCCTTGCTGAGTATACATGGTCGTGTTGAAGATTTGAAAAACTCAACTGAGGAGAGTGAGGTTTCTTACCTCCGCCTTCAGCCATGGTGAAAGACTTCTTCAATAACAGACAACAACATAAAACAAACTCTAACAACTGCAAAAAACACCGGAAAAGTCAGTCTATACACTATAAATCAACAAATTATCTCACTAAAAATTTCTATCAATTTGTCAGTTTCGTCCGTTTTCGTCCTCTGTCAATGCCTCCTCTGTCAATGCTGTACCTCAAAAAACCGGCTCTAATTTTCTTCTTCTTCTTCATTAAGAGTTGAGGTAAGGAATCCTGTTCTGGTGGTATCATTATCCTTCTTACCGGAGCCCCATTGACAAACAAGGCTACGACTTTTGTGCCTTGAACAGATTAACTTGGTCAACGAACAAAGCTCCGTCTTTCTGTCCTCGTGCAGACATGAGGCTTAACCTTATCCTCTGGTGGGTCCAAGACTCCATTGTCTTTCCACTGTCGCTAACTAGACATGTCACTACTCCTCCGTCAGTATGTATGATTGTGTTCGTCAACTCTTCCGGGTTTCACTCTTGCACATTCCTGTGAGCGTATCACTCATAAAGTCAATCCGTCACCTCCACTGCAGACTGAAGTGGGATCACCCAAAGGGAAGGTGGTGAATATGCTGGGGTAAAAAAAAGGTATGAGGAATAGCGAGCGAAAATCAACAAATCATGGGTTATTGTCGAGAGACTTGGATGGGAGATGAATAAAAGCTTTGGTACACCTTTAGGTGTACAAAGAAGGCTGACATATTATGATATACTTTGGAGTAATATGATATACCGATCGAGAGATAACTCGTAAGCTGAATATTGCTGGTGAAAAGAGACTCCTTGTAGCCTAAGCGTCCCATTTTTCGTCACTGATTAATATGACGAAGGAACTCCTTGCACAGCTTTACGATGCTGCGGCATTGCTTCGCGTACTGTTTGCGGCTCCGTTTTGGGATCTTCTGACCGCTACGGCTAAGAAAGTGTTGAGAAAGTTGTAAACTTCTTTGTTGGTCTCGGAAATGGTACTTGATTCAGGTGCACTCCATCGCCGACCCTTATTCTAAGTGCTGATGATATTGTGCCAAACCTGTGGACTAGTGATGCTGCTCAGCCCTGGATGGGAATTAATTTCTCATGAGATCCGTTGATTTCTGGTCAAGCTTGATGATCATTCAATATTCCATCTTTTCTTCTTTGTGCTGCTGATGGTAGTAAAGTATTTCGTTCCTTCATTCATATTTGATCTTTGGGGTATGACAACTGGGTACCTAGAGGCGTCGAACGTGGTAAAGTGCAGTAGTCAGATAAGTCGGTTCGCACATCGCTAGTTGCGCTCCGGTATCTGTACACTGTCCGTTACGCAATATTTACCAGCAGGGTCATTTCGCAGGACGGTTTTTCCTGTCACTTTTTTCCTCTTCATGGATTCGTGCCAAATCTTCTAGGATAGATGGAGGTGGGCAAGGGCTTGGTCGAATAGATTGATCTTGTCAGTTGGATAATGGAACGAGACGGATCAGCAAGGGTTTGGTTTGTTTCTACATGATGCTCACGTCCCAATCTTTACCTCTTTTCTTCGTCGTTGGTTCGGTTTATTTGCTAAGCCTGAGTAAATGAAGAAGGGGATTCCCCTGATTCATGACGGATCCTGGCCGTTCATCCCATCCTGTATGCCAGTATTCTAAGTTTTCTAGGCTTCCTTTCGTTGGAAACTAAGGTACCACTCAGAACTCATGACTTCATCAGTAACAAAACAACGACCAAGGTTCACAGTTCTTCTGCCATTTAAACCTGTGAGTACTAGTTTTCTAGGCTTCCTTTCTTAATAAAGTGAAGTTCCCACGTCATATTAACAGAGGGTGTGGAAGAGGGGGGGATAAAGCCATTTGTATTAGTGAGCTCTCGGTGCTAGCATAGATCTTTTTCTTTGTCTTTTCGAACACATGGGGAAAGGTCATTGAGCATGTGCTGGGAACAAGGAGCTTTTTTTTCGCACGCTTGAGAGACTGAGGACCGAACGAATAGGTCATGCCTCTGAGCCGAGAACATGAAGGGGGGTCACCAAGTAGCCTAGCCTACCCACTCTAGGGTATTAAATGAACAAAATTATAGCGCTGGATTGTGAACTGTAACGATTGTGGGCCTCGGATTCAGATGATCCCCGCCGTTCTTGGTTGTCACGAAACCAGTGTCGTACTTTGTGGGACTGAAGCATTGTCCAGGTTGGTATAATAAGCTGCATAAGAGCTATACGCGTCAGCTTACGCTGCGAGCAGAATGTGACGGGAGTGATCTAAAAAATAAAATCGATCCTGTTGTCACTTATGCAGCTTTAATCAAATCGCCGCCTGCTGGTGCTGTTATAGCTACAAGAAACAATGACGCGGAAAATCCTATGCATCTTATAACACTGATCTGAACAGTGCTTAAGCGTAGAGTAGCATATTCAATACGCTCTTCATAAAATCCAATACCGAATTATCACCAGATGTGCTAGAGGAACAATAACAATCACACGTGAGAAGGGGGGACAAGTTATCGGAATGGAGAATGAGTGATTAGGCTTTCGGCTCACACCGACCCGCTAATTAGCGCCGTCGGAAAGTGGTTCAGCAGTCAGCAATGATGTCGGAAGCCAAAATTGACAAACTTGATGTAGACTGATAAAACAGAGTTGGATTGAGAACAAACAGAGGTAGAGGCATTTTATGAAGTTTCAAGTATGGCTAGGCCTAAGACAATTTGGAATGGCCAAACAAATGCGGATAAACGTATACCACGAAGTAACATGTCATTGTTTACTTTATGCCAGCGCATCTAGCGGCCAAAAAAGAACTAATCTGGATGTAATTTTATGAAGAGCGTATCCGGAACTAGATTTCTCAAAATACCCACACCTACATATCGCACTCGCAGCCGCGCACGCAGCGAAAGAGGGAAAATCTACACCACGTATCCATTCGCATCGACGAGTTTTCTTATTAGGAAGTAGTGAGGGACTGAGGGTGCGTGAGAGTTACACAGTATGTGAGGAATGTCGCTCACAAAGCTTCTGCGTTAATTTTTTGGAGACGTCAGCGACGGGGTTTCTGCTAGTTGTCCAGGAAGAAACGACTCAAGACGCAAATTGCAAGAGGAATGATTTGTTCATCTTCAGACCCTTTTTGCTTATCGCAAAAACTCTTATTCCAAATTCGAATGTTTCAAGACTCTTTGCTCGATTTGAAGGAATAGGGGAGAGGAGACATGCTGAATCTTTTCTTCCAGTCGTTTTTCACTGGATCGATAGTTCAGTTGGAATTGGACAAAAGTGGGCTAAGGGGATTGGCAGCTAATGTCCTAACAATGTAATCCCTAACGTCAGTGACGTCTCAAACAGGTCAGTTTTACTTTCGTTTCTCGCCAAAGCCGACCTTAGATACCAAGAAAAGGAAATCATAGCCACCTGCCCATATCCGGAATCATGTCCCGTATCCGGCCAAGCACTTTGATTTTCTATTCTTTCAAATTCCAGCCTAATTCTGTCTTCGAAAGTGTCCACTAAAAAGTCCATCTTTCATCTTGATCAGATTTGGTGTTAAATCAGAGCTATATTCTATCAAGTTCTAGAACCTCCCAGCTGCCAATCCATTATCGTAAAGTTCAATGAGCTTGAACCGTCACTGGTCCTTTGTGACTGTATGCTAATGTCGGACTTCATTTCTAGGTGATGAAGTTCTAGAGTGGAATGGCCGCTCGCTTCAAAACAAGACCTTCGAGGAGGTTTACGACATCATCGCAGAGTCGAGACACGAGCCTCAAGTAGAGCTCATTGTCTCAAGAATGCTTAGCGACATCGGACGCCAGAGCGGACCCATGAAGTATGTCAGGCCGAGCAACATCGGACGTGGTAAGCGCTTCTCCTTCTAAAGGTGCTTTCACACTAATGTAACACCCCGTTTTACTGGTAGCATGGTAGCCGATCTGGGGTGGGGTGTATACAGTGTATCGATGGTCCGCGGTAAATTCTTTACGCGGACCACCCGGAGCAATCCTTAGAACGCTCAAGCACTTGAAGAGCCAGAGTTTTTCTAGAGTTTGCTTTGCTTAACAATTGGTACACTGAATCCGTAAGGTTTTACCTTAAAGGACCCCTCTTGCTTATTCTGCCTTTTATAATATACCTAGGTCCCATACAGAATTATAAGCTTCTAAAATCCCCACCTTCCTCCATTGTTTCGTTTTGTGCCTACGAAATTTCAGCACTTTTTTTGCCTTGCCGAGTTTTGCCCGTCACACAACGAAACGTTTGCCGGGATCTTAAACTTCTGCTGACAACTCTATCACACATAAGGGTCTGAGAAGCTTTTGTTTATTACTTCTTTTATTTGCTTAGTTTTCACACTTTTTAACCACGGCGCGATCAGTTTTCAAATATTTTGCGCCCACACTGTCAGAAGTTTCATAACAGATCGCGCATAACACTTTCAAGAATAACACCTTTTCACTTAGAAATAAAGTGTTATGACCAGTTAAGTTTACACTATTTCGTGCCCTGATCTCCAACAACACCTTCAATTGGTAAAAATACTACACTGTCAGAAGTTACATAACGACAACAGAAGGATGCCCGGTTTCAACAGATAACACTTTGGGATGCCCGGTTTCAACAGATAACACTTTGGGATGTTATCTGTTTATGTTTATTTCGTTCCCGTTAGTATTTTTACCAATTGAAGGTGTTGTTGGAGATCTAGGCACGAACGAAAAAGCACGAAAAAGTGTAAACTTAATTGGTCATACACTTTATTTCTAATTGAAAAGGTGTTATTCTTGAAAGTGTTATGCGCTATCTGTTATGAAACTTCTGACAGTGCAGCCGCCGCGTCGGAGAGCAGGAAGGCTGGACATAGTCGACAAGCGCTAACAAGAAAATCGCTAATTTCAGGTGGAAAGTAATGGTATTTTCGAAAATGTTTTTTTCTGATCTATTTCATAGGTAAAAGATCATTTCTAGTAAGAGTTGTGCTTTAAGCAAGCTATGTTTACGTTGTTTCTAACGCTACATGAACAGTTCACCATTAAACAGAGCTACGCTGGAAGGCATATTTTTCTTCATATTGCTGGAGGATGTGGAATCGACTGGTGAGCAGTTCTGAAGACGAAGTAGTCTGTCGAAGATGGACTGTATAGTCACTTTCACCTGCTGAATGGTTCCTAATCATTTGGCAGTCATACTTCAGTTGTTTGTGTATTCAGCAGGCTCTGTATTGGATAAAGTAGGCCTTTTCTCTGTATATGCCAGAGGTTTTTTCATCTAAATCTTCATGTTTAAGACCTTAAGAATTTGAAAATTATTTAATGTAGGTCCTTAGTAGATCTGAAGTCTGCTTACGAACTGTGTATAAAATGAACTAAGTTACGTTACGTAAAAAACAACAAGCGTATCTCCCTTAAGTAGCCAGTGCGAAAGGGTCATGTAACGTAGACGAAGACAGTCGTCTGCTTCAGCTATATACAGACGAAGAATGTAGCATTAGAGATTATTTCCACTTCTTCGGCCGCTCTTTCGTCCCTTTTTGGATCTTGAATCCACTAGAATTCCTTGTCATTCTGTTGGCAGTCCCCCAACCCCCGGTTTGAGTTTTTTCTCCCCTCTCACCCCAAGTAATACCCAACGCATTGGGGGAGAGAAAAAGTTGCAGCCAAAAAATAGAACTGTAAAGATTTAAAGATTACTTACCTCTTTCATTCTCGTTGCCCCCTCCCAAGTACTAAACTACGGTTTGGACGATAAGAATACAATTATCAGTTAAGATTGCTTCCCTCTTCTTCTTTCTAAACAGCCCCCCCCCCCCCCAAGTAGCAACCGACGCATCGGGAAATATGACAAAAAAATGCAGACAAAGAATGTAAGCTTAAGAATTGTTTCCTCCCTGCTTAACCTACTTCTCCAGCTTTAAATCCGACATCTGCTACTTTCTTGCGTGCCCCCCACCCCCTTGGTATGAACCGACGCATCGGGCGAGAGAAAAAAAGTTCTTGTTTACAGCAGAAGGGACTATCCTTGGTGAAACGAGTGAAATCGATGTTTAGCGTGATGTCGGAAGCAAACTACAAGTTTGTCGATATCGTGTTTCGACGCCTGGATACAAGGGAAGTAATGTCATCCAAGGCTAGTAACCTGATGCTAGTGAGGGGATGGGGGATCAGTCAGCTAATTCTGGGCATTTTTAGATAGACTTGATGTGGTTCATCGTGGTAGTGAGGCTGGTTGGGCGTGACCTTTTCTCCTGAACAGTTATATCGCCTTTCTACTTGATTCAAGACGTTTAATTGCCTAGATTCAACACGTCTAGATTTCAAGTCTACTTCTTTGCTGCTGTACAATAATATATATAAATTATAAGGAAAAAATTAAGATGAAATACTGTCGACAAAATATTTAAAAGAACTTCTTTCCTTAATGAAATTAAGTTTGAATGTAAATAAGTGTAAGTGAAGTTAAGTAAAGAATTTCAGTATTTTGGAATTTAAGTGTTTTGCTGATAGCTTTAACGTTGCTGGGTGGAGCTGGAGACTTGGCTGCTCGCGTTGGTCCACTCCATCGTGAGGAATAGGGAAAGAGAAGCTACGCGGGCTTAAAGAACAAGAGCTACGAGCTCATATGGCAGTTGATAGGAGTAGGTGGTACAACTGGTACAAGAAAGTAGATGAGAACGTTAAAAAAAGACCCGCCGTCCAAAAATGCGGTTCGGGCCTAGAAATAGGATATCTAGTTTCACTCAAGTATAGCATTTCCGGCATCGACTCGGATCATCTAGGGCAAATTAATTTTTTACGTTCCAAGTTTAAACCCAACAGATCCACTCCTTTGGTCTCTAGACGTGCCACACGATTGCCGGTATCCCCCTCCAGCTTCATCTACCGCGGCCGAATCTGGGGCTCTTAAATGGATCATCAGAAGCTCTTACCACCTGTCAAGGTTCACTCGAATCTGAGCGTGTTTAGGGAACTTCCGGTAACTCCCCCCCTCCTCCACCGTGGTCGGATTCGGTTCGAACCTTAAAATGTGTCATCTAGGGCATGTGATCTCTCTATATTCCAAGTTTCATTCAAATCGCTCCACTTGTTTGACCCCTATGCGAGCCACAACATTTCCGGGAGTCCCCTTCCAGCTCCCTCACTGTAGGTGAATAGACATGGAAACATAAACGTCGCATCTATATCTCCTATTCCCGTCCATCAAGTTTGACTGGAATCGGAGCGTAGCCTGCCTGCAAATTTCTTGTTCCAGCTTCACCCTCCTACCCTCCTATGGCCGGATCTGATCCAGGCCGCTTAAACTTGGTACTGCATCCCAGCTTGAATCCATCCGTTTGGTTTTTGTGCATGTCAAATAGTTTTTGGACGCAGGTTTTGCTCGTCTAGGTCATCAGTTCTTATCATCCATAAAGCTTCACTCGAATCGGAACACCCGTTCGCAACTTGCGGAAGCCAGCCATCTCCGGATTCCCCTTCCCTCAACTCCCCAAAGGTAGTCGGATCCAGAAACACAAGTTTTCCTAGGGCATAATGTTAATACGCCTGCAAAGGTTCATCGTCCTTAGAATATCTGGACTATCCTAACCTGTGATCACGGAATTCCGGAGAACATCCTCCAACTCCCTCCACGGAGCCCCGATACGATCTGGTTCCATCAGTTACGTATCTAAGGCTAATGCTTGTTCTTCCCACCAAGTTCCATCCCATTCCCTCGATTTTGAGCGTTTCACGAGATTTCCGGTGCCCCCCTCCAATCCCCCCACGAGTGTCGGATCCGATCAGGACTTTTCATGGAACTTCTGAGACGACAGCTCTTTCCACTTGCCAAGTTTCATTCAATTCCGATCACCCGGTCAAAAGTTATGCATGCCACTAGATTCCGGGCTCCCATCCCTCCATTCCCCCCATGATTGTTGGATCGGGGGAACGACTATTCTCAAGTCAGTCTATTCTGGTCCCTGATACGCCTTCCAAGTTGTATCGTCCTAGCACATCAGGAAGTACCGAACTCGCAGGATCACCAGAATTCCCCCCCCCCCACCCCAGCTCCCTCACAGTGCCCGAAAACCGTTCCGGTTAAATCAGCGATGTATCTAGGACTCGTGCTTGTTCTTGCCATCAAGTCTCATACCGATCCCTCCACTCCAAGCGTTTCCCAAGATTTCCGGTTCCCCCCTCCAGCTCCCCCAGGTCACCCGATCCGGTTCGGATTTGAAGTGGGTCGTCTGAGACACGGGATCTCTCAAAATATCGAGTTTCATTAAGATCCGGTCACCCGTTCAAAAGTTATAGATACCTCAAGATTCCGGATTGCCCCTCCCCCCACTAACCCCACGATGCTCGGATCGGGGAAGTGACTATTTCCAACTTAATCGTTTGTGGTCCCTGATATGCCTGCGAAGTTTCATCATCATCGCTTATGTGGAAGTGTCCCAATTAGCAAAAACCGGACCGACCGACGGACGGACAGAAATTGCGATCGCTATATGGCTTTTGGCCGAAGGGCCTCCCTCCACTCCCCCCAAGATGCTCGGATCCGGGAAATTACTATTTCCAACTTAATCTTTTGGGTCCAAATTTCGTCGTCCTAGCTTATGTGGAAGTGCCCGAACTAGCAAAACCCCGACCGGCCGACGGACGGACAGAAATTGCGATCGTCTGGGAAAGTATTCTATCAATATCAAGTTTCATTAAGATCCGATCACCCGTTCAAAAGTTATAAATACCTCAAGATTCCGGATTCCCCCTTTCTCCACTCCCCCCAAGATGCTCGGTTCGGGGAAGACTATTTTAAACTTAATCTTTCAAGTTTCATCGTCCTAGTTTACGTGAAAGTGCTCGAACTAGCAAAAACCGTACAGACCGCCCGGCTGACCGACGGACGAACAGAAATTGTGATCGTCTGAGACACGGGGTCTTTCCAAATATCAAGTTCTATTAAGATCCATCACCCGTTCAAAAGTTACACAAGTACCTAAGCATTCCGGATTCCCCCTCCCCCACTAACCCCACGATGCTCGGATCGGGGAAGTGACTATTTCCAACGTAATCGTTTGTGGTCCCTGATATGCCTGCCAAATTTCGTCATCATCGCTTGTGTGGAAGTGCCGGCCCCAGCTAGCAAAAACCGGACCGACCGACGGACGGACAAAATTCGATCGCTGTTTGTCTCTTGGCCGAAGGGCAAGTGCCATAAAAGCCTTTGACTTTGAAATCTTACGGCTTTGGTCTTGTTGTGTTATATGTGGTGGCTGTCTCCGTTGGGGTAGTAAACGCTCCCATACCGTACCAATTCTTAACCGCTCGAGGCATGACCAAGTGCGTTTACAGCCCTATAGAAACAGTGTTGCCAGATTCTTTTTGTGAAATTGCGCCCAATGGCGCATTTTGGGTCAAAGTACAGGTCAAGTTCGAAGATGGGGTCTGTAGCCCTATATTTGAGGGTGGGGGAGGGGTTTCAAATTAAGGGGCCAAAAAATATTTTTTGAAAGCTATTTAGATAGTTGATTTAGGGGTAAGAAAACACGCTGAATCCGAATATGCAAGTTATTTTCTCGCCGGACAAGTACTTCGCCCAGAATCCGGTGAAAACCGGAAAATTTGTTAAAAGCAAAATTTGTACTTGAAGTTGATTAGATGTTCGATTCAGGGGCAAGAAGACATGCTGAATACGATGGTGAAAATTATTTTCTTGGCGGACAAGTAGTTAGCCCGGAATCCGGCCGAAACCGGAAAATTTGTTAAAAGCGAAAGTTTTACGTGAAGTTGATTAGATGTTCGATTTAGGGGTAAGAAGACATGCTGAACACGATGGTCTAAACCATTTTCTCACCGGACAAGTAGTTCGCCCGGAATCCGGCCGAAACCGGAAAATTTGTTAAAAGTAAAATTTGTATTTGAAGTTGATTAGATGACAGATTTAAGGTAAGAAGAGACGCTGAATCTTTATATGATAATCATTTTTTACCCGGACATATAGTTCGTCCGGAATCCGGTTGAAACCGGATTTTTTTATTAGTTAAAGTTTTATTTGAAGTTGATTAGATGTTCTTATAGGGATAAGGAGGTGCGCTGAATTCGTTTCTGAACTATCTTTTCTTGGCTGGACAAGTAGTTCGCTCGGAATTCGGCCGAAACCGGAAATTTGGCAGAAGTAAAGCAGGAAGTTTCGATCAGTAGGCTATCGTCAAAATAGATATGGCTTGTACAGGTATATCTGAACTTGATTTTCTCAGATGATTGGCCTGGCGAAGACTGGATCTGGCGTAGACAAGACCTATTAGACGGGGTCAAATATTAATTTTTTGGGATCCCATCGAAAACTTTGGTCTTGTTCTTTGAGCACATTCTCGGTTGGTAAGACAAGTATTTTTTTAACCTGAGGCGTACGGGAAATTGGTAGAAAATACAGTGATTCTGCGATTGTGGGCTATTATTGGCGCGAAAGTTGGGGGCAAGGTCGTTGTTGGAGAGTTAGAATGACAGAGGGGATTCAGATGAACTATAAGGCCCTCAAAATCCTACGATTCCGCCCTACGAGAATAACTACGATTCCGCCCTACGAAAATAAAACAAGGAAGGAAGTAAGAAATTGCGTCTTCACATTCTTGTAACGGGAAAATGGAACTGCACCCAAATGCGCCGGTTTAATTTTAGAATTACGCCCAAAAGTGCGCAGGCGCATTTCTGAAAGAAATATGCGCCAAGGAATTTCAAAATGCGCCCATATGGCGCAATTGTGCCCAATCTGGCAACACTGTATAGAAAGAATATAGATCGGAATATAGAAAATAAAGAATGTAGACCGAAGCCTTAGGCCCCGGTCTATATTCTTCTGAGTGGTCAGGGGGGATTCGGATAAAGAGGGGTCACTGAGTGAACATGAACTCATGGTGGGAAGGACAAACTTGGAAGGACCCTAAAAGCCTTCGTTCATATATAGATCCGCCCTAGATCTTGTTTTCTGTCTATTTACTTCGCTAGGTAAAGTCTGCTGACAGAAAATCTGTCAGTGTGTCAGTGGGATTGTCGACAAGGTACTCCGACGTTTCTCAACTAATTTCGCTTCGGGAAACGAGAAGAGTAAACAAACAGGTATATAGTGTCTCGGTGCAATGTTTAAAAAAGTAATTTTTTATCTTTTTTTATCGTGAAACGATCAATTCTAGCAGGAGCTTTGCTTTAATGTTTTACTTTGTTTTCATTCCTCCGTCAGTGCATATGATTCGGCTGATGTGGCGTTCGGTGCTTCGCCAACTCTTACGGACAAAGTTGAATGTGTCTAGACTCTATTCGGGAGAACTCGTTCTGAAAATTCTCTCTCAGCATAGTTGTCTCCCTAAGCACTTATCAGTATTTAAAGGGTTCCAGCCACTCTTGCCGACTAAGTCAGAAGGCAAATCGATCTTTTATTTCATCTTGAGAAACAGCGTTTGTCTATTCTCCTTGAGAAAGCAATCTAGCCCACGTTCTTTTTCAGAAATAATCGGCAGTCAAAGAAGCAGTCAGGATCGACCAGCTGTTACCGTGACGTCACCAACCTCTCCAGAGCAGTACAATCAGCGTGCTTCTTCCCCTAGCCACTGTGGTAGGATACAGGTATGTTCACGTTTCTATACCCGCTTAAAAGGAGCTGATTGAATTTGACTGGAATGGGGAGCAATCATTACCACTCGATACAAATGATTATTGTGAACACAAATATACCTATTCTTCCTGCAAAATCCTGTCAAACACCAGTCATCATCATTAATAAATAATAGAAACAGGATTAAACCTTCAGTGTAACGATTCCATCTCCTCGCAGGCTCATTGATTATTCATGAATTACGGTAGCATTCAGTAAGCTTAGTGGACAAACCTTCTCTTCTTGAAAATGTGGTGGCTTTTTAGCAGAAGTTAATTTAAAAGAAATTTGTGAAAGAAATAGACACTGCCAAATCAGGCCTATCTAAGACTGTCGGATCTCAGTCTTATTCGTTTAAACTTTAAGGTGGAAGGTAGTTAAATTTCATCTAGACACCGACGCGGCCCCGCCGATTGATCGGCGTTTCCCGCACTTTATCACCTCAAATCCGGTCTTTCTTCAGTTATTTTAGCTTCATAAAACTGAATAGTTATAAAAGTTGTACATCAGGATTTACAAATTAGGACCACATAGGCAAACACAGGCCAGATACGATTGTAAGCGTTGGCAGTTTCCATTGTCTATATCAATCTTGTATCGTATCGGAATGATAAGATCAGATTCATGACTATCAGAATAGGAGCAGCATCACTAGGACATCATAGACTACATAACATATTTTTTTACGGCACTTGCCGTTCGGTCAAGTGCCATATAGCGTTCGCAATTCCTGTCCGTCTGTCGGTCGGTCCGGGTTTTTGCTAGTTTGGGCACTTCCGCACAAGCTAGGACGATGAAACTTGGCAGGCGTATCAGGGACCCCAAGAGATGAATATTCACTTCCCCAATCCGAGCATCTTGGGGGGAGTTGAGGGAGGGGGAATCCGGAATCTTGATGTATTCATAACTTTTGAACGGGTATCGGATCTCAATGAAACTTGATATTTGGGAAGACCACGAGTCTCAGACGATCCAGTTAAAATCCGGACCAGATCTGGTGACTTAGGGGGGGAGCTGGAGGGGAGAACCGAAAATCTTGGGAAACGCTTAGAGTGGAGGGATCGGGATGAAACTTGGGGGGAGGGAGGACAAGCACAAGTCCTAAATACATCGTTGACATAGCCGGACCAGATTCTGGCACTGTGGGGAGTTGGGAGGGGGGGGGGGGCGGAATTCTGGTGATGAGATGAAACGTGGAAGGCTTATCAGGGACTCGAACAGACTGACTTGAGAATAGTAGGTTCACCGGTCCGACCACCATGGGGGTGTGGAGGGATGGGGAACCCGGAAACTAGTGGCATGCATAACTTTTGAAGGGGTAGTGATCGGAATTGAATGAGTGGGAAGTTGGCAAGTGGGAATTAAAGAGCCATCGTCTCAGATGTTCCAAGCCAAGTCCTGGTCGGATCCGATACTTGTGTGGGGGGGGGGGTGACGGGGCACCGGGAATCTCGCTAAACGCTTAGAGTCAAGGGATTGGGTTGGAAGTGATGGAACTTGGTGGGAAAAACAAGCATTAGCCTAGATACGTAATCGACAGAACCAGATCGTATTGCTGTGGGCGAGTTGGAGGGTGTTTCCCGGAATTCCGGTGATCGCCAGTTAGGATAGCTCTAGATGTTCTAAGGATGATGAAACTTTGCAGGCATATTAGTGATTCATAAGACCTGACACAAAACCCTATAGTAAAGCCTTTGTTCCTGGATCGGACCATATGGGGGAGTTGAGGGAAGGGGAATCCGGAAATCACTGACTTCCATAAGTTGCGAACGGATGCTCGGATTCGTGTGAAACTTTATGGGTGATAAGAAGTGATGACCTAGACAAGCGCCGAACCACATGCAGCCACGACTGGGGAGTTGGAGGGGGGGGGGACCAAACGGATGGACAGAATGGGATGCAAGTTTGACAGTACCGAGTGTATCCGACCTTGATTTGTTATTCGGAGTCCGGACCGGATCCCGCCAAGGTAGGGGGGTGGGATATGAAGCGGGAACTAGAAATTTGCAGATAGGCTGCTCCGATTTCAGTCAAACTTTGTGGAGGGGTAGATAAGAAGCCAGAGATGCGACGTTTATGTTTCCGCGTCGTATTCAGCCACAGTGGGGGGAGTTAGAAGGGGAGTCTCGGAAATGTTTGGCTCGCATAAGGGTCAAACAAGTGGAGTGATTTGAATGAAACTTGGAATGTGGAGAGATCATACGCCTTAGATGACATATTTTAGGGTTCGAACTGGGTCCAACCACGGTGGGGGGAGAGTTACCGGAAGTTCCCAAAAGTTCGAAGTTAAAGATAGGTGGTAAGAACTAGATTCGTCCGCGGTAGGGCCCGAAGAAAAATATCCGGAAATTAGTCGTATGGAGTAGTTTGAAAAAGTAGCATGCAGTAGTAACTGTTGCTACTACATGCTACTACTGGCAAACTGGATGCTATTAGATACTACTACATAAGATTAACCCAGTCGGAGGCATGTTTATCAAAGTATTCCATACTTCTACATATCACTAATCAAACTACCCCATACTACTACATACCATTCCATAAACCTTTTTCGTACAACTACCATACTACTACACAGTCAAAGAATTTTTCATCGGGGGGGAGTTGGAAGGGGGAACCGGAAAGCGTGGGACACGTCTAGGGACCTAACGAGCGGATCTATTGGGTTGAAATTTGGAAGGTAGAAAAGTCATTGGCCCTAGATGATCAGAGATGATGTCAATTTGCGTGTTCCAGCTGTGGGTCCGAATCGCATTTTTTGATGGCGGGGTATTTTGTGACGTTCTCATCTACTTTCTTGTGCCACCTACTCGTAACAAGTGCCATATGAGTTTCTAGCTCTTGTTTTTATGCAGGGATTCCCAAGGATTCAGGGTACGGAAACCTTTGTCGAAATGGTGCCCCGCACTACCTTGAGGAATCCGATGGTTGAAGACTCCGAGATTGGAGTCCCTTACTTTTAACTTCAGCCGAAGATTATTTCATTTTTGGATTGGATTGGGTTCTTTGGCCCCGGCTAACAAGTCCATTGTATAATTTTCGTCTCTATATGAAAATGCCATTGCTTGCTACGGGAATCGGTAAAGTGCTATTTGTCCCTAACGTAATATCCGGAAAGGACACGCCTGGTGTCTCGTATAATCCGGATTTTTTTTTCCGACGAAATGGCATGTCTTGGAAACCTCGTTGGAAACCACCCCAAAAATAATATCATTCTTCAATCCTGTTTGCAGCCGTCGGCTTAAATGCCATTTGCCGGTCGCTTTCTTATAGAAGGTGCAGGGAGCAATTTGACTCATTCATTCCACACACCCGTGTGGCAAAAATTGGGCAATCAAATGAGTAGTTGAAATCGAATGAATAAGATCGATCAGTTCTTACGACATTAGCTTACTTTAATTCACGAGGAGGTATTGATTATATGGGGGGGGGGAGACTCTACACTTCTGCGTCAGACAAATATTCATGTTATAGGCACAATACTCTGCGAGAGCCTTGGATCCACTCACACTTCACTGTAAACAAAAAAACTCTCAGATAACTTAAACTGCAGTATTTTGAATTCTAGCGTTTTAATCCTCAATCAGATTTCAACTGTCCGAGTTCGGAATTAAGATCTCACACCAGCTTTAAACTGATTAATATTTTCTGCATTCACGACACTTTCTAGATGATTCCAGTATTCAACTATCCTGTTTCTGAAGCTCCACTTTCCAATGTCTTTTCGGAATTTGTCACCACGCTGTTTCCTTTGAGACCATTGTGGTTGAAGATTAGGACATCATCGGGTCTTAAGTCGTAGTAACTATGGCACATCTTGGAAGTTTCGATTAGATCACCTCGGAGAAATCTGGAAGCTAAACTGGGTAATCGTAATTTTTCAAGCCGGTTTCGTCAAGCAGACGGCGAAATGGCGGGCACTGTTTTCGCTGCTCCTTTCTGAAGTTGCTCAGTGGCGATGACGTCCTTGTTATAGAAGGGCCTTGTTGTAGCGTGGCCACTGGCCATATTCGATTGTGGGCGAGCTAGGGAGCTGGGTGAGAATAGGGAATTGTCCTTGAGCGGAAATATCCTTTTTCATTAGATTCACAATTCTTGCAGTTTTCTTGATGGTTGTTTCGTAATTAGTTGAGAATTTGAGTTCATAACTACCCCACTGCGCAGATTTGGCTGGAGAAATCGCCAAGACGAAGACCAAGACGAAAGTGGTGACATTTATCAGTATTGATCTCCATAGCCCATCCAGTCATCCACAGGCAGATCTTGGATGTCCAGTTCTTTGCCACCCCAGGTTCGTGCTGTCTTCTGATAAAGCAAGTGTCGGAGACAAAATGTTCAGAAGAATATTTAAAAGTTGGCGCCAGTTTGAGTTTTTTCATTGCCTTTTGGATCTGTTTTGTCTCAGCAGTTTGTGGAAAAGAACTGTCCTTTCTGTTTCAGTAACTCCGCTCCTTTCTCTTGCAATCTGCATGCATGAGGCTATTTGAATATCCCGCCGGTTCCCGTTTGTTTCCATTGAGTCATACATAAGTTCGTCTCCGAAATTCCGGGTTTCTCCGAGAAATTCTTGCATGTCTCTGGACTTTCTGTTTCCCACGCTTGGCAAAAATCGATTCCCTGGATCGTAAAGAATAGACTTTTCTCGCCTACTGAAACTAGGTGACGAAGAGCTAGGCGGTGTAATTGCATTTCTTGGGTCACAGTTGAGGAAGCAAATAACGGCTGAAATCCTGTACAGACGCTAGAATTTGCGACTTGTTAGCTGTTCAGCACAGGTGTACCATTAATCATTGGATCTGTAAAGAAGGATCTTCAGGCTTCAGCTAAGAGTTGAGAGGGGGGGGGGGGACATTAATACAAGTTCGAAAATCGAATGAAACCCCAAGTTATATCTGTATTTCCTTCGTTTGTGTTATTTTAGCTGCAGCAGATGTGCTGGATGACAAGTTTACTGATTTAAAGTTAAACTAAAAGGAAATTATTGGTTGCATAGCAAAAGAAAAAATAACAAAATGACTGATAACCTACTAAACATAACAAAAAATAACTTAATCAAACTTAATCAAATTATTGTTGTATATGAATAGATATATAGTTAGATATATTGATTGCTTAGCAGCCCGGAGGGCCATGGCAACAATTAATCACAAAACAAAAATGGAGGAACTTGTGATTTTCAATCTTATTTTTCGTATGGGGGAAGCAATTGCATCGCATAAATCGTAACAAAACAGGTTATGGAATCGCTTTCGTCTTTCAATTTCCAATTTAGTTTTAGGAATGGTTCTATAAATTTTGTAGCTTCTGCTGTTTCTGTTTTATACCAACTACTCTCTGTGTATCCCGATATCAGTAACCTTGTCCTTGCACGAAAGTGCCATAAGGACTGAAACAAGTGCGCAAGCGCTCAGACGTCGATTGTGAAAGCATGATTTGACTAATGTCAGATTACTGTATTAACGTGATACGTAACTCGTATCGCGTTGTTACAATTGCCGCCAACAAGTGAGCTCTCAGAGAGTCTAAAGAGTGGCTTTACTTTTATCAGTCGTGAAATGCACTTCATTGGGCATGTCTTGCTTGGACACACTAATGTCAAAGTTGTAAAATTTCAACCTGTCACAGATTCACATCGTCAACACGAAAACAAATGTTGTGTGAATACCCCAAACTCTTCGCGCGCAATACGTAACACGTATCGTGTAATTATAATTGCCGCCAATAAGTGAGCTAAACGAAAGACAAAGGCCCCAGTGACAACACATTTTTCAAATGTCAACTTGATATCTATCGTGTTGTGCTATTATAACCCTGAAAACGCTGAAGTAGGCCCTAATATACCAAATTTCAAATTTATACTTGTGATAGTTCATGAACTTCACTCGCGGGAAATCTGGTCCCAGTTGTCCGTGGACAGGGTGGGTGGGGGAGGTGCAAATCAAAACGTCTCTTCCCAACCCCAGGACCTGTAGGTACAAGTAATTGCATCGTCCTAACTCTAACCGTGGTCAAGTTACGATCATAATTTGTTAGACAATGCGGGCCCAGTTGCCCATGAACGGGGAGGGTGGGGGAGTTTCAGCTCCAAAATTGTCTTTAAAAACTTAGGTTCTATAGGAACAAGGAATATCATCGTTTTAACTCCAACCATGTTCAAGTTACGATCTTAAGTTGCTGAGCAGTCTGGGCCCGATTACCCACGAACGGGGTGGGTGGGGGATGTGCAGCTTCAGAAGTATTTTCTCGACTCTCTGGTCTACAAGTATATATCCCCAAGTATACCAACTTCGAATTTGAGACAAATCACGGGTCAAAAACTTACTCTTGGTCAATCTGAAGCCAGTTGCCCAACGCGGAGGGTGGGGTTGGTTCAACTCGAAATATGTCTTTACAACCCATAAGATCTAAAAGCACAAGGAATTTCATCGTGGTATCTCCAATATTGTTGTCAAGTTAAAAACCTAAACTGCGCAATCTGGGCCCAATTGTCCTTAAACCAAGCGAGAGGGGGGGAGGCAAAAACTGATCCCAATGCCCACAACAAGATCCAACTTGATACCTGTTGCTACCTGTCACAAACTTCACCCTGGGCAATCTGGGCCAAATTGCCCGTGAATGGGGTGGGTGGTGGAGGTGCAGCTTCAAAGGTACTTTGACAACCCTAGGATCTGCGTACAGGGAATGCCATCGTCCTACATCTAGCTCCGATAAAGTGATGCATATTCACTGGGCAATCTGGGCTCAGTTGCCCCTGAACAGGGAGGGTTTGGGAGTGGGACCTTCAAATACAATACAATACAACAATAATTTTAATCCAGCCAAACGACTATAGAAAAAATCTAATCACTGGGCAATGGGGGCCCAAATGCCCCTGAACAGGGTTGGTTTGCGGGGTGGTACCCTAAAAAGGCACAACTAGACCCAATGCCAATATGTATACCAAGCCTCCACTTGAAATGCTGCCTGTCATGGTTCACAAGTTATTAACTCCAGAAAAAAAAACATTGAAAACCGAAAATGGAATACCTGATACATCGGCCGCAAGAGTGGATTGTTCATAAATAACATCCACTACCTTCAGGTTGCGACTCGAAATTGGTGGTCACTTCCATTGGGGTGGTTACATCTGAAGTTGAAAATATCAGAAATGAGAATGAATGGAACATTTAGGAACGTAGACAGAATGATTAATGTAGGTACGACATTTTCTTGAACACCGATCGTCGTATCACCGCCCCTTTCATGGTACGTGTCAGTTTTATTCCGCCTTTCTCTCTGACGATGGCTCTGTCCAGACTGCAAGCTTTCATTCACAGAAAGTTTATCGTTGCTCCACGGTGCTCGGTTGTACCGCCGGTGAAAGCATATCTATGGAACTCAAAGTGCTCATGGGAAAATGATATTTTGTCAGTCTTGCAAAAGCGAGTTCAAAATTCAGAAGTGAGATGAGGGGTCACAGGAAGAGGCAAATAGGAAAGGTTTCGAGGGTCTACGAATGCGGTAGCGGTGGATAGCAATAAGTATTCCTTCAGCCCAAGCTGACTGTGAACCATATTAATGTCCGAACACACACTGTTTCTCCATTACCAACTTTATTCTCGTAAGGGCCGCTTCATATACATACATCTTCCCATTCGGGCTGGATGGACGCGTTGATATTGTGGATGGACTGATAGATACTGCGAAGAATGTTCTTCGGTCGCCCTCTTCGTCTGGATCCCTCCGGATAACACTTGGAGAATAGTGTTGGGGAGTCTCGTGCTTCCGATCCTGATTGTATGGCCCAGATACCTCCAGTGGTGGGTCTTGATGACTTCAGTAATAAGGGGTTGCACTGTCATTTGGCGAATCGCCAGGTTTGTAACCCTTTCTGTCCATTGCATGTCTAAGGTCCCTAAGGCAGGTATTTTTAAATGCTAGAAGACGTTTCTCTTGCTGTTGCCTGAGGTGCCAAGTTTCGGATCCGTGCAGATGTACGAAGAGAAGGCTGCTGTTGAAAAGTCTCAGCTTGAGTCTAAGGGAGAACTTCTTGGTCCTTCATATCCTCTTTATCCGATTGAAGACACCGCTGGCCTGGCCAAGTCTTATCTAGATCTCCTTTGTACAAGCTCCAGTGTTTTGAGCTGTACTGCCGAGATATCAGGATTAAACCACATGTTCGACTTGCTGGTCCCTACCTAACGAGAGTCCGTGAACATTAGTAAACTAAAAATTATCACTTCCGAAAGGTAACTTTGGGGGGGATAAGTAAATTATGACCTCGTGGATGTGAAATACTGTATTGTGATATATTCAGTACCAACCGTGTTGTTAAAGTCTTGGGGAACAGTGGGGCCCCAATCTACTGTAACACTATGCGTTACAGTAGAAGCTTTGTGCCGAGCTTCGTAAAGCAATATAATGATGGTTAGAATTTTTCTGCTTTGTTGACAATTTATGTTTGACAACTTTATTTATGACTAAAAAACATCGTATTTGGGCTCTGCCCACGAGAGATATGTTTTGTTTACTATTAAATGAAATGAAATGAAATGGGCCAGTTGCCGACAATCCAGGTGAAGGATTTCCACTCGTCAACCGACTGTCTGTTGAACCAGTCGAAGGGGCTTCTCTATGCAGTTGCTCTGTTCTTTTGTTCGTAAAAACTCTCTTGCCAGCTGTAAAATGTTTTAGTTTTTCTTACTTCTGAATTTTTACTCCGTCAGCTCCTTGTTTTTAGGTCGCTGCTTATGCATGAGGGGTCATATCGATTTCGTCACATGCTCGCCTGGCAAACTATCCAGTAATTTCCGCCTTTCCGGTCTCCGATCCGGAAATGGTTGAAAAGACCTGAATCCTTTTCTCTCACAGAAGAAAATATTTGAAATCGATATAGAAATGATACGGTCGGTATTCGTACGAGCTGCATAATCCTCGGTCATACCTGCTATCTTTGGCAGATCGCTGATCTCAAGCCCCATCCTCCATGTAACTATCCGATCTTGATAGTGACTGATTAGCCAGCCTGTAGAAAGGCTAACTACAAGCTGGCGACAAGCTCATCGTTGTTCGGGGTTACTGATATTTGTAACTACGGCAAACCGGGAGGGGGCTACCGTGCAAAAAGAAAGTAAGACGAATAGAACATTTGAAATCACGAAACCAACATCATTCATGATTGGCCAAGCGGACCGGGTCGGGGACTGCAGAAATTCTGCTAAATTCGCCACAAAGTCACCCGCATCCCTCTCAGAGCGTCGAATTACACTTTGGATTACTGACTGTGGGGTGTGGGCGAACCCCCGAGATCTGGGGTGTCCAACATCCCAGACTTCGACCCGGTTTCACCTTCGGAATCCGTAGGAGCGAAAACAGATGAAGGTTTTGAGATCCGATTTAAGTTAGTATCTCAAGACTATTTCACACAACTATTCATAATATAACTTGTTCTATCTGTTTTAGGTGAAATTGTGGTTTGACGCCAATGCACATCAGTTAGCGATTACAATCGTCGGTGCCACAGACCTTCGACGGCGCTCCGGGGGTTGTCCAAGAAACCCCTACGCCAAGCTCTTCCTGCTGCCAGACAGAAGGTAGGGTTGCTAGGGTAATGGGCGCGAGCCGCAAATTATCCCTGGTTCGTACTGCGGCGTTGTAAGCGACACGATTTTCCTTGATTCGGAAAGGATGACAGACTCGCGTGACTGTTTCGAAAGCGAAAACCTCACGGGGATGACCGCTGAACATCTTGGGACCACCCGCTACTTTTGAATTTTCAATATCTTATCATCTATAGTTCAAATTGGGTTCATTGCCCGAGGGTTTCCTTATACTCCTTCAGACCAAGCTGACTGGGAAACATGTATTAAACAATGACTGAACACGGAAAAGTTCGGTAGATGATACTAAAGCAGGTCAAACAGACAATCATGCAAAACCAGGTCTAAATCCTAAGCCATTCAGAAAATGGCCCAGTCAGCTTGAGCTGTTAATTGCGATAATACCAAACTGTACAATTTAAAAGAAAATCAGAATAGAAATTAAAGTGGACTACAGTCCCATATACTACATGCGTCACCTGAATAAGTTTGGCAAGGGACGTACATCTGCGGGTTTTCGAAACTAACCAGTATGGAGGCATTTCCAGGCTCTCGTTGTTTCGACCATCCCAGCATGACAATATTTTCTTTCTGATTCAGTCAGAGCAACTTTTAGCGTTGAAAGATCAAAATGCTTTTCTTTTCTGGTCTTTCCCCACAAATCGTCATAAACTTTCAATGATCTGTTTAGTTGTATTCCTGAGGTTGCCGGGAAACGGAATTACTGGGGATAAGGCCGGATCCTCCGAGGAGACGAAATCACACAGACATTGGACACGACGTAAGCTTAGTGTGTACGGTTCTTTTTTGATGTTGCCGAGTTGCATTGCGGAAATGAGAAGACATATAATCTGCCCTTTAGGGACACTATATTGGAAAGAGTGTCTTTTATTGCCTGTCATTAGCAGCACATGGGCTGCGGATCGACAGAGTAGATAAACATAAGGAAAAACAAAGAAAAAAAGGTAATAAACACTTTCAAAAGCATACAACTAAGCATCAACACAAACATCAGAAAAACACGGAGTAATTGATTTCTCAGATATCGAGAACGTGAATTTAGCTGGCACAAATTAAAAATTCGATTCAATCACCATACACATATAACCTCCATAATCACTAATTAGTCACCAGCGTTAAAATTGAAAGTATTGTTCTTTCGCGTCGCAGCGATCCTGATCCCCGTCTTTTTGGGATAATTTGGAGTTATATCAGTCCATCTTCTCTACTCCGACCCTGATCTTTAGACGTTTGAAGTTTGACCTGAATCACTCAAGACGTACTCTCTCTGTTACACGGGGACTCAGTGGAGTATCCGCGTTTTTGTTAGTTCCAGGGTTTAACGCCCGCATTCTTGCGAATCCTTAAGGACGGGGAATGCTCCGATTGGGGAATGCTCCGATTATCTTCACCGTCATAAAAAAAAGTATCCTTTTCAATTCGACGGGCATTCGGTTCGGGGAGTTACTGGTGTAGTTGGTTCTTAAAGAGCTGAAAGCTTATATGGCACTTGCAAGCTGTTTTGCTTGTGTTCAAGTTATCGTAGTACGATGTGAATGGATAGTAGTGCTCCCCTCCCTCCCCCCACGATGGTCGGATCGGGCAAGTGACTATTTCCAAGTTATAGAAAATCATCTGTAATCAAAACTCTTGAAGCAAAAAAGATGATCATCAGGAGCACGAAAATGTATTTTGCTCAAAAGTATTGTTTGTACTTTAAGGAATTTTATTGTAAGCAAAACCCTTGAGGCAAAAATGATCATGGGCTCATAGGGATCACGAAAATGTATATTTTCCTTAAAAGTATTTTTTTGCACTTTGCGGTTAGCATTAGTACTTTAAGGGATGGTCGGATCTGGGAACTAACTATTTCTAAGCCAATCATGTCAAGTATTTAATTTTCAAGCCAAGTTTCATCGTCCTAGCATGTCTGGAAGTACCTTAACTTGCGATCACCGGAATTCCGGACCCCCCCTCTAACTCCCCCACAATGCCCGAATCCGGTCCGGTTCTGTCACTGATCTACATAGGGCTTGCGCTTGTTCTTCCCACCAAGTTTCATTCCGATCGCTCCACTCCAAGCACGTCAAAAGGTTTCCGGACCCCCCTCCGACCCCCCCCCCCAGCTTCATCGGATCCGGTCCGGACTTGAAATCGGACATCCGAGACACGTTGTCTTTCTACGTATCAAGTTTCGTTATGATCCGATCACCCGTTCGGAAGTTATACATACCTCAAGATTCAGGATTCCCCCTCCCTCCACTCCCCCCACGATGGTCAGATCGGGAAGCTGACTATTTCTAGGCTAATCTGGTCGCGTCTTTGATTTACCTGCCGAGTTTCATTGTCCTAGTCCACCTGGAAGTAACTTAACTCCGTATCACCGGAATTCCGGAACCCCACTCAAACTCCCCCCACAGTGCACGAATCCGGTCCGGTTCTGTCAGTGATGTACCTAGGGGTTGTGCTTGTTCCTCCCACCAAGTTTCATCCCGATCGCTCCACTCTAAGCGTTTAACATGATTTCCGGTCCCCCCCCCGACCCCCCCCAGCTTCATCGGATCCAGTCCGTACTTGAAGTGGGACATCTGAGACACGTTGTCTTTCTACATATCATGTTTCATTATGATCCGATCACCCGTTCGGAAGTTATACATACCTCAAGATTCAGGGTCCCCCCTCCCTCCACTCCCCCCACGATGGTCGGATCGGGAAGCTGACTATTTCCAGGTTAATCTGGTCGCGTCCCTGATTTACCTGCCGAGTTTCATTGTCCTAGCCCACCTGGAAGTAACTTAACCCCGTATCACCGGAATTCCGGAACCCCACTCCAACTCCCCCCACAGTGCACGAATCCAGTCCGGTTCTGGCAATGAGGTACGTAGGGGTTGTGCTTGTTCCTCCCACCAACTTTCATCCCGATCACTCCACTCTAAGCGTTTAATATGATTTCCGGTTCCCCCCTCCGACTCCCCCCCCCATACATCGGATTCGGTCCGAACTTGATATGGGACATCTGAAGCATGACGTCTTTCCAAATGTCAAGTTTCATTAAGATCCGATCACCCGTTCGAAAGTTATTCATGCCACTAAATTCCGGATTCCGGCTCCCCTCCCTCCCCCCACGATGGTCGGATCGAGCAAGTGACTATTTCCAAGTTAGTCTGGTCGGGTCCCTAATACGCCTGCCAAGTTTCATCGTCCTAGCACATCTGGAAGTACCCTAACTCGCAAACAGCGGACTGACCGACAGACCGACGGAAAAGTGATCGGTATATGGCACTTGGCCGGTAGGCAAGTGCCATAAAAACAGATGTTCGAGTCTTTGAAAGGCGTTGCTGTGACCAGTCTTGAGTTAATTGTGGGATAGGTCGGTTTTTCGTGATTCTGATTAGTTTGTTGTTGTAAGCAATGCAGTAGTAAAGTTTAGAAAATCAAAGTAGTCGAAAAAGAAATAAAGTGGATTTCGCATACTAAGTGCGCCATTTAACTAAGTCTCGGTAGGGACGCATATCTGCGAATTCATTGCATTTCCCGTGTTCTCGTTGTTTCCCAGGGAAGGATCCCCAGGAGGTGTCGCCCTCTATTTTCGCGGTTCCCTCGACTACCAAAAGAGTCCCGGGGAACTGCAAGAGCCCATTTTTGTTCATTCCATACGCGCAAACCATGCTTCATTCAGGCATCCCTGTAAGAAGTGTTGAAAAGTCAAAATTCGAGCTGGAATTTGTCAAGAGCTTTGCGGCCAAGGTCGATGATTTCCGTTTTGTTCTTCGGATCAGGCATGGTTCCCACTCCCGACTCCCCGATTTCTTAAAAAAGCTTGCTAAATTTGTCATTTGCTCATGCACTTTTACAATGACCTACCAGTGGCCAGATCCTCCCTTCTCTC
Source organism: Branchinecta lindahli (assembly GCA_023053555.1). Taxonomy (NCBI): domain Eukaryota; kingdom Metazoa; phylum Arthropoda; class Branchiopoda; order Anostraca; family Branchinectidae; genus Branchinecta; species Branchinecta lindahli. Next base: position 736,765 of record JAKZAO010000006.1, on the reverse strand, counting down.
AGATATATTCTCTCCCTTCGTCCAGTTTCCTTCCAGACTTTTTATGGCACTTGCAGCTCCGCTCAAGTGCCATATACCGATCGCTTTTCGGTCGGTCGGTCTGTCGGTCGGTCGGTCGGTCGGTCGGTCGGTCGGGCGGGCGGTCCACTGTTTTCGAGTTAGGGTACTTCCAGATGTCCTAGGACGATGAAACTTGGCAGGCATATCAGGGACCCGATATAACTAACCTGGAAATAATCAGTTTCACGATCTGACCATCTGGGGGGGATTGGTGGGCCGGGGAATCCTGAGAATTTAGTAGTTTTTGTAAAACCCCTACCCCTTTCTTCTGACTAGTAGGTCTGCGCACGGCGTGACGTCACTCTTTGCATCGGATCACTCTGTTAACATCGGAAAGAGCTAGTGCATTCGAGGGTCAAAGGGGTTTGTATATGTGATTCAGTGCGGGGGAATATGGAAAATTGAGTGTTGTGTAACTTTCGAACGGGTGATCGGATTGGGACGAAACTTAATACCTGAATGAATGATATATCTCTGATCTTCCATTTGAAGTCCGAACCGGATTCGACAGCTATGGGGAGTTGGGGGGGGAGACCGGAAATCTCGAGAGACGGTTATAGTGGAGGGATTGGAGTAAAACTTGCTGGGAAGAACAAGAATCTGCTCCATATAAATCGTTTACACGTTTGGACTGGACCCGGTCACTTGGGGGGGGGGAGGTGGAGGGGAGTTTCCCGGAATTCTGGTAATGACAGTTTTTGGGATTTTCACGACGAAACTTGGGAGGCGTATCAGGTATCAGGGACCCGTAAACTAACTTGTAAACAAAAATTCACTCGATCCGATAGTCGTGGGGGGATCGGAGGGAGGGGGAATCCGGAATATTTAGCCATGCGTAACTTTGGAACGGGTGATGGGATTCGAGTGAAACTTAATAACTGAACAGAGGGCCTGTGGTGATCTTTTTCATGTCCGGACCGGATCTGACAACAATTGGGGGGGGGGATATGTAACCGGATTGGACTGGAGAGATCGGGATGGAACTTTGTGGGAATAACAAACAAGTCCAAAACCGAACCGGATTGGCTCCGGCGACTGTGGGGGGAGTTTGAGGGGCGGGTCCGGAATTCCGGTGATCGCGAGTTAAGGTACTTTGAGATGTGCTAGGACGATGAAATTTGGCTGGAATATTAGAAATTCGACATGATTGGCTTAGAAATCGCCACTTTTCAAATCCGACCATTCCCTAAAATACCAATCATGACCGCAAATTAAGAAAAATGCTTTTAAGCAAACTATGCATTTCCATGATCCCCATGAGTCCATGATCATTTTTGTCTCAAGGGTTTTGCTTACAAATGAAGTTCTAGCTCCCTTAAAGTGTGCATCTTAACCGCAAGGTCGAAAAGTACTTTTTATCAAACGATACATCTCAACCTATGATCATTTGTGCCACAAGGGTTTTGCAAAAAAAAAAAATTCTAGCACCCTTAAAGTGCGCATTTTACCCGCATTAGCGGAAAAAAAATACTTTTGATCATACGTATATATCAATGATCCCTAAGAGCCTGATATCGTTTTTGCCTCAAGGGTCTTCCTTACAGATGAATTTCTAGTGCCTTTAAAGTGCGCATCATTACAGCCAAGTTCTACGATAAAATACTTTTTCTCTAGCTTCCTTAAAGTGCGCATCTGAACCGCGCAGTCGAAAATTACTTTTAATCAAATAATACATCTCAACCCATGCAAGTGCCATATGAGCTTACAGCTCTTGTTGAAAATTCGGGGCAGTTATATAACGAGACGAAAGGATTTCTTCCAGCAACCGTTTTACGGTAGAGTTTTATGCTTGATTCTCCCAGCCACGGTTATAGCGTCATAATGTACCGCGGCGAGGGTAGTGAAAGTTGAATTCGCCTATTAAACGCGATGTCGGACCGTCAGACAAGTTTTCGGCCAAGCATCAAGCTGAAAAGGTGGACAAGGAACAAGAAGTGGAATGGAATGTAAGAACAAAAACAATAAGAGACGTTGGGCCGCAGCCATCTAACAACGGGACATGTGGTAAGCCGGCGGGGGGCTAGACAAAGGTTCTCACAATAGTGGTTTTACGGAAGAGTTTTAAGCTAGGTGCCGAGAGAAGGCGATTTTTTCCGCTAACGAATCGAGATGCGACGCGAATAAAATCGCCTTGGGTTTGAGACGGCGCTGGGCGAATTCTGTGATCTGACGACGTGGATTTGTTTCCGCGTGCAATGCCGAATTCGCCTAGTGAACGCGAGTTCGCGTTCTGTGGGCACCTAGCGTTACGCGCCTTGCGCGACGAACCAAGCGCCAAGGCGGATCCTCGAGCCCCCTGGTCCTGTCCTTAATCCACCACTTGAACAACTCGTAGCTTGTTCTCGAATTTCTAAGTAATAGGAAATGTGTAGCATGGTTTCCATCTACTGTTCCTTCTCTCGTTCAGTGGGGCGAGAGTGTGCTTTCCCTTTAGAAGTAAACTGTTGTAAAATTCTCACGGATAATCGATAGTCTCGGCTAATAGGATCTATGTAATTTGGAGATGGAAACCACATTGCTAGAAGGCACGAGATGATGGGTTAGCGAGTTTGTTGAAAACGTATTGATGAATCTCGAGGAAGTCTACCACAGATCCCGTTGCCGCAGCCATGGCTGCGGCAAAACCGCTATAGAGCTTATGTGCTTACTGGACGACCTAGAAGTAGATTGGTCGAATCAGTAGAACCTCCTTGACCCATCAAAAAGATTCTAACTCAGTTCCGAAGCCGATTGTAGCCCAGTGGTCTCACTTTGTTCAATGGGTGTTACCTTTCGTTCAAGTCTTTCAACGCTTTCTCTTATTATTGTTTTTCTTACAGTCCTTTTCCACTTCTTGTTTCTGCCCTGTTCTTACTTTGATGCTTGACCGATAACTGTGCTAAAGAAGGACTTAGTTTGAATCCTGCTATATGCCATCCGGGGAGTCAGCAGTACATTCAAGGGGTTGCCCACTCTTGATTTGAGTGTACAGCAAGTGCCCAGTGCCGGTATCGGCTGACACCAGTTGGCACCGGTTGCCACGTGCTCGAACGTTAAATTCAGCATGTTTAGAAGCGGAAATCGCCTAATTTGTGGCTGGTGACGGTGCCGGCACCGCTGGTTTCGGTCGGTGCCGGGAAATGGTGTACAGCAGGTGCCAGAGAGTGGTTAACCCCTCAGGTATCTTTGCGAAATATATGAGTCATATATAAAAAAAATAAGTGCGCAATAGACGTTGTAAACCTGACAGAGACTCTTCGGACTGATATCGATCTTTAGGCGACCGTAACTGACCCGTAAGCCTGATACGTTTTCAGCTAATCTTTGCTTTTCGGTTTTACCAGGTTAGGTTTTTAAACTGGGATTTTCAGGACCTGATTCCGGAATCACTTTCTAGCAGGCAAAGGGCACCGCGGGAATCGCAGAAAAATGGGAACCGCTCTCGACTTTTCAGTTTCGTTAACCGCAAAACCCTCGGCAAAACCCGTGGGAATCTAAGCTTGGAGTTTTTTACTGGATGCCTTGAACAGGTGATCAGGGTCGGGTGCTCGCGGACTGAAATTCCTTTCCGGATTCTCGGCACCATCATCAGTTCTATGCGGAAAAGTTGAGATTTTTATCTTGATGATGAAAATGCAGAAAATCCGCCCGGGAAAACCTGATCGTCTATTTACCGCATAGGGGAATTTTTCATTGGGTGCAGAGTATAATCATGTAGACTATTCTGCTTCAGCGAAGTCCCATTATTGGGATCTTCCTCATTTCGTGGTCCGCTTTTGGATTTTGTGAATAATATTTAACCTCCCGTGGAGATTTCCGCCAGCCGTCATAAGCGTTTCTGGAAATGTGAAACGGTTTCCACTGCGCGAGAGCCCCTGCGGAAACCTCTTCAATTTTCCGCCCCACCGCGAAAACCAACGGAGATAGATCCCGGCTCAGTAAAACCTTCCTTTTTGTACTTGTGCGCTAAATATCCACACGCTTAGAAAAGTTCTCTCCGTGTTCCCCGGTCTGCTGTCTTTGGGGACGTTTTCGCGTGGATGGCTGTAGAGCTGAACGGGTGACCCCGTCCACGCGAAAATGAGCAAAACGATCAGGCGTTGAACGGCTGAGGAAGATGGGTTCCGTCCACGCGAAAATGCCCATCCAGCTGGATGGGAGCATCTGAGTAGGAAGGTCCATACAATATCCCCGTTCAGTTCAACGCTGCCCTCGGAGCGGTGTTGAACGGGAGACGCCCGTCGAGCTGGATGGCCCGTTCACCAATTCATCCGTACACGCGAAAATGACAAAAAGATCGACGGCATCCACGCGAAAACGTCCCCTTTATCTTATCCCACGCACGGCTTTTATGGCTTGAACCGACGATCATGGTCGGGCCGGGATATCCCGCACCATCATCAGCTGCACATTGAAAAACGAGGTTTTGAATGTGTAGAAAATTCGGCCAGGAAGTCCTGATGGCGTGTTCGCGCCACCACCGCTGCCACCAGTGAAATAATGGGCGTTTGCCCACCTGGGTGTTGGTCCTAAGCCCTAAGGCTGACTAGTCTTGGTAGCGTCGAGCGGTGGGGAAATTACTCAACTCTTCGAAGACGTATAGGGATCGTAGTCTCTCGTTTGGTGGTTCGATTTGACTTGCTATATTAATCTTTTGGTTCACAAAGTATCGAAGGTATTCCAATTCTCGTCGCAATCTCGTCTCAGTAGCGTCTAATTCAAAACCGCTGTTCAGTTCCTTGAATCTCCGCTATCACAATTATCTTTGGTTTTGTACATATCTGTTAGATGCGGATATTCCAAAACCTCACCATACAGGATGCTTCACGAAAATCTACGTTTCCAAGAGGAAACGAGAATTCTTTTACGTAAATTATGTTTTCCGAACTAAGAATAAAATCACTTCTTTTATCTTATCGATAGTTATTTATTAATGGCCAACCAAATGTCACACTCCTACTATTTGTTTGCAGCGAAAAATCCAAGCGAAGAACGCGAGCCATAGCCAACACACTGGAACCTCGATGGAATCAGACATTTCTCTACTCGCCTGTTCGTAGAGCCGAACTTCGAATTCGCTCGCTAGAAGTCACCGTTTTCGACTACGATAGATACGAAGCCAGCCACTATATCGGCGAGGTAAGTTTGCAGTTAAGCTTACCACACCTACAGTAGAGAACAAGCGAGTGCATTGGATTTTGCACATCCTCAATTGCGCATGACGTTTTCTGTAGAAAGAAGGTATTGTTTCCTTTAAATATTCGAAGATACTTGCCAAAACTAGTGCTTTCAAAAGAGAAAACACAGAATCTGTTCTGAGGGCTGGTTTCGACCCGTTTGACTTCGATGTGAGACTTGGATAGTTTGGATATCTTTGTGTTTCGGCCAATCAGCAGCGAGCTTTGCTACCCTAAATGATTAGATTTTGGAAAATGTAGCCAATATTCCATTGGACAGAAAGGAAAGGAATAAAAAAGGGTTGAGCAATCAGAACTGTGTTTGTTTTATAAGGGGGGGGGGGGTTGATGTTGTGTCCTAATCTTCTATCAACGATGCACCCCCGGGAGGTTGATGTTGCGTCTTAATCTTCTATCAACGATGCACCCTTGCATAGCTGTGGTGGCTCGTGTCCCATTAGCTTCTCTTCTTGTATGTAGATGGGATAATGCATGTAATGTATGTGTGTGTATGTAGATGGGATAATGTATGGGATTGTATGTAAGAAGGATATTTAGGCTTTCCAACATGGGCCTGGCTAGGGCTTTGTACAAGTTGCACCATGACCACAGATTTCCGAGATGCAATTGAGTGCTTGATCATCCCAAGTAGTTGGTCGGCTTTTGATGTCGTTGTAGATCGTTTGACGTTGTTTGGGGTTATTATGTCGAAATGTAGAATAAGATCTGGTTTGAGTTTGAGTTTCTATTCATCATCAAATAAGTACATCATTGTCCTTGAAATTGGTCAGGATTTCATCGTCTGCATATCACGGCAAGGGGCTCTGTAGGTGCAAGAGCGCATCGTTGATAACAGATTAAGACGCAAACCCCTCCAACCCCCTATAAAACAAACACCGTTCTTTTGAAAGCTCACTTCAAAGTGTCTCACCTCTCGACTACCAGCCACGGTACGGCACTATTTCCTGTTCGCCGTTTCAGTCACTCGTCTCGTAATACTAGTTGGTTTCCTTACCTTAAATTGCATATGCTAGCGACAAGACAGCCTTGTCTCTAGGAAGTGTGAGCTTTTCAGACTCGAAGTGATCGAGATTCGCTTTACTCGTGGCACACATGAGCACAGTATCACACAGTATACAAATTTTGAGTTGAAATTTCATATTTTGTCTTGGATTTTTAAATGTGCTTCTTCTTCTATTTGAGATTTCCTTTGATTTGAACCGCCATCTTCTTGGTGAAGGTACGTTCCACTTACCAAAAGATATGAGTTGTGAAAGGAAAACCAGGGGTCAGTTAACATTATTTTTTTTTTTCAAAATAAAACTTGACGAAACTTGAATATAATGAACGTTTTTGGCAATTATTGTGTTGCCTGGTATGGGTTTTAGTATTTTCTTCGCCAACCATTCACTGTTAGGTGACATTTAAATAAACATACCTCTACTATAATAAAGAGGTTGCACTACGTGGATAAATATTCCTTTAAAGCATCACAGCTGACGTTTTCCGTTCTTGTATATATTATATGAATATAGAGGTTGCACTGTCAGGAGTTTCATAACAGATAACACAAGGATGCGCAGTTTCAAGAGAAAACAGTTGGGATGTAATCTGTTGTGATCCTGAAAACGTTATGCATTAAATGTGATGCATAACAGGCATTGCCAGGAAGAGCCGAAAAAACATCTGCTGATTTTTCGATATTATGACGACAAACAGAATGGTAGCAGATACTTTTTGGCGGATTTCAGCTCTTCCTGGCAATGCTTTGTATGCATAAAATTTAAAGTTTAACTGAAAAGCCAACTTATTTTTGTGTCGTTTAGTTGAATACATTGAATTATTTGGATTCTGCAAAGGGATTTTTTTGTTTTCCACTATCTGCTCTAGTTATGACGTTCAGAATATCTGCGGCCGTCCCCACAGCGAAAATTCTACTATGATGCGGGAAATTTTTATCTAAACACAAACAAGGCTTTTCAGAGGGCAGTGACGATATTGGTGAAGATTGCTTAGTGCCTGAACAAAAAAAAAGTCATAAATCTTTCTTGTAAGGCATATAACAAATTAGAGGTGCCACAAATCACACGGAAATTCCACTATTTGAAAATCGATTATTCCTGAATAGCGGAACAACCAAGTAACGCATTTTCAGCGGGTCTTCAAGCCAATTTAAGTGAATAAGTGATGGGTAACTAGATTTTCCTATCCCAGTCCTTTTCGGTTAAACTTTAATGCCTAATGTTTTCAAAATCACGACAGGTTACATCCCAAGTGTTGTCTGTTGAAATTGCGCAGCCTGTGTCATCTGTTATGAAACTTCTGACAGTGTGGCACTTATTAATTATGCCATAGCCACACCCTAACGGACAAGTTTCAATTATCACCCTTTCCAAAATCATGTGCGTCAGAGGAGTTCAGGGCTGCTTTTTTTCTTCAGTAAAACTCAGGCATATTTGTCAGTGCGAAACGGATACGTCAGCTAAATTTTATAAGAGCTATATTTCGGCCCTTCTCAGTGGCACTCGAGTGGTTACCTGGCCGAAGATTGAATTTGCGTTATCAGATGGGTTTCTGAATTTGTTTTTATTTATTTATTTCATTTTCTTTATACTGGCTTTCTAAAATGGCGGGTGAAAAATAAATTACTTACTTTAATCTAATCTGTGATTATGTGCGTCAAAGGAGTTCCGGGCTTCTTTTGTGTCTTTAGTAAAACTCAGGCACTCGAATGGTTACTTGAACTTGGCCCAAACGACCCCGGCAGTCCTTTTATCTTTACGGACGAAGGACCAGTTCGCCCCTTCCCTTGGAGAGGTTTGAGCAGTGTTCGAAGTATCTGCCAGGGCTTTAACATCGCTATTTCGGACAGTATCTTTCCCCCGAGGATTATTAACGGGGATCCTAGGATTGGATGAGGGGGAATGAGATTTTTTTCTCAGATAGCTTAGTCTGAAGTCCTTGAACCGTGAAGTCGGTCGACGGCCGTGGAAAAGCAAATGTGACGATAAACTCGGAGTCGCGTTCTATTTACGATATCTTGTGGCGAAATCGATTTAAAGATGATTTAATCTTGGGACGTATATGGCGTTACTATGACCGTTCGAGAGTCAGTGATTAGCTGTCAGTGTCCTGATAGTCTTTGTGCCTTGCTTCTCTGTCACATGAGTGTCGAGAAAAAACTTGTTTTTATGGACTTGATATCGAACGATGATGATTCTCGTTTAGAGTGGAGGGATGGGACGGGACTTGGTGGACAGGTCAGTTGAAAGCCATACATATACATTTACAGATCCGGGTTCTGTGGGGGGAATTGGAGGGGGGTTCACGGATATATTGTGACATGTATAGCTGTGGAACGTGTAATCCGATCTGGATAGAAGTTGACGAGAGCACATTTCCAAAATGTTCCTTTTATGAGTAGAATTGAGTTTTATTCATGAGAAGTATCTTCACCAGCGCAAACGCCGAATTTGACCTCTACGTCAAACATGAACACCAAATATAAATATGTATACACTCGATCAGTTCGTCATTTCAGTAATATTCACATTGTGAATATTAACACACAATTCGTAAGATATGTCATCGGCCTCTGCAAAACTCGTCTAAACAGTATATACTATAGACTCTTTCTGCAAACAGTTTGTCAGAGAATTCTTAAAAATAGAATCACTTAGAATAAAATGATTTAAAAAACGAGCAAAAATTTTGTTTTTGGGATCCAAAAACGTAAGTGGAGGGATACCTATGACATCGCAAAAGTTATCCTTCTGCCCGTCTGTCTGTATGTCTGTGAGCACGATAACTCTCGAAGGAAATGAGATATTTTGATAAAACTTGGTGGGAGAATCCTTTGGGCCAAGGGAAAGGTCGAGATCGTAGATGGGCTCTGCACTCTCAGAAGATTAATAACAGGTAACACAAGGATGCGCGGTTTCAACAGATAATGCATAACAGATAACACTTCAGATCTTTTCTGTTGTGCTTCAAAATGTTATGCATAATAAGCGTTGCCATCAGGAAGAGTTGAAAAACCGCAAAAAAGCATCTACCGAGTTTTCCGACATCATGACGACAAACAAAAAAGTCCGTAGATGCTTTTTTGGCTGTTTTTGGCTCTCCCTGACAAAGCTACTTATGCATAACATTTCATGAATATCGTTTTTAAACACAACAGATAGCGTCCGAAATGTTGTATGTTACGAACTATCTGTTGAAACCGCGCATCCTCGTGTTATCTGGTATGAAACTTCTGACCGTGTGAAGCTCTACATTTAAGGGTGGGGGAGGGGGTTCAAATTAGGCTAATGAGATAGTCGATCAACGGGTAAGAAGACATGCTGAACACGAATATGAAAACCATTGTCTCGCCGGACGAGTAGTTCGCCCGGAATCCGGCCAAAACCGGAAAGTTTGTTAAAAGTAAAAGTTTCATTTCACGTTGATTAGATGTTCGATTCAGAGGTAAGAAGGCATGCTGAACACTTATGTGAAAGTCATTTTCTAACCAGACAAGTAGTTCGCCCGGAATCCGGCCCAAACCGGAAATTTTGTTGAAAGAAAAGGTTGTATTTGTATTTGATTAGACGTCCGATTTAGGGGTAAGAAGAGATGCTGAATCCGTATATGACAATTATTTTTAAGCCGGACATATAATTTGTCCGGAATCCGGCTGAAACCGGAAAATTTATTTTAGTATATAATTTTTATGGCACTTGCAGCCTCTGGCTCAAGTGCCATATACCGATCGCAATTCCGTCTGTCGGTCGGTCTGTCGGTCGGTCGGTCCGAGTTTTTTTGTCACACTTTCTCGAGTTAGGGTACTTCCAGATGTGCTAGGACGATGAAACTTGGCAGGAAAATCAGGGACCCGACCAAACTAACCTAGAAATAATAAGTTTCCCGATCCGACCATCTGGGGGGGAGTGGTGGGCCGAGGAATTCTGAAAATTAAGTAGTTTGTGTCACACTTTTTCGAGTTGGGGTACTTCCAGATGGGTCTAGGCGAAAACCCCCCCGGACAAACCCCCCCCCCGTTACCAAAACCCCCCGGACGAACCCCCCCCCCCCCGACCAAAACCCCCCCGGTACCAAAACCCCCCGGTACCAAAACCCCCCGGACATAACATGTGGGGCCCCTCAGGGAACCAAACTAGGTCCTGTTGCCTTCCTGATGGTAGCAAACCGTCTGGCCGAGGCAATCAAGCACCGTTACAAGTTTGCTGACGATCTGACACTAAATGCTATGCGTCTTCGCGGTGACCCTCAGTAGAATGACCCTGTTATGCAAATGCTTACCATCCTAAAATCTGAAGCAGAAGAACTAAAACTGAGCATCAGCGAAGAAAAAAGTACACTTTTCCGTGTTAGTTTCCTGCGACAAGATCTGCCTCAAACCGAAGACACCCTACTGGAATATTCTGATATCATAAAGCTGCTTGGAGTTTACATCAGTAATGACCTACGTTGGGCTCCACATATAGACTACATAGTAGGGAAAGCAGGTGGCCTTCTCAAATCCTTCTCATACCTAAAAAGATTCGGTTTCAGCGCTCATGCTATGGTGGATTGCTACAAGACGTATGTTCGGCCGGTTTTTGAATACGCATGTAGCGTGTGGCATAGCTCTCTCTCCAGTGAACAAAGCGACCAATTGGAGACCCTTCAGAAGAGAGCTTGCCGCATTGTCCTCGGTCACATGTACGTTGATTACAACACCAGCCTGCAGACTCTAAAGCTAGAAACACTCAACCAAAGGAGACACGATCTCACCATGGCATTTGGATATTCCCTCCTTCTGTCTCCAGACCATCGCGACATCCTACCGCCTTTTTACACCCCTGAACCAACCGTCGACACGCGGCAAGCAAGAAAAGTAGCGAAGAAACAACTCCTTAGAGAACCCGATTTCAAGTCTTCTCAGCGTTTTTATGGCACTTGCAGCTTCGCTCAAGTGCCATATACCGATCACTTTTCCGTCGGTCGGTCTGTCGGTCGGTCGGTCGGTCGGTCGGTCGGTCGGTCGGTCAGTCCGGTGATCGCGAGTTAGGGTACTTCCAGATGTGCTAGGACGATGAAACTTGGCAGGCATATCAGGGACCCGACCAAACTAACTTGCAAATAGTCAATTCCCCGATCCGACCACCGTGGAGGGAGTAGAGGGCGGGGGAATCCTGAGAATTTAGTAGTTTTTGTAAAACCCCTACCCCTTTCTACACACTAGTAGGTCTGCGCGCGGCGTGACGTCACTCTTTGCATCGGATCACTCTGTTAACATTGGAAAGAGCTAGTGCATTCGAGGGTCAAAGGGGTTTGTATATGTGGTGCAGTGCGGGGGAATATGGAAAATTGAGTGTTGTGTGACTTTCGAACGGGTGATCGGATTGGGACGAAACTTAATACCTGAATGAATGACATATCTCTGATGTTCCATTTGAAGTCCGAACCGGATTCGACAGCTATGGGGGAGTTGGGGTGGGGGAAGACCAGAAATCACGAGAAACGGTTATAATGGAGGTATCGGAGTAAAACTTGCTGGGAAGAACAAGAATCTGCTCCAGATAAATCGTTTACACGTTTGGACTGGACCCGGACACATGGTGGGGGGAGGTGGAGGGGAGTTTCCCGGAATTCTGGTGATGACGGTTTTTGGGATTTTCACGACGAAACTTGGGAGGCGTATCAAGGACCCGATCAAACTGACTTGTAAATAAAAATTCACTCGATCCGATAGTCGTGGGGGGATCGGAGGGAGGGGGAATCCGGAATATTTAGCCATGCGTAACTTTGGAACGGGTGATCGGATTCGAGTGAAATTTAATAACTGAACAGAGGGCGTGCATGTGGTGATTTTTTTCATGTCCGGACCGGATCCGACAACAATTGGGGGGGGGGGAATACGTGACCGGATTGGACTGAAGAGATCGGGATGGAACTTTGTGGGAATAACAAACAAGTCCAAAACTGATCCGGATTGGCTCCGGCGACTGTGGGGGGAGTTTGAGGGGCGGGTCCGGAATTCCGGTGATCGCGAGTTAAGGTACTTCCAGATGTGCTAGGACGATGAAATTTGGCTGGAATATTAGAAATTCGACAAGATTGGCTTAGAAATCGCCACTTTTCAAATCCGACCATTCCTTAAAGTAACAATAATGACCGCAAATTAAGAAAAATACTTTTAAGCAAAATATGCATTTCCATCATCCCCATGAGCTCATGATCATTTTTGCCTCAAGGGTTTTGCTTACAAATGAAGTTCTAGCTCCCTTAAAGTGTGCATCTTAACCGCAAGGTCGAAAAGTACTTTTTATCAAATAATACATCTCAACCCTTGCAAGTGCCATATGAGCTTACAGCTCTTGTTTAAAATCCTTTGTACCATATTTCGTATCTAATTATAACAAAGCAGCGTTTGACACTTAGTTTATTTTACCTTGCATTAACCGTTGTTTTATGTATTTTTAAAACCATTTTGTCTTGACGTACAAGGTTATTTTTGTCATACAGAAATATTATGTGAAATATACTTATTGATTGATTGATTGAACCCCCCCGCATAAAAAAAGACGGGTATGTAAGAGTAGAGTAACTGGTAGGTAGAGAGAAAGAGAAGAATAGAAACCCCCCGGTATCCCCCCGGCGACCCCCCCCCCCGAATCCTTAGACACTCACACATATTAAGACTGTGACTTACTGGGCAACAAAACGAACAACCATGTGATCGTTTTACCATTGACAAGCACGAGTAAGGTGAAGAGCTGGTAAAATATTTCTGGGACTATCTTGAAAGTGCTATCACAAAACGAGCTCAACCTTTCCCTTGACCCAAAGGATCCTCCCATCAAGTCTCATAAAAATATTCATTCCCGTCGAGAGTTATCCTGCTCACAGACGGATAGCAGGATAACTTTTGCGGTGTCATAGGTATCCCTCCGCTTATTGCCCATCTTCGAGTTTCTGGTATGAATCAGGGATAACTAAGAGCAATCAGGCAAGGGGGGCTTCACATTGCACCAACGGGTGGCAACGTAACTGCAGCTTCCTCGCCAAGAAGGGTGAGGCATTGGGAAAGGATTTGTTGGGGGGATCGTTACACAGAGCGGAACTGGCTTTGATTTGATCATTCACATTTAACATCTCACTGACAACAGCTTCAGTTGAATGCGGGTGTTGGTGACTTCAGCAATTAGTCTGTCACCATCAACCTTCACCTTCGCCTTACACTCCCTTTGTTTATCATTGTTCTGATACCCACTGGACTTCAGACATTCTTGTAGAGTCAAGTTTGCGAAAGAAGTTTATTCTACTCTTACTCTCTACCTACCAGTTACTCTACTCTTGCATACCCGTCTTTTTTTATGCGGGGGGGTTTTGGTACCGGGGGGGGGTTTGGTCGGAGGGGTTTGGTCGGGGGGTTTCGGTACCGGGGGGGTTTTGGTCCGGGGGGTTTTGGTAACGGGGGAGTTTTAGCCGGGGGGGTTTTGGCGGGGGGGTTTTGTCCGGGGGGGTTTTCGCCGGGGGGGTTTTAGCCGGAACCCCTTCCAGATGTGCTAGGACGATGAAACATGGCAGGAGCATCAGGGACCCGACCGGACTAACCTGGAAAAAATCAGTTTCCCAGTTACCTGGGGGGAGTGGAGGGCTGGGGAATCCGGAAAACTTGAATAGTGTGTAACTTTCGAACGGGTGATCGGATTGGAATGAAACTTAATAACTGAATAAATGGCATACCACTGATGTCCCATTTGAAGTCCTGACCGGATTCGACAGCTATGGGGGAGTTTGGGGGGGGGAGACCGGAAATCTCGAGAAACGGTTAGAATGGAGGGATCGGAGTGAAACTTGCTGGGAAGAAGAAGCATCTGCTCCAGATAAATCGTTTACACATTTGGACTGGATCCGGACACTGGGGGGGTGGAGGGGAGTTTCCCGGAATTCTGGTAAGGGCGGTTCTGGGGATTTTCACGACGAAACTTGGGAGGCGAATCAGGGACTCGATCAAACTGACTTTTAAATTTACGTGATCCGATAGTCGTGGGGGGAGTAGCGGGAGAGGAATCCGGAATATATTGAGTCCTGCGTAACTTCGGAACGGTTGATCGGATTTTAGTGAAATTTGATAATTGATCAGAGGACATGTCTCTCGTGATCTTTGTCATGTCCGGACCGGATTCGACAACAATGGGGGGGGGAAATACGTGACCGGCCCAGACTGGGGAGATCGGGATGGAACTTTGTGGGAATAATAAAGAGAAGCTCTGGATAAATCACTTACAGAACCGGATTGGCTCCGGCGACTGTGGGGGAGTTTGAGCGGGGGGGCCTGGAATTCCGGTGATCGCGATTCAAGGTACTTCCAGATGTGCTAGGACGATGGAAATGGGCTGGAATATTAGAGATTCGACAAGATTGGCTCAGAAATCGCCACTTTCCAAATCCGACATTCCTTAAAGTACCAATCTTGACCGTAAATTTAGAAAAGTACTTTTAAGCAAATTATACATTTTCATGATCCCCATGAGCCCATTATCATTTTTGCCTCAAGGGTTTTGCTTACAAATGAAGTTCTAGCTCCCTTAAAGTGCGCATCTGAACCGGAAGGTCGAAAACTACTTTTTTAAATCAAATGATACATCTCAACCCATGATCATTTGTGCCACAAGGGTTTTGCTTAAAAATTTATTTATCACCCTTAAAGTGCACATTTTAACCGAAAAGTGATTTTTTTTTTTTTTTTTTACCAAACGGTATATATCAATGATCCCTAAGGGCCTGTGATCGTTTTGTCTCAATAGTTTTTCTTACAGATGAATTTCTAGCGCTTTTAAAGTGCGTATCATTACAGCCAAGTTCTAAAACAAAATACGTTTTCTCTAGCTCCCTTAAAGTGCGCATCTGAACCACAAAGGTAACCTTACTCGTACTTTTGATCAAACACTCCATCTCAACCCATGCAAGTGCCATATGAGCTTACAGCTCTTGTTTTTTTAGTTGATTAGATGTTGGGTATTGGTGTAAGGAGATATGCTGAATTCGTTTTTAAGCTTTATTTTTTCGCCCGACAAGTAGTTCCGGAATTTCGCCGAAACCGGAAAACTGGAAGAAGTAAGGCAGGATCGTTTCGATCGGTTTCGTCAAAATAGATATGACTTATAGGGGTAAACACATATGCTGAATCCATATCTGAACTTTGTTTTCTTAGTCGATTAGTTATTTGGCCTTAATCTGTTTCTAAATTATGAGAGTAA
Source organism: Branchinecta lindahli (assembly GCA_023053555.1). NCBI lineage: Eukaryota > Metazoa > Arthropoda > Branchiopoda > Anostraca > Branchinectidae > Branchinecta > Branchinecta lindahli. The sequence goes on along the minus strand of JAKZAO010000006.1, from coordinate 721,299 downwards.
AAATTTTCAAGGAGTCTGGCGAAGACTGGATCTGGCGGAGACAAAACCTAATTGTCTGGATCAAATATTGAATTTGTGGGATCCCATCGAAACCTTTTGTCTTGTTCACTTCGTGTCTCCAAATTTAATCTGGCGAAGACAAGACCCAAGTGCGTCTGTATCAAATATTAAATTTTTGGGATCCCGAAACATTTGGCCTTGTTCTGCCGGATTCCGGCCTGTCCATACGTCTTACCCGCTTTACAATGTCTGTTATTTTCCGGATTCCGGTCTAGTTGTATAGATGAGCTGAAGACCACATCTTCCCCATGTTTTTGCCGAACTTAATAAACTACTTCTCTCGGAGCCAACAGCTGAGCAGATCTCGACTAAGTTTGCTGTTAAAAATGTGTCGATTTGACCAGTCTGTGAGGAATTTTTCGCGAGTTTGGAATTCCCAGTTTTCTAGGGATTCAGCTGAGCCACCTTACCGAACACGACGTCTCGCTCGGTCACCCGTTTGTCAATGTCTGTTTTTTTGTCAGATTTACCGGAAACTACCTATTTGACCGAATTCTGGTCAAGGTACTCCGAGGTAAGAATGGATCATTTCCCGGCTCAGTATGTACTTATGTCTCTTGGTAACCCTTCCAGTCATTTTAGGGCTCAGAATTATTCTCTCAGATTCCAAACACTTTTCTGAAAAATATTACAAAAAAAAAGATTACAGACGGACGGACAGATTTACGGTCGGGATTATTTACGACGTCATCCTTCTCGTTTTATACATGGTCCCAAAAGATCGATCACATACTCCTGAAAGCGAGAAAACAAAGTCAGGTAGAAAGCAATGAAGCGAAATTTCAAGGGAACACATGTAGACTTGAAAGACTTGGCGTTACAATGCTTTCGCCTGCCATTGTTGAAGAGCGGTAAAGATACTTGTTCGTCATCATTAGTGTGTTTAGTTTTTTGGCCATTGTTTGGTTTTAATCACTGAAAGCCGTCCGGTAATCTTGATCGATAAATTCTCTATATTCTCATTGCACTTTGAAACTGATGGAGTAAAGTAATTAGAAGAAAGAAAATAATCTAATAAAGATAAACTTGGTGTGCTATAAAGCTATATGCTATGTGCTATAGTGCTATAAAGCTATAAAATAGAAATCCGCAGGATGGAACACAGGCTACGCAGATTCATATTATTATTCATATACATTACACTAATGTGGCTACTTCTGTCTGTAGCCAAGAACAAATAATCAGATTGAACCTCTGTCTTTGGTCCCATGCAGCGACTATGAATACCCCGATAAATTGAGTGGAGCTTGAGCTATTTGCTGTTAGGACTGAGTTGATACCCGTCTACTTTCCTCTTCGCATACCATCGGAACAACCGTATACGGTTCAGATGCAAGTATCCTATGGGATACCAGCAAGGTTGAGAATCCGGTTTCCTAGCGAGTTAGACGTGACGTCACAGTGGTAACAAACCAGTAAAATGTAAAGGACGGCTCAGACGGCATTCGTATTCTTCGGCGGCGTTCAACTGCGGCGTAGCTGTTTTAAGAGGTGTTGCTTAGCTCCGGATGTGCTGCTTAGCTTCTCCTCCGCTCGTTTGCATCGGGTAGGGTAGCAGAATATATTCGACTCCGCATGGTTGTATTACAGAGATAGGGGGACGGAGGTTCTATCTGATTATTTGTTCTTGCTATAGCCTAATACCTGCCTAATACATATTGTTTGTGCAGGTTCAGCTGTGAACCTTCCAAATGCATCCTCATCCGAACGTTCCGTTTCAAGAGCAGACAAATCATTCAGCCGAGCGCTTTCGCGTTTGAGGGTTGAACTTGCTGGGCGTGGTTTGATTCTGCTTCCCGGTATCGTTTAGTCTACGCGATGTCTGATCGCGTACAAGTAAAGAGTATTGATCTATCAACATCATATATTAGATTTTTGGGATCCCGTCGACAGCTTCGGTCTTGTTTTATACTTGGCTGTGATGATGTGCACTTTAAGGGCGCTAGAAATTCATCTGTAATCAAGATCCTTGTGGCAAAATTCATCCTGGGCCCTTTAGAAACATGAATAAATATGGTTTGGTCAAAAGTATTTGTTTTTTTTTTGCTTTTCGGTTAGGATGCGCACTTTAAGGGTGCTAGAAAGTCATTTCTAAGCAAAACCTTGAAGCAAAAACAATCATGGACTCACGGGGATCATGTAAATGTAGATTTTGCTTTAAAAGTATTTTTTGTTCTTCGCGGTGGAAATGAGTACTTTAAGGAATGGTCGGATCTGGGAAGTAACAAATTCTAAGCCAATCTTATCAAGTCTCTAATGTTCAAGCCAATTTTTATCGTCCTAGCACATCTGGAAGTACCTTAAATCGCGATCACCAGATTTCTGGACCCCTCCCTCCGACTCCCCCTAGAGTGCCCGAATCCGGTCCGGTTCTGTCACCTAGGGCTTACGCTTGTTCTTCCAACCAAGTGTCATCCCAATCGCTACACTCTAATCTCAAGAAAACAACCAAGAAACCAACGAAAATGGGGTTTGTAAAGGCCAACGAATGTACTGAAATAAACAGCGAATATTTCGGGAGGACAACCGCCTCCCTTCTTCAGCGCAGACAGAAAATTTTGATGAAAAATGCCAAAACGAGGACGCCGATCAAAAACCGGAAAACCGAAACAAAGCAGAAAACCAACAAGAAACCAAAAAATGAAACCAAAATTGGAAGAATTCAAAGCCGAAAATAAAACAGCGAGCCACTCACCAATACCTGCGAATAACAATTAACACTGTTCTCGCTCGGTACTAGCGAGTGACTGGCGAGTCACTCGCAAGTATTGGTGAGTGGCTCGCTGTTTTATTTTCGGCTTTGAATTCTTCCAATTTTGGTTTTATTTTTTGGTTTCTTGTGGTTTTCTGCTTTGTTTCGGTTTTCCGGTTTTTGATCGGCGTCCTCGTTTTGGCATTTCTCATCAAAATTTTCTGTCTGCGCTGAAGAAGGGAGGTGGTTGTCCTCCCGAAATATTCGCTGTTTATTTCAGTACATTCGTTGGCCTTTACAAACCCCATTTTCGTTGATTTCTTGGTTGTTTTCTTGAGATATGTCAGGCCAATGTGGTTTACGAAATTATCTACACTCTAATGGTGTCACATATTTGCAGTTCCCACCCCCCTGACTCCCCCACGTTGGTCAGATCCTGTCCGCACTTGAAATAGGACATCTAACATGAGTTCTTTCCGAATACCAAGTTTCATTCAGATCCGATTACCTGTTCAAAAGTTGGACATTTCTCAAGATCCCCCCTCCCTCCCCCCCACGATGGTCAGATCTGAAATACAATTGTTCTCAAATTAAAATTGTGATAGCTAAGTTTAATCGTCCTAGCACATGTGTAAGCATCTTAAGTCGGGATCACCGGAATTCCGGAACTCTCCCTCCAACTCTCCCCACACTGCTCAGATTCGGTCCGGTCTTGTCAACTACTTATCTGGGGCTTGTGCTCAGATTCGGTCCGGTCTTATCATACTACCTATCTGGGGCTTGTTCTTCCCACCAAGTTTCATCCCGGTTCGTCCACTCTCCGGTCCGTTCCCCCTCCAACTCCCCCCAAAGTCACCGGATCCGTTCCATACTTGACGTGTGACATTTGGGATGAGAGGTCTTTCCAGATATCAAGTTTCATTAAGATCCGATTTCCCGTTCAAAGGTTATACTTACGTAAATATTCCGGATTTCCCCTTCCTCCATGACTCCCCCACGGTGGTCGGATCGGGGAAGTGACAATTTCCAGGTTAGTTCGGTCGGGTCCCTAATATGCCTGCCAAGTTTCATCGTCCTAGAACATCTGGAAGTACCCTAACTTGCGATCACCAGACTGACCAACAGACCGACGGAAGAGTGATCGGTATATGGCACTTGGCCGAAAGGCAAGCGCCATAAAATTAGTTCTGTTTTTTTAGTTGAATTTTTAGTTAGTTATTAAAGGAAGAAGATTTAATAAAAGTGTATGTGATTAAATGAGAAGGAAAATTATATCAAACGTCCGTTGGCGTCACCGGGCCAATGCGTATTGGAGGGAAGAGGTAAAGTATGCCACGAGGCAAAACAAAAAAAATCATGGAGCTTCATGGGTGATTGCAATTCGTCTTTATTCTGTTGATAGATTTTGGGAAAACCGCAGAGGGATCAGCTATACGGCTATGAATTTCTTTTTCTTGTCCAGGAGGGGGGGGGGTAGCAAATAAGAACGAAAATGACGAAGATTTTCGTTTCTGAAGATGCTCCAGAACACGGAAAGACACAAAACGTGGGAAAGAGCAAATTATTAATATTATGATACATTATTTATATTATTATGAATCAGCGTGGCGGGGTCTTTACAGGTCACTCAGATCTTGCTCAGATGGATTGCATTTCAACTTCATGGCGGTTTTCCGTGAAAATGTGCAGCAGTTTGAAGAGGTTCGCAGGGATCGAGAAAGAAAAACCTCAATCCATAGGGCGCCTCTTTTAATCGGCTTCCTGGTTCGCGGATATGGCTTCCGAGTATTTTGCTGGTAATGGCCAGTTAGTCACAAGTAGTTCAATGTGCCCATCCGATTTGGTGGATATTGATTCTGCTGGGAACTTCTGAAAAATCACAATAGAAAGACGGTAAATATTACGTAAAGTTGGAGTGTTGCGCAAATGACTTTAATCTGACAAAACGTCTTAATACAAATCCAGTCTGAGAAGCACCTTTGTCTTTAAAGCACAGCTCATTTTTAGAAATAGCTTGTTTGCGAAAAAATGGTCCGGAAGAATCCGAAATACTCGCACTTGCCTCGCCAATTTAGGGATTCTCTTGTTAGCGCTTGGCGGCTCTGGCCGGTCTTCGCCCAAAAACACTTGGTTTTTCACGCAAGAAAATTAAAACAAGTGCGCTCCATCGTTATATGAATTAATTAATGAAATATTTTATTACCCATCTGACAAAAAAAAAGAGATGGAGTATAGGAAGACAAAAAAAAAGTTATTGTCTGGCAACTGGAAAATCTTGGCCAGAATCAGCCAGAATGGCCAGCCTCCGAGAAGACAAGTTTGATTTTCACTGTGACTGCGGTTTTCACATGTTAAAACATTTAGTATAGGCATAAATGGTCTTGAAAGATCGTGTTCTTCATAAATAGTCCGAAATACCTGACCCAATTAATATTTTAAGACGAATAAATTGTATATAATAAAACAGATAATTCTTTAAAGCAATACCATGTACTTGCATGTCAGTGTATTTCTGTTGACATTTCCTAAGATATGTTCCGTAAATATTATATATAAAATAATAAAAGTGATTTGATTCAATGTCAAATTTTGAAGGAAAATCAAAAGCTGCCAAGCAGCAAAAAACGTTCCTAGCGAAGGCAAAAACACTTCAATCACCTGCCTGTAGGGAATAAGAACTTGCACCCTTCCGCTTTTCGAAAGTGGGCTGAAAGAGCCACTGATGTTAGAAATCCCCCGATATCAACGTATCTGTTTCGTGTCTGAGACATTTTTCATTTTTGTAATCAGGCATATGGCGCGGAATCGATTAATCAAGCCGATCATCTTCGTGTCGTCCCATGGAAATGTCCCTACCTTGACGGCTGACTATCGGACGTCCCTGATTGCATTATTGAGCAAGCCGATACGGAATCAATAGACTGGAATAGTACAGCAGTTCCGGAATTTGCATCGGATGAATGGATCCTCTTTAATCTATCCTTCCATGTGATTTCCGATCCTGTTTCCTCTCCTTGGAAATTGGTGGCTGAATTTTGGTTCTTGCAATCTCTTTAAGCTGACTCCGCCCATCTGTGTTATAATCCGACTACTCGCGGGCCCGCTGCCTTGGATTTAAGTCGGTTTCTTTCGTTTCATTTGGGGCAACTGCAGGGTTTGATCTACACTATGATTGAACATACATTCTACAGGATGAGGTTATGCTGTGTGTTTCCAGTTTTTCCACATCTATAACTTCTAGAACAGGAGTAATTGCTTCCATGAATTTGAATTTACACCATTGCGTTCAGAAATGAATTGTTTATCTAAAACGGCCTAAGATAGTATGCCAAAGCTTGTCGTTATATAACAAGAAAGGCTGAAGCTCTAAAAACAAGACCAAAGGTTCCGATGGGATCCCAAAATTTCAATATTTGATAGGTTTTGTCTTCGCCAGGTCTTCGCCAGGCCAAACAGCTAATCATTAAGAAATTCAAGCTCAGATATGGATTCAGCATGTGCGTTTACCTCTATAAGCCGATCGAAACGATCCTAGCTTAATTCTGTGAATTTTGCGGTTTTGGCGAAATTCAAGAACTACTTGTCCGGCGAAAAACTAAAGCTCAAAAACGGATTCAGCGTATCTCCTTACCCCTATATCCAACATCTAATCAACTTCAAATACAACTTTAACTTCTAACAAATTTTCCGGTTTCAGCCGGATTCCGGACGAACTATATTTCCGGCTAAAGAGTGATTGTCATATACGGATTCTCCATCTCCTCTTACCCCTAAATCTATCGTCTAATCAACTTCAAATAAAACTTTTACTTTTAACACATTTTCCGGTTTTGGCCGGATTCCGGGCGAACTACTTGTCCGGCGATAAAATGGTTTTCGTATTCTTGTTCAGCATGCCTTCTTACCCCTACATCAAACATCTAATCAACTTCAGATAAAACTTTAACTTCTAACAAACTTTCCGATCTTGGCCGGATTCCGGGCGAACTAATTGTCCGGCGAGAAAATGGTTTTCATATTCGTGTTCAGCATCGTTTCTTACCCCAAAATCAAACATCTAATCAACTTCAAATAAAACTTTTATTTTTAACAAACTTTCCGGTTTCGGCCGGATTCCGGGCGAACTACTTGTCCGGCGCGAAAATGGTTTTCATATTCGTGTTCAGCATGTCTTCTTACCCCATAATCGACTATCACATTAGCTGTTTAAAAATATTTTGCTTGTCCCTTAATTTGAACCCCCTCCCCCACCCCTAAATGTAGGGCTACAGGGCCCATCTACGAACTCGACCTTACTCTTGACCCAAAGAATGCTCACACCAAGTTTCATCAAAATATCTCATTCCCTTCGAGAGTTATCGTGCTCACAGACGGACGGACGGACGGACGGACGGACAGACAGACAACTTTTGCGATGTCATAGGTATCCGTCACTAACGTTTTGGGATCCCAAAAAAGTAACTGAACTGAGAAATAAATTGTTGGTACGTAAGTACTGGCTGGTGATACCATTTGCTCTGCTTTTCTTACACATGGTAATGTGTAGTGTAATCCAATTACCTTACTTCGGATATACCTGGCCTTTGTACAGGTCGATTTTTATTTCGTTTGGCTTTTCATTAAATGCCGTGTATCGGTTTACTCACAAATAAACCGGTCGATTTTCTGTTGTTGCTTGATTGTCGCCCAATCGATTCGACCGATCGGTTTCAAATCATTTTCGATGAGTGTCTGATTTGAGTGATGCCTTGGTTATACTCCCATCCAGTGCTGGCACTTTCCTTTTTTGGGATCCCAAAACGTAAGTGGAGGGATACCTACGACATCGTAAAAGCTGTCCGTCCGTCCGTCTGTCTGTCCGTGTGTGAGCATGATAACTCTCGAAGGGAATGAGATATTTTGATGAAACTTGGTGTGAGGATTCTTGGGGTCAAGAGTTAACATATAATACATTTTCCGGTTTCAGCGGGATTCCGGACGAACTGTATATCCGGCTAAAAAATGTAAAAGTTTTATTTGAAGTTGATTAGATGTTCGATTTAGGGGTAAGAAGACATGATGAACACGACGGTGAAAAGCATTTTCTCCCCGGACAAGTAGTTCGCCCGGAATCCGGCCAAACCGGAAAATTTGTTAAAAGCAGAAGTTTTATTTGAAGTTGATTAGATGACAGATTTAAAGGTAAGAAGAGACGCTGAATCTATGTATGACAATCAGTTTTTACCCGGACATATAGTTCGTCCGGAATCGGGTTGAAACCGGATTTTTTTTAGGTTAAAGTTTTATTTGAAGTTGGTCAGGTGTTCTTTATAGGGATAAGGAGATACGCTGAATTCGTTTCTGAACTTTCTTTTTTTTTTTGCTGGACAAATTCGGCCGAAACCGGAAATTTGGCAGAAGTAAAGCAGGAAGTTTCGATCAGTGTAGCCTATCGTCAAAACAGATATGGCTTATAGAGATATATCTGAACTTGGTTTTCCAGATGATTAGCCTGGCGAAGACTGGATCTGGCGAAGACAAGACCCAGTTGTCTGGATCAAATATTAAATTTTTGGGTGCCATCGAAACCTTTGATCTTGTTCAGTAATCAAGGAGACGTTTTAAACAATCAGGAGATCGTCGGTAGACGCGAAGAAAATATCAGTAAAAAAATCGGTAAAAAAAAAATCGCTGATACATTTTTTATGGATATCTCTGAAAACAAATAGAACCCCCTATTATTTGTTGAAACAGGGATTCAGAGACCGTCTGTGAACACTGCTGCTGAGAATATGACACTACATTGCCGAATAAAACACAGTTAGTTCTGAAAATTAGTTCTGAAAAATGTAATTATTTTGTGATTAGTAGTTTGCCGACACTGAATGCCCCTCTGGATTGTGGTGGGGGGATTGTTTTCAGCCCTGTTGAGAAAGTTACGTATCTTGGAATCCCTTATTCTTCCAATACCAGGGAATGGAAACTTATCCTTATTCAACATGTGCAAGATAAAATAAGAAGAGCATTTGGTGCTGTTATTCGTTTACGGGGTATGTATCGTAGAGATGTTCTCGGTTCGATTTATACAGCTGTTGCACTCCCTCATATTCTTTTTCCGTCTGCTTTCTTTTCTTCTTTCCGTCCGTCTGAACTTTCTGCGTTAAAAGTTACTTATTACAAATTTTCAAAATTCCTTCTTGGTTTCCCTATTTCTGCGAGTAATTCTCACCTAACTTCCAGTTTTAAAGTGAAGAATCCTCTGGAAACTCTGAACAGAAAAATTCAGAACTTTCATAAAAAGGCTGAAAACATTCTTGTCCATCACAACCTTTTTCCTTTCTTCACTAAAAAAGTGCCATGATTAGTTTATTTATTTTGATTTTGTGTTATCATTTGTATTTTATTGTAGATATAGAATGATAGTTTGTTTTTAACGGTCAGTTAATTGTTTGTGTACTATCTCTGAAGTGTTTGTGACATGTAGTTCTCTTTTTTTATATACTCTTCAGTTTTGAAGGAATCAAATAAATGAATGAATGAATGAGTTACATACACATAGTAGGATCAAAAAACATTTGTTTCGGAATACTTATTACTTGGTAAAGTCCGTATATTTTAGCAGTGTGGGATGGCGATTTAAATCAAAGAGTGAACGAAATGATTTTAAAAGCTAACCAGACAGTCGATTTAGAGGTGGAGAGACACGCTGCATCCATATCTGAAACTTTCTTTCTTGCTCAACAAGAAGTTTACCCGGAATCCGGTCAGAACCGGAAATATGGTAAAAGTAAAAGTTTCATCTAAGTATTATTAGAGGTTTGATATACACTCCGAATCCGTTTTTGAACTTAAGTTTCAGGAATTATATTTTAAAAAATTATTCAACACGGAAAGTCAGCTACGATATTTGTCAGCGAAATTTCGGCCTTTCTTGGCTGGCAAAGGTCGTCATCAGGCTGTTGCTGGAAGAAACGAACCTTCAATAAATAACGAAATATCGGCAGAGCTTTTTAGTGTTGTATATGCTGCATTTAATGCTACATATTTTTTTTTCTTTTTGTTCGAAAGCTGTTACCTTTATTTCTTCTCTGACTTTTCTAGAATACCAGAATTTAAGTCAGGAAGAAGAACAAGAAAAAAAGAATTAGCTGTATAAAAGACGACTCAGACTTCGTAAAGTTTTCCGCAAAGTATGCTCCGTAAAGTTTGTCGCCGCTCAGACGGGGATTCGACCTAGATAACATTACGAAAATTTGATGTGGCAATTTGTTCTAAAAAGAAAAAGATTCAAGGAAGATACTAAGAGAATCGCCCTGCTCCCCAGTTTCTTCTTGAAAATTCAGCTTAAAATTTAGCATCTTTGCTGAATTTTTCGACGAATTCATGCTGATTTGATGCTGCATTAACTGAGCGAAAATTTAAGTCCGAAAGCAAAATGGTGAATAAAATCCTGAATTAATTCAGCTTTTTCGTTCGTTTCGGAGCTTTCGGACACGTCCATCGCTTACGAATATCGTAGCTGACTCTTCCTAGTTGAATCGTTTTTAGTGGAGTGTTTTGGTTTAGGGGCAATTGGGCCAAGATTGCCCATTTCTTAATGCTTTTATCTTGACAATAACAGGAGATGGGACTATCTATTTGGTTTACTGAAACTCGGCCAGGGTACTGAATCTCCCAACTTGGTGCGCTGTCAGAAGTTTCATAACAGATAGCGCATAATACTTTCAGGAATAACACCTTTTCACTTAGAAGTAAAGTGTCATGACAATTAAGATTACACTATTTCGTGCCTAGATCTCCAACAACACCTTCAATTGGTAAAAATACTACACTGTCAGAAGTTACATAACGACAACAGAAGGATGCGCAGTTTCAACAGATAACACTTTGGGATGTTATCTGTTATGTTTCTTTCGTTCCCATTAGTATTTTTACCAACTGAAGGTGTTGTTTGAGATCTAGGCACGGAATATTGTAAACTTAATTGGTCATAACACTTTATTTCTAAGTGAAAAGGTGTTATTCTTGAAAGTGTTATGCACTATCTGTTATGAATATGAAACTTCTGACAGTGTGTGTACGAAGTTATCACAGAATGAAATATGGTGGATACCATCGAAAATAAGATCACATGTCAGATGTAGTGATGGGTTGAAGGGACTGTCCAGCTAGTGTCCTGCAACTGACATTAATCGTACCCAAGCTATTTGTCTCGAAATATGTATTCTAGCTCATTTAGATTCCCTGTTATCACGGATAAATGTCTTACTTTCAGCAGATTCACGTACGCACATACAATGCTCCTGCCCCTTCCGTTTTCAGATAAATTCTCTAACGCTGGCACAGTCAAAAAATCTTTACGTAATGCTAAATTTGACCAGAAAATCACTACCGCACTTTCGGTACTCGAAATTGCTACGATTGGTGATTTATCACTCCACCTGGCAACACTGTCTCTATCAACTAACACGCGACCCGCCGAAACGTTGCCACGTCTATCTCAAATGAACTGGAATGGAGCCAGTGCTCCTGGAAGAATAACAAGCTCGATAGCCCATTAGAATCGCTGCGTTCCGCAAATGTTTTTCATAAATTCATAACATGCCTTGCCTTCGGCTCCGACAGGTTGTTTTCAGTGGCCGTCTCGTTTCATAATCCGACATCAACGTCGATGTCGGACGTTAACCTTTATTATGTAAGCAGCACTGAAGAATACCCTTTTGACATGCACTCGAGAATAGTCAGTAATTACCGACAAAATAATGGAACTGATTTAAATCAGCAGTGGGTTCACTCTTATCAATAACTCCACGCCCTTGATTGCTATTAGGAACACGTTTTTTCAACAACACTTGGCCTTAATTTCCTGGGTGACGTCAGCATTGGACTCCTACGGATTCTAAAACGCGGTCTTAGCACTGAGATTACTTTGTGTTATTTGGAGAGCCGAACAAAGTGAAGGGGACCATAAAGAAGAAGAAAATAGCAGGGCACGTATTCGCTTCGAAAGGCTAAGTTCTGTCATGAAGGTCGTCAGGTTTGAAAATCCTGGCTAGCTCATTGTCGAACGAACACTTTTAAAGCACAACTCTTACTAGAAATGAACTTTTCCCCGTGAAAAGGACCAGAAAAAAGTTTTTCGAAAATACCATTACTTTCCACCTGAAATTAGCGATTTTCTTGTTAGCGCTTGTCGACTGTATCCAGCCTTCCTGCTCTCCGACGCGGCGGCTGGGCGCAAAACGTTTGAAAAGTGATCGCGCCGTGGTTAAAAAGTTGGAAAACTAACCAAATAAAAGAAGTCAAAAACAGAAGATTCTCGTATCCTTATATGTGAAAGAGTTGTCAGCGGACATTGAAGATTCGGTCAAACTTTGCGTTGTGTGACGGGCAAAACTCGGCACAGCCGAAAAAGCGCTAAAAATTCGTAGCTACAAAACGCAACAATGACGAAAGGTGGGGATTTTAAAGCTTATTAATTCCACAAGGGAGCTAGGTATATTATTAAAGGCAGAATAAGTAAGAGGGGTCCTTTAAGAGCTCTGGTTCACTGTAAGTAAATTCACAAAAAGACGGCAGACCGGATAAAGATTACTTAGGGATTACTTGCACACCTAGAACTTGTGCCGGGACTTGAAGTTCGCGCAATGCCCGACGTCGAATTGAGTCTGCCAATTTCACTTTAAAACCAATTTTTCGCGGTACTCTGCTGCACCTTTCTAGCCTAGCATGTCTTAGTTATGCAAGCTTGATATCCCTTGATGATCCCATGTTTCTCTTGAAGGCTAAAGAGAGGATGCTACTCCAGTTGCAGGTCACCGGCCCCCGTCGTGCCGAACATGGTACGCCCACGGATTCTGTGGCACAACCTAGTCTTCCCCGGCAAGATAAAGACAATGATGATGGATTGTAGCGCTTCTTTGGACGCTGACCTAGAGATCAAGCTTTGGCAAATCGCTAGCGCTTCCGGTTGTCCTTGTCCAAGTTTTGCAAACTTTGTGATAGAACGTTGTCCTCGTGCAGACTATTGTCGTTTTAACTGTCCACTGTCCAGTGTCAGCATGTTTTCCAATGGCCAGGGCAAAACATCCGGTCCCTGTTGAGGGGAAAGATGATACTGTGAAGATTGTCGTAGTTAGTCAAATTTCGATTGTGATTCCTTGATGATCTCTGGAGAAAACATCGACTTCCTTGAAAATCTTGGTGACCACTTGACTTGACTTGACTTGACTTGACTTGCTTTATTTACAACTAATTATAAAATAGACTATATAATCACACAACCGCCCGGGGAAGGCTCAAATAGCCTGATGATGGACGGCTGCAATCCTCTGACTCTCAACCTTCAACAAATTTCATTAAAAAAAAAAAAAGAAAGAAAGAAAGAAAAGACAAAAACACTCTCACTCATTTAACCTTTAATACCAAAATCTGAAAAATAAAAAAAAGAAAATTATCTCCCCTCTCCCAATAAATGTTTTTTAAGTTTTACTTTAAATGACCCAATGTGTTCAGCCTCCCGAATGCCAGCTGGTATACCATTCCAAATAGCCGGAGCTAAATACCTAATGCCGAAACCTGCACGTGTGGTGTCTCGGTACTCAACAATAAAATTATCCGCCTCTCTAGTCGCATACCTGTGGAGTGAACGATTTACGCGAAAAAAATCGGTAAAAACTGCAGGACAAACATCATTCCAGCATCGATACGCAAAAACAGCAGCCAAAAACCACTGGAGAAAGCATTAGCCTATTTCTATGTTGGACACCCTCCGTGATCCACCCATTGTACTCATGATATCTTCCACGGATTCTGCAGGCGCGATTGAAAAAAAACTGTCTGAATTGCCTGTGTTAATAAGATGACTGACTTTTCTGAATGCCTTTTTCTGCTCCACTGTCGGCTTGTGGGCAAGAAATAACATTATTATTTAATATAATAATAACTTACGGAGAAGCAAGCAAATGGCAAAGCAAAACGGATAAGCCAGTTACATTTTATTGGAGCTATATTTCGGTCCTTCTTGGCATTTTTTTTTATAACAAATGTCCAGACAAATTCGTAATGCACGGGATGGAAAAACTTTTTTAAATAATACAACATTTATAATTCAGTACAGGCCATTCATACTATTTGAAGTATGCGTGGTCAGCACCCCGTCCCCAACACCACCCACTCACGCGTCCAGTGAAACCAGCAATAAAAAAAAAATAAACGATGACAAGACTCGAGGAAAAGTGGTATCAGTCCAAGGAAAATCCCGGACCGAAGGATCTCCAGTATCTTCATAGCAGAACTCTCGCATGGCCACAGTTATGTTTTAATGAAAACGTAATAATGTTAATTGCCTGACGACTAAGTTTGTAATTCTGGACATATCCTGAAAATGACTTGTCTACCCCTCTAGCCAAGGAGGAAGGGAGAGACCGATTCGTCCCTGTAACAGAATGAGATATTGTCCAGCGTCCTATGTCATCTCTTAAGAAAGTAAGGTGACAGGAAAGGAGAAAGGGGTCGATTGATGACCGTGGACTTTGGCGAGAGTAAGGAATCCAGCTGATGTATCCCGAGTAGTTGTCTATGTTTTTTAGACACTTCTTTGTCGTTCTGGGGGGTCAAACGCTAATGTGATTTTGCTTATTTTGCGCTTCCGACCTGACAGGAGATCGTTTTAAACTGAACTTCTGCTTAAAGGACACGTCACACATATGACACTAATGCATTCTACCAAGAACAAATAATCTGACAGAACCTTCGTCTCCCTATCTCTGTAATATGACAATGCGGAGTCGAACATTTCCCCATACCCTGTCCGCTATGAATGAGCGGGAATTAATAGCTTTGCGCCACATCACGTTTTGTTACCTCCACAAATAGCTAAATCGCTGTGAAGCGCTCGGTGAGGAAATGTAACATTTTGGCTCTAAGGACGTGCTACAGAGCGGGTCAGCGCGCGGAGTACGCCTCCTACAAGCAATCTTCGCTATTTTTTCTGCAAACGGCAAAGACAGAAGAGGAGCAAACGGGTATCAGCATCAGCTCAAAGCTAGAGTAAATACCTCTAGGTCCGCTCAGTTTTGACGGGGTATTTATAGTCGCTGCATGTGACTGAAGACAGTAGTTCTATTGATTATTTGTTCTTGATTCTACTTCAGTAATATTTTCACTCATTCTCGTTCCCGGGATTCTACACTTCCTGAGTGTTTTCTATCTTCTCTTCAGTCATTACACTGATTATCACGCTTGCCAAGCTTGTTCTCTTTACGTGACGAAACAGACTGTCGATCATTGTCTCCGAGAAGAGTATTGGTCAAAAGACCGGATATGCAAATTTTGCTACGTTTGTCATCCAACGCAAGGGGCATGTAAAGAGGCTTAAAAATAGTCGAAGCCTTGTGTAACTTGCTGTAATATAAGCATAGCTAATTTTTAAGATAGTCAACTATCTCAGAACATCTTCGCAGAAACACTGTGTGGTGCGGCAAGTAAATTACAAGAAAGAGTAAAAGAAACACAAAACTACGCACACATATAAGGATATAAATTAAGGATTGAGAAGGATGACCGCGTAGTCGGCGAAGTTAAAGTTCTTGTGGTGACACCACAGGTCTGTCACCACAGGTTCTTATCAGCCCCAGGACTAGTCAGGAAATCGAATAAAACGGACAAGAGGGTGCTGGTTCAGTCGCAATCAATCCAGAAGTCCCAAATTAAGCAGGTTCGCACATCCTAGCGAAGGTGGAATTCGCGAATCCAGCCAAGCTCGTGGACGACTAGAAGCACTGGTCCATATAGATGTGTTCCTTTACTTCAGTAAATAGTACAGAGGTGAATAAATAATTAACGCAGAACTGGGTCCCTAATTAATGAACAATATGGCTTATCACATGGTCCTGAACTATCCGAAGGCAAAATACGACTATAGCGAGTCACGGAATTATTCCACGGCGAATGAATTGCACTGAAGTCTGACCTTTGGCTAACACAGCAGTTAAGGGAGAAAGACCAAGTGAGCTAAGTCACGATACCGGGATACTGATAATGATGATAAAGAAAACAGCAAAGCATAAAAAACACACGAAAACATACTTATGATAAAGAGATATATAGAAAAATAGGTGGAAGAGGAAAGGAGTAACCTAAGGGGACTGTTACTGAGCACAAGTGCTATGGAAGGTCTCCATAACATTATTGTTTATCTTTTATTATATTTTTACGACTGTTTGAGGGAGAGAATTATGAGATCTGTAATCAGAGCGGTTTTCCCTTCTTGTGACGAGAGTTGCAACTCTCTTTGAAGAAGAAGACATCATGACGTCCTCTGACGGCAAAGCGTTCGATGAAGTGAAGAAGTATTTTGTATGTTTTTCTTTCTTTCAGGTTACGATAGAACTAGCGGCAGCACTTCTTGACGGAGAGCCTGAGTGGTATTATCTGACGTCATATGAAGAGGCTTCTGGACAGGTGAGAGATTCGATCTTCATAAAAGGGGACCAAAGGATTGATTGAATCATTTATAAAATGAAAAAAGCAACAGGCAAATCGCCGAACTGCGATATGTGATTTCGAGGTCCAAACCGGATCCGGTCTCGTCGGGGGGAGTTGGGCGTCACCGAAAATTTTCCGGATGTTGTTCCATTCAAGGGAAACTTGTTCAGTAGTAAGTGCGGATAGATGCAACATTTGCGTGTCCGAATCTCATCCGAATACGATGGTGGGATGTAAGGGAGGCTCGGTAACGTGCGTAATCGATGGAGGTATTAGGATAAAACTTGAAGTGCAAAGGTAACGGGTCCAAGATTGGGAAGGGCTCCCATTCGAGTGACTCGGTGGGTGGTGCCATAGATTTGATATTTATGTGTCCGAATCGCATGCGGACACGGTGGGGGGAGGGGGAAACTCCGGAAATTTTGGGTTACACATAGGGACCAAAAGAAGAGATTGATAAACTTGGACGGCACACAAATTATGGACCCGGATGTGCCATTTGAGGTCTGGAGCGGATACGACCAGATACTTTGTAGATGGAATACTACTCAAGTGACCTTACCGTGAAAAATCAGACGGTTTATTTGTTACAGAACAAGTCCCTTGTGTAAAATTATATCTACATAAATATCCATCTAATCCCGTGGCGCGGGGACGCAGTGCTTAGATGGATTTGGCTGCGGCTGGATCACTGTTCTATTGGCCTGCTTCTTCCTGACCATTGTAGTGGTTTCCGAACTACGTTCAAAGACCCCTCTGTACCTCAGTGGTAGAGCAGTGGCCCCGAAAGCCGAAGGTCCTGGGTTCAAATCCCAGCTGTCTAGGACCCATGACCGTTTTCGCGATGCACGCGGATCACAAGGTCCCGGATTCCCCCTCCCTGCACCCACACACGGATGGTCGAATGCGGAAAAGAAGGTTTCGTTGATTATCGGCCCGGTCCTTTATACTCATTCTTAGTCCTAGCTTATACGGAAATACCGGAACTAGCAAAGTGAGACATCGGGATAGACGAACCGACGGAGAGCCATCATGGTCGCCATATGGCACTTGATTCGAAGGCTGCAAGTGCCTGCTGTTGTATTATAATAAAGGGGGGAATGTCCAGTAATCGACGGGATTTCTAGGGAATTTGGAATCCTCCAGCAACCGAGGTATTTCAAGGGAACTTCCAACGTTTGCCAACGTTCAATAAAATTACGCTACCGTCCAGAAGGAATTAAATTTTTCACCGTCCCAACATGTGCGGAAGTGTCTGAACTAGCAGAAGTTGGACAGAGTGACGAACGTCTCCAGTAATTGTATGTTTACACGGTTTGGAGCCAACATATAATTATTGGTAGAAATTGTCATTCCTGTCATCCACAAGCCGAATCTGTTAGTGCACTTGATGATGACAAAAACAGAACAACAACCTGGAGCCTTGGGAGATACAGCTCAATGGAAAGACAATCTGATGCATATCACCTAAAAAGATTCGGCGTCAGAATTTTACCGGCGGGCCGCCGCCGCCGACCCCAACGGTGGCGCGCCGCTTGCTTTCGGCGCGGCTTCTGGGGCGCATGGAAGTAGGTTACACATATTTTATCGTCCGAAATGCACCTGTTGACAAGTTACGAGCTGAAGTTACTAGCCAATCTGTGCCCAGTAGCCCTGAACCGGGAGGGTGTGGGGGCCGGACACCAAGGATTCAGATCTTGTTCCCAAGACCAACAAATATACAAAAATCCTGCCTGTCCTGGTTCAAGAGTTATGAGCTCCACAAAAACCAGCGAGGGTTCAAGAGTGGCCGCTTAGTAGGCCCAGTGATTGATCAATTTTATGAAATTTTTATTGACCGTGCTAAACGGATACGTTAGCTGAATTTTGTTAGAGCAATATTTCGGCCCTTGTTGGCAAGGGTTCTTTTCACGTTCAAGCTGAAAAATGAACTTGTGGAAAAACAACTTCTCGATTTTAGCATACGTATCTGATTTTCGTGAAACAAAAGTCACCAAAATGCGGAAATTCTCTACCCTCCAATATAAACAATCTGACAGCTTTTATAAGAAAAATAAATAAAAGCCGATTTGTTTCTATAAATAATACTTTAGCGCCGTTGTATTGAAATAGAGATAATATCGTCAATAAATACTTATTACTTAGGAATATAAAATTTTTGGGCCGTTTTTTTATATTTATATGAATATCCTACTTAGTGTTTTAATTATATGCGTATTGTACTCGTCGATCCCGGCAGATAAAAGTAAAATAAACAAATACAAATAATGAATACAATAAAAACCTGAGGTTTGGATGGGTCGGAGAGTCTAATCCCTAATAGACCTGCCTGAGTACCTCACCGTTGACTGAAGCTTGTACAGAGAGGAAATATACACGGAGCCATTCCCTGCGTTCTCAAGGTTTCTAGACCAGAAGCGTTACTAGCCAAAATGTTTGGGGGGGGGGCAAGGTATTTACCGACTGGCTGGTCATTTTTACCGACTGTTTTTGCGGATAAAAACGACTATTATTGAGAAAAAACGACTGTTTTGACGAAAAATCGGCTGATTTTAAGAAAAAAGACTATTTTTAAGAAAAATCAGACTGTTTTTAAGAAAAAACGACTATTTCTAAGAAAAAAATCGACTATTTTTACTTAAAAATCGCGGCGCTTCGCGCCGACTCGGCTCTTTTTTTACCGACTAGCCGAAAACATTGGGGGGGGCGTCCCCCCTCCCCCCTAGTAGTGACGCTGTTCTAGACCAATGAGTTCCAAGGAATTGGCTCCGCCTGTTTTCCCGCGACCTCCCAGGTGAGCCCCAGAGAACAGCGAAAATACGCCCTGGTCGTGGACTTTAGCCAATAACTTTTTATCTTTTAGCGTCGTGGTGGCTACTTGGACACGGAGGTCTGTTCTCCCATTGGATCATTAGATCATATTTCCCCGCCTTCTACCACGTCACGCCTATCCGACTCAGACCCGTCAGAGTTGGACCCTGAGGAAGCCGTAGCCGGGTCGGACCACCGCGATAGGAGAGGGGAGGTGGCCTCTATCAGTAGTTTCGGAAGCTCAGCCAGGTATTTATTTATTTGTTTTGTTTTTTGTGGTCCTGGTGGCCTGGGACACAGGGTTGGAATGCTACTAAAGGACCCCTCGTATTTATTCTGTATTTATAAATTCTCGTATTTATATATTAACCTTCACTATGAACTGATAAGCTTAAAAAAAATCCCTCCCTTCACCGTTGTTTCGTTTTGCAGGGTAAGGTAAGGCTAAGGTTTTTCAGTTGTTGTTTGTTATATTTAGTACTACTTTTGTTTTTTCTCTCATTGCTCCACTATCTTTAACTTTTACAGCAGGTCGTAAACAAATTGTTATTATTATTATACTTGTAGTAATCTTCATTCCTGCTCATACTCCGTTCGTTTAATCAATCAGTCAATTTATTTTGTCAGATAGCTTTCAGCTAGTGAAGGCAGTGATAAATCTTACAACGTAACCAGGGAACAACAAATTCATTAATAAACGAAAAATTAATACACAAATAAATTAGGCTAAATCGCAGAAAACTAATAGGCCCTACACCAGTTCGTTTTACGAAAACCGCCCTTAAAGGAACAGAAAACTTGACTCAAACTTGACTCGGGGAGCTAGCTAACATATCAAGAATGTACCCTGAGTCGATATTGAGAGTAAGAAAAATTCTCGTTACGACTATTGCAGTTTCCGGGCAGTTTCCGAGAATTCGACTTTGAGCAAAAGGTTTGCAAAAGCAAAAGGTTTGTGTGCCGCGACTAGGAATCGAACCCCGGCCGCCTTGTCGGGGAGGTCGTTTCTCTGTGGTCTACATGTAAAAAGGCGAACTTTTACAGTACATAAGTGCATAATTACAGTGCATAAGGGGCAAGGGCCTGCCAGCTAGCTTTTGGAACACTAAGGAGGGGGTTCGAGACGGTTCGAGATAACAAAGAAGGGGGGCCTGTCGTCAATAAGACCCTGTATATTTATCTAAGCCCCCCCCCGGGCGATTCGATGGCCGAAAGTTGCGTAGTCAAGTTTACTGTTCCTTTAAACAAATGGACTATCTGAGTTGACAAATTGGCAGGACACGGCAAAACGCGACTGCTGGCGTTCCTCTCAGACGGACAACAGGAGAGGAGGGGAGGGGAATGAACGGCCCATCTGGGTTCAAGGCTCTATTTCTTCGGTTTCTTAATTGAGGAAGGTCTAGCTTAATGAGAGCCTCTTCATATGTAAAGTTATATTCTCCCAGAACGGTGTCGCCTCTCTCTCATGGATACTTTTAGGCGACCAGAGTATCAGAGAGCTCTGCAGAGAGAGAATAACGTCAGACCGCTGGAGCGTATTCCGAATGAGCACAGATTTAAGTTTTAAAGTAACAGAGGAGGCATTTACTGTCCAAACCGAAAGATTAAAGGGTAGAGAGGGATTTAATTAGGAAGTTTGTTTTTCAACATGAGAATTCCATTTAAGATCGTCCTCGATCATTACCCCGAGCAGTAAAACTGAATCACACTGTCTGACTAGCCTGAGTGTCGATGGATGTGTAGGAGTATCTCTGTTTACTGCTACTGGAATCCTTCTTTTTTCTTAACGAAAGTGGAACTCCGGTGTTTCTTTGTTTTCAACTAGGTCTTTTTCTACTCGTTTGAAGAGAATAAATACTTTTGGCCAAGGTTCTTCGTTTATGGTTGGTCTGTTGCTTTGACGAGAGAGATACTGAGTCAACACTATTGTCGAGGTAGTACTGGAAATTTGGAGGGGACTTTTGACAGGCTATTCTTCTGCGGTTAGGCTATAGTGTATCAGATTCGTGGGCATCCCAGGTAAAGCAGATACTAGACCAGTGCGGTCTGTCGGAACTGTGGAATAATGGTGATGGACCTGGGCTTCCTGTTGGTCAGGTGAAAAAGGTGGTGGAAAGTCGTTTGTTGGACCAGGATATTCAATGTTGGCAAGTGGCTAAGGGCGGGTCTGTGTCTTTAAGGTTTTATGCAAAGATCAAAGAGATTTGGGGGGGAGGTGGAAGTTTAGTTTGAAGCGGGGTTGAAATGAGAGGAAATACGGGATTTTATTAGTTGTAGGGCAGACAGTCTGCCTCTTGGGGAGAGAAGGCGGTATATTGGGAGGGCAAAGGGTCGGTCCGGTCCTTACTCATGTCCGATTTGTGGTAGTATGGACGAGAATTTGAAACATTTTTTATGTGAATGCGAAAATTTGAGTGAACTTAGGTTAGAAATTTTTTGAGTAAATTGAAGAGGGATAGATGAAGAATGGATGTGCAGGGTCATGGGGAATAGTTTTATAAGTATAAAAAAGTTAGCGAGGTTCCTCAGGATAGCATTAGCGCATAGGGATAGGTGTTTATAGAAGTTATTATATTTTGTTTGTTTGTGATTATTTTTCATGTATTTGCCATGGTCTTCGGCTCTTTGTGTAAATAAATCTTATCTCGTATCTTATCTGTCAGCACCCTGCCATTGTAGTTTGCACAGATCAAAAGGACTAGAGGAAATCCAAAACCACACGATCCCATTGACACAAAAAATCTGCTGGAACATCTGATCGCAGCGAGGGAAATAGTCTTGTTGCGGGGTATTTACTTATTTATTTAACCTCATCAGCGGCCGACAAGGGCCATATAAATCTGCAAACAACAACAAAAACAAATTAAAACAACACACTGTTAAACATCACACACAAACCGCGGAAAAGTATCTCTTTTCATTAACGCACACGAGCACTGAAATTTAAGCATGAAAGTCTGATCTCGTCAGATTATGGGGAGTAATTCTCGTGTAGGGGATTGCTGGATTGCTCTGGATTTACCACAAATTATCACATCTACGGCTTTCAGTTGGCTTAGTTGACTTAAGGCGTTTCCGCGGCATATTTGTGTCCTTACACATTTCTGAATGTTTGTGACTCAAACAGTAGAACACTTGACCCATGAGCTGAAACTCGCGGAAACGCCGTTTTGTCTTTTTTTTTGCGGTAGGCGAATGCCAGAGCCTGAAAATAAAACAATCCAGTTCAGAAGTATCTGCTCGATGACGTCAAAACTCAACATCCTCCAGAACTAACTTTAAATTCCCAGCTCAGTTACCTCAGTGGTATTCCCGAAGAACACCGAGCACCAAATCTACAAAGTCCTAAGGCGTATTCTCACCGCTCCCCGAGGACTCCTCGAGGAATCAAGGTGAACGGCGGGAGTAGAGGGAGTCACTCCACGTGGAAACAGCGAGAAGACGGAGAATGCTTCCAAAATGGATTTTGTTCGAAAAAAAAAATGTGCAGTTGAGGAAATAAGTCTGGATCCACTTTATTTTTAGTTTTCTTTATGCTGTTATTTTTAATTAATTTTACTAACACCAGCAAAAATTGATTCTCCTCCGAATCTGAAAGGGAGTCCTTTTTGTGATGGCGATGATAATCAGAGCATTCCCCGTCCATGAGAACTCGCGAGAATACGCCCGGGATAAACAACAAGAGCTGGAAGCTCATATGGCACTTGCAAGGCTGGGTCAGAGAATGAAAGTAGGAATTCGTCAATTTGTGGGTTTGTTGTGATCATTTGTAATCAAAACTCTTTTCCGGTTCCCCCCTCCGACCCCCCCCCCACCTTCATCGGATCTTGTCCGGACTTGAAACTGGGCATTCGAGACATGTGATCTTTCTACGTATCAAGTTTCATTATGATCCGATCACCCGTTCGGAAGTTATATATAACTCAAGATTCCGGATTCCCCCTCCCGTCACTCCCCCCACGATGGTCGGATCGGGAAGTTGACTATTTCCAGGTTAATCCGGTCGAGTCCCTGATTTGCCTGCCAAATTTCATTGTCCTAGCACACCTGGAAGTAACTTAACTCCGTATCACCGGAATTCCGGACCCCCCCTCCAACTCCCCCCACAGTGCACGAATCCGGTCCGGGTCTGTCAATGACGTACCTAGGGTATGTGCTTGTTCCTCCCACCAAGTTTCATCCCGATCGCTCCAGTCTAAGCGTGTCACATGATTTCCGGTTCCCCCCTCCGACTCCCACCCCCACATTAATCGGATTCGATCCGGACCTGAATTGGGACATCTGAGAAATGACGTCTTTCCAAATATCAAGTTTCATTAAGATCCGATCACCCGTTCGAAAGTTATGCATGCCCCTAAATTCCGGATTCCGGCTCCCCTCCCTCCCCCCATGATAGTCGGATCGGGGAAGTGACTATTTCTAAATTAGTTTGGTCGGGTCCCTGATATGCCTGCCAAGTTTCATCGTCCTAGCACATCTGGAAGTACCCTAACTCGCGATCACCGGATTGACCGACCGACAGACCGACCGACCGACCGACGGAAAAGTGATCGGTATATGGCACTTGGCCGGAAGGCAAGTGCCATAAAAACGCGGGGACCCCTCAAGTGGAGTCCTCGGGGAACGGCGAGACTACGCCTCTAGTCAGCTTCGTCGTTGAGAAGAAAGTCTATAGTAGACGCGTTTCCAGACGTAGTCTTCTCTATTTAACAGAAAGGCGAAGAGGGGCCGACGACAGCGGTGGACCCAGTGGCATGGTTTGGAGGTTCAGATAAAATATCAATAAATAGACAGTAGCTTACGTTCCTCAGTTTCGTTTATATCTGCTCGACAAAGTAGCTCATTCTGTTACTTGTGCTTTCATTTCCGCCAAATTTGAATTTCCCGCCAACTTTCTAGCCACATAAGGCGTATTCTCGCCGTTCCCCGAGCACCACTTGAGGAGTCCCCGCATTTTTGTTTGTCCCGGAGACTCACTCCCCGTATTTTCGCGAGTCCCCATGGACAGGGAATGCTCCGATTATCATCACCATCATCAAAAAGGACTCCTTTTCAGATTCAGAGAGGGGTCAATTTTTGCTGGTGTTGGTGCAATATAAAATTAATTAAAAACAGTCAGAATAAACAAAACCACAAATAAAGTGAATCCAGACTAATTTCGTCAACTGCGTATTTTCTTTTCGAACAAAATCTGTTTTGGAAGCATTCCCCGTGTTCTCGCTGTTTTCCGTACGCGGAGTCCGCGTTGAGTGACTCCCTCTATTCTCGCCGTTCCCTTCGATTCCCCGAGGAGTCATCAGGGAAACGGCGAGAATACGCCTATAATAGAAAATTAACTCGAGAGTTGTTTGTCGAATTTGAGCCATAGTCTGAGTAACAAAAACCTTGTTAGTCGTGGAAGCGCTCTTTCCGAGCCACAACCGAGCAACAGCATCTTTGTGGAATCGAGGAAAACGCCCTTAGTAAAAGTCTGAGGCTGTGTCATTGTATTTATATAGTTTTCGTTGGAATGAATTCGTCTCTTGTGGTGCACTAGCTTCAAAAATTAGCTCCAGTTTGACTTAGAAATATATTCCCCAGTCTCGGTTATGAAAATAATTGATCAATTAATTCCAGGTTTCCAGATATTTGGCTCGAAACGTCCAGTGTGGCATTCCAGGAAAAATCGATTATGATGCAATTCCTTCGTTGAAAATAGATCTGGTTCAGTTGGGAAATATGGGGGGGGGGCTATTGAGGCCAATAATCTCTAAAAATAAAGCCTTATCCCGCTTCTGAAATCTTCATACTCCCGATTGCCGTCAGGGACGGTAGACAGGTTTTCGTTGTCCTCGCTTTGTTGTTAGTTGACTGACCCCTGAAAAGTTACTGTGTGTGTCCTAGAACTTTGTTTATCGTGTAGTTGACCAAGAACTTTGGCATGGATTTAATGCTCTGGTGCATGATTGTTTCCTGTAAAGCGTAACCCAATAAAGGGGGAAGAATGTGGCATAAAGAATCATAAAAGGTCGTTAGCAACGGCCCTTGTTTTTATTCAGTTTTAAATTCCCTCGTAGTATCTTTTCATTATTATTTTTACTGACTTAACAGTTGTAAAGGCACCATCACCTCCTCTACTCTGTGACATCTACGACTTCTCTAGGGTGTACCGCCGGTTATGAGCTCCTAACGCCGCTCGTATTTTAGATATTATTTTTTAAGTTCGGTGCAGCTGTTGTTTGATGTCAGTTTCCTTCTTTTCCAGTCCGCCTCCCGACCCTGACTACGACAGAAAGCGAGGTACTGCGGCTTATGGACCCCAATCATTCCGTAAGCCCCCTCCGCCAGCTCACCAGGACAGCTACACTTACCAACGAGGACCCGTAAGGGTGAGTTGTCAAATATGTATTCAGCATGTATGTTTACTCCCCCCCCCCCCCATCTCTGGTCGATTTCAGAAAAACAAGAGCTAGAACCGCATATGGCCCATGCATGGCTGGGTCAGAGGATGGAAGTTGGAATTTGCCAATTTTTGGGTTATGATCTTCTCTAATCAAAACCCTTGAGATGTGATCTCGATTAAGATGATTGACGAATGATCATACGCCTTGTATCGTTTGGTACAATTTTTTTATTTTTGCACTTGGCTGTAATGACGGTACTTTAAGGGCACTAGAAATTTTATCCGTAAGTCAATTTCCTTAGGGGAAAATGATGATGGGATGATGGGGTCATGAAAATGTATATTTTGCTCAATAAGTATTTTTATGTACTCTAAGGAATTCACTGTAAGCAAAACCCATGAGGCCAGAATGATCATGGGCCCTTGGGGATCATGAATAATTTATCGCTTTTTCACTTTTCGGTTAAGATGCGCACTTTAAGGGATGGTCTGGATCTGGGAAGTGACCATTTCTAAGCCAATCTTGTTAAGTCTCTAATGTTACAGCCAGGTTTCATCGTCTTAGAATGGGTCTAGGCGAGGACCCCCCCCGGCGAAAACCCCCCTCCCGGACAAAACCCCCCCGCCAAAACCCCCCGGACCAACCCCCCCCCCCCCCCGTTACCAAAACCCCCCGGACCAAAACCCCCCCGGTACCAAAAGCCCCCGACCAAAACCCCCCCGGTACCAAAACCCCCCCGCATAAAAAAACGGGTATGTAAGAGTAGAGTAACTGGTAGGTAGAGAGAAAGAGAAGAATAGAAACCCCCGGTACCCCCCCCCGGGCGACCCCCCCCCCCCCCCCCGAATCCTTAGACACTCACACATATTAAGACTGGGATTTACTGGGCAACAAAACGAACAACCATGTGACAGTTTTGCCATTGACAAGCACGAGTAAGGTGAAGAGCTGGTAGAATATTTCTGGGACTATCTTGAAAGTGCTATCACAAAACGAGCTCAACCTTTCCCTTGACCCAAAGGATCCTGCTATCCAGTCTCATAAAAATATTCATTCCCTTCGAGAGTTATCCTGCTCACAGACGGATAGCAGGACAACTTTTGTGGTGTCATAGGTATCCCTCCGCTTATTCCCATCTTCGAGTTTCTGGTATGAATCAGGGATAACTAAAGAGCAATCAGGCAAGGGGAGCTTCACATTGCACCAATGGGTGGCATCGTAACTGCAGCTTCCTCGCCAAGAAGGGTGAGGCATTGGGAAAGGATTTGTTGGGGGGATCGTTACACAGAGTGGAACTGGCTTTGATTTGATGATTCACATTTAAAACCTCACTGATAAGAGCTTCAGTTGAATGCGGGTGTTTGGTGGCTTCAGCAATTAGTCTGTCACCATCAACCTTCACCTTACACTCCCTTTGTTTATCATTGTTCTGATACCCACTGTACTTCAGACATTCTTGTAGAGTCAAGTTTGCTATTCTACTCTTACTCTCTACCTACCAGTTACTCTACTCTTGCATACCCGTCTTTTTTTATGCCGGGGGGTTTTGGTACCGGGGGGGGGGGGTTTGGTACCGGGGGGTTTTGGTCCGGGGGGTTTTGGTAACGGGGGGTTTTAGCCGGGGGGGGGGGTTTGGCGGGGGGGGGGGGTTTCGCCGGAACCCCTTAGAATATCTGGAAGTATCTTAACTCGCGATCACCGGAATTCTGGTCCCCCCTCCAACTCCCCCTGCAGTGCCCGAATCCGGTCCGGCTCTGTCATTGATGTACCTAGTTCTTGTGCTTGTTCTTCCCACCAAGTTTCTTCCTGACCGCTCCCCTCCAAGCGTGTCATGAGATTTCCGGTTCTCCCCTCCCCCCATATGCTTCGAATCCTGTCCGGACTTAAAATGGGTCATCTGAGATACTAGGTCTTTCCATATATCAAGTTTCATTAAGATCCGATCACCCCTTCGAAAGTTAGGCATACCTTAATATTAAGGGTTCCCCCTCCTTCCACTCCCCACGATGGTCCAATTGGGGAACTGACTATTTTCAGGTTAATTTGGTAGGGTATCTGATATGCCTGCCAAGTTTCATCGTTCTAGCCCACCTGGAAGTAGCTAACCTCCGGATCACCCGAATGCGGGGACCACCCTCCAACTCCCCCACAGTGTCCAAATCCGATCCAGTTATGTCAATCACAAGTCTAGGTATTTTGCTTTTTCTTCCAACCAAGATTCATCGTGATAGCTCCACTTTAAGCGTGTCACAAGATATCCGGATCTCCCCTCCGACTCCCCCCACATTCATCTGATTCGGTCCGGACTTGAAATGCGATGTCTAAGACATAAGATATCAATCCAAATATCAAGTTTCATTAAGATCCGATCTCCCGTTCCAAAGTTGTACGTATTTCAAGATTTCGGGTTCCCCCTCCCTCCAATCCCCCCATGATGGTTGGATCGGGGAAGTGACTATTTCCAAGTTAGTTTGATCGGGTCCTTAATTTGCCTGCCAAGTTTCATCGTCCTAGCACATCTGGAAGTACCCTAACTCGCGATCACCGGACTGACCGACCGACGGAAAAGTCATCGATATATGGCATTTGGCCGGAAGGTAAGTGCCATAAAAACTCCTACCATAATTTCTGTTTTGAGCCGGATTTTGGGCGAACTACTTGTCCGCCGATATGGATTCAGCGTGTCTTGTTGCCTCTAAATTAATTGTATTATTAGTTAAAAAAATTACTCTTCAATTTGAAACCCTCCCCCCCCCCCCCGCTAAGTATAGGACGAAGAAGCCCATCTACGAGCTTGACCTGTAGTTCGACGCGACAAATCCTCGTACCAGTTTCTTTTTCCAAGTTTGAACCCCTTCGAGATTTATTGTGCTACAAATGGACATATGGAAAAACTTTACGAAGTCATAGGTCATATTATGGTTCAGAAACACTTCTTGAATGATGACGAGTCAGTGCGTCTACAGACTGACACGGAAAAACTTCCGTTACATTTCCGTGATCCCTATGTTACGTTTACGCTTTCAAACCTGCATCCCGAAATGTCTTCCGGTCTCCTGCTTTATAGATTATTTCGTAACCAGAAAATAAGACGTATGCCTTTTGTTTATCCATTTATCTATGAATCGAAAAGATTGCTAGCGTCATATTTCGGATTTTTTTCTGAGTTAGTAGAAGGTGTCAATCCACGATCTAGCCTTTCGACCAAAACAAGACCAGAGATTTCGGTGGGATCCCAAATGTAAACGTTTTTCCGACAAAGATAAGGTCTGGTAGATTCGGTCTACTCCACAGCTCGTATACATGTTAGTTTTTCCCTAGTCACATCCGTTACACAGTTCTTCACATCCGTTACACAGTTCTTCTCTTTCTTTAATTTTTGGTCTAGCCCAGATTAAAACCGGCAAATGGGTGCTAGTAAAAAAAAAACAATAGTTGCGTTTTTGCAGATTCCACGGTAACTGGATTGTGGTATCTGGATATCGTGGTATCTGGTACTACGGTTGTTTTGCAAAAACGACAACTGCCAAATTTGCCCATGCTCCTGTGTTGGTGATGATGAAACTGAGATGAATTTTTCAGATACCACAATCGGTTACCACGGTCGGGACGGTAACTGGCCAGATACCACGGTAACTTCCAAAACGCCTTTTGACTCTGGTATCAGATATCACGGTAACTTCAAAAACGAATTTAAACCTTGGTGTCAGATACCATGGTATCTGCAAAAACGCAACTAATAGTACCTTCAAATACTGAACTCAACCTATAGAGCCAGTAAACCGACTTTCAGAAAGTCAAAGCTCCAACTTCGACTGCGGAAAGATTTTAGTGAGCAAAATAAAAACAAAAATCTGGTATAGACACAAAAATGCGTATAGACACTCTAACCAGCGCGGTTCTGTATCTATCGAATGTCTTTCTCTCAGTCGTCAGCCCTATTTTTTTCGGATCAAATTACCCTTTAATTTACATTCGTCATTACTATCCTCCAAAGGTCACACACGTCAAAATTCCTAGGAAGTTCTAAGACCAAACAAGCCCCAAAAGAACATGCAAATGTCAAAGAAACCAAGAAGCTAATTAAAGGTTGTGCTGTTTTGTTTCATATTAATTTTCAAACCATTTACTGCCGAACACTAGGTTTGTGTTCAATTGCATTAACTAGAATACTCTAGAGAATAAAATAAAGAAGAAACAATCAATCGGCAAAGCCTGCAAGTCAATAAGCAATATACAGTTCGTTTTCAAAATGAAAATGTGTTCCCTGGGATTTCGGAGTAAATATGTGGGAAGTTTAAAGGGGCGGTTAGCGGTCTTTACTTCTACCCAGTGTGTTGTTGTGTGGATGAGAATTTGTTTCATTTAATGTGTGAATGTGTGGAGTTTAATGATTTGAGAGTAGAAGCGAATTTTTCGGGGAAGGATGGTCGGTTGAAAAGTTAAGGATAAATGTGTTCTTTCGGATAGGTTGGAAGCACAGAGTTTATGTAGTTAGGATTCATTAGAAGGGTTGCTTTTTTTTTTTCTTTTTTTTTAGGTGGCCCTCGGGCTTTTAGTAACATATTATCATATCACACACCTGTCAAAACATCTGTACTTCTTTAACGTTTGGTATCAGAACTATGCTGCTTTAGCATTCATCAAGAGCTGTGCAAGTAGGCTACCAAGTTTAAAAGTGTATTGCAGGTTGTAAAGTCGTTATTGGTTGAGAAACTGTCCTTTCCGCTTTAACCCTCACAGGAAGGAGATTGGGTCTTAGGGTAGGATTTCCAGGATAGGATATTTTCGCCCAAAGTTTCATTAAAGGTCTAGACGACACTGCACTGTCAGAAGTTTCATAACAGATCGCGCATAACACTTTCAAGAATAACGCCTTTTCACTTATAAATAAAGTGTTATGACCAATTAAGTTTACACTATTTCTTGCCTAGATCTCCAACAACACCTTCAATTGGTAAAAATACTACACTGTCAGAAGTTACATAACGACAACAGAAGGATGCCCGGTTTCAACAGATAACACTTTGGAATGTTATCTGTTATGTTTCTTTCGTTCCCGTTAGTATTTTTACAATTGAAGGTGTTGTTGGAGATCTAGGCACGAAATAGTGTAAACTTAATTGGTCATAACACTTTATTTCTAAGTGAAAAGGTGTTATTCTTGAAAGTGTTATGCGCTATCTGTTATGAAACTTCTGACATTGTGGGTGAGGGTATCCAGTTCAAACACATCTGAAGGGCAATATATGGGTAATACATTACCGATTCGTTGGTACCAAGATATGTCCAAACTCTGAAGAAGGGTACTTACTAATTTCCGACAAAGCTAAAAAATATTGTTGTGCTTTTGTCCTTGCTCCACATCTGAATAAGAAATTTCCGTGTCCGATTTAGTCAGGTCTGAAAGAAAGGTGACCCAGTAAATCTTTGATCAGCCAGGACCGGTTCAAAAACATAGCAATTCGAATCTGTCCCTTTCGAGCTTGTTTGGAATTCTGATTGACGTAAGTCTCTGTTGACTTGGTCACTGGAGATGTCTATTGCTAAGTGTCCCCGTGACCCATTTCCGGCAAAGTGAAGTCGAAAGATCGTAATCTTTCGTCAAACATTTGCTCTGAGATTTTTACAGGGAAAGACTGACGAACTTGGCAACCATTTTACAGGAAACCACCTTCGTGGGGGAAATTGGAATTCAAAGATTTTCATAATTCTTCTGATTCAAAGGAAGTACAATGCAGTCTACCCAAAGTTCCTGATTTTGGATTGAACTAATGGTATAGGTAATGTCAAAATGATATAAACGCATAACGCTCCGCTTTCAGTAATTGTTAAGACCCGTGCCCGGGCCTTGCTCTGCTCGGCTTCTTGTTTTCAGTTATTTGCCTACAAATCATACAAAACTATTTACTTTTAAAAACTCTGTCTCACTGTAGTACCGATTTTATGACTCCAGAAAGCCACCAAGGTACTTGGCGTAGTCTATGCTAAACGTCGATTATTTTTGTGGTGCCGTAATCAAGTAAAACACTTGAATACTATTAGAAATTATATTTAGCGTATCACTGTCCGGAGAGACACTGCGTATCAGTGTCCCCTAACAGGCGTTTGGCCTAAACGACACCAAACTCTCGGTATTCCTGACGTATGTCCAAATATCGGGCATGTGTCGTAGACTGGGTTAAACTGCTTTTGATACTTTTTCACGTATGGGTTTTAGAGTCTTTTCCGATGTCAGGGATGGCTATGTTTCTGAAATATTTATTGATGATTAGAGAGCGGCGTCGATGGCCAGCCATACGTTTATATATTCATAGCGTACATGGTGCATAGATGAGACTCGAACTTCAACAGACTAACTCCAGATCTAACTGTTACCGCGAGAGGCGGGGCTTAATTGTGAAAATTCTCTCTATGGGAAGATTCAGTCGTGCGAAAGAGCAGAAGCATGAACACGACTATGAAACTACATCAACAATACGCTTGAAGCATCTTGAGCATGAAATATTGGAACAGTAGCCTATCAGGGTTCAGTTCTACTTTAAAAATGATGATGTTCGTTGATTTCTGTTACCTTGTCGCAGTTGTTCTGTAAAGAAAGAAAATCATTCGGTCTTTAGATTTTAAATGATTCGTCAGTGCCGTGTGACAGTCTCCGGCCCACGTAAAGGGACGAAAGACGCTCGAAAAGTGTCTTTCTCAAAGAGAGAGTAATGATCGACTGTTTTAAAGATGAGAAAGTATTTTTAGCTCTTCATTTGCGTTATGGATTTTTTTTTCTTTGAAGAGGGGGCTTCTCTTTTCTTTTTATAATTTTTTTCCTGTTCCTAAGTGCAGCTACAGTTTTCACTGGTGAGCACAGATTTCGTCCTCTACCAGATTGTACACGCCCTCTTGAGATTGAGAATTATGCGTGAAATTCGGATCTCTGAAAATGCAGTGAGTGTAAAATGGATGGAATGGAAAGAGAGATAGCCATAATGTAAGTGTATATGGCTCTCCGCATTGAAAAAGCGGTAATGGGTTCGGCCCTTCCTGCTTTTCTCGTGCACCATGCCCTTCCCTTCCGTTCCTGCTTTTAGTCGATCCCAATGAAGTCCTTCACTGTTTCCTGACCGAAGATAGAAAATATTTTATTTCTTTTCTTTATTTCTTTTTACGTACTCCGCTTTTGAAAATGGCGGGTCATAAATTACTTACTTACTTATATTTCCTAATCTTGGATACAACGAATGCCAACGGGGCACACATTTGATGAGCCTAAATTTGCTTAAGATTACACCTATTTCTGACGTTTATTTGATCTCGTTGTTACATTTGTGTTCTAGGAGGACTTCAGCAATCGAGGTCAAGTGATCACACGCCAAAGGTCCCACTCAGCCGCTCCAACCGACTACCCTGAAGTTTCCCGATTAGCTCGGGCACGATCCAGAAGTCCAAGAAGAGTCTCTGAGCCGGGGTCCAGGAGCCTTTCGCCCCCTGAGAAAAGGTATTTAACTTACCTCCCGCCCATTTTTATCATAAATATATTAGTCTTTATTTTTTCTGTTTTCCTCAGAAATATCTCATCACTGATTTGACTGAGCAATATCTCAGTCAAAAACTGGATTCATTCAGTCAATGGGTTGGTCTAAATCCGAAGCCGGACACATTTGTCATTATAAATACATGCACTTAAAAAAAAAGTCCCAGTGTTCCTCTCGGACCGACGCACGGACGACGGGAAAGGGTGGTGGACAGACAGCTCATCTGGGGGTAGTACAGCATCTTCGCTAGAAGTATATTTCTACGGTCAGTTAATTCGGTAACACCTAGCTTAATGAGAGCCTCTTCATGTGGAATTTGATTTTCTCCGAGAATTATTCTCGGTGCTATCTTTTGGACATTTTCTAGGTGATCGGAGAGCTCTGCAGAATAGTGCAAAAAGAGAGAATATATTTTAGTATCCAAACCAAAAGATTTTAGGGTAGATGGGGATTTAATTAGAAATTTTGTGTTAGGGATAATATTCTCAACATGAAAATTCCATTTCAGACCGTAATCGATCATTACACCAAGCAATTTAACGGATTTACACTGCATGGGTGGTCACCACGGTGACCACTTAGGTCTAAACAGGTTTTCCCCGTCCACAGTTGTAATTCTAACATGAATTTTGGGTAACGAAATGAAAGGAAACGGATGTTTAAATTTCAAGCCGTGTAAGAATTTTCCAGACTGGGGCGAGGAAGGTCTATAGCATTGTACAAGGTAGCAAGAGATACAACCCTGGTACAGCAGAGTATGTTTATTTGAACAGTGCAGTTTTGGGGTAAATAATAGAATGAAGATCAAACATACCTATTCAGGCGTTTTCAAAGGCCTTCCTACTTGGGCTAACTCATAGTTAAATTTAGTCACAGCAAGTGCACGAAAATGGCAAAGGCCAAAGTCAACAAACGTGTTATATTATGACTCTCGTGTCATACCTTTACGTTAACCTGTTGTCCGATACCGAGAATCTAGTATACTTGTAGCGTGTACCCGAGCGGTTGGTACATACGGAACTATACCGGTATTCTGATCTTAATCCTCGAAGGGTTGGTTCGTAACTGTGGAGGGGGAAGTTCGGACGGTAGGCCCTAGGTCCCTACATTCAATAAATACTGTTTAGAAATCACACTTACGTTTAATATTGAAGTTCTGCATACATCTGTTAATCCATCCGTAATCACTACTGACTTCTCACTTAAGACTGACTTAATACTGACTTAACTAATACATATACATTGGTCTTTATATACCTGCTTTTACTTAAATCGTTTCCACTCTTGACAGAGTAAGAACAGCTCTTGAAACAGGAAACATCGTGAATAAGCCTTCGTGAAGGAATCTCGCAGAGGCTTTGCGACAAAGAGGAACCTTTGCGAGAGTTGTTATAAATATTTGGAATTAAAGATTTCGTGTCGTTACAAACGTTCACATAAGCATACCTCTACGTACATGACAAAATTTAGAGGAAATCATGTGAACCTGCGGATGATTGGCAGTTAAGTCGCGTTCACAAGCACGCCTAGCCAAGCACAGATGCATATATAGGCCCGTGCTCAGGCATAGCCAGGCACCGAGTTCTAGAGCCTGGAACTCCGTGCTTGGCCCAAAATCTGTGCCTAGGCATGGGTGTGAACGGTGATGCTAGGCACGTGCCTAGACATCTGTGCTTGGCTAGGAATGCCTGTGAACGGGTCTTAACCACGCAATGCATTCAGTGTATAGGACAACGAAAAACGAAAGGTAATGCAGAAGAAGGATGCGCAGAAGTTGGCTCAGAGCGACTTGCATACAATTATGTTCAATAGCAACTAGAAATGATGCCTCCGTACCACAGACCGGTTATTGATCACTTTCATGTAACTAGACGCCATTTGTCTCACCAAATTGACGTTCTTAAACATGCGTCACCTATTTTGCCCACTATAGATTCTCGTCATTGTCGAAAATATCTAGACTGATTTCACCAACCTGTTTATAAGGTGTGTGTGGGGGGGGATAGACCATCGGCGAAAAAACCCGGACTGACTGACGTATTTACAGGATGAGTGGTCCCATCCCTGCCCGCCAGGTGATGTCCTCTCGCTCCGCCGTAACCACGCCCACTGGATCGCCAAAGAAGCGACAGCTGCCACAAATCCCGCCGTCTGCCTTCCACTTGTCGCGGGAAAAGATGATGCAGGTAAGGTCTTTGTAGGCATTTTAAGGGCAAGTTTTTCCGGCTGTCGTTTTCGTGAAAGTTGTTTTCAGACTTTTTTTCTCGTAGACACAAACTCAGTGAATTTCAGTATTTAATATACGAAAAGATCAAGCTCTAGAATATTAAACGAACCCTTGACGTGTCAATAAATGTCAACACCCTTCTTGAAAAACACTCGCATACAACTTACTTTTTCAATCTCATCTTTCCTCTTTCAAATTTATTTTTCTCTTTTTTCCTTTGATCTGTATGTGAGTTTGTTTCCTTTCTCCTTTATTGCCGTGTTGCAGTTAATAGCTAGGCCTATACAACTTGATAAATGGATTCTTTGTTTTTTTGTACGTCCAGTTTAGCAAAGGTTTTCAGATTCTGTTTCTTTTAATCTACTGTACTTTATACTGTACTTTATACTGTACTGTACTTTTAATCTAGCTGTACCTCAAACACAGCCTATCCAGGTGTCTCGAAACCGTTATCTGAAAAGCTTTGTTCCCTCGTTTGTTAATTTTTTTAATGCTAGTGCTAGTAAGCAAGCGCAGCTACAGCTATAGTTTGTTAATTATATTTATATTAGATTGTTATTGTGTAGTTTTAGTATTTTAGTATTGTAATTGACTTAAAGGACACCTGAACGATCCTACCATACTTCCATGAACCCCTCAGATCGTCCTTCACAGTACCGGTACAGAGAAGAAGAATTTTTTCGCTCCGTGATTTCGGCGCTATCCACTCTTGAAGTTCTAAGTCTCCCTATGGCGATTCGTTACGACCTCCCAAGACAAATTTAGCACCAATATTTAAACTGTCATTATCGCATGGATAAACGTACGTTGATAACGCATGGATGGATAAACAGCGCATGGATGGATAAGCGCATGGACTGTTACGGCGTGGACTGTTACAACATGAACTGTTACGCGTGGACTGTTACAACTGTTACGGCGAGCGTTACGATCAAGACAAGTCGGAAAAAAGTCTTAAAATTATAGCACGGTGAAACTTCATCCGATTTTAGTCCGGTTTTCGAGAGATAAATGGTAAGCAGTATGGAAAAGTGGCAATTTAGGGTGTTAGACTTCATTCAGATGACCTTTAATTAGTCAGTCATTATGTACCTGAGATTAGTTAGACCATTACTTTTATTTTAATTCATAATTGTGGACTCTAAATTGTATATATATATTTACTGACGACTAAACCAATATTCGGCTGGTCCGCTTCCCGTTTTTGAAATAAATTGAATTGAATTGAACTGAACACACTTGAACACACAATAAAACTTATCACTGCGGTCCGGCAGTGTTACTAGCTCGTTGGTTCGGACCCATATTAAGGAATCACAATAAGTAGATAAATGAGTGAGTCATGCTTCTATAATACATATAAAAAAAAAGAAAGACTCGTTCCTTGCAGTCGCTCGTAACTCAGGTATATACCGATAAAAAAAAAAAAAAAAAAAATAGCCTACCGTATATAGCTGTTATGTTTTTTAATCTGGTGGTGAGTTTATAGGCTGTGACCTGAGCTGAAGGAATAACTAGCTTCTAGCCAAAACATAAATGATAATAAAAAACAAAAACAAAATGTCAAGAATACTTGAATACTTTAATCAACGCACCGTTTTCAGGCGATTTCCATGTTAGCAGGCGGAACTCGCCGTGAATGAGAAATTTAACGAGTAATTTCCTTGCAGGATGTCGATGATCGACCAAGGCAGGTACGACCACGCCAGGCCCCAGGATACCGAATGTCCAACACAGTTGGTAAGTTAGCTCACAGTTGCTGGTCCAAATCGAACCCTGGCGTACTAACAGTAAATGATATGACAGATTTGCCAAAAAGCTCATTCCACGTAGCTACCCTGAGGGTTTCAGGGTAGTCGCCCAGTGTTTATCTAAACGTCTGTGTGACCAATGATCAGGTCGTGACCTAGTGTCACGTAAATTAAGGTGTGCCATCGTTGGGCTTTGACCACGCCGGAGCTGGCTAAAAGTGACCCAGCGCCAGACCGAAACAAGGATGGTTCAATAGCATTCCCAAATACTTCAAGTTGACAAAGATCGCCGTCTACGATGGGCCAGCGCTAGCTGTTGATCATATGGGCTGGAACAAATTGAAACCAGATTAATAATAATACTAATAATGTAATGCAAAAAATTGGCGTCTAAAGTGAACCCCTAAAACCCCTAAAGTAAAACCCCTAAAACACTTTTCATCATAAATTTTGGCAGCGGATAGGTTGTACAGTGGATTCTTAAGGGCGTTGATGGAGTCACTGAAAACTACTTGAAAAGTCTACGTTGAAATCTACGCTGAGCAAAGCCTGCAGGAGACAAAGCCAAAAGCGTTGGGCTAGGGGGCGAGTGAGTCGCGACTTAAACTCGAGGTACCCTGTCCTAGTTCGACGTTGGGGCATCCTGTGCTGGATCTTCAAAAAAAAGCGAGTCTGTAAAAACCTACTCACTTTCCATTCCAATCAAGCTCTTGTGGGAATATCCGAGTAATTTCGTCATGTTCTATTCTTCAATTTGAGAAGGCAGTACGTGCTTATCGCCTCTAATTAATTACACTGGATCCAAGACAAAGTGAAGACGGTCAATAACAGCGGTGCTGCGACGCATTGTGAGCTTGCACCATGCTTCCTTACCATATACCTTACTTAGATCCTCCTGTGCCTCTCCAGGTCGTTAAGAAGAGATCGTGCTTCCGAGTAAAGCTATTTCTTCATAACACCAGTACACCGTGCAGTCCCATGATATCAGTCCTATTTTACCCAGTGCCAAAATTTTCTGGTATTCCCCTGATGTTAAAAGAAAAAAGTTCGAACCGTGCGATAACAATTGTTATCGACCTGCGATAAAAAACTATTATCGGCGTTGGAAAAAGAGTTTTTAACTTTCCCATGTGTTGCCGTCCAAAAAAGACGGTGTTTTGAAAGCCTGATTTCAGCCACTTTACACCATAATTCAGCCCAGAGGAATCACCTTGCTGGTGAATCAACCTGTTGATTCAGGTTGGTTGTTAACAACCAAGAACCATTAGCCTAGGTAAACAGCCATGCTCCACCTCTTAGATTTTTGAAATTCTCATCTTGGAACAGAAGTGGCTTAGCTCACAGCTCATGTGATAAAATCCAACTGGAATTTGGCGAAACCAAACAAAAGCAAAGAACCTTTTCTCTAAACAAAAGCCCATAATGGTTTCTGTTGAATCCAGAACGGCGTGCCGGCAGTGCTTTTCAAATATCACGCCAGGCAATACAGTGTTGTCGCTTGCGCTTATTGCGCTGCACAGTGCACTAGTGTTATAATCATTATCGCCCTTGCTTTTCTTCGGGCGATAGCGGAAAAATTTGGCCCGCGGTTAGCATGATAGGCTGATATCGCCCGAGCGCATATTTGCTGAACTTCATTTCGTACCGAGGGGTTGCCCACGGTTTTAGTGCACGGCAAGTTCCCGGTCGGTGCCGGCACCGGTTGCCGCGTGTTAGAGCATTAAAAATCAGCATGTTTAGAAGCGGGAATCGCCTAATTTATGGCCGGCACCGGTTCTGGCACCGCTGATTTCGGTCAGTACAGCAGGTGCCGGTGAGTGGGTAACCCCTCCTTCCGTAACGCAGTTCCAAGTTTGATTTTGTACGACTTTTTTATTCTATCTAATGGCGCCTCTTTTTTGTTAGGTCCCAACTCCGCACGGTTGTACAGCGGACACAGTGATAACGACTTGCTAAGTTACGAGCGTAATGGGAGTCGGCATAGAAGTTACGTCCCCGATGATAGATTTGTCAGAAAGTCAAGTGGAATGCTCTCGCCGGATAGGGAGGGAGTGGCGGATAGTGATTTAGAAAGCGTCATAAGCGGGACGAGCGCTCTGTCTACTCAGTCAGAAAGGCCCATGAAGACCACCACTAGAAGGTGGGTATTTTCTTACTCTTTGAGCGTGTTCCACCCTTCTAACAATAGTAACTATTAGTTACTATTTCCGCTCCAGCCTCACGAAAAGTTACTACGCTACGCTGACCGTTAAAACCTTCTCGAAATAGTAACTATTTGCTTAACATGCTCGGGAGCGTAGTAAGCGTGGTAACTACGGATCTCTGTATCGTGATTGGATGGATTACGGAGTGATATTTTATCGAAAATTTGAAAATGCGTTCTAGCCTTGATGCCAAGAAGCCGAAATTCGTGACGTCATGCGTAGTAACTATACAGTAAGTAGGGTGGAACACGCTCTTTATAAATTATGCTGCTTTCTCACTGAAAGACAAGGCTTTCGCTCTGCAGGTCTTCCGCTGCGTTTGCAAAGACCCAGCGAAACATTGGCGTACGGAATATCTACTCAGCCAAAAGTCCATTTTTGTGTTTGCGTTAGTGCAACCGAACTTGGGTTGTCCAAAACCCAAGGTATTCCAAATTATAGAGAATTGTTCAAAGAAACATACTCTACCACGTAATCCGGAATTGAAGGGGAAGAAGGCCGCTCTGTCAAAGGATAGGCAGTGGAAGTTCCTTGTGTATAAATAAATTACGAACTCGTGTTCATAGTTTTTTTTTTCTCATACTTCCTTCCTTGCTTTTTACGCTACAACTCTCCTCTCGGTGACGTTCATATTTTTCAAAAACTTACGTCATCTACTCTGTGTAAACA
This sequence comes from Branchinecta lindahli, assembly GCA_023053555.1. Lineage (NCBI taxonomy): Eukaryota > Metazoa > Arthropoda > Branchiopoda > Anostraca > Branchinectidae > Branchinecta > Branchinecta lindahli. The sequence goes on along the minus strand of JAKZAO010000006.1, from coordinate 681,509 downwards.
AAACTCTAATTCTCTTCACTGACTAAAATCTCTAATTCTTTCAAAAATATAATTTAAACCGTTGTACCTTTTTTCTTTCGATTTCTTTTAAAATATAACAGCTATTTTATTTAAGAATGATCATAATCTACAACTAGTTGTAATACTGTTTAGTTTTAGAATCTCCAAATGTGCAGTTAACTACTTTCATATACAAACTGACCACCATTGACTAATCTCTAGGGAAGGAAAGACTGACAAATTACAAAGAAAAAAAAATATGAAAATGTGAAAATTTAGAAGACAAGACCACACATAGAAGGGTTTTAATTTTACACGGGTCTGACAGATTATATTTGTAGAATAATACGAGTTCGAGTCCACGAAGGAACTCGTAGCAGCAACTTCACAGATCAGAAAAAAACACTTTAAATACTCTGTGATCCAACATGATTTTTTTTTTCTCTCTTTATTTTGTCTCGGTCACAAAAAAGGACACCTACAACCCAGTATCTTGACTTTTCCTTGGAGGAAACAGCAAGACCTTTGTTTGGGCTTTGTTTGGTAACCCAGGTGACGAGGGGGGGGGGGTATGATAAAAGCATCAAATTTCCAAGCACCGCGGAAACAATTTTCCTATTTTCCGTAATTAATTGTTTCGTTGTGACGTCTAAACTATATTCCCTGGAAATTTCTCTCCCTTTTATTGAATTTTATGGGAACATAGCTGTTGGATTTGGAACAACCCAACCGAAAATACAGAACAATAGCTTCGATTTTTTTTTCCTTTTTTTGTGCGGCTTTAGCTCAGTAGTGGATTTTTCTAGGATTTATTTACGTTCGAATGTAGAAATAACCTTGAATCTTGAATGTTTTAGGCATGTTTTCTTGGATCTAGGCGAGAACCCCCCCGGCGAAACCCCCCCGAATCCTTTACGTTTAATACAAATTCAATTTGTATTAAATTCACCGGGAGGGTTTAAGTACCGGGGGGTTTTGGTGTCGGAAGGGGGGGGGTTGGTACCGGGGGGTTATTGGTCGGGGGGTTCGGTACCAGGGGGGTTTTCGCCGGGGGGGGTGGTCCGGGGTTTTTTCGCCGGGGGAGTTTTGGCGGGGGGGGGGTTCGCCGGTGTTTTTTTCGCCGGAACCAGTTTTCTTACTATACTTAACTTTTATTATTAAGCCTTGAACAAGCCCTGGACATTGTAGTACTGGATCTTGTAGTTATTTTTTATTCACTTTCGTCGCCTATGAGGCTGAATTTTAGTTTAATTACTCTAAAGCCTTGAATCCATGCTGAATCACAAAAAAAAAAGATAATAACAACGACGAAAGTCTGGAAAAACCTAGAGAAAGCGCTCCCTGTGCACTTTCTCCTACTAATCACACGAACTTCCACTGACAGATTATGTATTCCCACACAACATTTTCTACCTACCTCCTTGTCAGCCATGCCTTCCACCTCCACTCGAAAATTCTCCCTGCTTAAGTTCTTTGGCATTTTCCGAAACGAAAGGTTTAAAACTTTTGCTCTTATTCTGTTTTCGAATGACGAACGTGAGAGAATTTTTTTATGGATTACTGAAATCAGAGCTGTATGTACAAAGCAAACAGTTCGGCGTTATCCTTGAGGGATTCCAAAGTCGGCTGACCCGTTCGTATTGCTAATGTCCTGGTTAAGTTCGCAACACATATATTAATATCCATGTGTTCTTTTTTCTCGTTTACTCATTTGGTAAGTAGACCAGAGTGTGCTATTCCAGTTAATTGTGTGCCGTGGGTCCAACCCAGAGCTGATACCCGATTTAAACCCCACCCTTTGGCTGATAAGCCACCTCTAAAGCGACCAGTAGATTTTCATACTGGAAAGAGGGATAATCCCTTCCCGCCGTATGATCCCTTCGCCCCTATGAGATCCAGACACGACCAGGATTATGCTCACTGCCATGACGAGTTTAGTAGTTCACCTGACACGCAACAGATGGCCAGTGTGTACAGTCGAGAAAAAGTGTCCTACCCGGACGGTGAACGCTGGCGGACTCCACCACGGCGCTTAGAGAGGACTTTGACCCTACCCGATAAAGCCGGATTTGAAGACCCATTGCGTTCCCGCCCACCGCCGGAATCCGGTGGGGATTTGCATCGCCGTAAACCACACTCGAGCATCGATCGCCGTAGAGAAAGTCGTATAGAAACCGAGAGTAAAGAATCTGCTTTCTCTCCTGGGAACACTATCGATCCAAAATACGTGCGAGGAAATTATAAAGAGGGCAGTGACGTCACAGTCCTCCGGGAACGGAGCAGCGATGAGAGTGGAATATTTTCCGGTCCGGAAAAGCAGTCGCCGGAATATCTTCTGAAGGCCAAGTCCGCCGGACGCGCGACATACCCTCTAGATAAATCGCAGCACGATATCCGCCGCCAGCCGCTTGAGCTATCGGATAGCCTCGAGGGCACAGGTCACCGATTGGTCAGGAACCCACCAATCCAAGCCCAGCGCGTTCAATCTCGTGATGCATCTCCGCGACATCATTTAAAGCGTCACCCTGCGAAGAAGCAAGAAGATCCAGACGCACCGGCTTATTGGGCCGACAACAGCTTTGACACGTCCGACGACGTCTTTTCGCCTTCAAAAACCGAAAATGATGACCCAAAGAAAGCCATTGTCGTTACAGGGGAGGAGGGGGTCAAGGGGCGACGAGTACGAGCCGATTCGGTAGTTAGTATAAATGAGAATTTTCAGTATTTAGAGTTCCAGCGTGATAAGTGTGCCAATAGTTTGAATCTTGACACGATCAAGATTGCAAATAACCCGCTTACACCCTCTCCTATCAATCCTTGTAGGGATTTGATGCAACCAGTGGCAGGTGTCAGCGATCGGAGGATCATGGGAGATAGGTCGCTCTCCCAAGAAGCGCCTGCCGATGAAAGAGTCGGTAAGTTTTTTGTTTTTGTTTTTAATGAATTCTAAAACCCCAAAATGGTACTAACTTTGTGGTCAGTAAGAGGAGTAGTTGGGAGGGGTGTAGGCGTCTAATCACGGTTTATCCGGAACAAGCTGGACAGTTGATTATCCACTTGCTGAAGGACATATCACCTCGATGATATTGCCTGCGTCAATCACTTTGCCAGTTAATTTTGATCCTAATAATAAAATCTACATGCAGTAAACTGATTTGGCATTTCTGAAGAATCTATTAACGCGAAGCTGGTTCGTAGTTTTTGCGTTCACGCCGCTTTCAGAACGATGACTCCAATGGTCCGCTGTTCGATTTTGGAAACTCCACCTTTCTATGTCTTTGAAGCACAACTCTTACTAGAAATGATCTTCTCCCTGTGAAGTGGGTCAGAAAAAATGTTTTCCGAAAATACCATTACTTCCAAACTAAAATTAGCGATTTTCTTGATAGCAGTTGTCGACACTATCCAGCCTTCCTGCTCTCCGACGCGGCGGCTGGGCGCAAAACATTTGAAAACTGAACGTGCCGTGGTTAAAAAGTGGAAAAACTAAGCAAACAAAAGAAGTGAAAAACGGAAGATTCTCATATCCTTATGTGTGACAGAGTTGTGAGTGGACGTTGAAGATTCCGGCGAACTTTGCGTTGTGTGACGGGCAAAACTTGGCACGGCCGAAAAAACACTAAAAAATCGTAGGCACGAAACGAAACAATGGAGAAAGGTCAAGATTTTAGAAGCTTAAAATTCCACAAGGATTAAGCAAGAGGGTCCTTTAACGGTCATCTTTTCTGATGTCGTTGACTATCTTCGGCATTCAACGACCGACCATGTAAGGACGTCGGTGCCGCAAGAGTTGTGCTGTCAGCAGTTCGATTTTGTCGAAAACTGTGTAAGCACAAACAGAAATTGAAGAAGTGAACGCATTCTGGGAATTCTCTTATTAACTTTGAAGCTCTCGCTCAAGAGCTGGCAAAGAAAGTTCATAAACGCTAATGCTCAACCGAGAAAAGCTGGGAAAGTATGAGTGGAACACGAATACTTCCGCTGAGCTAAAAATGGTTTACTGTGCCGTTACTCAGATTGATGTGTTCAGACAACGGCCAAAGGTTTTTTGTTTATTCGGTGATTGTGGTATGCGATAGCATCCTACTCCGGTGGTTACTTTCTTTCCGAACTCTTAACAGATTTCTTCCAGCATCAACAGATGATTCCTATCAGACTTGGGGTAAGTCGGTTCAGTGATGAGTGAGGCGCGCCCGTTGAAAAAGAATGCGAAGTTGAAACCAAATGGTAACGAATTCAGCATTCAGATTAGGGGTAGCAACGTGATCGGAATGCGCGAGGAATCACTAAAAGCATTGCCGTGCATTAACTTTTTTTTTTGCACTAGATGGCTCCCTCAGTGACACAGCAGTCAACCACCAGACTTCAGAGAGAAGTCGACGTGGCCACAGTCGAGATCAGCGGTCATCTAGTAAAGATGATAGAAGTTTGTCCAAAAAGAGCAACTCGACCTCTCAGCTTTCGGCAACAGGTAAGCCTTGTCTTTATAATAATAAAAATATGATAATTTAGTTAAAATTACGAACAAATTAAGGAACAAAGGATAGAGACACATTTCGGTCGATTTGTGGGGGTCGAACAGGTCATGGCTTGTTCAGGGTGGCTAGTCTTTTCCTGGTGTTTGTCGGGTCTGGTCGGGAGTCTCTCTAAGTTTGGAAAAAAAGATCTGTGGTAGTTAGCTTTTCGAAAATTCACAGCTTTGGGAAGAAGCTGACAAAGTCAACTGTTGTCTCCTTTACTGAATTTGCTAGAAACCCTGGTTGCACCAGAGGGCAAAAGGGCGTAGGAGTCATGTTTTTGCAATTCTAGCTGATGCCATATTCCTTACCTATACACCTACTATCATTTTAGAAGCACTTTAATCGCGCTTGGTATATAACTCGACATAACTAGTGACGCTTCTTCAGCTGCCTCAATGGCGCACAGTTGAACGCCAATGTCGGAGCGTCCTAGTTAGTGCCGCTGTCGATTAGTCGAATGTGAATGAAGTCTTTCCGTCTGATGCCTGATCTGTCTTTTAAGGCGTATTCTCGCCGTTCCCCGAGGACTCGACTTGAGGAGTCCCCGCGTTTTTTTTGTCCCGGGACTCACTCCCCGCATTCTCGCGAGTCCCCACGAACGGGAATGCTCCGGTTATCATCACCATCATCAAAAAGACTCCCTATCAGACTCGGAAGGGAATCAATTTTTGCTGGTGATGGTGCAGTGTAAAATTAATTAAACAACCAGAATAAAACAAAACCAAAAATAAAGTGGATCCAAACTAATTTGGTCAACTGCATGTTTTTTTAGCGAACAAAATCCATTTTAGAAGCATTCCCCGTGTTCTCGTTGTTTTCCGTACGCGGATTCCGCGTGGAGTGACTCCCTGTATTTTCGCCGTTCCTTTCGATTCCCCGAGGAGTCCTCGGGGAACGGCGAGAATACGCCTTTAGGCGGTTGGGATGAAATCGTGGACTACCCGTACTGGTGCGGTGGCTGGCAAACAAAGCAAACGTCGGAGCGGAGAGACCTAAGCCGGATGTGTCCTCTGAGATAGACTGTGGAAAAGTTGGCTTGTCCTTCTCCAAAGGACAGCGACGGTCCCGTGTTCAGAGTAGGCGTACCAGATAGGCTAGGAATATGAAAAGTTGCTTTGCGTATGAAGGACCTGGTTAGATCCAGTCTCGAAATAATCTCGCGTTTAGACTGTCCTTGGTGATAGAGGGAAGAGTAATCGGGGAAATTGTTTCATGTGTGACTATCCGATGTGGATGAAACTTTAGGATCACGTCCTGGATATGCCATATTCCTGTCAGATGCGGACCGAATTCGGCTACTTTTTAAGCAATTGGGATGGATCGAGGCGAGTTTGGATCGGGGGTAGAAATGTAATATGCCCTAGAGGTGCCAGTTTAGAAACAAAAAAATGGAAAAAGATATGTACGTACCACTGGTTTTGGAAATGGAGTGTGCCGCCAAATCACGAATGCCACCCATCTCGTTCTAATTCGTGTGCCTACAAATAATAACATCACTTCGGTTTACCGAATGTTTTATTTACAAATAGCTGAGGATCTTGAACATAGAACATAAACTCTGGATATTAGTACGGTTATTTGTAATGACAGGGCTAGTGCCTTACTTTATTCGTCTACAACACTAACAGTTCGCAAAATAATACTCTTCCATTCATGGTTTACATTATTGTCGCAACTCTGTTCAGTAATGTGGGAAGTCGTGGCTGTCTATTTCGGGCCCAGGTATGGAGGCGGAGCAGATATTTATAGAGAGAGTTCACCCTACCCAAAGAAAACGGATATTTCTACACCATCATCGTCGGGATCATAACAAAGAAAATTAACATTACGAGGTATAGGACTTTCAACTTTGAGACTAAATTACCGGCCTTGGATAGCTGCTGTGAGTCAGAGAGTTGTTGGAATCGTAATGTGGCTTCTTCTTGTAATACAACTATATAACATAACGCATTAACGTTATATATAATATTATATATACATATATATAATATATACGTTATATATATATATATATATATTATATATATATATATATATATTATATATATATATATATATAATATAACGAATATATACAACGAATAATACAACTTTTGCAAATTAATGTTCTTTTCTATAAGAGTTTGAAGGCTTCAAAGTTTGTAAACAAAGGCGGATGCCCGCGTCCTATTGGTCGGTTATGACGCGTACGTGAAGGAACGCGTCATAGCTGACCAATAGGACGCGAGATCGACGATTGACGAGGACCGTTCCGTTTTCGTCGGATATGGTGCAATCTCTCTATAGAAACGAAAATAAATTGAACAATTTTTTTCACGGTGCTATTTGACATTCGCCAGAAAAATGCGATTCATAAAAGATATATTCGGGGCCGTTTTTAGACCGGGAAATTTTTGGTTGTTTACGTTCCACAGGACAAGCCTCTATATGTTTCCTCCCTCTAGGTCGAAAGCGGAAGCTAGGTTTCGGTAAGAAGGAGGGAAAAGGCCTCATAAACGTCCACAGGAGTGAGGAAGTAGTGCCTTCAGAAATGAGACATCTAGTGAGACAGAGTGAAAGCGTTTCCTCAGAGGGGGAGATGTCCAATGAGGCGGGAGAAGGAGGGGATAAGGATAAACTGGACAGAGTTGAAAGGTAGCGCCACCGTAGATGTAGGCGCCTGCTTGAAGCCTGGATGATGATGGTAGTGTCACCCTGTAGTTTTGCTCGATGGCTGTCACACTCTGTGCTTTCCCTCTTTTTTTAAATTGACGTTATTTGTCAGACCTCGACGCAAAATATGAAACTAGACGCTAAACATTGGGTTGCGAAGCTCCGGGTCCTGCGATCTACCAATCGAGTCCATCGATCTATCAATCATACCAAAACTGTATTTGTGAATCTGAGACCAGACGTACTTACTTGTAAATAGTAACATTCATCGAAGCGATTTATCCGTAAAAGACTACGCTTTATAACGATTAACGACCAGCCTTGAAGATCATTAAAAAGTTCTTGTTCGTTTTATGTTATAGTGTACGGTGGACTTACCACCGTTATAATTGCTATGCATTTTATATTATGGCGAATAAATCTGAATTAAATTGAATTCTTGGCTTGTCCTTACTGAGATGAAACTCAATGAATTTTGTTGAAAAGTGCTATCCGGTCTGATCGTTATGTTTTAAAAAGTCGTTCCTGTACAGTAGCATTGTCAGTACTCCAGTAAAGTATAGCGCCGATAAAATGTAGCTGACTTATCCGTTTTGCTTTGTCGAATATAACTCTCAGTTGGTTCTAGGAGCTCCCTTAAAAGTCTACAAGTGCGAGAATCAGAAGGCCCATTACCGGGCCTGAACTATCAGATATTTAACCGGCGGTAAAAGGCAGAATAAACGAGGCCCTATACTTCTGCAGGAGTTCGAGACTTTCTTTGAGCCTATTATTTTTCGATTTTACTAGATTTGTATTACATAAAACTTTAGCTTAAGAAATCAACCATTTGCGATTATGACCGCAACCTAACCATTGATCATATGGCAGTACTCACCAAATTTTGTTTTGTTACCGTGAAAGTGTTAGCGAATAAATTACTATTCTTTCTATTTAAAGTTCTTGCCGAAACATGAAGAGCTCAGAAAGCACAGAGTGTAGCCCACGCATTGCAGTTGCATAGTAGTGCGTAGTTCGTAACCGCTTTTAATTTTTAGCACAGCTGTTAACCCTCTGTTTTTATTTGAGACCGTAAACGCCAGCAGCCATCTAGCGGCATTCAGAGGAGTCAAGAGGTCATTCCGCCCAGTAGACTTGTCAGACAAACTTCAAGAGACTCAACAGATGGCAGTATGAATAGTATTAGTTCAGAGGGATCCTCGTAAGTGACAGCCTTCAGTGATTGGCTTGGGCTTCTGGCGCCATCTTTCCTATAAACGCTCTCTATAATCTTTCCTTCCTCTGTCGTCTATAATATGCCTGTTATTTTGAAGAAAAAAAAACTGACTGTCTTGATAAAGATAATAATAAAAAATTGCATCATAAAAAGGCTAGTATAATAATCTAGGCTAGAATAATCTAACTGAACTGACCGAGGAACTGACTTCAAAATCATATCTGTTATACACTTAAAGCTGTTGAATCACTTAGCTTTAACAGCATCGTTCATGATCATCTTGTTCCGCTCGGATCTTACATTTACCATGAAGGTTAACTTAAGGTAGATAAATGAAGGTAGAATATAGTATTAATAATAGTTTAATTCAAATATATAATCCAAATAGTGCAAATATAATGCAAAAGTACTTGTTGTCATTCTTTCGGATTGTCAAATATTTCGGAAATTGTTTTATGTTCTTTTCGGACTTAGAATTTGTCTGAATTTTCTAAAAGTTTGAGTACCTTCAGCCAAAAGAGGGGAAGGCTTTTTTCTTTGCAAACCAATTTTTTTTTTTTTTTTAATGGAAAGAGACACTGTAAGCTATCGCTGGCGAGTCACTTCCGAGCGAACTCTAGAAAGGAGTTCGCAGTGTCAGCAGTGTCAGCGCGTCAGAGTAGCAACGGAGCTCTGATTTTTTTTTGTATTGCATCTGCAGAATTGAAAATTCTGAGCAAATGAATTCGGATGACTCCATTAGCATTTTCGTTTATTTTTTACAACGTTGTTTTCTTCTTCCAGTGGGTTCAGAGAAAATAACAAATAGGAAATGTGATAATTTCGACAACAGTTTTTGGTGGCTGTGAAATTTAGAATTTGTCGGGTAGACCCTTTGGACAACCAAGAAGTGGCAATATTTTGTCGTCTTAAGTCTTAAGAGTGGTCTTGTAGTATTCTGTTCTGATGATGGTGATGGTGATTTTATTTTTAACCAGTCAAAATAATCACAAGGAACGAAGACGGAGTAAATATAAGTAAATAGAAAAACAAGAAAGACAAACACGTTGGAGAAATAACTTACAAAATCCACAAGAGAGCATCCACAGTACCCTAAAACCTAGGGCTTTAATAAATCAAAAGGGTTTCCCAGGGATGATTAATATTTTAGCAATACTCTAATCCACTCTTACCTAGTGTTCACATGTCTCGGCCTCAACGTGTAGAAAATTAGACGATTTCTGTCTTGACCTTTTGACTTTCCTCGACTTCTGCTTTATTTGAACTGCATGCTTACTGCTTTCAACGTTCGTATAGTCTAGTACCGATTATCCTACGCAGAGTTAGAGCTACGTCTACGCGAAAAGAGTAATTTAAGTAACATGAATACCACACCGAAGCCACAAACCCTGATTCTGTGAAATACATTGTTCCTTGTTGTTCAGTTTATTCTGCACTCTTTTTCCACCAGTTTACGTGCGTCTGGCATTTTGCATTACTGTTCTGAAATAGACGAATAGAAGAGAAAGAAAGAACAAATCGTACCAAAGGATTTTGTTGTCGTTCTTTATGTTTCTTTATGTTCAACGAAAGCTGAAACACTTCTAGCTGAAATTAAGCTCTTAATTTATCGATACCATTTGACTCTTCTAGGGGCGAAAAACAAAATCAATGTCGAAGTGTTCAAAGAAGCCTACCTCTACTGTAATTCTGCCTTGGACACCCGATCAGGGTCGGGTGCTCCCGGGCTCGAATTCCTGCCCGGATTTTCGTCACGATCATCACTTCGGTAACGGAAAAGATGAAACTTGTTTCAGCTTTATGATGAGTAATGAAAATCCGGTCGGGAAATCCTGTTCGTGTGTTCGCACCATTAGGAAAGTCCGAGGAATGATAATGAAAGGTAACATATTTTTTCTTCAGCTGGGTTGCGCTTTCCCGACTGGCGCCGGAATCCAGCGGTCAGCTTTCCGAGTTCGTGGAAGGTCTTGGCCCGGGCCAGCTTGTGGGCCGACAAGTGCTAGGGGTGCCATCTTTAGGGGACGTCCAACTTGCTCTCTGTGATAGAAAGGGCCACTTGGAGGTCGAAGTGATCAGAGCGAGGGGACTCCAGACGAAGCCGAATGCTAAGGTCCTTCCAGGTAAATTGCCTGTTTCAGATAATTTCCTTTTGTTCAGTTGATCGCTTCGAGTTTTAGGGGAGGAATGGGTGTTTTTCTTCGTTTATGTTGTCTGTCAAGTTGAAGAATAGTGTAGTAGTCAATAAATAAAAAAATCCAATAGGCTTGTCGGCGATTCTACTGTTCGTTTTTACTCTACAACAGAACTGAAGCAACAGGCAGAATACCGATACATTGATGTAGTTCGCGTTACTTTCTGCGACAATGACGCCATAACTCGGTCCCTCAACATTTGAGCCTTCGGTGCCGACTAAACCTCAGCCGATTATCCGAGGACCGTGACGTTACGTCTAATTACACGAAAAGTTCATATTTTCCATTTCCGCACCTGAATGATTGTCCTTAGAACGGTTGATAAATATAAACGCGTCCGGTGCCTCGCTGGCAGCTCGGATGTGTATATTTTAGATCCAAATATATATTCAGTAAAATATATTTAATCGAATTTCTCATCCATCTTGGTGACGTCACATTGATGTCTCCGGTATCGGATAATCGGCTGAGGTTTAGTCTAGACCGACCCTTCCCCCCACGTAACTTATCCCGATTATTTTCTCTACCAGAACGTCGACAAAAATTGACATTTAATATTCATTTAACACAGTCAACTAAAAAAAATATGCTGGATATGATAGGCTATGCGGTTAGTTTTGGGCTCGACTGTAGGAATTTGGGCGGAATAGTATGGAAACTGCAAAACGTCTGATTTACTATTTGCCAGTGTTTTCTAGAATTTCTTGCAGGAACCAGTGTTACGAAGTGTGACACTTTGGTGCTTTTTGACACTTTTCGGCTCTGGGTGACACCGTGACACTTCTTCTCTGAAAGTGACACCTTTTTTGTTCGAATGACACTTTTTATCTCAGAAAAGCACTTTCTCATTTTCTTTTACCAAAGTGCCGGAGTACCGCCCCACAAAACATGTACTTTACTTTGATTTTGTACACAAAAACAGTTCGAAGCCTGAAATCAAGCTCATTTCCGCTTAAATTTTATTAAAAAACTGTCGTGTAACAGTTAAGGAATGTCTTGAAAAATGTTGTTAACAATTCAGCACCAGTTATTCGCATAATTATACATAAAAAGTCGAGATGTTTTGCATTATTTTGGTTTGGATCGAATTTCGGCCGAGGTTTTGCAGTGCCATGTAGAGTCCTAAGGGAGTCGAAATTTCGGCGCATCTGTAGGAATGAGCCATAGGCAGGCAGGTACTTTGCCTATTATGTGTCCGGGCATTTAATTATATCGAAATTGCCATGCCTTCTTGAATTCCGATCGGAATCCAGTCAACCTGATTTGGGTTCTGTAGGCTATTCAGTGTCCGATATTACTCGATATCGGCTGAACCATCCATCCGAGCCGAAAACTGATGGAATATTCTAATTTAACATGCTTTTCTCAGACCCACGAACACTCATAAATTCCCTCGGAAGCTTTGAACCGTCTCAGATTCGCCACATTCTAGTTTAGCGCTTCCAAGCGGACTAGTTTCGCCATCAGCACTTGTCACAGACATAAGTTGCGTTTTTGCAGATACCATGGTATCTGATATACGGTCTAAAGTCGTTTTTGGAGTTATCGTGGTATCTGATACCACGGTCAAAAGGTGTTTTTGCATATTTGACAGTGCAAAACGGATAAGTCAGCTGAAATTTATTGGAGCTATATTTCGGCCCTTCTTGGCAAGGGTCCTCTTCAGGCTCAAAGCCGCTCAAGATGGAAAAAATGAAACTTGTGTGTTTTTGCAGTTGTCATGGTATCTGGCTAGTTACCGTGGTAACTGATATTCAGGTATCACGGTCCGACCGTTGTATCTGGTCGTGGTATCTGAAAAGTCATCTCACTTTCATCAAATTTTTTGATCGATCCGACCCTGTTATCCATATCCATCTGATCCTAAACTAATTAACATCAAATCCAAATTCATCAGATCTCCCCCTCCCCCATGATATTCATCGGACAGTTAGGTCCAAACAGGATTCCGGCCGACCTGTTAGAAGTTCTTGATCTTACCTAGAGCCCATGATTCGGATGTTTAATCATTTTCACTTGATCTTAGGTAGAAGAATCGTCTGTTTCGTTTCGGATGAGTAAACGAGTCGCCTAATACTCAAAATCAAAAGCTATAGAGCTCAGTATCTCACCCCAGTAACGCACAAACACTGTTGATACGGTTCAGGTTCATTTATTGATATCCTTACTTCTAAAAAAAAATAAAAATTTACACAAACCCGGCAGGGCGCAAAGCACGAGAAGGCCGGACCTTATTCTACCTCAAGTGTGATATGTTTTTGCTTTTCAGCTCCCTACGTGAAAGTCTACTTGGTGAGTGGAAAACGATGCATCGCCAAAGCGAAAACGGCAACGGCACGGCGAACGCTCGACCCACTTTATCAGCAGCAGCTTGTCTTCCACGAGAACTATACCGGATGTGTCCTGCAGGTAGGGACCTGTTATATTTCTTCAGTCGATCTAACCAACTGTTTATTTACACGCTCGATATACAAAACATCTGACTCTGACTGCATACCAACTGAAATACGAATCAGTGAACGAGATCCCCCCCTATTTGATTCAACCCCCGAGGCGCGTGATTGCGAAGTACCGGACTAAGGCACATGACCAACAAATACTTTACATTACATGGCACAACGATCGAAGAACGGATACAAACACTTCAGGAGCATTCTGTCAACTTATTTTCAGGGCATGTGCTGTATGTATGTATGTATGTATTTGCACTCGGGAATCTCAATGGGCCCTGGTACTACTTAAAATACTATCTTTCGCATTAACAAAGTTTCGATGACGCCAGTTCATCGTCTTTGATTTTTACAGATCACCCATGTAAACTTTACCCACTTGCCCATAGAAGACAAGGCCAAAATTCATTTTAAACCGTGTTTGGAAACCCTGGAATTATTTCGATAATTTGGATCATCAGGTTATCACTGAATCAAATGCAATGGGAGCTTGAAAAAAAAAACTTTTCTTGCATCAACAAAATTTCAAAATACTTCTAGTGTATATTTTCTGTCGTTGTTTTTGTCTAGAGTCATTTACAAATATTTGTGTCAATGTAAAACATCGTTCAGTGTTTGTGCAGGTGGGTCGTACGTGGAAATAAAGAAAATAAAGTTCAAAAACAAACTCAGCGTACCCTACGCCGAATTATTGGCGAACTTCAGATGGAACTTTTACTTTTAACAAATTTTCCGGTTTTGGCCGGATTCCGGGCGAACTATATGTCTGGGGAGAAAGTGATGTTCAAATATGGCTTCAGCATGTCTCTTTACCCATAATTCGACTATCTCAATAGCTTTTAAAAAATATTTTGTTCCCCTTGTTAATTTCGACCCCCGAAATACAGAGCTAGGGTGTCCATCTATGAACTCGATTTGACCCAAAGAGTCCTCACACCAAAAAACATTTTGTCCGGCCCGTTAATTTGGACCCCCTTAAGTTTGAACTATAGTACTTTGTCAGGAGTTTGATAACGTGTAACAGATGGCTGCACATCTTTGAGATAGATTTGTGACGGATTCCGAGAAACATCTGACAGTGTAAGAAATGTCAACTGGCTATTAGAGCAATGGTTCGCTTTTGAGTGTATCTCTCCAGGTTGAACCACATGGAAAGCTACTGATTGATTTTGTAACCAAGAATCATTGAAAAAAACGTCTATAGACTCACATATTACATTTTTCGTAAGAAAATCCACAAACATGTCGGTCCTCAACCAAACGAAATCCAAGTTTAACCCACTCCTAACCCACAACCTGTACCCATTCTTAAGTGATTAATGTGATACGTAAGTAATTGTAAGTTAGTTGTTGAAATAATTTGTATTTTTTATAGTATCTCACAGCATTTTACTGAAAGAACTATAGTTGATTTAGGAATGGTTTTGTTTTATAATTTATATATTGTACTCTTCAGTTTTGAGGGAAACAAATGAATAAATAAATAAATAAATAATAAATAATGCCACACCACATCAAATAGGTTCCATTGGAAAACTCCAGTGGGATTCAAGTTGGAGGGAAATTATGGCCAGCTCTTGAGCTTGTATATGAACAAAAGGTGGAAGCAATATCATATTTTGCTTTGTTAAGTAAGTGTTTTTATGGCACTTGCAGCCTCTGGCTCCATATAACGGTCGCAATTCTGTCTATCGGTTTGTCACACTTTTTCGAGTTATGGTACTTCCAGATGTGCTAGGGCGATGAAACTTACCAGGCATACCAGGGACCCGACCAAACTAACTTGGAAATTATCAGTTTCCCGATCCGACCATCTGGGGGGAGTAGAGGGCGGGGAAATCCGGAAAATTGAGTAGTGCGTAACTTTCGAACGGGTGATCGGATTGGAATGAAACTTAATAACTAAACAGATGACATATCTCTGATGTCCGATTTTCACGACGAAACTTGGCAGGCATATCAGGGACCCGATCAAACTGACTTGGAAAAAAATATTCCTCGATTCATTAATCGTGGGGGGAGGGGAATTCGGAATATTGAGTCATGCGTAACGTTGGAAAGGGTTATCGGATTCGAGTGAAATTTAATATTTGAACAGAAGACATATCTCTGGTGATCTTTTTCGTGTCTGAACCGGATCCGACAACTATTGGGGGTGGGGGGACCGGAAAATCCGTGACCCGCTTAGACTGGAGAGATCGGGATGGAACTTCGTGGGAATAACAAACAGACGCTCTGGATAAATCATTTACAGAACCGGATTGGCTCCGGGCACTGTGGGGGAGTTGGAGGGGGGTCCAGAATTCCGGTAATCGCGAGTTAGGGTACTTCCAGATGTGCTAGGACGATGAAACTTGGCTGGAATATCAGAGATTCGACAAGATTGGCTAGATGATTCCCTCTTAAGACCCTAATCGTTCAGTCCATTCTTATTTCCGAACTTCCTGTGTTATTTCATAACCCTAACGGCACTATGCTCATTTCTGCACTTCCCACGCTCTTTTTGGGGCGAATCAGGCTCCCTCTTGTTGCTTGCGAGGAGCTCACGGGCAGAAATCTCGGTTACGCAGTTTTTAGTGGAGTGTTGCTTGGAACAATCCACCATTGCGAGCCCGACTTCAAGGGTTAGAGATATTAAAGGTTAACTTCAGACATCGAGGTTGATATCGAAAATAACAACGAGACGGCCATTGAAAATAACCTGCCCGAGCCGAAGGCGAGGCAGGTTATGAAAAATATCAGCCGAGCGGAGCGAGGTTGATATTTTTGAATGGCTGTCGAGATTGTTATTCCGATATCAACCGAGATGGAGGTATGTTAACTATTATAACTTTTTCGAACAGGTATTGACACTTAATATGCTTTATAACTTTTTTTTAACATGTTTTTCTGTTCCTACTGACGCAGTATTCCCTAAGATCATGGTGAAACTACACTAGGCTTTTGTCTGCGCAAAATAGGGCACCGAAGTGTCTGTAGACAAGTAGATAAAAAAAAAAAGATTTTCGGGGCTGCAGAAAAAAAGTAAGAAAATTTACCAAAGTCTGAATATTGGTGTTTAAAATCCTCACGGGCGACCGCACAACGTTTTGCGAATCTGCGCAAAACAGTAGACTCTATGCCGTTTATGAGCCTAGTGTGACCAAGGTAGACCCCGAAGCCACGCCGTTTATCGGCGCGCCGCCGCCGAAAAAGTTTCGGCGCGCCGCCGCCGTTTTTTAGATGGCGCGCCATAGCTAACGCCGTTTGAACGGCGGCGCGCCGCCGCCGTTTTTTTTCGGCGGAAATACTTTTCATTGTTGCCCACCGTGTCTTTTGACAATGAAAAAGTAATCAAAAGACCGTCATATACCACTGATGTTTCTTTGAGCACGTCCACGCACACTGTCCGACCATGATGTTTTTATGGCACTTGCAGCTTCGCTCAAGTGCCATATACCGATCACTTGTCGGTCTGTCGGTCTGTCGGTCGGTCGGTCGGTCGGTCTGTCAGGCCACTCATCTCGAGTTACGGTACTTCCAGATGAGCTAGGACGATGAAACTTGGCACGCATATCAGGGACCCGACCAAACTAATTTGGAAATAGTCACTTCCCCGATCCGACCACCGTGGAGGGAGTAGAGGGCGGGGGAATCCGGAAAATTTAGTAGTTTTTGTAAAACCCCTACCCCTTTCTTTACACTAGTAGGTCTGCGCGCGGCGTGACGTCACTCTTTGCATCGGATCACTCTGTTAACATTGGAAAGAGCTAGTGCATTCGAGGGTCAAAGGGGTTTGTATCTGTGGTGCAGTGCGGGGGAATATGAGTGTTGTGTAACTTTCGAACGGGTGATCGGATTGGGACGAAACTTAATACCTGGATGAATGACATATCTCTGATGTTCCATTTGAAGTCCGAACCGGATTCGACAGCTATGGGGGAATTGGGGTGGGGGAAGACCGGAAATCTCGAGAAACGGTTATAATGGAGGGATCGGAGTAAAACTTGCTGGGAAGAACAAGAATCTGCTCCAGATAATTTGTTTACACGTTTGGACTGGACCCGGACACTTGGGGGGGGGAGGTGGAGGGGAGTTTCATGGAATTCTGGTGATGACAGTTTTTGGGATTTTCACGACGAAACTTGGGAGGCGTATCAGGGACCCGATCAAACTGACTTGTAAATAAAAATTCACTCGATCCGATAGTCGTGGGGGGGATCGGAGGGAGGGGGAATCCGGAATATTTAGCCATGCGTAACTTTGGAACGGGTGATCGGATTCGAGTGAAATTTAATAACTGAACAGAGGGCGTGCCTGTGGTGATCTTTTTCATGTCCGGACCGGATCCGACAACAATTGGGGGGGGGGGAATACGTGACCGGACTGGACTGGAGAGATCGGGATGGACTTTGTGGGAATAACAAACAAGTCCAAACTGAACCGGATTGGCTCCGGCGACTGTGGGGGGAGTTTGAGGGGCGGGTCCGGAATTCCGGTGATCGCGAGTTAAGGTACTTCCAGATGTGCTAGGACGATGAAATTTGGCTGGAATATTAGAAATTCGACAAGATTGGCTTAGAAATCGCCACTTTTCAAATCCGACCATTCCCTAAAGTACCAATCATGACCGCAAATTAAGAAAAATACTTTTAAGCAAAATATGCATTTCCATGATCCCCATGAGCTCATGATCATTTTTGCCTCAAGGGTTTGGCTTACAAATGAAGTTCTAGCTCCCTTAAAGTGTGCATCTTAACCGCAAGGTCGAAAAGTACTTTTTATCAAACGATACATCTCAACCCATGATCAGTTGTCCCACAAGGGTTTTGCAAAAAAAATAATTTTTTGCACCCTTAAAGTACGCAAATTAGTGGGAAAAAAAGGACTTCTGATCATAAGTATATATCAATGATCCCTAAGAGCCTGCTATCGTTTTTGCCTCAAGGGTCTTCCTTACAGATGAATTTCTAGTGCCTTTAAAGTGCGCATCATTACAGCCAAGTTCAACGATAATATACTTTTTCTCTAGCTCCCTTAAAGTGCGCATCTGAACCGCACAGTCGAAAATTACTTTTGATCAAATAATACATCTCAACCCTTGCAAGTGCCATATGAGCTTACAGCTCTTGTTTTATGTTAATTAAGCTTGTCTGGGACTTACATTGGTTTGCTCAAGTACCATAATGTCTGTCTTGCTGTCGGCAGTCGGACTTTCACTAATCCGGGCACTTCCAGATAAGCTAGACCACGATAGTTGGCGTGCGAACAAAGGACCCAGAAAAAATGCTTACATTTCATCACAGCATCCCATCGTCGGTTGGGGGGGGGATCTTCTGTGTTATTTGTTGTTTCAGGTAGTAATCTAATTTGAGAATAATTGTTTTGTTTAGAAGCAATCGATCCATAAAAGTCGTCACCTAATTTTTATTTGCCATATTTCGCTGTTTCCCGGGTACTCCTTGACGAGTCAAGGGGGGCCACGAGAAAAGAAGGAGTCACTTTCTGGGGACTATCGAGACTGGAAACAACGAGAACAGATATAATGTATCTGTATCAAGTTGGTTCGAAAATTTGCTGATCTATTTCCTTGCCAAACTCATTTGGTTGACGAAACAAAATTATTCTGTCTAATGGTCCACGTTATTTCACTTTTTCTTTGATTTGATTTGCTTACTTAGTTTTATAACTGCACAGTTTAAAAAAATCAGTAAAACCGAGTTTTATTATTTTCTAAGCGTTAGTTAAACCACTGACACCAGCAACTCCTCAAATAAGCTCCACATCGAATCCGAAAGGAGTTATTTTCTAGTTATTCTAGTTGAAGCAATGGCTTACAACGGGGACCCGTGAGAATGGGGGGAAGGGAGTTGCTAGTACAATAAAAAAAATCCGGAACTCGCAGTGGGAATCCGTCTGGAACAGGGAGATGAAGCCTTGTACAAGAGTAGCTGAAATTATGTTGATACCAGCGAGGTAGCCTATAAACTTGATAGGCTACCTGGCTGGCCAGTCAACTGATATTTTAATTCCGTACTAATTATTTACACCTACAGCCAATTCAGGCACGAAATTGCTCCAAATCATGGCCGCAAAGTTCCAAAATTTTAGCTAAAAAAGTCCGGAAAACGGCGCCAAAAAGCGGCGCGCCGCCGAAAATTTTCGGCGGCGCGCCGCTAAAAAAATTTCGGCGCGCCACGGCGCGCCGCCACGCCGAGGGTTTTCCGGCGCGCCGCCGCTGAAAAAAAATTCGGCGCGGCTTCGGGGTCTAGACCAAGGGTCTAAATACATTCCGACTGTGTTCACACGCGTTTAGTATATTTGATACCAGGCAGAAGACTTGATAGCTTCGCGCGAAAAGTTTGAAATCCAGTGAGAACGTGCATTGCGATAATCACGTGGTGTTTGAGATCTTTCCTCACTCAGAGACAGAGTGAAGTGCTCATTAACTACCATTTTGGAAAGTAGGATGTTGTTTCAGTCGACAAGCTGTATTTTGAGTGGAAATCTGAACGTGAAAAGGTATGACATAAGGCATATAGGCTGGTTTTCAAGAGCGTAAAATGCTCTGTCATTTTTTCAGTGCTGAATAACTAGCTTTTGGAAATCAAGGGATAGTAGGATGTTGTTTCAGTTGACAAACTGTATTTTAAGTGGAATCTGATTGAGACAAGGTATGACCTGGGCCATAGTCTGGTTGTCTAAAAGAGTAAGAAGTTCTGTCATTTTTCAAAATTTATTTTATTTTTTATTTCATTTTTTATATATTTTTTAAGTATTTTTTTATTGAAAGTATTGTTTTTAATTTATTTTTTGGAGGTCAGCTTCTACTTTTCCATATTTGAGGTAAAGTGCTCGATGAATTCAGTATTTGAGGAAAAGTGTCCGAAGAACATCTGCGGAGGTTGATACGGCTTCGTATCAACCTCTCTTGAGGTTGATACGATATCTCATCCAACCTATTGAACCTCCCTGAAATTTATTGTCAAAATATAACAACCTGGGGGGCATAGGAAGATATGCATTACATACCTGTTCGAGAAAAGTTATAGGGGTATACATGCATGCTGAAGGCATATCTGAACTTGGTTTTCTGATCTTAATAGTTGTTTGGCCATAATTTGTCGAAAAACACCAAAACGGTAAACAAAAATTCAATCAATTCAATTCAATCAATTTATTTCTTGCCAATATCATAATAAGATAGTTTGGACGCGTCACAAAGAAGACAATGATACAAAACACACAACACGCACAATTGAGATCAAACAGAAATATTGACAATTATAAATAAATAAACTAAATCAAAAATATATATTTACAATTACTCAAATCTTATATTTACAATTTTATTCAGTCAGCAGTCAATTTCTCTAAGCTTGTCTTCATTAAAATTCTGAACGAAATAAGGCACAAACGACTTCTCATAGCGGCTTGTCCTGCAAGGAGGCGTTTGTAGCTGCTCCACTTCACTCAGCTTTGATTTCAGTCTTGTATTTGGGCGACTTCTTGTCACTACTTTGTCCATGAAGTCTGGCAGAATGCTTCGATGTAACGGGGAAGCAAGACATTTCTTGCCAAAGTCCATCAGTAGGCAGTGTTTTTTGTACATTTTCAATTGTAGATTTTCAAGCGGTTGATTATGGTATGAATAAATAGTAACATGTTAAACGGGTCGGGCGAAGACCAGAAAAACACAAGATCCGGTTGTCTGGATCAAGCAAAGAAGTCCCATAAATATTCAGTGTTTGGGGTCCCATCGAAACCTTTGGCCTTGTTTCAGATGGGCGATGGTATAGTAAAAAATGGTATAGTAAAGTAAATGTAATTTGTTTTTTTTCAGGTGACGGTATGGGGTGACTACGGTCGCATCGAGGGAAAGAAAGTCTTCATGGGCGTTGCTCAAATCATGCTCGACGACCTGGTCCTAAGCAACTTGGTGATTGGCTGGTACAAACTCTTCGGAACTCATTCATTGGTTAGCCTCCCCCCAGTCAGCGGTAAGCGGGGCTCGTTGAATAGCCTCGACTCCATAAGTTAAGGGATGCGAGAACTGGGACGGAAGTTAGTTGTTGAGAAACCAGTACTACGCCAGACGTCTCTGTAGTAAAAAAGGAGTGGCAGCTTCTCAGCCCTTGCAGTACTTTCGTCTGGACACTGCCCAGTGAGACCCGGTGAATGTGAGCGGCAATAACATACATGAAGCTTGAAAATCAGTGTTGTACGAACTTTAAGTGGATGAAGTAGTGATTCATACATTCCGTCGAATACATGAAGAGGGCAACGGTAGCGCTCTGGATGCCACATTACGGAGTATGACCTGAAAATCAGATATTGTTTCTGAAAAGTTGAGGGGGGGATTCGATTTTGTTGTGGGGATGGGGTGGTACGCCGTCAGTTTACGCTACCACGTCTTTTTGTGAAAAACAAAAAATTGACAAGAATAAGTTTTGGAAATGGTTATCGATCCAGGATTACAGTAAACACGAGAAGATACATAGTGGTGTAAACCGTCAACGGTTCCGGACACGTGGTTTAGGGGAAGTACCTGCTCTGGTCGCCCTTTAGTCTCTTGACAACGTGTCTGTTTCATGTAGGCCTATTGAGAGTAGACAGCAACACAGTCATTTAGATTTATCGTTAAAGATGGCGCGGTCGAGGTAATGGTCAGAATTTTTATTTGTCTAGTCGTATAAACCTTTTTAGCTGAACTTTGAACTGTGATCTGTATAATTAACCTCTGTATAAAGTGAATGGTACTAATGCGTTGTTGTAAGAATTATCCGATAGTCGATGCGAATTTCTGTATATCACTGAGCCCGCGGGCTGGATGGAGCTATACCCGGGAAAAAGCAAGCCGTGATTTATTTAGTTGTCTTTACTTAAGTTTTATATTATTTCGTATATTTTGTTTCTCTGTCAGCCATTTCAGCGGTTATCTGCACTATTCTTCCGCACCGTACTGTTGTTTTTTTTTAGTTCGTAACGCTGAACTCACGAGAGACAGCAGCCAGAGGACTAGCCATCAGCGCCCTAGAAAAGCGGTAGCGAAAGTAGAAACTAACAGGGGCCTAAGAATACTGATAATGAAACGCTCATGGGCCATTGCTTTTAATGGAAGCATTACAGTTAAGATTCCGACCTACTGGGATGTTTTGCTAGTTGTACCATGCTAATTTTCCCTTGAAAATCCGAAGGGAATAAGCGTAAGTTTAACTAAAAATAATAATAAATAACGTTTGTTTGCTCAGCGAAAGGGCCACACACGATTGAAGACATTATCCTTCATCGCCGGTCAGTGAGAGGCGGCTAAAGGCCTCATCATTTGGTTAGAAGCTATCTTTTGAAATGGGCCAACCGTACTTTCATCATAGGCTGGAAGTCCCGACGCTACTTTACGTAAAAAAAAACGCTGTAGCAAAACACCGATCGGCAAAAAAAAAATTTAATTTGCGGCGATCCATTCGATAAATTTAGTAGTATTTGCTCGAATAAATAAATATCTAATCAATCTCGAAATGAAGCCCAAATTAAGCCCAGGTCACATAGAGACGCAACGAGTTTTAGTTCATTAACTTTTATTATTGAGACGAATTTGACGCTTGGCCCTTCGGACTTTCAAGGTACTTGAATCAGTTGAACCATATATATTATTCCAGAGTTTGACAGCGACAGTCGAAAATAAGCTGCTGAGGTTTCATTAATTTCAAGATGATTTCTTATTTTTCGTCTCGTGCGCTTATAACCCGCCTGTTTTTCTTTATGTGCGGGAAGAAAATAAATAAATAATTCCACTGGCATCCGAAAATGAGAGTTATTATATCGCCCTACAAGGGAGCGATCCAGTTTGCAGTGCATTTCACCTGGGACGAATAACCCTTTACTAAAGGACCGTTCAAGCTTAAGTTTAAGGCGCAGAATTTCTGAATTATACGTGCTATCCGCGAATGTCTGTGGTAAATCTTTCATCCGGCCAGGCTTGCTGTGGTAAAAATTAATAGGAACGGGTTCTATTTTGTGTGTTAAAAGTTATACGCGACCAATCACAGCATGCGTTTCCATTACGTGACTGTGAAGGAAGAAAGAGAGAAACATTTAAGGAGAGATTTGTAATATAACTGAAACTGAATGAACTTTTTGAATGGGAAGTTAGTCATACTAAACTATACAACTAATTTTGTGTTGACAACTATAGCTTTTACCTTATCTGAAGTAATTCCAGCAATCCTGGTAGGCTCAAAACTAAATCGAGAAATTTACATTGGTCCAACAGACACAGCATGTTACACAGCATGTTACATTCATGTTACAACACAAGCGTGAACGGCCCTTACTGCTAAAACACTTTCTCATTGTAATATGTGCGAACTTCGTATGCCTGGCCGGTTGTTTATTATCAGAGTGGGGACTTGCGAGAATCTGGAATCCACCATTATTTTTGGGTTTTGGGTAGTGATGAAAAGTGTAGGGGTTGTGGACCCCTTCTCCGCATAAGCTAAACCATTCGGATAGGAGGCCTAACAAGTTCGGCATATCGTACGCGAGAAGCCTACCCCACGTTAGTGCTTGGACTGTCGTTGTTAAGAGAATGAAATACGGACTCGCAATACACTATATGACTATCTCTCCTTGCCGCTGCGAAATCTCCGGGTATCTAGCGGATGAAAGGCAGAAGTCGTGTCACAGCTGCTCCCAAAGATCGTCGTGATTGCTTGAGACAGGATGTGAGTCGTTGAGTTTGAGTCGTTACGGACGCACCTACTCCTACTTCCTGAGGATCACTGGCGTGTTTTGGACTTAGTCATATAGAGTATTAGGGCCGTGTAGGTCAAGCGCGGTAATCCCAAGCACTGACTCGAGAAAGGCCTCTCGCTTACGGGCCAGTAATTTTCGAATGAAAGATTTTTACCGTTTCGTAGTAGCTTTTCGATTGTTACAGATTTTATCTATGTATTATGTGGCTCTCCGGTTCGCCCAGATTCCAATATGCTCATCACACTTTTTTTCATGATTGGACAGTGAGCTAAAATTAAATTCCCAGTGAAAATAGTCTTTGAAATGTTGTTATACCGGTGCTCTGCGCTCATATATTGTAGCCACTTAAAAAAAAATATCTGGTATTAGGTGCAGGGATGTGTCTGTGTGTGTTGGGCCATTTTAAAGGTGGATTTGAAGGTACGCTTGTGGAACATTGCCTTTTTTCTTGCTTTTTAAGTAAAATTGTTCAGATATCGTTAATGCAGGACACACTTTAACACCTGACTTTCCAGTAGTTTTTTTTTTAACATCACCGTCGTCTGCTTTCGCTGCTCATTTTGCGATTTCAGATATACAGCCGTATTTGTGGGTTTGTTAGGCTAAAAAGTAGCAGATATAAACAGCCTACGAAGCTATACGTGACGTTTCGACAAAGTATTTATTTATTGGTTGATCGTCTCCACGTACAGAGAACGGAGTATCTATCTCTTTATCCATTACAATGTTCGGTGGTTGGTTCGAGCTGACCGGCTAGTTAGATAGCGAAGTTTTTCTGTCGAGCTAAGACTCAATCGGACACAGCCTGCCATCTAACGGACTTCTAGGGAACCAGCGAGACAGAGCTCCCCTTCTAAAAACCAGCGGAGCCAATTCAAGAGATTGCATTTGTTATTTAGCGGATTTTTCTGCAACTACGCTCAGGGCTACTTGCCGGTTGCGTCATTCATTTCGAAGCTTTTCATGAATTCAGTTTAAACCCAATAGAGAGCGCTGCTTCTGGAGCACTCGATAGCGCTGCCACTGTTATGATGTCACGAAAATTAGTCTAGTTCCTTCTAAATTTGCTAGATGGCATATTATAAGCTGCTCTACATTTTGAATCGACCTGCCTCCACGCATTCTTAGAAATAAAGGCACGGCCAAGACCCAACTTCTTTAAGGACACGTCGTACATGATAGTAATTCATTCTACTTCAGTAGTACTGTCATCCATTCTCGTTCCCGCGAATCATCACTTCATAAATGTATCCTGTCTCCTCTATAAGATATATGACATCTGAGCAGAAAACTATGCAGACGCGAAGTGTCCTTTAAACTCCTTCCACTTCGAAAAAAGGGAAATAAACGTTTCGCTTCAAAATGCCCTTTTCGCCTAGCAGATGGCATATCATAAGAAGCTATAAAAGCATTATCTAAAAGCTTACAAGGATTGAAACAATTTTGGTCGCGTTTTTTGCCAAAAGAAATCACATGCCTCATGCCTCTCTCCCGAGTCCTCTGTCGTTTCTGCTAATTTGACCGTTTTGGTAGAGACGAGTCTAGCGCCGTTCTCTTCAGCAGATTGGTCAACTCACTTCGGAGTTGCCTATCTTCTTTCTTAGACTTTCTCAACAGCCGTGAGAGCAGTGAGGAGTCAACGCTTGGTGCAAGAACGGGAAATGAACCAAGGCCTTGGAAGATGGGGGACGAAAACCCACAGGCCTTGTCGTCTCTCCAGAAGACACTTTGAAAGGGATCTTTCCAGCAGCGTCAGCGTAAACCGAACAAAACACGAAACAGATGTAAAACACCCTACGAAGCTACGTTCAAACAAAATATTTATTTTATTATTGGTTAATCATATATACAGACAGGCAAAACGGACAGATAGCTCATAGTTGTCCGGACTAATCAATTAACTACAATGTCCGGTGGTGGTAACGGATTGGTCAGGTGAAACTTGATTCGTCGTCAACTGGCCGTCACTAAACATATGAACTTGTGAGCGACGGACTGAAGAAGAGCCCTACTAAGGAGGGCCGAGATATCGCAGAATCAAACTTTCCGCTGACTGGCTGGTTTAGCACAACACCAAACATAATCTGAGTCGGCTTCGGCCAAAGGATTACTAATTCTACATTGGCGCATTCTATCAATGACATCTAAAAACAAGATAATAACCAAAGTACACGAATTTCCTAAAAATGAAACATTGAGATCAGGGCTCACGGCGAGTCTACCCTCAGAATCGGAACCGTCGCAAGACTCGCCCCTTGATACATATCACTCAGCTCTGGCAGACTTGGACTAAGTCCCTAAAAGTAAAGTTACAAAGAAAATGGCCAAATGAACTGGAAAATTAACAAAGACTATAAGCAGGCATAAAAGACATCACGAACATCAACACAAGTGGCAACGTCACGACTTCTTACGCAACACAACGACAATTATGGGGCTTTCATGTATGTAACGAAATCGAGCCAGCAAATTTTATCAAACGAGCAATACGGACATACCACACTGTCTGAAAAATTTCATAACAAATAACACTTAGGATGTTAGTTCTTATGTTTCCAAACATTACGCCTTAAAACGCCAGGAAGAGCGGAAAAACGCCAAAAAAGCGTCAGTTGACTTTTCCGATATCATGATGACAAACAAAAATTCAGCAGATATTTTTTCGGCGACGTTTCAACGCTTTCTTTACGTATAACGTTTTAATGCGTAACGTTTAAAAAACTTAACAGCGAACATTTAAAGTGTTATCCGTTGAAATCCCTTGTCCTTGTGTTATCTGTTATGAAACTTCTGACAGTGCACTAGCCTCGCTAAGTCTAGAATGACTTAAATGTAAGACCTGAACAACTACCTTCGTAGTTAACGATAACAATATAAAATCAAGACGTGCCAATTTGAAGAAAAACGCAGTCCGTGTTAACCAGGTGCCTTCCACGCATTGACGCGGAAGGAAAGGCGGAAAGCCAGCAAAGGAAAGCCGACAACCGCCCCTTCGCTACCCTAAAGTTCCACGGTTTCCCACTGTAAAGACTATTATACAATTGCCATGGTTGCCAGTACCAACTCACATATCGGAAGTCACGCAAGATAGGAACTAGAATAAAGCGACTCTAGATTGTGTATGACGAGCTGGGATTCCATTCCAACGCGGGAAATTCACCTGAAGAAACGATACGTAACGGGACATCTCCCCGCACACGCAGTGCATCGTTATTATGTTGTATAAGCCCATAAGTAAGGACAGCTGAAAACTGGCATGCCCTTAATCTTCCCCTGCTTGACAAAAAGCTAAGCGCTAAGAAGACCCACAAAATTCATAGCTAACATCCAAAACCTATCAGAGGGAATATGAATTAACTCGACAAACTACTACAAAACAGTGTCCTCCCCGACCTCTTCGCCATCGAAAACGTTCCAGAACATGAGGCCATTCCAAGAAGCTGACGAGGGAATCTGCTCATCCAGTTCTTCTCAAACACAGTTAGGCAACCACTCAACTCTCTGTCACAAGCCACAGTTATCTGCAGAGATGTCTCTGATGGGGCTAAACTGGCAAGTCAGCTAAAACATGTTCCGGCCCTTCTTTGCAAGGGACCTATGTCAGAAGTTTCATAGAAGATAACACAAGGGTGTGCAATGTCAACAGACAACACTTGGGATGTAATCTATTGTGATTTTGAAAATGTTATGCATAGCAAGCATTGCCAGGAAGAGCCATAAAAATGCGGAAAAGCCTCTGCTAACTTTTCCGATATCATGACGACAAACAAAAAAGTCAGCAGATGCTTTTCGGCCCTTCTGACGATACTTGTCATGCACAACAATTCATGCATATCGTTTTTAAAAGCACAACAGACTGCATCACAAGTGTTGTCTAATGAAACTGCGCATCCTTGTGTTATCTGTTATGAAACTTCTGACAGTGTACTCGGGCATTATCTAGAAGAAAGCCTGATAAGCAGCTTGCAAAGAGTGGCCGAAATATAGTTGGCGCGAATTTTGGCTGGATTTTCCTTTTAGTGTTCCGCAGATATGATATACGTTCAGCTATAGGGCTGACAGAGTGCTTATGCAGATGTCTGCTCCTTCAAAGGGGGGTTTGGATGCTCACTGGGCAACCAAACACAGACGGACTGCAGCATCCCCTGATCAGCAACGTGGAAGTTGACCACTATCGTCACCAATCGGTTAAACAGGACGGAAATTCGAATTTTTCAAGCAAGTGTAACTTAAAGGCAATCTAACGTAATCTAAGGTTTCGATTTTGATACCCAATTTCGGGACTTTCCGAAGTTGGCGAATAGCTCCCCGTCGTTTCCATTATGACGGGGACTTTCATACTAATTGCATTAGAGACTTTGGCGCTTGAGGAAGCAGGACTGTCGTAGATGTGTCTCCCTCTCTGACGACTCGGGTTCACGTTAGGACCTAAAATAAAAAAGAACAGTTGTTACTGAAATGAACAGTTTCGTTAAAGAAGCTGAGCCGAGTGTGTACTTTCCGTTTATATCTGCACTCGAAATTCACACACTCTTAAAAGTAATCCGCTAAAGCACGAAATTCACACAAAATCTTCAAATAAATTTTCTATTGGTAAAAATCTTCAAACAAACATTAATAACACACATTACAAACAAGCCGACGGGTTGTTTTTGTGTCATAACAAAAATCTACATGTACTATTTTTTAAATTTTAAACAATTTTATAAAAAAATTTAGTTTGCAGAAAAGTCAAACAATTTTCGTTTGCAAAAGCTCAGGGGTGGGACACTACCACCCGTTCGCGCAACCGGTGGAAGGGAATGAAATCAACCGTCGAATAGGCTAGTTATGCCTGGTTGTCATAATTCCGAAGTGAGAAGTTTTCTTTCCCTTGTGACGGTAGACGATAAGATTTCTTGGAACGACAAAATTAGTCAGTGATTCTTTGTCATTCGACTGTTTTTTGTCATCCAAAACAGAACTGACATAGTGCGTTCGTCCCCTCTGTCGTGTCACGAAAACTGTCGAAGCAGTTGTGGCGTTTTGTTCAAACTTGGAGTGACGGTACTGTTAGTCAAAGTACAGGTCGGGTTAGGAAACGGGGTCCGAAGACAATCCAATTTGATCGCCCTGTGCAGTAACATAATTCCTACATGCGATGAATGTCTAATAAGCTTACATTTATTTAAACCAAATACTGAGCAAACTAAATATAATACTACAAATATAATGTAGGCTACCAACTGCCAACTTACACTGTCAGAAGTTTCATAACAGATAGCGCATAACACTTTCAAGAATAACACCTTTTCACTTAGAAATAAAGTGTTATAACCAATTAAGTTTACACTACTTCGTGCCTAGATCTCCAGCAACACCTTCAATTGGTAAAAATACTAACGGGAACGAAAGAAACATAACAGATAACATCCCAAAGTGTTATCTGTTGAAACCGGGCATCCTGCTGTTGTCGTTACGTAACTTCTGACAGTGTAGTATTTTTACCAATTAAAGGTGTTGTTGGAGATCTAGGCACGAAATAGTGTAAACTTAATTGGTCATAACACTTTATTTCTAAGTGAAGGTGTTATTCTTGAAAGTGTTATGCGCAATCTGTTATGAAACTTCTGACAGTGTACCCCTCTCAAAATTCAATGAACTGATCACGAGTAAGCGAGAATGCATACATTAACAGCCAGCTGACTCACATAACTCACTGAATCACTCATTCCACAGTCAACACCACATTTTTCAAGCAATGAAGAAAGAAATGAGCACAGACAAAATCAGAAACGGAAGTTACTTTAAAAAATTAATGATGAGTGGCCCTTTACGCTGAATCCACATCTGAACTTCATTTTCTCGCTCGACAAGTGGTTTACCCGGAGTTGTAAGAAGTAAAAGTTTTGTCTAAAGTGTTAATTAAAATTAAAGTTCTTGATCGAGTCATTTCGAGTGTCCATAGTTGGTTAAGAAACATGCTGATCGATCAATTTACTTTAGTTCTGGCGGAATCTTAGGAAGACACAAACATTCGGCATCGTGTTACTTCTTTTCGGGAGTTTGTAGTGTCGTTACAGAGGAAAGATGACATGAAAATCCGTTTTCGGGCTCGGTTTTACTACCCAGCCGATCGTCCGGCCGGAATCCGGCCAAGCCCGGAATTCAGCCAAGACCGGAAGTTCGGTAGGTACAAAAAGTCTTTAGTTTTCTAATATCGGTTTAGCGGTAAGAACTCCCAACTTTTTGTTTCGTTTCCCTACCGGATAAAAAGAACAGAACAAACGAATTTGGTGCAAACAATAATCTGGAAAAGATCAAACTCCTCGGTTCTATTCGTGTTCCGAAGCGCATCCGGCGACAGTTTGGGAAGCTGGGGGGGGGGGGGGGAATTCTGTGACGTCACTTCCTTTCTAGTGTCATTTTCCCGTGGCAAGTGCCATAGTAGCTCTCAGCTCTTGTTCTTTAACCCTAATGTACGGTTATAAAAAGGAAACAATTCTTCGGATGCAATTCTTTGTCTACTACTAGTCTAAATGTCTGCTAAAAAGTCAAGAAAGTCAGTCCACCTCAAGCTACAAGCGAAAGTAAGAAAAAAAAGACCCCAATTACAAGGTGCAACCACAGTGGTTCAAGCAACACTTAGTCTTACTGAATGGCAGTCTCATGGTCGGGCTGAAGAATCGAGTCGGGTCTGGAGTAGTCGCTTCGGCCACCAACGGAGGACCTTGAACCTTTTCTCGGACGGTTCGGTCCTGTTTCGAAAATTTTAATTAGTATATGCAGTGCTACGACAACTGTAGATCGAAGCTTTTCCAAAACCTCCTCAAATCCAGGGTCAAATGATAATATAGTGCAATGCAAAAAAAATGGTCCAATCTCCGTAGGCGATTTAGTCGTTCGCCAGCATCCAGGCAGACTACCCACATAAACCTTCCAAGAAATTTACACTAAAAATGTTGGAAACGAGTAATTTTGTTATCCACAAATTTCTTGTAGGCTATACCTTCCTCGTCGTTACAGGAATTCCCGCGTAAATGCAAACTTTTTAACATCACACCCCTTTTAACATCTCACCCTCGTGCAAAGTTATCGTCCGTTGCACAGGACCTCTATTTTTCTGCCCTTGAATTTTTCTCCTTTTCACCTGGGAAGAAGATTTTTTAGACCCGATTAGCTCCTTTTCTTTTCTCCTGAGTTACTTTGTTTTTATCTTTTGCATTTACTCCGGTATTAAAAGCTCAGTGTAATGTTCTTTTCTTTTTTTTTATACTGCGCTATTTCCTTTTTCTTGTCTAGTGCGTCAATTTCATCATCATCATCACACATGGGTGTGCATTGTGCGACACAAGTTTTACGGGTAGCAATTGGTATAGAGGATCCGTTACAACAATCTTACTAGAGGGAAAGTATCTGGGTAGTGTGCCTGACAAGAAGGTGAACCGAGTAAATTTATGCTTTAACTTAAAACTGGGCATATCTGAAAATTCCCTGACGACTGGGAAATGGGCACCTACCCTGGCACCCCTCCGACGTTGGGTAGCCTAGTGACGAGCTGGCGCTAGAGCCCCCCCCCCCCCCCCCAGACGAGCGCTATCAAACATACTAGGTTCATAGCTTAGTTATTCAAAAGGGCCGTGCACTTCATATGCTTTAATAAAGCGAGCTCTCCACCAGTCTTTAGGGTCACTTTTGCCCACATAGTAAAAGCATTACGCAGAGCAACACCTACTTTTCGTCGTTGCTGCAAAACTATGCTAGTGGACGGCCCTTCGGAAGCTACAAATACAGTATAAAGGTATTGAACCAATTGCTTCGTGTCTACACATAAAATTTACTATAAATCGCATTTGACAGCGAAAGGCTGTGTTGCATGATCAACTTGTTACCGAAATAGCTTTTAACGACAGAGTTGTAAAATACTATTCAATCCGAAGAAGCTGGTAAGTGAATTATAACTTGCATCGAGCGAACCGCAGATACTTGTAACCCGCTTCTATCTGGAGACTGCTCCTTGATGGCTCACCTGGTAGAGCGTCGCTCTTACAAATCGTCGATGGGCATTCAAATCCGCGTATCTCCATTTTCTGTGAAAATCAGATTTTTACACCATAAAATTGTCCATTCAAAACCACGTATCTTCTATATCTTCAAAACTAAGCTTGTTTATGCAAGATAGCCATCTAGCGACGAAAATAAAAATCAGGTAACAATTTTCTTAAATATTTGGCCGGTCAAAAACACGTATCTGGAGATACGGGATTTTGATTTCGTAATTTTCTTCGCTTTCGTCTGCAATCCGTTCCATATTTGGAGATACGCGAATTATACATGCAAACGTTTTCCGACTTTTCCTAAGATATTGAAGGTATAAAGGGACATTTTTAAGTATTTTAAGGCCCTGAAGGCAATGCAAAAGTTAGAGGAAGACTCAGGGGAAGGTTGATTTGACTTGATATTGCCAGGGTTTTGCCAAATAAAGTGTCCATTCCTTTTCTGCACTGAAGCAATTGGATTTTATTTTTTAATTGTCTCTTTAACGCAATGGAGAGCTGTTCCACGAAGAAAGGAAACCTCACTTACGCCATCTCTGAAAAGCCAGTTCACAGTATTATGGTGCATCGCCGAACCACAAGTTAATATGGTCTAGCCTATAAAACAATTCTATTTTGTAGTTTATAGCATTTTGATCGCAATTATGAGCAGAATTGTGCTGAAGCACGGCCGTGCTTGAGCACGGTTTCTTCAAAGACTTCAAGCAGCTTCGATTTGTTGACTCAATAAGGCCTGGTAAGAAAGCTGGTGATCCTGAAGTTCGTGACATACGAGGAATTCGTTATCAGGACGGAGCGATATGGTATATTCTTGACTTCGACGAGGACTGGCAAGTTCTTCCGCAAGGAATTCGTACCATCGACAGAAAAGACCTTGCGCCGCTTCATGCCACCAAACTACCTCTCCACCCACTGAAGGGAAAACACCTGATGGAGCTCAGACAGATCATGCCCCAGCAAGTTTGGAGCTTCTATGAAGCACTTGTTTCACATCTTTGAATTCTCACATTATTTTTTCTTACCTTCTGTATGGTTTTCACAATACTATAACTGAATATTACTCTGAGTGCACTAGATTTTACATGTATCAAAATCACGTAAATCCAGAAAATGTTCAAATCTATCAGGTCAAAAAACCGTATCTCCTTTTTCTCGACTTCGATTACGAGTACATTTCACTTATGTAGTCTAGTTAAAAGAGCATCTTTCAAACTATCTTTCTTACTTTTCTTTGATTTTTCCTCGTTCAATTGACAAAATTAGTTAGTTTTTATTGCCTCCTGAAAAGTCAAGAAATTGGAGATACGCGGATTTGAATGCCCATCGACGAAATACAAGGTTGCGTTTTCAAATCCGACTCGATGGATAATTTTGTCTTTCAGTTCGCTACTTAAAAGGCTTACCTAAATAAGAGAGGAGTACTGGCAAAAAGATAAGCCCGTGGGCCGCTCCAATGAGGACAATAAGTAGGTACATCCTGAAGTAGAAAATCTGGAAAATCTGGGACTTGGCAAACGCAAGAACAACGATTCCGCCGAACTTCGTGAGGGTGATCCCGGACAAGACCTGTGGAAGTAAAAATGATTAACCAACTGTTTGCCCGTCAACAACAAAGCTGACGAAGAACTACAAGGGCTGAAGAGACACAAGGGAAGATGTATTTAAGACAGGATGAACTATGAGGCTCTCATTAGACTGGGCGTTCCTATATTGATTGACAGCAAAGGTAGTGTGTTTTCCCCGGATGAGCCGTCTAATTCCCCCCTCCCCTCCCGTCGTCCGTGCGTCGGTCCGACAGGAACACTGGCAATCAGTTTTTGCCGTACCCTGCCAATTCGTAAACCCAATATGTAACACAGTTTCATTCCTACATTTATTTCAGGTCATATCTTGCTAAGTGTAATGGTTAATTTGTTCTCGTTTTTGTGTTTTTCGTAAATATTGTATTCACCTCTTCTAGCTTCAAGCTATTTGGAATTAAATTTGACAGATTTGATTGATTGATTGATTTGTCCAGCGTAGACGGTTCCGTTTAAACGTCGTGTTATCGTTCTGTGTTTTCAGTGAATGTTATCGGGCTGATACCTGCGGCTCGCGAGTTATTATCAAGTGCGTTAACGTAGAAAAATACAATCAAACTGACTCGTCCGAATAAAATAATTGTCAAGAAGCAATAGTAAGCCTATTCATACTCAGTCAGTAGGTAGTCTAGTACATATAATTTTTTTAAATCCGGGAAGAAAACAACATGTTAAAGAAAGGAGGGATTAATCGCTGCAGAAAAAAGAGAACACAACATGGAGACCAGACGATTCACTGGTAAGTTCTTTCTTAGCTGCAACAAGTCGATCGTTAACTTCAAATTTCCTAAGCAAGATTAAATAGGTAAATCAAGTAAAAAGTGGCAATACTGAAAGACAAAGTAGAACAAGAAGAGCACAGAGGCGACTTACCGAACTTCCCATTTTGACTAGTGACTCCTTGGCTCGGGACAGTCGCGTGTCTTCCCCTGAGACAGCGAAAGATCTGACAATGTGTGCGCAGAACTCTACAGAGATACCAACGGCCTGAAAGTTGGGAACGTTAAAGCACAGCTGAATGGAACATCCCAACATTCCTTTCAATTTTCTCTCGCGATTTCGCTCTACAACACAATTCAATCATCCCACGGAAAATATTAGCGCAGTTACGGACCAGTCGCATAAACCGAAGTTACCACACTTACACTGCAAGATGTTTTATAACAGATTACACATGTTTGCGCTCCCATGTGTCAAACGTTGTGGGAATACATCTTTTATGACCCTTTTGAATATCACATTTTCGAGAAACATAACATTCAAAAGGCTCATAACATATTTTTTTTTGTTCGATAGTAGATAACACACTTTATGTTATCAAGCTTTTGAGTACCAGTCAGGTAAAATTCACAACTATCTACGGGGCATTGACTATGGCTAAAAATATGGTACATTAAAAAGATGAGGAGGTAACACATAATTTGTCGGTTCACAATAGTGAACAGGACAAACTCCGAACAGGTTCATTCCCGGTGCAAAAGATGAGGAGGTAACACATAATTTGTCGGTTCACAATAATGAACAGGACAAACTCCGAACAGGTTCATTCCCGGTGCAAAGAGTGGTTTCCTTGAGGCTTGCATGTATATGCGATACGCGCGTCCAAAGATATGGGACCCGACTTATGGCACTAAAGACTAAACGGTCCACTCACCATAACAAGATTGACCAGTGATACCGCATTAAGGCTGATTCCCCAGAAGTACATGGCACCCAGTAAGTCAATAACTATCATAGCTATGACAACCATGATCACACACGAGGAGTGTATATCAAGACCAAGTAGTAGGAGAGTGGCAACAAAGATGGCGGCACCAGAAATTGTCAGACTGGTAATGACGTCTGTCCACATCGTGAGATACTGCTCGTAGAACACGTAGAAAATGCTAAAAAGGGATAACAGTCAGAAATCGTAAAACAGGACATCTAATAGTTACTAAATAGCCATAGCCAGTTCTTCACGTCAATATCATATCTAATAAATGTATTTGCTTCAAAACTTTTTACATGGTTTTGCTCTGCAAAATTCTGCAACTGCAAAATTCTCGTGCCCGTAATAAAAATGTGTCGCTATTTTTGAAGCGCCCTACAATTTATGCACATATGGCAGGGTAGGGGATGTTCAAGGGGTCAGAAATTTTGTGAAGTCCTCACTTACTTTCTGCTTCCCGTGACAAGTAGCTCTTGTTTGTTTCAATCATTAAACTGTTTGACTATGTATTGACGTCATATGTTACATGTCTGGCAAGAAGACAAATAGTGTTATTATACCATAGGAAATGTTTTTTAACCAAGATGGATTGACGCTTCTACACTTTGAGTTTTTTTTACATTTCTTGCATTTAACCTATTTCGTTCTACACTACTTCCTTTTGTTGTTTTTATCCTACTATTTTTATCCTTTTCTAACTATGTTCACTTTTATTTGGTTTTTAATTATTTTATGATACCGGCAAATTTTGATCAACAAAAAACGTGTACATCCATAGTAACTGGGCAACGAGCGTAATCAGTATCGCTTGCTGATACTTGACTCATTAAGACAAGGTTGTCGGGAACGACGCTAAGATTCTCTTACAGATAAATTATTCTCATACCTGTAGGGGAAAACTTGATGGGGCCCGTTTGGATCCCCACCGTTGAGCATGAGACTGATGTTGTCCGCGACCATCCGCGCGGCAGCCATACCATTGTAGTAGTCGGCGGATGTCTTCATGATGGAATGATAGGTCTGAAGGTAACTACTCCTGATAACTGTGTGGTTGTCATACACTTCCCGCTGGACAGCCTATGGAAAAAATAAAGATGACCCACAAGTTGGTTTTTCTACAAGTTCGTTTTTCCAACTTGAGCGACTTTGAGCCTGAAGAGGAACCTTGCCAAGAAGGACCGAAATATTGCTCTAATACAGTTCAGCTGACGTATCCGTTTTGCACTGCCAAATATAATATATATCACCCTCTGAGGTCCGGCATTCGTTGCTAAAAACTTAAAGGACCCCTCTTGCTTTTTCTGCCTTTTATAATATACCTAGCTCCCATACAGAATTATAAGCTTCTAAAATCACTACCTTTCTCCATTCTCTCATTTTGTGCCTACGAAATTTTAGCGCTTTTTTGGTCTTGCCGAGTTTTGCCCGTCACACAACGAAACGTTTGCCGGGATCTTAGACATCTGCTGACAATTCTTTCACACATAAGGATCTAAGAATCTTTTGTTTATTAACTCTTTTATTTGCTTAGTTTTCACACTTTTAGCAACGGCGCGATCAGTTTTCAAATGTTTTGCGCCCAGCCGCCGCGTTGGAGAGCAGGAAGGCTGGACATAGCCGACAAGCGCTAACAAGAAAATCGCTAATTTCAGGTGGAAAGTAATGGTATGTTCGAAAATGTGTTTTTTTCTGATGCATTTCATAGGGAAAAGATCATGTCTAGTAAGAGTTGTGCTTTAAGATAAAACAAACAACCGCTGGATGCCAGGCATGCTTCACCCAGCTCAAATACGTTGGAGAGTCCCGGTCTAGAAGAAATTCTTCCCCCTTAATACTTGCGTATCAGGTCAAGGCCGGCAAGTGCTGCTGCTCAGCCTTGCAGCTATAGTCCCCTTTTTCCATAACCGAAACATAAAAAGTTAGTGGCGTCGTTTACCGATGTTTGCTATTTTTGTGTCGTATAGAGTTTTTATTTCTGAGACGGGTGTTTACTGAGACGGTTAGTTTAAGTTGCTTTCGAATGTTCAATTACATGATTATGATTATTCATGTCGGAACATCCAATGTCCAGCTTTGTCAGTAACGGTATTTTGAAAATAAACTAGACTGAATTGAAATAAACTTACCGTTCCATAGGAAGCATGACCTGCCTTTGGACAATCCGTGCCCGGGTTATCGTTCAAGAAGAATTCTAGATATTTGTCAAATGTTTCCTGAGTTGGCCATTGCTTGTTGTCGATAGTGACGAAAGTGGGCTCGCACTTCTCGCAGCTGAACTGGTCTGAAAGGAAACAGACATTACTACAGAGTCTCAAAGACACTATGCCGCCCCTACCCCAGTAAAAGAAAACTTGTGACGCAGCGTCGAAATGATAATATATTACTATTTTAGTTGCGTTTCTATAAGTACCATAGTATTTGATACCACGGTAACTGCCTCTGCATTACGTTGTTTTTGCAGTCAGTCTACCATGGTATTTGATACTATGGGGGCTTTGCAAAAACGACAGCTATCGAATCCGCACTTTTATTCAATTTAGTGTACATAGTGTCGTGAGGAATTTACAGAGGCGAAAGCCTTTGTGGTGCAATTCTATTTTTATTATTAGTGTTATTATTTAGAAGTCACCCGAAAAGAAATATTTAAATTCATTCACAATGCAAATGCCTAACTTATTCCCACCAATCTGACAAAGACCTAGTCTCTTGTGTTGGTGATGGTGAAAGTGAGGTGACTTTTTCAGGTACCACGGTAACTGGCCAGATACTCAGTAAATGCAAAAACGACTTTTGACCGTGGTATTTGATCTGCAAAAACGACTTTCGACAGTGATATTTGATCTGCAAAAACGACTTTAGTTTAGACAGTGCTATCAGATACCATGTGCATCTGCAAAAACAACTATTATTATTATTTATTTACGATCCTTCAAACTGAAGGGTACAAAATCGTAAACAAAAATATATCAGTCTCGGAATTTTTGGGGCGGTCGACCCACTTGCGCGGACTAGGCTACTGTGATTTTGCGGATTTCCTTCTCTGCTTTGATTCAGTGCAGATGAACAAAGTGTATATTTATGTACCAGTTTCCATCCAGTGTATTGCCGGTAATTATGTACAGTTTTACTCGAATCAATACAGTTTGTTGAGTTTGCCCTCTCCAGGCCTTTTACCGGACATTAGAGACCATGGCTATCGTTTCCCGGTAACCGACGATCCGCTCATCCTTGCCTACGCAGATAGGTCTTCCTAGTCTCTGGGTTTCAAAATCAGGTAAATTGGCACGATGCTACCATTGCAAAAAGACTCCCGAGTTAACAAAGCTGGGAACTCCCAGTTAACAACCTCACGATATGGAAAGAAAAGCACTGAACGGCTTACCTCCCGTCTGAGAGCTGCAGAACGAGCCATTTGGGTAAACGTAACAACAACCGCTGTAGTCGCCTTGATGATTGATCCAGTCGTAGAAATCATCAAGCCAAGAACCAGACGGTGCAGCAATGTAGGTTCTGAAAGAGAAACGCTGTATCAATAAACGCTGTATCAGTACCTTCACGTTCAGGTTCAGGTTCTTTTTAATAACAAATTAAATAACAAAATGTCCAGAGCCCGGCTGAGAAGACAAATTCGTAATGCACGGGATGGAAAGACTTCTTTAACTAAATACAACATTTATAATTCACTACATGCCATTCATACTAATGGAAATATGCGTGTTCTCCCGTCAGCACCCGGTCCCCAACACCACCCTCTTGAAAGAGCTTCGTTAATTACTGATACCGATTTTTAACTTTTACGCAGATCAAGGTTACTCCTGATTAGGAAGAGAGAAATAAAAACTGGGATCCACTCCATCCAGGATGAAGGAAGTGACAGAAAATATATCCTTGTTTGACCCCGTATCAAAACCTGGACACAATAGTCCTAAAACAGTTTCAATATCTACCATCTATTGCCGTCACATTCTCGTCCTACAGAGCAACCAATTTAGAGCAAGAACGGAAATAAAATGAAAGGAGAGACTAAAAATATTCAAAAGGATGAACTTATTACATGCTGATACTCAACTTGTACGCTTCTTGGGACTATGAAGCTGTTGGTTGTTTTGATTGTCATAGTTGTTATCACAAATATTACACTGCTAATTGGTCAAAGATGATTCAATATGCCCACGGAAGGAAATTAAGAATCCAGGTGTCTCCGGAACGGGTCCAGCCAAGATGTTAACCACTTGAGAGCAGCAACCTGAAGTAAGTGAATATCTGTGCGTTTCTGTCTAGTCTTTATGGGACTTTCAAGGAAGGAAGAGGTTGCCGGTGTCACCATACACAGAGATGAGTCGGATTGAAACAGAATCAGCGTTTTTTTAGTCCTTTTAATAAAGTTTTTTTTTTCAACGATATGCTTAGTTGCATAAAGATTGAGAACATGCGGGCCAAGCCATTTTAACTAGCGTTGGTGATGGTGATGAAAAGGTCCAGGGAAAATTTACTTTACCTGTTAGCTATTTTGGAAGAGAGGTAGAGCTGTGTTACCACTGAGTCGACATCACAGCCAGCTGAGCCGCAGATTCGCCTTTGGACCTCCACCGCCGACATATTAAGGCCACTGTCTTTTATCACGAAATACAAAGGAGCACCAACAGCTAAGTACGTCTTCAGAAACTAAAAAAAAAAGGTAAAAAAATAAGAGGTAGATAAACTGAATCACTTCTGAAACAGGCCGCTGTCTTTGGTGACAAAATATAAAGGAGCAGACAGCTAAGAGCCTGTCCAGGATTCGTAGAAGATAATAAACGTTGAACAATCTCATCAGTGGTGAAACTGACAATAAGTATCTTAACGCAGCGATTCCTGTCGAAGGTCGTCTTCGTATAACCTATCGCTTCATCTACAATAACACTTTTTCCTAGGGTGCATAGGTTGAAGTGGAATGACTGGAACGTCCATGCGCCTTCAGTGCTGGTTGGTGAAGGCCTCTTTTCAGCAAATTATGCGCTTTTCTGCACATTATCTGCAGAAGCAAAATTTCAAGTCGTCATACCTCTTGCTGGTCATCATGGCCAAACCGCAGAAGAGGCTGGAGCTCCTGATTTAAGGCTTTGGGGAAATGTTTGGGGGAGATTTTAATTTTCCCCCAGGACCAAAATCAAGGTCTGGTGGTCGCGGCCTGGCATTCCTGCTAGGACTTTCGGCACCATCATCAATTCCGTAAGGAACAGTTGAGATCTGTTCCACTTGATGATGAAAGCGCAGAAAATCCGTCCGGGAAATCCCACTTGTGAATCCGCAACATTAGTTGATTTTAGTTTTACTTTGTTTATTCGGAAAACCAAAGAAAAAAAAACAGTTATACTTGCCTCAAAATAGTCTTGCATATAGGAATCAAGGGGCATGGAAATATCCTGATTCAGTCCAACCTCTACGTGGGGGACCACGCACAGACTCACAGATAGCCATGCAACGAAGCCGACGACTACCAGGGGGCGGACCCACTTGTTAAGTACAAGGGGGGCGTAGATGAGCTCGAACGTTTTGTAAAGAGTCCCCTCGTCTTTAGGATAGTCTTTCTTTGCTCCCCGCACGCAACAGAGAATGTCCCATCGATGACTCTGAAAACAAAAATGCAAGCATAAAATGTGGTTGGGATACAGTATGCCAAAAAATGCAACCAAAAATGACAGGACTTTTCAATAGCTGTCCGACCAAGTGACTTTACGTGTGCAGGAAGAATCAGTGTCAAGGTCTCATTCTACTACTGCTAAGAGTGTTGTTCCCCCCAAATATCAGGGGATCCGAGAACCCTTGTCTACCTGGAAAAAACAGTAAAAACATCTAACTTTATCTTCCAGACATTGCTTCAATCGAACTGTTATTTCTGGCTAAATCCTTGATTGGGAAATACGAGTCTGTCGGATTGGCTCAAGTGGCCTTTTCTGTTACTGGCCACTCAGGCCAGGGAGTCTATTATTACGACCTAATGACCTCGACACAAAAAAGAAAATACATAAATTCCCTAGAACTGCTCAGTTCAGTTCAGTTCAGTTTTATTCATAAAAATAATAAGCACCATTAACTCATTATGACCCCACCATAAGGCCTTACATAAGGCCTGGCAATGGGCGGGGCTTATTCTTTATTCATATAATCTTAAAGGAAACGAACCAAACAAGTCTACAAAAAGAATGATAGAAAAAAGAATAAAGACATGACAAACTGTCAAGAAAGTCCGTTGACGGACGATCTTTCGTCAACAAAGCGTCAACTGCAAAGATATAACAAAGATTGATATTTTACGAAAACAAACTCGGTCTACTTCATAAGCTAAACAGAAAGCCCCACTTCCGAAGTTCTGGCCCTCTTCTGCCTCAGCATACCTCGAATTTAATCCAGTCACGGACAGTTACTATGTTTTAACAACAATGCCGAAAATACGCGTCCAACAGGCATTCGCCTCTTTATAACTGTTTCAAGTTAATTCTATATTCCCGGAGTATCGAACAGTTCCACAGATTAGCATGGTAAGCTGTGGCCGTGAGGCTTCTTATTCCAGAACTGAGTGCTAACTCTACAACTCTGTAATACTTACCTCCTGCCTCTTGGTGTCTAGGGAGAACAGGGCGACGAAACATGTGACTTGTAACAAGAAGTTGAAGAATAGGGCCAAGCCAGCGTAAAGGGCAAAGGCTCGAACTGCTGGCATGTCGGAAAGGGCGCCCAGGAAGAAGCAACAAGCTTCTGAGATGGAAGACAGTAACATCGAAGGCCCAACTTCACCCAGAATCCGGCCAATGTGCTCTTCGTGGGACTCGACAGGGCGACGCGTTTCTCTTTGGTAGGTCTGAAAGACGGAAGGTGTTACAGCGGAGTAACTTTAAGACGTTGAGTCAGACTAGTGGTCCCTTCGGCCGACCAAGCAGTTGATAGTATTCAACCAGATTGCAGCCCCGGTTAGAATGAAAGAAACCTGTAAGAACTCAAACCTGAACTTAAAGTGCTACTGGAAAAATAATCAGATAGAACTTCTGTCTTTAATCTCATGCAGCGACTATGAATACCCCGACAAAACTGAGCGGACCTAGAGGTATTGACTTTAGCTGTGAACCGATGTTGATACCCTTTACTCATATTCAGTCTTTGCCGTTGCTCATCGCAGAAAAAGTAGTGCAGGAGGCGTACTCCGCGCACTGACACACTCTTGCTTTGACTTCTACTTTTCCTCACGGAGGTTTCCCAGCGATTTAGCTATTTGTAGAGGTAACGAAACGTGATGTGGCGCGAAGCTACTAACCTTCGCTCGTTCGTAGCGGACAGGGTATGGGGAAATATTCGACTCCGTATAGTCACATTACAGAGATAGGGAGACGGAGGTTCTGTCAGATTATTTGTTCTTGATGCAGCTTATCACAAGGAGAATCGGCTCACCTGAACTAAGATGAAAATGTTGTCCACACCTACAGCAAGGACTAGGAAGGGAATGACTTCCATAATAATCAAAGTAGATGGCACTCCAACGAATCCATAGAATCCCATGGATGTCATCACCGACAGCAAGACGATCAATACTCCTCCGATGCCGAGAGTGATTTTGCTGTCGATCTGAAGAAAAAAGGAGAAATCAGATACGCAAGGGTAAAATTAGGACACAATCTAGGTAGCATCTCTTGGAAGCTTGCTGATGATTGAATGTACACCCTGCGTAATTACCCGGGGTATTGAGGGTATTGGTCAGCAATTGGTCATGGGTATTGAGGATTTCAAATCCTCATGGTGACACTGTTCGGCGGGCTTTGTGTTCCCGACAGCTGGTTACATTAGGTGTATGTAGTTTCTATTAATTCCATTAGAATCAGAGCAAAATAACACTAAAGAGTAGCGCCAAGACTTGGAAAAAGTGACACACAGTCGAACAACAGCGATACTAGAACTACTAGCGGTAGTGAACGTCCCTGCTGAAACTCAATCAGTCGTGCACCAGCGCTGGCTCCAATAACTTCAGATTCTCAACACAGCAAAAAAAAAAGATAAAACCTCCACTGTTTCCTTGATGACCGCAGATCGCATCTTAGCTTTACTAGAAATTTTTAAACCCGGAAGTTTGTCTCGCTTTAAATGCCGCAAGCGTCGTGGGCGGCGCTATGAGTATGGCCCGTCTGGAAAGCATGGCAAGCATAGGTCTTGGCGCTACTCCCTAGTGTTTTTTTGCTCTGATTAGAATGGTAAGCGCTTGGGAGGAGTTCGCAGTAAATCAGAATATATACGATAGGATAAGCAGGATGATAAAATCAAGACTAGAATTTTCTGCTATTCGAATTTAAATCACTACTTACGTAGGTCGCTCCTATAAACCAGAGGCCGTGGCACGTTGGTTCGAATCCTCCTTTGGAACATTTACTCAGGTTCACAAATTTGAAGCTACGTGCACACACAGTCGATAAGCTTACGCATTCTTCGCGTTACTACGCGAAAGCTGCATATGATGCATCAAAATTTAAGCGCGGAATCGGGCTGAGTGTGCACGTACTTTTAATGTGTCAACTTCAGGGGACCTTCAACACTAAAAGGTTTGGCTTTTCTCCTTCCATTCGGGATTTACTTTCCACACCTGGATCCTAACTTAAATATTCGAGGTATTGTTGACCTAAGGTAACTGTATATATTGTCATTTCATAATTGTAGATATATATTTACCGATTATTTTGATATTTTATGAATTGATGACTTTTATTTATACTTGTTGTCGTTGAAATGTAACCGCCATAAGACATTTATATATCAAAAAGTGTTATTATTTTCGTTGACGTCCTATGCTATTCGTTGTAGAAGAATATTTGGAGAATATAATGAATTTGAATTTGAATCACTACCTCAGCCTCCCAAATATGGAGCCTTGGGGTTTTCAGCAAGTGATTTCTCAATTTCGTCACGGGGCAGAAAGGCAAGCCCCTTGTTTAGTCAAGTAAGCCCTAAAGACACAGAAACGACAAGGGTAGGCCTACTGCAAATTTGGTTCATAACAAAAACAGAAAGACTGAAAGCTTTCGTACCACTAAAGTCTTGAATGATCGGAACTGTCCCAATGCAAGAGCGATGTATGCG
This sequence comes from Branchinecta lindahli, assembly GCA_023053555.1. NCBI lineage: Eukaryota > Metazoa > Arthropoda > Branchiopoda > Anostraca > Branchinectidae > Branchinecta > Branchinecta lindahli. The sequence continues at coordinate 637,319 of JAKZAO010000006.1, read as the reverse complement.
AACATTATCAAGTAGCTAATGGCGATTGTAAGAATGTCTGATTCACTCTGTCTGTTCAGCTCGTCTTCGATAGAACGTTCAGCAGAGTATCCGACTTCCATGAACGCTGGCTTCTCGTTCTTAGTCCAGTTGGCCATCAGCTCTAGATACCTGGAACCAAAAGAGCAGTTACAAATCCGAACGCATCCACGACCACTGTATCCACCCTGCTACTGATACTGATACTGTGTTGTAAAACGAACTTTCACAGCATCGGATTGCCAAACTTACCGTTCTTGTCAGGTCAGTCAAGCACAAATCCTCAATTTTTGGGCATGGTGCCCCAACGTCAGGGCATGCCTCAAGGTATGGGCATGGTGCCCATACGTTGGGGCACCATGCCCTGGAGCATGGGCATGGTATTAGCATGGCACCCCCATGATATTTGGTTGAACTGAGATTGATTACATACCTAAATAGGGCCTTCTTCCTCTCCTAGACCACAAGATACTTGATCTTATGTTCTATCTAACCTCTTTTTCCAATTTTAAAAATACTAGAGAACTTCCAAGAAATTTAGCATTTAATGAAGACCACTTTTTCTTATTGGTTTACCTATCCATTTCCAGGGAAAAAGGGGAAATTCATTCATGGCTAAACTTCTTGGAAGTTCTCCAATATTTTTAAAATTGGAAAAAGAGGTTAGATAGAACATAAGATCAAGTATCTCGTGGTCTAGGAGAGGAAGAAGGCCCTATTTAGGTATGTAGTCAATCTCAGTTCAACCAAATATCATGGGGGTGCTATGCTAGTTCCATGCCCATGCTCCAGGGCATGGTGCCCCAACGTATGGGCACCATGCCCATACCTTGGGGCATGCCCTGACGTTGGGGCACCATGCCCAAAAATTGGGGATTTGTGCATGACTGTGTCAGGTACATCACAATTACATAAATCATAATAAGGTGGTTATACATACTAAGGCAGTACTAAAAATATAACCAATCAAAACAAAATACTGAAGCTAGTTGTTGATGAACTCTCAGCATCCTAGCTTTCATCAAAGAACAGTTTTTCCCTCAAGTTCAATTTTCCTTCATTTACGGCCGAAACGTCGCATCAGGCAAAATCAACTGAAGAGCTCAGCGCACAAAGGTGATACGTCTCTTTTTGCTAATTTCGAGATAATCGCGATTATAAATTTGGGAATCTAGTTATCAACTTGTGGGAATGATCTTGCGAAAATTTTAATAGGGCACGGAGAAAGAGCGCAAGAATCTGTTTTAGATGGTGCTCTATTGCCTCATACACAAACTTCAATTGACAATTTCACGTTGAAGTAACCCGATTCGTCTATGACGCGTCAACAGAAGGATTTGTGAAGTCGACAGGAGGATTTACGACAAACTGGTCACGCACTAAACCTACGTGCGCACAAAATTCACGTCACTTTGGAGAAACCTGCGTGCGAGGTATCAAATTTCCAAGCAAAGGAGATAATTCGCTTGTTTTCAAGATGCCATTGTAAATAGCCGGGTCCAACAGCGATACCCCGACGCTGTGGCAGACAGGCATACGGCACGTCTAAATTTACCGGGGCCTGATGAGACCCGACGGAGCTGTTACTAGTTAGGATTAGAAGACGAACAGTAGAGAGAATTTGACAGGTCATGGAATGGTTCTACAAAATTTCTTAGCCTTCGTGAAGCAAAATAAAAGGATTTGTTGTGTCGGTGATGCTTCAAGGTATACATTTTAGTTGTTTCTTATGTCAGTAAATTTGTGTTTCTTCCCCAGGTCTTATCAGATAACTGCACTGTGGATACGGTCAAATCTTGTACGACGCCCAGTCGATCGTTACCAGACGTGTGGATTTGGGGGGAACGGTTAATTAAGCCCTTCAGTTGACCTTTTAAGAGACACAGCCAAAAATAAAAGAAAAAAAAATACTTTGGCTGATTTTAGATTCGTTTCTGCCGGCAATATGATGTCCCATGGAACGAATCTTAGAGCTGGCTGTGGCTCAGGTTTGATCTGGTGTGGCCTCAAAAACGACACACATTTCAAAAATTAACATGCAAAATTCGTTGCAAATACTGACGGGTGACTGAGAAGGTGAAATGTATGCGGTTTACAGTTTTTGCGTGCGTGAAAAATTCCGCAATTATCTGCTAAGCTGTAATTGTGTGTACAGCTGTAATTTTCTGGTTCTCGTTAAGTAAAAATTCCCTAATATGGACCCAAAAATTATTGGTGTTACTTGTTTCTCAATATGGTTCATGGTCCAATAGAATGAACCATGAGGTTTAATTAGAATAAAAATATGTGACGAAAGTAAAGTAAGTAACAGGTAAAGTTTCCATCGGGAACGAACTGCAGGTAAAAAAAAAAAAAAACACCAGAAAGATTTTTTTTAAGGAAGCGAAAGATGTTCAGGATCTAAAAGCTTTGGTCCACCAGATCCCGATATAACCAAGAACAAATAAAGAGACAGAACTGCTGTCTACCTATCTTGGTCATACAAACATGCCGAGTCTAGTAAAATACGACCGACTCCCGATGCAAACGAGCGGAGGTTACTAGCTTCGCGCCACATTACGTTTCGTTACCTCTACAAATAGCTAGATCGCCGTTAAGTCGCTAAAGAGGAAATCTAGAAGTCAACGCTGATTGGTTCTATGGACGCGCTCCAGAGCGGGTCAGCGCGCGGAGTACGCCTCCTGCTAGCCGCTTTCGATATTTCTTGTGCGATAGGCAACGGTGAAGACGGAAGAGGAGTAAACGGGTATTAACATCAGCTCAAAGCCAGAGTAAACACCTCCAGGTCCGCTCAGATTTGTCGGGGTTTTCATAGTCGCTGCATGCGACTAAAGACAGAAGTTCTATCTGATTATTTGTTCGTGATAAAACTGGCTCTACCATAAGGAGTGATACCACAAGACACGTTTTAGCAATCCAAAGTTTGCATAAGGAATCCAAATTGACTAGAGATTTTTCTCACACCTTCGTCTTTTGATTAGAAGAAAACCCTTCGGAGTTTTCAACTCGAAGGCGAAGCGCACCCACATCGCCACGCCTGTCGCTAATCAGCTTTGCTTGAGACAAATCAGATACGGTAGAATCAATAATTGATTGTGACTCGGGGTAATCGAACGTCCTTCCAATGCCAAGTGTTGACGCACGCGCCGCCCCGGGAAGGTTACACAATTAGCAGATACCGTAACTAAGTAATTAAAGACGGCCTTAAAATACACCATTTTCGTCGAAACCAAACCTACTCCGAGTTTTGCGAGACCGAGGGGTTACCCACTTCCCGGCACCTATTGTGCACCCTTTCCCGACACCGACCGAGACCAGACCGAGACCAGCGGTGCCCGTTCTAGATTAGGCGATGTTGCTTTTACTGTTCCAAGTGGTGCCCACTGGCTCGTTTGCATCGGGCAGGGTATAGGAATCTATTCGATTCCGCATGGTCGTATTACAGAGATAGGGAGACGGAGGTTATGGTGCTTATTTGTTCCAAATCATACAGAATAAAGGTATGTCATTCGTGGAAGCAGAGCTTAGCGCTCGTGCGGAGACATAGGAAACTTACAAGGTTTGGAAGAATATCGCCGAGAAATCATGCTAGTCAAACCGGACTTTGTGAAAGCTTACGTACAACACATCATGGGCCCTTGCTTAAACGGAACTGGTTTTGCATTATTTCAGTTGTCGTGGAGAGAAGCTAATATTAGTGAACAGTTTCGTACACGAGTACACCGTGCAGTCCCACGATATCAGTCCTATCCTACCCAGTGCCAAAATTTCCTGGTATTGCCCTGATGTTAAAAGGAAAAAGTTCCAGCGGGCGATAACAACAATAATTACCGCCCGCTAAAACTGTTATCGTCCGCTAAAAACTGTTATCGCCCGCTGACAACTGTATCGCCCGCTGAACACTGTTATCGCCCTGTGATAGCAGGGCCCCTGGTGTTATAATCATTATCGCCCTTGCTTTTCTTCGGGCGATAGCGAAAAAAATTTGTTTCGCTATCACCCTCAGCAAGGGCGATAATATATTATATTACCACAACAGTTTAAAGTAAGAACATCCTGTCCGAACCTCATTTTTACAGTCAGCCTTCCGAGAACAGAGGATTTGCCGACTGAAACATTAACCGGACCCAGCCACCTACAGTGCTTTTAGTAGTGTTAAACGTGGTTTAAATGTTGCATGAACGAACAGGTTTTGTATACAGCGAGTTGCAGAGAAGAATTCTAGCAGACAATAATTAGAAGAATTGCGCAGGAGATAACCTTGACTTTCAACTATAAAAAAGATCAAGTGACGAAGTTTCGCTGAAAACCGAAACAAAAAGCTGCAAAAAAAAATGGGCACTAGAAGTGTTCCGTGTTGGCACGTGGCACTGGTCAACCTCAGAAATTAATCTGGATCCCGCATCTTCGGGTTGTGAACCTTTGTCTGCAGTTACGTGTAAAACAAGACCAAACGCTTCGGTAGGATCCCAAACCAGGATATGACTTTCTGATCCACTCGTTATCATTTTTGCTGGAATCTGGCGTAATTATTGATTCAGGCAATTGATCCAGATCTATGATTCCGGCAAAAATATCAAGGAATTTACATGTCTACCAAAATTCCCTTTTATCGGATTCCCGACGAACTGTTGTTCCGGTTAGATAGAAGAGAGACACAGACTGGCACATCTTCTTACACTTTAATCAAATAGACAAAGGACCAACATGTCAAGGACGACTTTATCGAAATCTAAATTGTTCAACATAAGCTTATTAACTGTTTAATTTTTGCAAAAAGTTCCAGTTCCCGCCAGTCTCAGGTCAAACTGGCGCGACGAGAAAAAGATAATCGTCTTTCCAAAATCACTCAGCAAGGAAAATTCCTTATATGACGCAAGATTATTATAGTCGCTACTTTTGTTCAGTTTGCGATATTATTCCTGCTTTTCTAGTATGTTCCATAAACCGATTTATTTTGCCCGGTAAGTGTAGTGGGCGGATAAGCTTCATCATTCTTTAAGTATTATAGTTTACAATAAATGGTGCAATATATTACTTCAGGATGACATCATGAGGGTATGGGGTCATTGCAAGAAGTGGGTGTGTGTAGAGCAGTGTTGCCAGATCCTTTTCGTGAAATTGCGCAGCCCCCTAGCAAAATTGCGCCCAACGGCGCAATTTTGCGGAAATTTATCTTTCGGCCGCAAGGGCGAATTTTTTTTGGCAAAAATGCGCCCAATTGGGCGCATTTTTTACTTTTTGAAAAGTGATAATTTCCTTGTTCCAAGGTCGGGCTTGGCTACCCACAGTTTTGCCTGATCCTGGATTCCGTTTTTCTTTGAGCACATTCCCGCTTGGTGAGACAAATATTTTTTCAACCTGAGGCGTACGGGAATCTGGTAGAAAATACAGTGATTAGATTGTGGGCTATTATTGGCGCGAAAGTTGGGGGCAAGGTCGTTGTTGGAGAGTCAGAATGACAGAGGGGTTTCAGATGAACTATAAGGCCCTAAAAATCCTACGATTCCGCCCTACTAGCGGCATTACACGTCGTTTAAATGACGAAATGGTGTTGTGAGAAAATAAAAACAAGGTCGGAAGTGAGAAATTGCGTTTTCACGTTCTTGCAACGGTAAAATGGAAATGCGCCCAAATGCGCCGGTTGAATTTTAGAATTACGACCAAAAGTGCGCAGGCGCATTTCTGAAAAAAATATGCGCCAAGGAATTTCAAAATGCGCCCAAATGGCGCAATTGCGCCCAATCTGGCAACACTGGTGTAGAGTTTGTGATAGCTTCTCTGCCTTCCTGTGACGACATCACAAATTACTCAGAGGACCGGTTTGCCAGATCATGTAAATCGCCAAATTCCAACGGAAAGGTTGAGCAACACTGGATACTTGGAAATTCAGTCAGAGAGAACACCCAAGTAATTCAAGATATGGCACGTTATGGCACTTATACGTGCGAATCAAATGGGATTCGCCACAATTCATCCTTTGGAATCTGAACCATAAGCCTCTCCAGTAGGCTATCAACATCGGAAACAACTTGCACGTTTAAAGCATAAGTCGCAGTAGACAGGCTAAAGTTTTGACAAAAAAAACCGGACAAACTTGCGTAACTAGTATTTCTGACCAAAGAGCTACTCGGATTGGCAATCGGGAGCCTGACCCGCCTTGAAAAGAGCCAGACGCGGAAAATTCAGAAATCATGTATTGCCACTATTATGCCCAAATCGAGAACGGGAATGGAACAATTGGGGGCGCCTTTATAAATATGACGGGTGCTTTAAATTTTGTAAAATAACTTACCCACTCAAGATGAGTCAAGACGAAACAAGACCAAAGGTTTTCAAAGGTATAGCCTACATATTGGAATTCTCTTTCCCCACTAGCAGGCCGTACACTCTTCGCAAGATCCCGTATATATGACCACCTTTAACCCTCAGGTGACCATGCCCTGGAGCAAAGGAACAGCCTCCCCCCCCCCCCATAAAAATCTGTTGAATTGAAAATCTGAAATGAACATTTATTTCTCAAACAGTTTTTTATTGGGGTGGGCTACTGTGCCCTGCCTCCAGGCATGGTGCCCCAACGTTGAAGCATTATGTTCTAAAATTGGGGATTTGTGTATGACCGACATCCGAAAAATATCTACTCACGCTTTTTCCCAGTCCTTGGCCTTGTTCAGGTGCTCCTCCGTCTTGTCGTTATTCACCGGGAAAGTCAGGACAACGGCAGTGGCGTTTAAGAAGTTGGCATTGTCCGATGTGACTTTCCCCTCCTCAAGGAACCCACCAAGGACTACGTAGGGGAAGGCGGGGCCTCCGTACTCCGCCATGCAGCTGATGGAGTTGAAATTTCCATCGATAGGGGATGTTGGATTCCTAGAACAAAGGTCGGGCTTTACAAGAAGAAAGGACAGAGTAGACAAGGTATCTACTTAACGTATGTTCCCTACCGTTAACCAAGATTTCAGAATCATCCTCCAACAGAAGCACCAAAGCCAACTCGACCCGACAGCAGAGGACAGCTACAACTGCTAACTGTGCAAGACGTGTTCGCGCAACTACTCATTCAACTGACCATTACTTTCAACCATTCGCAGTATCGTACCCTACTTCGTACACTCCTTCAATTCTATACTGTAATGAAATAACAACTGAATAAATAATACACCTGATTAGTAATAAAGTAAATTGTACACGTTAGTTGTAAATGTCTATCTCTTTTATTTATTTCCGAATGCTTTATACGTTTATTAGTTGTCAAATGGTACGCCGATCCGACGCTAGTGAGTAATTTCTATGAGATATCCACAAAATAAAATGCTTCAAGCTATTTGGAATCAAATCTGATTGATAGATAGTCTGAGATTGCTGCTTTATACGTTTATTAGTTGTCAATTTCTATGACGTATCCAGAAAATAAACGTTATTTATTTATCCCGTTACCAGATTTCAGAACCTTCCTCCAGTTCAGTTTTAGAACTAATGCACAAGTCCCTTTTCTTTTTTCAGGAGAGAAAAATCCCTAGCTCTTCTTATGTCCTGCCAATATATATATATATTTATATATAAATATATATATCATATGTATATATATAGCAACTTTTCATCACGTAGCCCCTCCCTCATGGCGGGGTCAAATAAATCTGTCACATGTGACTCCTCCCTCAATATATATATATATATATATATATATATATATATGTACATATATATCGTTTATTGACCAAACGAGCAAAGATGGCTAGCAAACGTAAATCAACCTAACACTTTCACCAAGATATAGAAAATAGCCAACTACAAATAATACCAGATAAACACGACTAAGAACTATTAAACGAACGAATAAAGTACGGCACAAACAAGCTTACATATCTTTCATATGTAATTTCCCAGCCCCCCTATCCGTGCTAAAATTGATGTCGGAGCACCTGCATCCACTTATCGCTGTCACCTTGATGCACCCCTAAATGACCCCTGGCCCTTTCCAACATGTCTACTGGACTAAGCGAAGACTGGAAATCTACAAGCCCGGTTGTCATTACGAAACGGTCAATTAACATTAACAACACACTCACTGGATGCAGTATTCGATGTGGGTAAGGTAATCAATCTGGTCTCCAGTCGTGAGACTTCCAGTATATTCCAGGTTCTCCTCACTTCCTTGAAACCAGCCTAAGGGGCTCTGAATAGCGCAGAAGTCGAAATCTGGTGCCATTGGTTTGAAGCAAATGTCTCCAATTCGTGTCTCTTGTTGACCTGTAACCTGCAAGAGCCGAAATTCAAATTCCCAGAAGAGCTTAGCTTCCATTTCTGCACTGACGAAAGTCCCTTAATATATTAGCGATTCGCTGAAATTCTCGGGGTTTTTCTAAATTAATGAATAATTCTGAAAACTATCTTGAGTGTTTTGTGATTATTTTTTTCTTCTTTTTCTACTGCACTTATCCCTTGGGCAGTGCGTTATAAACCATTCATTCAGTTCACAATAACATCAATTCGTCACGACGCCCACATATTCAGACAGTTCGCCCAAAAAAAAAGCATGTTAGTCCAAACGTCAGTTCGCCCATTAACGTGTGGGTGTAGTAGCAGCGACAAAACCCTTTAAAGTACTGTATAATTTAACATGCCATGTTGACCATAGCTGCAGTTCGTGCCAAAGATCTTGGTATTCCACATCGAGCCGTGGGATAAAACTCTTATCATACGGCTGGGTGTACGACGAAAAAATAACAGCAAGAACAGATGCGAGATACAAGTGTTACCGACCTTGATGAATATGATCTATTTTTACTACAATTAATTATGCAGAGAATCAAGGGCCTATAATGTGTTTTTAATATTTTCGCACAACGGCCTTCTACTCTCACTATTTCTCGGCAATATTCATCGCTAGATAAGCTCCTTGCGTTTCAGGTAGATGGCGCGCTGCACAAAAGCCCTTCTTCGTCACACGAAACAGTTAATTAAATATGCACTGATTATGCACAGTAGAACTCGCTCCATTACGGGGTCGGTGGCGATGTTCCATTGAGAGTACGTACAACGAATCACAGGCCCTTAGTGGTATGATTCAATCAATGCATTTTTATATTCGATGGCAATAGATGACAAGGAGGGGAATAAAAGAACAGATAGATAAGAGAATGGGAGGTCTTTTCGACAGAGTATGACGGTGCAAACATGTCTTCCAAATATATTTGTTACATAAATGTAAACAAGTCCGACTCTTCCCCTGTCGATCAAAAGATAGTAAAATAATTGTACCAATTAGTCGCGCCGTCGTCGCTTACCATGCAACACGTGCGTCATTCCCTCCAAAAAGTCTTTGACTGCAATGACTCAACAGTGGCGACACATGACAAAGCAAAATTTTAAAATACGACAAGGCCTTCGTCTGTCTAAAAAACGTGCGAACAACTCCCATTTTTACAGAAATCAAATTCGTGTGAAAAAAATCAAGTCACTCTCCAGTTGACTGGCCGGGCAATCAAATAGGACATGGGAAGATATAAATCATAAACAAGTAATCGCAAGGTCTTAGCTGGAGGTTTTCCCCGGTGAGTCCAAAATGTATCAGAGGAAGCAGAAAAACGCCAATATCGAAAGGTGTCCAGCGGTAGGCTAATGGACAATTCCCTTTTTGGCAGACCGCTAATGTCCATTTTTATTTAATGTTGACTGAAGAACTTGATAAGTCTATATTCTTAACGTCCAGTAAACTGATCTCTAGTAAGCCCCCCAATGAAATTCTCCTGTAATCTTTTTCACGCTGGCCTTGTTCGGTCTCTTGTGTCGAAGGATCCGGAGACCAAATGAAAATCGGAACCCTGGGACTGGCTAAAGTAAATTATCATCTGAGAGAGTTACCAACACTTTAATGCGGATGAGTGGGACAAGGGAGGTCGACACCAGGCAGGCTTTGGTGGTTACTGATAAACAAGATAGTAAAATAGTGCAGAGGTTCAGTTCTACTTTGACACGTAGATCCCCCCTCCATAAAAATATCGCGAATTATTAGTAGCACCGACCCAGGTTCCAAGTTTCCGTCCAAGGATTTTTTCGGAAAAAAAAATTCCGATGGTGATTCCGATACGGAAAGTTAGTTCCCCACTTACCGACCATTCCATGAACTCAAATGATCATCTTTTCATAAACTGTACGAATCAATTTATTCACTGTAAATATTTCGTTATATTTTGACCTAATTTCAAGCTGTCCAGTTGTCTGTTAAAATTATCAGATTGATTGACTTTGTCAGACAGGTAGGGTTGACTTCACCTTTAACGATGGAGGGCCATCATAACTACTAATTACATAATCCAGCTTAAATGAGGGAGTGAGCCAAAGTTTTTATATTTTGAGAATGAGTCGGCCATTCAAGTTCACTCATACCGTTTGTCACTAGTTTCTAGTATGAGCAAGAACAAATAAGCCAATAGAACCTCCGTTTTGGTCTCATGCACCGACTATGAAATACCCCGACAAAACTGAGCAGAGCTAGAGCTACCAGCTCAGCTTTGAATTAACGCCCGTTTACTTCCCTCTAAGCCGCTGCGCAATGAGATGAAAAGACCGTAGCAGGCGTGTATGACCCGCCTCTGCAATGACATCACAACGTTAAACAACCAAGTCCGTTTACTCTTGACTTTTCATCTCCGGGGCTCTACTGCGATGAGCTGTTTGTAGAGGTAATGAACTGAGATGTTTCGCATAGCTCCGAACCTCCACTCGTTTGCATCGGGCAAGGCATCGGGAGACTATTCGACTCCGCATGGTCGTATTAGAGCGATCGGGGGACGGAGGTTCTTTTGCTTATTTGTTCTTGGTACGAGTAGCACAATTTATTATGGGTTATATATGTCTGTAGATCACCACTAGCCATCTGTCGGCACAATGACATGCGTTCTCAGACCTTATAATCGCAAGGGACAAGGGCATCTAAAACACGAAAGAATTCAGAATAGCTGCTATTCTACGACAGTTCACGGCAATTACAGGTTTAGTTAATCGTGAGACAATTATTACTAGAGATTATTGAACTGCGTGCTAGAGGGAAAATTGGTCGTAGTTGCGAGAGGTGCGCAGTGTTGCATGTTAGTGCCCGCGCCCCGCCCCCAAAGCTGGTGAACAAATGCCAGAGAAGGAAAAAAAGCTCCCGGAAAATTATGGAAACAGCAACGCAATAAGTTCTGGCTCGTACGACATTTTCCAAAACTGAGATTCTCTTAAACCTGAAGGACTAAAATATATTTTTTTTGTAATTCTCTTTGAGTTTTGTCTTCAGCATATCAAATGTTTTTGTAACTGCTGAGGCGTCCCCCTGTAACAAATGAGATTGCTGAATTGATTCGAAGACACAAATTGACCCTGAAGTGGGTAGGTATGTCGCGTGAGCATCCAGCGTGTCAGTTCCGACGTTCGTCACCGGAACACAGAAAAAATCGGCAAGAACGACATGGAACGAAGTCTTTCCGTTAGTAGTAATCGAATTCCTGTTAACGTTAAACCAACATCAGACCGTCGCATTACCATTTACCAACGGGTAACAGATTAGTTAATGTGGCTTACCTCTTCAATTTTCTTCTGAAGTTTCAGCACCTCGCTAATAAATTCCTTCCTGAAGACAGGTCCATACCACTTTGTCTCTCCGTCACTCGTCGTTCGGCTAAACTAAAACGAAAAAGGCCGCTTAAGACTATTTCTACAATGTTTAAAGCCAATCCGTTCTCACCGTGGCACGTTTCTGAGAGGGCTGGGGACATTTTCGACCCATAACGCAGGCTATTTCGAGGGATCAGCACCACAATCAGATAGTCATTTAACGAGCAGTTCTCTTCGTCCCGTTCAATTCAATTCAATTCAATCTATTTTCAAAACCGATGCAACGGTCAAGCCGATTTGTGGTTCTCGTCCACATTAACACTAATTATATATATAAAAAAAAGAGATAATTTTGCACTATAGGCTATATCATAATATATCAAAGACTTGTCAAACATAACACAAAATATTCAAATTTATACACAATTACTGATGCGAGTTAAAAAGGTTGACGAAAGCGGGAACAAAAGTGCTAGAATCAGAGCAAAACAAGTGGCAGGGTAGAATATTGTGTGTAGTTGTTTGTTTCAGCCAGCAAAGACCATCCCAGCCTACTGGCTGTCATCCAACTCTTGTCCTATGCCAGTGAGACTGGGACCCTTTAATACCCAAATTAATAGCGAAGGGAGTCCTTTGAGGACCGACAAACCCTAGACCCTAGGTATAGCTCCACGTCACTGAATATGTGCTTTGTTCCCTTGCCCAGCCGTTACATGCACTCACACAGTCGATCTGGTGAATTCTGAAACTGATTACGACGTCGAACGTGAGAACGTAGTCGTAGGACTTCATGTGAGACAATCTAAGAGCAGTTTCGTTAGTCGTCCCACACACGATGCGATAGGAACAAAAATACAAGAAAGGGATTTGTGTTTACGAGGGGGCTCCACCCAGGCTCCAAGGGTTAGAGAAGAGGCCTGCTAAAGGTATGTGCACACAGAGTCTGCTTTTCGCAGTCGTATGCGAATTTCCTTCTTCGCGCCGAATCTTGACAAGTTTCCTCGTAGTGATGCAAATTTGGCATGCGAAATCTTATCAGACCGTGTGTGCATGTAGCTTAAGCCTTAAAGTTAATGTATAACATTAAAACTCTAATTAAGACTCCTACACTGGAACAGAACAGAAAATGGCAGTATATGGGTAGACTCGTTTCACGAAGTCGGATAAGTTACAATTTCTTTGCTTAATTTCATTCTCATCCAATAGAATACACTAGTTCGGATTACTCAGGGGGCTTTCCCTTATTTATCTAATGAGTGTAACAGAATACTCGTTCTTACTAACATCCGTCGCAGTTCTATTTCACAGTCCATAGTTAGTATCGTGGGTTCCAATTATTTAAGAGGGGAGGGGGATACTTCTGAAGTGGTGGGGAAAGAATGCCTGTGGTAGCTTTAGGTGACTTCAGGCCATGTTGAGTAAAGCCATGTTGGCTAAATGGTTCAGAGATCGATTTGGTATCAATTTGATAACATAAAAGCATAACTAAGAGTTCAAAAAGTATGCCAAAACCGGCGCTCAGTTTCTTCTCCTTTTTCCACATACTTTTGGTTAGAGCTGATTAAATATGTTGCTCAAACGGGTCTAGGCGAAAACCTCACTGGCGACCCCCCCCCCCCAATGCAAATATATAGGAAATTGAAAAAATCTTATTAAAACTGCAGTTTATTCCGCGAGCACTAAACACGCGAGCCAAATGGTGCCGGGAGGGGGGCAAACGACTCTGGTCAGGAGAACGCGGTGAGGGTGAGGGGTAGCTTTTTAACGACCTCAACTTACAATCGACCGGAATAGCAATGCTATGGCGCGGACTGGTTAAAAATATCGATACCAGGCGGAACAAGATGGCGATGAAATAATGTAGGTTTTATTGTGTATCAATCCTTGTTAGCATACAAAATCAACCTAATAAAGTTACATTCAAAAATCAACCTAATAAAGTGTTTGAGAAAATTGGTGAACCGAAAAGACCTCAACGTGAGTGAATGACCAAGGTAATAATCTGAAAATTGGTGTCAGTCGCTCCTTCCTATTTATCTGGCCCAGTAAATCAACGATTGACCAAGCTGTTCGTAATTTAACCGCAGACTACGAAAAAACAATAGTTTTAACAGGTTATTTTGAGAAACATACATTCTGTGGTTTAGCACGTGCCTTGTATAACTGGGTGCATGTGAACCCTGTGAACTTACACACTTTAAGACACCCGGTGAAGGAAAAAAATTCGGATGACACGGAGTATTTATATTCTTTTCATTTCCTCAAGACTCGTGGGACAAGATCTTAAAATTTACGAGAGTGGCCATTCTTCTTGTGCTTCTCCTGGGCATAATCCAGTAGCGGAAGGTGTGCTTACAGCGCACCTGGTGACTTTCCCAGAACGCTCTCTTAAAGGACCCCTCTTGCTTATTCTGCCTTTTATAATATATATACCTAGCTCCCATACAGAATTATAAGCTTCTTAAATCCCCACCTTTCTCCATTGTTTCGTTTTGTGCCTACAAAGTTTTAGCGCTTTTTTGGCCTTGCCGAGTTTTGCCCGTCACACAACGAAACGTTTGCCGGGATCATCAACGTCTGCTGACAACTCTTTCACACATTAGGATCTGAGAAGCTTTTGTTTATTACTTCTTTTATTTGCTTAGTTTTCACACTTTTGAACCACGGTGCGATCAGTTTTCAAATGTTTTGCGCCCAGCCGCCGCGACGGAGAGCAAGAAGGCTGGACATAGGCGACAGGCGCTAACAAGAAAATCGCTAATTTCAGATGGAAAGTAATGGTATTTTCGAAAATGTTTTTTTCTGATCCATTTCATAGGGAAAATATTATTTCTTGTAAGAGTTGTGCTTTAATTGAGGTTGTTCTGCTAGTCAAATGTTCTTAGAAAAATATCGAATCTTCTCATGTGATGAGACGGAAAGCGATAGTTAGTTTTGTTGCGAGGATAGAAGTTTTCGAAAATTCGCTTTTAAATGCTATACACCATAATGCAGAACGTCGCACCGGCCATTCTATCGCCTTTTTCCATCGACTGTGCTATTGCCCGAAGCCACTGAATGGCTGAAATAGTTGTATATACTGATTAAGGAATAGTACTGTTTCAGCGTAGTTTTTAAATGTGATGTGTAGTATCACGAATATAAAAAAAATTGACTGATTTAACTGTTTTTTTTTCTTTTACTAAAAAAGGTTCATACGAACTAAACAAATCCAAAAATAACTAAACGGGGACCCGGTCCGAGGGAAATTTCAGTTGAAGAAGAAAAGGAGAGCCATAGCTTCATTTGTGACCCGGCCAGGAAAACCAGGAACACGTTCGCGGATTCGGCACTGGACTCGGAAGAGAAAGAGCATAAAAGCGTCTAGTTTTTGGGGAAAAGGGAAGGCCTCCGACAACCCTGGTCATTATATGAAGCTGGATTCCCAAAGGGTCCGGCGAGAGATGGATCAGAACACTCGCTCAATTTCGGTGCTGTTAGTTTAGACCGGAAACCGACTTTCCGAAGTACCTACGAAGTTGAAAATCAGACGATTTTTTTCACGTCAATGGGCAATCGTATTCATTCTGCGGTCGTGCCCAATCGTCCGTGTCCGCAATATGTTCTCTTAACCTACCAAAGTGAACCTTTGCGCTTGTCACTTCCTCGCGGAGAGCATAAAATTAAACTCCAAGAATTTTATCATCTTTTATTAAACCGCAAATCCGAGGATCGCTAATCTGAGGAGCGTTCGCCGGACGCTATTTCGGTTGGTCACCTCCCACTAGCGGATCCGTGTTTGCGGTTTCACTGATTTTTGGTCAAGCACCTTGTGACGTCAGCTGCGAAATTGGTGGTTTTCATAGCAAGACAAGACCTTCCGCAGAATCGGAGCGAGCAGGAACAACCCAAACCATCAGGGTTATCATCACAGACAGCCAAAGTCGGACGATAAAACAAGAAATTCTCACTACCCCGACAGACGCTTTAGCACCCATCGGTCTGTCATCCCCGACACCAGCTCAGAGGCAAACAAAATTAACCAATAAATGCTAACTTCAACGTCGTGTTGTGCTAAACTCCGCACTTTTAAATTCCAAGACTAGCTAAAACCAAGGTAGCGTTCCACCAAGTCATTACCAGTTAAATTCGGTATTTTTTTTTCGTTTCCACCGTCCGGCGTGAAAAGAAAATTAGCTCCTCCCTATTACCATTTTCAAGAGTTACGATCGTACAATTTACTTACGATAGTGGGAGCATTAAATGATATTAGTTGCGTTTTTGCAGATACCATGGTAGCTGATATACGGTCTAAAGTCGTTTTGCAGTTATCGTGGCATCCGATACCACGGTCAAAAGACGTTTTTGCAGTTGTTGTGTCATCTGGCCAGTTACCGTGGTAACTTATACTGAGATATCACGATCCGACCGTGGTATCTGGTCGTGGTATCTGAAAAGTCATCTCACTAAATTTTGTCAAATTGGTAAGTTCAGCAGTTAGTGGTGTAACTGGATATCAGTTTTTCTTTTGGGACGACTTCAAAAAGTGCAATTTCGGCAATAGTCGTTTTTGCAGTGGACCGTATATCAGATACCACGGTAGCTGCAAAAAAGACTAATTGCAGATCCAGTTACCGTGGTAACAGATACCATGATATCTGCGAAAACGCAACTAATAACTATCTGTTCAGCAGGGATTCCCGGTAGAGTGGTGACGTCTCTCCGCACTGTTAGTATAGTCGTTCCAGAGAGGGTAGTAACTACCACAAGAAAGGCTTAAATCCGTTCCAAAAATTGTGAGGACAATTTTCTAAAGCCCTCCCTCCCCCCCCCCCCAAGTTTATCTAAAATACTTACAGGCTCCAAATTCTTTGCTGCGATGATAACCTGCTCGGTTCTGAAAAAGGGTGCGAAGTTCTTGTCGAAATAATCTTTTTCAACTCGCGAGCGACTGTTCGGCGACGCCCAGAGTTCGACAGGGTCGACTGTTATCTGAAGGTAGACGACACCACAAGACAGAGCGACAGACAAAAGGACGCCGCTTAGAAGGACGATGATCGGGTGACTGGCACAGACTAGAAAGAAAAAATAACCAAATTACATCGCCTGTATTTAACTTTACATTCTCGGGAGGGGTTTGGTGTCAGATCATGCGACTCGGAATTTAAATTTTATAAACATAGGGTAGGATTATCAAAATGTCTATACTCTCTTCCTATTAACTTGTCTTTCGGGCAAAATAACAGGTTAACACTTCCTTAGCTCCTTAAGAAGAAAACAAAGAAACTGTATAAACTATCTAATTTGCTGAAGTCATCACAAACAAAGGCCAGTAGCCTTAAACAGACATTAAACAATGGGAGTCCCAATGCAGGCAAAAAAAAAGAAAGTGAACAGTCGATACTTGTTTTTTTCGTGACTCGCTTTTTGGATTACAGCGGAGTAAGAGTAAAATACACATAATAAAACCCTAAACAAAACAATATAAATAAACCTGTATACTAAACGGGTTCAGGATTGAAAAACTGGCAAACAATCTCGTGGGCTGACAGGGCAGGATGTTTGTGGAGGGTAAATAGATTTGAATGCGAACGAAGAAGTGTATTGATACTATCCTGAACATTAAAGATCGAAACAAATTTACAATTAACACTCAAACGAGGTTCGAAAAGGAACGAAGTTGACAAACTATGATGGGCACAGTTCTCCCTTTTCTTCATCTTTACTATTTAAATAAGACCATACACTTGCGGCACTCCAAGTGGGATCCCTATGTGAGAGATGGCTGAAGCTCTACACGGTGTTCTGTGTTAGCTTTCCAAACCATCCAATGGTAAGCTTATTTTTCGCCCTGAAAACCCGTCAGAAATGCTACCTCGTAAGGTAGACGCCGACCCGACGCGTCCACAAGAACTTCGCGAAGAATGTTGCCCATTCTTTTATTACTTGTATAACGAAGAGTAAGCTGATTTTATTTAGTTTTGGCCTGTTATTAATATTTATCCTGTGTATTTGCTGACGTTCGCAGAGAGACTTGGCGTAAGCCATGACAGTATTCGGTGAATCAAAAATGTATCCACCCATCTATCGGACACAGCGAACTTCAACTGGCCCTTGGCCGCGGGTCTAGGCGAAAACCCCCCCGGCGAAAACCCCCCCGGACAAAACCCCCCCGCCAAAACACCCCCCGGCTAAAACCCCCCCGTTACCAAAACCCCCCGGACCAAAACCCCCCCGGTACCAAAACCCCCCCGACCAAAACCCCCCCGGTACCAAAACCCCCCCGCATAAAAAAGACGGGTATGTAAGAGTAGAGTAACTAGTAGGTAGAGATAAAGAGAATAATAGAACCCCCCCCCGGTACCCCCCCTGCGAAAAACCCCCCGAATCCTTAGACACTCACACATATTAAGACAGGGATTTACTGGGCAACAAAACGAACAACCATGTGACAGTTTTACCATTGACAAGCACGAGTAAGGTGAACAGCTGGTAGAATATTTCTGGGACTATCTTGAAAGTGCTATCACAAAACGAGCTCAACCTTTCCCTTGACCCAAAGGATCCTCCCATCGAGTCTCATACAAATATTCATTCCCTTCGAGAGTTATCCTGCTCACAGACGGATAGCAGGACAACTTTTGCGGTGTCATAGGTATCCCTCCGCTTATTGCCCATCTTCGAGTTTCTGGTATGAATCAGGGATAACTAAAGAGCAATCAGGCAAGGGGAGCTTCCCATTGCACCAATGGGTGGCATCGTAACTGCAGCTTCCTCGCCAAGAAGGGTGAGGCATTGAGAAAGGATTTATTGGGGGGACAGAGTGGAACTGGCTTTGATTTGATCATTCACATTTAACACCTCACTGACAACAGCTTCAGTTGAATGCGGGTGTTTGGTGACTTCAGCAATTAGTCTGTCACCATCAACCTTCACCTTTACACTCCCTTTGTTTATCATTGTTCTGATACCCACTGTACTTCAGACATTCTTGTAGGGTCAAGTTTGCGGAAGAAGTTTGTTCTACTCTTACTCTATACCTACCCGTTACTCTACTCTTGCATACCCGTCTTTTTTTATGCGGGGGGGGGGGTTTGGTACCGGGGGGGGTTTGGTCGGGGGGGTTTTGGTCGGGGGGTTTTGGTAACGGGGGGTTTTTAGCCGGGGGGGTTTTGGCGGGGGGTTTTGTCCGGGGGGTTTTAGCCGGGGGGGTTTTAGCCGGAACCCCTTGGCCGCATGAACAAATCCGATAAAAGAAGGTCCGATGAGCAGAAAGCAAAGAGAAACAAAAATAACTCACCAGTTCCCCACCAGGAGAAAAACGCCTCAAAGGAACTGTCCAGGGTTGCACCGAGTCTGTCCCGACAGGAGGCAGTGTCCTGCTCAGACATGCTCGAACTTGTCGAAACTGTATGATGGATGATCTCTCGGGCTTCATGGCGGGCTGCCAAGAAAATAAGCACATTATTCAGATTTTCATGATCATGATAATCAAGAGGTGACAAGTTGACTTCACCTTGCGGGCAACACAGAGGGAACAAGCGAGTCATGACTATCGGTAAAAAGTCAAGGAAAAAAAACAAAGAAAGCCAAAATTTCGAAGTTGCAAATCGATCACGTCCCCAACCCCGATTTAAAAGCGTTTTCAGATACGTTTTGTCTCCGTCAACCTAGAACTAAATCAGAAAAAAAAAACTTTCTCACCCTTTAACAGAAAGGTAAAGAAACAGCGCTGTACCGGCGTTTGTCGACGTACCGTGCAACTGATCTTTCTAGTTCCTTGTTTTGTATTGTTTTTACTTCGCAATTTTTGACACCTCTGCCAGTGCGATTATTGATAGTTTAGCTCCTTTCAATGTGATCCTGACGAGAAACGTCAAGTTTTGCAGTTATTCTGAGCAAGTTGCTTCTGAAACTAAAGTATAATCATCATCAATATGGTGCTTAACCTGGAAGAACGAACCCGGATGGTTAAACGACAGAAAAAGGCTTGAGTGGAATCAATACCTCATATAATAATGTTTAAACGACAGAAAAAGGCTTGAGTGGAATCAATACCGCATATATAATAACATGATCGACAACGGCCTAGTTCATAGTTTTCTACTGACCCCCCCCCCCCCGTATTTTTTCCGCTCTCAAGTCGCTGGCTCGAGGAGTCAAGTTCTTTGAGCGTCTTTTTCGCGACCAGTACCCTAGACACTTTACTCTACTACTGGTTCCTTTGGGGAGAAAAAAGATGGCGGTCGGAGTGTGCTCCCGCTTCCTGACTGGTCGAACTGAGTTGGTTTGAACCTCTAACGAATTGGCTAGGCTTTCCCTCAGAAGATGGAAAGTCAGCTTTCGGCTAATTAGAACCTAGCTCACTAGATGGTTTTCTGTGCAGTTAGCAACATTAATCGTTTAGGCCTATATATGCGTCAGAAAATAATCTTCGGCAAAAAAACTAAAACAAAGCAATATAATGTACACAAACCCAGAAATATAAGAGCAAGCGGTAAAAGCGTAATTATGCCACACATGAACAATCCTTCACCGAAGCTGACCGGGAATCATATACTAAGAAATGGCTCAACACGGAACATGTAAATAAGCGGTTTCGTGCAAGGAAGCAAACAAAAGTAGCATGCGAAACTAATTTTCTTTTTGCTGACTTTTGAACAATAAACAGCTATTAATACTCGCAGTTTTCCTTCGGGTTAAAACACCAAATGAAAAGAAAACTGCCGTAGATCCAAAAAGCCCTATCTTGGCACTGAAAATTCCGCTAAGAACCATTGTGATTACAAACACTTTTCGAAGGGCCAGTGATCACTGATTTCTGCAACCGCAAGTGAATCGGTGCTACAGTTTCCTCAAAAATCCTCATTCAGTCTCCTTGTCCTCATAATGTATAATATTTAATAAATGTTATATAAACACTTTGACCAATAGGCATTACGTCGAGAAACAACTTTGTTTACCAGACAACCAAAAGTCTCCAGCCCCACAAGTCAAAGCAGGGGAATAACAGAAGTAAAATACTCACGGTTCGCGATAGTAGTATATAAACGCCGGAGCTGGCTCAAAAGTCCCCCCAGTTCAAACCCCCCTTTTATTACCAATTTCTTAAATTTTAACATGATTTTTTCCAAATAATCCCCCTTTTTATAGATATTTTTATTTTCTTATTTCCCAAATAAAGGTCCCAAGAAATAGGAAATATTACCCTTTACTACATATAAACTACTACTTTTTACATTTTACTGAGTAAACAGTTCTACATCAACATATTGGTCAGAGTTCTTATTCACCCTCATAATTGGCTGTAAAACCAGATTTTTCTTTAGAAGCAACTCATCAGCAATTGCATTATATCTCTGTGGTATAAACAAATCACAGGCTTTGTTATTATGATGAACAACAACAACCAGCTTATCACCATATTTTGTCTTGGCCATTCTCATTTTAACGATGCTATATTTCAATCCTAGAATTAGTTCTTCCTTTCTGATTGTCTCATTGTATTTATTCATTTTGATTGTAGACAAGACTTCTCCCATGGACTCCATTTATTAGCGGCTGATTTTATTTAATAAAAATCCAAGCTCACAAACTCACATACATATTTTTATTAATAATATCTAACGTAGCTTTTCTTTCATAATATATAACACAGTAAACATTATATGGTGGGGGTGGATTATCTTTTAATGTTATACTTATTTCAATATCAGCAGTTGTTCCATTATAAATATTTGACTCGTGTTTGGAAACATCGAAACAGAATAGTGGATACACTGATTTAAATTCTTCTATGCTAACAACACTACCAGTATCAAATGCTAATTGTTTATAACCCAAATGTATGAACCTATTGTAAAGATTCGAGTATTTACATTTCTCATCGCTAAAGTCGCACTTGAGTGGTTCTTCAGGATATTTATCCCCATTAATTCTAAGTTCTATGTCTGTTAAAGTCATATGATCAAACACCATATTATTCATTAATTGATTGTTATGCTTTTCATTTTTCTGTAACATCACAACGATTTTGGTTGGGCTATTTCTCTCCGACACAACTTTCCAGGTGTGTTCCTTATTCTGACTAACATCGCTTTTATAAGTATTACAAGCTTCCCACATCAAATTATACTTTTTATCCTTGGCCAAACCCTTTTCCAATACACTCATCATTTCGATACTAGGAGCTATGATAGGGATTTTCCAGGATAAATACTCAATGACCACTTTACAATTAGAACCCCCATTTCTTATAATCATATTATTATCATCATTTCTTCTTAAAGATATTTTGTGTGATGCACCTCTAAAAAATCGTTTGTTTCCTTTCAGAAATCCAAACAACTCTGATAATGGTAAATACATATTTACTAATTTACTGTTTTTAGTTCTGTTATATCTCTTTTCAAAACCCTTATTATAATTTGGATTAGATTTAGTGCTGACAGTCACAGTTCCTGCTTTTAATCCATCTGCAGGTACGGTAAATGAACTACTACTTATAGGGTTGATATCTATTCCCTGATTATAATCCTTATACCAGAAATGATTTCTAGCTGCACTTCTAGAATAATCATCGGAATATTCGATCAACTTTGTAACGGTAGTTGCAATACCAACATGATTAATTTTTTCAACAGGTGTATCATTTATTACATACTCAGCGTCACTAAATAAATTAAATCCATTATTCGTTAAAGTAGCGAGATCGGTTGAACCTATGGGATTTCCATTCTCTTTAACAATTCTTACACTAACATCAAGATAACTTTCACTTGGATAGAACCAGGAATCCAATTTCTTCGTTACGAATTCAAACTCTGATTTATTGGATACATTCACATCTGTTTCTCGAATATCTTTAAATTCATATTTGACCACTGTATCATCTACAAGTGGCTCATCAAAAATGTTCCACTGCGGACTGATAACTTTATTTACTGCCATTTATATAGGAAAGAAATTATTCGATAAAAATTATTTCAGAATCTTTAAACCACTTCCAGTTATTATCGCGTTGATCAAGTCCTGACTCTTTTGATTTAAAAATCTCTTATTTGTACCCAGAAGATCCTTCATCGATTTCTTCTTTCCAATCACATCAATAAGTTCTTTCCTGTTTACATCAATCAGATCTTTCCCGTATTCTATTGCTCTGTTTTTTAACAACTCGAATCTCGGTTTAATAATATTATTATACATTGACAATGCTCCATCTTTTATTTGTTTTGCTGACGTTTGAAATAACTGGGAATTGGCAATATTTTTGAATATACTACCGATTCCACTTCCGTACTGCTTTTTATAAAGTAAGCGCTTATTATTAATCAACATTTATAGGTAAATAATTTTATTTCACTAATCCTTTAAGCTTTTCTTAAATGTAGAACGTATCCAACGTTATCACCATTCAAATCGATAGGTCTTCCCAATTGATCAGTAATTGTCATTCTCAAGGAGTAAATAAAGTCTTTTGTGTTAATAGGAAGGTAGATTAATTGTCTAGGATTCTCAACAATTTGACAACCTGGTTCTGTATTCGGAACAAATGTCCAAATGACGTCTGATTTACTTTTGTTTACGATAGAACTGTTGACAAGAGAGCAGTGAATTTGAATTTTATCAACGCTTCTTGTTATATTCGGAAGTTTTGTACCTTCATTGATTTTCTTAGATATCTCACTATCCTTCTCAAAGCCTAAAATCTGACACAAGTCACTATTAAATCTAAACACATATTTTTCTTGTAATAGGATGACAAATCTCATAGATGCTGGATTGGATGAGATTACAATAGGACATTTATCTTTGGGAGTATCAAAATACTGACACAAAAAATAATTCAAACAATCATCGTTATACATCCCATTAGGAATAGTAACATTCACCCATCCCCCCTCTTCATCTTTCCTATACTGAAACGTATTATTCCCAAATTTATCACTTATATTATGCCACGAATACCACAAAGTACACTGATTCAAACCTATTTCATAATCCGAATGACGATTCAGTTCAATCGGTTGACTAAATGTTATATCAATGATACTTTCATTACCTTCAATGTTTAACAACACCATTTATTAGAAATATTTTTTATATATTGAATTGTAATCTCTCTTCGTAAGAAATTTATTTCGCATTAACGAGTCCAAAATATCAATAGCTTCATTCCTCACCTCATCAGATGTATTTCCGTTTACTCTACTACCTATCAAAGTGTACAATTTTTGAATCATTTCATTGCAGTTCATAAATATTCCAGTTCCTTGTTGTTGAACTAAATGGGAATTAGTTTGAATGCTGGTTAACCTCTCCTTGTAGTCTCTTATAAATTCAATGATTTGATCATAGCTAGAGTAACCTTTACCTTTTTTCCCGCCATAACTTTGACTTAGAGATGTCAAACGTTCCAGAGCCTCATCTATATCCATAGGATGACTAATGTAATAATTAGGCATTTTAAAATAAGTATCAGTGCCTTTCCCGGATTCTTTATGTTTTGAATTAATCTGATTTAAAAACTCTTGTGTAATACCTTTATTCACATCAATGGATATTGGTCCTAAAGCGGGAGAAGGTTCTAAAGCAGGAGTTGGGGCTCGACTCGATTCCTCTGAATCAGTGATCTGGTATGGAGTAGTTTTAAATGCTTCTCCTAATCTTTGAAAACTTATGCTTGAATTTCCATCAATACTCTGTAAGTTCTTAATGATTGCTTCAGTGTTGTCTTTTTGTGCCCTAACAACTGGAGCGTTAAATTCTGAAGCCATTTCCCGAAAGCCTGCTTTCTCCATCTCATATTCTTGAACCTTTCTTCTCTGAATTTCTCTGTTCTTCACTATACCCGATAACATATCACTGAAGCGTCTTGAATCCATTTATATACAAGTAATTTTATTTCATAATAAATTTTGAAAGTTCTTTTTCATAAAACCCTCCTTGAATTAATTCCCCACTTTTGTCAGATATTTCATAAGTAATAGGGATGGTAGGTCTAACGGTTGCTATCTGGAATACTTCATTTGTGTAATTTGGTAAATATCCTTTATCAAAAATACTTTTTTCTTTTTTAATTCTGACTAAATCTCCTACTTTATAATGTCCTGTGATTGTGTAGTCATCAGCTGGAGGAAACAAAGCATTGTAAACCTTTTTCTGATTCATTTTTTTACTAGCACCAATGGGTTTCATTTGTATTGAACGATGATAAGAGTTATTATAATTACTAACAAATAAAGGTAAAATATCAATCCATTTAGTAGTGTTATTGTGAGTAAAATATTTCCACAACTTTTCTTTCAGTGTTCTATTGAATCGTTCAACAATTTGCGCTTTTAATTCACTTTCAGATGCAAACCAGTGTATGTCATTATTTTTCAAAAAAGTTTGAACATTTCTCATTACAAATTCTTTACCTTTATCAGTTTGTAGTTTCTTAGGAATTCTTTCTTTAAATATATGACTGAATGCCTTGATTATTTCAGCACCCGTTTTATCTTTCAAAGGGGCACACCAAGCGTATTTACTAAAGCAATCAATTACAGTTAAGATGTAATTTGTTTTATCATTCGCTTTTTTATATTTCTGCATGTCAACTAAATCAGCTTGCCATTGCTCATCCACATAGTGAACATAGACTCGTCTCCTTTCAAAGTTATGATAAGAAGGTTTGTGTAAGGTATATACATTCTCATTTTGCAACACATTTTTTATTTTATCTTTAGAAACGTTCACTCCATTTTCTTTTAATTTTCTATGAATATCATCCACACCCGAATAATTAGAATAATACGTATTTAAAATATCTTTTTCTGCGTCGAGGTTTTTTTTAAAAACAGATTTTTCCTTGATCCGCAAAAAACACAATTACCTTTTAGCATTGGAACATTATTTTTCTGTGACACTGCCTTAAACATTGCTTCAGTGTCAGTTTTCTTTTTACACTTCATACAATAAATATCCATTTATTAGAAAACAATTTTTATAAACGAAAAGCTACCAACTTCATTTTGCGCTGAATGTAGGAAATACAGTGAAATCCACAGTTTAATTCATTTAAATTTTGAACAGCAAGATTTTCATAAGCTATTTTTTTCTTTGAAGTTTTAAGATATTTAATTATTTCTTTTCCTGGGGGTATACCGAAAGAATCGAAAAATTCGACATAGGGTTGATTAGGTAGATTACAATACGCTACCCAGTGAGTTCCAGGCATTCCGAGTTTATCATAGTTAATGACACCACATTCTAGGTTATTTATTTGTTTAGGTAACGTATCTATAGAGAAAACACCTCTAAAATATGGTATATCCCCTAATGCATCCATAATGTCAAAATTGGTTAGAGGTCCTACTTTACTTTTGCTTCTTTTTTGACTTCCCCGTTTTTTGACTTCCTAGGCCTTCCCCGTCCTACAACTTTTTGTGTTCCAGGAAGTGTAAGCGCACCACCTGTGTTCTTTACGGATGCATCCTTCCTAGGCATTCCACGACCCACAACTTTTTGTGTTCCAGGAAGTGTAAGCGCCCCACCTGTGTTGGTTATGTTATCCACCAATTTCTTACCAGCGAATGTACCCAAAGCAGCAGCACCACTTGTTAAAGCTGCCTTACCAAGCGTAATTGCTAACGGTATTAGGAAAGGAAGTAATCCACCCTTTTGAATCGCTTCTTTCATCTGTTTATATGATACATCAATGTCACAACCCTTATTATTCATTTTACATGTTTCAATTTTATCAATTTGTCGTTTACTTAAAAGTAACTTTACTGGTTCTCGTTCATTCCTGTCTGCTATGACTAACACGTATCTGACATTTTTGTTTAGCACCAAAACATTTCTTCAGCTTTCCTTTCTGAAGCTTTGATAAATAAACTATATACTCCATTGTTTCAACCATTTATTAGAAAATTAATTTATCATATAGATTTTATTTCTTTAGTTTAGTTTTCATAAAGCCTTCTGTTTTCGTAACAAAATCTTGATCAACAGGTTTTTGCTCTGAAAGTCTTTTTAAAATGTTTACGACTGCTCTTTCAATACCATTGATATGGGCTTCTTGGTCAAAATCATTTTTGTCAATACTTTTGCTAAGGTCAAGAACCTTTTTGTCAATGATTTTGCTAAGGTCAAGAGCCTTTTTGTCAATGATTTTCCTAAGGTCACCAATCTTTGTTTCAATACTTTTGCTAAGGGTTTGTTGGTTAAGAAGCTTTTCGTCATATTTTAAAAGGTCTGTTGTTAACCTTTCTAAATTAACAGCATCCTTTTTGTTTCTAGGGTCTTGAACATTTGTGATAACTTTATTCCCAGCATCGAGTTCTTTATCAGTAACTTGAATTGTCTGTTTTACAAATAACCCTTTATCTTTATTCCTTACCAATGCATTATCAGGAGAATCATCTACCGCAGTTAATCTGTTGATATCTTCGCTAAAATATTGATTGGTTTGCACTTGTCCCGCAGTCATTTGTTCTTTAAATTGATTCAAAATCACAGTCATAGATCTTAAGCTAATAGCATCCTTATCTGTTTTCGCATCACCTAAATTAATAATTCGTCTATCGTGTAGGTTAATGTTACCATTTTCGTCAGTAACTTTCGATTCGTTAGCAACCTTTTTTCCAACACTACCAAATTTATTCATTTATTATAGAAATAAATTATCCGGTAAATTTTTCAAAGTTTTTCCTATACTTCAGGGTTTTATCTTTTGTTTTTAAATCTATGAAGAACAAGAGCTGTAAGCTCATATGGCACTTGCAAGGGTTGAGATGTATTATTTGATCAAAAGTAATTTTCGACTGTGCGGTTCAGATGCGCACTTTAAGGGAGCTAGAGAAAAAGTATTTTATCGTTGAACTTGGCTGTAATGATGCGCACTTTAAAGGCACTAGAAATTCATCTGTAAGGAAGACCCTTGAGGCAAAAACGATAGCAGGCTCTTAGGGATCATTGATATATACGTATGATCAAAAGTATTTTTTTTTCCACTAATGCGGGTAAAATGCGCACTTTAAGGGTGCAAGAAATTTTTTTTTTTGCAAAACCCTTGTGGGACAACTGATCAGGGGTTGAGATGTATCGTTTGATAAAAAGTACTTTTCGACCTTGCGGTTAAGATGCACACTTTAAGGAGCTAGAACTTCATTTGTAAGCAAAACCCTTGAGGCAAAAATGATCATGAGCTCATGGGGATGATGGAAATGCATATTTTGCTTAAAAGTATTTTTCTTAATTTGCGGTCATGATTGGTACTTTAAGGACTGTTCGGATTTGAAAAGTGGCGATTTCTAAGCCAATCTTGTCGAATTTCTAATATTCCAGCCAAATGTCACCGTCCTAGCACATCTGGAAGTACCTTATAACTCGCGATCACCGGAATTCCGGACCCGCCCCTCAAACTCCCCCCACAGTCGCCGGAGCCAATCCGATTCAGTTTTGGACTTGTTGGTTTTTCCCACAAGGTTCCATCCCGATCTCTCCAGTCCAATCCGGTCACGTATTCCCCCCCCCCCAATTGTTGTCGGATCCGGTCCGGACATAAAAAAGATCACCACATGCACGCCCTCTGTTCAGTTATTAAATTTCACTCGAATCCGATCACCCATTCCAAAGTTACGCATGGCTAAATATTCCGGATTCCCCCTCCCTCCGATCCCCCCACGACTATCGGATCGAGTGAATTTTTATTTACATGTCAGTTTGATCGGGTCCCTGATACGCCTCCCAAGTTTCGTCGTGAAAATCCCAAAAACCGTCATCACCAGAATTCCGGGAAACTCCCCTCCACCTCCCCCCCCCCCCAAGTGTCCGGGTCCAGTCCAAACGTGTAAACGATTTATCTGGAGCAGATTCTTGTTCTTCCCAGCAAGTTTTACTCCGATCCCTCCATTATAACCGTTTCTCGAGATTTCCGGTCTTCCCCCACCCCAACTCCCCCATAGCTGTCGAATCCGGTTCGGACTTCAAATGGAACATCAGAGATATGTCACTCATTCAGGTATTAAGTTTCGTCCCAATCCGATCACCCGATCGAAAGTTACACAACACCTAATTTTCGATATTCCCCCGCACTGCACCACACGTACAAACCCCTTTGACCCTCGAATGCACTAGCTCTTTTCAATGTTAACAGAGTGATCCGATGCAAAGAGTGACGTCACGCCGCGCGCAGACCTACTAGTGTGTAGAAAGGGGTAGGGGTTTTACAAAAACTACTAAATTCTCAGGATTCCCCCGCCCTCTACTCCCTCCACGGTGGTCGAATCGGGGAAGTGACTATTTGCAAGTTAGTTTGGTCGGGTCCCTGATATGCCTGCCAAGTTTCATCGTCCTAGCACATCTGCAAGTACCCTAACTCGCGATCACCGGACCGACCGACCGACCGACCGACCGACAGACCGACCGACAGACCGACCGACGGAAAAGTGATCGGTATATGGCACTTGAGCGAAGCTGCAAGTGCCATAAAAACCCATAGCCCTTGGTTGCAGCCTCGAATTGTTTGAGAAATTTTTCATTGTCTATACTGGATACATGGCTTTGTCTTATTAATTTTATTTCTTTTGGATTAGAACACTGAAAGAATGCAAAATAATTACACTGAAGTCTTACCACCTTTGGCGTTTTATGATAGCTCTGAGACAAGTAAACAATTGAAGCATTTTTCTTTCTTCCTCTTATGAATAAATCTTCTATTTTCTTCTGGTCTTTTTCAGTTACAAAATCATCAAAGATAATCAAGTTCTGATACTGGGGGTCTAGGTCGTCAACATCGATAATATCATTTAGGTCATTACTTACGGTTAAAATATTCGTTTTACATTTTAATTCCAAAGTGTTTAAATTGTCTATAAGGTCTTTATATTTGTCTTCTTCAAGATCTTTTGCATACAAGTATATTCGGTTGAAACAGATGTATTCATAAATTAAATTCAAGAGTAAATTGGTTTTCCCTGTTCCTGAACTTCCACAAATTAATAATCTAAATGGCCACTGAGGTGCAAGTTCGTGTTTGTTCTGATAGTTATTCTTTTCGCTAAAATCATACACTTTTATTGGGGCCTTTTCATTCATTTATTTAGGAAGAATTTTTCATTATAAGATTTACTGAAGTAGGTACTTGAATTTTTGAAGTAGGTACTTGAATTTTTTAACTAGGTACTTGAATTTTTTAACTAGGTACTTGAATTTTTTAACTAGGTACTTGAATTTTTTAACTAGGTACTTGAATTTTTTAACTAGGTACTTGAATTTTTTAACTAGGTACTTGAATTTAATGTTTATAACCTAAAGGTAAAGTTGTGTATTTATCGCTTGTTACTATCCTTTTATCATCCTTAGGATCTAACGCTTTTTTATTCTGTTCTTCTAGAGACATGCGGTGTTTGTATGATCTTAAGTTATACTGGGTTACAGATAGGTTTTCAATTTTACCAAACAGTACATCCTTATAGTTTTGAATCGTAATTTTATCTTTCACTATGTTCGTTTTTATTCCTTTAAGTTTTTTGCTTGATTGTTCTTGGTTGTCCTTATCATAAGCATATACTTTTGATCGTAATCCAACAAATTCTGTCATAATTTGTCCTGCTAATTCATCTTTCATCATTCCTATCACTTTCTTGTTTACACTAGGAAACCCGTATGGATTATCTTTCGCATAATCAGATGTATCGAACCTCTCGTTCAAATCTTGTTTGATATCTTCATAGAAATCCTCGGTTCTTATGTCATATATGAACGAATCGGTATCCATATAACATAAATCTATTTTATCCTCATATTTAGGTTTCATATAATCATAATGGAATTCATACATCAATAGCTTGGATAGTTCCAGTACAGCAAAACCGATATACATTGGTTTGTCTAGTTTTATCTTTTCCTTCGACATTCTTGCCACAGAAAAGTTTTCACTGAAAATAATTTCAGATTTAAAGTTGGGTTTCTTTATTATTTTTTCTCTTGTTTTATCATCAGTTATTATTTCCATATCAGCTCGTTTCCTTACGTTCTCCATGGTTTTCCCAAAGCAAGCATTATTCATCAGCTTAAAAAAGTCCTTTTCAAAATCATTTGTACCTTTAGTTCTTAGTGCTGTGTTGTGGTCTATGTATCCTTTTAAGTAAGCACTCTCAGTGAATCCTAGTATTCTATGTACTTTTTTCAGTATCAGACCTTTTTGTAAATAGAATTCTAGGTTCCTGTGATGAACTACATAGTTATTTTTATCCAGTAAGGTCGTACATAGTTTTCCATTGAAATGTTCTGGTGCTAATGGCAGATCTTTATGTAACTTGTGTAACTCTCTAGGATAATCTAAATCAACTTCATAAATTGCCCCCACATTTTCCAAATTCATTTCTGTTTGAACATGATTTTTTAATAGTTGATAATAATCTAAAGAATTAATTTCAGTGTTCTCTTTCATTTCATCAGGTACTGGAATGAATTGGAAATCATTCGCTGGTAATTTTTGTGACATCGCCCACCCATATAAATTATTCTTATCGAAATACATTAAATAGTTAGATGGCTTATTGGTGTCATAACTGCTCATATATTTATTATTTGCTTTCGCATATCTTTTTATACATTGAGATACACCACCTCTTATTCCCTTTTCAACGAATGTATACATGTCTTCCTTTGAGAATAACGGTAGCTCTACTTTCGAATGCTTTAGGAAAGAATCCCATGTTAGTCCTGGAGCTGAGAAGTAATGTAGTGGATCCAAATCATAATTATGTATACATACATTTCTGAAATTCTCTACAACATCAGACAATATTAACACATCACTTTTTAGGTACAACTTGGTATAATCAAGTAATGTTTCACAATTAAACTGCTCCAATATAGAGACCGCTCTCCTATAGTCACTTTTGCTGATACCTTTTCCCGTTAACCTAGAATAAAAGCTTTCTATGGGTGGTAACTTTGTACAATCCATTTTACTGAAACTGTCTACGAATTCATATGGATACACCCCTTTCTTGATTATTTCTTTGAACTCTTCATCGTTTTTGAAACTATTCGATGTGTACTTGAAATTCTCCCTCAGATGATTACAGGATTCTTTGCAATCGCATTTTGCTAAATTTGCTGACAGCTTGTCCAACGATGAAGCCATGAATCTGATTGAATCTATGAATCTGATTTCATATTTTATTTCCGTATCCTGTCTTGGAATACTTATTGATTTCGAGAATGATATGAAACTTTCTGCTGATTCAAATATTCCGTTATCAGGAATCAATTCTTTCACAAATAGATGGGAATCATACTTTGATAAATTATGTAGGACTACAGGGATATGCTTGGGAATTCTGTATTTCATATTACATTCTGCATGAGTAAAACCCCTATTTTTACCAGTCATGTGGTCGTGATCAAAGTGGGGATTTTCAGTGATTTCAGTCCTACAGATATGGCAGGTCTTATCCATTAGTGTGTTCCATTTTTCTGCAATTTCTACATCTGTATAAGTGTGATTTCTCTGCCTGTTTTCATATTTGTTTGCAATTTCTGTGGATACTTTTGTAACGGTTTGAACAAAATGTTTTGCAGCATCTTCACCGAAATAATCGTAGTATTTGTTCTGGTTTGTATCAAAGGAGCAACATACCTGAAAACCGTATGCAAAAGGCTTCTGTTCAGCTATTTTTATTGTTTTCTTTCCTTTTACCTGGTTGTATTCTTCGTTATAAGACTCAAAGTCTGCTATTATACAATAAGGCACTTTCATCTGTTTTGCGATATTTTTATAGTGTATACTTGAACCTTCAGGAGGCATTATGATATCAGGGTCTTCGCAATTATTTTTAAGTTCATGTTTTTCAAAGTGTTCTTGTTTCGTAAAATGCCTTCCACAAAAAGTGCAGAGGTATATCTTTTTTTGTCTTGTAGATAGTTCAGAACCAACTAGTCTGCTCAGATTCTTTACTAGCACATAATGATTATCAAAATATAATAAATGAATGATATGTTGTGCTGTTTTACCATTTATTGTACTTTTTAATATATGACTTCTGATTATTTTCTCTTTATCAATTTGGAATAAGCAAATCTTAATGTTGTATCTATTTTCAAATTTGTGGATGTCTTGTGTATCCATCGGGAAGTTGGTAACCCCTTTGAAATCGAATTCATTCTCATATTGTTTATATTTCGAAGTTCTCTCAGCGTTGTCCTTAGCTGGGTATAAATGTGCCAAGATACACCAAAGAAAGCATTTTTTATCTTTATTTTTTATATTTATGCACGCTTTTTTATTTTTTACGAAATCTGGCAGTATTTTAAACGTTCCTCCCATATAAGATTCGATTCGAGTCATCCTATAATCAATTCCTTCATACCGACTAAATTGTAGCCCCGACCGAGGGGTATTACTTAAAGAACTCAGTCTCTTGTTATTATCATCTAAATGACTATGAGTAAGTATGCTATTTTTATTTAAAATCCAAGAAGTACTGTTATAAAATACTACAACTTCTTCATCATTTTCCTGTCTGTAGAATATAACCCTGGTCACAAATTGAACTCTGTAATGATTTATTTCATTCATTCTTCGGAGTAAATCATTAAAAACAAAAGCAATAAGAGTATGTTCATCTCTTCCATTGCTTTCAATTGAAACGTTTACGGTGTACAAATTTTCAGTTACCCTAGCAATAGTAGGTTGCTGTTCTTCTTCCGTTTCAAATAAATGATCAGGAATTATTTTTTCTTCTTTAATTTGTTTCTTATTTATGAAGAGAGTTGATAAATCGATTGCTTTGTGTCTATTTTTATCACCTCTTTCTGTTTGATCTCTTATGATATCTCTGTTTTTATCAATAGTTTCTTTCTGCTTATTAATTATCCTACCATAGTAATCCGTAACACGTTTTGAAACTTCATCTCGGTTACCGCGAGTGGGTAGGCTTTTGTTTTTTAGAAACCTTTTTAATTCACTTGTATCCTTTTCGAGTATCCTTTTCTCCTCTTTTTTTATATTTCCAATAGTAATATTATTTTCTTTGATTTCATCTTCCAAAATCTTCCTTAATGTTGGCTCTGGTGTATAAATGGATGGTCTGTTTTTGTTCTGAATCCTTTCGTTTCTACGCCGAATATTAATTGTATCTTCCGCGAGCAAAATATTCCTATTAAGTTGCTTTATAATCTTATCCGTTATTTCATGTTTCTTTGTTCCATTTGTTTTGATTTTATTAATTTTCGCATAAGTCCGCAGCTCATTATATGTGTAATTCGGTAATCTTTGTATAGTCGATTTGTTGTTCAATATAACCTTTTTACAAAGCTGAATAACCTCTGCAACATTCATCATTTAATAGGAGAATATTTTTATTAATGAATTTCTCCTGACTGCGTTTTCTCAGCCGTAAAGAAAATCACTGGTTTCAATGTTTGTTTCATGGAGTAAGCGCTACCTCTTTGTCTCCGACTGAATGCACAGAGAGCACACTTTCCGAGACGGTTAATTTGTTTGCGTTCTCGGAGCATATGCCACCTAGCTTATCTCCGATCGACCAAGAAAGAAACATTAGATTTGCGCAGGTGCCGCTTGTGTTCCGAATCGTGAAGCAATCAAATAATTTTTCAAACAATTTTATTTTCTAATAAATGGAGGAGTTGGAAAAACGATTATTTGTTCATAGAAGGAGTTACAAATACTACAATCATATAAGTAATAGCTTACTTTTATCCAAATTCCTCTTTTTAGCTGCAGGAATGTCTGCGTTTCTAGTACTGCCTTTAGCTTCTTTAAGTTTGGGTGCTGTTATCATTGAAATAATCGAAAAACATCTAAATATTGCAGAAAGAAAATCAGAGCATAAAACCGCTTATAATTTTTACACTGAACTGTTATCATTGTTAAAATGTGGGCAATTAACGGTTGAAGAGGTTATTCAGCGTGAAGCAGAAATGCGTAAAACATTTAAATTCTTTCCTCGCGAAAAATACATGAAACAGGTTCGCTTAAACGGTTATAAATATTGTAAGAATGAATCTATGAAAAAACAAGAAAATTTACCAAAAATATAAAGTTTTTGCAAAACCTCCCACCCCAGACTTTTAAGATTGAAGATGTTTCGTTTCGCCGTCTTTATTTTTTTTGGTGCTAGTCTGGGGTACCCTGTGAGGGGAGGAAACCCTCTGAGTTTTTTGTTCGCCATCACTCACTATCAACTGAAAGTTGGTAGCGGGATTCGATCTCACGTCATGTTGAGATATTGGTATCCAAGCTTGCAACGACTTGGACCACTATACCAACAGGGCTTGTAAAATCTCTCGAACCAAATGTTTTCCGATGTGAATGCTAATGCGCAAAGAGATTTTCTATTTTTTTGCTTACCCAAAGAGATTTATCCGTACTAGAGATAGTACTGTTGGATACGTTGAGGGGATTTTAATTTGATGATGTGATGAATAGTGAGTTTGGATTTTTATTAAATAAAATCAGCCGCTAATAAATGGAGTCCATGGGAGAAGTCTTGTCTACAATCAAAATGAATAAATACAATGAGACAATCAGAAAGGAAGAACTAATTCTAGGATTGAAATATAGCATCGTTAAAATGAGAATGGCCAAGACAAAATATGGTGATAAGCTGGTTGTTGTTGTTCATCATAATAACAAAGCCTGTGATTTGTTTATACCACAGAGATATAATGCAATTGCTGATGAGTTGCTTCTAAAGAAAAATCTGGTTTTACAGCCAATTATGAGGGTGAATAAGAACTCTGACCAATATGTTGATGTAGAACTGTTTACTCAGTAAAATGTAAAAAGTAGTAGTTTATATGTAGTAAAGGGTAATATTTCCTATTTCTTGGGACCTTTATTTGGGAAATAAGAAAATTAAAATATCTATAAAAAGGGGGATTATTTGGAAAAAATCATGTTAAAATTTAAGAAATTGGTAATAAAAGGGGGGTTTGAACTGGGGGGACTTTTGAGCCAGCTCCGGCGTTTATATACTACTCGCGATCACGTACACGACAAGAAAATACTGAAATTTGGCCTGAACCGGAAAACAACCGTGTCGAGATTTAGCCAACAGAGTGGAAATAAATTAAGAAGAAATAATTTACGAGATTCAATTTATAAATGCATTTCGCGCATGGGAAAGAACTTCGAAAAGGTAATAGCACTATCCGAGGTCGAGGTATTTAAATCAAGTCGGAAAAAAAGAGAAGAACTGGTAAGCTTCCTTCATAAACATCACACACAAAGCTATGATGCAGCTACAAATAATCCAGTTTTATGAGGGTTGGCTTACCATTTATTATGCGGTATTATTTAGGATCAGAAGGGTAATTTTTTTCAAGAGTTTTTAGAAGATACTTTTTTCATTCATTTCTATTTAGGTTTTTATAACCTTTGTTTTCATACCCTTGCGACAAGGTTATCATTTTTTTATTTTTGTTTAGGCTCATGGAAAACCCGTTCACTCTACTTTCGTCGAAATTTTATCTGATGTATTGAATTTCTTCAAACGTTTGATCAAGGAGCATCACGTAGGCCCAGGTGTCTGGACTGGTTATTTCTTTTACTTTTAAATGTTATCTTTTTCACCGAAATCAATCAGCCACCGCTTAATCTGTCACCGACGTTTGGCCGAATTTATATCTGGTTGTGATCCAAAGAGTTGTATTTACGACTCTAAACACAGACGGTTTTTAACGGCTGGGTCCTGACAATGTTAGACGTTAGCAAGGTCAAACCGCTCTTTTCAAACCGGTATCCAACAAATAAAAGGAGCCATCGAGGGTAAACGGATAAATGGCACTCGATCTCACTCTCACAAAGATCGTAATTCACCATATTGATGCTTGCAAATAGCCGGATATTCCGAAACAAAACTATTGTTTATGTGGACAATTAGCTAGACGTTTGGGCAAAGCAGTATTTAACCATTTGTTTTTCTGTCTGGCTTAATTTGATGTGACTGAAACAATACAAAAAAATCGCTTTTAAGACCCAAGTTACTTATTGCGATTCTCCTGCTGATTACAAGTGCAATTTCGTATTTATCACATATACATTAGTTTTGTCCCAGATATATAACACAATTAACCTTTTAATTCAGTTAAACAGGACTCCGGACTATGTTTTATTTTTTCCGTCCTGGCAAAGTGCTTATGAACTGGCCAAGTCAAACTATATTGTTTTCACTTTTTTTTTTACCTGAAGGTCAAAAGTTCTAACATCGTTCAAAAGAAAAATGAGGAATTAGAAAAATAGCCAATAAAATGCCACAGCTTGCGCCTAAAGTACGACGAAAACGGCTGTTGAATCAAACGCATCCCGTCGGTCGTTCATCCTCTTTTTGTTATGCTCTTGGTACCCCCCCCCCCCCCCGCCGTGTAGTTCCACCGGAGTCGGTCTAGGTGATCTGGTACAACAAACGCCCAAACGGAGTAAAACTACAAACAAAATTGCCCGACACCAATAGTGAAAACCTACACATTCCGAACCAGGCCGTATCCAGGAATTTGTTTTGTTCCTGGGCACTGATTCCAGCTCAGCAACATGCATGCACAGGCCCACAGTCACAAAAAAGTGAATTCACAACCAGAGCAGTTTTTTTTCTCCCAGTGACTCGGACACAAGGACAAGCACGAGACAACTTCTGTACCTAAAACTTGAGCATAACTTTCAACTTTTGGCTTAGTTTTTCTCGGCAAGTAGGAGAACCAACTTAGATCCGATTCTTCAGTGCTTACAGACCCGAACGGAAACTGGCACGGGACAGTTCAGACTCTAGCCCTCGTGAATTCACTTTTTTACAATGTCCCAGAAAACAGAGTGAGGAGTACTTGGCTTAAAACGTACAGTGGTCTCGGTCATTTAGTGGTCTGGCTTCTTCGTCAGTAAGTCCAAAGCGTGATGCCGATACCCCGGCGAGGCGCTGTCCAACGCTGTCGCGCAACGGGGTACCACTGCGACGGGTCGGTGAGTAGCTTGCTATAGTAATTAAGTGGTCGAGATCAGTAACAGTCTAATTAGTAACATGTCGCGTCCCTATAATTTTTAACCCTCAAAATCTCACATACCAAGGTCCTATGATATCCTATTCATTTCTACACAGGGGCCGTCAACTACCAATATTCAGCAATCGGCTCCTTGTTAAGTTTCATCGATCTCCGATAGAGAACGAAACGCCAAAAAAAGCAGATAGTGTCATAAACATCTACTTCAGATAAGTTAGCGTTTCTGAATGAGTTTTTCTTACTGAAAATACAACTAAATTCCATGAAAAAAGTTATCTACTTCGTCTGAACAGAAATGTAACTTTCGTCGCCATGCTAGACGATGGACAAAAGTACCCCGAAACTATTGGAGTTTTTCCCGTTGTATTTAACTAGTTATAGTTGGGCTGGTCTCTTTTTCTTTTCTTTTTTCTTTTTCTTCGGTCGTTCCGACAGCTAAGTGGAATACCACTGCGAATAGATTAGTTCCGAACAACCGAATATGGATCCTTGGACTGGGACTACTGGGAAAACCAAGAACTGAGAAAACAAACAATGGATTTAAACCTCCTTTTTCACTAGCTCTGCAGCGTTTTCCTCAGAAGCAGATGAGAATTCACTTCATCAAATACCCGTTAGACCAGTCAACCACAAATGCCTGACTTTGAATATGGTATGCTAAACGCTAAGGCACACTAACCCAATCAAATATTTATGGTTCGAGAGAAATTCATAGAATAATCCTTCATTTTTGGACCACTAACCAAATCAAATATTTGTGGTTCGAGAAAATTTCATAATCACTCATATTTTTAGAAGAAAGGCGTCGTTGGTTGCATGGGTTAAAGTGGAACTGCAGTGCATCGTCAATGTTTGTTGGTGAAGACCTTCGCTCATTTCCAGAAATTATGAACTTTTCTGTCCTTTCTTTGCAGAAGCGCATTCTCGAGTCTCAGAACCCGTTGCTTGCTGTCCTGGCTGGGCCCCATATGAGACTGACGCTCCCAATATGGTTGTCGTGAGGGAAGTTGCTGTAGATTTATATGGCCAATGTCGGCCGCTGACTGAGATAAATAAATAATGGCGTTTGGCACAGGCTACATACCCAACGCTGGTATAAAAACACAAATCCACAAAATAAGAATTTAAGAATTTTGGGGGGAGATCTGCTGCGTGCCCAACAGTTTGGGATAGCATATTAAACTTTTCCCGGGCCTATCCACCGTCCTTGAGGCTTGACTGTCACTTGTGTTACAGAGAGTAAGATTCTGCCTACTTTTGGGTCGGGAGTGGGGGAAGTACTTCGGAGCCAAAATGCAGACTTGTTCATTCTTTCTTATCACTTCTTGGTTTGACCACGTGAGCCAACTTTCCAACATTTTTTAAAAGATCTCCGTAGGATATATTTCCGCAAGAATCCATTCGCAGGACTTTCATGCACTGTACATGAACATGGAAAGCACAGCATGCGGCCTATTGCTTATCGCCGACAAAGAAACCGAACAGTGCCAGAAAGGCACGCTAATGGAAACTTCTACAAAATGTATATTTCGGATATGTCTTTTCATATCCCGAGTCGTAAATAATGCATGGAGGTTGTTCTGGTGGTCGGGCGTGCGTTAGCTAGTCACCAAACTGAGTTGCACAATACACAAGTCGACAGACGAACAGCCAACTACGGGTAAATACCAAAACTAGCTACCACAGTACAGCTAAATACAGCAAAAAGGTAGGCCTCTAAGGGAAAAGGATTGGTATAGTACTGCACACCACTGGCAGCATTAGTACCTGATGAGGTTGTTGTGAAAGCAGGCAGCAAGTGCTCACCGACGTTCCCAGTATCGACGGGGAAAACTGTATGAAAGTCCAGTCAAAGTTAATATTTGACAAGCAGCTTTGCAAGGTTAGTCCTAAATTTACTTTTAGCTCACAGCGAGAGTGGGCTATTAACTACACACACTAATGTAAGTCTTCCATCAGTCCAAGTTGATTGACAAATGGATTCTGTTAAGGCAATACGGCCCTTCTTGGCAAAAAATCTCTATATAACTGACGTAACCTAGTTCGATTAACTGTTGATACAAATTCAGAATTTTTGCCACGACCTAAAGAAGAGCCTTGCCAGGAAGGCCGAAAGATCTTTGACTTAGAAATGCGGCTGACTATTCCGCTCAGCACCCCCAAACATACACCTTTATGAATGAGTTATTTACTAACTAAGGCTAACTTAAACTATTGATTGGTAGAGTTAGAAAAGCTCGCGGGTCCTTCGCCGTCATTGCCCTATTTAGCTACGAACTGGCATGTTCAGAGTTTCATTAAGAGTGGTTCCGCCGTTTCGGGGGGGGGGGGCTCAAAATCCTCAAAGACAGATATAAGTATATTATTGTGAAGACTTCGGATATCGTTCCTTTCTGTTTAGCATTTGGCCACCATGTCAGAAATATCCTATGACGGAAGGGCACCTCCTAGCGTGTGTTGTGCCATTTTTTTTTTTCAGTTTTTGTCATTTTGGTTTGTGTTATTTTTCACTCGCTCAAAATAACGATTTGAATGTTTTTCACTGAAATTTGTATTTGGTATTTTTTTCATATTGTTAAAGTTTAACTGAAAAGCCAACTTATTTTTGTGTCATTTAGTTGAATACACTGAATTATTTCGATTCTGCAAAGGGATTTTTTTTGTTTTCCACTATCTGCACTAGTTATGACGTTCAGAATGTCTGCGGCTGTCCCCACAGCGAAAATTCTACTACGACGCAGGAAATGTTTATCTAAACACAAACAAGGCTTTTCAGTGGGTAGTGGCGATATTGGTGAAGATTGCTTAGTGCCTGAACAAAAAAAAAGTCATAAATTTTTCTTGTAAAGCATACAACAAATTAGAGGTACCACAAATCACCCGGAAATTCCACTATTTGAAAATCGATTATTCCTGAATAGCGGAACAACCAAGTAACGCATTTTCAGCGGGTCTTCAAGCCAATTTAAGTGAATAAGTGATGGGTAACTAGATTGTCCTATCCCAGGCCTTTTCGGTTAACCTTTAAACGGTAGAATTTTCTGAGACAAAATTAAAATTAAGTCGCTAACATCAGAAAAGGTTTTTAAGACAAAATAGTCACTGTGCTAGCTGTGTTTGGCAGGGTCAACGGGCCATGTGTCTTTTTCCTTCGGGCAAGAAATACATTCCTTTCAACAGAGCACGGTCGGCTTTTAACTCACGTTAAAAGTTTACTGGCAAGATGAACGAAGGTCGGCTCTAAAAATGAAAGGGACAGGGAAACAAGGATTAAGCGACGGTCTATCCCGAATTCAAGAACGTGAAGGCGGTCGATATTCAAATCCGATGTTTTTGGCAGGAAGGCTTGGAGCATGTCACAGCTTTAAGAAATGACGTTGCAATGGATTTTTTAAATGGGATGGACCGGGAAGATTGGGAGAGGGCTGCCATTGTACTTGTATATTAGTAATGTACCTACTCAACCGATTCCTCTTTTTCACAAAAACAGGAAGAACAAGAGCTACGAGCTCATATGGCACTTGTTACAGGAAGATGGTACAAGACCAGGGTAAACTACCACGACTCGTGAAATTCCGTCAAAAAAATCTAGGAAAGGAAATCTCGAGGAGAATGTACGTAACAATGGTAGATTCCTACCTCACATAAAATTTTGTCGAAAATCTAATTTCTTATTTCTATAAGAAAAGGAAGGATACTAAACATAACCGAGATAAGAGTAACAGCAGAAGCTTCAGACCATTTAACAAATGAACACGCATCCTTGACTCGAATGTTATCCTCGATGTTATCAAGGCTGCTAAGAGAACTGGCATTAACCTTCCCTGGAACACAAAAGTGAAAATGGTGTCAAGTGTTTTGAAGGCTTCAAGTATTCAAACAATTCCAAGTGTTAGGACGTTTCAAGTGTTAAAACGATTTCAAGTAGTATCTTTTACGAAAAGATGACATAAGATCAATAACATCTGAAACAAGTTTGCACATTCTTGTGTTATGAGTACTTATTTAAGACATTCTTTGTGTTACTGATTTTATTATTTGAGTTTGGCATTGAGTGTATTGAAGTGTCTGTCATTTAGCCCCGAGCCCAATCTCTACCAAATTGGCTATTTATGTCATTATCCAAATTGGCATTAAACAGGACCTGAACTTGAAACTATAACAGTTTTGACAGTGTAAATGTCTCACAAATCTTAAAAGCCACATCCCGGTCGGGTAATTTTAGACATCACTAAGCATGAACATCAACAACTTTAACGTCGGACAGTTCCCAAATTAACTCCAAATTTGAGGAAGTTTTGTGACCTATTAGGTACTGTAGTAGCCTATGGTGAAATTTAAGAAGGAGGAATTGCAAAAGCCCCTCCCCCCCCCCACTTGTGCAGCCCTGTCTTGAACGCTGATGGTAACTGATCTATCAGATGAAGCCAACATAATGCCTTCTAGCTGGTCCGGTTACTTGTCACTTTCAGTGCTTCAGCAGCAAAGATCAATAGCGAAAAGTGAAAACTTCTTCGCCTATACTGTTTTGAAATTAAAATTATAATAGACGAGGATCATGTTCTATTAATCAAAATTCTTATTTTTTTAACTTTCTAGAAAATTTAATATAAAAAAAAAACAGAGGGTGTTCATCTGGTGTGCACCACTGCCCAGCCTCGTCATAACACAGTTGTCTCATACGATAGGAAACTAACCCTATCCTATATTCCATGTGCCTTCCTGCGCCATTTTTTTCGTCAAACTGGAGGATTTAAATATCAAGTACAAAATATAAGAGTTTGCGTTGGAAGCTTGACAAGTCATTTCCATATTTGTCGTCACATCACGCCATTTCGTCTGACGCGTCCCAATCTGACAAAACGATCTCTTTGAGATTCCGGCTAAACTGGAGCTCATGACATAAATGACAAAGCAACACAGACATAAATCTCACAGACTCTGTGTTCACACACACACACAAAAATAATGAAAAATTCAAGATTTTTCTAGCGAGAAACCTGACCAACAGCCAAGTCACGAAATAAACAAATAAAAAAAAAACAGCTGGTATCCAATTTAAGGACCGTTACCGATGATATTAATAAAATTAGTTTTTACTGTTATTAGTAGTTCATGCCTGTCTCCTGGCATATTGAAGAGCACAAATAACATTCACAGAGTTTATGCCGTTCCATCGAAAAAGTATTTAAAAATTAAAAGAAGTGAATTTAATCTAGACAGTCTGCTTAGCTTAATTACCGCGGTATGAATGTAACATGTAGGCTATTAAAGTAAGGCTAATAAACGAAAGAGCCCCCCCCCCTTTAAGACTAATATTTAGGCGTACACTAAAACTACCTACTCTAGTAGGCTTAATGCTAAAAATCAGCCTCAACCAGATTACCGTGCTATCAGTAGGTCTGACCCTTGCCTACCACCTACTTTTTTCACCAGGACCAGCAAACACAGTGTAATGGCTATTCGAAGTGGCACTGACAATCAGCCTGATTCCTCCCGACAAGATACATTAGGCTACAGGCCATCTTAAATGCCCTTACTGTGTCCAGGTAAAAGTATACTGTATATGGAAAAAAAATGAGAATATCCTGTTCTTTTATTGGTTAAGGTACAGAAAACCGAACCCCCTTTTTCCAAACCGTCTTTTAGGCCTAGGCCAAATAAATATTGCAGAAGATTTTGCTGACTAAACTACTGCTTGCTACATGGTTTGACCTGTCAAATTCTGATTCTGTGCGAGCATAAAAACTCAAAATGTAAGCTAAACCTATAACATATTTTGGCTTTCTATCGACATACCCCACAAAAGAGGAAAGAGGGGACTGTACGTCAGCAAAATGCCTTACCTCGGTTTCTAGTGCAGATCATATAGTAGCTCACAACCAGGAAGGCAGTACAAAGTGAAGTTGAGATGACTGCAATGACAAAGGTAAGTCCATCCATGCCTGCAACAACCCAGGGCGAAGGGAGGGGTGGCAGTGGCGGAGGGATGGGGCAGGAGAGCTCGCAGTCGACGCAGGAGCACGCTGATCCGTCCTAAGGTTCAAATATAGTTTTAAACTAAAACCGCAACGCTTTGTGACATCATTTTACATTTT
The DNA here is from genome assembly GCA_023053555.1 of Branchinecta lindahli. Lineage (NCBI taxonomy): Eukaryota > Metazoa > Arthropoda > Branchiopoda > Anostraca > Branchinectidae > Branchinecta > Branchinecta lindahli. The sequence continues at coordinate 593,613 of JAKZAO010000006.1, read as the reverse complement.
TTAGGCAACCCTGAAACTCCGCTCTAACGATAGAAGCCAATGAACAATTTCATTAGTCCGGAACAATGACGCATGAAATGACCATACGGAGTACTACCATAATAAATGAACTGAACCAAACGTTTTCAAATATAAAGACTATACAAGAAAGAGGAAAGAGAATTAAGCTCGCACTACAGCAACAAGAGATCATATGCTTCGAAAAAATGTGGGTACTTCGCGACATTGTGGATAGACGACCGAGAAACACGATCCACCGCACCTATCAAGGAGACCTTGCGAACCTCAATGCAAGACTGAAGCCATAGGTAGGAAAGATCTCCCCGCAGCAGCCCACCAGACAGAAAATAATTAGAGGATGCCCTGCGTGCCTCTGGAGGCAGAGGAAGCTCAAATGTCTAAGATAGTTTAAGTTTCATGTTACTGTCATTAGTCGATGACTGGCTGATCAAGTACCTTTCCCACTGAACGGTTCATTCGTTCACTTGAGTGATTCACTAACTCTGGATCGATGAAGTTTTTTTCTCCTAAGATTGGCTCATGTTCTTTATGTTCTTCAGGTTTCTGTTTTTTAAGTTTCTTAAATCATTCCCGCCAAGGCTCCCAATCCATGCGCAGACAACTGGTTAGAAACTTGTTTTGAAAAGGTCTTACAGTTTGAACTCGTTCACTAACTCACCTCAACTGCCTGGTTGCAAGGGATCAGGCTCGGATTGAACTCTTCAATTTCCTTCGGTTTTTCCGAATCCGACTTGATGAAGTGGTAGAAAATATCAAAGGGGGCGAATCCGGGAGTGACAGGGTTGTCAGCGGACGAGCCAAAGGCGTTCATAAGCCTGGAACGAACCGAAAATCAGGCCACCTTCGCAAAGCGACAGAAACAAATAAATTCCCTCATAAATTGGCTAAGCAAGGTATTTTCTTTTATTTCCACAACCTGTTATTGGGATTTGAAGTGCCTATAACCCTAACCAGAACCACCCAACTAGTCCTGTGAACACTCCGAAACACCCTGTGAACTCTTAACAAAATGTTCCTTCAGAGTTCTGTCTTATGAGTAATGTTGCAATGGCATACGAATACAGTTTGGTAAATCTACTTTTGTTTGCTTTTGATCTCAATAGTTGCGTTTTTGCAGATACCACTGAGTATCTGGCCAGTTACCGTGGTATCCAAAAAAGTCATCTCACTTTCACCATCACCGACATTATCAATCACCGTTTTACCAGATTTGTGGGAAAGAAGTTTGTCATACATAACATGAGTGGATGTAAGCAGTGGCGAAACTAGCCCATTTTCGTGGGGGGGCAAGCCCCCAGATTTTACCGACATGATTTGACAATTTACCGACGAAACGCGCCGTTGCCGCTTCGCGGCAACGGCGCAACTTCCCCGCTGACGCATTACAGAAGCGTTGAAATAATCAATTGTGATTTATCTGTTGAGATATTTTTATAAGAAAAGTTTGGGATTTTTCAGTTACTGCCTGGCATTAGTGGTGGCTACATGGGCCCAAAAACATGCCGTGCAGTCAGAAGTCTAGCAAACTAGAAAAGTCGTGATAGGCACTGCACTAACATACTTAACTAAGTCTTTTCTACTTGAAACTTATGAAGCTAGTAATGTTCAGCTCCTGATCGTAATGTCTGTTCGCTGTCGGTCTCTGACTCCTGTTGGTCCAACCCAAATTTTTCTAGTTCGTAAGCCTGAACTAGCACATAAGCTAGGACATTGAAACTTGACAGTTGTATAAATGACCCGACCAAATACTATCCGATCGTCTCTGGGTGAGGGGGTGAAGAGGAATCCAGGAACTTGTGATATGTGTAAATTGCAATCCGATTGATGGCTGGTAGGATAGGTGCGAATGCCCCAGATATACTATTTTTGTGTCCGAACCACATCCGACAACGGTGAGGGGAACTCGGGGGGGGGGGGCCACGGAAGTTCCACGACAGGCATCGTCAAACCAAAAAGACAGCATGACTGATATGAAACTTGAATTTCTAGAAAGTGCTCCGAATAGCGAGCGATGTACCATTCAGAGGCGCCCAGATGTGCCATTTATCCGCATCCGACAACGGTGGGGGCAGTTTCATGGTGGTCTTGGTAGGGGCAGTACAAATGTGCCCTAGTGTGCAATTTTGAGACCCCGGTACAGTTTTCTTTCGAGGTGGATACCAATAACTGGAATTTGAAAGCCATAAGTCACAGAGTAAAGTGGACTATTTCCCATATTCATTTTTTACCGAGTTTGTTTACCACAACGAAAAGACAAATAAACGAAACAACATTTCCGATTTGCCGACAAGGCTTTTTCCGATGACACGGTGTGCTTAACCAAAAAGGGCAGTTACTGGGTTCAAACAGACAAATGACCTAAGAAAAGTTTGCCGGTGCGGTCGACTTACCCACAAGGAACGGAACGATAAAGTTTTTGTCGGTGCTTTTACCCAAAAGGTTTACCGACTCTGGTACTCACAGTCACTGGCCGTCACCACAAAATAAGTCTTCTCACTAATAAACAACTTTAAAAAAAAAAAAAAATTTTTACTGTAGGCTACCAACAATTTTGTTTGTCAAGTCTAGAAGAAAAATGGGAGAGTGTTCCCAGTCATCGGTTTGATTTTTGTCGGTACCAGAAACGGAACAATGTCAGTGCTTCCGATTTACCGAGAAAGCTTTTTCTAATATTTGTAAAATAGCAGGATACATGCCTCGAATGTGGGTAGTTCGTGGGAGCTTACTGACAAACAACCAATATACGAAGCAAGGAAAACTGTTCGCTGGTGTGGAGCCGACTTCCTCGTATAAAGTTTCCTGATTTACCGACAGAGCCCTAGTCGGTACCAGAAACGGTATCCGCATTCCGCACCGACATACACTGTCGATTTCCCGACAAAAGGTTTTCTGATCGCACAACGAACTCGGCCGATATCTCGAGAAAACGTTTCGTGGGCGCACGACAAACACTGCTGCTTTACCGACAATATGTTAACTGATTTATCAACGGAGCTTTTACGGTACCAGAAACGGCAATAGGAAAGCGTTCGTCGGTGCTTCGCACCGACGACCGACGCCCATTTACCGACAAGATTTTTCGTGGGGGGGCAGCTGCCCCCCCACGCCCCCCCCTTAGTTTCGCCACTGGATGTAAGTATTTCTTTCGGGGACGCCTAAAGACGTTAATTCGGCAATCGTCGTTCAGCAAGGACTGACGCGCCATCTGAGGATAAAATACCTCCAGTGATACGTACCTTCGTATCTTTTGTGACGTCACAGGAGATTTAGCGGCCTAGGCCTTTAGCTAGGCTTTTGCTAAGTTAGAGTTAGCTAAACTGAGCTATGCTAACATAAAATAAACTAAAACTTCAACAATATGCGGTGTCGTATAAAGTATGTCGGAATACCATACTGTCATGACGCACATGGTAACGTCATAAGATGAGGACCTAACATAGGATTTGATTGTTCCTAGAACGGCTTATGAATGTAAACGCGACTGGCGCCTCGCTGGCCGCTTGGCTCTATATATATAGAATCAAGCATATTCACCGATAGGAATAAACTACAATTTTTCGTATTTGACATCCTCCAAAGATACGATCAAACTAACAATTTTTATCCTTGGATGGTACGTATCTTTCTATCCCTAGAGATATATCTTTTAAGGACCTCGCGGTGTCAGATACTAGTGTAACCACGCCCTAATTTCCCGCTGTCTCCTGAGAAACGAGCTAGTATTTGTGGTCAGATCAAAACTTCAAAAGATAACCCACCCCTCTTAACCGTATTTTTATCATTCGCCTCAGTGCAACAACTGAGACAAGCTGGTTTCCCAACATGTGACCAGGGAAACATAAATTTCCTTTACAGGGGGCTTGTCAATAAGTGATTTCTGATGCTATGTTGACCACACGGAAGATAGTTCGAGAAACACCCACGGTCCAATGAGGCAAACAAGAATGCAGATTCGACCCAAGTGGGATTTTTGGAAAGTAGGACCGGTTCGGTCAACATAGCAACATAGAAGCATAGGAAATGACAAGCCCCCTGTAAAGGAAATTTATGGGTCCCTGGTGTGACTAAGAAGATTGGCGTACCGCAGGACAACTGAGGTTAGGCAGAACTATTTCGAAAGCTTCTGGAAAAGAACAGACCAAGCAATTAGAGAAATAGAAACGACCACTGATAAAAATACCGCATTTCCTATAAGCTAATTTGAGTGTTAATAGACGGGTTCTTTCCATCCTCGTTATAAACGTCCTGCGACTGGACCGATCGTGGAAAACAGAATACCGTACATTTTCTTACAAAACATCTGTTCAAAGAAAACGGTAAAAAAAAATTCACAAACAGGCAATCGATCACTTCGCTCACTAGGTCAAATCAGCACTGCCATGGGCGAACACAACAGTTTTCTCGGTGGAAATTAATCGCCTTAATTAAACGACAAATGCAAGGGAAGTTCAAAGAGCACAAATGAGGCCTTGACCTTTCGTTTTCTTTTCATCCCACTTTCGTATTATTTTATCCCTCACTAGTCAGGGCCATTACAGCAGTTCCAGTCTTTATTTTCTTTACTTAGCCACTCTACGTGCTTTCGCTCTAAAGCCAATTTTTATATTCCCATGGACAAGTGTAGTTTACTTTAGAGAAAACGTATCATCTAATGACTGATTGATTGCTTACCTATAAGGGTTGCAGAGTCCTGCCCAGGGGTTACACATTAAGAAAATTGCCTTCTGATTCGTACTTGGATTAACGATATCTTTGCAGGAGTCATACATTCCAGTGACATAATCATCACCGATGTAAAACTCGACACTTTTTACAAGCGTCTTGTTATCTGAAAGAGAAGACCTTTCTTGAACCCTTTAAAGCACAACTCTTACTAGAAATGATCTTTTCCCTACTGGACCCACTACTTTCCACCTGGAATTTCTTGTTAGCGCTTGTCGACTCTATCCAGCCTTCCTGCTCTCCGAGGCGGCGGCTCGGCTAAAAACGTTAGAAAACTGAACACAAAAAGTTGTAAAACTAAGCGAATAAAAGAAGTCAGAAACTGAAAGTTTCTCATATCCTTATGCGCGAAATAGTTGTCAGCGATTTAACATCCCGGCAAACTTTGCGTTGCGAGACGGGCAAGCTCGGCACGGCCGAAAAGCGCTAGAAAGGCCGAAAAGCGCTAGAAATTCTTAGGCACAAACCGAAACAATGGAGAAAGGTTGGGATTTTAGAAGCTTATAATTCCACAAGGGAGCTAGGTAATATTATGAAAGGCAGAATAAGCAAGATGGGTCCTTTAATCTTCAGGGAAACGAATTTCCCTTTGAGGCTAGCTCGGCATGCCTTGCAGCATCCCAGATTTTTCAAAGAACAACACGTTGTCCTAGCCTATATCAAGGAAGCAAGTTTGATTCCTGCTGACGTCACGCAACATGTTTCAAGTGTTAGTGAGACTTGACCGCGATTTGACAGGGAAAAAGCTACACCCTAATTTACCGCACCTGCGAAGAACCGAACGAGTGTTTGGTGCTGAGAATTAGTTGGTGCTGAGGATTAGCAGGAAAGCGCTAATGTGATTCCTCCAGAATAGCCGAGGCGTTACCAAGAGTTTAAGGACACATCGTACACAAGTTGTAATTCAATCAAAAAGGTGGGTAGGTTGTACTAGGTTGTGACGAGGGAAACATTTTTTCTTTCTTGTTCTTTTCTTTTTTCTCTTTTTTTTCTCTCTAACGTCTTTTTTCTTCTTTTTTTTGAAAATATATTAGATTAGTTTTTGTGTTAGTATTTATTGAATAATTTTAGGTTAAAAGGTGGTTAGAAGATACAGCCACTCACAGGACTTTTGTCTTTTATGTGGTTGTTGAGTTTTGTTTTCTATAATATAGTTGTATATTTTTGGTGAAGTAAAACATATCTGAAATCTGAAAATCTGAATCTAAAGTAATTCCATATAAAGTAATTCAATCTAAAGTAATTCCCGTGCCATTCGTGCTTTGCCCTCTGCCGGGAGTATTTGTTAAATTATGTGTGTACAAATACTGAAAAGAATAAATGGATCTGAATCTGAAATCTGAACCATCGATTCTCGTTCCCGAGATTCTTCACTTCATAAGCGTATCCTTTCTCCTCTATCAGCAATACACTGATTATGACGCTTGCCACGTTTGTTCTATTTACGTGAAGTATCATTTGGCCAATCAATCTTTCAGAGGAGCTTATTCGTACAAAGATCGGTCATGCAAATTTTGCCAAGAATGTCACCCAAGACAAAGGAGCCTGAAAACAGCCGAAGCCGTGTGTTACTTTCTGTAAGCATAGCTTAGTTGAAAAGTGGTCAACTATTGAATATCTGAGCAGAAACACTATGTAGTGCAAGGTATCCTTCAATAAGAATAATGTACTGTGCCCTTTATTCTGTACAGCAGAGATGAATGTTCAGTTCAGTTTTATTCATAAAAATAATACGCACCATTAACTCATTATGACCCCACCATAAGGCCTAACATAAGGCCTGGCAATGGGCGGGGCTTATTCTTTATTCATATAATCTTAAGGGAAACGAACCAAACAAGTCTACAAAAAGAATGATAGAAAGAAGAATAAAGACATGACAAACTGTCAAGAAAATCCGTTGACGGACGATCTTTCGTCAACAAAGCGCCCTTGCTTCCCCCCCCCCCCAAAAAAAGGAAAAAAAACGAAAAAAAAATAAATAAAGGAAGGAAATTATGTTTTTGACAAGAAAAAGGACTTGGCCTGTGACTTGAAAGCTGAAAGGGTAGACGCAACCTTTACCTCATCAGGTATTGAATTCCACACTCCCGGAGCAAAGTGTTTAATTATGAAAGAAGCTCTAGTTGTTTTACGCGGGGCACTCGCCAACTGCCGGGCATTCCGAGTAGAATACTCGTGGAAATCCCGATTTTGCGAAAACAAATTCTGAAAAGATGAATTCAAATGATCATTAAAATACTTATAAGTAAAAACTGCAACTTGGTAGTCTCTAATTGTGGAGACATCCATTATTTTATTAGAACTAAAACGCTCACTTTGATTCTTATGGGGGTCATGTGACGTGATTGCCCGGACCGCACTGTTCTGTAGATTTTGAACTTTCTTATAACAAGATACAAAATTGCTAGCCCACACGGAGCATCCATAAATCAAGTAAGGATGAAAAATGGCATAGTATATCATTCGTAGAATTTTTGGTGATGCAGTGTTTTTAACTCTCCTTATCACTCCAAGAGACCGAGAAAGTTTGGACGACAGAACATCAGCGTGCTCTTTCCATGACAAATTCTCATCTAGTAGAAAACCAAGATATTTAACGGATTGTACTCTTTTGATCACTGAAGTACCCACCATAACTTGATTGGGGCTTGTTTGGGATGAAGTTCTCGAGAATACCATATAATTTGTTTTTAGAAAATTCAGGGTTAGTAGGTGAGAATTAGTGAAATTGGTAAATTCGGCTAGTGCTATTTTTAGCTTTTCATATAGATCAGGTACTTCTGTACCTGATCTATATGGGGGGGCAGACAAAAAAAGAAGTGTGTCATCAGCAAATAATATAATACCAGCTTCGGATAGGAAATATTTAACCGTGTCAACAAAAATAATAAAAAGTAGTGGACCCAAGATTGAACCCTGTGGCACTCCGCAATGAATTGCACATTGATCTGACGTAGTATTACCGTTCATAACTACTTGTTTCCTTCCAGATAAATATGACCGAAGCCAGTCTAGTGCTTTACCCCCTATTCCAATAGACTGTAGAGAATTTAGTAGTTCATGGTGGTCAACAGTATCAAATGCTTTTTTCAAGTCCAAAAATATTGCAGCTGGAATCAAACCATTTTCAAAAGCTTCGTTAATCCAATCTACTAGTTTAATAATAGCTAAATCCGTCGACAGACCTTTACGGAACCCAAATTGAGTGTCCAACAGAATTTTATTATCTTCAATGTGTTTCGAAAGTTGACCGTGCACTATTTTCTCATAAATTTTAGAAAAAAAAGGAAGGATAGATATTGGTCTTTTGTTGCTTGCTTCATCTTTTTTTCCCGATTTATGTAGAGGAATTACCCGCGCCAGCTTCAAAGCTTCAGGGAAAATTCCTGTCTTAATAGATAAATTTATTAAATGGACAAGTATAGGAATTAGGGATTGTTTAGCTGCCTTTACAATTTTTAAACTTATCCCATCAACACCACAAGAGTTCGATTTCATATTATTAATGATTTTATTAATTTCCTCAGATGAACACGCAGTAAAATGCAGTTCTGAAACAAGTGGTCTGTTTATCGCCAGCGGGACTGGGTTTACTTTTCGACGCGCTTCCTCACACAATCTTTTACCTTCTGAAGAAAAATAATCACAAAGGTAATCAGCGATTTTCTTGGGATCATCAAGTCTTCCGTCAGGAGAAATTAATGTTTTAATTTCATTACAAGATGGCCGTTTACCAAGAAGATCATTTATATTCTTCCATACTTTCTTCATATTCCCATTACAGGAGGCAAACTGATCCTCATAATATTTAATACGAGCTCTTCTTCGTATTGAATTTAATTGATTTCGATACGTTTTATAACGTGCATGGTTCTCAGCAGAAGGTTCATTTATATACACACGAAAAAGTTTATTTTTATTTTTTACTGAAATTACAAGTCCAGGCGTCATCCAGGGTTTCCTTGGGAAATTCCTGTTTCCTTTTTTATGATTCTGAAGGGGGCAAGCCAAATCCAATGCTTTTGTTACAATTTCTGAAAACAGATCATATGCTTTACATGGGCAATCTTCATTTATTATTAGAGAAAAATCTTGCTCGTCTAAAATTTTACTAAACTTATTTAAATTTGTTTCATTCATTAACCGATAAGATTGCCTCGTGTCAAGCTTAAATCGTTCTTTATTGTTTAGTCTTATTTTAGATAACAGGAAAAAATGATCAGATCCATCCGTAACAACCACATCAGCGAAAGACCTTTCAAAAAATTCACTGTCACAGAAAATATTGTCAATTAGCGTCGCTGATTTATTTGTTATTCGAGTTGGAACAGTGACTAATGGATAATTATCCGAAGAAATCATTAGGTTTACAAAATCGTAACTATCCTTTTTATTTAAAAGATTAACGTTGAAATCCCCCATTATTATTTTACTTTTCTTTTCATCGTTCACCCGTTCCAGTACGTTATCCAATTCCTGAAGAAATTCTTTATCATTATAAGAAGGGACTTTATACACTAAACCAAGGATCAAGTTTTTTCCACGAGTATTCTTTATTTCGATAAACATAGTTTCAAGTCGACCCTCAAGCCACAGGGAAAGATCCTCTCTCACCCAATACGAAATATCATCTTTTATTAGCAAAGCAAGGCCGCCTTTATCCATGAAAGATCGTTCGCGACGTTCACATTTATAGCCTGGAAAAGAAAAATCCCAAGGCAGCGACTTGTTAGATACGAAAGTCTCACACAAACCAATTACTGAAGGTACGCAAGTTACTGACGATATAATATCACATAAAGACGAATAAGCAGTTCGCAAACCTTGGCAATTCCATAACCCAAAGATCATTCCATTATCAGAAGTATTCGCCCATTCATTTGAAAATGAACATCCAAGAGAAATGTACTTGCTTGGGCGAGGGTGATCAGTTACCAGATTTCTAACACAATCATCGTCACCCGCAATAGGCATTCCAAGAACACTATCAGGTGAAAACGGGTTGTTTTCGAATTCAGTCAAAAGCACGTCTTCTGATTGATTTGAATATGTGGGAAAATTAGAAGCACTAAACATGTGTTAAATACTAAAAACTATGCTAAAGCACAATGTTATTGCGACTAAGAGATATCGTCAAGGGACCAAAGCCTGCGCGTTGTAGTATCACCTGGGAGCCGAACGTACACACGACCACGGTTGGACCACACATTTTTATTACCGTACTGGTCTCGACCAGCCTGCAGAATTTCACGCCGTCGGTTCGTGAGATTCTCTGATAGAAAAAGTCCTGTTTTCGCAAGTTTTCCTTTTTCTTTGAACACTTTTTCCGCAAGTTCTTTGCTCGCAAATCTGACAAGTACAGGGGCTATCTTATCAGGACGACTAGGGTCAGGAACCAGTGGAAAACGCGTAACTGCAATGACGTCACTATTCGCTAGTCCAGTTAGGCCGAGTTGATTCTGAATAACACCAGTTACCACAGTTTTCACTTCTGCTCCTTGCTCTTCTTTAACTCCGAGAAATAGCAGAGAGTCAAGGCGTGCCTCCTGCTCATGATCGTCTAGCTTTGTTTCTATCTTTGTGATTCTTGCTTCCAAAAGATAAACTTGGTGCTTTAGCGATTTAAGGTGCTTTTCAACCGCTTCAAATTTTGGTGAGAACTCAAGAGCTATGGCGTTATATATATCGTTTATAACAGTGTCTGTAGAAACTGGTGTTGCTGTAGAGGCAAGGGCTGTCTGAACCTTCTCATTTATAGCCGCTTTCAAACTTTCTTTAGTTATGGTGACTTCCTGCTCCGCCGTGTCAATCCGCTTCAGTAGATCTGAGGTCACAGCAGACGCATGACCAGGGTCACTACCGGAAGTTTGAGTTTCAAGATGTACATTAGGCTGTAATGCCAGTTCCTCAAACGCCGCTTTCACTCCCTTAGCGCTTTTTTTCATTGCATCTGCCTTATTAGCTTCAAAATCTCGAAGTTGGGATTCTGTGACTCTGCATCTATCGTGGCTTCCGTAGCAGAAGACGCTGTATTGGAGCTTTCCTGATGTAGCTTTGGTCGCACGTAGGATACGGACTGGCCATAACGGATAACCGGCGAAACTGGCCAATGCCAAATCACCCTGATGAAATGTTACCATTTGGCTTTACGGGTTATGATAAGTAGAAAGTACTAGTAGACTTACTTCCCGGGAGGCCCCTTGTGCCCGTCGACGAAATGATGCTTCTAAATATCCAATTTGTTTGCAAATATCGCAGCAGATTTTGCTTACTCCGGCAAACGATAACTTATCAGCAAAGATGTTTATGCACTTGCACTGGCTCGAGCATTGCAATACTGAGCATTGAGTTATGCACTGTCTCCTCTCTATCACGTTTTCTGCCGGACAGTTTTTTCTTTCTCAATAGTTCAGTCTAACTCTGTATAACTCTCTGCGCACCGGAATGAAATAATCCGTCTGCTCTCGGGCGCGACTGAATGGCGACTGAAATGTTGCAATTATTTTTTATATTTCCCGACAGCCTAATTCCAACTAACTTTTGTTCCATTCCCAGTAGCCTTATTCCATAGGCCTATTAGCATAATCAATCTACTCACAGCAACGTGACCGAAACTGATCATGATAAAGAAAATCCTAGTGGATTTTCGTTGATACAGGAATACTTTCCAGCGAGCGAAGCTCATTTTCAGACCAACTCGGAAATACAAATTCTGGGAGATAACATATAATGGTTTACCTATCACATTAGTTGGTTTATATTTGAATTCTGCGGATTATTCTGATACCATCATATCACTCGTAACCAAATTTGCTATTTTTCTTTTGACAAAACATCCAACTTTTAACGGAGCTTTCTAACAGCCTTCTTGAAACTCTTTCCGGTAAAGATCCTATGTTTCCAAAGCGCGAAAATCGCTGCGGGATCTTTGATAACTTACCCTCAAGCGGGGAAACCAACGGTCTTGGTTTTTCAGCTCGCGAAAATTTCCCTTATCCTTCACAGCTATTTCTCATGGCAATCGATCATTACTCGTCAGAGTCAGATCATCGATAAAATTTATTCGTTAAAGTTTAACCGAAAAGGGCTAGGATAGGACAATCTAGTTACCCATCACTTATTCACTTAAATTGGCTTGAAGACCCGCTGAAAATGAGTTACTTCGTTGTTCCGCTATTCACGAATAATCGATTTTCAAATAGTGGAATTGATTTGTGGTGCCTCTATGCGCTTGCATTTTGCTGTATGCCTTACGAGAAAGATTTGTCAATTTGTTTTGTTCAGGCACTAAGCAATCTTCACCGATCTCACCACTGCCCACTGAAAAGCCGCATTTGTGTTGAGATTAAAATTTCCCGCGTCATAGTAGAATTTACGCTGTGGGGACGGCTGGAGATATTCTGAGCCTCATAACTAGAGCAGATAGTGGAAAATCAAAAAATCCCTTTGCAGAATCCAAATAATTCAGTGTATCCAATTAAATGACACACAAATGAGTTGGCTTTTCAGTTAAACTTTAAGCTTCTCTGTACCAGGTCGGAAACAATCGGTACACGGTAAGGCAAACAAAAATCTGTATACAAAATGTGTGTGTGATATATCTAGAAAGTGTGATCGAACAGAGGCAATGAAAATCTGTTATCACAGCAGTAGGCATACTGGTGAAAGACACCAGCTATCGCTTTCGTTTTGGGCAATCAGATTACCGACCTTTATTATTAACTTTATTAACCTCAAGTCCGTAAGCCACGCGTGTTTGGTGGGGTGGGTGCAAGCCTCCCCCAGTTAGTGCCAGCCATCTGTAATTAATTACTGTAGGTGACGAACAGAGCATGCTGATCCCACCCAAGAAAATCGTCAACCAAATTGCTCTAAGGCTGCCACGTCAGAAAATAAAAATCCTGAATACAACACAGCCCCAATTTCTTCGTGGCATATCTTCCACCTGACGCCCCAAGAACCAACCCATTCGGGTCCTTTTTTTCCAATATATGAATGGCAACCCGCAGCCATGATCTGAGAGTAGTGGGACAACCCTCAGTTCCCGACCGTTCTGGGATTTGATTATCTCCGTCGTGTCCGAACCAGCTTACCTGTTTCAATCGACGGTGGCACCAACTCCTTCGTCGACATGTATTTGCTCTGCTCGGGGTCGCAGGCCATGTAACACCAATTCAACCGCATATTCCTGAAGCATGTAGGGCACCGGCCAACAATCGACTGCGCCATGGCCATGTTCGTGGCCATTAAAGTTAGCTGATGAGAAGAGCAACAGGTGCTGATCTGGGTCTCGTTCCTCGCACCAGCACGTGTTACTGGAAATAATAATCAATTTATTAACAGGCTACCATGCAAAGTCTGCAAATTCCACAAGCAAATATTCGAGCGTGTCCAAAAGCTTTCAGGACTGTTAATGCTTTATTTAATGCTGCGTTTTTAATTTTTTTTTCGTCCGAAAGCTCTTACCTTATATGCAGCATTAAATGCGGCATTTAAAGCACTAAAAGCTTTCGGACACGTTCTTTATTTCTTCTCTGACACTTCTAAATCCGAAATTTAGCCTTAATCGCCAGCTCCCCAACTTCTTCTTGAAAATTCAGCGTAAAATTTAGCATCTTCGCTGAATTTTTCGATGAATTTTATGCTGAATTAATGCTGCATTAACTGAGCGAAAATTTAAGTCCGAAAGCGAAATGCTGCATAAAATGCTGAATTAATTCAGCATTTTCGTTCGTTTCCGAGCTTTCGGACACGCTCTTCATTCTTTTTTTTTTACTTAAATGCTCGGACGGGAACAATGAAGTTTAAAGGTTAACCAAATAGGGCTGAGATCCGACAGTCTAGTTACATGTCACTTATTCACTTAAACAGACCTGCAAAACCTGATAATGCGTTACTTCGTTAGTCCGCTATTCACAGATAATCGATCATCGAATGAACTCGGATTTATGGTACCTCTATGTGCGTGTTCCTCTGCTTGAAACATTTACCAACTACAAAGGTAAGCCATGGCCGAAAAAAAACACTTAAATAGCAGATTCATTGCCAGACGTATCTTAAAGTCATTTTCCTACTTTCTTCAGCCGTGACTTTTCCGGGCTTAGCGTCTTCCTGGAAATGCAGTTTTTTTAAATTCAAATTCTCCGCGTCTGGGTGAATTTTGGGTTGTCGTGCAAGCAGCGCACATTCTTAACGTTATTACTAGAGCCTGGGGTGAGAAAATACAAAATCCCTTGAATGGTTCAAAATATTTCAGAGTCTTAAAATATCAGATGTGAAAATAAGCTGCCTTTTCCGTTAAACTTTAACTGAACCGAACGTATAGTAAGAAACAAAATGACTCTTTAGGGTGAGACATTACCCTTCGACCATTCTTGAGCTGTCTAGTAGAACGACTAATCGGTATTGCCAGTGCTCTGTTCAGTTAGGAACTTACGTCATTGGGCAATCTGAGCACACTGAGCACGCACGAACCTCCAAAATTCAATCTAGACCCTACAACCTACATGTCTATTTAGTTGCATCGTCCTATTCCTAGCCGTTGTCACGAACTTAAGTCACCGGGCAATCGGGCTCAGCAGCCCCTGAACAGTGACAGGACCTCAAAAGCCACTACTAAACTCAAGGCCATACAGACCTACTAACTCGATCCCTCTCACATTTCTAAGACAAATTCAAACGCTGAATGCCGGCCACAGCGGCCGAAATAGTGGAATCTCTAAACTGGACACTCCACTAAACAGGCGTCTTTCGCACGTATCTGTTCTTCCGCCCTTATCAATTGCATTCTTAGCGCATTTTTTGTTGTGATAATACAGATTCTCTAGGATACTGTTGTACAAAAGTCGCCGTAACATCGTCACTTGCCTGAACGAAGACGACTTGCGAAGTCGATCCAAAGCCCAAGGGACGCTGAATTTGGAGTCGATGCACCAATTCACCCTCGGAAGCACTATTTCCAAACCGGGAAAGAATGAATAAGGTAAAATGCAGCCTACCTAAATCTCCATACAGCTCAGGACACGCTTCTTTCAACTTGTTAACGGATTCCTCTTCCTCCAAAGGTGGAGCATACCCGTCGTACTTCACATTATACTTATCATTTGCATCCACTCCATACCAAATGCAATGAGCATCACCCTCCTTCACTATTTCACTCATGACGGGATGCATTTTACTACCCGAACTCTCACTATCATGGATACTTCGATCACCCTCACCACCATCGTGATCAACGGCATCACCATGGTCTTCAACGTGATCAAATGCATCATCAGAATGCTCTTCAACGTGATCAATGGCGTCATCGTGCTCTTCAACGTCATCAAAGGCATCTTCAGAATGCTCTTCAATGTGACCAACGGCATCATCATGCTTTTCAACGTGATCAGCGGTATCATCAGAATACTTTTCAACGTGATCAACGGCATCATCAGCATGCTCATCACGTAAGTGACTACCGTGACCATCGTCATGTTCGTTAGTTTCGTTGCTAGCCGCGTGATGGCTACCGTCGGCAGTGACTCTAAGCGAATCGCCACTGGATGGTAGTGCTTCCAGATCGAAGTCGACATTTATCTAAAAAGCAAAAAGGAACTGGTAAGACGCATTGGAAAGCCACTCAGGCACTGTTTTATGGGAGGAAGGAAGGGCAAGGTGGTGAATCATGCAGGGAGGGCTAAGGACCTTTGGAAAACTGTTAATTTTCGGTTTTATGCTTTTTTGGTAAATCAATTCAATTTTCAGTCCAAATCAAATGAATTACCCCAAGCATTGACCTTAGAGCTTACGGGGGTTGTCTCAGGCGTCCGAAGCATTGAAATAATAGGTGTTTAACAATAACCAACATGCATAGGTGCATAAGTCAATAAATGCATTTTATTTGTTTGTTTCTGTGGAAAAGAGAGTGTGACAAATAAAGGGAAAAGAAATTTCGTTTGCACGGTTGAACTGAAGTCCTTCTTTATTTTGTTCTTTGCAATTTACTTTCCCTTATTGCAGTATCTTTGGTAGACAAGAATAATAAAACAACAAAAAATAAATATTATCACTTCAAGAACAAATGCTATGTTGGGAAGTTAGTTAAGATAAATTCCAGATATACTTAATTAGTTGACTGATTGATGTCAACAGAACATAGACACAAATCTTGACACGGAGCCAAATTGCGAGCTTATTTAGTCAATATATTGCATAAAAAAACTAAAACAATCTGCCAGATAGCCTATAGTCCCCAGAGGCGTCACTACTAGGGGGGGGAGGGGGGGACGCCCCCCCCCCCAATGTTGTCGGCCAGTCGGTAAAAAACAGCCGAGTCGGCGCGAAGCGCCGCGATTTTTAGTAAAAATAGTCGATTTTTTCTTAGAAATAGTCGTTTTTTCTTAAAAACAATCGATTTTTCTTAAAAACAGTCGGTTTTTCTTAAAAATAGTCGTTTTTTCTTAAAAATAAGCCGATTTTTCGTCAACACAGTCGTTTTTTTCTCAATAATAGTCGTTTTTATCCGCAAAAACAGTCGGTAAAAATGACCAGCCAGTCGGTAAAAACCATGTCCCCCCCCCCAAACATTTTGGCTAGTAACGCCTCTGATAGTCCCAATTCCATTCCACCACAAACAACAATTTTATTTGTATTTTCTTTTACAAAATTACACTTTTGGGTTTTACCAACAATACAAAGCGGCCGTGTTTAGTCGGCGCCACAAGGCACATCAATTCGATGCTAAACACTGACCTTCATCTTCAACTCTCAACGACTATTCTCCAAAACCAGTATTCGAAATGTCGGCTAGTAAACCAAACTACCCCACACAAAACCTGCCCTTCAAAAAACGTAAAGGAATATTAGATCCTTAAGAGGTGAATGACCCGAATGAAGATGTCACTCATTACTACGGCTTAGGCCTAATTAACCTATACACGGAACAGGAAAGGCCAAGGTCCTCCATTCAAATTTCGAAGGTTCGTTAGCTTCCATCTGTGAGCAAATCTGTTTAACTGAACATTCTTGGTTCTAGTAAAGTAAGGTTTCATGAGAAAATGTCGATGTCTATGAACCTGAAGAAAAACACCATTCATGCCTTGATGACATAAGGAATAAATGTTTCCTTTACATATCACGCTTCTCCTCTGCAAATTTTAGCATCCCGACGGAATGGTAGAAACGCAAACTCTAGTTTTTTTTTTTTTAGAAGTGTAGTAGTCGGGGGGGGGGGGTTGATAAACAGATTTCGGAAAATCGTAGACATTTTACTCCTGATTGGTAAACTCATCACCAGATAAAGGGCACCGGACTTTACCATTACTATTGGTAAACCAGTCACCAGATAAAGGGCATCGGACATTACCATTATTATAACGTTCTCACCCGAGTTCAAAGTTAAATAGGTATGACAGAAAATGCTTGATCGCCAGTAGCTTCAGGTGCAATCCAAAATCAATCAAATACTGTTACGTAAATTGTACGTAACTCTTTCGGAAGAACATTGACATAATAGGGACGTAGAGAAGACCAGTACGGTAAGTGCCACATACATTTCCTTACAATTGAACAAGACTCAAATTTGGGAAGCAGCCAGCTCGATTTCCCTTGGCTCAAGAAAAGTTGTATCTCTTGACGACTTCCGACTATTACGCCACCGACCGACGTGGCGTATGACGCAAGTTGTAAAATCAATGATCCAGCTACCGGAAACGCTCTGGAATTTTCAGAGGAAGATATTTCTGTGGCTTCATTCAAAAGACTTTCTAAGCTGAAATAGGGTTTCCATTGACATTACCCTACAGAACAGCAAACCAAAATGAAATGCTGCTGAAAAAAAAACTGATTCCAATGCCTGTCCCAATGGGTAGGCGTCTATCGAAGAAGACTAAAACTAGACGTGGAGAATCGCATCGCAGGTAGACTATATCCGCTCAGAGGGGATATGGGGGGGAGGGAAAGACGAAATTCTAGAATTACTTGTGATTTCTGCTATTTTTCTGGGGGGAGTAAGAAGACGGGCAAAGACAGAATTAAAGGACCATTCGCGATTTTTGCAACTTGTCGAGAAAAAATTAAGTATTTAATCTGTCAAACTCCAGCCAGAAACCACCAAGGTTTCAGGCTAAACTGGTATCCAGGCAGGCACTGTACCGTGATGATTTGCTTGCAAAAACAATGAGCGATAATTACGAAAAAAATGCACCACGTGCCAAAACGCCGAATGTCGACCAGCCGAATGTGCTGATACTTGAGACATATGTTACCCGGTTAACCCGTCATTCAGTTATTAGTGTTGCCACTGCAGCTGAATTCACTCAAGATCCATAATTTGAAGAAAAATAATCTATTAAATACAGCGTAGGGCTATCTGGTAAATTTCATTCAAATCAAGTAAAATATTACTCCGCAAAAAACGAGGGAGGCAAGACCCTTGTTCTCATTTTCTTCTTCTTCCTTAAGAGCTCCGAAACCAGAAAGTGGTCCGCACCAGAAACTGTGTCATCGATCGTGAAGGGATCATTTTGTTGCATTCAGCAAGAGACAGTACCACAGCTTGTACGAGATCAGGATATTCCTTCGGTTAAACTTGGGAATACTTACTTATTGAAGGAATCTTTTTACTGATTCTGCGTTTTATTTTATCCTTAGCTCCCTTATTCTGAAATCCCCACCTTTCGCCATTGCTTCATTTTGTACGACTTTTCCCGTCTAGCCGAGCTTTACTAGCACAAACTTCGCCTAAAAAAAACTTCGCTTTTCCCGGTGCAATGTTCTAAATGTTGGTCAGATTCGGGACTACCAAGCATCAATTTTTGTGTTCCAAAGCATGAAACATATATGTCCTGAGTATTTCCATGATTATTTTTCCATGAATCAGGAGCACCATAATTACGATACAAGAAATTCACAACTTTTAAGTCATGAAAAAAGAAAAACAGTCAGATCATCATATATGATTCATAATCTGGGGCCTTCTGTTTGGAATAATCTGCCGGCTAGCATCAGAGAGTCTGTTACTTTATACGGGTTTCAAAATAAATTGAAAACATTCCATCTAACTAATAGATGTTGAAGGGCGGGAGGTCTTTGATGTTTTTTTCGCAGTTTTTCGGGGTGGGGGGGGGGGCTGAAACCGGTAAAGAATAATTAACAAGATTCTTTTGTTGTATAGTGTTCATGTTTGTGTGTTGTTGTTTTTCATATTTAAGATAGGCTAGGTGGATAATCATGAGTTGTTATGTTTAGATAATAGTAACAGGAATTTGCAGCACAAGTCCTTAGGACTTTCTTTTTGCTGCAATAATTATTAGGCGTGTCATTTTTATTTATGTTTATATTTTGGATAAAAATAAAACTTAGGCTACCTACCTACCTACCTACCTACCTAAAGCTTCGATGTCTTCCGACAACTCTGGTTCATTTCTGGTAAGAGTTGTGCTTTAAGCGGAATGTTATGCCAAAATAACTTAAATATGTTTGACTTTAGCTACTGTTTGTGTTGGTAAAGTGAATACTTTTTTATCCCCCCAAAAAAATCAGAACTGCGCACTGCAAATCGTGCAATCAAATTGAGAGGAAGAAAAGTACAAAGAAAACTTTGTCTCGTCGGTCGACTCTTTTATGGCGGTATTCGTAGCTGTGAGCTGTGAGTAGAGACAATTTTTATTCCAGTATTACTTCACAGCCTCCGTGGCTCCTTTGCACAAACCCTTTTTTGCCTTACTCACCCTCTTTGCTTTGACGAAACATGGAAAAAATTGCACAACCGGTAATTCAGAGGCTTACAAATGAGACCCTCTTCGAAACGCGCCAAAAAAGGAAATAACAAGATTCAGCCTAGCTCCATTCGTGTGGAAACATTACGTTATTTAGAAATTCAATCAATCGGAAATGAGAATGGGTGGAACGAATCAGTGACAAAGGTATGACGGGTCCTTTAAGGATATACGCAGACACCTACTTGGTTTTCACAGATAATGTCAATACGCCGCATGCGTGGTTGAGGGTCTAGCCTTTAGAACAATTAAATCCGGCATGCTTGATCGAATCCCATAATAAGCAACAACCGGCCCAGCCGTAGTCACGGCCTCCAAAAACAGCGGGTTGAACAAGGCTGTTTCCGGTTCTCTGACTGCCAATTTTTTTTTTCGGGAAGACTAATTTATTAAATTAGCACTATATGTGTCAGTAACCACTATCCTCTGAGACACTTTGGCCTTACCGTACAATAGACAGTCAGACCTGAGATAATACATAGATGAGCTCTTGTTATTTACTTAACATTTATTTATTTTCTAACTCACTAGGTGACGTGAATCAGAAAATAAGAGGCCATCTGATGTGCGGGGAGGCTGAGATAATATGTTGAACATATTCGAGATAGACTTTGCTTAGGGCCGCAAGCTGTTAAGTTATGACCGCAAGGTGCAATCACGAAATAGCCTAAATTAATTCATTCCTCAAGCTTGTTCCATGAATAAGGTATCTTTCTTTGTACAAATGATGTCAAAAGAGGAGGAATCTGCAAATCTGTAATGATACAAACGGAGGGTTGTTAAGCCCCGTTCACAAGCATGTCTAGCCAAGCACAGATGTCTAGGCACGTGTCTAGCATCACCGTTCACACCCATGCCTAGGTACAGAGTTTGGGCCAAGCACGGAGTTCCAGGTTCTAGAATTCGGTGCCTAGCTAAGCTTGAGCACGCGCCTAGGCATCTGTGCTTGGCTGGGCATGCTTGTGAACGGGGCTTAAGACGGCCGACACTCTAGGGAATGGTCGAGTTTTTCCACGGAAAGGAACCTAACTGATTAATGTGGACTCAATTCATTTCATAATTTGCAGTCAATGGCTTTACTTTACCTCCGTACTGTGTTTTCACTTTAGTCTCTCTTTAGTTTAGTCATAATCGGGCAATTTCAAAAGAAAGCCGAAATGAGGTTTCATGCAAAACCAAAGGAAACGAACACGGCGATATCACCTAATGCTAAAGGCAAAAAACATGTGAAAGCAAGCCGCAAATGAGCATTAGCTTCCAGAAAGTGTTTGGTCACTAAAAGTGTCGGGTATACCAGGGAAGGCGGGGAGGAGCGACCAGGGCAGAATGAAAGGAAAATTAGGGACCTTCAGTGCCTCGGTAAGGACCGTCTCGCTTGATTTTACGGAAAACGACCGTCTCACATGACTGTATGGAAAATGAGGAACTGAACGTGGCAAGAAACGGGGAGATGAGATGAAGCGGAGTAAGGCGATGTGAAGTGATTAGGTCAGTAGGGCGGAGGCTACGAGTTAGGGACCCCTCATTTTATAGATCCTTGCATCTCGGTCTCACTTCGTGAACTATTTCCTGACCTAAAGAAAGTGTCTGGAGGATCAACATGAGTTGCAAAATTAACAGACGAAGTGTGACAGCTTCCAAAGAAGCACCTTAACCAGAGTTATAATCTGATTTTCTGGCTGTCTGATACACCGCAAGTAGGCCGACTCGTCTTAGTTTAGCATGCCTGACATAACAGTCGAAATTCATTAACCATTGGGAAGTTTCTCCTAAGTAAGGTTTAGCCTATGGGGTACTGTCAGTGTTTGACTGATAACATTGCAATGGTCAATTTGGAACACACTAGCAGTAGGCCTAATTAGGTGCTTAAGCAGTAGGTTTTAACCAGTAGGTGCTTAAGCAGTGGGGTTATACCAAAAGCCAGAACCCATGTCAAGTCTTTTAGTCTTGTAAGTGGTAGGCTTTCCCGACCCCACACCCTCCCTTGAGTTGATAATCGGATCACAGCGTTGATCCTAAGCGACTCGAGTCATCCGGAATGGGCCTGGGAAGTTCTCCTAATCCATCTAGAAGTGATGATAGAAATACTGCACGAGCCGACGTCTGAAAAATAAAGTCTACTTCCGGTAGTATTTACATTAGAGCACTCATCCTCCTGGTAGTCTACAATTGCTTCTAGCCACAGGTGCTATAATCAATTTTGTCATAAATGGACCTTCAGGGCTATACACTATACAGGGTGACGCTAAATGAACGGAGAAGAATATCGCTTTTTAAATAAATGAACAACATCTGATTATGGCTTTTATACTGCAAATAAAGTGCTTACCAGCTGCTGGGCCAATCCAAACGAAGAGATAAATCCTATGCCGAGGAATATCACAGAATAGTATAGTTTCATGACTTCACTTTGGTCTTCACAACTATTGTTTCACACTCGAATAATTTCACTTTGCACAGAGATGAATCAATTTAAATCACAGATAGCACCATATCAGCGGATTTACGAAATTCCTGAAAGATAATGGAAGGTTTAGTAAGAGCAAACAATCTAATGAAATATTACAGATGATACAAGGCCAATCTTTTATCCCGATAAACTACAAAATCAAACAAACTTGACGCATTTTGACGTAATTTCGTCGTCAAAAGGAAATCAGTCATTACAAACTGTGAAACGTCAAAATGAATCACCCCCTTCTCCAAACAAAAAAGACAACCAAATGTTAGGAAAAGACCGACATTCGCCAAATCTGTAGCTTACCTTTAAACTAACTTCAATGAGAAACAGAACAATCTTCAGAATGTTGATAATCCTCAAAAAATACACTCTAACATTTCGTTCTTAATTTTCGGAACAACACTACAAGGATGTCAAGGAACGACTGCTAAGTAATACGTCTCCAGGGCCGAGTCGAACCATCGGTCCGTGCGATATCAAGAGCCAAAACTGGTTGAGTCGCAACACCTTCATGCCAAGGTAGATGACCATCGGGTACACTTAGTGAATGAACGAATATCCACTTCCATGACACACAAATTATGAGTAAATTAAAGAAAAATTAAGAAAAGACTAGAACTCGGGCACACGGAAGGGACGTTTTCCTGAAGGGCCCTTCTTGTTTATTCTGCCTTTTATATTATCCCTAGCTCGCTTAAGGAATTGTAAGCTTCTGGAATCCCCGCTTTTCGCCATTCTTTTTTTCTTTTTAGCGCTTTTTCGACCGAGCCGAGTTTTGCCAGTCACGCAACGCAAAATTCACCGAAAGCTTCAAGGTCCGCCGACAACTCTTCCCCGCATGAGGACATGAGAAGCTTCAAAGTGTTGTTTTTGGGATCCCAAATCGTAGCCTACGTGGAGGGATACCTATGACTTCATAAAAGTTGTACCGTCTGTCCGTCCGTCCGTCTGTCTGCGAGCACGATAACTCTCGAAGGGAACAAGATATTTTTCCACTATGAAATGGTAGCCTGACGTAGATAACCATCATCTTTTTTCACAGTTCGGGTTGGGGTAAACCCCTTTGTTGAAGGAACTTTTAAATGTGGTCGTGTTACACTTGTGAGGAGCAAAATGTCACGATCATAAAAGCTTCCACGGATCGAAGAGATGTCAAGTGCCTTGATTAGCTCGGGTTTTAAGGAACTTCTGAGGATGTACTTACTGGCTGTCAGCTAGCATCAAGTTCCTGTCGTTACTTACTCTTTGGAGCATCAGGTTAGGTCTTTCAGATTAAATTTACTTTGTTTGAACAAGAACTTCACATGTAATTCATCTTTAAAAAAAATCACCTTTTTTTCTTCATTTTTCTTCGGGATATGTGGAGGATATGTAAGATACACATTTGTGATAACTTTGACGGGTAAAAAAAAAAAAAAATCATCATCAGTTGATTGAGATGCTTGCGATTTCCTTGCAATAGATGATCTCGGCCTAGTCAAACCTGACGATGTTTCTGCTGACACGTTATCTCTAAGCCTAAAGATATGGTGGGCAAGCTGAATCTCAGCATGACTGAACTGGATGTCTTGCTAGGGCCTTCTTGGCCTAACCTAACCTAGTATCGCTGAATTCAGCCCTCAGCTAAACCTCAACTTCAGTACCTGCTCAACCCAGCACAGACTCTGTCTGGGCTACGGAGATACTTACTGCAATGAACTCGCCCAGCAAGAGCTGAATTCGTCAGTTCGTGGGTTTGTTGATCATTTGTAAGCAAACCCGTTTGAGGTAAGAATGATCATGGGTCCTTGGAATTCATGAGAATGGATCGTTCGTAAAAACTGTTTTATTTTTGCATTTGGCTATTGGCTGTGATGATGCGCACTTTGAGGCGCTAGAGATTCATCTGTAACAAACACTCTTGAAGCACAAATGATGATAAGCTCATCGAGATCATGAAAATGTAGGCTATATTTTGCTCAAAAGTATTGGTTGTACTTTAAGGAATTCACTTGTAAGCAAAACCCTTGAGGCAAAAAGGATCATTGGCCCTTGGGGATCATGAATATAATTATATTGTTCGGTCAAAAGTATATTTTTTTTTACTTTTCGGTAGAAACAAATTCATCTTTGAGGTAAATTCATGAGGCAAAAATGATCATGGGCTCATGGGATCATGAAAATGTATATTTTGCTTATAAGTATTTTTTGTACTTTGCGGTTAGGATTATAAGTACTTTAAGGGATGGTCGAATCTGAGAAGTAATAATTTCTAAGCCAATCTTGTTAAGTCTCTGATGTCCAAGTCAATTTTTATCGTCCTAGCACATCTGGAAGTACCTTACTCACGGTCACCGGAATTTCGGACCCCCCCCCCCGCAACTCCCCCATAGGTGCCTGAATCTGGTCCGGTACTGTGACTGATGTATCTACGGCTTGTGCTTGCTCTTCCTACCAGGTTCCATCCCGATCGCTCCACTCTAAGGGTGTCACAAGATTTCCGGTTCTCCCCTCCACCCCCCACCCACATTCATCGGATCTGGTCGGAATTGATCTGGGACATTTGAGACATGAGGCCTTTCCAAATACCAAGTTTTGTTAGGATCCGATCACCCGTTCGAAAGTTATGCATGCCTACATACTCCGGATTCCCTATCCCTCCACTCCTCCAACGATGGTCAGAACTGACTATTTCTAAGCCAATCATCTCAAGTCTCAAATGTTCAAGCCAATTTTCAACGTCTTAGCACATCTGCAAGTACCTTCAAACGCGATCACCGGAATTCTGGACCCCCTTCCAATCCCCCCCCCCCCAGTGTCCGAATCCGGTCCGTGAATCATTCGCAGTCAGCTTGGTCTGAAAGAATATTTTAATACGATCCAGTTCTGTCTCTGATGTATCTAGGGCTTGTGCTTGTTCTTCCCACCAAGTTTCATCCCAATCGCTCCACTCTTAAGCGTGATGCAAGATTTCTGGTTCCCCCTCCGACCCCCCCCCCCCGCACGTTCATCGGATCCGGTCGAAACGGAACATTGGAAACACGGGATCTTTCTAAATATAAAGTTTCATTAAGATTCGATCACCCGTTCGTGGTTTTACGAAATTGCTGTATAGTGCTTACGGGTAAAAAATACCAAATAAAGCGGTATATAATGGGTCAAATTGCTGGGTACATATGATCGTTTTTTACGGGTGGTTTCTAATGCTCATCATATGCACTTTAAGGAATGAAAAATCAATTCCTAGGCTCAGTCTGGAGTCATCAGGTAATTACTACAAAAGTAGCGGCACCATCCCAAAATAAAGTTGCATGGGATCTCCAATAATTGTTAAAATGTAATAATAGTTATACCCTAGGACAACCTCTGGTTTCGGTGCCTAACATCATTGACCAGGGTCAACGCTGTAAAGAGTTTGCGTGGTCCGGAATTACAAATTCCGATTTTGTGTTAATTTCAAGATTTCCGGTTCCCCCTCCGACCCCCCCCCCGCACGTTCATCGGATCCGGTCCGAGCTCGAAACGGAACATTGGAAACACGGGATCTTTCTAAATATAAAGTTTCATTAAGATTCGATCACCCGTTCGAAAGTTATACTTGCCTCAAGATACCGGATTCCCCATCCCTCCACTCCCCCCCACGGTGGTCGGATCGGCGAAGTGACTATTTCCAAGTTAGTTTGGTTGTGTCCCTGACACGCGTGGCAAGTTCCATCGTCCTAGCACTTCTGGAAGTACCCTAACTCGAGAACAGTGAACCGACAAGACAGAAAAGTGATCGGTATAGCCTATGGCACCTGAGCAAAGCTGCAAGTGCCATAAAAAAAGAATTTTAGTGATTACTGCATGCATTTCACTCAACTCATCAATATTACCTTATATTGCACTTGCAAGAATAAGGATGTTGTATCCCGATGAGTAGCTTGCAGACCATATTGTGTCCCTAACATCCTAGCTGGCATTTAGCATAGGGTATATACAAAACTATAGTTTTAACCAAAATAGCCTAGCCTATCGAACAATTAGGCAACCAGCCTATCGAACAATTAGGCAACCAAAGTAGGCTGGGATAGCATAACTTTAGTTTTGCATCCCGATCCTTGGCCAACATTCCTGCTTTTACTCCTTCAAGTTGCTGGCAGACCTAAAGGAGTAAGATGATCTATATCTATCTATGGAGTATGAAGAAGTATCTTCAGCTCTTTAGTGCTGAAGCATGATTTCTCTATATACTTCAAGGAAAAAGCTTGAAGGTGTGCTGTTTGAAATTTGTTCCCCCTGATGCATGCCATTTATATTGATATATTTGCCATGTACACAACATCGGTGGAAATTTTGTTTTTGATGATACGTTTATTTTGTTGAATGTTTGTATTTTTTCCTTTATTGCTTAGCGTTCAATCATTATTCATGGGCTTAAAGTTAAAATGTTTTGGTTAAAACTTTGCACCACAAAGATTCTGACAAATTTCAAAGAAATTAAGATAATTTTCCAAGGCTTAGCGTAACCAGCATTATGGCAATCAGCAAACAATAGCTGCGGTTTCTGCCGTCATCCAGTTAACCGACCTACAAAATTTCCCACTATAAGTCGTTTTCTTCACTGTCAGAAGTTTCATAACAGATAGCGCATAACACTTTCAAGAATAACACCTTTTCACTTAGAAATAAAGTATTATGACCAGGTTATGACCAATTAAGTTTACACTATTTCATGCTTAGATCTCCAACAACACCTCCAATTGGTAAAAATACTAACGAGAACGAAAGAAACATAACAGATAACATCCCAAAGTGTTATCTGTTGAAACCCGGCATCCTTCTGTTGTCATTATGTAACTTCTGACAGTGTAGTATTTTTACCAATTGAAGCTGTTGTTGGGAGATCTAGGCACGAAATAGTGTAATCTTAATTGGTCATAACACTTTATTTCTAGTGAAAAGGTGTTATTCTTGAAAGTGTTATGCCCAATCTGTTACAATCTGTTATGAAACTTCTGAAGTTCTGACAGTGTTCCTTCGGTTAACCGACCAAAGTTTTTATATTTTTTGCTCCATTTGTCGGTCGTTTAACTGACCTGTGGACTGAGGCGGGAGCTCCATCCAACCGACCTAGCCTACGCTATTAGCACGGCATGAAATTCTAAATTCTCACTGCAGCTCAGTCGAACCGACTGGCGAGACAAAAAAGGTCAATAGTGGCAAATAGTGCTCCTATCTACGCACCTTTCAAACAACTTCCTATCAGCTTCCTATGCAGTTGCTTGCCTTAACCTTAATACTTTTATGCAGCAACTACTGTAACATCAACACATAATCGAAAACTAACTGTGCTCCATAAAAAATAGTGTCTTGAGGTTTGCAGCATGAGATGAGCCTGGATGCAGTACAAGTTATGTTAGGCTACTGCATCCAAAGCTCATCGTAAAAGTTCTAGGCTAAGCTAGCCTAGTTAACAAAGCCCAGATGGAATACAATAGACTCACTTTTTTTCAAGTCAGAAGTTCCCAAATTTGAAGCTGTAGCCTAATAGACAAATAGCAGGGAATTTCACAAACTCAGGACCGCTCAGGAGAGTGCCTATAAAGGATTTAGGGCGGAGTTGTAAAATGCCGATTTTACTCGGCAGCGACAGTCACAGCGACAGCAGTGACAAATATGGCGTCAGCGCGGTGTTGCCACCTGCGAGCAAGCAGATTCCTTTCTCTTGTTTCTTACTTTTTCTGCTCCAGTCCATTCTATTCACAGCTTACGAATGATTCTTTTCTAGAGTCGGACCCGGCGAACAGTCATTATCTAACTCATTATTCACGTTTTATAGATAATCTTGCAACTGTCAAATTTGGCAGGAAAAAGCGAACCGTCCAATAAATATTCCCCTTTGACATCGTTGTTAGTAGAGGCAAAAGTTCAAATTCTTCATGACAAATCGCTGAGACACATCGAGCTTATGCATATAAGTGTCATTTTATTGTAAGAACGCAGTCTGAGTGAACCAGAGGGGAGACTTTTTAGCTTCAGAAGTTCAGTGTGAGGCTAACTTTTTCTAAAGCTAAATCAGTAATATAGTTTTCATCTGATCGACGTTTATGATTTGTAAATTCATCGTTTCTGAAGCCAGTTCACAACAAGAGCTACGAGCTCATATGGCACTCGTTACGAGTAGGTGATGCAAGAAAGAAGACGAGAATGTCACAAAATACCCCCTTCAACTCCCCTAGGCTCGAACCTAGAAATAGGATATCCAGTTTAAAATTTTCCTAGGGCATTTGGTCGGGTCACTAATATGCCTGCCATGTTTGATCGTCTTTAGCATACCTGGGAGTTTCCTAACTCGCGATCACCGGAATTCCGGGAAACTCCCTCCAACTGGCTCCAACACCCCCCAAAGAGCTCCGATACGATCTGGCTCTGTTGCGAACGTCTCTAGGGCTTACGTTTGTTCTCCCCACCAAATTCCATCCCGATCCCTCGACTGTAAGCGTTTCACGAGATTTCCAGTGCCCCCCTCAAACGATCCCAGAACGATCCCCACCTCAATTATCAGATCCGGTCCAGGACTGAAACCACCCGTTCAAAAGTTTTGCATGCCACTAGATTCCGGATTCCGCCTCCCTCCACGATGGTTGGATCGGAGAAAATACTATTCTCAGGTCAGTCTGTTCGGGTCCACGATATGCCTCCAAGTTTCATCGTCCTAGTACATCAGGAATTATCGAACTCGTGGGATCGCCGGAATGCCGGACCCCCCCCCTCCAACTCCCCCCACATTGCCCAAATCCGGTCCGGTTATCTCAGCGATGTTTCTAGGACTAGTGCTTGCTCTTACTACCAAGTTTTATCCCAATCCCTCCACTCTAAGTGTTTCCCAAGATTTCCGGTTCCCCCCTAACTCCCCCCAAGGTCAACGGATCCGGTCCGGAATTGAACTGGTTCGTCTGAGACACGAAGTCTTTGCAAACATCAAGTTCCATTAAGATCCGATCACCCGTTCGAAAGCTATACGTACCTCAATTTCCGGACTCCCCCTTCCTCCTCCCTCCCCAGATGGCCGCATCGGGGAGGTGACTTTTTCCAAGTTAATCTAGTCGGGTTCTTGTCGCTTCGATAGATTTGCCAAGCTTATATGTATTTATAATGTGCCGCTTATTTGAAAGTGCCCAAACTAGCAAAACCCGGACCGACAGACCAACAGAAATTGCGATCGCTATATGGCACTTGTCCTTCGGCCAAGTGCCATAAAACCCCCAGAAATGATCTACGCCAGTAATAAAAAGATTTTCGTAAAGTTTACTTGTGTAAAAAAAATGACATTTGTGGAACAAGATTATTTTTTGTTTGCTAATTAGTCATTTACCGTGGAGTCCGACATCTATTACACCCAATTCTTACACAGGGGCGATCATTGTTTTGAAACCAGTTTCGGTTTCACTGCGAATTAAAAACTGTAACAACAGCAGCCAGATTGATCATTCACTACAAGACTCTGTGAGGATCCAAACAAGTTTCTGTATCGTGAACGCTGTGTTTCTATTCTGTTTTGTTTTATAACCCCTATAAGCCGATCGAAACGATCCTGCATTACTTCTGCGAATTTTCCGGTTTCGGCGAGATTCCGGAACTACTTGTCCGGCTAAAAAATAAAGCTCAGAAACGAACTCAGCGTATCTCCTTAACCCTATATCCAACATCTAATCAACTTCAAATGAAAAATTAACTTATGACAAATTTTCCGGTTTCAATCGGATTCCGGACGAACTATATGTCCGGCTAAAAAAATGATTGTCATATACGGATTCAGCATCTCTTGGTACCCCTAAATCGGACATCTAATCAACTACAAATACAGCTTGCGCGCTTTTAACAAATTTTCCGGTTTTGGCCGGATTCCGGGCGAAGTACTTGTCGGGATAGAAATGATGGTCACAGAAGTTTTCAGCATGCCTTCTTACGGTTTGAAGCCACACTGACCGTCCATGACGACGAGAACAAAACGAGATTTTCGGGGTTTTTTATCGATCAGTGGATTATATCTCTCTAAGATAGTATTCGAGAGATATGAAGAAAAATCGAATATTTCGGCTACACTTCCGGTAACCGTCCTCAGCGAAACAAAATCTTACAAATCCATAATGCAGAAAACAAACACGAGCTGAACGATACGAGGATAAAATGTATAAAAGACGACGCTAAGAAACCGACTGAAAAGAACGACAATAAAATGCGTAAAAGAACGAAATTAAAACCACATTGTGAGTAAAAATAACATTCAAATTTGTGTATATACAATTATTTACCTGTACAATTTTCCCGGAAAAGCGCAGAAGCTTTTATCCGGTATGTCGCCAGTCCATATTTATTCCGACAAAAAAACAACCAACCAATATGACCACACTAACAAGACTGGCTTGTTAGTGTGTGTAGGCCAGTGTAGTAAGTTTAGCCGAAATATTCGATTTTTCTTCATATCTCTCGAATACTATCTTAGAGAGATATAATCCACTGATCGATAAAAAAAAACCCGAAAATCTCGTTTTGTTCTCGTTGCCTTCTTACCCCTAAATCGAACATCTAATCAACTTCAAATAAAACTTTTATTTTTAACAAACTTTCCGGTTTTGGCCAGATTCCGGGCGAACTACTTGTCTGGGAGAAAATGGTTTTCATGTTCGTGTTCAGCATGTCCTCTTACCCCATAATCATCTATCTCATTAGCTGTTTAAAAATATTTTGTTTGACCCTTAATTTGAACCCCCTCCCCCACCCCTAAATGTAGGGCTACAGAGCCCATCTACGAAGTCGACCATTTCCTTGACCCAAACGATCCTCCCACCAAGTTTCATCAAAATATCTCATTCCCTTCGAGAGTTATCGTGCTTACAGACGGACGGACGGACAGACAGACAACTTTTGCGATGTCATAGGTATCCCTCCACTTACTTTTTGGGATCCCAAAAACTGTTCCTTTTAGAAATCGATCTTGCAGGAAGTGACAAGTTTTCTTCAAATGCTATTCTAGGAAGAAGTGTCAAAAGTAGCACTTCTCATGGTGGTGTGACAACGCTGTTGTCATACCACTTGTTGGCTTGTGAAAAGTTGGCTTTTGAAACGCTACAACTTTACGGTACTTCGCATGCCATCTACGTACTGAACTCATCCTGGAAAGCACTCGAGCAAGGTACAATTTTGGAAAGCACAAGTGACACGAAAGGATACAGCACAAGGAAGACGAAAGGACCCAGCTTGGAACCCAAGCTCTTAAAGTTTAACTGAAAAGGCAGCTATTTTTACGTCTGATATACACTGAAATATTTTGACTAATCCAAGTTTTTTTTTCTTTTTTACCGGGGCTTTAGTCATAACGTTTAGAGTGTTCGCTTCTTGCACGACAACCGAAGATTCACCCAGCCGCGAAGACTTTGAATTTCAACAAAAGGCCTGCATTTCCAGGGTTAAAGTTGCTAAGCTCGGAAAAGTTACGCCTGTAGAAAGTCCAAAAGTGACGTTAAGACATAAGACTTGCATGGAATCGGACATTTTTATTTATTTTTCGGCAATGACTTACATCTGTAGTTGGTGAACATTACAAATGTAGAGTGACAAACACATACACCATGGCTAG
Source organism: Branchinecta lindahli (assembly GCA_023053555.1). Taxonomy (NCBI): domain Eukaryota; kingdom Metazoa; phylum Arthropoda; class Branchiopoda; order Anostraca; family Branchinectidae; genus Branchinecta; species Branchinecta lindahli. Next base: position 562,046 of record JAKZAO010000006.1, on the reverse strand, counting down.
CCTGGTGTAATCATGTGATATAATCATGTGATTCAAGCTTGGTTCTGTTTTGGTTTTTCAGTTACCGCAGTCTAATTTTGTTTAGTGTTGTGTGATTTCTCTTTTTCTTTTTCTTTTATTTCCTTATCAACTCCTTCGACCATTTACTTTGTATTTGTATGGAGGGTTTAAATAAAATTATTATTATTATTATAAAGATACCGCAAGTCAGAAAGAATAAATTCATTCGATGAAATTGATTATCTGTGGATAACATTATCAGACAAACGAAATAACGTGTTTTATCGGGTTTCCACGCCTATCTAAGTGAATAAGTGATGTGTAAATTTACTGTCGGATCTCAACCCAATTCGATTATACTTCAAGAAGAATTCTGTGGTTTATCAGCCCCTACGAAATCTTTACAACCATTCTAAAACCAGCGAAACTGCAATACTGCACATTTTCTTATCGTACGCAGTAAAACCATCTCTCGGTAGCAGCGTTGCCACCGGCAGTAAATTTTTACTACATCTAGTAAAAAAAATATTAAATCTAGTAAATATAGAGGATCTAGTAAAGTTCATTCTAATCTTGCAAAAATCCCAATTTCTAGTAAAAAAGATGGTCCAACCCAGAAGTTGTGTCATTTTTCATAGATTGTGAGGAAATGTAAAAAAATATTAGGATCCACTCTTGCTTATCACTCCGGAGTTCTTAATTTCGTCTGTTAACCAAACCAAGGATCGGAGCTCTTTGTCCATTGTGTTAAGTCTTTTGTCCCTTATGAAAACGAACGAACCTATTGCTTGTAGAACAAGACCAAAGGTTTCGATGGGATCCCAAAAATTTAATATTTGATCCAGACAACTAGGTTTTGTCTTCACCAGATCCAGTCTTCGCCAGGCTAATCATCTGAGAGAACCACGTACAGATATACCTGTATAAGCCATATCTATTTTGACGATACTGATAGAAACTTCCTGCTTTACTTCTGCCAAATTTCCGGTTTCGGCCGAATTCCGAGCGAACTACTTGTCCAGCAAAAAAAAAAAGATAGTTGAGAAACAAATTCAGCGTATCTCCTTATCCCTATAAAGAACATCTAATCAACTTCAAATAAGACTTTAACTTATAAAAAATCCGGTTTCAACCGGATTCCGGAGGAACTATATGTCCGGGTAAGAAATGATTGTCATATACAGATTCAGCGTCTTTTCTTACCCTTAAATCTGCCATCTAATCAACTTCAAATACAAATTTTGCTTTTAACAAATTTTCCGGTTTCGGCCGGATTCCGGGCGAACTACTTGTCCAGCGAGGAAATGGTTTTCACCATCGTGCTCAGCATGTTTTCTTACCCCTAAATCGAACATTTAATCAACTTCAAATAAAACTTTTGCTCCTAACACATTTTCCGGTTTTGGCCGGATTCCGGGCGAACTACTTGTCCGGCGAGAAAATGGTTTTCACCACCGTGTTCAGCCTGTCATCTTACTTCTAAATCGAACTTCTAATCAACTTCCAATAACACTTTTACTTTCAACAAACTTTCCGGTTTTGGCCGGATTCCGGGCGAACTACTTGTCCGGCGAGAAAATGGTTTTCACCATCGTGTTCAGCATGTCTTCTTACCCCATAATAAACTATCACATTAGCTGTTTCAAAATATTTTGTTTGCCCCTTAATTTGAACCCCTCCCCCACCCCTAAATGTAGGGCTACAGAGCCCATCTACGAACTCGACCCTACTCTTGACCCAAAGAATCCTCACACCAAGTTTCATCAAAATATCTCATTCCCTTCGAGAGTTATCGTGCTCACAGACGGACGGACGGACGGACAGACAGACAACTTTTGCGATGTCATAGGTATCCGTCACTAACGTTTTGGGATCCCAAAAATTGACAGTTTTTAAAAGAATTTGGCCTGTTTTAGGAAGAAAACTGACTGTTTTTTGAAAAATTGCGGCGCTTCGCGCCGACTAATTTGTTCTTTGCCGATTGGCCGACAACGTTGGGAGGGGGCACCCTCCGTTTTTGATGTCTCTGCCCTTGATGACCAAGTCCGCGGTCCGATATATATTTTCGCTGCTTTCTTTTCTGTGTGACTCAAAATTAAACTGTCTTTCGACGTATTTCTTTATCACTGAAATCTAGTACAGGTAGACAATGCAATGCACGTGTCGCGGGGTGTCGTGTCGCCGCGAATTTTTTTTTTTGCAGTTTGTAAATTCTATCAGAATCTATAAGTAAAAAAAAAATCTCCGGAATTTAGTAAACTTAATTTTGGTCGGGTGGCAACACTCCTCGGTAGTCTCGCGCAAATCTGGGCGTGGCTTTGTGCGTCTCGAATCTCACACAGGTACGTCACATATACTGCCTGAATTCGCAATAAACTGACGAATCCTGTTTTGCTGTAAAGACACGGTATTTTCTGGACATGCCATGCGAATATACGACAACTCATGGTAAGAGCTGTTTCCGTGTAGAGGCTAGGATGCACAAGACCAAAGGTTTCGATGGGATCCCACAAATTTAATATTCGATCCAGACAATTCGGGCTTGTCTTCGCGAGATCCAGTTTCGCCAGACGCCAAATAGCTAATCATCTGAGACAAGACCAAAGGTTCCGATGGGATCCCAAAACTTCGATATTTGATCCAGACAATTAGGTTTCGTCTTCGTCAGATCCGGTCTTCGCCAGACTCCATGAACATTTATACTCTTAAAATTTAGAAACAGATTAAGGCCAAACAGCTAATCATTAAGGAAACCAAGTTCTGATATGGATTCAGCTTGAGTGTTTATCCCTATAAGTCGAATGAAACGATCCTGGCTTACTTCTGCGAATTTTCCGGTTTCTGGCGGAATTCCACAACTACTTGTCCGACGAAAAACTAAAGCTCAGAAACGAATTCAGCGTATCTAGTTACCCCTATTTCCAACATCTAATCAACTTCAATTAAAAATTTAACTTATCACAAATTTTCCGGTTTCAACCAGATTCCGGACGAACTATATGTCAGGCAAAAAAATAATTGTCATATACGGATTCAGCATCTCGTCTTACCCCTAAATCGGACATCTAATCAACTTCAAATAAAACTTTTACTTTTAACAAACTTTCCGGTTCTGGCCGGATTCCGGGCTAACTACTTGTCTGGCGAAAAAACGGTTTTCATATTCGTGTTCAGCATGCCCTCTTACCCCTATATCGAACGTCTAATCAACTTCAAATAAGACTTCCACTTCTAACAAACTTTCCGGTTTTGGCCGGATTCCGGGCGAACTACTTGTCCGGCAAGAAAATTGTTTTCATATTCGGGTTCAGCATGCCTTCTTACCCCTAAATCAAACATCTAATCAACTTCAAACAAAACTTTTACTTTTGACAAACTTTCCGGTTTTGGCCGGATTCCGGACGAACTACTTGTCCGGCGAGAAAATAGTTTTCATATTCGTGTTCAGCGTGTCTTCTTACCCCATAATCGATTATCACATTAGCTGTTTAAAAATATTTTACTTGCCCCTTAATTTGAACCCCCTCCCCCACCCCTAAATGTAAAGCTACAGGGCCCATCCACGAACTCGACCTTACTCTTGACCCAAAGAATGCTCACACCAAGTTTCATCAAAATATCTCATTCCCTTCGAGAGTTATCGTGCTCACAGACAGACGGACGGACGGACGGACAGACGGACGGACGGACGGACAGACGGACGGACAGACGGACAACTTTTGCGATGTCATAGGTATCCCTCCACTTACGTTTTGGGATCCCAAAAACCAGGTTCAGATATGAATTCAGCATGTGTGTTTACCCCTTTAAGTCATAGCTTTTTTGACAAAACTGATCGTAACTTCCTGCCTTACTTCTGCCAAATTTCCTTGTTTCGGCCGAATTTTAGGCGAACTAGTTGTCCTGCAAAAAATAAAGGTCAAAAACGAATTCAGCATATCTCCTTACACCGATATCGAACATCTAATCTAATCAACTTCAAAGAAAACTTTAAGTGCTTATAACAAATTTTCCCGTTTCAGCCGGATTCCGGGCGAACTATATATCCGGGTAAAAAATGAGATAGTTATTTTTACATCAAGGGTAAGTAACGAGGAAATTCAAGAATTTAAGTTCAAAGGAGATAAACTGAAAACGACGAAAAAATTTAAATATCTTGGTTTTATACTGACCCCTAATGGAAGTTGGACTACACATGTGAAAGAAATGGTGACACGGGGGCGAGTAGCATCAGCGGCAATATTTCAAAATCAGACATTGATGGGAATAAAAACATTAAAGATCCACAGACATATTTTTACTTCGAAAATAATGCCGGTATTCCACTATGGTGCGGAATTATGGGGTTTCGAGGCGGCTCCACAGATTGAAACCCTTCAGCTACAGTATTACAAAAGAGTTTACAGGCTTCATCCCACAACCCATTCACAAGCATTGAAAGGGGACCTTGGGCTATTTTCAATGAGAAAACAAAGATTAGGCCAAATCATACAATTTTGGCTATAACTTATCCATCTGCCTGAAGAGAGACTGCTCAAATGTGCTTATAATGAGCTTCTTCTAATGGGAAAAAAAAGGTCATGGCCATTCCAAGTCAAAGCCCTCCTAGACTCGGTGGGACTATCGAGTGCTTGGAACAATGGCTTAGGGCCCACATCGGAACCATCATCTCTGTTAAAAGAAATGTTACGTATAATAGAAAACCAAGAAATACAGAAATGGGCAGGTATTGTTAATGAATCGGAAACACTAGCAAACTATAAAACGGTTAAAGAGATTTTCGGGCCCGAATTTTACCTGAAGCTGAACCTACCAAAAACTTACCTCACGCTCTGGATCCAGTTGCGAGCGAACTGTCTACCAGTACATGGGAAAAGTAAGTTTGATAAGAAAAATAGAGGTTCAGCCAAAGCGTACAGCCTCTGTCCCCTTTGCGGGGATGGTGAGGATGACCTAGCTCACTTGGTTGCACGGTGTCGCGAACTCTCGAGGTTAAGGGAATCTTGCTGGGGGGAAAGGGAGATACTGTTTCCTGATATCCTGAAGAGCACATCACCAGCAGTAATTAGTGCGTTATGTAGATTTGTAGTGAGTAGTATTACATTAAAAGTTGATCGGACGAGTGTAGTTTAGATTATGCAGTGTGCTGTAAGAGTTTATCATGAAGATTTATATTTTGTTGTTTTGTATATGGCCCTAAGGCTTTAAATACATTATTATTATTATTATACGGAATCAGCATCTCTCCTTATCCCTAAATCAGACATCTAATCAACTTCAAATATAACTTTTGCTTTTAACAAATTTTCGATTTTGGCCGGATTCCGGGCGAACTACTTGTCCGGTGAGAATATCGTGTTCAGCATGTCTTCTTATTCCTTAACTGACTCTCATTATCTGTTTAAAAATATTTTGTTTACTCCTTAATATGAACCTCCTCCTCCACCTCCAAACGTAGGGCTGCAGAGCCCATCTACGAGCTAGATCTTTCCCTTGCGCCAAAGAATCCTCACACCAAGTTTCATCAAAATATTTCATTTCCTTCGAGAGTTATCGTGCTGACAGACGGATAACTTTTGCGATGTCATAGGTATCCCTCTACTTACGTTTTGGGATCCCAAAAAGGTGTTTTCTCGCCGTTCCCTGGGGATTTCCACACAGGGGTCCCCTTGTTTTCGTTTGTTCCAGGGACTCACTTCCCACATTCTCGCGAGTCCCCCACGGACGGGGTTTGCTCCGATTATCATCATCATCATCAAATGAGACTCCCTTTCAGATTCGGTAGGGAGTCCATTTGAGGAGTTCCGGGTGTTGTTCCCTTTCGAACAAGAGCTGGAAGCTCATATGGCACTTGCAAGGCTGGGTCAGTGGATGAAAGTAGGAATTCGTTAATTCGTGGGTTTGTTGTGATCATTTGTAAGCAAAACCCTTGAGATAAGAATGATCATGGGTCCTTGGAAATCACGAGACTCTATCGTTTGACAATGCATTTGGCTGTGCGCACTTTAAGGGCGCTATATTATAGAAAATCATCTGTAATCAAAACTCTTGAAGCAAAAATGATGATCATCAGGAGCACGAAAATGTATATTTTGCTCAGAAGTATTGTTTGTACTTTAAGGAATTTAGTTGTAAGCAAAACCCTTGAGGCAAAAATGATCATGGGCTCATAGGCATCACGAAAATGTATATTTTGCTTAAAAGTATTTTTTTTTGTACTTTGCGGTTAGCATTAGTACTTTAAGCGATAGTCGGATCTGGGAACTAACTATTTCTAAGCCAATCATGTCAAGTCTTTAATTTTCAAGCCAAGTTTCATCGTCCTAGCATGTCTGGAAGTACCTTAACTTGCGATCACCGGAATTCTGGACCCCCCCCCTCTAACTCCCCCACAATGCCCGAATCCGGTCCGGTTCTGTCACTGATCTACATAGGGCTTGTGCTTGTTCTTCCCACCAAGTTTCATTCCGATCGCTCCACTCCAAGCATGTCACAAGGTTTCCGGACCCCCCTCCGACCCCCCCAGCTTCATCGGATCCGGTCCGGACTTGAAATGGGACATCCGAGACATGTTGTTTTTCTACGTATCAAGTTTCATTATGATCCGATCACCTGTTCGGAAGTTATACATACCTAAAGATTCCGGATTCCCCCTTTCTCCACTCCCCCCACGATGGTCGGATCGCGAAGCTGACTATTTCCAGGTTAATCTGGTCGCGTCCCTGATTTACCTGCCGAGTTTCATTGTCCTAGCCCACCTGGAAGTAACTTAACTCCGTATCACCGGAATTCCGGAACCCCCCCCACAGTGCACGAATCCGGCCCGGTTCTGTCAATGATGTACCTAGGGGTTGTGCTTGTTCCTCCCAGTTTCATCCCTATCGCTCCACTCCAAACAAAATGATGAAAACGAGATTTTCGGGGTTTCTTTTTGGTCAGCTAATTATCCCTCTAAGATGATGTGTGATAATTAGCTGATCAAAAAGAAACCCCGAAAATCTCGTTTTCATCATTTTGTTTGCAATGAATGGTCAGCTTGGCTTCAAACCTTATATTTATCGCTCCACTCTAAGCGTTTAACATGATTTCCGGTTCCCCCCGCCGACTCCCCCCCCCCCCCACATACATCGGATTCGGCCCGGACTTGATACGGGACATCTGAAGCATGACGTCTTTCCAAATATCAAGTTTCATTGAGATCTGATCACCCGTTCGAAAGTTATGCATGTCACTAAATTCCGGATTCCGGCTCCCCTTCCTCCCCCACGATGGTCGGATCGGGAAGTGACTATTCCCAAGTTAGCTTGGTCGGGTCCCTAATACGCCTGCCAAGTTTCATCGTCCTAGCACATCTGGAAGTACCGTAACTCGCAAACACCGGACTGACCGACCGACCGAAAAGTGATCGGTATATGGCACTTGGCCGGAAGGCAAGTGCCATAAAAACAGATGTTAGGGATGGTTGTCAAATGATCAATATTGCGTTTAGTATTGCATAACCTTCACAAATTAAGTGCATTACATAAAATAAAAATCGAACAAAATCCATGCGGAGGAATTTCCCGTGTTCTCATTTTCTGTACGGGGAGTCCCCAAGAAGTGACTCCCCTTATTCTAGTGGTTGCCCTCAACTTCCCAAGAAGTCCCCGAAGAACGGCGAAAGTTAGCGTCGATGAAACTAGCGGGAAGCAAAACTAGGGCCATAGATAGAAGCTTAAAGTAAAGTAGAGACACTACTTACTTGTACTGTACTTAATCGCTGGCAGCATTTGCTGACGGCAGGCCCTGACATACTGATCCAGGCCCCTAGGCAGTTAACAGAGTCGGGGCCCCGTTTTGTGTGGTTCAGCAAAAAACAAACTTTACATTTCTTTATTTAAAGTAGGCTACCTCGACTTTAGAAAATACTAGCAGACTTGGAAATGAAACAGACCTTTTCACACATAATAATTTTCCGATTTACCACTTACGGTACGGCAAGATACTTGAACTTCGCTACCTTTTCAATGGGGCACTGGATCAGCTGAATGCCCTTATTCGACGGTTCTTCGGATTTTAGCTGATTATCTGAGTCCCGACGGTTCCACTTCTTTAGATACATGGTCCAACATTCGCTGAACCTGGACTGCCGAGTCTGAGAGCAGGCTGATGTCATCAGCATAATCGACGTCAGTCACGGAGAACACCGAGCTAACTTCGATGCCGACATGGTTCGGCATTTCCCTTCGTATAATCCAATCGATCGCGAAGTTGAAAAGCGGCTGCGATAGTACGCAGCCCTGGCGTACGCAGTAATCAATATCGAAAAATGACGGGAGTATTCCGCCGACCTGGGTTTGTTCCTTTGTTACAGGATGCTGGTACGGGTGATTTTGTCAAGTGTGCAGTCGTCAGCCACGGCTTCCCAGATCCCTTTGCGCGCCAACGATTTCATTTGGGTCTTCAGGCCAACCAGGCCTCTTTAAGCGAATAAGTGAGGGGTAACTAGACTGGCCTATCTCGGCCCTTTCGGTTAAACTTTAAAGTTTAACCGAAAAGGCCTAGGATAGGACAATCTAGTTACCCATCACTTATTCACTTAAACTGGCTTGAAGACCCGCTGAAAATGAGTTACTTCGTTGTTCAGCTATTCACGGATAATCGATTTTCAAATAGTGGAATTTCCGTGTGATTTGTGGAGCCTCTATTTGCTGTATGCCTTACGAGAATGATTTATCATATTTTTTTTGTTCAGGCACTAAGCAATCTTCACCAATCTCACCACTTCCCACAGAAAAGCCGTATTTGTGTTGAGATTAAAATTTCCCGCGTCATAGTAGAATTTACGCTGTGGGGACGGCTGGAGATATTCTGAGCCTCATAACTAGAGCAGATAGTGGAAAATCAAAAAATCCCTTTGCATAATCCAAATAATTCAGTGTATCCAATTAAATGACACACAAATGAGTTGGCTTTTCAGTTAAACTTTAAAGAACAAGTCTCAACCTTTGAAAGAACAGGGGCTTCACCTGGGCCTCGTGTGCGGGATTGCGGCTGCAAAGATTTTCGAAAAGGATTTATTTGAACTGTAACTCTTCATAAATAAAATATAAAACAATTAATTGCTCACTTACTAAAAATTATGCTGTCGCCTACGCTTTTGGTCTATAGCATCTAAAATAGGTTGCCTCTTGGCCTGATACCTTTTCTTCAGATCATCGATTTCCCGCTCCATTTCGAAATCTAAATTCTCCATGCGGTACATGAGGTCATCGTGGGTTAGGAACTTGAGCTAAAAAAAGAACGGTTATTACAGGTGGTGCTGCTGTCGTTGCGGGGGGAACCATCAATCTACCAGAGACAATCCATGTCTTCACTTCAGTCAAGTGCGCTAATTTTTCTTATGAGGCCCATCCGGCGCGCAGTTTTCTGTGCCCCAAAGTAAGGGAAATCAACACGTCAAGGTTTTGATGAAAACGGATTCAAACTGAAGAGTGACTTCATTTTATTTCTTATGTTCTTAAAGGGCCCCTCTTGCTTATTCTGCCATTTATAATATAAGTAGATCCCTGATCGAATTAGAAGCTTCTAAAATCCCCACCTTTTTCCATTGTTTCATTTTGTGCCTATGAATGTTTTGCGCTTTTTCCCCCGTGCCGAGTTTTGCCCGTCACACAACGCAAAATTTACCTGAATTTTTAACGTCCGCTGACAACACTTTCACACATAAGAATACGAGAATCTTCTGTTTTTGACTTCATTTATTACCTTGGTTTTTCCCACTCTTTAAACGGCGCGTTCAGTTTTCAATTATTTTGCGCCTAGCAGCCGCGTCGGACAGCAGGAAGGCTGGATAGAGTCGACAAGCGCTAACAAGAAAATCGGTAAAATCAGGTGGAAAGTAATGGTATTTTTGAAAACGTTTGTTCTGGTCCATTTTATACTGAAAAGATCATTTCTAGTAAAAAGAGCAGGAAGGCTGGATAGAGTCGACAAGCGCTAACAAGAAAATCGGTAAAATCAGGTGGAAAGTAATGGTATTTTTGAAAACGTTTGTTCTGGTCCATTTTATACTGAAAAGATCATTTCTAGTAAAAATGTATCAAAGTTCCTTATGCAAAATTAAAGGTCAGATAAATCGGGTTATCAGTGTTTGGGACGTCTATAACTCCTCACGACATCAAAATCCACTTCTTCCCAGGTCCATCAACTTCCAGCAAAAACTCGGCAAAACAGTTCTCGGATAACCGTTTTTACGCATCAATAGCATAATACGCGGACACTCATCGGGAGCATAATGCATAAGAAAATAGTGAATCTTGGCAAGTGCACATATTAGTAAAGTATCGTTAGGTTAGTGGGCTTAGACTGTAACACATTGAAATGGGTCTCCGGGCTTAAGAATTTATGGATGCAGTTACGGAAGTAGGTTACAATGGCATTATAGACACGACGGGTCCTTTAGTCAAACCCCATCATCAACTTCGCCCGAAACGCACTTATTTGTGCGAGTGGACGAATTAATAAACAAATCTTTATTACGCACTTAAAAGGACCTCTCGTACTTCTTCTGCCTTTTATATCAACCACAGCTCCGTTATGAAATTATTTTTTCCGTTGTTTCGTTTTGAACCTACAACTTTTAGCGCCTTTTCGTCCCAGCCAAGTTTGCCAGTCAAGAAGGGCAAACTTGGCCGAAAGATCAAAGTCCACCGGCCACCCTTTCAAAAAATAGAGGCATGAGAAGTTTCAGAACTTTGTTTTTCATTTGGGATGGCTTGGTTAGGCGACCGGCGTATCGTCGCTGTCACGCATTAAGGGGTCAAGCAACATTTTGGGAGAAGAAAAAACTTGTAAAAATCTATTTTTCAACCGATCTTGGTGATTTTTATGTCGTATTACACCTTTCTTTACAGCGGATAAAAGAAAGGAACATTTAAGATTTTTTTTTACCGATATACTAATGACTTTTATGTCGCTTAGCGGTTAGATTTTTTTTTTAGCAACTCATGCATCTCGGGAACGGCTTGTCGTAGGGCTCGGACAAATTTACAGTAGATGAAGTAGCTAGATCCATGGCTCTAGTATCAATGACTAATTTTCACAAAAACTGTCGCTTGACCCCTTCTATGAGTGACATCGACGATATTTCGTTTCGGACTCCTAGATGTGCAGATTAGATTAGATTAGATTATGTTTAATACAAAACAAACGCACAACATTTCTCTGCATCTTCTGCAGGGAAAGTCCCGGGGCACTTGTTAAATAACAGGAGGCAATGAACAATGAACAAGGCAATGAACAAGTGTAGTTATGCAGGATGAAAACTATTGGGAAGGTTAATTATCTATTCTTAGTTCTAACCAATAGGTGTACTCACAAACTCGTAATCTCCGTCGATAAACGGCTTCTGAAGCGCCGGTGGCGGACCCTCGATGATCATTCCAGGGTTGAAGGGGTTTTGTACTAAATTTTGTGCTGTCTCAGTAGCGGCTAAGCGTTTCTGCAACTCGCCCGTATCTAAAGCCTGAGGGACGGAGGCAGCAGGCGACTCACGTGGCAACACTGGCGAGGCAGGAACAACTGGGGCAGCATTCTGACTATTTGGAACCTACAAGAGAAAGACTGTAGAGTACCATTCCAAAACAACATCCCGAATAATACTGGATGAACGTTCCTGGTAGTTTCGATTCACAATCCGTATTTAAAAATTACAAATTACAGCTCAAACAACCAAAAACACTGATCAATTGTCTTCTTTCATCTTTTCTTCCGAAAAACTTGAAATAGAAGGCACACTATTATTCTTATAATTCTTAAAATGGCGACAGACGACGTATAGCCTTAAATATTAAAGGACCCCTCTTGCTTTTTGTGCTTTTTATAATATATCTAGCTCCCACACAGAATTTTAAGCTTCTAAAATCCCCACCTTTCTCCATTGTTTCGTTTTGTGCCTACGAAATTTTAGCGCTTTTTGGCCTTGCCGAGTTTTGCCCGTCAAACACGAAACGTTTGCCGTGATCATCAATGTCTGCTGTCAACTCTTTCACACATAAGGATCTGAGAAGCTTTTGTTTATTACTTCTTTTATTTGCTTAAGTTTTCACACTTTTTAACCACGGCGCGATCAGTTTTCAAATGTTTTGCGCCCAGCCGCCGCGTCGGAGAGCAGGAAGGCTGGACATAGTCGACAGGCGCTAACAAGAAAATCGCTAATTTCAGATGAAAAGTAATGGTATTTTCGAAAATGTTTTTTTCTGATCCATTTCATAGGGAAAAGATTATTTCTAGTAAGAGTTGTGCTTTAAGTAAAGATTAAGTATTAAAGGAACAGTAAACTTGACTACGCAACTTTCGGCCATCGAATCGCCCAGGGGGGCTTGGATAAATATGCAGGGTCTTATTGTCGACAGAACCCCCCTTCTTTGTCATCTCGAACCGTCTCGAACCCCCTCCTTAGTGTTCCCAGAGATAGCTGGCAGGCCCTTGCCCCTTATGCACTGTAATTATACACTCATGTACTGTAAAAGTTCTCCTTTTAACATGTAGACTACAGAGTAACGACCTCCCCGACAAGGCGGCCGGGGTTCGATTCCTAGTCACGGCACACAAACCTTTTGCTTTTGCGAACCTTTTGCTCAAAGTCGAATTCTCGGAAAATGCCCGGAAACTGCAATGGTAGTACCGTAACGAGAATTTTTCTTACTCTCAATATCGACTCAGGGTACATTCTTGATATGTTAACTAGCTCCCCGAGTCAACTTTGAGTCAAGTTTTCTGTTCCTTTAAGGGACAAGTCCCCAATACTAGAAGAGCTGAGCGCACAAAGGTGATGACTTGCCCTTTTTGACAAATTGAGTTAAGAGCACCATCTACAGGACAAATTTTGCGCTCTTTCTCCCTGTGCTATCCACATTTTTGCCAGATCACTTCCTACTGAGATACTCAGTCGGCAACGGTGATAACTAGCTTTTATATATTAACTTCCCAAACTTTAAACGCAATTATCACAAAACTAGCAAAAAGCGAGTTACCCCCTTGGTGCGCTCAGCTCTTTATTTATCCAATCCCGTAACACTGGGATATGAAATACAAAAAATGGTCTAAACTGTGGTGTTGTAGCGGCCGAGCATGATTTTAGTCTGCCAGTATGCAAACTGGGTTAGCCTTCGATGGGATGACCTTCCTGTAGCCCATTTCTATCTCAAGCCCTTCTGTAGCTCAATGTTGAGCAGTGGCCGTGTAAGCCGAAAATCGTGGGTTCAAATCCCGTTGAGGAACACTTTAGTCTTTCAGTTCACAATTATAACAAATTGCCCTTCCTCGAGGGCAATTTGTTCTGGAGAGAGCTTCGGCTTAACCTCTTTTTCTATTAATAAATAAATGAATAAAAAATAAATAAAATCTGTCGCTTTTATGCTATTTCAGTTTCAAAAAGTTGTCAATAAAAAAATGTACCTTACTTACACATCCTTACGATCCTAATCTTGTACTACTTGTTGCCAATCGACTTGGAACGTCAGTAGGATCATCGGCCTCATTGTCTTAGTCTAGATGTTTTTCTTTCTTTCAAAAACCTTCGTCTTAAATGTGACTGGGAGATACGCCGTCATTTATTCAAACAATGCATAAACTTGATCAAACGGATACGTCATCTACGATGCTTTGGCAGCGATCTTTCCAAAGCAGATAACTGGATTGCAGGTTCGTTTCTTCCCCAAAGTTGTCCCTGACGTTCGACAGCCTGACGAGGACCCTTGTCAAGAAGGGCCGAAATATCGCTGCTAAAGGATCGTAGTTGACGTTTCCGTTTTTATCCACTGTATGAATATATGTTTCCCAGTCAGTTTGGGCTCAAGGAGTCTTTACGCAGTCATTGTAATACCAGTTGTCTCCTGTAGTGTTGGGCGATATTTGGATTTTTCGGTATATCGATATTTTCACTTTCGATATTCGATATCGATATTTCAGTACCATGTTTCGCTGCAGTGTACATTTCGTTTCGCCAAGAATTAAGAACAAAATTGTCGTAAAAAAGCATTTTGCGTCATCTCGAACTTCGAGTAAATAAAAAATGAATTCCGAAAAACATATTGCTCCAATTTTCGAGGTATAAATGTAGCTTATGTTGGATTATTTTCAATAATTATAAACGTACAAATATCGTTTTCCATATCGATATTTCCGTTTCGATATTCGATATTTGGTCCGATATATCGTTATCGATATCGAATATCGCCCAACACTAATCTCCTGGGAGTTGGAACGGGAAAGTACAGCTATGGTTAGCTACAACACAAACTTTGCACCTAAGTACCTAAATAAGGTACAGGCTGGGGTTTGAGATGGAGCAAAAATTAGGAAAAAAACGTAAACTCACACTCTTCACGTTTTCTCTCTTCTCGAAATGATCCATAAACGGTGGACGATATTGATTTCTATTTCCACTATCTGTCTCATGCCCTAGAAAACATACTTTGTCAGATTCGAAAACATATAGCCACATTATTTTTTTCAAGGAAAAGAGGCCGGCCGAAAAACGCGACCTGTCACACATTCTTGATCATCGACAGAAATCTAAGGCTCCAAAGGAAAGACAGTAAAGCAGAGGCTCTCTTAATGGACCCGTCTTATGTATAATAATAATAATAATGTATTTAAAGCCTTAGGGCCATATACAAAACAACATAATATAAATCTTCATGATAAACTCTTACAACACACTGCATAATCTAAACTACACTCGCCCGAGTGCTTCACTCTACCAAGAATAAATAATCCACTAGAACCTCCGTCTTTGGTCCCATGCACCGATACCCGTCTACTTCGCTCTTCGCCGCTGCGCATTTCAGAGGAATTAGTGCAGGATGCGCGCTGACCCAGTCTGCATCGCGTCCAGACAACCAATCGGCTTTTAATACGGAAGTTTTTTCTCCTGGGCTATTACTGCGATATAGCTGTTCGTAGAGGTTTTGAATTGTGATGTTCCGTGTAGCTCCTACCCTTCACTCGTTTGCATCGGGCATGGGATAGGATCTACTCGACTCCGCACGGTCGTATTACAGAGCTAGGGAGACCGAGGTTCTGGTGCTTATTTATTCTTGACTCTACATTCCCATGCACTATCATTTCAAAGGTTTTGAACTTCCAATGTCAGCTCTTTGCACCCTCACGGCACTATGCTGATTTTCAGATATCCGTGTTTGGCTCTTTTCGAAGCGGATCAGGCTCCCGTTTATTGCTTCCGAGGAGCTCATGGGTCGGATATACCGCATATGTCAAATCAAACGATCAATTTATTTATGACCCATCTCAACAAAAGGAAAGCAGCACCCTAAAGATGGAGTAACAAACAAAATAAATAGAGAAAAGCACTAACACTAAATACACAAAATTTCAACAAAGACAGTTGAATAAATAGCGTTGACCATGGGTGAGACAACATTGACAGAACGAAAATCCAGTAGCCGTTGATCAATGACAGAAGTTGGAGAGATTAGGCGGAATTTACTCTTCAAATAACTATTTCTAGTCCAAGGTGGATAACTAAGAAGAAATTCCGCGAAACGAAAATATAGCCTACTCTATACGGACAGATAACTTCTGAGTTTCAGTAAAAAACTGGCAAATGGGACATAGAGAAAGGAAATGGAGGACAGCTAGACTGTTATACATTTTTAACAATAGATATATATATATAGTATAGTATATATATGTTCATCGTGTTTCTCGTATGAAGATTTCAAAAACTCACGTTTCATGGTGTCTTCGTCTTCGTCATTGATAACCATGGTCCCTAGATCCGACTGTAGTTCAACCATGGTGGCCGACGCACTAACCATAGTTCCATCCCTACCAGTTGTGCTGCGTAAAGGCGCCACCAGTGTCCGATCATCGTCCAACTTTCGGATCATAGTTGCATTTTGATCGTTCATCTGCGGGGAATCATCAATCATTTATTTATACCACATATCCGTTTGACAGCATAGGCTGACGACACCATTATCATACACTAGACTATATTTTTTTTAATTTATGTATATACTTTAAAACTTAAGTCCGTCCTCATTTAGAATATGCTTCACCGGTTTGGTATTCTTCTCTTTCTGCTCTCTGATCGCCTCGAAAATGTCCAAAAGAGAGCAGCGAGAATCATTCTGGGTGATTGTAACATTTCATATGAACGAGTCTCTCATTAAACTGGGCGTTCCTAAATTTATTGACCCTTTCAAAAAAATTCGGAGCAAAGATAGTGTGTTGTCCCTAGACGAGCCGTCTATTCCTCCCTCCCCTCCCGTCTTCCGTGCGTCGGTCCGAGAGTAACACTGGCAATCGGTTTTTGCCGTATCCTGCCAATTCGTCAACCCAATTTTTACACAGTTTCGTTCCAAAATTTATTTCAGGTCATATCTTGTAAAGTGTATTAGTTAATTTGTTATCGTTTTTTAGTTTTTCGTAAATATTTTATTCACCTCTTCTAGCTTTAAGCTTTTTATGGCACTTGCAGCCTCTGGCTCAAGTGCCATATACCGATCGCAATTCCGTCTGTCGGTCGGTCGGTCTGTCCGAATTTTTTTGTCCCACATGTTCGAGTTAGGGTACTTCCAGATGTGTTAGGACGATGAAACTTGGCAGGAAAATCAGGGACCCGACCAAACTAACCTGGAAATAATCAGTTTCCCAATCCGACCATCTGGGGGGGGGGGGGGGGAGTGGTGGGCCGGGGAATTCTGAAAATTAAGTAGTTTTTGTCACACTTTTCGAGTTGGGGTACTTCCAGATGTGCTAGGACGATGAAACTTGGCAGGAGCATCAGGGACCCGACCGGACTAACCTGGAAATAATCAGTTTCCCAATCCGACCACCTGGGGGGAGTGGAGGGCTGGGGAATCCGGAAAACTGGAGTAGTGTGTAACTTTCGAGCAGGTGATCGGATTGGAATGCAACTTAATAACTGAATAAATGGCATACCTCGGATGTCCCATTTGAAGTCTGGATCGGATTCGACAGCTATGGGGGAGTTGGGGGGGGGGAACCGGAAATCTCGAGAAACGGTTAGAATGCAGGGATCGGAGTGAAACTTGCTGGGAAGAACAAGAATCTGCTCCAGATAAATCGTTTATACATTTGGACTGGATCCGGACACTAGGGGTGGGGGTGGGGGTGGAGGGGAGTTTCCCGGAATTCCGGTAATGGCGGTTTTGGGGATTTTCACGACGAAACTTGGGAGGCGAATCAGGGACCCGATCAAACTGACTTATAAATAAAAATTTACATGATCCGATAGTCGTGGGGGGAGTAGCGGGAGGGGGAATCCGGAATATTGAGTCATGCGTAACTTTGGAACGGTTGATCGGATTTGAGTGAAATTTGATAACTGATCCGAGGACATGTCTCTGGTGATCTTTGTCATGTCCGGACCGGATTCGACAACAATGGGGGGGGCGGAAAATAAGTGACCGTCTCAGACTGGGGAGATCGGGATGGAACTTTGTGGGAATAATAAAGAGATGCTCTGGATAAATCACTTACAGAACCGGATTGGCTCCGTTGACTGTGGGGGAGTTCGAGGGGGGGGGGGGGGGTCCGGAATTCCGGTGATCGCGACTTAAGGTACTTCCAGATGTGCTAAGACGATGGAACTGGGCTGGAATATTAGAGATTCGACAAGATTGGCTCAGAAATCGCCACTTTCCAAATCCGACATTCCTTAAAGTACCAATCTTGACCGTAAATTTAGAAAAATACTTTTAAGCAAATTATACATTTTCATGATCCCCATGAGCCATTATCATTTTTGCCTCAAGGGCTTTGCTTACAAATGAAGTTCTAGCTCCCTTAAAGTGCCCATCTGAACCGCAAGGTCGAAAACTAATTTTTTTTTATCAAACGATACATCTCAACCCATGATCATTTGTGCCATAAGGGTTTTGCTTAAATTTTTTTTTATCACTATTAAAGTGCACATTTTAACCGAAAAGTGAAAAAAAATACTTTTTACTTCACGGTATATATCAATGATCCCAAAGGGCCTGTGATCGTTTTGTCTCAGCAGTTTTTCTTACAGATGAATTTCTAGCGCCTATAAAGTTCGCATCATTACAGCCAAGTTCTAAAACAAAATACTTTTTCTCTAGCTCCCTTAAAGTGCGCATATGAACCGCAAAGGTAACCTTAAAAATACTTTTGATCAAACACTACATCTCAACCCATGCAAGTGCCATATGAGCTTACAGCTCTTGTTGGAATTAAATTTGATTGATTGATATATAATTGTTTTTTGTTATGGCAATTGGCCGATACTGAGGGTTAAATACCCACAATTATCCCTAAGACACTAAACACATCCCCGCATCCTGAAAATACTTCTGCCCCTGACCCGGAAAACCTGCAAAAAGATAATTCTCCAGCCCCACACTCGGTCAAGTATGGATATCTTATCTTGACGGAAAGAAGGTACAAGGTTCTTAAAGCACAGCTACCAGACATAGCTTTATCACGATAAAAGTGGTCCGGAAACTACTTCCGGACCGGAAGTAGTGCTTTTCAAAAATACTCATACTTGCCTCGTCAAATTAGGGATTCTCTTGTTAGCGCTTGCCGACTCTGGCCAGGGGTCGCGCAAAAATAATTGGTATTCCTCATGAGAAATTTAAATAAATATGCGCCGTGGTTAAACTCTGGTAAATCATAGCGAACCCCGGTGCCCCCGTCCGCAGTCACGAAATCAGGTTTGGCAGCGCCTGCTTCCTGACGTCTCAAGACAAAAACAAAGGCATTGTCCGGCGACCCAGGAAAATCACGGCTAGCGCTGAAATTTCGAATGATGATTCACAAGTATTTTGTATAGAGGGAGATCTGAAAGGTCAGTAGAGGACACTTCGGTAGAGTACCTGGGGTGTGAAAACAATGAAGAACAAGAGGGCTTCTTTAACTATGTGGCTAAATAGCGCATGGCTGAAGATTAAGGTTCTAAGGTCACCTATCACAATGAACCAGAAGAAGGTGCCCAAGCCCCCGGTCTATCCCAGGAAACGACCGGATTAAAATTGCTGAATTGATACTCCGCTACGTAAAAACAACTTTTACTGAAGTTTTTCGTAAAGCTTATCTTTTGGGAGGTGGTAGCGCTAATGTTTAGGAGGCGATACACACACAAAAATACGTAGGTGGAAGGGAAGGCAGAAGCCCCAACAATAAAAGCACAATTAAGGGCTCAGTCAAGATGGGCCGAGCCCATGATACAGTTCTTCCCCCCAAGCTCGCCACTCAGGCTGAGACAGACTCATTTGCGGTCCAAACAGAACCACCAGCAGAGGGTTGCTCGAGGCGAGGATCAGTGACCAAAGGGAAAGAACAGAAAAACAGCGGATTTCAGGAGAGAAGAATGCCCTTCACCATCAAACCTGTGGACAGGCTGACGTGGCCAGACTGCATGACACTGAAGGCCATCCAGTAGCTTAAGCCCACCTACCTCTTTGGCTTGCGCCGCCTTCATCGCTTGCCATTTGGTCACCTGACATTCTCGGATTTCTCTGGCTTCGGCCAGAATTGCTGTTAGGATCGACGCGGCGGGTGCGGCTCTAATATAGGGATGTTGAAGGAGTTCACTGGCAGTTGCTCTTTCTTGAGGATTCTTTACCAAGCACCTAAAAACGGAAGAAGTAAAATTACCTGCTTGCCCAGGAACTCGAGTCTGCACGTTGCTTTTGCTTTCAGTTTAACTGAAAAGCCATGTTATTTTTGTATTATTTAAATGAATACACTGAATTATCTGGGTTCCGCTAAGGGATTTTTTTTTTTTTCCCCCTATCTGCTCCAGTAATGACGTTAGCGGCCGTCCCCACAACGCAAATTCTACTATGACGCGGAACATCTGAATCTCAAACACAAACACGGTTTTTCAGTGGCCAGTGATCAGCTCGCGGCAGGTAGCTCACTGCGTGAACACTTCCTTTTCGTAATCGTTTTAGTCAAGCATATAACAAAGAGACAAGCGCATAGAGGTACCACAACACAAGAAAGTCCACTATCTGAAAATCTATTATTTGTGATAGCGAGCAACGAAGTAATGCATTTTCATCGGGTCTACAAGCCTATTTAAGTGAATAAGTGATGGGTAACTGGACTGTCCTATCCAACGCTTTTCGGTAAACTTTGAGGTGCCATTGGCGAGCCAACCGAGGTGCCACTGTGCCCAACCAACGGACAAATCATGCACAACCAAAGTCGCGAGGCTCTTTCAGTTTCTTTCAACGTTATCTAATACGTCCTAAGTTAGGATCCAGTCCCGACTGCGTTCAATGTCATTCAGATTCTGCCTCTTGACAGTTAGGACTGCGACAAAATATCCTTTTGATATTTTCGAGATTATATACTTGGAGGTTAGGTGCCTCTCCTGTATAAGAAATGAATCATTAATTACCTTGTGACGAAATCGATAAAATCCTGTGACCATCTATCAGGCTCTCGGAAAGACGGTGGTGGTTTCGTAGGGATCATAAAAATGGCTCGCATTGGATGAATATCCCCGTAAGGTGGTTTTCCTTCTGCCATTTCAAGGGCTGTTATTCCCAAACTCCAAATGTCGGCGACACAGTCGTATCCGATCTCTTGAATGACTTCGGGAGCCATCCAAAATGGAGTTCCTATGACTGTATTTCGCTTAGCCATCGTGTCCTGCAGAAAAAAAGATCAAATTCAAACGAGGGCCAAAGCAAAATCGATGTTTTTTTCATCCGCATTTGTCTTGCTTTGACGCTTGCTCCTCCTCCTCTAACAGAATCTTGGCTACACTACTGGCCGCAAATATAGAAAACGATGGGTACTCTTTTCTGACGAGACTCGTTTAATTTTGTAGAAAGGTTAATGTTGTCTTGTTCTTTGTTGTTTTTTCTTCTTCTTTTTCACTGTTTCCAAGTTGCTGCATGATGGGTAATATAATATTTCATTCATTCAATATCTGCAGTTGGTTGCTTGTGTCATGGTATGCTTTACAAGTACACGTGAGAAGTGAAAAAGCGTGTCTTTATTTACTTTTTTGTCTGTATTTATTTCGTTCTAAAATTTTAGGTTTTCGCCGAATAAGCCCAAACGAAGAATTAGGGGTTACAGAACGCTACTGAATTTAAGGCGTATTCTCGCCGTTCCTCGAGGACTCTTCGGGGAATCAAGGGGAACGGCGAGAATAGAGGGAGTCACTCTACGCGGATTCCACGTACGGAAGACAGCGAGACATGGATTTTGTAAAAAAAAAAAAAAAATGTGTAGTTGACGAAATTAGTCTGGGTCCACTTTGTTTTTGGTTTTGTTTATTCTGATGGTTTTTAATTAATTTTACAATGCACAAAACCAGCAAAAACTGATTCCCCTCCGAATCTGAAAGGGAGTGATGATGATGATAATCAGGGCATTCCCTCAATTCCCTGTCGGTGGGGACTCGCGAGAATACGGGGAGTGAGTCCCCGGGACAAACAAAAACGCGTGGACTCCTCAAGTGGAGTCCTCGGGAAACGGCGAGAATACGCCTTAAGACGCCTGCTTCATCAGTTGTTGTCGAAATAGTTGCAGAGTAACAGTGGACTTGCAGACCGACCAACTACATAAGGAAATTCTGCTAGTCCGCTAGGGCTCACATTAACATACAGACAGTCAGACATTACCGTCACCTTACCGTAAGCTGACCAGCTACTCCGAAGTCAGCAAGTTTTGCCTGTCCATGGTTGTTGAGTAAGATGTTCCCAGCCTTGATATCCCTATGGATTTTTCTTCGGACATGGAGGTATTCAAGCCCCTTCAGAGTGTCGGCTAAAATAGTTGAAATTTCACTTTCTGTTAGGGTCTTCTTTCTGAGCCGCATGATGTCGGAGACGGAACCTGCGCCACAGTACTCCATGACAATCTGGAAAACAAATCTTCTGAAAACAAGCCACAGTTGACTGTTGACTTCTAGCAAAACATGTAATTTGAGTAACCACTTTATCTGACAAGTCGGCTTGGGGGGGGGGGGGGTAAAATGTACCGTTCCAAAATAGGATATCCGGTTTTAAGAGATGATGGGGCGATCAAAGGAAGTAGGTTGTATTGGCATTATGTGTACGGCGGTTCTTTTAAAGGTGTTGCACATGGCTAGTGGAAAGCTCGGTGGAGAGTTGGAATTTCACGCCAAAATTAAAAAATAATTTAAAAACTTTGGGTACGACTGCATACCCAAGCAGACACTCAGTAAACTGCAGAACTCGGGTATGAGAACAATAAACTGCACAACTCCGCTAAAATAAAACAAATCCGAAAGTGGACTGTTATCTCAGTTACTTGCCACGGGTTTTCACATTCAGATAATAATTGACAAGATTTCACACATTGACAAGAATTCAGAAGGGTGCTGGCGCAAGTGCGTTCTACAATGCAAGAGCAAACCAAGCTATGATGGTATTCAAGGTTTTGCTTGTAGTGCCAAGAGTTAATGCAAGAGTGAGAACCTAGGATAGTTACAATAAATACATACCCATAAATCAGTATTCTTGAAGTAGCTTCCGTAGTACTTCACAACATACGTGCTATCGCATTGCTGCATTATAGATATTTCTTTGATAATTTCTTGCAAGTCTGTATCGACTGGAACTTGTTTAATGGCCAGGATCTGGCCAGATTCCTTGTGCAGAGCTTTGTAAACAGATCCATAGGACCTAAAATAAACAATTAACCACATAGGCTAGTGCGTTCGAAGCTTTAGAAACCTGAAGTGAAAATCCTATGGGACATATATTTAACCTACCAGGAGTCCCCTTACAGAGCACAAGTCTCACATTTAACATGGAAAAGCTCTTGAGAACTTTGCTTTTGATAATCTGACATTTAGCCCCTACATCCTGTACTTGTGTCATGACGCAAGTTGTGCGCGTTCCCTGGCGAAAGCAGCTGATGGACAAAGAGGGATCCCATATCCTCCCATGACGGCTCGAGCCCCTATGGCCTCGAGGTCTTCTTTGAGATTGCTCATTCACGTTTTACGTTTCTCCCTGAGTTTCTTCCAACCGGACATCGAAATGGCAAGAAGAGCTTTCTTCGCCAGGGTGGAGCCGTCTCTTCTGCTTACGTGGCCAAACCAGGACAGTCGGCGTTTCTTTGCTAATGAGGCTGCATCCTGTTTTTGGAAAGACAGTCGCCTTATTTCGTTGTTACTGAGACGATCTAAGAGTGTCACTCCCACAATTTCTCGGAAGCATCCTTGGTCGAACACGTTAGGCCTAAGGGGTTGGGCCTCAACAATTTTTACTGGCCATATTTCCGACCCATAAAGAAGGGTGGATCTGACCATGGCTTCGTAAATTTTAACCTTGGTGTTTCGGCTGATACTATTATACTATTCCTACCTATATCTCAAGCCCATTCACCTTGGGCAGACATTTTTTTTTTTTTATTAGAGTTTTCGTAATCATAGTTTTGTAGCAAGATGTTACATTTTCTTGCGAAGACGCATCATATTTTTGGTCTTTTTAAAATTTTGAAAAGTGGAACTGCTGCCTTTAAGCATTAGTGCACAAATACTTTCGTTACTTTACTTTCTGGCATTGCCTTCTGTTGGGCTGAAGCAAAAATGAGAATGTTAATCTGGTGGTTGATCTTAATGCTCACCACATGTGTTCTTGCTATAGTCCTTGCTTGTTTTGAGGGGCAGGCGGAATGTCTCCTTTGGTTTCTTGCTTCCTTCACTCCCCTTTTCCAAAGCCTCTTCTGCTACAATGTTACTATGACATCTTAGTCATAACACTGACCTGACATGCAGTCAGCTTGGGCTGAAGAAATAGTAGGTATAACCTGGTTATCTCCATTTGTAGTCCAGACAGAAACCAAAGTAATGGATTACAGAAAAGGTGGTCGCATACGCGAGTTTTCCTTCCAATACTTTTGACTCCATTTCCTCAAATTTGTAGCTTTTTCTTTTACCTTCTTCTCCTGAACACAACAGGGCTGAGATGTAGTGACAAATTTCAGACTCCACACAGTGGAAGACAATTTGAAATTAGAAGTGCTGAACATACTGCACAGGGTGTGGCTATCTGTCAACTTCGTCAAGGTTTTGCAGATAAAATGGACCAAAAAAACAACATACCCTTCTCCTAGTTTGCAGATGATGTCAAAAACTTCTTCTGGGGACTTTGTCAGACTTTCCTCCGAGAGTTTTGTCAGCTGTTCCCTGCAAAAAAAAACATGATGTTTCCAAACTGTTCACACTGAAAAAAGGAGTTCAAACAAAAAGTTATTGTGACACCAACACTAGCCTATCCTTCATTAGACAAGGATAAGGATTTGTTTGAGATTAAAAAAATAAGGGATCAGAAAATGCCAAAGATTTGACACACCCTAGCCAATATTTGGCACAGATGGCCCATCCAAACATCAGGCATGTTTGGAAAGTTTATGGCAAACTGACTAGAGTATAATTGACCTTTTGCAACTGCTCCTATGCACCCTGTATCTAACCCTTAGCAGAGGTTATCCAAAAATAAATAACTGAATAAAATGAACCATTTAACTAGTAACAAGGCGTTTTTATAGAAAGCACAGAGAACTGGAACTGGTTTGGGGAACAGATAGCAAACCAAAGAGCTAAACAGATGAAACAGCAGTATGCATTATCCCCCTCCAAAAGATTTGTTGGCAGCAAGGATAAAGCCTGAGAGTAGCAGCCCAGCCGGTACCTAGACTGCAACCAGGTAGCCTAATGACTTAACAACTCGCTACCTGAGAAGTTCTGTTCCCTTGCATCAACTGTACCGTACACCCAATCCTGAATGTTTTCTTTTAGGCTACTGACCATGTTCTGTTTGACAAGATGTCAGAAATTCATCCAAACATGTTTATGAGCCTTTTTGACAATAGCCACAAAATCACCTTTGAACCCTATACTGAGCTGAGCAGGAACTGAGTGAGTATGCGTTTGGTACAAAGTTCTTTGTTTGCCTTTCCATCCATCCCTACCCCTGATCCTCTCTGCTCTCTGTCTGCACTGAATTTTTTTCACAAAAATGGAAAATTCAGACAGGAAAGTCAAGAACACACAACAGTTTCTAGACAATTTAGCAGAACTACAGTTTATTTGTTTATCAAGACTGAAGATAAAGAGCACCCTTGAAAAGAAGGGCAAGGTTCTTGTTGGTTCTTGCCAAGAACCAGCCAAGAACAAGACTGACAAGAGCTGGACAAGAGTGCCTTCCGAGCAGCTTCTGAGAAGTTATTACAAGTTAGCCTGTGGCTAAGATGATAGGAGGGTAGCCAGCTTCTCCTACTATAACTAAGGTGGATTGTAGTTTGTACATTTAGTGCCACTTCCTCTTCCTGCAAAAAAAACATACAATTCCAGGAGGGGTATCCAACCTCAGGCAAGATTTCACATTTCCATAGAAGTCTTTCCTTCAGAATAATCCATCTGGCTTAAAAAGGAACCAACAAATATGACAAAAATACTAGACTGAAGCTAACTGAATGGTTTACATATTGTTGGATAAACAAATATTGCTTCATTATATCTAGTTAAACATATTTTTCTTTTCAAACAAGATTATTTCATTCTAACCTTATCTCGACTGACTTAAAAATAACGAAAAAGGAAGATTTAGCAAAGTCAATAGTAGGGTGGCCACAAAAACACCTAGTGGCAAAAATTGGTGATTTTTTTGCAATGAATGCAGGAATTGCTGTGAATTTTCCTAAACAGTTTTACCTATCTAAAACATCTTCAAAGAATATTTTGAAAATACCATTGCATTCAGGACAAAATTGTCTGTTTTGTAAGGCCATCAGTAAGATGTCCTAGCTATTTAATATTATTTCTTAATATTCAATGTAAATTTAGATGTAAAAAAAAGTAGCTGAACTTGCCAACAAAAACTTGTTGATACTAAGGAGGAAAAGTCAGCAGCCTATAGCAGCAATAGGTCTATTGGACTATAACCTTAATGATCTTATTCATATTTTCTCATCTAACTCACTTGCTGGGGCTCCCCATGCATTCAAAACCAGCTCAAAATACCCAGTTTCATAGAATTTCATTGAAGCACATAGTTCCAAGCTGGTCACTAGATGGACAAAACCCTAAAGTCAATGGATGAACGTAGGCATTTCCTTATGTAAAATACTGTTTTCTAACGAAGATTTAAGATGCTTAGAGGCAAGATAGAGAGGTGATTTTGGCCTCAAATCAAAGCTAAAAGATAGGAGAATCACATTCTGATCTTCAACAGCTCAGGTTTGTTAAAAAAAAAATTTACTGGCTACCCTATCAATAGCCAGAAAACAGCTTTTCAAAACAGCTACAAAATGGAGAAAAGACAAAAAGAATTTGAATATTCTTGGACACACGACTTTGAAAAAAGTGATATTTTGCCTCTTGACTGTCAGTGTCAGGACAGCTTGTACATTTCATTTAAACATTTTCGCGGCAAAAATCTAGTGTAAAAACGAGGTCAGGTACCCCTCCTGTACCGATCGTATGGCAAATACGTGCTACAGGCAGGCTAATGGTGACAGATTGATCAATTCACCTTGTTCTGCCATAACTTTCATTTCTGAATCACTCACCCTTCCATTTCAATCCGTCTTTTCTTACAACAATATGCAGCCTATCCAGGCAAACTCCGTGCACTCAGAGGATACGTATCCAGCTTTCAATCGACGCCTGGCTAGTCTAGTCGACTTTGTCAAGTAATCATCTGTAAGACCAGGGCAAAAGGTGCAATTTCCAACAATAAAAACTTAAACAGTTAAATCCCTCAAAAAAATCTCCGAGTCCACTCTTCTGTCTTCTTCTTCTTGATGGTGAAGAAAGGCGTCATCCATCCTCACGTGTGGTCATCTGGCGTCAAATTCTAAAAAAGAACTTCCGCTTTGTGTGAAAAGATGACGCTAAACAAAGTAGGTGGGTTGGGTGTCTGTTGAGTTAGCTTCCAAAAGGTTTCAGCAAACTAGAAAGCAAAGCCAGATTCAAACTACTACAGCTTTCCCTAAAGCCTAGTGAAAAAGAGCGAAAACTTATCATCATCAATCATCAATAAGTATATTTCACATAATATTTCTGTAGAACAAAAATAACCTTGTACGTCAGAACAAAATGGTTTGAAAAATACATAAAACAACGGTTAATGCAAAGTAAAATAAACTAAGTGTCAAACGCTGCTTTGTTATAATTAGATACGAAATATGGTGCAAAGGATTTTAAAAAACGCTGAGAAGACTTGAAATCGGGTTCTCTAAGGAGTTGTTTCTTCGCTACTTTTCTTGCTTGCCGCGTGTCGACGGTTGGTTCAAGGGTGTAAAAAGGCGGTAGGATGTCGCGATAGTGTGGAGACAGAAGGAGGAAATATCCAAATGCCATGGTGAGATCGTGTCTCCTTTGGTTGAGTGTTACTAGCTTTAGAGTCTGCAGGCTTGTGTTGTAATCAACGTACATGTGACCGAGTACAATGCGGCAAGCTCTCTTCTGAAGGGTCTCCAATTGGTCGCTTTGTTCACTGGAGAGAGAACTATGCCATACGCTACATGCGTATTCAAAAACCGGCCGCACATACGTCTTGTAGCAATATGTTCTGTATAATTCTCCCTGGTTCTGGTATAATGATCCCACCCCATGATATAGCGAACTGTCTCGGGAGATCAATAGTCGGGCGAAGCGGGCTGTTTCCGCAAAACAGCTCCGAATCCCGGTAAGTGGAGCCAGGTGTAGTTTTGCGCTCAGGATCAGAAAACATCTGATCTGAGAGGTCCCAGCTATAGTCTAGTCTTGTTTCTTTAGGCAAGGGCTAATCATTAGTTTTTAGTAGCTTCGTTGTCCACCAGGGCTTTCCACTAAACCATCTTTCAACGCAGCCGTTAGACACCTTTATTTAAATGGGCACCTTTTTGGGTCATATCAGAAAATAACATCGAGACGGTCATTTAAAGTAACCTATCAAAGTCGAAGGCGAGGTCATTTTGAAAAGTATCTACCGAGCGAAGTGAAGTTGATACTGTTAAGTGGCCCGATATCAAACGGGATGGATGTATGTTAACTACTAAAACTTTCTCGAACAGAACCGTTAATAATTAAACATTAACCATGCATATCACCCATCATAAGTCCCACAGGTTATATTATGATAATCGTCACACAGAAAGTTAGCGGTGGATATGACCAAGATTTGACTTAATAGTTTTGGGAGTGCTATAGTCTCTGGTACCACGATCTAAAGTCGTTTTCGCAGTTACCTTGGTATCTGGTATAATCTGATATCGCAGTCAAAAGGCGTTTTTTGCAGTTCTCGTGGTATCAGGTTGCAGTTATCGTGGTGAAATCTGAAACCAGATACCACGGTCCCGACAGTGGTAACTGATCGTCGTATCTGAAAAAGTTATCTCACTTCCATCATCGCCAACACAAGAGCCTGGGATTTTGTTAAATTGGCGAGAAAGAAGTTTGGCACTTGTGATGTGAGAGGACATCAGTTTCTCTTTTGGGGCGACTTCTAAAAGCGCAAATTGTCGTGTTTACAAAGCAACCGTAGTATCAGATACCACGGTAACTGCAAAACCGACAAAAGGCAGATCCAGTAACCGTGGTATTAGGTATCTGCAAAACGCAACTATTATGAGCCTGTTTGGCCGAGTGGCTGATATATCTACCTCGAGGTAGATATATCAGCCACTCGGTAGGTTGATATGAAGTGACACACACCGTGTCACTTTTTGTGTCCTTCTGTGTTTTTAGATTATTATATACAAAATAATGATTTGCATGATTATTTTACAAGGAATGCTACTAATCTGGTGACGGAGTATAGGAGTGGTAGACGGACTGGCTTTTTAATTAAACATTTTGGCCAGGCGGTATGGAATTCACTCCCAGATAGTGTTAAGGCGGCTGAACACCAACAATTGTTTAAAAATAGAGTAAAGAAATTTTTGTTGGAGGGGTGAGGAGTCACGATTCAGAGAATGAAGGTATAAGTTACTATTTCTTTTTTTTATTTCTTTATTTATTTTTTCTTTCTTCTTCTTTTTTCTTTTGTGTATTATATGAAAAAAAAAAAACGTTTTTTGATTAATTAGTGTTGAAGTGAAATTAAGTTATTGTTTGGGTTGGGTTGAAGTAGTTTGTGGTAACCGCCCAGTGCCAGTGCATTTATGTATTATCATGGGCGGTTACCTATCATGATGGGTTATTGTGTAGTTTGGCAATAAATAATCTAATCTAAAATCTAAACCGGCATCCACGTCCACCGCTAACTTTCGATGTGACGATTATCGTAATATAACTGACTGTGGGTCACAGGATGATATGTATTACATACCAACGTCGGTTGTACCATTGTCCTAACGTTCTTAAATCCGATCTTCAGGTGGTGCATTAGCTTTAATAAATATGTCCGGTGGTGGTCCATGCTCGTTACAAATCGTTACAAATAGTCAATAACTGTAACAGTGCTTCGCACAGCTAGGCTACTTGTTTTGAATAATCCGCATACAAATATAATATACAAAATGTATTTATTTAAGAAAATTCAAAGCCCTGGCTTTACTTAAAGAAAGTTTTGTAGTCGCAAATGTGGTCTACACTGTAAAAAGTCTCTCCTTTATCGGACATTTTAATTCCTAATTCGGAGAATTAAAATCCGAATTCGGAGAGTTATAATCTGATGCAGGAGTATACTGCAGTATCCTGCGGAATACTGCAAGATTTTTTTTACAGTGTAGCTTTAACTTATCGGCCTCGATAACGACGGTGACAAGGCAACTGCCACTAAACAATTTGTCGAATTCTCGAATCAAAACACGTCAATCGTCAGTAAATTTCTTATCGTAGGAAGAAGGATTCGATCTCAAAAACGCACCAAAATCTTTAATTTCTGGTCATCAGCGTTTTCACGCACATACCTGGATAACTTGGTGTTACTTACTGTGACACTGTTTATTACTCAACACTGAAAGCACTGTTGAACAGTTATTTTTAGCTCGTTACAGTCTCCATGGCGAAAATGGATTTATCAATATCAATATCTTTCTGGTCTCGGTGACGACTTTGTCGACGAGTTGTTCGTCATTTCTTCCTGGCGCAATTTCCGAAGGCGAGCTCGGTTCACGCTGGGGCCTAGAAAATACAAAAATCATACAAACTATTCCACTAAGACGGAATAAAGCCACGTGCACAGAAAGCCCGATGAGATTCCGCATGCGAAATTCGCACTACTATGGCGCCTGAATACGATGCGTCAAAATTACAAAGAGACGGAGGAAATTCGCATCCGAATGCGAAAATCGCACATACTTAAAGCATTGTCCGTCATACTCCGGTACAAGTCCGGTTAAGCTAATTTTTGTTCAGGGTTTGTTCCAAACGTACCATAGTCGTTCGAATCTGTATATCTCTTGGCACATTTTGAACGAGATGGTATCTTTCAGCAACTACCACCCTCAGGCTTGGTTCCCCAGCGTGCGGAATTCGCAGTGGGTAGCGAATTTTTGCAGTCGCACCCGGAAAATTCATTGCCGGTCTATATTTTCAGTCCGATTTAGGTTCAGCCAATTCATCCCGACTCTTTCGCAGAAATGACAAAAGGACAAGTATCGGTTGTTATGCATGTACGAGTTTTCGGGACTAGTTAAGGAATTATAACACCAGTACACTGTGCAGTCCCATGATACCAGTCCTATCTTACCCAGTGCCACAATTTTCTGGTATTCCCCTGATGTTAAAAGGATAAAGTTCCAACCGTGCGATAACAACAAGTGATATCGCACGGCTGGAACTTTTTTCTTTTGACATCAGGGGAATGACAGATGATGGGGTTTTGAGGGTAGTTGATTAGGCTAGGTCTTGACAGGGGTCCTTGGGACCTAGTGGATAACGTGACTAAACTGTCTTAAGACCGGCGGGCCTGACCTTATTCATCCACTGTCTCACCAATCAACAATTCGAGCGGACGGAATGTCCTCTCCTGCTCACTTTCTCTCCTCGCAAGTAAAAATATTCCTTTGTATTCTCAGTGTTTACTTGACAAAACCCAGAACATGGTTATTTAACACCGGAAGAAAACGGATATCAATGAATAAGAATTATCGCGCGCCACCAGGCGCGGAAAGACCTGAGTCCAACTAACGAACGCTGGCTACTTAGATGGCGTCAGCGTTCCAAACCGTGATGTCTAAACCTTTTGGTTGGAGCTAACAAAAATAAAAAAGGGCCATCAAGCTACAACACCAGAAAATTAAAACAAGTGTACTATAGTGTTATAATCATCATCGCCCTTGCTTTTCTTCGGGCGATAGGGGAAAATTTGGCCCTTGGGCAGCATGATAGGCAGATATCACCCTCGCTGCGCTCGGGCGATATCAGCCTATCATGCTACCCGCGGGACAAATTTTTCCGCTATCACCCTCAGGAAGGGCGATAATATATAGTACAATTAGGAGCAAGCCTGAGAAAACAATCTTATCACCTACGGATTCACTTCTATTATCGGCGATGTACTACGGCTCTAAGGTTCTTACCTTGCCCCATTGACTCAATATAAACTGAAGATGTGCGGTTGGTTCAAAGTGCCTGAACATGCCAAAACGGGCAAGACCGACAGACCGACCGAAAGACAGACATAGGCTACTGGTTGCAAAGAATTTCGATCGCCGTGTAGAACTTCGGTTTTCATCAAACTGTCATTATGAAAAATTCCGCTGAGTTTTGCGTCTTACTAGGTGTGTTCCAACCTCCTACCGAAGTTACTAAAGCGTACATACAGGTTGCAACGACAATGGTAGCTTTCAATAACTACCGATAGTACAGACCCTCTGCCAGCCTATACCAAATTTAAACTCTGATGAAAAATACTTACCAATATAAGATAGGAGAACTGGTAAAAAGATGAGACCATGAGCAGCACCGATGAGGACGATGAGTAGATACATTCTGAAGTAGAAGACTTGGAAGAGCTGAGATGTTGCAAAAGCAAGAACGACAATCCCACAGAATTTGGTCAGAGTGATTCCGGATAGAACCTAAAAACGATAAGTGTTATCTACGAGCCCAAGAC
Source organism: Branchinecta lindahli (assembly GCA_023053555.1). Taxonomy (NCBI): domain Eukaryota; kingdom Metazoa; phylum Arthropoda; class Branchiopoda; order Anostraca; family Branchinectidae; genus Branchinecta; species Branchinecta lindahli. Next base: position 530,004 of record JAKZAO010000006.1, on the reverse strand, counting down.
AAAGCTGAGAATCGTGTCAGCAGGCACGTTTTCTTAGTCACAGTGAAAAATCTTGTAGCCTACTGTTCTATCAAATCGCCGAGTAGAAATCGATAAACTTGTGCATGGCATCGATGTGTTTGTCAAGAAAGGGTCCGACGGAATACTGATCGGCTTTCAGTGCTTTATACGGCGTGGCTACTGGTTATCAAACTATATCCCCCTCCGTCCCCCCATGGATGATCAGATGAGGGAAATGAAGATTTTCTAGAATAGTATATGTATTATGTATCAGTCCATAAAATCAGAAGTAGGGTACTTACTGACGAGCCCATGTTAACCAATGCCGACCTGGCGCGTTCTTGCCTCGTTTCAAGCCCAGACACGGCAAAATGGCGGACTGTATGAGCGCAGAACTCAACTGAAATACCGACAGCCTGAAAAAGAAAATAGATTGTAAGAATCACGCCAAAGGATACCTCTCCATAGTGGAATACTGAAGAAATTCCGATTGGCTAATGCTGAACCACGTCAGACCAAGTAATAATGACCTATATTCACTTTCGGTTTTAAAGAAAGCATGGAGTGGATTTGATTTTATCTACTGGGCTTGGTTCAAAACTTGCCAATCAGAATATTCCTCAATAATCCCCAAAATAATCTGACTGGCTAGTAGGCCTACCCTCAAAAGTTGACCTGATTTCAACTTGGGTCCGAGACTAGCTGGTACCCGAAACTGGCACCAGTATCAATTCCGAACGGCAGAAACTCGGCTAATTCTCGGTCTCAGAGCGATTTCCGGAACTGGCTGGTATCGAGTATTAGCGAAAACCCGCTGTGAATGGGCTTTAAGTAAGGGTGGACAGGTCGACACATAGACAACTGTACTGTACACAAAAAATCTGTGTCAACCCTATCGCCTAGAAGACTACTTTAGGCTGCTCGCAAGTTTATCCACGCTTCCTGTAGAAGCACAGATCCCGCCGTCTGATACAGAAGATTTGTTCAACGAGCTTTCCTAGGCCCTGACAACAACTATCAACAACAAGAGCTGAAAGCTCATATGGCACTTGTAAGAAGAGGTAGCACTAGCATGTTTGTCAGATGTGGTTTGCAGTTTTCAAGGCTGAATCTTTCCTTCTATTGACAACTGTTAGAATAGAAGTTTTGTCTTACTGAGGTGCCGATTCATGTATAGCTCAATCGATAGTAGGAACAAGTACTCTAGATGTGATAATTATGTACCCGAACTGGATGTGACCACGAAGTAGTTGGAAGGGTTTTCACGAGATTTGCAACTTCTCCTGTTCTATTTACATTCCTCGTCATATATAATCTGGAAAAAGCTCCGCACATCGTTATCGGCATTAATCCTGACTTGAAACGGGAGATCTTAGACATTAGCTCTTGCAACTTGTCCAGTTCTATTCACATTCCTCGTCATAGATAATCTAGAAGTACCCCAATTCGTGATAACCGGCATCCCGGGAAAGCCCCTCCAGCTCAACCCACAATGCGACGGTCCGGTCCTGCTCTGTCAATAATGGATCTAGGGTTTATGTTTACTGTTCCCACCAAGTTCCATCCGATGGATCCATCCCGATTTCCGATTACTCGTTTCGAAGTTAAAGAACCCCTCTTGCTTATTCTGCCTTTTATAATATACCTAGCCCCCATACATGGCCATACAGAATTATAAGCTTCTAAAATCCCAACCTTTCTCCATTGTTTCGTTTTGTGCCTACATAATTTTAGCGCTTTTTTGGCCTTGCCGAGTTTTGCCCGTCACACAACGAAACGTTTGCCGGGACAACTCTCTCACACATACGGATCTGAGAAGCTTCTGTTTATTACTTCTTTTATTTGCTCAGTTTTCCCACTTTTTAACCACGGCGCGTTCAGTTTTCAAATGTTTGGCGCCCAGCCGCCGCGTCGGAGAGCAGGAAGGCTGGACATAGTCGACAAGCGCTAACAAGAAAATTGCTAATTTCAGGTGGAAAGTAATGGTATTTTCGAAAAAAAAATTTCTCATTTCTAGTACGAGTTGTGCTTTAAGCATGTTACTAGTTTCAAGATTCCCTATCCGTCCTGTCCCCCACAGTGGCCGGATCGGAAATGTATGATTATGTCCATGTTCATCTGGTGGGGTCCCTATATGTCTGCTAATTTTCATCGTCCTAGCTTATTTCGAAGCGTTTAAAGAGATTTCCGGTGTCCCCTTCAAGCCCCCCCCCCCCCCCCAGTTATCGGATCCGACCCTGATTTGAAACTGAATAACTGAGACATTCGTTCTTGGAGCTAGTCAAGTTTCATTCATGTCCGATTACCCGTTCCAAAGTTATTCATGTTAATAGTTTCCGAATTCCCCATCCCTCCACTCCCCCTCGATAGCCGGATGGAGGAAGTGATTATTTCCAAGTTAATCTTGTTGTGTCCCTGATATGCCTGCCAATTTTCATCGTCCTAGCTTATGTGAAAGCGTTTCACGAGACTTCCGGTTCCCACTCCAGCCCCCCTCCCAGTTATCGGATCCGGTCCAAAATTTGAAACTGAGTATCTGAGACACTTGTTGTTGACACGTCTCAAGTTTCATGCATGTCCGATTACCTGTTCCAAAGTTATGCATGTTACTCGTTTCCTTATTCCTCATCCCTTCACTCCCCCCACGATGGCCGGACCGAGTTAATCTGGTCGGGTCCCTGATACGCCTGTCAAGTTTTATCGTCCTAGTTTATTTGGAAGCGTTTCACGAGTTTTCGGTGCCCTCCTCTTGCCCCCCCCCATTTATCGGAGCCGGCCCTGATTTGAAACTGAATAATTATATCTCAGAGATTTCTTCTTAACACTTGTCAAGTTTCATGCATGTCCGATTACCAGTTCCAAAGTTATTCATGTTACTAGTTTCCGGATTCCCCATCCCTCCACTCCCCCACGATGGCCGGATCGGGGAAATGATTATATCATGTGGTCGGGTCCGTGACGAGGTCCGTGATACGCCTGTCAATTTTCATTGTCCTAGCTTATGTGGAAGCGTTTCACGAGATTTCCGGTGCCCCCCTCCAGCCCCCCCCCCCAGTAATCGGATTCGATCCAGATCTGAAAAAGAACGTCTGAGACACTTATTGTTGACAATTCTCAAGTTTCATCCCTGTCCGATTACCTGTTCCAAAGTTATGCATGTTACTAGTTTCCGGATTCCCCATCCCTCCGATCCTTCCACGATAGCCGGATCGGGGAAGTGATTATTTCTACGTTAATCTGGTCGGGTCCCTGATGAGCCTGCCAAGTTTCATCGTCCTAGCTTCTGTGGAGATGTCCGAACTAGCAAAACCGGGAAAGACCGTCAAATAATTTCGATTACTGTCGGTCTCATTTTGATCCGTAAACTGTATATAATTCTGCATTTCCCTTTGATAACAAGCATCCACGGCTCAGTTGGTAGAGCGTCAGCCTTTGAACCGAGGCGGCGCGGGATCGATCCTCCTTTTCGCTGCCATTGTTACTAGTTATCCGGACTGCCGGATCCGGGGAAAGTCGGATCGGGAAAGTGATTATTTGTAAGTTGATCTGGTCGGGTCCCCGATAAGCCTGCCAAGTTTCATCGTCCTAGCTTATGTGGAAGTGCCCAAACTAGCAAAACCAGGACAGACCGATAGAACGACAGACCGACAGACTTTACGATCGCTATATGGCACTTGAGTAGGCTCAAGTGCCATAATAACCTAGGCCCATGTCAGTCACTACTGAGATAACAATTATATCGGTAGACTAGGGCAATTGCAAGCTCCGTTAACTGCATACTGTAGTAAGAATTCTGGGGCACCACCACATACTTTTTTGGTGGGGTGGTTATGACGTGGCTGAGGACTTCGAAGCCTCGGCGCAGCATGCGATTGTTGCATCTTAAGTCTACAGCTGGAGGATCCCCCCCACTCTTTTGACCTTTAACACTACGCACGAAATATTCGCGATCTGAAAACTGCAAGTTCACAACAGCTTGTTTCTAACAACGGATACAGAGACTGTTCTATTAGCTCAATATTTTTGTAAAAATGAACAACAAGAGCTGCAAGCTCATACGGCACTTGCAAGGCTTGGTAAAAGGATGAAAGTAGGGATTCGCCGGTTCGTGGGTTTGTTGTGATCATTTGTAAGCAAAACCCCTTGAAATAACAATGACGACGGACCCTTGGAAATCACGAGAATGTATCGTTTGGTAAAAAGTATTTTTTTTTGCACTTGGCTGTGATGATATGCACTTTAGGGGGCTAGAAGCTCGTCTGTAATCAAAACCCTTGAGGCAAAAATGATCCTGAGCCCTCTAGGATCATGAATATATATGGTTTGGTGAAAAGTATTTTTTTAAATCTTCGGTTAAGATGCGCACTTTAAGGGTGCTAGAAATTCATTTCCAAGCAAAACCCTTCAGGCAATAATGATCATGGGCTCATGGGGATCATGAAAATGTAGGTTTTGCTTAAAATTATTTTTTGTACTTGCGGTTAAGATGACCTAAAGGGATGGTCGGATCAGGGAAGTGACAATTTTTAAGCCAATCTTGTCAAGTCTCTAATGCTCAAGCCAAGTTTCATCGTCCTAGCACATCTTGAAGTACCTTAAATTGCGATCACCGGAATTTTGGACCCCCCTCCAGCTCCCCCAGAGTGACCGAATCCAATCCGGTTCTGTCACTGATGCATCTAGGGCCTATGCTTGTTCTTCCAACCAAGAATCATCCCAATCGCTATATTCTAAGCGTGTCACAAAATACCCCCCCCCCCGATCCCCCACATTGATCGGATCCTGTCCGCACTTGAGACGGGACAGCTGAAACACGAGCTCTTTCCGAATATCAAGTTTCAGTAAGATCTGATCACTCGTTAAAAAGTTGGACAACTTCAAGACTTTAAGGGTGCTAGAATTTATTTTTTGGCAAAACCCTTGTGGCACAAATGATCATGGTTTAAGATGTATCGTTTGGTAAAAAGTACTTTTCGACCTTGCGGTTAAGATGCGCACTTTAAGGGAGCTAGAACTTCATTTGTAAGCAAAACCCTTGAGGCAAAAATGATAATGGGGTCATGGGGATCATGAAAATGCATATTTTGCTTAAAAGTATATTTCTTAATTTGCGGTCATGATTGGTACTTTAAGGAATGGTCGGATTTGGAAAGTGGCAATTTCTAAGCCAATCTTGTCGAATTTCTAATATTCCAGCCAAGTTTCAAAGTCCTAGCACATCTGGAAGTACCTTAACTCGCGATCACCAGAATTCCGGACCCGCCCCTCAAACTCCCCCACAGTCACTGGAGCCAATTCGGTTTTGTAAATGATTTATCCGAAGCATCTGTTTGTTATTCCCACAAAGTTCCATCCCGATCTCTCCAGTTCAAGCCGGTCACGTATGTATTCCGCCCCCCCCCCCCCGAATTGTTGTCGGATCCGGTCCGGACATGAAAAAGATCACCACAGACATGTCCTCTGTTCAATTATTAAATTTGACTCGAATCCGATCACCTGTTCCAAAGTTACGCATGGCTCAATATTCCGGATTCCCCTCCTTCCGCTCACCCCCACGACTATCGGATCGAGTGAATTTTGATTTACAAGTCAGTTTGATCGGGTCCCTGATACGCCTCCCAAGTTTCGTCGTGAAAGTCCCAAAAACCGATATCAACGGAATTCCGGGAAACTCCCCTCCACCCCCCCCCCCCAAGTGTCCGGATCCAGTCCAAATGTGTAAACGATTTATCTGGAGCAGATGCTTGTTCTTTCCAGCAAGTTTTACTCCGATCCCTCCATTCTAACCGTTTCTCGAGATTTCCGGTCTCCCCCCCAACTCCCCCATAGCTGTCAAATCCGATTCAGACTTCAAACGGAACATCAGAGATATGTCATTCATTCAGGTACTAAGTTTCAGTCCAATCCGATCACCCGTTCATAAGTTACACAACACTCAATTTTACGGATTCCCCCGCACTCCCCCCCCCCCAGATGGTCGGATCGGGAAACTGATTATTTCCAGATTGGTTTGGTCGGGCCCTGATATGCCTGCCAAGTTTCATCGTCTTAGCACATCTGGAAGTACCCTAACTCGAAAAAGTGTGACAAAAACTACTCAATTTCCTGAATTTCCTCTCATCTACATCAACCCCTACTAAGCTTGAACATATACCAACCCCTTCGGCCTCCGACTGAACTAGCTCATTCCGATGTTCGTAGATTTAAGCAAAGAGTGACGTCATTCACGGGCGCAGAGCTATACTAGTGTGAAGAAAGGGGTAGGGGTTTGACAAAAACTACTAAATTCTCAGGATTCCCTCGCCCTCCACTCCCCCCCAGATGGTCGGACCGGGAAACTGATTATTTCCAGGTTAATTTGGTCGGGTCACTGATGTGCCTGCCAAGTTTCATCGTCCTAGCACATCCGGAAGTACCCTAACTCGCAAACACCGGACTGACCGACCGACCGACCGACGGAAAAGTGATCGGTATATGGCACTTGGCCGGAAGGCAACTGCCATAAAAATGAGTTAGGCATCGATCCTACTTACCGTCACAAGATTGACTAATGAGAGTGCGTTCAGCTCTATGTTCCACCAAGCCATGGCACCAATGATATCAATGATGATCATTACGATATTTACGATAATAATGAGTGCTGAAGCGATGTCCATTCCGAGAAGAATCAAGGTCACAACGAAAATGGCGACGAAGGAAACGCTGAGGTTTACAAGGACGTCCCGCCAAGTAGTGAGGTACTGCTCGTAGTAGACGTAGAAGACACTAGAAACAAGGTTACGTTTTACCAAGTACTGATATCCAGCTCGGACCTATGAGCCGTGGCCGCAATTAGACCTAGGTAATCAAATGGGGCGTACTCGTCCCTACTTCTGCCCCATGTGTGGAAGTGAGAGTGAGAATTTGACGTGTGAATGTCGCGAGGTAGCTGGGTGGACGAGCTAGTCATCCTACGGTTTGTAGTGAAAATACAATGAATGAGAGCAGAGCTTTGAAAATCTAGGTCACACAATAGAAGCTGAGGGTGGTAAAAATTGAGGGAAAATCACTAAATTTGTAACAATTCATTTTGATAGCTCGTTAATAGATAAACACCTGGTTCCGTTTAACATTTTAAAAATAATTTTGAGATTTGAGCTGTCCCAGTTTTTCCTTTGTTCTTTTTCCTAAATTGGGCCCGTGGGTAGCATGATAGGCTGATATCGCCCGAGCGCAGCGAGGGTTATATCTGCCTATCATACTGCCCAAGGGCAAAATTTTCCGCTATCGCCCGAAGAAAAGCAAGGGCGATAATGATTATAACACCAGTACACTTGAAAAATCGAAATAAGCGCAAGCGACAACACTGTAATGTCCGTGGACGAATGGTTAACGCGCCGAACTCACGAGCGAAGGGTCGCTGGTTCGAGTCTCGGTTGTGCCGACCGTTTGGTTTAGGGCGAGGGTTAGTGGCGTTTCGCCGTAAGACAAGCCAAAAGTCCACCCAGCTTCAAATGGGTACCTAGAGAAATCTAGGGAAAAGCACGGAAAAGCGTCGGATGATTTGCCCCCAACCACGCATTGCACCCCGGCCGAGGGCGGAGTATCAGGAGATCGGGACCTGCGCTACGCGAACCTTAACCGGTTTGCATGTGAAAGTTTGCTTTTTTTTGTTTGACAACACTGTAATGCCTGGCGTGATATTTGAAAAGCACTGCGGGCATGTTTTGCATGGCATGTGTTTAACAAAGCAGCCTGCTTTTGTTTAGATAAAAAATGATTTGCATCTGTTTGTTTTTGCAAAAATCCAGTTGGATTTTATCACATGAGCTGTGAGCTAAGCCAGATTTGTTCCAAGATGAGAATTTCCAAGATCTAAGAGGTGAGGCATGGCTGTTTACCTCGGATAATGGTTCTTGGTTGTTAGCAGGTTGTTGTTAACAACCAACCTGAATCAACAGGTTGATACACCGTTCACCAGCAAGGTGATTCCTGTGGACTGAATTATGGTGTAAAGTGGCTGAAATTAGGCTTTTAAAACACTGTCTTTTTTGGACGGCAACACATGGGAAAGGAGATCAGGCTCTATTTTTCAGTACTTGAGGGAAAATGCTCGATGAACCTGATGAACGGACCAACCGTGCAATATCACTTGATATCGCATGGCTGGCCGTGCGTTATCACTTGATATCGAACGGCTGGCTGTGCGATATCACTTACTTACTGATGATCAAATGATATCGCACGGTTGGAACTTTTTTCCTTTAACATCAGGGTAATACCAGAAAATTTTGGCACTGGGTAGGACAGGACTGTTATCATGGACTGCACAGTGTACTGGTGTTATTTGGATTTAACATGCCTCCGACTGGGTTAATCTTCAGTATCCGATAGCATCCAATCTTGCTGTAGTAGCATACAGTTTGCTAGTAGTAGTAGCATGCAGCGGCAACATTTACTACTGTACGACGCTTTTTCGTACAACTCCATACGACTAATTCTCGTAAATTTTTCATCGGGTACGTATAATCCCATAGTTATTCCTGGCATAAAGATGGAGCACACCCTATATTTCAGTTACTGGCAGTTCATCCATACAAGATCGCCTTGCGGACTCGACCGTTTCCACGAACTAGGATTGACATATATAATACTGTGGTTAAAATGGACCTAGCCCTCGAATGTGGGCTAATCCAAAAATGTTCTCTCTTTATAGCCTAGGTATGTACCTGTATGGAAATACAAAGTGGGGCCCATTTGGGTCTCCTTCGTTTAACATCAGTGTGATATTATCCGCTACCATCCGTGCTGCAGACAGGCCATTATAGAAATCTACTGAGGTCTTCAGGATCGTGTGGTAGGTGTTGAAGTAACTGACGGCTACATTGACGTCACCGTTGTCGTTACGAGTCGTCCTCAGAGCCTTAAAAAAAGAAAGAAAATTATACCAGACGAAAGACCTTTGCTACTCAAAGCTGACTTTTCCCCCGTCAATCAGTAAGAGATTACAATTTTAACACCCCTAATTGCCTCAATTTCTAAAATGAGAGCTAACCAAAATACAGAAATTAATATTAATAATAATAATAATATAATTGCAATCCTCTATAAATTTCTCGGGACACTACACTCTAAACTGAATTTCAGCCAGGTGGTAGTCGACACCTGCTTTGAATTGGTTGATATTTTCGGCATTCACAACACTTTCTGGGAGATTGTTCCAATTTTCTACTATTCGGTTTCTAAAGCTCCATTTTCCAACGTCTTTTCGGAATTTCTTGCCACTCAGTTTCAAGTTGTGTCCTCTGAGACCGTTGTCATTGAAAGTGAGGACATCATCAGGCCTTATGTTATCATAATAACTATGGCAAATTTTAAAAGTTTCAATCAAATCACCTCGTAGAAATCTGTAAGATAGACTGGGTAATCGTAATTTTTGAAGCCGGTTTTCATAAGGCAGATGGCGAATGGCTGGCACAGTTTTTGTAGCTCTTCTTTGAACCTGCTCAATGGCGGTATGGTGGCGGTACAGAAATGAAATATAAGCGCAGAAGCTGTGCGATGCTGCAGAGATGATCATGTGGAACATCACTAAACTGACATCAAAGACGATTCAGTAAGTACTAAAGAAAGGGTGGAATCCTGGTCAGGTAACAGCTTGTGTCCGGAATCAAGTACTTGTAGGTTTTGAGGCCAAGCAGAAACGGGAACAGGATTGTATTTTGCAACAGCTGAGGGAGTATCAACTTGGACTTGGACGATCACAGTGACACGACCAAAGCTTCGATGCTGTTATAGACAGGTAATAATTCTCCGGACGCATTTGCGAATTTTCCGAAGACAACTCAAGTCGTCAGACACTGTGGAAGCCAACCTTAACAGCAATCTGCATATATGTTGATAACCTAGTATTCCAGCCGGATCTACAAACTATTTCGTAATGTGATTATTATTATTATAACCTTATTTCAGTTAAGGGCCATAATTATACACTGACAGAAAATACAAACTACTTAACAACCAAAAATAACATATAACACACAACTGGAACATTAGCGAACACTCACTTCATCACGGTAATCCTGCCAGAGTGGCAGGCTTAGCTGAAAAATTAGCAAACCTGAAGCTTTGCTGAGACTGTTTTCGGATCTTAATAGCCGACATTTCAGTGAAAAAACAGATTTTCCCTTAATCTCGTAAAACGACATAGCATTACGAGAGGCAAACATGCCGGACGCACTGCATCGCTGTGGTAGCCTATGCAGTTTCCTGAAGGTTGTGACACGCACGAGTGAGTGATCTGATTTGAATGAAACTTGATTTTCCCGGTGTGACACACGGCTGTCGTGGTTCGGCTCTTGTGTTTTATTGTGCGTTGGGCTAGATGGTTGTTGAAATAAATACTAAATACAAACCGAGGCATATGCGGCTTTCCCGCCCTTCGGACAGCTCTCGCCAGGATTGTCATTCAAGAAGAAGTCGAGGTATTTATTGAAAGTCTCCTGGGTTGGAAATTCTCTCTGTTGGTCTTCGTCAAAGGCGTATGTTGGCTGACATTTCTTACAGGCGAACAGTCCTGAAAGAAATTTCCGTACTTAATGTTCGTTCTTTTTTCTGGAGCTGCGAGCTTAAATGCACAGTAAACTTGACTAGGCAACTTTCGGCCATCAAACCGGCCTGGGGGGCTTAGATAAATGTACAGGGACTTATTGTCGACAGGACCCCCCATCTTTGTTATCTCGAAACCCCTCCTTATTGTTCCCAGAGCTAGCTGGCAGGGCCTTGCCCCTTATGACTGTAGTTACGCACTCATGCACTGTAAAAGTTCGCGATTGTCTGTGTTATCAACATACAGGGTTGCCACTCTACTAAAATAAATTCACTATGCAAAAGGAAAAAAGTAATACCAAACAAGAAAAGTACTCAGAACGTGTTGCTGGGTCATAGTCACCTTGGAAATAAAACCTGACAACTACTTTTTTCTTAAAATCTGCTGCCAAAGTGAAAAGAAAGTTCTATTGCGAGCACAATTGTACTACCGGTGGCAACCCTGTTGACATACATTGTATTACTTCGTTTCAAAAGGCCGTTTGGGCAAAACCCGGTCATCTTTGGTTGTAAGGATATGGCGGTCAGAGAACTGTCTTGTTCTCCTGGCAGCAAACCCCATTTTCCACAATCTACCAGTTTGGAGGCATTTGTTGGAGACCCGTAATGTTGTGCCATAGTGTTGTTTTATGTTAATTGTTTGTTTGTTTGTTTATGGCGAAAGCTGAATTCAAAAGTTAATAATAAAGATCGTGGGTTCGAGTCCTACTCCCGGCACAGCTAGCTCCCTGAGCCAAGTTTGAGTCAAGTTTTCTGTTCCTTTAATCCGGTATTTTTCATCAACTCTAACGGCATTTGGCTGATTCAAGGGCCCACTATAAGTTGTTGACAACTTCTTTATCCTCAAGGGTCCTTCATTATTTATCTTTTGAGAAAGCGATTTTCTTCCCACAGAGTCACTTTCGTTTACCGACTGTTACAGCGATGAAAGAAACCTTTTTTGATCAGACAGAGGGGAAATACTCCATTTAAAGGACCTGTAGTACCTATAATACCAATGCAACCTACTTCCGTAACATCATTAATTAGTTCTTAATCACGGAGATCCAAATTTCTTATGTTACATTCTGAACCCGCTAACGACACCTGACTAATCTTTTCACTTGCCGCGATTCACTAGCGTCCATCCGCATTATGCTGCGGAAGAGTGTTTGCGTATCATGCCATTGATGCGTAAAACCCGTTTTCTAAATTTTGCCGAGATGAAGTCGGTGGGCTTGTGAAAAGGCTTAAAACAGGCAAGGCCGTGGATATTTTTTTTAAAGCAGAGCCTAGATTTACAGTATTCATACAGCTTTGAATATTGGTACATAAAAAATAAATAGTGCGAGGTGTGCTTTAAAGAAATATTTCTTTTTATTTTATCTGCAATTGTTCTTATCTGTATACCGTAAAGCACGCGAATTACCATTTAGCTTTTGTCATAGCGGCATATTAACTAGCGGAACACGAGGGGACTTGTAGTTTAAGCGATAAGGGCTGAGATCCGACAACCTAGTTACACTTCACTCATGTGGCCTGAAAACCCGACGAATCATCCACGAATAAACTCATTCTTTCGGATTTGTGGTACGGTACCTTTGTCTACTCATCCCTCTATGCTTGAAATATTTAGCAACTACAAAGGCAAGCCATAGAGAGATTGCACCCTACCCGACGAAAACGGACGGGAGAATAAAGAAAAAATTTAACATTAGGAAGCATAGGACTTTCGACTTTGAGACGAAATTATCGGCCTTGGACAGCTGCTGTGAGTCAGAGAGTTGTTGTAATTGTTATCTGGCTTCTTCTTGTTGGAATAATACAACTTTTGCAAATTAATGTTCTTTTTTATGAGAGTTTGAAGGATTCAAAGTTTGTAAACAAAGGGGAAGTCGCGTCCTATTGCTCAGCTATGACGCGTTCCTTGAAGTGTGCCTTGAAGTGTGCCAATAGGACGCGAGCCTCCGTCTTTGTTTACAAACATCGAAGCCTTCAAACTCTCATAAAGAAGAACATTAATTTGAAAAAGTTGAATTATTCCAACAAATAGAATAACGATAACGATTCCAACAACTCTCTGACTCACAGCGAAGTGTGAGTCACAACAACTCTCTGACTCTCTGACCCACAAAGAATAACGATAACGATTCCAACAACTCTCTGACTCACAGCAGCTATCCAAGGCCGGTAATTTAGTCTCAAAGTTGAAAGCCCTATGCCTCGTAATGTTAAGTTTCTTTGTTATGATCCCGACGATGACGGTGTAGAAATATCCGTTTTCTTCGGGTAGGGTGAAATCTCTCTATTGCCGAAGAATAACAAATACCTGTGTTGCGTTACTTATCTTATCGTCAGTTCCCTACTTTCTTGAGGCGTGACTTTTCTGAACTTAGCATCCGTAACATAAGGAAATGCAGGCTTTTGCTGAAATTCGAATTTCCCGCGTCTGGATGAATTTTGGATTGTCTTGGAAGCAGCCCATATTCTAAACGTTATTACTAGAGCCGCAGGTGAAAAACACAGAATTTCTCAGATGCCAAAATAATTAAGTGTATCAAAATATCAGATTTGTAAAAATAATTCAAGCTGCCTGTTCAGTTAGGCCTTAAAAGAAGGACTGGGTTATAGGAAAATACGTAGCAAATGAGAGGTCCGAACCAATAATAATATACACACCTGTCTCTAGGGAGTTGCAGAACGACCCATTGTTGTAGACTCTGCAGCAGGGTTTGGTCACAGTGATACCTTGCGAGCCGTAATCCAACCAATCATAGAAGTCGTCGAGCCAAGAAGAAGATGGCGCTGCGATAAATGTCCTTGAAAGGTAAAGAAGTGTAAAAATTCGCTAGGTCTGGTCACATTCCGCGTAATCAGTCGCATTCCGCGTCGCTAGGAGACCGAAACGCACGCGACAAACGACACTTTTAAGTAGTCTACTAACTCACGTCTTGGCTGACAGGTAAAGCTGCGTCACCACCAGAGCAAAATAACACTATATAGGGAGTAGCGCCAAGTATTGCAAAAAGTGACACTCACTCGAGTAGCAGCGACACTAGCACCACTAGCGATAGTGAACGTCCCTACTGAAACTCAATCAGTCGTGCAACAGCGCTGGCTCCAATAACTTCATATTGTGAACACAGCAGAAAAAAGATGAAATCTTCACTTTTTCCTCCATGGGTGCAGACCTCATCTTGGCTTTACTAGAAATTTCTAAACACGCAAGTTTGTCTCGGTTTAAATGCCGCAAGCGTCCGTTTGCGAAGCATGGAAAGCATAGGTCTTGACGCGACACTAGCACCACTAGCGATAGTGAACGTCCCTACTGAAACTCAATCGGTCGTGCACCAGCGCTGGCTCCAATGACTTCGTATTTTCTAAACCCGGAAGTTTGTCTCGCTTTAAATGCGGCAAGCGTAATAGGCGGCGCTATGAGTATGACCCCGTTTGCAAAGAACAGAAAGCATAGGTCTTGGCGCTACTCTTTAGTGTTATTTTGCTCTGGTCACGACAGAGTGGACATCGCGGCGGTTTGAGCCGCAAATTCTTTTCTGAACCTCGGCATTCGCTAGGAATACTACATCGAAGGACAGAGAAAGCGAAAATTATTCGCTAGACGACACGCGAAAACAACACGAGGTTTTGACGGTGTAAAACGAACTAGGCAAACTAGCGCAAAAGCGAATGCGCCCTCGACGGGTGACTAGCCTAACAGTTCTTAGTCTTAATTTGGTTCATAATCCGAACACACGATTAGATTTCCAGGTCGAATTTCTGCAATTTCATCATCAAGTTGAAAAAGTGGAATCGATGATGGAGCCGAAAATCCGGCCAGAACATCCAGACCGTGAGCACCCGACCCTGATCGTTTATTCAAGGCATTATATGTAAGCCCGGATTCCTTGTTGAAATTACCCGCAAACGGGTTACTAAACGGATCCGAGTCAAAAAGTGAGATCCCACAATAAACTACAATATCTCCCTCCCCCCGTTTTTCTATCTTAGTAAAGAGAATCCTAAACAAGAACGACAGCATGGCAATTTGCTGGAATTTTCGAAAGAATTGGAATTTTCGAAAAAATTGAAGTTTTACAAAGTGAAGAACTCCGGAGCGAAAAAGCATGGTGGGCCCAGCTTCGTGCAATATCTATTTTCTGACAATATAAGTGAATTCACTTGTAGAGTGTAATACAGTTCTAAGTAGTCTACTAACTCACCTATCGGCTATTTTCGCTGACAGGTAAAGCTGCGTCACCACCGAGTCAACATCGCAGCCATTTGAGCCGCAAATTCTCTTCTGAACCTCGGCATTCGTTAAGTTTAAGCCAGTATCTTTGATGACGAAATATACAGGTGCACCGACGGCTAGGTATCTTGCGAGGAACTGCAAGACAAAAATATAAATACTCGGGTTTGTGTTAATCAACTTTCATGTCCCTGACATTTCCGAACACGCATCGAGCCTAAAAGTGAGGCTCAAAATTGCAGACTAAATAACAGAAGTAAAATCCGTAGTAACTGAACCAAAACGTAGATATATTTTCATTCGGTGCCGTAAATATGAAGTGGTGCAAGTTCAACCCAGCCACCTATCTGCTGGGTGAAACTGAAGGTAGGTTAAAGTTTCGTTCAGCCTATGGTCTGTGCAATTTGGAAATTTGAAATTGTCTAAAGATTACTTTTTTCGTTTTGAGTTGTATGGTATGATGTATGACGTATAAAATATTTAGTCTGCAAATCTGAATTGAATCATATTAGTTGTCGCTAAACGGATAGGTCATCTTCTAGGGGTCTGAAGTAGACTTTTGCCAAGAAGGCCGATATTTCACCGGATAGACAAGTCAGCTGATGAATTCTTTTGGCAGCACAAAACTGAAGACTTTAGCAGATTTTACAGTCTTATTCGTAGAAGTGGCTCGATATCATTTTTCCAGTTACTGAAAAAAAAAAAAAAAAAAAAAAATACTGGGTAGAACTCGAGGGGTGACTCGGTCTTGAGGACATTTTCTTTATTGGCTCGTTCTCGTCTTCCTCGCGCGGGAATTTTCCACCTGAAATCGACCCAGACAAAATGGAACAGATTTTGACACGATTTCGGTTGGTTTCCTCCTCAGATTGACCGAAATTTTGGCCTTGGTTCAGCCTTGAAATCAATTTCACGCGGGAAAATTTGCGGGATTTTTTCGAGGACTTGGAATGCGGACACACTGGACTCGACAGCAGCTCTGGCTGAAGGAGTACTTCTTCAACGATACCACGTTCTGGACATCCTGACTTCAAGGTGCCGTCTAGCTTCGCATCCTCCACTAGAACCCTAAGTTACGAGACTGCCGACTTACCCCAAAGTAGTCCTGCATGTAGGAGTCCACAGGCATGGACAGTTCTTGATTCAATCCAATCCCAACCTTAGGGGCGAAGGAAATCGATACCATCGCCCATATGAAGAAAGCGACGATGACGAGTGGGCGAACCCACTTGTTAAGGATAACTGGGGCGTAAATGACCTCGAAGATCTTCCGGAGAACGCTCTCGCTCTTTGGGACGTTCTTCTTGCTCGCTTTGACACAGCAGAGCATGTCCCAACGGTTGTTCTGTAAGAAACTAAGGTAGTTGGCGCTTTCTATTTGTGCACAACTGAGAAACTACAACAAATCATCTGCGGTATCTGTCTGTCACAGTTTTTACCCTGATACTGATACTTTATAGCAAAGCAGCATTGTACAGCCGAATTTTTGAGAGAGATTTGAAAGAGATTGCTTTATTTGTAAATAAGGAAAAAATCAACAGATTAATTCCGGAACTGCCAACATGCCAAAGGCTCTAAGCGGCCAGTTCAGGAACTCAAAATAATTAATACCTCTAATTAAGACAAATTTCATCTCTTAACAAAAGTCACTTGTCACAAATTTATCCGCGTCAAACACGACAACAATCCAAGTATAATATATATATATTATATGAACATATAATATATATATGTTCATACAGAGCTAGATTCCCACACAAGGCGGGTTTTGCTCACCAAACAGTCCTCAGGTACTGGCAGGCAGTGGGTATAGATTTTCCCGTCGCGCGTGACATAACCTGTTAAGGGAGAAGAAAAACTTCTGTATGTAAGGTAAGGTAAGACAAGGTATAATTTTTTTGCCACGAAAATAACAGTAAGTCAATAAAAGTGCCGGACGCATGGGATACACAAATTGTTCTAAATGTTTGTGCCAGTGCGAGAAACTTAAAAGCTAGGTCTTGTAAAAGGATATCGATTGGTAAACAGGTTAGACCGTCTTGTTGCGTCGTACCCGTGGAATTATTTGTTCACGCAGAAGAGGTTTGCAGTATTCCAATCTTGATCTGTGGAAATCTAGCTTAAGTGGTAATTGAACTTTTCTAAGAAACTGATACACCTATGGAAGGACTCACCTGCTCTCTTTTAGAATCCAAGGAAAACAGCGCGACAAAGCATGTAATCTGAAGCAAGAAGTTGTAGATCAGCGCGAATCCGGCGTAAAGTGCAAAGGCGCGAACGGCGGGCATTCCAGACAGTGCACCGAGGAAGCTGGCTGTCGAGTCTGTCGCGCTGGACAAAAGCATTGAAGGCCCTACTTCGCCCACGATTCGGCCGATGTGTTCTGCGTGTGATTCTCCAGGTCGTCTAGGCTCGCGCTGGTGGGTCTGAACGAGGATGAATATGTTGTCTACGCCCACCGCGAGGATCAGGAAGGGAATTACCTAAAATAAATCAAGTTGTGGGAGTAGCGGAAAGAAAAATAGCGGCATTTTTTCGCGATCCCAAGTGTTTCTAGCTTGGTTATGGCTTGAGAAGTGTGTTTCCGCACCGGTTTCTGTGGCCCACAAACGCGTTTCCGCGACCAACAAGGTTTTGTTGCTCGCTTTGGGCAGGAAATACAAATTTAGTGTAAAATTTATCTCCAAATCATAAAATCCTTCTCTCAACTACCTGCTCTCAACTACCTGCCTATCTATTTTTCGGTTTAATTGTGCACAGTTTTATGGCAATTGCAACCTACGTCTCAAGTGCCATACATGGATCGCTGTTCGGTCGGTTGGTTGGTCCACTCAGCTCGAGGTAGGGTACTTCCTGATGTGCTAGGAGGATTAAACTTGGTACATATTTCAGGGACCCGACCAGACCGACACGGAAATTGTCACTCCCCTCATATTGAGGCATGCATAACTTTCGAACGGCTGATCGGATCTGAGTGAACTGGAAATAACACATCACTCGATCAGACGAACCATTTCACGTCCGGACCGAATCCGACGACTGTGGGGGGAGTTGAAGAGCGGCACAGGATATATCGTACACCCTCGTCGACGAAAGGGTGTGACAAAGCACGGAGTGCGCCAACAAAACTGGGATGGATATACACAGGGGTGAAGGAGTTACCTCAAGACAGATAAGTGTAGAAGGCTCGCCGATATAGCCATAAAATCCGATAGCTGTGGCAACAGACAACAGGACCATGATAACGCCGGCAAGACCCAGTGTGATTTTGCTGTCTACCTGCAAGCGCAAAGAATGATAAATGGTGGAAAAACGGGCAATTCGACCTTATCCCCCCTCATAATAAGTCTCATTTGTGATCCAAATCATGGGAAGAGGTGTCGACAAATTCAAGCTGTGTAGAAGCATTGCACAAAAAATGGTAGACACAGAATATCGGACCACATGATTCACGACTTATCCTGAGAACTGTACCACCACACATAAGAAGAAACGACAGTTCGTTCGTATTGTTGTTGGTAAGGTTGGTAAGGTTCCTTTAATGCAATTACTAAAGCTTATACTATAATCTTATTGACAAAGGGGAGAGGTGTTCAGAAGGACCGAAACATATAGGTCAAACCAAACAAACGTCAAACAAAAGTTAAAACCTCGATTCTGCTTTGACACACGGGTGCGTAATTTCAACAGAGAACAGTTTGGAAACCATTTGTACACATTTAGAGAAATCTGGTATGAGCCTTACAACATTATAACAACACTTTTTGCAACGTAACTTTTGACGAAAAAGTAATCCTTGCCGGGTTTTAATTCTTCCCGTATGGTAAGGCTTCAGCAAAATGTTAATATGGTTGCACTTACCAGAAGAGTCTTCACAGACCGGAACTGGCCGAGTGTCAAGGCAGTATACGCAAACATGGTGAAGTAGCTGATGGCAATCGTCAGAAGATCAGCTTGACTTTGTCTGTTCAATTCGTCTTCAATGGATCTTTCAGCTTGATATCCAATTTTCATGTAAGAGGGTTTGGTTTCCGCCCATTTCTGAATGGTTTCCAAGTATCTAAATAGACGCAATTGGTAAAGCTCAGATTCTCGCGTCTTAGACTATCATGCATCAGACCATGTAAATACTCGGACTAATATGGACTTCCAATCTATCAGTACCAGTTCATGGCCCTTGTTCAGCGCCCGATTTGGGTGTCACGGGAGAAGCTTCTTACTCCAACTGATAAGTACGGTACCAGTTTGTCACTCTTGCTGGTCGCTGAAGAGTAGGCTACATACAACATAAACAAATTAAACAATGACCGGATATTTTAGAGGCATTAATAAAATAAAACAATAAAGGTGATTTTTTAAATAGGGTATTAGTTAATTAAATCGTATGCAATATATCATGTGCTGTTATGTGATGTTTATATACGCATTATGCCACTGTAAATGACGGTTTGGCCATTGAAAACTACCTATATATGCAATAATATTTCTGCATCTGCAACTGACACTCCTAGCCACTTCGTCTGCCTATTGTTAAAAAAGTCCGGATCTTAAAGTATATTCTATCATGTTCTAAAACCCCAAAATAATTTTAAATCGCAGGCATCGCCTTCGTTTTACTCCCATTTTGGGTGATACTGTCCACATAGAAAATTCGCGATTTTGTCTCTCCCAAGCCACAATTAGTAGCTTATGATAGACGTCTTCACACGGTTGCTAATCGACTATCAGACTTCATTCTCAATCGTAAAAAAAGCGAACCATCCATCGGCCAAAGAGCAAGCCTCCTCAGCGATTTGAGCGCCAATCGCTCTCGGCAGTCAACTTAGGGTGTGTTCGCGCCTTCTACCAATGGTTCCAACGCCAAACCTTTCAAAGAAGAAGAAGACCATCGCCGCTAACGTCGCCACCGCGTCATAACTATTGCAGAAACCATTACGGCCCTTTACAAATAGTTGCTGTTAATATTGCACCTACCACACCGTCTGGGAACAGACGATCAGGTTTTTCCGGTCGGAGTGTCAACATTTTCATCATCAAGTTGAATTTTTTTTGTTAACTTTTCCGTACGCCGAAGCAGGAATTCCACTCCGTGTACACCCATCTGGAATGTGACAAATTTGAAAGCCTAGATGACCTGAAAATAATTTATCAAGAATCCGACGTGAATAGTAACCAACGACGAGAGTAGTGGGGTTATTCATTTGCTACCCACTATTAACGCAGGGGTAGAATATTGGAAACAATTCTCACATTTACTTGAATCCAAATACTGTCCCGTTTTGAGGTCAACAAACGGAAAGGTTGTAACCAAGGCCGTATCCAGGGGGGGGGGGGGGGTTAGGGGGTTCGAACCCCCCCGAAACCCACAAAAGTAATAGTTTTTTGTAGGTTTTAACCTCTGATCTATGTATTTTTTGTACTTTTTGGTCCGACCCGTGGGCAATACCCCCCCCCCGAAATAAATTTCCCAGGCAACCCCCCCCCCCCCCCCCGAAATAAATTCCTGGATACGGGCCTGGTTGTAACAAACCTTTAGAAACTGCCGATGCTCGGAAGTTGAGAAAGTATCGTCAGCCAACGCCAGCTAGTCACAAAGACACGATTTGTCAGTTTCGGAGGTCGACCGCATGAGTACAGCTTGTGAACAAGAACCAAACTGAGAGGGATTGGATTGATATGAAAAAATAAAAAAAATGCTTACGCTTTTTCCCACGCATAGGCTTTCTTCTTATAATCCGGATCTTTCTTATTCACGCAGGGAAACGTAATAACCGCAGCAGTTGCCGCCATGTAATTGGCATTATCGGAAGTAATTTCTCCTTCTTTCAAATAACCGCCGAGTGCAACATACGGGAATACTGGGCCCCCAAAAGGCGCGAAGCAGCTCGTTCTGTTGAAATTTGGGTTGGCAGGGGCAGCTGGGTTTCTGAAAAAAAAAAATAGTGTTATAGGAAGGTGGTTCAAACGTTATTTCGTCTAAATTTGCAATATGACAGTGGCGTGGCTCTGTCTGCGAACAGCCACGGAAGACCCAGCCTGAAAAGGGGTTTCCGGAAAAATCGGAAAGCGTCGGTTGGCTAGCCCGAATCCGGTACTGAATTCCAGACTGTTGGCTTAAAGGACACCTGAACGATCCTACCATACTTCCATGAACCCTCAGATCGTCCTTCACAGTACCGGTACAGAGAAGACGAATTTTTTCGCTCCGTGATTTCGGCACTATCCACTCTTGAAGTTCTAAGTCTCCCTATGGCGATTCGTTACGACCTCCCAAGACAAATTTAGCGCCAATATTTAAACTGTCATTATCGCATGGATAAACGTACGTTGATAACGCATGGATGGATAAACAGCGCATGGATGGATAAACGCATGGACTGTTACGGCCTGGACTGTTACAACATGAACTGTTACGCATGGACTGTTACAACTGTTACGACGAGCGTTACGATCAAGACAAGTCGGAAAAAAGGCTGAAAATTATAGCACGGTGAAACTTCATCCGATTTTAGTCCGGTTTTCGAGAGATAAATGGTAAGCAGTATGTAAAAGTGGCAATTTGGGGTGTTAGACTTCATTCAGATGACCTTTAAGGCTACTGAAACAGGAAATTATGTGACTTCTTGATGTGAGGCTTAGGGGACCCTCAGTGCAGAAAACGCAATTACGCGGCCTTTTAATTGACTCAGGAATAATTTCATTATAAATGTAAAGGGTTTAGATGTAGTTGTTTAAAGAAAATTTTGTGCAACCACAAAAACTACGAAATGTGATTTCTTATATTTTTTAAATATTATAAAAATAAGTTAAATTACAAAAGATGCTACGGGAAAAAAAAAAAAAATTTCTTGTAAAACGTGTCCGATAAGTTGAGCAAAACTAGTTCTCACAGCAACGTGAGGATGGAGTTACTGCGAGACTATACGTAGGATTCTAGTACTTGTGTTATTACCTTTAATATTACTATTACAGCGTCGGCATTGCAGGAATATGCGAATGCTACCAATGATCAACAAAGCTCCCACGAGCATGAATCGCGGCGATCTTCTCCCCCTTGTTTCCTCGATTTCCCCTTGATGGTGCTAGCAGTAATTTCCCCTTAAATGGTTGGTGTTTAATCACTTACGAGGTACAAAACTCCAGATGACTCAGATAGGTGAACATATCACCCGTGTTGCCAGCTGGTTGGGTGTAATCCAGCAGTTCTTTTCTTCCCTGGAACCAACCAGATGGGCTCTGAACGGTGCAAGCCTCAAATTCTGGCGCCATGGGTTTGAAACAAATGTCACCAACGGTCGTTCCGTCTTCTCCCACAGTCTGTAAGAGATGGTGTTAGGTGAGCTGCGGTGTTTCATCTAGTTCACAGAACCACAGAGCCCCAGGGTAACAGGAACTAGGGTACCAAACCAGTAGCCGATCACACACAGCAAACCAACCTCCCGTTGTTTTTTTTCAGGGAGTTTTTTTCTACGCGAGTAGATTTCGGCACCTCGCCGAGGCGCTTTGCTTGTGGACGGAATCAACTAGTCTTGAAGAGCCGCGTCTCTGCAAGACTAGTCCTAGTGGTCCCATTTGGAAAACCAGTATCTGTCGAACTTCGCGGGCAAAGGTGGGAAACGTCAGATGACCAGCCTTCAGATGCTCGCTAAGAGCAACAGCGGATCAACACTTACCGAACGCGCCTTACTACTACCAGGTACTATCTCTCGGGAGGGTCTGTCACTTGGGCTACAGTTCAGTGGATACCGCAAGCAACTCAGTCTGCGCACGCAGACCGAGTCTCAAGAAGGGGAGTGACGTATGCTGGGACTAATAAGCAAAGTCTTTCTTAATCGAGAACACCACGCATCATTCCAAAACCGCAACGCCCAAAATCATAAGACGTAAGGCATCTAAAGCCGGTTCTGTTGGGGGGGGGGGGGGGGGGGGGCTATCCAAGTCTTCAGATTTACCTGTTCAATCATCTCCTGTAGTTTCATAACTTCCAATATAAACTCCTTCCGAAAAACTGGGCCATATGTTCTTGACGTTCCGTCGGAAAAATTTTGAGTGAACTATAATAAAAACAACCATGAACACTTGAATGTAGACCTATCTCATCAAGGGTGATCTCGAGGGGTTTTCAAGTCATTCTCCGATAACTCATACATGACTGTTTGTCATGCATCTTGTACTTTCTCTTGCGAGTTACGACGCAACGGTGCAGTTGTCTGTTCGTTCTAGCCGTGTCCCGGGAACGAATCCCGGGGCCCGGTCAGCCCGAATGGTGTTTCTACCTCATGGCTAGTTTGTATCAAACTGGGACAAACTGAGCGAACAGACCATGTTCTTACACGGGGACGACTGAGCATTTAAGAAAACATCACACGAGGTGGAGATAAAGCAAGGTGGTGAGAAATAACGAAAAAAGAGGTGATCGTTTGTTAGAGCTTCTTGCTCTAGGATAGCCTCTAAGAAAAGCTCTGTGATTCACAGAAGCAAATATGTATGACGAATCCTAAAGCAAGAGATAATATCATTAGCAATCACCTCATTTACTTCAAGAAGGGGGGACTGACCAACTTCAGAAGTTTTTATAGACGGGTATTTTGGATCCTATTCTTCCGTCTAGCATTGTGGTAGGCAGAGGGTCGTTACCTGTCTTGTATCTGCAAATGGAAACGCCGGATTCATGCACAAGGTAACGCGTGAAAGAGAACTTCCTTCCTAACCGCGCAGTTTTCAACGTAGTAGCGCAGCTTCGCTAAAACGATAGCGTTAGAGGGGCAGCTTCGATCCTGATTTCTTGTTTTGCCTTATTTTCAAGTTGTCTATCTCTGTGTCCGTTATTGCACTGATGAGCGGGAATAGTCAGCTATGATAGTGTCAACAACTACCGGATCTTGCTGTACCGACAAACGTGTACTGCGCAGTCATTTGTGTGCAGTACTTTCTACCTCACATTCTTTACTTAGGCTACAGCCGTCTTTAAGGAATACACTGATTTATGACACCAGTACACCATGCAGTCCCATGATATCAGTCCTATCCTACCCAGTGCAAAAATTTGCTGGTATTGCCCTGATGTTAAAAAAAAAAGTTCCAACCGGCCGTTATCAAAATAAATAACGCCCGGGCGTTATTTATTTTGATCCGGTAAGCCATGCCATATCAAGTGAAAACGCACGGTTGGATTTTTTTCTTTTAACATCAGGGGAATACCAGAAAATTAAAACAAATGTACTAGTGTTATAATCATTATCGCCCTTGCTTTTCTTAGAATAGAATAGAATAGAATTTTATTTTTTCAAAAGTAGCTGTCACAGCGATCATACCGCCGAATTTGACCTTTTCGTCATACAAAAATAAATAAAATGACACTCTCTTAGTCTAAAATCTTGTCATAAAACATACAAAAACACTAAACAAGACCTACTTATCGGTTATTGTACAACTCAACAAATGCTGGAACAAAACTCCTTCTATATCTTTCATGGATAGGGGCCACAGGTGCTAGTTTGGGGATTTTCTTTGATTTCTCTCGCTGGGGTCTGATGCGTATAGGAGAATAGGGGGGAGGGAGAATATTACGTAGTCGGGGAACAGAGAGGGTTTTTACACCGAAATCGATGCACAGGTGGGTTCGTCTCTCTTCCAGGGTAGCCAGCTTGAACCTTTTTAGTAAGTAACTGTAGGGCACTTTACCCTCCCCATTAATAATCATGAGTGCCCTTTTTTGAATGTTCTCAATACGGTATGTGTGCTCTGAAGAGAGCCCGAAGTGCCAGACAGGACAAGCGTATTCAAGAATAGGTCTGATAAAACTAACGTAAATTTGGAGGAGGTCTTTAGATGGGCAAGAAAATTTTATAAGTAGTTTCAGCACAGCAATACATGGGGAGGCTTGTTTTAAAATATTATTGATGTGGGCATCCCATTTTAGATCATTAGTTAAAGTTACTCCGAGTAGTTTAATTTTTTTAACGGAGATTTCTGGTGGAATGGGGTCAAGAAAAGCTGGGGTAGATTTTAAAAAGTTAATTGTCATAATTGAAGATTTCTTGGAATTGACTTTCATTTGCGACAGAGCAGCTTCTTGGGTAATATCATCCAGAATGGTCATTGCAGAGCTCTTGATATTGCGACGACAAACCTCAAGAGCTGAGAGGTCGTCAACATATTTCCATCGGTCAGGGTAATCAGAAACAAGACTATTTATCATAATTAAAAACAAAATCGGACCTAGTAAAGTACCTTGGGGGACACCGCAAAAAATAGGGAGTGGTTCAGAAAAAACATTATTATATTTGACAATCTGAAATCGATTTGTCAAAAAAGAAGCTACAATTTTAACCAAAAAAGGACTAACTTTAAACTCTGAAAGCAACTTTTCAACAAGAATATTATGATCAATAAGATCAAAAGCTTTCTGGAGATCAATTAATAAAAGATTTAACCATGTGTCAGGGTTCTCAAGGTTTTTATAAATTAAATCAAGTAAACTCACAAGGTAATGAGAGGTAGACGTGTCCTTAAGGTTCCCGAACTGTTTAAGGTCAATCAGTTCTAGAATTTCGGCCTTCAGCCAATCAGCAAGAAAACTTTCGTACATTTTTGAAAAAGTGGGGGTCAATGTAATTGGTCGTACTCCAGTGAAGTCATTTAGACCTCCCTTTTTCTCAATGGGGGTAACGTACCCCAACTTCCAACAAGAAGGATAATTTCCCGATTTACTAATTTCATTAAAAATACTTAACAGCGGAATAGATAGTTTGTCTGGGAAAGCTTTGATCAGATCAGTGGGGATGTCAATGGGGCAAATGCTAGTTTTTTTAAGCTTCTTTATTTTACTGATAATTTCATTGGCTGTAATTAATGGGATATTTAAATTTCGGGCGATATCGGAAAATTTGGCCCTTGGGCAGCATGATAGGAAGATATCATATGGCAGATATCAGCCTATCATGCCTCCCGCGGGCCAAATTTTTCCGCTATCACCCTCAGCAAGGGCGATAATATATAATGTATTTATTTGCATTATTCCACATTTTGCGTAATTCGCTAGTTATTCAGACCCATACAAAAAGAGGCAAAAATCGAACTTACAGGGCCGATTCCATCAGCAGCGATGATGACCTGTTCTGTTCTGTAGAAGGCGCCGAAGTTCTCATCAAAATACTGTTTTTCTAACCTCGATCGACTATTAGGAGCTGCCCAGAGCTCCACAGGGTCAATGGTAATCTTCAAGAACATGATTCCTACACAGAGGGCACCCGATATCGACAAGCCGATAATCAGCACCAAGAATGGGTAGGTGGCGCAGACTGCAAGAGAAAGAAAGCGTCGTTTTCAGGTATTCGATCAGTGTTACTTCCTTTATGAATATCCGAAGCGTACTCGAATAATTTGCAGGGCCGACAGGACCGTGAGAAATGTTCGTTTTCTTTCTTAAGCTGCAGAGTTTAACGTTGCCATTTTTAAACCATTTTTTTAACCACTGAATTGTTTGACTATCAATCAATCAATAAATCAATCAATCATTATAATTAGCCATAATATTTAACCAAATAGCAGTGGCATTGTCAAGACATATTAAAACAAGAGCTGTAAGCTCATATGGCACTTGCATGTGTTGAGATGTTTTGTTTGATCAAAAGTATTTTTCGACTTTGTGGTTAAAATGCGCACTTTAAGGGAGCTAGATAAAAAGTATTTTATTTTTGAACTTGGGTGTAAAGATACGCACTTTAAAGGCGCTAGAAATGCATCTGTATGCAAAACCCTTGAGGCAAAAACGATCACAGGCCTTTAGGGATCCTTGATGTATACCGTTTCGTCAAAAGTTTTTTTTCGCTTTTCATTTCAAATGCGCACTTTAAGGGTGACAGAAATAAATTTTTAAGCAGAACCCTTGTGGCACAAATGATCATGGGTTGAGATGTATTGTTTGAAATAAAGTACTTTTCGACCTGGCCGTTCAGATTCACACTTTAAGGGAGCTAGAACGTCATTTGCAAACAAAACCCTTGAGGCAAAAATGATAATGGGCTCATGGGAATCATGAAAATATGAATTTAGTTTAAAAGTATTTTTCTAAATTTGCAGTCAAGATTAGTACTTTCACGAATGGTCGGGTTTGGAAAGTGGTCATTTTTGAGTCAATCTTGTCAAATCTCTAATATTACAGCCAAGTTCCATCGTCCTAGATTATCTGGAAGTACCTTAAATCGTGATCACCGGAATCCCGGATCCCCCCCCTCAAACTTCCCCACAGTCGCCGGAGCCAATCCGGTTCCGTAAGTGTTTATCCAGAGCATCTGTTTGTTATTCCCACAAAGTTCCATCCCGATCTCACCAGTCTAAGTCGGTCACGTATTTTCGCCCCCCCCCCTCAATTTCTGTCGGATCTGTCCGGACATGAAAAAGATCAACAGAAACATGTCCTCTCTTCAATTATCAAATTTCACTCAAATCCGATCAGCCGTTTCAAAGTTACGCATGACTCAATATTCCGGATTCCCCCTCCCGTTACTCCCCCCACGGCTATCAGATCATGTAATTTTTTCTTTATAAGTCAGTTTGATCGGGTCCCTGATTCGCCTCCCAAGATTCGTCGTGAAAATCCCCAAAACCGCCATAACCGGAATTCTGGGAAACTCCCCTCCACCCCCCCCCCCCTAATGTCATGATCCATCCCAAATGTATAAACGATTTATCTGGAGCAGATGCTTGTTCTTCCCAGCAAGTTTCACTCCGATCCCTCCATTCTAACCGTTTCCCGATATTTCCGGTCACCCCCCCCCCCAACTCCCCCATAGCTGTTTAATCCGGTCCGGACTTCAAATGGGACATCAGAGGTATGTCATTTATTCAGTTATTAAGTTTCATTCCAATCCGACCACCCGCTCGAAAGTTACACAGTACTCCAATTTTCCGGATTCCCCAGCCCTCCACCCCTCTAGTGTCCGGATCCAGTCCAAATGTAGAAACGATTTATCTGGAGCAGATGCTTGTTCCTCCCAGCAAGTTTCACTCCGATCCCTCTATTCTAACCGTTTCTCGAAATTTCCGGTCTCCCCCCCCCCAACTCCCCAGAGCATTCGAATCCGGTCCGGACTTCAAACGGGACATCAGTAGTGTGCCATTTATTCAGTTATTAAGTTTCATTCCAATCCGATCACCCGTTCGAAAGTTACACACTACTCCAATTTTCCGGATTCCCCAGCCCTCCACCCCCCCGGGTGGTCGGATCCAGTCCAAATGTATAAACAATTTATCTGGAGCACATGCTTGTTCTTCCTAGCAAGTTTCACTCCGATCCCTGTATTCTAACCATTTCTCGAAATTTCCGGTCTCCCCCCCCCCAACTCCCCCATAGCTGTCGCATCCGGTCCGGACTTCAAACGGGACATCAGAAGTATGTCATTTATTCAGTTATTAAGTTTCATTCCAATCCGATCACCCGTTCTAAAGTTACACACTACTCCAATTTTCCGGATTCCCCAGCCCTCCACCCCCCCCCCGGGTGGTCGGATTGGGAAACTGAATGTTTCCAAGTTAGTCCGATCGGGTCCATGATGCTCCTGCCAAGTTTCATCGTCCTAGCACATCTGGAAGTACTCCAACTCGAAAAAGTGTGACAAAACTCCTTAATTTTCAGAATTTCCCCGGCCCACCACTCCCCCCCAGATGGTCGGATCGGGAAACTGATTACTTCTAGGTTAGTTTGGTCGGGTCCCTGATTTTCCTGCCAAGTTTCATCGTCCTAGCACATCTGGAAGTACCCTAACTCGAACATGTGGGACAAAAAAATTCGGACAGACCGACCGACAGACCGACAGACCGACAGACCGACAGACCGACAGACCGACCGACGGACGGAATTGCGATCGGTATATGGCACTTGAGCCAGAGGCTGCAAGTGCCATAAAAAACAGTTAAAATGAGCACACACACAAAAACAAGACGCACTTTATCTGGCATTGTAGTGCTGAACAAAGTAGGGGACAAAAGATAAGTTGTATCGCTCGCTGGAGTTTGCAGGTGGTTGCTTTAGGGTGACTTTTGGGGCTGCTTTACTTCTAGTCACAGGACCATCGACCGTAGGTGCCGCAAAGTCGGGTAGGATCTGCCTGTGCCTTTCGGAAGCAAGACACTGGTTCCCAACCTCATAACTGCTTCATGCCTTCGTTCGGATAGTGTCTTGAGCCCGAGTGTGCGAAGACTGTTCTCGTACGAGGTGTGATTTTGTCCGAGAATGATCCGGCAAGCCCGTTTTTGTATTTTCTCAATCCTCTTTTCCTGTGCTTTAGTTAGTCCTGGATGCCAGACCTGGCACCCATATTCTAGGGCAGGTAGGATGTAGGTCTTTAAAACGTTAGTCAGTACCTGGGTGGAAAAACCAAATCGCTTCAAGTGGGCGAATGATCTCAGCAATCCAGCTCCTTTACTGACTATTTTATCGACTTGGGAATCCCATTTCAGATTTTTATCGATGACGACTCCAAGAATCTTAGCAGACTCGACTGGTTTAAGGCCCACTTCCGCTTCTGTTTCTTCAACATGTTTCTTGAGGAAATTTATCCGCAGGACTAAGCTTTTTTCCTCACTGATCTCCATCTTGGCAAGCTGGGCCTCCCTTGTTAGCTCGTCAAAGGCTAGCTTAAGCTCGTCCTTTGCTGTGGCTATTTGACGGAAGACGGGCGAAGAGAGATCATCGGCGAATTTGGCCCTGTTTGGTCTTTTCTTCAGTAATTCGTTTACTGATATGACGAAAGCAATTGGACCCAAAATAGTGCCTTGTGGGGCACCGCACGTGATCTTGAGGAACTCAGAAAATATGTCAGGGGAGAGTTGGACGCATTGGAGCCTCTCGCTCAGAAAGCTAGCCAGTAGCCTAACAATGAATTTGCTTGCTCCCATGCTTTTGGCCCCACTGACAACAGTGAGGTGGTCCAGATAATCAAATGCTTTCACCATATCAGCAATCAGGAGGTCAACGAAGGAGTCCGGGCATTCAAGGTGCTGCAGTATCTCGTCGAGGAGTGTGACCAGGTAGTGTATTGTGCTGCACTCCGGTTGGAAGCCGAACTGTCTTGGGTCTATTGAGTCCTTAATATCTTCGTAAAGCCACTTGAAGATAAGCCGCTCAAAAAGTTTGGAAAAAACAGAGGTCTTGGATATCGGGCGGAGGTTTTTTTTATTTCGGTAGAATCTGCTACCTTTGGGATTGGTACTATATACGCCTTTTTGAAGCAGCGGGGGAAGGTACCTTCGATTAGAAAGTAGAAACTTAACTGCGCATAGACCATGTAGTCTATGACAATAAGAAAAATATTGTTTTTTTTTAGTACCGTAATAAATGTTTTCGAACAACAGAAACTGACTGACTGAAATGTCAAAATGTTGATTAATTTCATAGCATTTTTAACGCAAAATCTGATTGACAAACACAGCACACTTAGAGTTTTCGCAGCAACAAAAATAGGAGCACATGTATTTTTAGACTACTGATTCGTTAGGCGAAAATTCTACGATTACAGGCAATGTCTATTATCGTTTGAGGGGGAAGGACTCCAAAACTTCCCGCAGCACTCTCCGAAATACCTGGCAGTGTCGTTATACTGTCGGGTAGACGTTGTGTAGGCGCAACTTGTGTCCGGAAGACACCATGTCGTTCGGCCATGCGCAGAGGGACGTCGTGTAAGTGCGCTGTAGCGAATTAGCGCGACAGATGGTCGTTTGTGTCGGAATGACGGCGTCAGAAGTGCGCGTTATTGGTGGTAAATAGCTAGGGTTGGCGCTGTCTCGGCTAGGGATTGTTGGGGACGGATATTCCAACGAATCGCGACAGGTGGGCTTTACGCTGGGTTCACACTGACGCGAATATTCGCAGAATAGCCCAATTTTTCTTCGGCCACAAAGCTACAGATTCGCTGAGATTTTTCGGAGAATCGCTTTAGTTGGAAAATTTCCACTACAACTACAAAATTCGCGCTACTAAAGTGGACACAGCGACTGAAAAATGTTAGATGGGGTGTGACGGACATAAGACACAACACCTACTTGTTTCCGTCTTCTCGAAAAGAGGTTTGGTAGCATTGCAAGCTTTTGACTGAAATTATTTGCCACCTTTTGTAGCAGAACCTAGTGGTCGTGTGTGAACCTTGCTGCGATTTTGTAGCTGTAAAACTACAAAGAAAATGGAAGTTTCGCGCCCGATTCTCTGTGAGAACCTACCCTGAGCGCGTTCCACCCTACTTACCGTAGTTACTACTCATGACGTCACGAGTTTTGGCTATTTTGCGTCAAGGCTGGAACGCTTTTTTGAATTTTCGATAAAACGTCACTCCACGGGGTAACCCAGCCAATCACGTTGCAGAGATCCGTAGTTACTACGCTTACCACGCTCCCGAGCATGGTAAGCTGGTTACTAATGGTTACTATTTCGAGAAGGGTGGAACGGCCAGCGCAGTAACTTTTCGTGAGGCTGGAACGGAAATAGTAACTAATAGTTACTATTGGTAGAGGGGTGGAACACGCTCTTTATACGGTAAACGCTATGACGCGACAAAAAGTAGTACTTACGTTTTCCCCACCACGTGAAGAAATCTTCTAAAATAGTGTCGACTTTGAATCCAAATTTTTCTCTACAAGATGGCTCTCCTTCCACCACGGCAGATGTTGTTGATATTCCCTGAAGAAGCACTGGCCTTTGCTTCCTCGCTAAAGTAACAGACGAAAACTAATTCAGGAATCACGAAAAACTATAGGATAAAACATAGACACAGGACAAAAAATAATCACGAGGTGGTCATACAGATCGAGATTTCCTGCCTTACACATCAAACCCTTTATAGATTTCCAGCATTTTGTTGATTATCTGACCGGAGAACAAACTCCAGTGATGGAATACAGGACTACGTTTGCATTGTTTAAAGGAAAATTATCAGGAGGTGTATCTTCTCCTATCTCCCAAGACTTTCCCCCACTAGTTTTTTTTAGCATACTCCTTCTTCTCCATTCATCCATTCGTGATTTCCGAAGCCACAACTTGACAAAGTCTCATGACTAGTTTTCCAGCTCAGACCGACTGCACAAACTGAACTGATTTGGAGAAAATAACTTATCTAAGAAAGGCCAACCTTGTCGCAGTTTCGCAATTTGTAGTTTCGGATTCAGGTATTAATGGATCTCCACGATTGGTTAGCTACAGTGTATTACTTGACAATTCTAACCATAAAGTACACGTAATAAGCTAATAGTCGCAGTAATTTGATTTAATGCTCTTTGTACTGTATCAGTTCACATTCAGAAGACGGAAAAGAGACACTAAATATTATTTGTTCGTAGCTAGTATACATATAAAGGTATAAAAAGCATTAAGCATTTATTTCTGCCGTTCTTTAAATGTTCCCCCTATAATTTTATGTCATTCGACTTAAAGACTAAACACAGCTGAATTTACAACAGTATATTTTTATCTATGGCTCTTATTGTCTACAAATTATACTCTTTATTGTCTACAAATTTCTATAGAAAAATATATAGAAGTACAATGGTACTCAATGCATAGAACCTGGATTCGCGTTGACGCGGGCGGACATAGGGTTCAAACGGAAGGAACCGAAAAAACTGGTCACTCGAACCACGCATTTATAGGCACAGGCCACTCCTTGCCTTGACATGAGGGAGGTAACGCTTGCCTTCACGGAGCTCTTTCCGCTCTTTCCAGAGGTTGGCCATTTCCTCTCCACTGTTATGGCAATGCAACCCGAGTTTTCCTGCACTCGATCGACCACTGCGACTCACCTTTCTTCCTAGTGATGACGAAGTAGTAACTGACAATTAAGAAGGCAGTGCCCAGAACTGCGGTGATGATAGTGATGACGAAAGTTAAGCCATCCATTTGTCCAATCATCCATGGCTCCCCAGGACCGGTGTAGGGAGGGGGCACAGGACAGGAGGCGGTGCAATCAACGCAGGAACAAGCAGCACTTTCTTGCTGAAAACAAACACAGCCACATAAGTAAAGGCGTGTTCGGGCCTTCTACCAACGAGGTGTGATAGTTTTTAGGCCTATACCAGGAAACGGCTCGATCAGTGGTTCAACTAACTTTTCTTCTCAGGTCCAACTGATACTTGCTACAACTGAGACGGCGGCTTCGGTAACGTCAATCCGGTAATGTCAAACAAGACGAAACCTTAAAGCACATCTTGCACTATTTACTGTTTAAGTTCAAATGTTCAAAGCTAATTGAATTCTGTAAAACTAGGCTCTGCTTTTAGCAAATTATCCACGGCTTTGGCTGTTTAAGCCTTTTCCCAGGTCCATTGACTTCTTGCTAATACTCGGCACAGTTTAGATATGGTTTTACGCATCAATTGCATGATACGCGACCGCTCGTCAGGAGCATAATGCGTATGGAAAATCTTGAATCATGGCAAGTGCAAAGATTAGTGAGGTATCGTTGGCGGGCTTAGAATGTAACTTACGAAACTTGGGTTACCAGGTTTAAGAGTAATGAATGCAAGTAGCGGAGTAGGTTGCATTGGCATTATAGACACGACAGGTCCTCCGAAGCACCCATGACATAATTTTTTTCTCAGCTGATTCATAGTCACCCTTTAGACACTCAGCATGTGAAAGCAAGTAGTTCATTAAAACCGTATTCTCATTCAACCGCGTAGACTGATCACGGTCGCTATGAAATTGTGGCGTTCTTCTGTGGAGGATTTATCAAAAGTGTTCGGTCAATGCCGACATTCTTGATTCTTCTTACCTTACGCGGCTAGCAGCTGGTCGAAAGACGTTTCTGTTTCCTGGCAATTTTTTTTTTAAGAAGTCAGAGTTATAATTGGCGACTCAAATGGTCATACTTGTTTGAATTTTTCCTTTTCGTTTTTCATGTCAGTAAACCCACAATATGAAAGTGATAAAGTAAACGAGTGTTCTTTCAAGAAAACCGCAAGTTCGTTGGCGTCATTTGCTTCCAGATTCTCATTCTTGGTCGGGTCCGACCGACCCTGATCTTGTCTAAATACTGTGCTTATCTACGCGTGTAGTAAACAAAAAAATCAACTGATTCCGGATAGAACAGAAATTTTTTGAGAATGAGACTTAAGTTACAGAAAATCTACGGTAGTGGAGACAAAGAACGTATGTGCATAGTTACGGGCACGGATGCTTTAACTACATTAGTAACAACATAATTCATGAAAAGGTCATTGGCCTCTAAACAGCCCGGCGAAAAAAAGACTTCTCCCATCTATATATGACGATTTGTGATCTCTAACACACAGTAGCTGTCTCCAAACACAATTCAGCAATTGCAACGGTTGTAATTCTTTACCAACCCAACTGAAGTCGACAGTCAAAGTTTCCAGTCCGTCCTTGAAAACTGTCATGTCACTGAATCCACTGCCACTAGTCCTCATAAACCACTGAATAGGT
The DNA here is from genome assembly GCA_023053555.1 of Branchinecta lindahli. NCBI lineage: Eukaryota > Metazoa > Arthropoda > Branchiopoda > Anostraca > Branchinectidae > Branchinecta > Branchinecta lindahli. The sequence continues at coordinate 495,757 of JAKZAO010000006.1, read as the reverse complement.
GTGTCCGTGAGAGAGAAAACAAATATAATCATGGGCCCTTACCGAAATTGTAAAAACACTTACATCTATATTTACGTTGCAGGGCACCAGTTCCGGGTTGAATTCCTTAACACCCTCTGGCTTCGTGTCGTTCTTCTTTATGTATTGGAAGAAGATATCAAAGGGTACTAAGGGGTTGTCTTGAGTTGAGCCGCAAGCATTTAGAAGCCTAGAAAAATAAATCGGACAATCAACAAATCTGGCCTTCTGCAGTAGTGACAAGAGCAAAAAATGAAATTCATCCTCAATTCTAAATTCAGTTTAACTACCAAACAAATATTTCATCACGAACCAAAATTAGCACTGTTCTTGCCCCCAGGTCCTTGCTCAAGTTCGATTTGCAGTATTTTGCTGTGAGGAAGAAGATCAGGGTGTCACTGGAATAGGATGACTTTGAGAACGGCGAGAGACATTCCAGCATCCTTCCGAGGACGCCCAAGCTCAGGCCAAAGGGGTCAGACCCAGTTACCTATCGAGTCCGCCACGCAATCGGTCTTGGTCACGTCGGAAAGACAATGCATGATGGGTGTTTGACACGGAAAACTAAAACGCAACATCGACAGGATTATGTGGCAAAGAATGTACGTTACCTATAGGGGTCGCAGAGGTTCGCCCAGGGGAAGCACATCAAGAAGACAGCCTTGGTGTTAGACATGGGAAACACGACGTCCTTGCAAGAATCATACATTCCAACTGCATAATCGTCAGCAACGTAGTATTTGATGCTATTGATCAGGATTCTTGAGGCTAAAGGAAAAAACTAGCTTCTGATAAATGTTAAACTTGGCGCTACAGCCGCTTCAGCTTGTTAAAGAAGAAAAACGCGTTCGGATCACGGGGATGGTCGAAAGCCAGGCACAAACTCCAGACGCAGACCCTGGTTGCCTGTACACGGCAAAAATACGAACGATCCATCATGGGTGCTCTATCTATCAAACCGAAAAATGTGAGGAAGTGAGACATGAAAAAAATGAAGTGGCTTGAGCTGAACTGCTATCAACATTTGAGGCTGGACAAGTCCGCGTGAACGAATCCGCGTTCCGTATGGACTCATAAAGCAATCATATTTGGCGAAAGAAAGTGCCCATAATATAGTGGTCATAATCACTTATTCACAAGGGCTTTCAACTACGAACACTTTTCTACCCTCTTTATTTAGGCTCACTTGTGTCTATTATCCATTATGGCACTAGAGGATACCTTTTGTCAGACTGAACTTCATTCAAGGAAACACATTATGTTTTCTTTTAATAAGATATACACGCAAAGCACCATCTTTTGTCGCAGCTCCACATCATCTAGTGGAAACCGAGGAAACTTTTTAAGGGAAGAAAATTCGGGAAACGAAGCAAGCGGCGCAGGCTCTTGTTAATAGCTATGAACAAAATGTCATGGTCCCTTGTATAGCTGGTTGAAAAGTGCTTACGGTCTTCTTCAGTGGGAGTTTCTTCGTTAATCTCCAAGAAATCACTCTGTCGCGGATCACAGGCCATTGCACACCAGTTCAGTTTGATGTTTCTGTAGCAACTTGGACATCTGCCAAGCAGAGCCTGAGCTTGGGTCACCTGAGATGCGAGATTGCTCACTTGAGCTGCTGAGCAGCAAGTCCGGATATCGGGATCACTGGTTGCATTCGCCGTCGCCTCTGAAAGGAAAGCAATTTAAGAGGAGGTTCAAGTTAGGTTATCATCAAAACCTGGACATATTACGACCTTTAGCTTCTGCTTGATACCAACCCACCCTCTTGTGGGTCACAACCAATACTAGCCAAGATTCCAGGCACGTGACAAACTTCTCCTAAATATCTCGTTTCGAGCAAGAACAGAAATAAAAATTAAAGGAGAAGCACAAATATGAACTTATTGCATGCTTATATTTAAACTCTCCGCTTTTGATATTACTAATTATTCACCGATGGATGGGAGTTAAGCCGCTTTCACATTGACGCGTTTATCTTGCGTAATCTGATGCGTACGCGTCGATGCAACACTATTCTTGCGTTGCGTCGACGCGTACGCATCAACTTACGCAAGATGAACGCGTCAATGTGAAAGCGGCTCTATTCTTGCGTTGCGTCGACGCGTACGCATCAGATTACGCAAGATAAACGCGTCAATGTGAAAGCAGCATTAGATAAGTACAAGCAGCAACCAGAAACCGTATTTTTACTCTTGAAAGGACAAAGAACACTAGACATCTTTCTATAAGTTTCGAAGTCCATTCATTAGATATAATGCTCAACTGGGTTGGTGGAAACTATGGTGGTACAGTGGAGGTATTTTACGTTACTTAATCATGGACAATCCCATTTTTATCGAACAGATATGACGTAAGTCAACTGCTAGTGCGTGGAAATAGTTCAACAAATTGAGGTCTTTGGGCTTTTACTTTACCATTTAGCCAGAAGCAGCACCGTCCGAGCGAGCTAACACTCTTCTACTGTATTTCTTAGGTCAAAGATACAAGAATGTGACATGACAAGATCTGAAACCTCAACCGAACTCCGAAAATCAACACTCCCCAATATCTCTTATTTTGCGCACGAACCGTTCCTTGATTTATCTGTCAAAGCTTGGCTACACGAAGCGCAGAAAGGTAGGGAAAGACTGGGTAGAGTCGGATGATTCGCCCTAAACTCCTGTAGGACTGCAATAATACTTGGCTGTAGTAAAGAAGGGGAAAGATTTCTCTGGAAAATTTCCAGCTGCATTTCTGTAGCAGACGCATGCAGCTGAAAATTGGTTGACGGTTTCGTGCTATCTAGCAAAAAAGTGCTCTTATGCTCTACCCAGCAGTGATCACGTTGCACCAGACATTATTTGATATGCTTCGCATAGTTCTTCTCAATGCTCTTATGGTGCTGAATGAGGATTGTATTCCCGACAAGGATTCCTGCCAGGATTGTCGGCACAATCACTTCTATACGGGAAAGTTGATAACGTTTCCATTTTCCCGACCACAACTGACGAAAATGGAGAAAATCTAACCAGGAAACGACAACCGTAAGTCCGCAATTTAACGCAGGATAAAACACATGCACGAATATATTCTATGTGGGATAATCAGAAAAGCGGTCATTACCTAGTTCTGCGTAGAGGTCAGGGCAATGGATTTTCAAGTTCCGCTTGGCATTCTCGTTTCTCAGAGGCAGAGGGGGTCCTTCATACTTGACGTTCAATTTACCTTCAACGTCATGCCAAATACACTGCCCAGGAGGCGAGAGAGTCTTTTCGCCCTAAAAAAAAGAAACAAACAGAAGGACACAGAAAAACAATCCAGAGCTTGGCAAAAAGATGGACACTCGAGCCCATCAATTAAAGCAAGAACAACTGCTGTCTCCCAATCTCGGTCATACAAACATGCTGAGTCGAGTAAAATACGGCCGAATCCCGACACAAACGAGCGGAGGTTACTCGCTTCGCGCCACATCACGTTTCGTTACCTCTACAAATAGCCAAATCGCTGTGAAGCGCCTCATGAGGAAAAGTAGCATTCAAACCTGATTGGCTCTAAGGAAAGGACGTGCCCCTTTGCGGGTCAGCGCGCGGAGTACGCCTCCTGCAAGCAATCTTCTAATATTTGCTCTGCAATAAACAACGGCGAAGACAGAAGAGGAGTAAACGGGTATCAACATCAGCTCAAAGCTAGAGTAAATAACTCTAGGTCCGCTCAGTTTGTCGGGGTATTTATAGTCGCTGCATGTGACTGAACACAGTAGTTCTATCTGATTATTTGTAGCGCCAGGGTTCCGGGTAAGGGTAACAGATATCCATTTTCATCGAGATGTATCAGGAAGGTCATGCCGAGCCAAAACTAGTCTGGGGTGTTGGACATTCGAATTTCCGGATATCTGGAGGGTATAATGGAGGCAACACATTTGACATTCGATACAATGAATATTCAAATGAATGAGTTAGGAGAAAAAGCTAGGGTGATCGACAGTCGTGTTGGGGAAGTAAAAGGTATGCATCGTTAGCTGCCAATGATAAATGAGCGGCCAGCACAGCTTACGTATCTAGGCAGTTCTGCACACTCGATTTATTTTTGGACACAGTGGCGCGGGAGCAACAATCATGCAAGTGCAGTGACGTCGTGAATAGATAGGTACGTTGAAGCAGCCAAACCAAATTGTGTTCCCGCCTATGGTGTTGTAGTAAGATCTACGCATTAGGAACACAGTGGCGCGGGAGCAACAACCATGCAAGTGCAGTGACGTCGTGAATAGATAGGTAAGTTGAAGCAGACAAACCAAATTGCGTTCCCGCCTATGGTGTTGGGGTACGATCCACGCGTCGAGCACGGGCTCGGAGGAGCAGAGCTGTGTACCAAAAGCTTCTCATGGGGAAGATAGGAGCTTGCTTAACTGCCTAGATACATAAGCTGTGGCGGCCAGGGACCGAGGTTCTCGGCGAAGGCAGAGATTACTCACACTGCTGGATGAACAGAAGGGGAACGCGAGCAAAACTACTGGTCCGTGGAAATTCGTCAATCCAGTTTCGCGCTTCCAAGCGGACTAGTTTCTGTCACTCCCCCTATGCCTCACTATCAGCACCTGTGACAGACATAGTATAGTAAAATAGATTCAAAGGTTGATGAGTAGAAAATCTGCAATCTGCTTCCCAGGTTATGGAGGTTGTGCGTATGTCTCAGTAGTAGAAAGCCAAAGTTACCCACTACCTCGTGAATCCGACTTTTTACTATGTCTATCACAAGTGTTGATTATGAGACAATGGGGGATTCATAGAAACTAGTCCACTTGGAGCTCTGAACTTATAAAATAATGCGAATAGCACTGATGACGAAGAAAAACAGAAGAAAACGTAATTTGGGTTGTGTTCGACACAACCCTTCGACAAGTTGTGAAAACAAATATGAGCAGGTGAACAAAGAAATTACGCAATCCAAATTTGATGTCTAGGCCTATGCTGATTAAACACCTTATCTTGTACTCAAGAACGACGAATTAGGAATGCGTTGAAATCACGTTGACACTAAAGATGCAATATAGGGTACCCTTCCCGAAAGCCTTTCTCATAGCCTGTTAAAGTCAAATTCACCGAATATCAACCGTAACCGTAAATCGTCAACCGACTCAGACTCAGTTGCCGAGAACACTCTCGAATCTCAGTATAGGGCAATGTTTTCATCGCCACAGTTTGCATGGGAAAATCAGGCCTGGATTGTGTTCCGGGTCATTTATGTCATTCCATTAGCTCCAGCTAGGCATACTGGCGACAGCAGAACGCGATTTTTCTCCGCTTACGATATTTTTCCTTTCGCGCCGATCTACGAATTCCTTTTGTAGCCCCCACCAAAAGCGAATACTTGAATGAATGCGCCAGAAACAAGATAAAAGATTTCGATGGGATCCCAAAAATTTAATATTTGACTCAGACAACTACGTCCTGACTACGTCTTGTCTACGCCAGATCCAGTCTTCGCCAGGCTAATCATCTGAGAAAATTAATTTCAGATATACCTGTATAAGCCATATTTATTTTGACGATACTGATCGAAACTACCTGCTTTACTTCTGCCGAATTTCAGTTTTCGGCCGAATTCCGAGCGAACTACTTGTCCAGCCAAAAAAAGATAGTTCAGAAACGAATTCAGCGCATCTCCTTATTCCTATAAAGAACGTCTAATCAACTTCAAATAAAACTTTAACTTATAAAAAAAATCCGGTTTCAACCGGATTCCGGACGAAGTATATGTCAGGGTAAAAAACGATTGTCATATACAGATTCAGCGTCTCTTCTCACCCTTGAATCTATCATCTAATCAACTTCAAATACAAATTTTACTTTTAACAAATTTTCCGGTTTCGGCCAGATTCCGGGCGAACTACTTGTCCGGCGAGAAAATGGTTTTCACCATCGTGTTCAGCATGTCTTCTTACCCCTAAACTTAACATCTAATCAACGTCAAATAAAACTTTTGCTTTTAACAAATTTTCCGGTTTCGGCCGGATTCCGGGCTAACTACTAGTCCGTCGAGAAAATGGTTTTCACCATCGTGTTCAGCATGTCTTCTTACCCCTAAATCGAACGTCTAATCAACTTCAAATAAAACTTTTGCTTTGAACAAATTTTCCGGTTTCGGCCGGATTCCGGGCTAACTACTTGTCCGGTCAAAAAATGGTTTTCACCGTCGTGTTCAGCATGTCTTCTTACCCCTAAATCGAACATCTAATTAACTTCAAATAAAACTTTTACTTTTAAGAAACTTTCCGGTTTGGGCCGGATTCCGGGCGAACTAGTTGTCCGGCGAAAAAATGGTTTTCACTATCGTGTTCAGCATGTCTTCTTACCCCATAATCGACTATCACATTAGCTGTTTCAAAATATTTTGTTTGTCCCTTAATTTAAACCCCCTCCCCCACCCCTAAATGTAGGGCTACAGTGCCCATCTACGAACTTGACCTTACTCTTGACCCAAAGAATCCTCACACCAAGTTTCATCAAAATATCTCATTCCCTTCGAGAGTTATCGTGCTTACAGACAGACGGACGGACGGACAGACGGACAACTTTTACGATGTCATAGGTATCCGTCACTAACGTTTTGGGATCCCAAAAAGAGAATTGCCTTTTCATTAATATGTCGTATTATCCTTGTCAAGTAATATGGCAAACTATGTCCATATCTTTTCCCAATACTCCTACAGACCAAGCTGACTGCGAATCATAAAATGGCTCAAGCGGATGTCCCCTAGGATATTCAGCGATATTTCGGCCCTTCTTGGCAAGGGTCCTTTTGCAATCAGGTTTGTTTCTTCTAGCTATTACCTGAAGAGGACCCTTGCCACCCGTACGGAAATTTCTCGCTAGAAATTGTCCCACATAAAGCCAAACAGATTTTGACTCGATTTCAGGTTAGTTTCTTCCTCGGATCGACCGGAATTTCGGCCTCGGGCAACACCGAGGCTGAAATCCGGTCGATCCGAGGAAGAAACTAAGCTGAAATCGGGCGAAATATGTTTCACCTTGTCTGGGTAGATTTCAGGCAGGAAATTTACGTACGGGTAAGAAGGGCCGAAACATAGCTGAAGAACATCCTAGCTGACCTAGCCGTTTTTAATATATTTTTCTTTTTAACAGTTGTTTCTACTTCTGCCATTTTTATTTTCACTAGGCGAAATAAGACGCGACGCGAAAAAAAATGACTTTGGGTTAAAACGGTGTGGCCAGAAATTCTGGCCTGGGGACGCAGATTCCTTCCGCTAGCGACGCCAAATTAGCTTAGGGACGCCAAATTCGCTTAGGCGAATGCGAATCTTCGACCACGCTCAAAGCGTTCGAAAATTTCCACATGAAGAATCAGGAAGAAAAAGAAGAAAGAACACATGCCGCACGGGGTGGAGACGCTAGTTCTTCATTCGCTCTATCGGTCCTGAAACTGATTTATTCCGGCTCTCACCTTCACAGAAAGATCTTGCGATGCGCAACATACAGCGTAGAGAGTCAAGAAGAAAGCTGTCCTGAATGCCATTTCGACTGCAACATTAAGTCAACTGGTGATATCGTTGCAGCGTGCCGGAAAGGGCCACCTTGAAAAGATAACATAATTATGTTACTGGTGTGTCAGACGGTACGTTCCTTCCGCTCGAATGACGAACTCTTCATAGTTTCCACGTCCTACTCCCACTCGAACCGGATGCACGACTTCTTCTTTTCATACTATCGTCACTATATCAGCTTCATCTTCAGGATTCTTCCTTTGCTGGATATGATCCCAGGTAAAGCCAGGCAAAAGCACCTAAACGGTGACGCAGTGCAGGCTATTCTGTCACTGTTCACTATAGCACGACTTTCAAATCAAAGTATCTAACCGGAATTACATCTTTGAACTCGCCATAAGGACGCAACAGGTTGATGCACGGTCGCCAACGTCGGCACTAAAGGAAAAACCTACGATCCAGATTCTGATTCCGGATTCCAGACATCCGTTTTCGTCGAAAATATTTATTGTGTTTCTCGAATGTGTTGCCGCTATGCGACCTTCCAGACTGGAATCTGGGGTGTCGGACACCCCCGATTTCCAGGCGTTTTTGGCTTGACTCCACTTACCAAATCTATCGACGAAAACGGATGCGTGGAATCCGGAAGAAAAATCTGGTTGGTGAAGCCTCGCTTCAACAGGACTGGAAACTCAATGGCACACTTGGGCGATGGTATAATGAACAATCATTATGAACAAGCATAATGAACAATCATTATGCCCTCATCTGCAGATCTTTTACTAACGCCCTCAAATGCGCGATGGCTGGAGTCCACAGACACTACATATATATTTATATATGTCTAGAACCAGGGACCCATAATTTTCCTGTAATGACTCGCCATTCAGGGGGCCTGTCATTTCCTATGCTTCTATGTTGCTATGTTGCCCGAGCCTCACCAAGTTTCCAAAAATTCCACTTGGGTCGAATCCGCGTTCTTGCTCAGATAGAGCCAATCGCGGGCCTCCTTGGACGTGAGACCAAAGAGACTCCTCCCTCAAGGCAATATTTTTATCTCCGTGGGTATTTCTCGAACTATCTGACGCTCGGTCAAGAGCGCATCAGAAATCTCTTATTGACAAACCCCCTGAATGGCGAGTCATTACAGGAAATGTATGGGTCCCTGATAGAACTTATGACCCAACCAAATGCACAAGGCGACAGCGGAGTAAAAGGAAAAAAGAAAAAACAACACAAATAAAAATCAACATTTATGACGACCATTTGGACTTAATTTCTAATTAGGCCTAAAAATTTCATAAAAAACATCATCTAGATGATGAAAACTGCTTCAAATGACAAAAGAAATAAGACTCACTACTTTCGGCAATCCGTTCCACGCGATCGCAATCAATACCACAAGTCCCCAAAAACTAGATTATTGCCTCTCTATTGACATTGATACTTTGGATTCTCGCAGGATCTTTACTATCTTATCAGCAGCGACAATTTCTTTTCCGCCTTAATCCTTGCCAGGATTTTTTCCTTGGGATACATGACAGTTTTATTAGAGATTTGCTAGTCACTGATAGTGACATGGTCAATGTCAAGGCCATACGGTCTGAAAAGGTCAAATGTGAACGCCCGTCTTTCAAGGTTCATCTACTGGAAATGCTGACATTAGTTATTTTTCCCTACGAGTTAGGATGTAGACAACTCGTGTTTTCTCGTTTCCTGGACTGAGTGTTCGTCCAGAATAGTTGCCATTGCCTAAACGAGTAGTGGAAAGCGCGTGGATAGTACCCTGTCATCCTCTTGAATGCTGATTCCGTACTGTATATCACACTGAAGAAGAGACGAAAACCTACAGGGTTTCTTAAAATATTTATAGGTAAAGATCACTATCGTGAACCAACTTGTCTCGATCCAGTAGTAACAAGTAGTTCCCGCGCCATACGTCAAAACGCTCAATACTATATATGACTAAGTCCAAAACACGCCACCGATCCTCAGGAAGAACGAGAAAAAGTCTCACTAAACACAGCTATGGTACCGCTTCCGACTCTTCCGCTAGGTACCCGGCGGTTTTGCATCGGCAACGAGAGTTAGTCCAAAGACTATTGACACCTGGCGTCGGTGTACATATTCTTTGAGTTAGTCATCAAGAGTATTGTTTCTCGAAGATTCTAACCCACTGACATGTAGACATTAGAAGCCTCTGTCCAGCGATCTCCGGATCCAGAACTACCCGAAGGGACAGATCCACCGCGAAGAACTGTCTCGAGAAAAAGGAAAGAGAAGCTGCAGACACAGGTGACGCTTACACGTGGCTGGAACTGGTAAGGACTATAAATACCTTATTTTGGACATGTGCTCTTGCCATCTATTCGATCAGAATCGGATCAACCGTTAGGGATTCCAGCGGACCAGAGGGTTTCATACCCTCCTCACTCCACCCCAAAACATACCGTCGGATCCTGAACATAAGGATTTCCACTGAACTGCTTCACATCCCCAACAAACCTACCAAGTTTAAAGTCCGTTTTCCTGAATCAAGCGCGGGTCCTCTCGATTCGGTCACTCATAATTGGACCCATTTGGAACTAAACGATGGAACCGTTTATCACCGTTGCCCTAACGAACTCTGATGCAACCCAACCATCCGTTCCGCATTAGGCGCGCCACAAATTTCTGGGACCCCATTAATTTCTCCCAAAGCGGCTGGACATTACTATTCTGCCTACCGATTTCCGCCTGATCACTCTACTCGCTCGGCTCTTTCGTGAGCCACAATATTTCAAGCCGACTCTTTCATCCGCCCAGCAATGAAGTATACCATGATATGATATGATATTTATTGCAAAAAGCCAACTGGCCATAGCAACTGCCACAAAACAAAATCACTTACAAAAAAACAAAACAACAAAAATGAAAAGAGAAATAGATATAACTTAATAACACTTACATTAGATCCTCCCGATGCTTCGCTGCCAACCGGACGAACACCGCCAAATTTCTTATTACTACAAAACACTTGTCTCCAATCAAATCTATTAACCCTTCCTCCCCTAAAGTACTCCTCCCAAACATTTCCTCCCTTAGTCCCCCCAACTCACCACATTCACACATAAAATGAAGCAGATTCTCATCAATTTTACCACACATAGGGCAAAAATAAGGGCCAACACGTACCCTGTTTTTCCCTAAATATTTCCTTTTTTCCCCAAGTGGCAGTGCGTTCCCCCTTAGACAAACTAGTGCCTCTAAACTTCTTATATCCAAACCCGCCCTAAAATATGGTTCCTCCTCCCACTCTTCTTTAGCTTTTGCATAAACTTTCAATGATTCAAACTGGTCCTTTCCAGACCCCCCTTGATCCCACAGTTGCCAGATCGGTCCAAATAACAAATGGCTGTCACGGACTCATTGCAACAAAGTGCAATAAGCCATGAATGCATTCGTAAGATAGTATAGAGAGTAAGCCATGAATGCAATCGTAAGATAGTATAGAGAAAGTTTGGAAATGTGGAAAGTGAAGAATAACTATTGAACGGTTAACTTTAAGAGCGTGTTCCACCCTACTCACCGTAGTTACTACGCTGGTTACCGTAGTTACTACGCTAGGCTGGAACGCTTTTCGAATTTTTCCGGTCAAATATCAGGCCGCAGGCTGATCGACCAATCACGTTGCAGAGATGCGTAGTTACTACGCTAACTACGCTCCCGAGCGTGGTAAGCAAATAGTTACTATTAGTTACTATTTTGAGAAGGTTGGAACGGTCAGCGTAGTAACTTTTCGTGAGGCTGGAACGGAAATAGTAACTAATAGTTACTAATGGTAGAGGGGTGGAACACGCTATAAATAATAATTCAATTATGCATAAAAACAAGGGAAGTCAATAATGTTAGAAAAGTTAATTAGATAATAGTTAGGTATTGTTAGTAATATAGTGTGCAGGTTAAGGACACTGTTCCTTCGGTCATTGTCAAGAGGTAATCAGATTTGACTATCAAACGTTTGAGGAACATTATGCTTTTGTGATTGAACTGAGCCAATATAGGTATATTTTTTCACCCCTTTCTCTGTTGCTAGGCTTTGGCCTGTGTTTTTGAGGTCTCTAACAGGACGGCGTCGAGTACGCCAACTGGGCTAGGGACTTTCAAGCACAACTTAACAACCCAGATTGTTCGGCAACCCTGGGCCGTCAAAATGGCATGCTAAGAATAACAAACCGTGTCTATTAAATGTTTTAGGCTACGGTACTGATCTTTCACCCGTTCGGCACTGCGTGGCACATGATTTGCCGGACCACATTACCTTCCAACTAACCGGATCCGGTCTGCACCTACAAATAGCATATTTAGGTCTCACAACCGTCAAGCCTGACGAATTTCGTCTCGATCGTTCAACATTCGTTCAACACTAGCAACACGCTTGCAACAAGATTTTCAGGCATTCGGCACAGCAACTTCCGTCCCGATCCCTAAACCAAATAGGCACTTACACGTTGTCCCCGTCGCCGCGCCGCCAACTCATCGTCATTTGTTTTGTTTTTGTATATTTTTCACATTATTTACTCATCGTCATTTGCTTTGTTTTTGTATATTTTTCACATTATTTACTATCTCAAATAATTTACTTTTTCATCTTTTTAAAGCGTTTTTTTAAACTGTTTTTTTAAAGCGAGACTTAGACCTGAGGAATTAAAATGGATGGTAAGTTGCCGGGCGGATTCTCTCCCATTGGGGGAGAGAAGAAAGTTTATAGGGAAAGTTAAGCTATGTTCGGGTCCTTACTTTTGCCCTATGTGTGGTTCAATTGGGGAAGATATTTTTCATTTGGTTGGTAGTTGCGTTGAATTAAAAGAGCTGCGAATAGAGATGTTTGGGAAAGAAAGGATGCAGGAAGAGGATTTGGTCAAGATTATGGGGAAGAAAAATTTGTCTATGGAGCATCGGGAGCGTTTTTTGGGGTAAGGCGTTCTATCTTCTTGGTGTATATATTGAATTTTACTTCTGGTCGTAGTAGGGAATGACAAGTTACACTGGCCTAGCTGGTCTGTAAGTGACCGAACTGGCTCAAGTTGGGCAGAGTGACGGACCAACAGACATTACGATCGCTACAGGCTATGACACTTGAGCCGTTTACGCGGTTTGTCCACGCGGTTAGGAGCCAACATAAAGCGTTTTGTAGTAACAATCAGTCCCTCACAACTTCAAAACTCTTTCTGCTGGTAATCTTGCTGCTGGCACCAACAGAACCCTTTAGTGCCAAAAATGCAATCCACAGACACGAGTGGGCACGGAATGAAACTCGCCTGAGCCTCTGAAAGAGAAGGCTCAGCAGAAGGAGAGTTTGAAACATTTCACCACAAAAAAATCGGAACCCCAACTTACCAGCACGATTTACCGAAAACGACGGCGGCACGTCTTCGGGACTAATTAGGCCTACACGTGCCACAAGTTTTCTGGGGTCTTCCTCCGGCTCCCCCACAGTGGCCAGATCTGGTTCGAACCAGTTAACTGCAAATCTAGGAAATACTGTGCTCTTACCGCTTACCAAATTCATCCATATCAGATCGTGGCTCGGGATTCACAACTTTTTTTTTATTTCACCAAAGCAAGGAACTGAGGTCCCTATATGCCTAGCAAGTTTCTTCCTGTCAGCCCTTTCTGTTAACAAATAGATAGATAGAAAGTTATTGTAAAAATCGACTTTCGTGGTTATAAACCAAATTTGCGATTATTGTAAAAAAGAAAAAAAAATGACAGAACAATGGTAATCATATGGAACTTGAGCCAAAGGCAGGTGCCATAAAATCGAAATTGTGTTTTTCGCAGATAGAATACGACCGCTAAGCTCTTTCCTAGCTTTTAAAGCCTCCTTTTCTTAACAGAATTTGTCAGCTACAAAAGTTCTGTAGTATAGCCGTCTGACCATCAGTAATCATCAATGGCAGAGCTGATACGGTCCTGAATGCTTATACTTACTTTTTTCCAATGTGCGGTGAGGGAGATGAGGGTCTTATTCATTTTGTCTGTGGATGCGATGAATTGGGGGATTTAAGGGAGGAAATTTTTAAGGGAGGAGTTCATGGGAGGGAGTGGTTGTTGAAAATTATGCGGAGTAGGTCTTTTTCTCAGTCTGAGAAACCTGGCAAGGTTCCACCGAGTGGCTAGTCTAGACAGGGAAAAGTGTTAGAGTGTGGTTTAATGTAGCCTAATGTAGCAAGGTATTTCTGTTGAAGCACAAAAGGCACCAGAAATCTTCCAGGCGCCTCTTTTTTAATTTATCAGCCCCTTTAGCCTATACCTGGTGAATCTGGCACGGAACTGTGCTCATTTTTTTTATCATACCCGTAGGTCACAAACATCGCACAAAACTTGATCTGTGACTGCATCTTTCCACTGACCTTTAGGCTCCTTTTTTAATAGTTTTAACATTGATTCAAATCCAGTTCAGCGGGTATTTAAAAAAGCACAAGCACATGGTATCTTACAGTGCTAAAAGATTATATTTGACAGTTGAAAACGGACATGTCAGCTAAATTTTATTAGAGCTATATTTCAGCCCTTTTTGGCAAGGGTCCCCTTCAGGGTCAAAAACGGCTCAAGTTGGAAAAACAAACTTGTGGAAAAACAAGCTTGAAAAACCTTGTTTTTCCACAAGTACGTTTATCCAACTTGAGCGGTTTTTGAGCCTGAAGAGGATCCTTGCCAAGACCGGCCGAAATATAGCTCTAATAAAATTTCGCTGACGTATCCGTTTTGCACTGTCAAAGAATTATTTGCGGTCAGCTTGGGCTGAAGGAATAGCTAAGAGATTATATTTGACAATGCAAAACGGATACATCAGCTACATTTTATTTGAGCTATCTTTCGCCACTAAATGTAACCGAAATATAGCTCGAATAAAATGTAGCTGACGTATCCATTTTGCATTGTCAAATATGTTTTGTAGTCAGCTTGGGCTGAAGGAATATTTGCTACAAGATTACCACAAAACCCTTGGACACTTGGCATAATCAAACGCACATTCACTAGCCGATCCAAACTGGTAGTTACAAAGCTTTATAAAAGCCTTGTTAGACCAAAGCTGGAGGTTGGTATGTCGGTTGCCAGTCCAGGTCTGAAAAAGGACTGCGAAGTACTCGAAAAGGTGCAGAGAAGAGCCACAAAATTAGTTCATGGCCTTACAAACAAGCCCTACAGTGAGAGACTCCAAGATCTCAACCTACCAAGCCTTACATACAGAAGAAGAAGAGGAGATGCAATCCAGACATTCAAAATCGTTGACAAGCAAGTAATGCCTCAACTCTTCAACTTCAGTACATCAGCGAGGAACAGGGGTCACTCGAAGAAGATAGTCAAGCCATCCACCAGTACCAGAGCAAGAAACCAGTTCTTCGCAACTCGAGTTATCAACAACTGGAACTCGTTGTCCGAGGATACTGTCAAGTGAAACAGTGGATGCCTTCAAAGCCAAGCTGGACAAGGAATGGTCATCAAAACCCTGGAAATACGAATGGGATGCAGCAGAGTCATCAACCAGAAACTAGTTCTGCAACCATCAAGCCAACCAACCACAAAAACCAACCAGTCCACAAACCAACCAATGATGAAAAAATCATCACTCAACCAGCGACTCTACAGGAGCATTGGCACCTTTGTCGCTGGTCAATGCGATTTAAGGTAATTTAAGGTAAAATTACAATAACCAACCAGTTCACTCAATGAGCCTTGTTGATTTCTGGTCACATGACCAAAATCCTATAGGCTAGCTGTAAATAAAAGCCTTTTTACAATGCAAAATGTTCATGTAAATGGGACAGTTGTCAGTTAAACTCCAAAAATGATGGATAAAAGTAGACTCTAATGTGCTTTGGCAGCTATAAGGAGGTTTTTGTCACAGATTCTGGAACCACTGTCCAGCGAGCAAGTGTTTCACAAGAAACTGTATCTCCCCATCCAGTCTATACTGGAATGCCCAACCACAAAATGGACCAACCTTCCTTGCGCCTTAATGTTGCTGGAACACCCCAGTAAAGCCTGGGATGTTGGCATCAATGCTGCACCATAATTGACTGCATCATTTCCACTGACTCTGAAAAATAATAATTATTAGCACTTGCCAATTTATCTTGAGTTGCATTATTGTAAAAAGTAGTCTCTGCACCAGTACACCACGGATATCAACACCACTAAGTTCCCGAGAGCTGCTCTGAGACTCAGACAGAGGAGCATGCCCTTGCTTTTGACAGTCTTTAGAGGCGACATACATTCAGCTGAAACTTAATATTGCTAGCTATAACTCTGAGTTCCACCTGTACTAAGGCTCTGTCAGCTGTAAGAAAGGTAGTTCCATTTTGTTGTACCTTGTTCCAGTCCAGATGGACCCCATCGTCCCTATTTTGAAATACAATAGAGGTATGCTTATTTGAATGTTTGTTGACTTTGTCTTTGGAATTTGCCATTTTCATGCACATGCTGTCAGCTTGCTGTGACTAAAGTCAACTATGAGTCAGCCAAAGTAGGTAATTAAGGGCCTCTGAAAACACCTGAATAGGTATTTTGGATCTTCATTCTACCATTTAGCCAAAAACTGTACTGTTCACATTTAAGTGATTAAGTAACTGTTCAAATTAACACAGCTCTACTGTATACTCGCCTAGCCCAGTCTACCACAAATCCCTGATTTTGGGAAAGCCTATGCCAAACGCTGGGTATATCTAACGTTTGGTATACCCTATGCCAAACGCTGGATACACTATGCCAAATGCCGGATACTACTGGACTACTGCCACTGGGGCCCAATCAAATATTGATGATTTGAGTGAGGCTCAGAAACCAACCAATCCGAATTCACCTGTAGTGAGGTAGGTCAGGGTTAGGTGCCAACAGCTATCCAGCGTTTGGCATAGGGTGTCCAGGGTCAAGCATAGGCTATGCCAAACGCTGGGCATATTATTATCCAGCGTTTGGCATAGGGTATCCAAAAATCAGGGGTTTCTGGTTGACTGGCCTAGCCCAGTCTACCACAAATCCCTGATTTTGGGAAAGCCTATGCCAAACGCTGGGTATATCTAGCGTTTGGTATACCCTATGCCAAACGCTGGATACCCTATGCCAAATGCTGGATATTGGGGTCCAATCAAATATTGATGATTTGAGTGAAGCTAAAAAATCAACCAATCAGAATTCACCTGTAGTGAGGTAGGTCAGGGTTAAGGTGCCAACACCTATCCGGCGTTTGGCATCAGTTTGGCATAGGGTGTCCAGGGTTAAGCATAGGCTATGCCAAACGCTAGGCATATCCAGCGTTTGGCATAGGGTATCCAAAAATCAGGGGTTTGTGGTTGACTGGCCTAGCCAGAACGTAAATGCAACACGATTACACGAAAAATATGTGAGAAACAATCCATAAATACATTTGTGTTTGTTTTTCTTTACTTCCATTTACTCCACTGTCGCCATGTGCATTTGGTGGGTTATAAATTAAATATATATATATATACCAGTAGATATATAAAGAAACCTTCCATTCTTATCTGTCTTGATGAATAAGTTGGTGAATCAGGCCATGTTTATTATTTCTAAAAGCTCCGCCACAGCGCCTAACTTTCCACGTTGTTTTCTCTCTCTTTAGCTCTATGCTTTGTCGCAGATGCAAGCTGGCATTCCAAAATCAGGAAAAACGTGGAAAGGAAGTAATAAATATGAAGCTGTTGACACATAACTTTTTGACTTCGAAATGTATTAAAGGAGTAGCCACCGGATATCCCTTAAAGATTGTGGTAAGCTAGCAATCGCAGCAGGGTTGCTTGGATTGGCTTGGATGAGAGGTGTCGACTAAACTAGACTAAACCTCAGTCAGCTGATTATCTGAGCTGAGGCCCGTGATATCATGTCTAATTACATGAAAAGTTCATATTTTCCATTTCTGAACCTAAATGATTGTCCCTAGATAGGGTAGCCACAAAAACACCTAGTGGCAAAAATTGGCAATTTTGTTGTAATGAATGCATAAATTGCTGTGAATTTTCCTTATCAGTTTTATCTATCTAAAACATCTCCAAAAAATATTTTAAAAATACCATTGAATTCAGGACAAAATTGTCTATTTAATAAGGCTAACAGTAAGATGTCCTAGCTATTTAATATTATTTCTTAATATTCAACGTAAATTTAGATGTAAAAAAAAGTAGCTGAACTTGCCTACAAAATTTTTTTGATACTAAGGTGGAAAAGTCAGCAGCCTATAGCAGCAATAGGTCTATTGGACTATAACCTTGATGATCATATTCATATTTTCTCATCTAACTCACTTGCTGGGGCTCCCCATGCACCCAAACCAGCTAAAAATCACCCAGTTTCATAGAATTTCATTGAAGCACATAGTTCCAAGCTGGTCACTAGATGGACAAAACCCTAAAGTCAATGGATGAACATAGGCATTTTCTTATGTAAAATACTGTTTTCTAAAGAAGATTTAGGATGCTTAGAGACAAGATAGAGAGATGACTTTGGCCTCAAATCAAAGCTAAAAGATAGGAGAATCACATTCTGATCTCCAAAAGCTCAGGTTTAATGTTTTTTTTTTTAGTAGCTACCCTACCCTAGAACGGTTTATTAATTTCTTGCCAGCAAACTGTTTGGTGTTTATTATAGATTTTTTCATTTAATTCATAAATGAAAACGGTTTGTGAATGTAAACACGTCTGGCGCCTTGCTGGCTGCTCGGCTCTATGCCAGCTCTATGCAGTGTATATAGATCGAAATATATATTCAGTAATACATATTTAATCGAATTTCCCAGCTTTCTTGATGACATCACACAGTCTGGGCTCAAGTCTCATGTCATTATTTATCTACCAGCCCAATAGACTAGACGTGCACGCTGGTGGCCATGAGCTATATTGGTAACGATGCGTCTACAGTCCACGACACCTCCGGCCGCCATGAGCTTCGGCGGAATTGTTGAGCAAAAACAAAAACAAAATAGTTGCAATTAAGTTTTACATTCGCTTTTTGGTTCTCGTGCTAAGATCCTCTCATGCCAGAGTCACCTATAAGCCTTCCCCGTACTACGCTAAAAGAGCCATCTATGCGCACGTTTTTCGAAACTACCTCTCCACTTCGTTCCAGTCATATAGTAGTAGCGATCACATAGACGGGCGTCAGAAACTGTCCGGCGGAGTGAAAAAAACAAACACTGAAAAGCAGCTTAAAATTTATTTGTAGAGTGATAAAGAAACATTACAAACAGCAAAAATTCACAAAATCATCAATAAGTGAAGTAACTCTGAAATCACATGAAAGTTTCAACAGCTGAGGTTACTCTCTCTGCATACAATCTGTACCAGCTCGTCGCCAGTATCGAATGTCGTGACGTGTACACCAGGCGCACAGTACCGCCGAAGTTCATGGCGGCCGTAGGTGTCGTGGACTGTAGACGCATCGTTACCAATATAGCTCATGGCCACCAGCGTGCACGTCTAGTCTATTGGGCTGGTAGACAAATAATGACATGAGACTTGAGCCCAGACTGACATCACACTGATGTCTCCGGTATCGGATAACCGGCTGAGGCTTAGTCTGGACTGGATGAGATTGTTAAGTGAAAGCCTTTCCAATTTTACATGACCGACTTCACATTCCTTTGATTCTTATATATTCCAACAAAGTCATTTTATTGACCCTTGGCATTTTTTTTCATTCATTAATAATGACTATTGCCGTCAGGGTTCCCGGGTGGCTAAAATACCAGCCGGTTAATACCGGCTAAAAGGTGATTTCTGCCGGTATGGTTAAAATCAAGTGGCATGGATAAAATCAAATAACTGGCTAAAATCAAATTTCTAACTGGTAATATGGCATTTTGGTAGCACTCCGCTATTCTAAGACTGTCATACTTCTTTCAGGTATTAGAGAAACCCAGAAGAACTAAAAAAAGCTTACTTAACTGATTCCAGCGATCTCGTATATAGAGTACTTCTTTATTCCCCCTTCCTAGGCCCCTTCCAAGGCTCAGCTGCTACTACCATAATTGACTGAGACAGTTACTCCTTCCGTCCCCCCTCTAGAGGTCCTTCTGACCCCAAAAGGAACAACCGTGACTCAAGTTCTTACTTCCTCGCTTACTTCCCACCAAGTGACCCCCCCCCCTTCCCCATCGCATCGGAAGGGTCGCAACTGGACCTCTTTCACTGCAGTTGGAACAGAAACTTTCTATGTGCTGTTCAGATAGAATGGGCAAGTTCTTTATGATCTTAACGTAATACAACAAACAGATTGTAGTTCATGTTAGCCTACAGAGGACGGAACGATGCAAGTAGGCGAGCTAACTAGTCCGGGAATCAACCCTGGTTGAAAAATAGTCGGAAAACAACGAAGAAACAACAGTAAAGATTGATACATAGAAAAAATCAGTGCGATTTGATTTTAGCCAGTTTTAGCCAGCAAAAATCGGTTTTTATTAATAAAAGCCGATTAAAACCGCCGGTATGGTAAAAATCAATTTTAGCCGGCAAAAACGGAACCCTGATTGCTGTGCATTTTCAGCACTTTCAAAGTTCCTGCCACAGTGTTCAACTTTCCGCAGAGCTTTCCATGAACTTCTTTGGTTTCTAAAGAACCAAAATCAGGTGGAAATTTTGGCAACTTTCAAAAACAGCACTAAAACCATTGGAAAGGGATTCTGACTTTGCTTTCGAGTTCCCCAAAATCCTCCTTATGTTATGCTGGGAGATAGGCAATAGGCAAGGATTTCTGGCCGACACTTAGGCAACGAAAATGCTATTGTCTCAGTTGATCGCAAGATGAAAAAGAAAGTGATGCAAGCCATCACTCATCTATTCACAGTGGATGAAAACACCTTGTGTTCCATCACTTTTGTAGTGTTTTGCCAAATTTAAAATCTGTGCTACAGTCTTCCCAGCACTCACAGGAACTTGGACAATTCATTCAGGCAAGCCTTCCTCAAAACAGAATGTAATTCAGTGCAGTCCTAGGCCATTAAGATTTTACTTCTCAATGGTTAGAGACAGGACTGCACATAAATTTCTTTTATCATTTCTTATGCAAATTTCAAGGCTATTTAATTCAAGGTTGCCGACGTATCTATAGAAGATATTTCCTTTATGCCGCCAGTTTATTGGATGGTTAGCTAGAGTAGGCTATCCATGTCAGACCCCAACCAAGTTCTGTTGTGGACTCAAACATCCACTTAAACTGTAGGGTATTGGTTTAATCCGGATTTAATGTTTGATTTGGAACTGAGAGGATTGTTGCTATTTCCTGTAGGCTGAGTAGTTTCGGAAAATCAACAATGAAAAAAATCTTCTATTTACCTACATTCCATACATGCCAAGGGAGAAATTGTTAGCATACCATTGCAGGCAGAGCCATTACTAGGAAATATGTGGGGGTGTGGGAAAGTGGTCAGCAACATCGGGTGGGGGCATTTCCCCATCTACATGACATCTCCTCCTTTAGATGACAGGAGTGTTCACATCCGGTCTCATGACCCTGGATAAACGTTATCTATATATCTTTTACAGTTTTACAAATATTCACAAAAGAAAATAATCTTACCTTTACTTGCATTATGTGCAGGCACGAGATACCAAGACTACAGAAGTTGAATTCAACCCTGAATTCATTGCAAGGATGATTCCAAAAGTTGAATGGACAGCCCTCTGCCAAGCAGCTGACAGTGTTGGTGCAGGAGAAGAGTTACCTAGAGAAGTTATATCGGATTACGAGTCAAATGAAGACTTCCTCAGAAAAGCACACCATGTCCTGATGGAAGTAAGTTTTGGTTTCTGCTAAAATTTTGATGATAACAGTTAGTCCACCCTTTGAAAATATAACTCAGGTAACCGTTTCACTTCAACCAAACAACAATTTTGGGGGCTTTCAACAGTGGCACCATTTTAGTAAACCTGATAGTGGTGGGCCAAAGATCAGTTTTGGGCCCTAATCCAGTGTTTAGTATACAGTATCCTGTTTTTAGGGTAAATTTAAAGGAATCCTCGAATAGACCATACCTTAAAAGTAAAATCTTTGCTTTGCATTTTGCCTTTTTAAACCTATTGAGCAGGTGGAAAATAGCACCAAGGACTACCAAGGAGGAAGATTTTGAAATGTAAGAGAGACAAAGATAATTTCGTAAACCACATTGGCCTGACATATCACAAGAAAACAACCAAAAAACCAACGAAAATGGGGTTTATAAAGGCCAACGAATGTACTGCAATAACCAGCGAATATTTCGGGAGGACAGCCGCCTCCCTTCTTCAGCGCAGACAGAAAATTTTGAAGAAAAATGCCAAAACGAGGACGCCGATCAAAAAAACAATAAAACCAAAACGACGCAGAAAACCAATAAAAACCAAAAGTTAAAACCAAAATTGGAAGAGTTCACTCGCTAGTACCGAGCGAGAACAGTCTTGATTGTTATTCGCAGGTATTGGTGAGTGGCTCGCTGCTTTTAAATTTGGTTTTGAACTCTTCCAATTTTGGTTTTAACTTTTGGTTTTTATTGGTTTTCTGCGTCGTTTTGGTTTTATTGTTTTTTTGATCGGCGTCCTCGTTTTGGCATTTTTCTTCAAAATTTTCTGTCTGCGCTGAAGAAGGGAGGCGGTTGTCCTCCCGAAATATTCGCTGGTTATTGCAGTACACTCGTTGGCCTTTATAAACCCCATTTTCGTTGGTTTTTTGGTTGTTTTCTTGTGAAGAGAGACATAAACCCCCACCCCAAATAGCGCCCCTGGGCTTTCAACTCCTTGTTCCCAATTCTAATATTATTCAGTGGTGAATACCCATTCTTACAGTGTTAGGCCAGTGCAACCAAAATGTGGTAATTTAATGTCCATAAAAAGCCTGACCAAAACAAGTACATGCAAAGGCGAGAAAATTAACGGATAACGAACTTCGTTACAAGAACTAATGTTAAATTTTCTGATGATTCCCTTCATGAATTATTTATTTGTACAGGTTCTCAGGAGATGGCAAAGTTTGCATGTAAAAATATGTTAGGCCTCGTTAGGCGCTGTTAGGACAAAAACCGAAATTAGCCTAACGAATGTCTTGATTGCAACTACTTAGCATTCTTCCGTTTTGACTGAGAAAGAAAAGTGGATTAGACAAGCCAGAAGCCAGAGGAAGAGCCCGGGCAAACTGTTTCTCAACGCGAGCAGTCGACATGTGGAGTAACCTGCCTGAACATGCCATCCAGGCACCAAATATAAACAGCTTCAAAAACAGAGCTGATAAGTTCTGGGAGGAAAACAACAACAAATTCATCAAACAAACTGAGGGCATCGAACAGGGAGGCCAACTGCCGGATGGTGCTGAATAACTTTAAGTAAATAAGTAAGATAGACGCTGATTCTATGTAAATACTCTACCAGTTAGATTTAATAGAGTTATTATTTTATAGATTGAAGTAATCAATGGGGACCTCATTTGCCCAGAAACTGAAAGGAAGTTCACGGTTACAGACGGTATTCCCAACATGTTGGTAAATGAAGACGAAGTCTAGGTTTCGTATCTGTATTTTATATCTGATTTGTTAAATAACTCCTGCCACATTGACTTTCTGAAACGTTGACGGGTTTGGGGAGAGATGTAGTGACTAGTCAGGGCTTCAGCGAGAACAACTTTGATGCCGCAGAATGTTCCAAAACCCGTTGCTACAGCAGCAAGTATGTTGAACAAAAATCTGACCAATCTCTTCCATGTTCGACACTCCAGTTAGCCTACCACCTGTAACCTACATTATTTTATTCAAACCCTGGGAATGACAGCCTACTTGGAGTTTAATTGACGCCACTAGTACGGAAATCTGTTGTTCCAGTCTCTCCCTGTGTCAGGCAGTACACGAGACGTAGTTCCGTGTTTCATTGTCGTTCGACATGGTTCAAGGCTGCAGACAATTTTAGTCCCAGCGGTGGCTCAGGATTGCAGAACCAATCGCGGAGTGCCACGTCCGACCTGGCGTTGTCAAACAGTTTTGTCCCTGTCCACCACACCTGCTCATTGACGCATTGGGGGATTTGGCAAATATAGCTCTTTCGGTAGGTAGCCACATTTACCGCAGGAGTTCAAAACCAGCGAAGAGTCGCTCTTTGGTTTTGTCGTCCTGTGTTTTTGAAAGTCTACGTTGGATCTTAACGCCAGGCTTCAACTTCCAGATTACCAGATATCTGGATCTCTGGCACGGCCAAGCCAACCCTTCCGTACACTATGAAAACGACGACAACAGTTTTGCTATCAATCAAAATTTCATACATGTTCCTTTTCTTGCGCCCTTGTAACAAATGTCCTGTCTATAAAATCCAGGCTTTACCTTCTGGACATCTGGCGCTTCCGCACAGTTAACTTAACCCTTCCGAATTTTCCTAATAGTAATGATAGCTAACTTTGACACCCTTAAACATTTTTCTTTGTCAACATTTATTTCTTGTCAGATAATTTTTGCCTCCAACTCCAGCTGTCAATCCTTTTCGTCCTACCCCTTTCAGTTGCATATTTATTGTGTGTTTTAAATGTGTTGCCTCTATGACGCCTGCCAGATTCTGGAATCTGGGTGTCCAGTACCCGGGTCTACCAGCCGTTTTTGTACTGGCGACGAAAACGGATATGTGGAGTCCGGATGAAAAAATTGGAAGGTGAAGCCTGGTTTTACTTCTGTTTCTCGTACCTTATCCATTTAAAGATTGTCTAGTTTTTTAAACTTGTTGCCTCTATGATCCCTTTTCCGAAATCTAGGAGTCCAGTGACCTGGAGTTCCAGACGCTTATCGAGAGTGTTAACTGAGCAGTTCACAGGTACTTGCAAGTTGACGTAAATAAACATTTTAGATTGTTTTTTATTCGAAAATTATCCACAAATACAGAATACGAAAGCCAAATAAATGATTAATTGTAGGTCATGTATTTGGGCGTAGCGCTGAACTTCGCGTAAGCCTTAATGACCTTGTTGACTGCCTCCAAGAAATCCTTTTCGGTCGCCACCTTTCGACGGGCGCGGATTGCGAACATACCAGCCTCAGTGCAAACGGAGCGAATCTCTGCGCCTAAAATAAAATGAACCGGGCCGTTAAAACCCAATTGTGTCCTTTATAAGTTTCTACCATTTCCAACATTTTCCGCTATTTATAAAAACTAACACGCAAAAGGGAACAACGAGGAATATGGAGAACTCGATACCCATCAAGTTTTGTTTTGCTCATAGCCGTTAGTTTTGTCAAAGAGAACGGGCAGAAAACGGCGTTCGTTTCCTGTTAAAGGAACAGAAAACTTGACTCAAACTTGACTCGGGGAGCTAGCTAACATATCAAGAATGTACCCTGAGTCGATATTGAGAGTAAGAAAAATTCTCGTTACGAACATTGCAGTTTCCGGGCAGTTTCCGAGAATTCGACTTTTGAGCAAAAGGTTTGCAAAAGCAAAAGGTTTGTGTGCCGCGACTAGGAATCGAACCCCGGCCGTCTAGTCGGGGAGGTCGTTACTCTGTGGTCTACATATAAAAAGGCGAACTTTTACAGTACATGAGTGCATAATTACAGTGCATAAGGGGCAAGGGCCTGCCAGCTGGCTTTGGGAACACTAAGGAGGGGGTTCGAGATGACAAAGAAGGGGGGCCTGTCGACAATAAGACCCTGTATATTTATCCAAGCCCCCCTGGCGATTGGATGGCCGAAAGTTGCGTAGTCAAGTTTACTGTTCCTTTAACAACAAGAGCTAAGCTCATATGGCACTTGCAGGGGTTCAGATGTATTATTTGATCAAAAGTAATTTTCGACTGTGCGGTTCAGATGCGCACTTTAAGGGAGCTAGAGAAAAAGTATTTTATCGTTGAACTTGGCTGTAATGATCCGCACTTTAAAGGCACTAGAAATTCATCTGTAAGGAAGACCCTTGAGGCAAAAACGATAGCAGGCTCTTAGGGATCATTGATATATACGTATGATCAAAAGTATTTTTTTTTTCCACTAATGCGGGTAAAATGCGCAAGTACCTTAACTCGCGATCACCGGAATTCCGGACCCGCCCCTCAAACTCCCCCCACAGTCGCCGGAGCCAATCCGGTTCGGTTTTGGACTTGTTTGTTATTCCCACAAAATTCCATCCCGATCTCTCCAGTCCAATACGGTCACGTATCCCCCCCCCCCCCCCCAATTGTTGTCGGATCCGGTCCGGACATGAAAAAGATCACCACAGGCACGCCCTCTGTTCAGTTATTAAATTTCACTCGAATCCGATCACCCGTTCCAAAGTTACGCATGGCTAAATATTCCGGATTCCCCCTCCCTCCGATCCCCCCACGACTATCGGATCGAGTGAAATTTTATTTACAAGTCAGTTTGAACGGGTCCCTGATACGCCTCCCAAGTTTCGTCGTGAAAATCCCAAAAACCGTCATCACCAGAATTCCGGGAAACTCCCCTCCACCTCCTCCCCCCCCAAGTGTCCGGGTCCAGTCCAAACGTGTAAACGATTTATCTGGAGCAGATTCTTGTTCTTCCCAGCAAGTTTTACTCCGATCCCTCCATTATAACCGTTTCTCGAGATTTCCGGTCTTCCCCCACCCCAACTCCCCCATAGCTGTCGAATCCGGTTCGGACTTCAAATGGAACATCAGAGATATGTCATTCATTCAGGTATTAAGTTTCGTCCCAATCCGATCACCCGTTCGAAAGTTACACAACACTAAATTTTCCATATTCCCCCGCACTGCACCACATATACAAGCCCCTTTGACCCTCGAATGCACTAGCTCTTTCCAATGTTAACAGAGCGATCCGATGCAAAGAGTGACGTCACGCCGCGCGCAGACCTACTAGTGTGAAGAAAGGGGTAGGGGTTTTACAAAAACTACTAAATTCTCAGGATTCCCCCGCCCTCTACTCCCTCCACGGTGGTCGGATCGGGGAAGTGACTATTTGCAAGTTAGTTTGGTCGGGTCCCTGATATGCCTGCCAAGTTTCATCGTCCTAGCACATCTGCAAGTACCCTAACTCGCGATCACCGGACCGACCGACCGACCGACCGACCGACGGAAAAGTGATCGGTATATGGCACTTGAGCGAAGCTGCAAGTGCCATAAAAACGTAATAAAAGCAGATGTTCAAGTTTGCGTTGAACAACAAAGCCACTATTGCTTCCGACGCACAACACCTTGACACAAATCGTAGCGCACGGTCAGGCGTCGGCGGAAGTGTGGGATGGGTGTAAAGAAGTGGTGAAAAATCTTAGCTTTCTCAATGCACCAGTTGACAAAGCAACACAAGTTACATGAAATGCTAGACGGACCGAAAGTTACGACATTAATTTTGATTGACGTGATATTTTCGGCAAGGCTAATTCAACTGAAGAAATTTCAATGTATGTTCTGTAGCTAGGCCCGTACTTACTTGACTCCAAAATAACAAAAACGGCTCAAAAACAATGAACTTGTGACATTCCTATACGGTCGCGCGTAGTGCCTAGACAGAGCCGTAATGGTTTTGGTTTTGGAGCCGAAGCAGTCCTGCACAAATATTATAAAATACACAGTGGGATATATAGAAGTTAGCCTCTCGAAAATGTTTCGCGAGGCTAAGCGTCTGGAGTACGAATCTACCAGCTTGGCCGTATCAGAGAATTATGATCCGGTTTGCCCACATCGTGCATTATACGACGCGGCAAACTCGAATCGATCTGTACTGTAACATACCTGTGCTGTTAGGACATAGACGGGCGAGGAGTTCGAATCGGATATCCCTTTCCACGCTCATGGATCTGGCGTGGATTTTGAAAATGTGGCTTCGACCCTCCAAATCCGGGAGGCCAAACTCGACTTTCCTGTCCAAGCGGCCGGGCCGCATGAGCGCCGGATCCAACGTGTCCGGTCTGTTGGTAGCCATCAACACCTAAAGAGATCGGAAGATAGACGACCGATCAAGCACTCGACGCCTTGCAGGACAAAATACAGAACAAAACAGAAGTACAGATAAATAGATTCCAATGTAATCTTTTGCAACACCTGATATGGGTATTCATTACACTGTTGCTACAGTCGGTTAGAGCCACGGACTCCCACCCCCTCCATGAGGGGGACTTTTAGTCACGGAGAAATTAAGCTCCTTTGGGATCCTTGTTTGTCCAGTTTACTGCCAAGTTTGATCGAACTTCTTGTCCGCGATGACGAGCGAATACTCTGCATTTACCGCGAAAGCTACATGGTGTGTGAGTAGGTCGTTACTGCAGGTTTTATGGAAAGTAGCGTTTCTTTCACCTTTAAGCTACGTAAGGATTGTTCTAGCATAACATCCGAATTTCTTTTTCGTGTCAGATGCAAGATAGCCATTCCTTAAAACCCTGATAATCCGAATTAAGAACTCTAACTTGTTTTGAGGCCTGTATCTGTATTCTTGAAGCATAAACGACTCTGACATTGTTTTCCTAATCGACACTTATCCTCCCGAGGCCATATTAGTGAACGAACACTTATCGTTTACTCGCATGCGCCTTCAGGCCAATAAACTAAAAGCTGTGAATTTTAGCCGAGCCCAGTAATCACGCCTTTCGTAGATACGTCACCTGCGACGTCTCCAGTGTCTGCCAACGACTTTCGTTGATTTTGAGACCACATTATGCATTTGCCTGCATGCGTTTCCTACAACAAAGGGGGAGGGAGATTGGGTTTCTCTACAGGCTTACCTTTAGTTAGTCACTGTTTTCAAAAGAAAAACTAAAAATGGAAAGACGTGACTGGGAAAACTAGCTATCCAGTTTCAACTTCCAGACCGTAAGCACCAGCCAAAAGGCTACACAGCCTTATCGCTAGCAAGTACGGTTTTAAGATAAGGTAAAGGAGAACTGGAGAGGTTTAACATTGCAAAATCCGCCTATAAGTACGAGGCACCCCCCCCCCTTCTCGAGGTGTAATTTTTAGATACCGCGAATCATGTATGTTGCAGCCGTTGCAGGGTAGATAATATTCTTCAAGGTCACTTACCTTGATATTTCCTCTTGGGTCAAAGCCATCCAGCTGGTTGATCAGTTCCAACATGGTCCGCTGCACTTCATTGTCGCCACCAGATCCGTCCTCAGCGCTTCGGGCGCCACCAATTGCGTCGATTTCATCGAAGAAAATGAGACATGCCTTTTTAGTGCGAGCCATTTCGAAAAGCTCACGAACCATACGGGCACCCTATTGAAAACAGCTTGAAATTAATTAGTATGTACATTATCTTTCGAGGGGAAACACGATTCATCAATGTCGTTGTGCTTAGTTCTCGTTTTTCTGTTCCAACAGTGAGTAGTTTGTGGTCCTATCACTCTTTTCTTTCTTCGCAGTTTACTCGTAGATATCGGAGGGAAGACATAAAATATAACAACTACGTATGTCTACGTACCTCTCCAACATACTTCTGGACGAGCTCTGAACCAATAACTCGAACGAAGCAGGCATCTGTTCGGTTGGCAACGGCACGGGCACAGAGCGTCTTTCCAGTACCAGGTGGGCCGAAAAGCAGGACACCTTTCGGGGGTTCGATACCAAGGTTGACAAATCTCTCCGGCTACAAAATCGAATGCTCTATTAATACTAAAGGTTTACTGAAAAGCAAATCATCTCTCCAGAAAGAGAAAGCTTCCTGGTACTAACTCTCCCGGTGCATCTCCACTATATAAGCACACTACCTATTACTACGCCCAATGTAACCTTGTTTCTCCGATTGGTTCGTACCGTCCGTATCTCTGACTTGACCAATCGCAAACAATGAGATAGGTGGGGCTTAATTTTGAAAATTCCTTCCATGGTAAGGAATTCCTTCCCTTGGTATTCCTTCCAAAGCTGATGATGGTGCTAGTTGATGAGAAGGAAAAAATTAGAATAGCAGCAGGTTTCAGTTCTACTTTAAACAACCAGGAGGGATACTGGAACATGAAGATTTGGGTGAGGATTGTTGTTGTGTATATTTTTTTCGCCATGGCCTGAGGACTTTAGAGTGTCAATATGAATGGATGAATAGTTTCATAGCAAACTGGCCGTGCAAAATACATATATATAACGAAATAATATATTTAACTGCGTTCAAAACGTCCCTTTATCTAAGCACCCTTTAAAAATTGGCATATCTATTTTAGCTTTATTTCTAGTGTCAGAAATTTCAGGGAACTCGATAATATACCCATTAAGACGATGTATGAAAACAATATGAAATGAAATGATAGTTACTTACGTGGAGCAAAGGTAGCTCAACGACTTCCCTCAGTTTGTCGATCTGCTCTTTGCATCCACCCACGTCACTGTATGTGACGTCGGGTTTCTCTTCAACTTGCATCATAGTAACCGTCGGATCTATCCGTGGTGGAAGCGGAATGTGGATCTGATATTTGTTTCGGTCAACTCTGAAACAAAGTGGTTTGAAAGCGAGATTACGTGAACATAAAATTTTCTTAGAGTAAGATGGGTGGCTCAGTCTTCTTCGAACATTTGATCGGTGAGAATCTACTTTTCTCTCAACACTACATGAAGAAGTCTTCAAGAACATGAAGAAGTCTAATAGGATCCTTGGTGTTACAAAAAGAGCTTTCACATTCTGGCAAGCGGATCTGGTCCCACTGCCTTCAGTCGCTGGTATGGCAAGGCTAACGTCACACCTTAGTACAATTATGATGTTGAAGCCTATGAAAAAATCCACAAGAGAATTACTGGACCTCTCAACTGAACAACGTTGACACGACAAATCTGAAGTGAGTGGTGTTGTGAACGTTAGTCCTATTCCCACAAGGAAGTATGCAAGCGGAGGATTTCTTCACAAATCCAGGGTACCACCCCAGGGTACACTGTTGGGACCACTTCTTTTTTGGATACGGTCAATGAGCTCGCTCTTTCTTTCGCAGATAGGTGGAAATTCGTGGACGACCTGTCGCTGCTTGAAGTGTGCAGAAGAAATATTAAAAGCAGTGCTAAGGTTATCATCAATGATATCTGTGATGGGGCAGCTATGGATGACATGGTCGTCAACATGGATAAATCTGTGGTTCTAACTATATCTTTTTTTTAAAAGCATGCCGGATTTTACCCACCCCTCCCCACTGCCCAGTGTGTGAAACGCATAAAGTTACTGGGAATCCATATTACCCATGATTTAAAATGGATCAAACAAGTGGACAGCATGCTTAAAAAGGGTAACATGGCAGTCCGATCCCTAAAATTACTATCCCGTTACGGCGTCCCTACCGAGCATCTTTTAGAATTTTTTGTGTCCTTTGTCCGCCCCGCTTTAGAATATTGTTGTCAGGTATGGCACTTCGGTTTGACAGGGGATCAGTCGAATTCGTTGGAGAGGTTGCAATTTCGAGCCCTCCTTGTTACTTCCAAATCGCTAAAGGTGCCATACATTGAGCTTCTTCGGAGTTTCAAGCTGGAACCTTTTGCCCAACGTCGGGAAAAAATGTGCAATTTGGAGTTAAGACGCTTGAGAATCCTCGTCTGCGAGAAATGTTCCCGCCCGAGTTCGAACCCGTTAGACCTAGACCTGCGCGAATGGTTTCGCAGCCCATTCCTAAGTTTCATCCTGTTTCTGCATCTCATGACGGATATAAAACAAAACTTCGTACCGTCATTCGTCGAAATGTATGACTCATCGTAATTCTTGCTTATTTTATAATTGTTTGACTCCTTATAGTTTCGATATATGTGTAATGTGACGTCATTCGTCGAAATCCAAAATTCCTCGTAACTCTTGTTTATGTTATAGTTATTTGATTTTTAGTTCTGATATAACTGTTATTGTAAATGATCACTTACAGTGATTCGATTGTATAGAAGTTAATTATTTACGACAAAATTATGACAAAGATGCTGATGTTATTATATTTACGACGAAAAATCCAATGTTCGGCTTGCCCATGAAGGAATTTTGAAAATAAAATTTTTTCAAATTTCAAATTCACTTTATTTCACCTTAATATTATTGTCGATGACAAAAATAGCAGCGGAGAAATTGAAACTGAATTGAAATAAAATTGAAATTGAGATCTGGAATCAGAGTTGTTGAAACCTAGAACATGCCTACCAAAGTGTCCGTTAATGACATGGATCAACAAATTCAAAGGTATGGTCGATAAGATTTCAAATGCTGCTCAGAAAGATTAATCCCAATTCATAGTGACATGCAGAGGCGAAAGCCTTTTTCTGATCCAATATGAGCAATACAGTATCAGAAATACTAATACATTTTTTGGAGTTTCCGATAGGCAGCGCGAAAAATCAGGGCGACTTCGGCACATACTGGTGTAAGCACCTTCGAAATGGTCCTTCGTTAACCGTGTGTCTGTCCGTGTATGAGATTGCCCTTATTTGTTTCTTTTTTTTTCGTTCTGTTTTGTTTGTATTGTCAGAAGTTATTCGTCTCTTTTCCTTTTCCTTTTCTTTCTTTATTACTCCATCAGCGTTGTATTTTTACATTTATGATGGGCAATAAATCTATACATACATACATACATACTTTCAGTCATGAAATCTTAAGGAGGATTTAGGGGGGGGGGCACTCACCCTACTCGCATTCCTTCTTCAATATCAGTTGGTGCCACAGAGTCAGCCAGGTCGACAACAAACTTTGCAAACTGTTTGACGTTGATAATGTACTTTGGGTCGTCCGAGTCGGCGTTGATTATTTTGGTACACCTCGCCACCTAGAAAATACTAGGATTAACAGACTACTTTTCAGAGCAGGACATGAAGGCTGACTTAACTCGGTATCCTTGCATACAAACACAGCTGGTAGTAATCCATGGTAGTTCTTGATTTATTTTAGGCAGAATTGGCTGAGACCCAATGCTACGGTTACTACCCGAGCTAATTAATATGAAATCTCAAATAAAAATCAAAGTATGTATGACGTATGAAGACAAAGTCATGCAAACCCGACAAACTTTGTCATCCTTTCTGCAAAAAGAAAGGGATTGTAGATGGAGCTCAAACAAAACTAACCCAGTGTCTATTTATATTTTATTGTGGACTGACAGCACTTCTCTCCTCCAAAATATGGAAAACGGGGTATGTTACTCCAATCCCTAAAAAAGATACTGAACTTAATTTCGATGGCGTGAGGCCAATCACTTTGATCCCCTTGTTCAGCAAAATGTACGAAAGTTTTGTAGCAAATTGGCTAAAAGCTGAAGTTGAACCCCTACTTGATCCCCATCAGTACGGTAACAGAAAGAATACATCAACATCCCATTATCTAGTCAGTCTTTTACATTTTGTTTTTAAGCATGTTGATGAGCCTGGTAAATGGCTAAACTTAATAACAATTGATTTTAAAAAGGGTTTCTGATTGATCATAACATTTTAATTTCTAAGCTTTTAATTGATTTTAGAGTGAACCCTGCTGTTGTGAAAATCATTCAGAGTTTTTTAATAAATAGGTTCCAAATTTTAAAATATAAGAAGTCTTTCTCTGAACCTGAGCCAGTTTTTTGTAGTGTACCTCAAGGTACCATCCTGGGTCCTATTCTTTTTCTAGTTATGATTAATGATATTGCTAATGATTGTGAAGACCGCTGGAAATATGTTGACGACCTTACCCTTGGAGAAATTTGTGAAGCAAATGAATGTAGCAAAGCTCAAATTTTAATTGATAACGTGAAGACTAAAGCTTCCGTTTCAAATATGACAGTAAATGACAGTAAATCTTCTATTTTAACTATTTCATTTTTAAATTCTTCTGGACCAAATTTTCTACCAATTATCTCTGATTCTCTCAAAGTCAGTAAGATTAAACTCTTGGGAGTTATTATTACCAGTGATTTAAAATGGGAAGCGAACACAACTAGTCTAGTAAAAAGGGGTAATGCTGGGCTGCAGATGCTCAAGCTTATGTCGAAACATAGCGCCCCTCCAGATCACCTCCTCCGAATATTTACATCTTTTATTCGCCCAATTCTGGAATATGCAGCTCCTGTATGGCATTTTGCACTGACGGCTGAGCAAAGCGCCAGGCTCGAAAGAGTTCAGAAAAGAGCTCTAATGATAGTATCGAAGCAGGCAGAAATGTCGTATGAAGAGCTGCTGACAAAGTTTAAAATGCAAACTCTGAAAAAAAGAAGAGAGAAACTCTGCATGGATTTCGGAAGAAAATCTCTGATCCACCCAATCCACAAATCCCTTTTCCCCCCTCAATCCACAACAAAACGACTCCCGCGCAGGGTTGCAGTGCCTGTTGAGAAACTTCAGCCGGTACGCTGTGCCCATCAGCGGTTCGCGAAGAGTTTTATACCTAGTTTTGTAAAAATGTATAACGAAAATCAGGAGGATTGATCGTTTTTTATGTGACTATACCAAAGAAATTTGGCAGTGCCATGAAAATTTTGGTGAAAATAAAAGCTTATCTATCTATCTATCATCTATCAAAAGAGTACAAATAGGTCTTAGTTAGAAGAAAAAAGGTCTTCAGCAAGCCCTTGAAGATGGGTACTTAAAATAGGCCGCTCAGTTTCTAACTGACCAAATTTTTTTTTATATGTCTTCCTATTTATAACGATATTGAGTCTGCCAGGCCTGGACAATTTTCCGTCTATTGCAATACGCTTTAGAAAGAAGGAGTACTCCCTTATAAGCTAAATTTAACAGCAACATTATCTGAGTACTCTGTGGGCGGCAGCTCACTCGACAGCAAGAAAAACATTGTCTAGCCTCTGAAACATCTGGCTGAGCTTAAACATCCATGGGACAGAATGGTCCGACATCCAGATCCGTCACTATACTCCTGTGGGCCACTGTCCTGTGGCAAACAGGAAGGACGGGCCTTGTTCGTTTAAGCTGACCGACGAACAAAGCTGCGACATTTTGGCCTGGGCTGAACGGATTCCGACGGAAAAGGCGGCCGAATGTCTGGCAGCGGATCACCTGCGAGACGACTGGCGACTCTTGTAGGATTCCCAAGCGCCTATCGAGATGCAGGACGACTAAGGTCAAGGTAAGTTAAGTGGCTGAAATAAACGCCATACCACGGAAAACAAGTAA
Source organism: Branchinecta lindahli (assembly GCA_023053555.1). NCBI lineage: Eukaryota > Metazoa > Arthropoda > Branchiopoda > Anostraca > Branchinectidae > Branchinecta > Branchinecta lindahli. The sequence continues at coordinate 461,250 of JAKZAO010000006.1, read as the reverse complement.
AATACATTTTTCGTTACACATAGGATTGTTCTCACTGTAAAGAGAGGTCCCTACCTGTAAAGGCTGCTCACTCTGAAGGGTCTGTTTATCTGCTGCTAAATCCCATAGAGCTGGCTGGGCCAAACCTGTGTCTGATTCTTTGATTCCCGACAAATCATTAACACGTTTGGTAATCTTAATCAGGTCATCTTCCAACACTTTAATCTGCTTTGTGTATGGGCCTTGTCCATATGTTTTCAATAATGCAATATCACCTTCATCAAGAACTAGAAGAGGATGTTCAGGATTAAACACAAATAATTAGACTGGTCTGGCACACCTTGGGGAACGATGAAGCTGAAACCCACCAGCAACCTTCAACAGGAGTTACCAACAACCTTACTGCTGGTAAAATATTCAAGTTGGTTGAATGTGCAACTGAGTAATGCTCATAGCTGACCTAAGGAATCAGAGAGAGCTTAAACTTGCAAAATCTCAGCTGATTTCAGAAATGTAAGGCGACCGCTATTCTTGTATTTTAATGCAACTGCGAAAACAAATTACAGTTATCGGAAAAAATTATCTGCCCTGGCAGAGATGGTTTGGAATATATGCTTATGTTCTGACCCACGAATGTGTCATATGGACTAGGGTCCAGTGTATGAATAGCTGCGTTCGTTGTCCGGTGACTGCTCACCTGTGCTTCTTATATCGCGTTTTTGCACTCATCGGTGACTACTCCCCGATCTTAAAACCCGTTTTTGGACTAACCAGTGTCTGGTTAGTGCCCACCGGTGCGGACTAACCAGAACCTGCTCGGAAGCCCGGCTGTAGCGAGGAGTTAGCAAGTTTTCATCACTCACTGGTGAACCAAAAAACGCATTATAAGCAAAGAACCGGACACTGGTGACAAAAGACCAGAGCCAGCCCGGAGTGCAACGAATGCAACTAATGGTCTTAAAATTGGCTAGTTTTGCAGTTTGCTGGATTTTTTTTATGGCACTTGCAGCTTCGCTCAAGTGCCATATACCGATCACTTTTCCGTCGGTCGGTCGGTCGGTCCGGTGATCGCGAGTTAGGGTACTTGCAGATGTGCTAGGACGATGAAACTTGGCAGGCATATCAGGGACCCGACCAAACTAACTTGCAAATAATCACTTCCCCGATCCGACCACCGTGGAGGGAGTAGAGGGCGGGGGAATCCGGAAAATTTAGTAGTTTTTGTAAAACCCCTACCCCTTTCTTTACACTAGTAGGTCTGCGCGCGGCGTGACGTCACTCTTTGCATCGGATCACTCTGTTAACATTGGAAAGAGCTAGTGCATTCGAGGGTCAAAGGGGTTTGTATCTGTGGTGCAGTGCGGGGGAATATGGAAAATTGAGTGTTGTGTAACTTTCGAACGGGTGATCGGATTGGGACGAAACTTAATATCTGAATGAACGACATATCTCTGATGTTCCATTTGAAGTCCGAACCGGATTCGACAGCTATGGGGGAATTGGGGTGGGGGAAGACCGGAAATCTCGAGAAACGGTTATAATGGAGGGATCGGAGTAAAACTTGCTGGGAAGAACAAGAATCTGCTCCAGATAATTTGTTTACACGTTTGGACTGGACCCGGACACTTGGGGGGGGGGGTGGAGGGGAGTTTCACGGAATTCTGGTGATGACAGTTTTTGGGATTTTCACGACGAAACTTGGGAGGCGTATCAGGGACCCAATCAAACTGACTTGTAAATAAAAATTCACTCGATCCGATAGTCGTGGGGGGATCGGAGGGAGGGGGAATCCGGAATATTTAGCCATGCGTAACTTTGGAACGGGTGATCGGATTCGAGTGAAATTTAATAACTCAACAGAGGGCGTGCCTGTGGTGATCTTTTTCATGTCCGGACCGGATCCGACAACAATTGGGGGGGGGGGGGGAATACGTGACCGGATTGGACTGGAGAGATCGGGATGGAACTTTGTGGGAATAACAAACAAGTCCAAACTGAACCGGATTGGCTCCGGCGACTGTGGGGGGAGTTTGAGGGGCGGGTCCGGAATTCCGGTGATCGCGAGTTAAGGTACTTCCAGATGTGCTAGGACGATGAAATTTGGCTGGAATATTAGAAATTCGACAAGATTAGCTTAGAAATCGCCACTTTTCAAATCCGACCATTCCCTAAAGTACCAATCATGACCGCAAATTAAGAAAAATACTTTTAAGCAAAATATGCATTTCCATGATCTCCATGAGCTCATGATCATTTTTGCCTCAAGGGTTTTGCTTACAAATGAAGTTCTAGCTCCCTTAAAGTGTGCATCTTAACCGCAAGGTCGAAAAGTACTTTTTGTCAAACGATACATCTCAACCCATGATCAGTTGTCCCACAAGGGTTTTGCAAAAAAAAATAATTTCTTGCACCCTTAAAGTGCGCAAATTAGTGGGGAAAAAAAATACTTCTGATCATACGTATATATCAATGATCCCTAAGAGCCTGCTATCGTTTTTGCCTCAAGGGTCTTCCTTACAGATGAATTTCTAGTGCCTTTAAAGTGCGCATCATTACAGCCAAGTTCAACGATAATATACTCTTTCTCTAGCTCCCTTAAAGTGCGCATCTTAACCGCACAGTCGAAAATTACTTTTGATCAAATAATACATCTCAACCCTTGCAAGTGCCATATGAGCTTACAGCTCTTGTTTTCAAACCTAGATTAGTTGTGAGTCATCCTTTGTGCTAAAGGTTATAAAAGCTAGAATTCTCCAACATTTACAAGAGATTTTCCCAAATTTAACAGTCTAGTCTGGGATTGCATACATGTCTAGGTGCTGGTATATCTAGCCTAAAAGCCATATCCTGGGAATTTCAATGTACGGAAAACAAACAGCACAATACTGACTTGGTTAGAAATTTCCAAATAATGAGACATACAGTTGAAACAGAACAAAACAAATTTCCTGCTAGGCAGCACCTGATTCACCACATATTTACTGCATCAGAATGTAGCCTTTGGTAGGTGCTGTGAGGATACATTTAGGTTAAACAAATATCTTGTTCTCTCTCTCAGTTCTGGTACGGCTTCGGATCAGGGTTGTCCATTTCGCCTCTTCGCGGCTCTAACAAGCTCTATCCTCAACTCTCTCTATTTCGGACTAACTCTAATGCCCACGCTTTTCTCCGGACTGAAAGAGATTATTTCCTTTTTCCCAATCAAGAAGAAAAGAACCTAGACGAATTTACCCCCTTGGTCCCGAACCTTACAGACTTGATAGAGATTCAGTAGAATTTTAGAGAAGCAACCCTATTCGCTAGTGCACTCTAAGGGAATTTAGAAACCGGTTAAAAGGACCGAGCCCACAGTTGGGCTCCATCGTTCAATCGGGAGCTCAGTCGAGCCCCGAGCTAAGAGATAACTTCAGTGTTCAGTGTACTAACCCAACTCCAATGTAAGTAGATACGAAATATATGTGCTTTGGTTATTGACCTACAAACTGAGTATCGCGTTCGAAAAGACTCGGTGCATTAACATCACAAACCAGTAGCCAATATCATGCTTGCCCACAATGCTACCAAAGCACACCATATACACTACATCGTAGTTCTTATTGAAGAAAAATACCTTTGATATCATCATCTTTCTTTTCCTCATCCTTTTTGCCCTTTCGCATGTCATCTCCCAAGTAGTCAGGCATCTCAACTCCTGCAATTAAGGAAGTTTATACAGGAGGCAGCTTGATCCAAACTAAGGCCTGTAGAATAGGTACCTGGCCTAATTTTTTACAGTGTGAATGTGCAACAAGAATGTCAAATTAAGATATTGGGTGAACACTTCGAGTATAGAACACCCCAAGACTGTTTAAATCCTGACTGAAAAGTCTTTATTTTCCTTTCTTAAGCAAAAGAGAAAGATTAAAACTCAGACTTGGGTGACAATGAGGTGATGTTCCTGTTTTTTCTGTTACAGAAATCTGTAAGAGGAATTTGCTATCCTTGAGTAGTCTTTGACTTTGTGCTTCTAATCTTGGCAGGCATTCAAACAGTATGACATGTTTAGAACGCCATTTGAGTGTTTGTTCTATGTTACCAGATTAGGACACAAATCAGGAAATAACCAAGGTTTTCAATATTCCTAACAAGTTTCATCTAGTACGACAACACATCTAACCAATAAATGAACAATAGCAAACCAAGATCAGACAGAATCTGTACTGAACCTGAAAGTGGCAATAGTTAATTTGACATTTTCTAAGCCTAACTTGCATTCCCATTAGTACAAAATTTCCAACAATTGACAGGGTTTTCATTAAAACAGCAGTAAAGAAGACATTCAAGCAGAAAAACAACAGGTTATCACTTTAATATGTGTTATATATGTGGAAAAAACTGAAGATTCTAGCTTAAAAGTATCCAATTTTGTAGATTTCTTCATGAAAGTTGCTTGGAGTTAAACCTGGTGCTGTTATATTCGTTTTGCACTGTCAAATACGATTCACAGTCAGCTTGAACCTTGAAGAGGAAGTCGAAAAAACTCTAACAGCATAGCGCAAAGCTATCAAGCATGAGTAAAAGAATCAGAAATGAATGACAATTTTTGCTAGCCATTGGATATGTCAAGATTAAGGTCAAATTAGGGTCCTTACCTTAACTATTTTAGATTTGGTAAACAAAAATAAAGCCTAGTCAGAATTCGGGAGTCTTCCGTTTCTTCTCTTTCTTCAGCAAACCTATCCAACTCTGATCAAGAATGAGACAGTAGCTCTATGACAAATTACTGACTGGCTGGCAAAAACTTTAAAGATCTGATACGTGTTTTTATTGGTTCTGACATTTAAGGACAAAATTATGCTTAGGACTGTTGGAAAAGGATGTAGCTGTTTAAGACAGTCGAGGAATCTTTCAAATAATATGAATAAGGTAGAGATATGCTTCTTTGGGAGGTACCAGAAAATTTTGTCAAATCGGACCCAGTTCCCTCAAAAAGTTGAATCAATCAAGGCAAGGGTCCAGTCCCTCTTTTTTGTTGGTTTTTTACTTGGTGAACCTTGAGAGTACCATCCAGATAAAATTAGTTAATCATTCCGAGTTGGTGTTGATTTTTCTATGACTATACACACTGAAGTTTCCCAACTTAGTCCAGACTTAGTCTCAATCAGGTCTCAATAGGCTAGTTGCATTTTTGCAGATACCATGCATGGATGCAGCATGGATGTACCATGGTATCTGATATCATGGTAACTAGAACCGCAAATTTTTCATTTTTTGCAGTTACCGTGGTGTCTGATACTATGGTTGGTTTACAAAAATTACAGTTGGCAAATGTGTGCATTTAAAAGTCATCCCAAAGCCAAAAGAAAAACTGATCTCCTCTCACATTACAAGTGCCAAACTTTTTTCCCACCAAATAGACAAAATCCTAGGCTCTTTTGTTGGTGATGATGAAAGTGAGATGAATTTTTCAGATACCACAATCGGGACTGTGTTGGGCAACTAATGAAAATAATATTCAGAATATAAAAAAATTGGGAACTCTTTTAAATTTGGGAAATCTTTTAAAGCTAAAAATGATGTGAAGTTCTTTACCTATTACAAAATAGAGAGGTATTTAAAGAAGCATAGCTCTATGGTACCATATTTAATCAAGCAGAGGCCTGACTTCCTCAAGGTGTCAGTGGTTTCTGAGAAAAGTTTTCTCCGAGTTATTTCAAATACAGCCGAGACTAACAAGACAGAATGTCCAAGCCAGAATGAAAAACTATCTGAAAAATTTGTTGCTGCTCTACCGAAAGAAGTCCAACCATATTTGAAGTTAATGAGAGCAGACAAGCCTGTTGGTAAGCTTTCCATGTCTGGTTCCCGTTTTTGTGATTGTGGCTAATTACCATTTTTTACCATTCGTGCCCATAACCTCCTGAGACCCGAGTCTAAACCAGCTGACACATACACATGGAAAATTCCAATTTTGATCAGAAAAATGCGTAGATTTCGAAACTAGCCTCCAAAAAAATCCCCCTTCTACCCCCTCCCCCCTATTGAATGTCCACTGGGGAGGACATTCGGTCCCAATCCTTGAAAAAGTAACAATGCTTTCAGCAAAGGACATTTATTTCAGATTTGTCAATTCAGTGCAAAACGATGAAAAGAGGTTCAAGCTCATGAATGAAACGACCTGAAACACTTTTTGTCTCCAAAACGGCCTAAAAAAACTTTGCGTTTGATTACTCCCCCCCCCCCCTCCCAGCCCGAATGTCGGCGCTTAGCTTCATCTTTCACATTCTCATACTCAGGCATGTGAATGCCTGTTCAAGGTGACTCGGGGAGTGGACCTCGAAACCTCTTCGGTTAGGGGAGATACTCCTGCTCGCTTTTCGTCCTGCCATTGAGATCCTCCTGCTACCATTTTCCAGACTGAGGCTTCTCAGGACTCTGGGTACTTAGCTACGGGGAAGTGAAAGTGAATCAGTTGCTTCATCACCTCTGTAAACTTGTTGTGGACAGGCATACGCAGTTCAAGGAGACCAATGGAAACGGCAGAATCGATGAAGCTGTTTACCAAATGAAGGCTACCGCCAATTTCTGGGATCTGGCTGTAAATTTGTCAGACGAGGCCATTCTGTCACTCATGCCAACCCCACCATGAAGCAATTGTTTCCGGCAACACTTCTTGGGCACTTAGTTTCGATAAAGTCTGCTGGTTCTTACCCCAGCGTCTTTGGGTTCTTTTTTTTGTCTTACCCATTTACAGTCGGACGCTAGCAGTACAGGTTCATTCTGGTACCACTATGTGACTGCGATTTTCTGATCCTCTCTAATATTTAGTACAGAAGCGTTATTTGCTTCAGGGGGGGGGGGAGTTCTCATTCCAATCGGATTCTTCAAGTCGTTCCACAGTCGTCCAGCTTTTTTCCAATCAGAAAACCAAGAAAGTTGATCGACATGAAAAAAGGTATCGAAGTACATATTTGACCCTGGAAACAGCGTCACAGTGAGACGAAGTATACTTCCAGCGCCAAATCCATGTGCTCTCACCTCGGTACTGTAAGTCGTGTGCCCTTGAATAAATCTACAAGCCTAGCATCTACCCAGACGAGCTGGGAAGCACAAAGTTTTTGTCTACCAAATTTCCAGTAGCTGAAGCCTACCCAGTTTTTACTTGGTTGGGACCGGTTGTCCACCCGGGTGGACATGAATGTTATAAAAGGCATAGAAGAGGGTGTAAGGCAACTGTCAATTTGTTTCTTAAGCCAATATATTTAACAGAACCTTCTTTCTTGTCCTGAATTTTTCCATTATTTTACCTCCTTGTTTTCTATTTTTTATATAATTTTTAAACTTCCCCACTTTGCTTTCTGCTCTGCCCCTGATTTTTGGCTATTTTTGGTTCTCTATTTCTCAGCACTGGTGTATCACAGACTCTTGAAAAAAATCACAGATGGCATTCCATTCAAGCGGAATCGAATGGTGGCGTTAGTTTCGACGCAGCGCAGCTACAATACTGCTTAAAAAATTCATATATAAAATGTCCACGGGGGTGGACGTAGGGTCCCAGGAGGATAAGTTTTTCATGCCCACTTTGATTACTCTCCAAATACTGAAAGATGATCCTAACAAAAGATGAATTTCCTATACCTTTAAACAATTTTATTTGAATCCCACTTAAAAGGGAAAATGTTGGCTTGTCATTTATCTCTTTTTAAGAGAGATGAAGACTGTTTTTGGAGTACTCAGCAGCCTTGACAGCGCAGTTCCCAGCTTAGCTTTGCTTGTTCCTTGTAGTATGGTAATAGTTTACTATATTCCAGGAACCTGGCTTTTGTTCTGGCCCTGTGGATGGAGCTTGGCTCTTGCAACACCAGGAGGTACTCTTCCAGATTTGTGGCTGCTATCATTATTTCTCTCAGGAGCGTTTGTTATGAGAGGTGCTGGCTGCACAGTTAACGACATGTGGGATCGAGATTTTGATAAGAAGGTGAGACAGGATTGAAACAGAAAACGACAGGGACCAATGATTGGTAGGCCTATGTATATTTTTGTTTAAGATATTTATTGGCTAGCTTGTTTACCCCCCCCCCCACCCTTTTTTTTATAGGCTTTAAGCACTGATCTATGTTTTTGTCCTACTTTTTGGTATGGATAATGAGGATCGACCCGCGTGGTAGACCCCGCCCTCCCGAAATAAGCTCCTGGACCTGAGTGGGCTGAGTTTACCCATTATATTTTTTTTTTAAAGGGGCTGATCCTATCAGGTTATCAGCGGCCCCAACAGCATTAAAGAGTGTGTTTTAGGTTAATCGAAGGTGAATTGAGGGGGGGGGGTTGGCTGTTTTAGTCCTTATCTTTGTATAACCATTTCTTTTTTGTGAAATATTGGTAAAGAAATAAATTAGAAGTATTTATCATTTGCTCTAAAAACTCTAAGCAAGGGATCTCAGTCATCAGTGTAATCAGTTCCCTAAACTAGACTCTAGCAGAATTGGGCTAACCAAAAGTTTTTGAAATTAAACCATTTATTGCTATATTATGACTTGCCAGACAGTGTTGTATTTTCCAGGTTGAACGGACAAAAGATCGTCCACTTGCTTCAGGGCAAGTTCCATTCTTCAATGCTTTGGTCTTCCTTGCCGGTCAGTTGGGCCTTGGTTTGTCAGTTCTCTTACACTTCAACTGGAATACCATCCTTATTGGAGCTTCTTCGTTAGGTAGGAATTTTTTTTATATTCCTCTTAACCTTTTCAGAGAACTGGTTAGGCCTAGTGTTGTTCAAATGATGCATCCATCTCTACTTCTTTCTTCCTGTTTTGAATTATAGTGCTGTACCTTTCGATGACGTTGGAAATGCGCAGGATTGTGTAGAAATTAGGCGACCTTTTTCTTGGATCTCGGGTGCTAAATGGATTAACCAGTTATTTAAACATCCGTTTCATTTCCTCTAATTCGTCTTTGTTAAGCAGTTTTAATAATATTCAGGACCCATGCATTTACTTCTGGCCACCCTTCTGCGGAGGGTTGAAAATTGTAGCCTAATGTGTTGCACTTATAATCGTTTGTGAGGTTGATTTGATAGCTGATTTAGTTGCTAAGTGCTATTTTATTTGGAGATAAAAATGACCTCAGAGAGTCAGGACACCTTTCTGCTTTGTGTCTTTCCAATCAGTTGTAGTTCTGCTCCTTGATTTTCAAAGAGAACTGCAACGATTTAGAAAGCACATTATAATACAGTACTCACCTGTTCCAGGTTTGGTAGCCCTGTACCCAGCTATGAAACGAATAACGAACTGGCCGCAGTTCGTTTTGGGCTTGACTTTCAATTGGGGTGCTCTGGTTGGCTGGTCGGCTCTCCACGGATCTACTGACTGGTCCGCTATCATTCCACTTTACACCGCAGGAGTTTGCTGGACGTTAGTTTACGACACAGTGTATGCTCACCAGGTGAGAAACAGTTGAGCTTCGTATTTCTTATCTTTGGCCAAATGTTTTATTAACAGGCATGAGAAAAATATCGTAGGTAAATCCTGATAATCCTCCAGTAATTAATTAATGAAGTTGGTGTTTACCAAGCATCGAACCTGCAATGTCCTCCGGTTGGGAACTTTGACATTGTATGACCATGTGCCTGTAGGGAGAGCCGAGAACGTCTTTATCCCAATGAGATATTGCTCTTCACAAACAATATTTCATATGGCTAATTAGTGTGATGCCAAAGCGTTAATTATCTACTCTCTAGGACAAAGAGGACGATGCTATCATCGGTGTTAAATCCACTGCCCTTCATTTTGGCGATGATACGAAGAAATGGCTGAGTGCTTTCTCCGTCGGCATGGTTGCAAATTTGCTAGTCGCTGGGTCGCAAAGTGGACAGACGTGGCCGTACTACGCAGCAGTGGGACTAACGGGAGCTCATCTTGCTAGACAGGTAAGAACATTAAGAACATACACTATGTAGTTTGGTACGACATTCTGAGCGTGTTCCACCCTACTAACCGTAGTTACAACGCTCGTCACCGTAGTTACTATGCTAGGCTGGAACGCTTTTTTCTTTTTCGGTCAAATATCAGGCCGCGGCCTGATCGGACCAATCACGTTACAGAGATACGTAGTTGCTACGCTCCCTAGCGTGGTAAGCAAATAGTTACTATTAGTTACTATTTCGAGAAGGTTTGAACGGTCAGCGTAGTAGCTTTTCGTGATGCTGGAGCCTGGAACGGAAATAGTAACTAATAGTTACTATTGGTAGAGGGGTGGAACACGCTCTCTGAGGGTATGGATTTGCGATTCAGCAACCTCGCTGAAATTTGGTCTTCGCGGATCAGATATTTCAAAACCAACAGACACCAGAATTTAATTTTTATTTTTGTAAAGCTTAAATGACTGTACTTGCGTGTTTTTGTAGATGCATAGTATCCTAGCCTATACGGAGAACAGCTTTTACTCATATTTGCATGTCACACCCATTACCAATTTGCGTCATTATAACAGGTGTGGTCAAGCATATTCATTCTGAAATATCGAAAGTTGCGTGACATTATGGATGGGAGATTGTACAGTCACAAAGCCACGCCCAGGCAGGGCTGAATGTCGAGAAAGGGTTTACTGCGTTAAAGTTAGCCTTCGTCCTGCATAGCATGCCAGCGAATGAAAGAAAATTCAGTAATGAATGATACTTCCTATTGTGAATTTCTCACTTTGAAAAATACAAAAACATGCAGAACAAGACCAAAGGTTCCGATGGGATCCCAAAATTTCAATAGTTGATCCAGACAATTAGGTTTTGTCTTCGCCAGATCCAGTCTTCGCCAGGCCAAACAGCTAATCATTAAGAAATCCAAGCTCAGATATGGATTCAGCATGTGCGTTTACCTCTATAAGCCGATCGAAACGATCATATAGCTTAGGCTACTTCTGTGAATTTTGCGGTTTTGGCGAAATTCAAGAACTACTTGTCCGGCGAAAACCTAAAGCTCAAAAACGGATTCAGCGTATCTCCTTACCCCTATATCCAACATCTGATCAACTTCAAATACAACTTTAACTTCTAACAAATTTTCCGGTTTCAGCCGGATTCCGAACGAACTATATTTCCGGCTAAAGAGTGATTGTCATATACGGATTCTCCATCTCCTCTTACCCCTAAATCTATCATCATCTAATCAACTTCAAATAAAACTTTTACTTTTAACAAATTTTCCGGTTTTGGCCGGATTCCGGGCGAACTACTTGTCCGGCGATAAAATGGTTTTCGTATTCTTGTTCAGCATGCCTTCTTACCCCTACATCAAACATCTAATCAACTTCAGATAAAACTTTAACTTCTAACAAACTTTCCTGTCTTGGCCGGATTCCGGGCGAACTAATTGTCCGGCGAGAAAATGGTTTTCATATTCGTGTTCAGCATGGTTTCTTACCCCAAAATCAAACATCTAAAGAAACTTCAAACAAAACTTTTACTTTTAACAAACTTTCCGGTTTCGGCCGGATTCCGGGCGAACTACTTGTCCGGCCGAAAATGGTTTTCATATTCGTGTTCAGCATGTCTTCTTACCCCATAATCGACTATCACATTAGCTGTTTAAAAATATTTTGCTTGTCCCTTAATTTGAACCCCCTCCCCCACCCCTAAATGTAGGGCTACAGGGCCCATCTACGAACTCGACCTTACTCTTGACCCAAAGAATGCTCACACCAAGTTTCATCAAAATATCTCATTCCCTTCGAGAGTTATCGTGCTCACAGACGGACGGACGGACGGACAGACAGACAACTTTTGCGATGTCATAGGTATCCGTCACTAACGTTTTGGGATCCCAAAAAGGGAAGGGATTTCTTGTTCCTATTTTTGTTTGTGACTCACCGTAATCTTGCTTAAAAAACTCTACGAAATCTAGCAGCGAGGACTTTCCACGATGAGAAGTCATTCACACGATGTTCTTACCGTAACATGCCTTTATATTGGAACATGTGCATAACAACCTCTTGACACACTTTATACACGTTGATATTGCTCCGTATTACTTCAGGGTCTATTGCGTTGAGTTTTGCCGCAGACCAGATTCAAAAGTTGAACTTTTTCGATCCAGCATTAAGCGCAGAAATGCAGTCTGTATTAGCAAGGGATTAGATAGAACTGAAATTTTGCCTCATAAAGAAAATCAGGTGTGCCCAGTATGAGTAAGAATGCCCAGTAAACATCCCATGATTTCAGGTCTGTTTTTTTCTTTTAGATTTATACCGTGAACCTGAATGACCCGTCCGACTGTGGGGCCAAGTTTGTGAGCAACAAATACATTGGATTGCTGCTGTTTCTGGGGATATCTGCAGGATCGTACCTCAAGAAAGGACCTATGACGAGGGAAAATTCAGCTGATGTAGCAGTAGGAAATGAAGCGTAGTAGGGAATTTATATCCTGCAGACTGAAAGAGTTTTCTAGTCAGCGCCTATGGAGAAGGGTCAACAGAGCAATATTAAAGAAAACTCAGCCGAAGGTGGTCAGAACAACCAATCACAGCACTGGAAATCTGCTAATGATCGTGTGGGACTTCCCCCCAAGCATCATGCTCATTCGTAGGTTTCGTAATGTGTCACTGTTTCAGCTGAACAGGGCCAGTTTTCTGTGTCGAAATTACCGACTTGACAATTTTAATTTTGTTTACACTAAGAAGCAATATAAACAGTAATTCTCAATAGCATTTCCTATAAGAAACAAAGCTTGGTGCAGAATATGCAATCGATATTTCAGATGTTGAACAACTTTAAGTCACCAGTTCTGGACTAATCCTGAGGGGATTAGGGGACTGGGTTCTGAATTTTCCCATTGGATCTGAGTCGCTATCGCATCCGGTAGAAACCAGAGTAACCAACAGTCAGATTTTCTCAGTCGCACGCAAAACTCGCTACTGCGAAATTTTTTTTGGAAATCCGGAAAATTCTCATCACATCCGAACGCGGCCGTAAACTGAGTAGTATCGCTTCTTATTTGCAGTTTAATTTTTTTTTGTCATTTATTTGTTTATAAACCAACGGCCAACCAAGGCCACGCATACAAACATACAAAGAAAACACAGCAGACAAAATCACAGGGTTCGGACAGGTCGGTTCGTTTCAAATTATAGGCTCTGTCCTATTTTTATAGGATTTCCCGGGCCCAAATATAGGCCAAATATAGGATTCGGAAGTCTTCGGGATCAGATCTGTGGTAGATGGCGTGGGATGCCTGATCACATAAATTCGTCATTTCCCGAGTTTCCGAGAGTCCCCGAGTTTCTTAGATACGTGAGTTTCTTCGCACATAGGGACATTCCGTCGGGGATCTTACCGGGGAACATCGCATGGAAGGTTGCGACAATATGGTCTGAAGAGTTAGCAGACATGGAACTCTGTACCGTCTGAAGTGCCCATATTAACTCAGCTTTATAAGCGGCATCACGCTCACAAAACATGTTTGTACCAACTAATGGTTTATGCTTGGTTGTTTCATCAACTGGTGAAGCTGTAGTGGATGTAGTTGAGCAGTAACTGCGGCTTTGTGTTCTGCCGATCGCACATGCTGGTTTAGCTGAGCAACCCCAGCTGTGCAACCAAGATTTTTCAAGCAGAGTTTGCAAAAGAACGAATACTGGTCGTTCCCAGTCTTACACCATTCGCCAATCTTTCTACCGCTGCAATCCGTCTTAGCAAGGCATGAACTATTAAACTTGGTAGGCCCCATACTTAATTACCAAACATCACCTGCAAAATAGCATCCCAAGATTAAAAGACCATAAAAAGAAAAAATGTGGATTTGTCCGAAACTGGGCCGTATTCGCATCAGCCTTTTAAATAGCGTTCAGCCAGGAAACGCATAAGTCGCAAGAACTCCAGTCTCATTAAGCAGAGACTGCTAGCCTATATACTGATCTTCGCTCATTTCGGACAGGCCCAACATGACAAAAAACAAAACATAGGCTACTAAGTCAACACAACAGCATAGCCCAGGCAGAAGCAGCTTACTATTATAAGCCCAACACAAAGCATTAGTTAAGTTCAAACAGCTCAACAGTTGTAATTAATTATCAATCTACACCGAAAGACAGCACAGTCTACAAGCAGAGTCAAAAGCAAAGAAAAGCACATCTTGGCTTACTTAACGAGCAGTGAAAATTGCAAATCATGAGCAATGTTCTTAGTGCTCTTCAGCCGAAAATATAGGAATAATATGATTTTAGCCAAAATATAGGCATTTTATAGGAGTGCATTAAAATATAGGAATTTATTGGAATTTATAGGCGAGTCCGAACGCTGAAATCATCAGCAAATAGAGAAATTGGTGCTTAACTTGTGAAAACAGTGAAAGCCTATAAGATTTCTTCAGCTGTAACGTCGCCTACACTTCTATTTAGTTCTCTTCATGAACACCTACCTGTCCCAGCAGATTCACACATAGAGCGGGTCATCTGTTGAGCAGGTGCGTCTCTCGAGTGAGGTATCAGGGTAGGCCTCGTCTTGCCTGTTAGTTTCATCGGTAAATAGAAAATGAAATTGTGAAGTACCCCCACTTTCGGGGCCCTTCTTGGCAAGGGTCCTCTTAAGGCTCAAAGCCGCTCAAGTTGCGAAAAAACCGCTGTTATTTTTTGAAATATTAGTTAATCTGCTGGTCCCCCATGCTGGTTCTGGTTTTAGGTTGTAAAATTAGGCAATTCTTCCGATAGTCGGTGGGGGCCAAACTCTTATCCAGGATAATCTGTTGTTTATTTTTTCTGTTCACAAGTTCGTTTTTCCAACTTAAACGGCTTTGAGCCTGAAGAAGACCCTTTCCAAGAAGGGCCGAAATATAGCTCTAATAAAATTCAGCCCGTCGTAGAGAGGGAACAGTTATGGGACAAACGAACAAGTCTTATCTACAGTAAAGGCTTACTGTGACCTGAGCTTCCCTTGAACAATGTGATGACTTCCTGTGACCACCTCCAACTCCCAACATTAACAGGATACGGCTCGAACACAAAGACGCACGTCTGAAGCTTCTCGCTTTACTAACCATCAAGTTCTATTATCGGGAAATCGGTACTGAGAAAAGAAGCCAGAACCTTTGCCATCTATCGGATTTTTATGGCACTTGCCCTTCGGCCAAGTGCCATATAGCGATCGCAATTTCTGTCCAAATAACCTAGGAAGATGAAAATTGGCAGGCATATCAGGGAATCTGGACCGGATCCGGTGACTTTGGGGGGAGCTGGAAATCTTGGGAAACGCTTGGTGTTTGGAGAGATTGGGACGAAACTTAGTGGGAAGCACAAGTCCTAGATCCGTCATTAACATAACCGGATCCGGGCACTGTGCGGGAGTTGGGAGGTCCGGATTTCTCGCATTCCCGCGAGTTCGGTACTTCCCGATGTACTACTACGATGAAACTTAGGCAGGCATTTCAGTGACTCGAACAGACTGACTTAAGAAAAGCCGTTTCCCCGATCCGAACATCGTGGGGGAAGTCGAGGGATGGGGAATCCGGAATCTAGTGGCATGCAAAACTTTCGAACGGGTGATCGGATTTAAATAAAATTTTGCAGGTGGAAAAAAATATCGTCTGTGATGGATAGACTACCCTCCGATTCCAGTCGAACTTGACGGACGGGAAGAGATGTCAGAGATGCGACTTTTATGTTTCCAAGTCGTATTCGGCCACAGTAGGGGGAGTCCCGGAAAAAGTATGTGGCTCCCAAAGGGGTCAAACAAGTGCAGCGATTCAAATGAGATTTGGTGTTGAGTAAGCATATGCCCTATATGACATATTTTACTGTCCAAACCGGATCCGGCCTCGGTGTGGGGGGGGCCTGAACCTACGGAACAACGCGCAGATTCTAGTGAAACTTGATAGGTGGTGAGAGAATATGGTTCAGATGATCAATTCACGTGTCCGAGCCAGATTCGGCCGCGGTAGGGGCAGTTGGAGGGAGGTAACGGAAAACGTGTGGCACGTCAAGAGATCAAAAAGTGGATTTATTGAGCTGAAACTTTTGAAGTTACGAAAGTCATTTTCCCCAGATGATCCGAGGCGATGCCAGAAATGCTCGGACTTGAGTGAAACTGCATATTCTATCTCTAGGTCCGAACCGCATTTTGGATTGTGGGTGTAGTTTGTGACGTTCTCTTCTACTTTAGCGTAACAAGTGCCATATAAGCTCGTAGCTCTTGTTATGGAACTAGACGCTCGGTTCCAGACGTGGTTCAATCAAGTCATCATAGTGCTATCTTCAAACCTTGTTTGAATCGGCTGAGTTTGAGGGAGGTACAGGAACATTTCCAGAGACTGGAAGGGTGGTGCGATCCTTATACGTTTCAAGATAAAAAAAAAAGCTAACAAGCCTCAGGGGGAGGGTGGGGGTAAACTGAAAAATTCGTCGCCACTGTGTATTTCGATACGATGTACACAATAAAAGCAACAAAATCAACCCTGTTGTTTCTGGGCCATCTCTCTTGCCTTCGCCTTTTCGATCTTGGCGATCCTGGCATTGGACTTGGCGCCAAGGGATCCACCACCCCAGTGTTTCCTGATTTCCTCGAACCTATCGTTGTAGTTGGTCTTGACGGTCTCAACCAACTTGGTCAACTGGTTGCGATCGTTGGCTTCAACCTAAAGAATGCAACAAGTTAGTGGATCACCTTTCCGTACGGACAGGGAGGAACCAAGGAGGTTTTATCAGATACTAGTGAGTTATATCATGGTGGTCATGGGATTGGCTCTAATATATTTAACATCATTTCAGTTGACTCGCGTCCCTTCTAAACAACTCTCCGAGTTAGAAGCTATTGGACTTCCGGGCCACCTTACGCGCCGTCTACCTTATGCTAGCGTTACTTTGCAAAGTCGTTCTATCGAATATTTGACGATGTGCTCTTAAATGTAAATTACGCTTATATCTGTTGTTAAAATAACTGTTTATTTATTAGTGGCACACGAGCTTGATTTGTACGGAATTGTTCGACTGAATTCCTCAAGACTATAGTATAGTATCGTATAGAACTAATTCCCCCGCTTCTCGAACGGAAACAGCTAAACCAGAAGTTTTCTTGCGGCATACCTTTTTCCAGCCTACCAGCTGATTATATCAAACCAAGTACCGACACTAAAGTTCTCCGAGAAATGGTTCCGTACTTTTTAATTGTTCAGTGCATCTGTTCTCGCCAGTTCAAACCACCGAGTCACAATCCACGGTCCAAAGAAATCGACACGGAAACTCGTGTGCCTTTAGACCTCACTGTTTAATACAATGTCAGTGATTGTGTTTGAATGTACGAAACTGAAATTGGTTCTTAGGTTTCTAATATACAGACGGTTTCTAATATACAGAAATCACAACGCAGGACACACTTCAGCTTTGGTGCGTTTTCAATGACCCCTCTACAACAGAAAAAAGGGGCAACTTACTGTGGTGAGAGCAACGGCAGTGCAGGTCTTCCTACGAACAAGGCGACCCAAGCGGGACTTGTTCTTGACGATGCAATAGGGCACTCCCATCTTACGGCACAGAGATGGCAAGAAGACGACAATCTGCAAACAAAACCCAGGATAGAATCAACACTTTCAAACAAAATACGGTGAGTGGTATGTGGGTAAATCAGGGTTAAAAAGCTCGTTTCTTAGCCGTCAGTAATAGTACAGTAAGAAGGGATAGTCTCATCATTAGAAAGGTAACACACTCTCGTCCAACTAGCTTGAACTGAGAAAGGATCAGTTTGACTCAAAAGGGCCGAGATGTAACAATCTGGTTACGCATCGCTTCTTCACTTAAAAAGGCTCCAAGAACCGATGAAAACGCGTTACTTCGTTGCTCCACTGTTCACGGATAATCCGATTTCATTTAGTGGAATTTCCCTGTCGGATGGTGGTACCCCGAAGAAAACGATTTACGAAAAACAAGTGTTCACGCAGTTACCTACCTACCGCGCGCTGATCACTGACTAACGAAAAACCCTGTCTATTTAAAGGACACCTTAATAAAGAGTACCAAGTATCATCCCTATCTGTATGACTAAGCTATGATTTTTGCCCCGCTTTTGCATCTGTCCTTATTTCAGTCCCGTACAATTTTAGAAATGAACAAATGTCTCTAATCAACCCTTCTTCTGGAATATTTTTTAACCAGTGAAGTCCAAACATTTATTCCAATCCGTTTATTCCAATTCCAATCCGATCCGGCCAGCGCTGTACAAGATTTGAATGAATTGCGCTTCTTGTCTTGGAGTCTGCATGTGCAAACCTCCGGAAACGAACATACCTATTTTGAAAACGTCACGCTCAGGAGAAGAATGCTCTCCGTGGCCATGTCTGTAAATGCATTCTCCATGGCATGGTGTGTTCAAGTATGGTTTCATTGTTCAGGTGTCCTTAAGGATTTAAATTTTAAACGTCGTAATAGAATTTTGCGTTGTGAGGATGGCTGCAGATATTCTGAACATGATACTAGGGCAAATGGTGAAAAAAAAACTTAGCACAACCCCCTAAAAATCCCCCACCACTACCCATTTGAATGGATCATACCTCAACTGGGTCTACATCGTGGGCGATGACAACCAACTGAGCCTTCTTCTGCTCAACCAACTTTGTGACGGTGTTGATGCCTTGACGGACTACCGCTGGCCTCTTGCTTGGGGTGGTTTCCTTGCCGGCAGCCTTGGCTTCAGCGACGCCCCTGAGGCGGTTCTTCTTAGCTTCCTTGCTCTCTGGCTTGTATTTGTCCAAGAGCTTGAAAAGCTGGGTGGCTGTAGAGAGAGGGACGTGAAAAGGGGGGGTTTAAATCTACCAAAGAAAAAGTGCTTTGCAAGTGTCACTTTGCTAAATGTCACCGACATAGCTTTTGGTAGAACATTAACTATTCCTGTTCTTGCAACACATCAAATAATTTCTCCTTGAAATTCCTCAACATATAGATTTTTAGTCCTGTGGGGGAAACGGGTACAGGTTCACTTGAAAAAGGACTGCTCTCGTCATCAAGCCTTGCACATATTAATGCTTTGCAATATATCAATGCTTGCACAATGCAATATATCAATGCTTGCACATATCAAGCCTAATTCAAGGCTCATCAAGCCTTGCACAAACTATTATATATTCTTCCCCAAACAATTTCTTTATTTTCAAGTGCCTCCACTACAGTTCATAGGAAACTAATTCAATGCTTGAAAGGTGCTTACCTTGTCAAGTGCACATGTGATACATAATTGCAAACCACTGAAGGCTGCTTAGTATCATTTAAAGCACATCATCACTCTTAGCAGAGCTTAGTGCCATGTGCACTATTGGGCACACTAACAACACATCATGACTGGGACAAGTCCCAGCTTAGTGTTGGTATTGCACATCATAATCTCCCCTGAGACTTAGTGCTTAGTGTACCAGACAAGCACACCAATAACACATCATAGCTGAGAAATATCAGCTTAGTGTTAATTCAACACATCATCATCCAACTAAGGACTTAGTGCTTGGTGTGCATGCACACAAAGGTGCTAAACTTTTAAATACCTGTCTGGCGGTCAAGTGCCCCCTTGAACTGGTGAATGGGGGGTGGGACCTTGAGACGCTGCTGAAGAATGGTCCTCTGTCTCTGGACTCTGATGTACTTTGGCCATCTGACGAAACGGCTCAAATCACGCTTGGGCTGGATATCCTGGCCTAGAAGTAACAAATCTTAGTACAAGTGGCACTAACAAAACACAGAGATATAATATAATATGTTGCATCAGGAGTCAAAATATCATCAATGTAGTGCAGGTGAAGAAATTCAAACAATCATCATTTTTAATCTTAATCAAAAGCCTTATTAAGCGTTCACAGAAACAGTCAAACCAGGACTTTCACTTGAGGTGAAGAAATCACTGGTTTTATAATGAAGAAACCGACTTTAAGGTAAATACTGTATTTTTCTAAGCAATAACAAAGACCCTGATAATCAATTCGATACTGACAAGTAAGATGTAATATGGCTACCATGTCAGTTTACTCCTTGACAGGAGGAGCCGTTCTATCTGAGAAATCTATCGAACTTCTGAGCTAAGAAATACAACTTATCACCACAGTGCTATCAGCCACAAAACCCTGATTAATGGATAGGGTGCCACTACCAGTAAGCGGACAGTTAATTCACTTCCAGTTCTTTCACCTTCTGTAACTGTATCAAATTTCAAGCTATCCCCGAGTATTTGGTCACGTTTTGTTCCAAATTTAAAATGGCTGCCAATGATGAAACTCTGGCAGTGTTGTCAAACCAACATAAAAGCTTATGAAGTGAAGTCCATCCATTCGTCAAATTAAGCATCCAAGAAAAGTGACGAGTCAAATGTAGCGGACAAGGTTTGAATGCACTGACAGAATTGATTAAAAAATTGTGTATTACAGTTATAAAACTAACTACGAATCACAACTTGAAAGATCTTTGATCATAATTATCACAGGGTATAATAACTTTGAGTATTGACTATTAATGACGAGTGATAAATAACCGACGTAAAAAGCGGACAGCAGTGGACAGTGTGACGTCATGAAAAGAGTGAGAAAACGTCATTTTTATTATTTACATTTGTTTAAGCAATTCTGCTCATGAAATTGTGTGGCGTGGCAATGCTGTGGAGGTAACGGCAACTGAAGAAGAAAAGTTTAGGGTTTGTTATTGTTTAGGCAGATTTATTCTGTCATGTTGTACTTCGTCCGCTTTTTATGACATGTCCGCCTACTAGTAGCAGCACCCTACCCTATGTCAAATGCTGGGTTTAGCTAGGGTGTGGCAGGTGGCATGCCCCATGCCAAAAATTGGACACCCTATGCCTAATGCTTCGTAACCTGTTGGTACCCTAGCCTGGCCCTACTACAGATGAATTCTGAATGGTTGATTTCTGAGCCAATCATCAATATCTTACTAGTCTCATTCAAATCAGTACAGAATTGTATACAATTGTGTTATCATACCTTTGCTATCTATTTAACCTCAGTCTATTTTAAATTTTAAAATTTTAAAGCTGTGGGTTTGGTTTGAAGCAAAAGGCAACATCAGATGAAGAATGAACAATTAGTTCCAAATACTTTTGAGACTCAATAGCTCACAATAAAATAAAGTGAGTTTTAGGGATGAATCATGCATAAAATGTAAACACAACCTAGCAACTAGATTAAAACATCACTGGCTAAGTGAATTGGCCCATGTTTTGTTCACGAAGTAAACGGACAGGATTGTAGAACAAGTTAAAATTAGACGCACTGGGGACTGGAGCATTGGCTGTGGTCCACACACAAGAAAGCTACAATGACACAGGCTAAACAGGTAGAACCTAAGCTTATAATCTCAGGCCCAAGACATTTTTGTGACATCATAGGAATAGGGAAATTCTATTAAAATAATGTGGCAGAATGTACATCTGGCATTTGCATCTATATGTATAGAGCCAAGCAGCCAGCAAGGAGCTGGATGCAATCGCATTCAAAAACAGTTCTGCGGACAATCAATACCTTAGTAAATGGAAAATATTCACTTCTTGTGTGACGGCGATCAGCTAAGGTTTAGTCAACATCCCTCAACGTAATTACTTACCAATGCCAAAGTTCTTGGGTTTCTTCTCAAAGAGTGGGTTAACAACCTTCTTTGAGACTTCCTTGCGGGTGGCCAAGGGAGGTGGCGCGACCTTCTTTCCTACCTTCTTCTTTCCCTGCAATAATCGACCAAATTTAGACAAGAAATGGAATACAAAAAAATCAACTTCAAAACAGAAGATTTCTCAGTAAATCACACATATCAATGCCCCTTCAGAAACACAGACCAAAATGATTAAATCATCACTACATTCAGCAGTGCTTTCGCACGATACAGGCGAATGCCACAAGTTAAGAAGCCCATTAATGACAATATTATACAAAACTTGCCTTCTTGACAACCATGTTGACGATTGAATCCGATAACTAACTTTTCGGACTTCCTCGAAGGAACAAATTGAAGAGAATAGTAAACTTTCTTCCTGAAGTTCGACGGTGTGACATCAGACACAGAGATATCACGGCTGACAGTATAGTATAACAGCTCAAAAATACAGAGTTTAGACTTCCGTCGGTGAACGGGTCAAGACGTCGCTGGTCCTCTGCTGCTTGACAGTTTAACAGTCGAATTGCTTGAGAGGATACAGTATAAAGCGTTGCCTGCAAGTTCCTGTAACATCTAAAACTCCGGAAGTACCTTAAATTCAGCTCTTAAAACAATCCTAATTATACACCCTTTCATGCCGCCGACTTCAACTTTGTATGAAATTCGGTACATCTATAATCCAAAATCCATTTCACCATGATATTATCCTGCCTCATGGTATGTCCCCTTCCAAATTCGTCTACCTCACCTCGTCGAGCTGCCGCGCCTGTGCCCCAGTGCTTCGTTTATCACAGCTTATCTCTGTTTATAGCCGTTTGCGAAGTGCGAACAAGCACGAGGTATGCTCAGAGTTTCGTCCCCTCGTATGTTCGTTTATACAACTCGGAGTCGGAGGGCATTTAAAAGTTCATACTTAATTCCATTTCATATTCCATATTTGTGATAAGACCGTCGGTATAAATGCCGCAAAGTTGTATATACATATTGATGAATTTTGATTTGCTAACACGAACCCTGCATTAGGGTTTGACCTATGTTATGTTTCATTATTCAGGTCAGTTTCAATGTTCCTGAGTTGAGATATTTATTCGAAAACTGGTATGAGGACAGGAAATCCTTTGGGTCTAGGAGAGGTTTTAAAATTAAGGGAGGAACAACTATTTTTTTTTTTTTTTGCACTGCACTATCCAAACGCCGGGTAACAAATGAATTACTTTTTTATTTTTAAAGGAGTTGCATCATAAGCATTCTAGCACTTGCAATGTCTAGAACCCCCCCACCCAAGACCCAAGATGAAGCCACGACTCGATCCGACCGCTGGGTCATCTAGTGGCGCGGGTCAGAAGTGTCCGACATGGAGAGGCTGGGATCATAGTTTGACTATGGATCTAATAAATTGTTTTTATGGCACTTGCAGCCTCTGGCTCAAGTGCCATATACCGATCGCAATTCCGTCCGTCGGTCGGTCGGTCGGTCGGTCCGAATTATTTTGTCCCACATGTTCGAGTTAGGGTACTTCCAGATGTGTTAGGACGATGAAACTTGGCAGGAAAATCAGGGACCCGACCAAACTAACCTGGAAATAATCAGTTTCCCGATCCGACCATCTGGGGGGGAGTGGTGGGCCGGGGAATTCTGAGAATTAAGTAGTTTTTGTCACACTTTTTCGAGTTCGGGTACTTCCAGATGTGCTAGGACGATGAAACTTGGCAGGAGCATCAGGGACCCGACCGGATTAACCTGGAAATAATCAGTTTCCCAATCCGACCACCTGGGGGGGAGTGGAGGGCTGGGGAATCCGGAAAACTGGAGTAATGTGTAACTTTCGAACGGGTGATCGGATCGGAATGAAACTTAATAACTGAATAAATTGCATACCTCTGATGTCCCATTTGAAGTCCGGACCGGATTCGACAGCTATGGGGGAGTTTGGGTGGGGAGACCGGAAATCTCGAGAAACGGTTAGAATGGAGGGATCGGAGTGAAACTTGCTGGGAAGAACAATCATCTGCTCCAGATAAATCGTTTATACATTTGGACTGGATCCGGATAATAGAGGGGGGGGTGGAGGGGGGTTTCCCGGAATTCCGGTAATGGCGGTTTTGGGGATTTTCACGATGAAACTTGGGAGGCGAGTCAGGGACCCGATCAAACTGACTTATAAATAAAAATTTACATGATCCGATAGTCGTGGGGGGAGTAGCGGGAGGGGGAATCCGGAATATTGAGTCATGTGTAACTTTGGAACGGTTGATCGGATTTGAGTGAAATTTGATAATTGATCAGAGGACATGTCTCTGGTAATCTTTGTCATGTCTGGACCGGATTCGACAACAATGGGGGGGGATTGGGGGGGAATACGTGACCGGCTCAGATTGGGGAGATCGGGATGGAACTTTATGGGAATAATAGAGAGATGCTCTGGATAAATCACTTACAGAACCGGATTGGCTCCGGCGACTGTGGGGGTGTTTGGGGGGGGGGTCCGGAATTCCGGTGATCGCGATTTAAGGTACTTCCCGATGTGCTAGGACGATGGAACTAGGCTGGAATATTAGAGATTCGACAAGATTGGCTCAGAAATCGCCACTTTCCAAATCCGACATTCCTTAAAGTACCAATCTTGACCGTAAATTTAGAAAAATACTTTTAAGCAAATTATACATTTTTATGATCTCCATGAGCCCATTGTCATTTTTGCCTCAAGGGTTTTGCTTACAAATGAAGTTCTAGCTCCCTTAAAGTGCACATCTGAACCGCAAGGTCGAAAACTACTTTTTTTATCAAACGATAAGCTACATCTCAACCCATGATCATTTGTGCCACAAGGGTTTTGCTTAAAATTTTATCACCCTTAAAGTGCACATTTTAACCGTAAAGTGAAATTTTTTTTTTTTACCAAACGGTATATATCGATGATCCATAAGGCCCTGTGATCGTTTTGTCTCAATAGTTTTTCTTACAGATGCATTTCTAGCGCCTATAAATTGCGTATCATTACAGCCAAGTTCTAAAACAAAATACTTTTTCTCTAGCTCCCTTAAAGTGCGCATCTGAACCGCAAAGGTAACCTTAAAAGTACCTTTGATCAAACACTACATCTCAACCCTTGCAAGTGCCATATGAGCTTACAGCTCTTGTTATTATAGCAGGCACATGGAAAATGTGTAGAAAAATCAAACTAATTATTTGCTTTATCGATTTCTTTGGTTTTCTGTGTTTTCTTGTTAATTCCCGCAAGTCCAAAGAATTAAGGATGTAAACCAGATCACAATAAGCAAACGCCGTAAATTATACTAAATTCGTTATAACGATTTCTTAGAGATTATGAAACTAAGCTAAATAATATTCAGCTTCCGAGACCAAAAATTGTCAAACTGGCCGAGGGTTTCTACTTCTGACATATCTAAACGTCCACAGGGTGATATACTTCGTTGTTTTAATCCTCTTACACGCCCCTCGATCTTCTCGAAGATTTTAGTATACATCTGACCCGCAACAGGAGATCAGTGAATATTTAATGAGTAATGGCGAGTTGACGACCTTGTTTTCAAGATTGAAAGTAATTTGTGGATAACCTTGGATACCATGACGATTTTGGAGAAAACAGAGGTAACAGCGTGTTCGTAAATATTCGACACCGTAAAATGATAGTGTCTCCCACCTTCTCGGCCCACATGAATCAACTACTTTAAAGCAAATGAAATTGTTGATTCAGGAGTAATGCGACATGCTGAACCGATTTCTAAACTTTATTCTCGACTGAACTTGTTTTCGCTTCTTGAAAGTAGTTCGTCCAGAGTCCAGTCAAAGAACATAAATTTATTAAAGTGGAAGATTTGTTTGAAATCTGTTTGAGTGTCGAAATAGGAGTAAGAGAAAACGCTGGATCAGTACACTTACTTGCTTTTCCTGCCGGACTTTAGGCCGAAATCCGACGAAACCAGTAATTTTGGTAGTAAGTAAGTAAGTAAACTTTATTACCCAACCCGATGCAAACGAGCGGAGGAGGAGCTACGCAGAACCTCATAATTTGTTACCTCTACAAACAGGTACATCGCAGTAGAACTCCGCAGAAGAAAACGAGCGCCGTCTGAGTCGTCCTTTACAGCTGATTGGTTGTCTACCATTGTGACGTCACGTCTAACGGTTTTTCATGTGGTATGCGCAGCGGCGACGAGGGAAGTAGTCAAGTAGACGGTATCAACTCAAACCTGAGACCACGTACCTCTAGCTCCGCTCAGTTTTATCGGGGTATCCGTAGTCGATGTAGGGGACCAAAGACGGAGGTTCTATTCGATTATTTGTTCTTGGTGATGGTAACTAGATTGTCATATCTCAGCCGTTTTCGGTTTTCGGCTTTCTCAGACCGACGATCTTTGTCTCAGACCGGCAGTGTCAGAAGCAATATTACCGCGTGTTGACGAGGAGAGGTCACGTGACTTTTGGCTCAGACGGATTTCGTAACAAATAGCCAATAGGGCTATAAACTAGTTGATAACCTTAGCATATCTTCTTTTAATCAATTCGACAAATCAATTGTATACAGTGAATCTAATTGTTTCTTTTGTTTTCAAATGGATGATCATATTGTCGACAGCCTCTGCTGTCCAATGGACAATCTGGTATGAAGAAGTGATTCATTGGTTGTAAAGTGCGTAAAGATGTTCCGTAAACCTGCGCAAAGTCTTTTAAGACAGTAGGCAAGAACTTTTGTTTAAATTTATGCTTACTCAAAATATGCTGATTTTCTGAATATTTTACATTTATGATGATAAGGTCGTGTAATTTGAAGTTTTTTTTAAGAATAATGAGCCACACAAAGTTCTCGTCTGAGCGGCGAGGAACTTAACGTAACAGAAATTAAGAAAAATTCTATGAACGCCATATGAGCCGTTTAATTAGTCCCGTCAGATCATATTTGCATACTCGCTGGCTGGCACCTTCTACCTCTTTGACCCTCCGAAAAAAACTTCGTCTCTCGGCCTGGCTAGTCCTTCCTGCCACAAATTAGCTCATAGGTACTTGCCCCAGGGGCGGGACCAAATCTGTCAGTTCTAAATGCGACTGTTCCCTTATCCGGGTAAGGACTTAGAACGCCTTTTGGTCCCGCTGGACTTCTCAGTGGTTCCGGAAGACCTGGATGGGTAAGCATGTGTGATCCAACTGGGTTTATCAGGACTTGGAGGCTGAGGTGATTGTGTAGGGTAAGTTATACTCAAAAAGATCACGCTTACCACGTGAGATCTAGCAGGACCGCAGCCGAATAGCGTAAAGACAGTCAGGACACCGAAGATCTAGCTGAAAATTATTTATTCTAGTACTGATTAGGATGAAAACATGATACAGATGGTAGATCGGGAAAGTCAAGAACTCCAAAGTTTACACGGAAGAATCCAAACCTTTGATTGACAACGATAATGGAAAGGAAAGAAATGAATCTCTGATGGTAGAAAAATAACCTACAGGACACGGTCTGACAAAAAAGTCTGACAAAAAAACAGTAAGCGAAAAAACGGAGTAGCAAAATAACAGATAAAAAGGAAACACATTACGCATAGCTGAAATACAAAATATCTCCAGCTGAATGGATAGGCGACTTTTCTTCTAACTTTCTTGGTCCAGCTAATGTCGGCTTTGTCGAGAGAAGGGACAAAAATAGAGTGCATTCATATTTTGTAGAGACAAAAGCCTGTTTGCTGCATTTATATCATTACTTCCATACGCAATTGCTATCCTTAGCCTAGATATTATATATATCTAGAGAGAGATCTCTCTACATATATATAGATATGTTGATACCACAGACCTTGGTAGTTTTCAAGACTTCGGTTGAATTACCGATCTTTCGAGAAATCAATCGGCAGAAAAGTAATTACCCTGTATCTACTCTAGCTCATTTTTTTTCTATGGCCGGATTTCAGCATGTCTCATTTTTGTCCAAATCGACACGATCAAGCTGTTTTTAATTTTCCGGTTTTCTCCGGTGACACCAGCCTAAGTGATTTGTGCCGAAAGGTAACGGCATATTCCGAATTCAAGATGTTGTTTCACCCTTAAGTCACCGCATTGTCGTCGAGCTATCCATCCGAGGCGATAAGTTATTGCATTTCCAGATTCCAACATTGAAACCAGTTAGATCGAAAAACTTTTACCAGTGGTATCCAGATCTGTTTTAGTCCCTCCCCACCTCTTAAATGTTGAGGTTCAAAAGCAATCCTGGGAACTTGTTCTTGTTCTTAAAGTTTAACCGAAAAGGAATATAATAGCAGAATCTAGGTACCCAGAGGCTTGAAGACCCGATGAAAATGCGTCACTTCGTTTTTCGAATTCACGAATAATCGATTTTCAAATAGTGGAATTTCCCTCTGATTTGTGGTACCTCTATCTACCTGTGTCTGTGTTGTATGCTTGACGAAAACGATTTACGAAAAATCAGTGTTCAAGCAGTGAGCCACCTTCCTCGAGCTGATCACTGACCACTGAAAAGCCGCGTTTGTATTGAGATTCAGTTTTTCTGCATCATAGTAGAATTTTGCGTTGTGAGGACGGCCGTAGATATTCTGAACATCATACTAGAGCAAATAGTGAAAATAAAAAAATCCCTTAACACAGTCAAAATAATGCAGTGTAGTCGGTTAAATTATACAAAAATAAGTTGGCTTTTCAGTTAAACTTTAAATAAAGTAAATATGATGCTCAGATAAGACTCTCACTCTTCTCCCACATTGCCGGGCGGACATATTTATGACGCCATCAAATCCCTCACGTTCGTTAAAGATCCCACAAACTGCAAATAAAACTGATGATAGACCTTGTCGTTCCACACGGTAGTACGGAGAATAAATAATTCCTTCTAGGATATGGATCTGTTTCAGCCCTTCTAGATAACACGATAATATCATTTTCATCAGGAGACTGATCATTATTCGACGTACAAGAAAATAGGCTGCAATCTACCGTCGGTTTTCCAATTAGTTGTGATCGCGACTATTGCTTCTACGGTGCTAAATTATACTCTGTGTCGAATCCGTCTCACGGGATTTTTCTGTGCTGATTTGTGTGTTGTAGCACTAGACTTTTGGCAGAACCACGACGAACCAAAACCACGGAATAAACTTTTCAGCTTCTGCAGCACTTTTACTTTTATTCTTATTAAGAAGTGTGACTGTTTGGTATATAGTTTATTACATAAACAGCATTCCCAGCGCAAGTCTGTTTGGGCAGTAGCCTATGCGTAAAGCAAAGCTCTCACCGACAGCTCGCGGCTATCGAAATTTCACGACCTGCACACTTACGCACAATTGCTAAATTTGTTAAAACTGGTCGAAATCGGCTCCACGACAATTGTTGCGTCAGCGTGATCTTCAGGAATATCTCACCTTCGTATCTGCGAACATAGCCTACTCAGAATCTAGAACCCCCCAATCCTAGAACCCAGATCATTACAGTTACAGGGAGATATGTTGGCAGAAGGGCGTTAACCAAGGCTTCTCTTCTTATGATAAATCCGAGGCGCTAAGAAACTGCAAAATTTAAGGCCATCATCACACCCATTTCTAAAGCAATTACGCTGGCGTGATCCTGAGTAATTTGGTTCGAAATTTCAAAAATGCCCTACTAAAAAATTAGCATCATTGTATTTGATGGGAGGTTTCACCTTGGAAAAATAACCATCCCACTCTTCTTAATTACCTGGTCTATAATCTTGTCCTCAACTTAGAAGAAAGGGAAGTTTCCATTTTCGAAAGTACCAAGTGAAAAGTTACGATTAAGAAAAAACCCATGGACTCGTCTTTTGGACAAAGGAGTCCTTTGTGAATTTCAGTAAAAGCAAGGGAAAACATTTTCGTAGTATAAGTACCAGAAAACATGAATAGTAGAGGTACACAACTATACTTCTTCGGGCTATGGTAACAAGAACTGAAAATTCATACGACACCTGCAAGGGTAGTTAGCACGTGTATGAAACCGCACCATCTAACCAAACGATGAATGGTAATGTCTGGCCCCCAAAAGACTCCCTATAACAGAAGCCGTATCCATCACCATCTTTTCGTTAAGACCTTAGGTTTAAGGTTGCAATCAACTGCACTTGTCTTTTTGCGACGCAAGAGGCAAGGTTATTTAGTAACGCTCCAAAGAAGTGCAAAAACATCATCCCCAAAAACGTTCCTCTAGCTGATATGCCAAATCCCGACTGCAACATCAAACACGAGTCAAGATACAATTTCCTGGTCCGTTTACGTCTGTCACTTGATCAGGTTGAAAGAAAAAAGTATGTGACTGTTAGTAACGCCATGTTTTTATCTAGGATCGTCTATCCGTGTCCAACGACCATTATGAAAACAATGATCAAATAGCAAGCAAGCTTCTAGCGATCTACTGTCCCTCCGGAAATGGAGTCCGGTCGGAAAATGACGGACGAGAAATACGATATGGTGATCGACACCAACGGCACAGACCGGACCAATGGAAGCTTCCCTATTTTTTCCATTGGTGAGGACTTCATCTCGAAATGGTAAGTTCTGGCAAGTCAGTACCGGGGATTCAAAAGCAAATCGTATTTTTTTGGAACCGCTCTTTTTCTGCTTGTAACAGCCTTGACTGTCTTGCACAATCTTCCTTTTCGTCTGCTTTCATTCTGTTTTATTTTGATTATTTAACTGTTTATCAGCTTATTTCTAATAGATTACCGTAGCAGCCGAAAGTTTGACGGATTATAAATATTCCGCTTCTTGTTGTGTCCTGCTTCTAGGAATTTAAATTGAAAAATCCTTCAAAGTGACGCATAGCGGCAAGTCTCGACCTACTACGAAACAAGACCAAAGGTTCCTATGGGATCCCAAAAATCTTCGCCAGGCCAAATAGCTAATCATTAAGAAATCCAAGCTCAGATATGGATTCAGCATGTGCGTTTACCTCTATAAGCCGATCGAAATGATCCTGGCTTACTTCTGCGAATTTTGCGGTTTTGGTGAACTTCAAGAACTACTTGTCTGGCGAAAAACTAAAGTTCAAAAACGGATTCAGCGTATCTCCTTACCCCTATATCCAACATCTAATCAACTTCAAATAAAAATTTTACTTCTAACAAATTTTTCGGTTTCAGCAGGATTCCGGACCAACTATATGTCCGGCTAGAGAGTGATTGTCATATTCGGATTCTGCATCTCTTCTTACCCCAAAATCTATCATATAATCAACTTAAAATAAAACTTTTACTTTTAACAAATTTCCGGTTTTGGCCGGATTCCGGGCGAACTACTTGTCCGGCGATAAAATGGTTTTCGTATTCTTGTTCAGCATGTCTTCTTACCCCTACACCAAACGTCTAATCAACTTCAGATAAAACTTTAACTTCTAACAAACTTTCCGGTTTTGGCCGGATTCCGGGCGAACTACTTGTCCGGCGAGAAAATGGTTTTCATATTCGTGTTCAGCGTGGCTTCTTACCCCTAAATCAAACATCTAGTCAACTTCAAATAAAACTTTTACTTTTAACAAACTTTCCGGTTTCGGCCGGATTCCGGGCGAACTACTTGTCCGGCGCGAAAATGGTTTTCATATTCTTGTTCAGCATGTCTTCTTACCCCATAATCGACTATCACATTAGCTGTTTCAAAATATTTTGCTTGTCCCTTAATTTGAACCCCCTCCCCCACCCCTAAATGTAGGGGTACAGGGCCCATCTAGGAACTCGACCTTACTCTTGACCCAAAGAATGCTCACACCAAGTTTCATCAAAATATCTCATTCCCTTCGAGAGTTATCGTGCTCACAGACAGACGGACGGACAGACGGACAACTTTTGCGATGTCATAGGTATCCGTCACTAACGTTTTGGGGTCCCAAAAAGTAATATTTTTACGGTAGCGCCTGCCATACTCCAGCTCCTTTTCCTTTATATAAAATATGAAAGGAACCCGCAGCATGGATTTTCCCTCTGATTTGCGTCAAACATTCCAGAGAAAACTCATTAACACATATGAAGTATATTTTTTTCAATTTGAAGTGTTTTGCTTCATCTCCTTCTTCTCGTTGGTCCCTAGAAAATTTTGAAAAGTCGCAGAGAAAGAAAACAAAATTAGGAAAGCGTCCCTGTTTGTCGCCTTCAAGAGTCTCCAAAATTGTGTTCTCCGAATCTCTCTTTTTCCTAGACTAGCAGCAATAGAACATTCTTACCTTTTGACTTAAAAAGTAGATACATAGGTAGCGGTGAAGGGTGAGTGGGTGAGTCTACAGCTGGTCCACGATGGTCAACATGGAATAGAAGATAACTTAGAGCCAGGCTTCACCTTCCGCATTCCCGGACTACGGGGTCTTCCGCATAGTCAAGCAAACCCTTCCAGATTTGGGATCGACTAAAAGGAGGAAGGGAAGGGAACGCGAGAAAACCAGGAAGGCGTACTAAAACGAGGAAGGCCGTACTAAAACGAGGAAGGCCATACTAAAACGAGGAAGGCTGTCACCGGAATTCAAGTCTGCGAAAACGAGGAAGGCCCTTCCTCTGTTTAGTATTCCTTGAGGGGTCGGTAACTATCCACATTCTTAGTTCACCGTTCCCTTCCTCGTTTTAGTATCATGCGGTGCGTAGGCATTAAGGTCAATGAGGGGTCGGCAACTATCAAAATAGTAATTCACCGTTCCCTTCCTCGTTTTAGTGCTTTGAGGGGTCGGCAACTAGATTTCTCGGTCCAGCGAGGGGTCGGCAGCTCTAAGATACTTATAGTGTTTTTTAGAGTAGGCTACTAAAACGAGGACGGGAATTCGGATTTTTAAATCATTCTTCTTGAGGGGTCGTCATCTCCCAAAATTCAAGGTTCACCATTCCTTTTTTCGTTTTAGTAGATTGTCACGGGTAATTGCGAATTCTAAATTCTTTGAGGGGTCGGCAACTCTCAATATTTACGGTTCACCATTTCTTCAACTATCAAATATACCTTAGAGTGCCAGAACGGGAAAAAAACTGCGAATTCTAAATTCTTTTAGGGTCGGCAACTCTCAAAATTTGAGGTTCACCATCTCTTTCCTCGTTTTAGTTCTACCCGTGACAAGCTACTATCAAAATTGTACTTAACCTTTTCATTTGTCGTTTTGACTGAAGACCCCTCAAAGAATTTAGAATTTGCAATTTCTTTCCTCGTTCTGGTACTGCCGACCCATCAAAGTACCCTCGCTCGACCGATAATTCAGTTGCCGACCCCTCAAAGAACTAAGACGAGGAAGGGAACGGTGAACTACGAATATTGAGAGTTGCAGGCCCCTCAAAGAATTTAGAATTTGCGATTTCTTTCCTCGTTCTGGTACTCTAAGGTACTAGCCGTGACAATCTACTAGAACGAAGAAAGAAATGGTGAACCTTAAATTTTGAGAGTTGCCGACCCCTCAGTAAGAAATTCCGAATTTCAATCCTCGTTTTAGTATTATAAAATACACTAGAAGTTTCTTAGAGCTACCGACCCCTCGTGGACCGAGAATTGTAGTTGCCGACCCCTCAAAGCACTAAAACGAGGAAGAGAACGATGAGTTACAAATTTGATAGTTGCCGACCCCTCACTGAACTAAATGCCTACGCAACGCATGATACTAAAACGAGGAAGGGAACGTTGAACTAAGAATGTGGATAGTTACCGACCCCTCAAGGAATACTAAACAGAGGAAGGGCCTTCCTCGTTTTCGCAGACTTGAATTCCGGTGACAGCCTTCCTCGTTTTAGTATGCCCTTCCTCGTTTTAGTACGCCTTCCTGGTTTTCTCGCGTTCCCTTCCCTTCCTCCTTTTAGTCGATCCCTCCAGATTTTCATGAAAATGATGATAGCTAAATTTGCTGTTCTGCAACATTTCCTAGATGTCCCCTTTACATTTCAAATATCTCTTGTATCACAATCACAACTGTCAATCACTTTCCCTTTTCTTCCTTCATTTGCATATTTTTTTTTTTCTCGAACGGGTTGCCTCTAGGCCACTTTCCAAACATCCGGAATCTGGGGTGTCAGACACCCCGGACATCCAGATGTTTTTGGCCTGGCCTAAACTCCCCGGCGAAACGTCCCCGTGACAAAACGTCCCCATGACAAAACGTCCCCATGACGAAACGTCCCCACGGTAAAACGTCCCCAAGCATAGATTTTTAAGTTCCCCTCGATCTTCAGGTGCATTATCGAGGTAGAACAACTTCAGAGTGTGCATTACAGATGTGGGAACATTCTTTATAAGCAGGAAAGATCGGACATAGGACCAGTTGCTTCATAAATGTATTGTTTGCAGTAAAAATTTGTAGTTAGGTAGAGAGACATAATAAATCTCGAACTAAAGCGAGATCAATGAGTGATATCGCAGCGTAAACTAGCACACAAATAAAGCAATTAAATAAAAGAAAAAAACGAATGCGCTATCTTTAAAGTTTAACTGAAAAGCCGATTTAATTTTGTGTCATCCAATTGAATACACTGAATTATTTGGATTCTGCAAAGGGATTTTTTTTTCCACTATCTGCTCTAGTTATGACGTTCAGACGATCTGCGGCCGTCCCCACAGTGAAAATTCTACTATGACGCGGGAAATTTTAATCTCAACACAAACGCAGCTTTTCAGTGGGCAGTGGTGAGACTGGTGAAGATTGCTTAGTGCCTGAATAAAAAAAAGTCATAGTTCTTTCTCATAAAGCATACAACAAAAATTCAGTACCATAAATCACAAGGAAATTCCAGTATTTGAAAATCGATTATTCGTGAACAGCGGAACAACGAAATAACGCATTTTCAGCGGGTCTTCAAGCCAATTTAAGTGAATAAGTGATGGATAACTAGATTGTCCTATCCCAGCCCTTTTCGGTTAAACTTTAAGAAATGGTTATAGCCGGGATCAACACTTTGGTTTGTTTCTTGACTGTCGGTTAAATGCTGAAGTAGTCAACCCATCGTGGTTTTAAAAAGTTTATATTCCAAGAAATTTTTGTGTCTGAACTTATGAGATAATCAGTAATCTCATAGGCCTAGTTATCCCTCAGCGATGAAAAAAAAGAGCTGTAAGCTCATATGGCACTTGCATGGGTTGAGATGTATTGTTTGATCAAAAGTAATTTTCGACTGTGCGGTTCAGATGCGCACTTTAAGGGAGCTAGGGAAAAAGTACTTTATCGTTGAACTTGGCTGTAATGATGCGCACTTTAAAGACACTAGAAATTCATCTGTTAGCAAAACCCTTGAGGCAAAAACGATAGCAGGCTCTTAGGGATCATTGATATATACGTATGGTAAAAAGTATTTTTTTTTCCACTTTGCGGGTAAAATGTGCACTTTAAGGGTACTAGAAATATTTTTTTTTGGCAAATCCCTTGTGGCACAAATGATCATGGGTTGAGATGTGTCGTTTCATAAAAAGTACTTTTCGACCTTGCGGTTAAGATTCACACTTTAAGGGAGCTAGAACTTCATTTGTAAGCAAAACCCTTGAGGCAAAAATGATAATGGGCTCATGGGGATCATGAAAATGCATATTTTGATTAAAAGTATTTTTCTGAATATGCGGTCATGATTGGTACTTTAAGAAATTGTCGGATTTGAAAAGTGGCGATTTATAAGCCAATCTTGTCGAATTTCTAATATTCCAGCCAAATTTCATAGTCCTAGCACATCTGGAAGTACCTTAACTCGCGATCACCGAAATTCCGGACCCGTCCCTCAAACTCCCCCCACAGTCGCCGGTTTTGTACTTGTTTCTTATTCTCACAAAGTTCCATCCCGATCTCTCCAGTCCAAGCCGGTCACGTATTCCCCCCCCCCCCCCAATTGTTGTCGGATTCGGTCCGGACATGAAAAAGATCACCACAGGCATGCCCTCTGTTCAGTTATTAAATTTCACTCGAATCCGATCACCCGTTCCAAAGTTACGCATGGCCAAATATTCCGGATTCCCACTCTCTCCGATCCCCCCACGACTATCGGATCGAGTGAATTTTTATTTACAAGTCAGTTTGATCAGGTCCCTGATACGCCTCCCAAGTTTCGTCGTGAAAATCACAAAAACCGTCATGACCAAAATTCCGGGAAACTCCCCTCCACCTCCCCCCCCAAGTGTCCGGGTCCAGTCCAAATGTGCAAACGATTTATCTGGAGCAGATTTTTGTTCTTCCCAGCAAGTTTTACTCCGGTCCCTCCATTATAACCGTTTCTCGAGATTTCCGGTCTTCCTCCCCCCAACTCCCCCATAGCTGTCGAATCCGGTTCGGACTTCAAATGGAGCATCAGAGATATGTCATTTATTCAGGTATTAAATTTCATCCCAATCCGATCACCCGTTCGAAAGTTACGCAACACTCAATTTTCCGTATTCCCCCGCACTGAACCACATATACAAACCCATTTGACCCTCGAATGTACTAGCTCTTTCCGATGTTGAAAGAGTGATCCGATGCAAAGAGTGACGTCACCCCACGCGCAGAGCTATATGTGTGAAGAAAGGGGTAGGGTTTGACAAAAACTACTAAATTCTCAGGATTACCCCGCCTTCTACTCCCCACACGGTGGTCGGATCGGGGAAGTGACTATTTCCAAGTTAGTTTGGTCGGGTCCCTGATGCCTGCCAAGTTTCATCGTCCTAGCACATCTGCAAGTACCCTAACTCGCGATCACCGGACCGACCGACCGACAGACCGAAGCTGCAAGTGCCATAAAAAATCTATAGCCGGGGATGTTTCGCAAGGGAACGTTTTGATCGGGGACGTTTTGTCGTGGTGATGTTTTGTCATGGGCACGTTTTGTCACGGGGACGTTTCGCCAGGGGACGTTCCGAATGGGGACGTTATGTCGACAACCCTTGGTACAGCCATTAAGCGAGTGAGAAAAGATGATGAAATTTTCGACAACGGAGCGTACCCTCTTCTTTTTATTTCTTCTTGAAGTTTAACGAAAAGTTAACAATTAATACTCGAATTGGCATTTGAAGGGTGTCAGTCGCACGCCTGTCAAAAGTCCAAAGATCCCCCACGCAAAGACTTGCTTTCATGTCAACAAATTCAGATAGAGTCAGTCTGCTAAACGAGTTTCTAAACGCTGACAGCCCCTACCGTGGTGTTGGCCCATATATCAGACAATAAAGGACAGGGTTCAAAACAGACAGAAGCACATATAGATGAAAGAGCCCAATCCCATTAGCATCTTACAAAGACAAGTGTTCCTCAAACTCGTTATCTCAATGGCCCAATCAAGTCCCGGCTGAAAACTCGCCTTTCTTAAATCTCTCTTAAAAATCACTCCCCAAACATCTGCATTTGACAACTTCTGCCTCGCTCGGTAATTATCTGTGAAATGAAAATTAGGCTGAAATGAAATAGCACTTGGAATGCTTTTTGGGTGCTCAAGAGGCATGCGAGAGATGGGGAGGCAATATACTAGTGAGTCCCGAGATGGGAGTTGCTGGGATACGAACTGAAGACTTTGAGCATGCGGACTAGACAACGGATAATTATCGATAACAAGGACACTGATGAACACGTGACCGCTCCTGATTTGATTCACAAAGAGAAGTCCTGCATTTAAACGGTTTATTTACGTCTTGGTAAATACTTCCATTTTATTTATTCTCTAGTCTTCGGCATTTTACTATTATTGTTAATAATTAATACCTATGTATAAACAAAAGCCAAAAATTTAGCATTTGAGATGAGGTTCTTACGTCATTAGATGTCATTAGATTAGATGTTCGATTTAGGGGTAAGAAGACATGCTGAAAACGATGGTGAAAACTATTTTCTTGACGGACTAGTAGTTAGCCCGGAATCCGGCCGAAACCGGAAAATTTGTTAAAAGCAAAAGTTTTATTTGAAGTTGATTAGATGTTCGATTTAGGGGTAAGAAGACATGCTGAACACGATGGTGAAAACCATTTTCTCGCGGGCAAGTAGTTCGCCCGGAATCCGGCCAAAACCGGAAAATTTGTTAAAAGTAAAATTTGTATTTGAAGTTCATTAGATGATAGATTTTAGGGTAAGAAAAGACGCTGAATCTGTATATGGCAATCATTTTTTACCCTGACATATAGTTCGTCTGGAATCCGGTTGAAACCAGATTTTTTTATAAGTTAAAGTTTTATTTGAAGTTGATTAGATGTTCTTTATAGGGATAAGGAGATGCGCTGAATTCGTTTCTGAATTATCTTTTTTGGCTGGGCAAGTAATTCGCTCTGAAATTGGCCAAAACCGGAAATTTGGCAGAAGTAAAGCAGGAAGTTTCGATCAGTTTCGTCAAAATAAATATGGCTTATACAGGTATATCTGAACTTAATTTTCTCAGATGATTAGCCTGGCGAAGACTGGATCTGGCGTAGATAAGACGTAGTTGTCTGGGTCAAATATTAAATTTTTGGGATCCCATCGAAACCATGCTGAAATGAATATGCTTATTCGCCAAAACGGCAAGAAATTAAAAAAAATGTCGGAAAAGAATAGTTTGTGGTACAAGGTCACTTGAGTCCGACGAGCTTCTTTGGCCCTTTTTATGTCGTTTATACCCGCGTGGCAACTTTTCTAAACTTTTCAGACTAGATTTGATACCAGCAGAGGCGTTATTTTTTGTTTGGGGGTGGGATGGGGGTGGGGGGGTGCGAAGCTTCTCCTCTTGGTATACAAGGGAGATCAATATGTGAGAAATTATAAAATCTGCCAGAAACAAAGTGATTTGACAAAAGGCAGTTGCGAAAGGTCTCTCAACCAAACTTAGACCTTTCTAAGCCGAGCTAAGGACTCGCAATGACGCCGTTACCCCCTTCCTCCTAGGTTTTCACGCAATGGCGCCCCTGGATACCAGCTTGATGCTACGTCTCCTCCTCCCTTGACGACATTAAATCCCAACTTACCCTGTTCTCTCCTTGTCATTGTCATTCAATGTCATTTACACTAATAAAAATATTATCTTTTAAATGTCAGAAAATTTTTATTCCAATAATTTTTACTTAAACAGACAACATCTGAAAATACTGAAGTCCTTTTCTTCGTTACGATTAACCTCTTCGTTCAATTTTATAAAATATAACTTTTACTTTAACCCAAACACATAACTTTTCTTCCCTTAAAATTCAAGCGGTCAAGTTTTTAAGGTTCAATCAGGAATGTTTTGCCAACTAATTTCAAAACTCAAACTCTCGTACCTGTCCCTTCCGTCCGTAGGGCATAAAGTAGACAGTAGGTGTAAAGTACTTCAACAAAAACTTACGGCCAGCTTCTCTGCCTTTTGAGGCCCCTTGATCGAGTGAGCAACCTTTTGTTCCACCATTAAGCTTCGTGACTGAGATGGACGTACACCTTTGATTCGGACGTCCATGGCACACCTCGCCATCAGAGGTCTTGTTGATTTCTTTGACTACGTGACGAAGTTCATCTGGCATGCTCCCAGCGTCTACTCAACTTCCAGAAAGAAGAAGAAGCCACTCTACCTTGAATAAGCTCGTAGGCGTCAGACCCTCTTCTCTCCATTAGCTTCCCTACTTTCTCCCTATTAGATTTCTATTAACGGAAAGCTTTCACAAATAACTTCTCTCCCAGGACAGCCAAAGGGACCAGCTTTACCTTTAGTTGCGATCAATTGCTATAAATTCATATTAACCTCATCCCTGGATCCCATCCAAGGTGGTGTCCTAGCCAGCAGGGATCTGTCAATAGGCTTCAGTGATATCCCAGTGATAGATTGAGATACACCACGCCCGCCGTGGCTGTGGACGCCGATTTGTTTGACCAGATTCTCAGCGGAACGGTCGAGGGGGTTTTCGCGAACCGGAAGGCTCGGAATGGAGTGGATCGTTCTCTACTTCCGGGGTCCAGAGGAATAAACTTTGGATCCCCCTTTAATCTTTTTTTATGTTATCCAGCATGAAAAGCCATGGGTTACGGGAAGTTCAGGAATTCAACGATGTCTCAATAGGTACCTTTGTGTTACTAACTGATTAAAGTTTAACTGAAAAGCCAACTTATTTTTGTACCATTTAACTGACTACACTGCATAATTTTGATTGTGTTAAGGGATTTTTTTTTTTTTTACTATTTGCTCCAGTATGATGTTCAGAACATCTACGGCCGTCCTCACAAAGCAAAATTCTACTATGACGCAGAAAAACTGAATCTCAATACAAACGCGGCTTTTCAGTGGTCAGTGATCAGCTCGAGGAAGGTGGCTCACTGCTTGAACACTTATTTTTCGTAAATCGTTTTCGTCAAGCATACAACACAGACACAAGCAGATAGAGGTACCACAAATCGCACGGAAATTCCACTATTTGAAATTCGATTATTCGTGAATAGCTAAAGAACGAAGTGACGCAATTTCATCGGGTCTTCAAGCCTCTTAAAGTGAATAAGTCATGGGTACCTAGATTCTGCTATTACATTCCTTTTCGGTTAAACTTTAAGGTTTTTCAGCTATAGTACTCCTCTAATTTCTGCAGTTGCAGTATGTCTTAAAGTTTAACTGAAAAGCCAGCTTATCTTTCCGGTGGCTTCTCGGTCTTTCCCTAAACTGTAGTGCTTCCGGAATGTTCGTTGATGCTGGCCTCCCATCTTTTCCAGCACTACGTAGGAAATCTTCCCTTTCAATCCAGGCAAGAATACCTGCTTCGATAATCCACTCCTTCTGGTACTTTCAGGGTTATATTCTAAACGGGTTATAAGACTGGTGAGTAGTCACCGGTGGATGCAAAAACGCGTTATAAGAAGCACCGGTGAGCAGTCACCGGACAACGAACGCTGCTATGTTAGACGGGCTAGCGACGGTGCTGGTTGTTGAGAAATCCAACGAACAGTTTATAGGTTTAAAGGTTGACAACACTGTTTCCACGCTGGACTTTCTTCACAGGAGTTCAAGTAGGCCCACGTAACCATTAGATACTAGTAATCTTTTCCCGTCGTATTACGGCTATGTAAACACGGCCTTCTACGTGCCACCGCGAAATTCCACAGGACCATTACTCCCATCCATTTTTCTTCCTTTCTGCTTCAAATGCTAATTTTCCCACACAAGCAATCATTCATCAATCACTTTTGTTTCCACAAGGCGGCATAATACCCCTTCATTATTTTTTCAAAATTTCCCGAGCCTTAAGCGAAATAAAATCACGGAGAGAAAGAGGAGAGACTATCTCGAGGAATAAATAAATATTCACACCCCATTCCCTGTCATATGTTTTCTATGGTCCGCTAGTTAGGAGAGGTTATCATGAAAGGGACGTGAGGTCCGTCGGCAGGATAAATGATAGTACGGACAATTATCGGTCTATGAAGTGTTGTGTAAGGATAAGACGGGGGAGGGTGATCCATCGTAGTTTGGAAGTAGTGGAATAACCGACTAAAGTCCAGATTAAGTGGAGAAGTGCCAGAAAAGACCGCATTATGAAAATAAAAGGACGCTGATGATCAGGTCCTTGTTCAACAAAGCGAACAGACCATTTTCTCTGTTGGTTGTTCTATTGTTCTAATACTTCTATACGACCGTCTGACCGCAGGCTTCGTCCAACAGACGCCTCGGGTACACACAAATGATTCGTGTTTTTATTTACATTTTGGAAATCAGTTAAAAACATAGACAAATCTTAAAACTGAGCGAAAGACTGTATATTTTCGCCGGAATCCGGTCGGAACCGGAAAATTACGAATTGAACTATCTCCTAAATATTCTGAATCCGGGGCCGTTAAAAAATGGTAAAACAAAATGCTGGATCCGGGTATACTATTTTTGATAGGGGAAAAAATAAATGTTGAGGTCGGACCAAATGGACAGAGGAAAATAACTAGGTGTTCACATAAGCGTAAACGAATATGTTGAGTTAGAATATGATCTCCTATTTCGTCTCGGGGGACAGTTTGGCCTGAATCCGAAGAAAAGCGGAGACGGGTATAAAGCCATACGTTCTTGATCAAGTTGGCGGGAGTGTAAGAAGGCACACTCCCGTTAGTATGCTTCACTCCCCCGCGCACCGGATTTCTTTTTATTTTACCGCGCATATGCCTTGTGCTTTTTGTCGGGTCACAAATGAAATTATTAATATTATCGACAACTCAACCGGAATCCGACGACAGTCGGAAATTTGACAATGCTACAAATTTCTCGTACCCATCTAATAATCGATTCCGCCAAACATTTTGGTCTTGTTCCCACTCAACTCTATTTCAGAATATCGCTCGCCGTAGCCAGCGGCAAATCCGCCGCTGTTCTTAGCGGCGAAGTTCAGCTCGGTCGTTGTGAACATTGAACACAATATCGCTTGATGACGCGGACCAAGTTCGACATGGGATTTGACTATCGAAGCGGTTTATCTCTGCGAGGCGGCGTCGGATTCACCTGCGCAAACACGAATCGGTATTCTGTAGGCATGTCGGTTCAGGCAGACACCCCTTGAACTTGAGTGAAAAGAAGCTACTTTTCAAACTCTCCGCTCGGATGGATTTCGTACAATCCTATCGTCGACTGGACGGAAATTCTCGAGACTTCAAAATAAATGTATCTCGGATAAACATTTGTCGACGCAGATTGTGTAAACGATGAAGATAGATTATTCGGGATTTAATGGTCCAGAAGTTCGATCCACCCGAGGAGACTGGACACAATGAGAGCCATTTCCCACAGCGGTCCAACCAGTGATGGATTCAATTCAGGGAGAAATTTGAGGGGTTTGATACGTCTCCGATAAAGGTCCCGGTTGGGCGCTTGGCTGTATTCCTGGAGGCCCTTAGGGAGAATGGATACTGAAACTTGTCCAACCGTGTACAGCTAGTGGTTGTCTTCGGGAGAGGAAGACCCATAACGACAAATCCATTAGCATGACTAATAAAACCACTGCACCCGTAGAATAAGTCAAAGCATGCAAACTGCTAATCAACCTATTTTCTATCATGGTACACCATCGAAAATGTGGCCTCGTACTTGTAAAGGTCGGGCTTCACTACCCAGATTTTCCGCCCAGATTCTGGGTTCCGTTTTCTTCGATATCATTATGGGTAGTGAAGACAGGTCTGAAACGGTCTGAAAACACCCCGGATTCTGGGTGAATCCGGGGAATCTGAAAGTAGTTTTCATTTGACTTGGAGAAATTATTGTGCTGAGGTGGTAAAATCTAAGAAAATGACGGAAGTGCTGAAAAATGCCCAAAAGTGGACTGTTGAAGAGACATTTGATTTGATTTCTGTTTGGGACCGTTTTCACATAATCCGGACCCCAGATTCTGGGGCGTATGGGTAGTGAAGCCCGACCTTAAGGTAATCGATTCTTGCAAAGGAATCGTCTGCACTACCGTCTTATCATAGAACCCGATGTGAGGCGGCATGACATAGAATATTGCACTTACTACACTGATGAGTAAACTCTTCTCTTTGTGAATCACAATCCTACGATCAGGCTTGTCAAAACTAAAATAACTCCTGCTGTATACTTACAGGAAGCGACAGAAGCAGAAGGAGCGGCTATGTCGAGACGACCCTACATCCCTTTCGGACTGCAACGAGATCCTCAGGGAAGACACAGGCCTAGAAGACGATTTCGATAGCAACAACTCCTTCTCCTTTGACAACGTCACTTGGTCTGACCTTAACGACACACTTTACGACGTATTAAACAGTACGTTCTCGAACGAAACGATACTGCAAGATGTGTGCAATGTCTTCAACGCTACAGTAAATGGGACAAATCAGACCTGTGCTTCAACGGAAGCCCCATACATTCCACCAGACCCACCCTTTGAACTATGGCAGAGCATACTCATTATAATCTGCTTAGGAATATGTATAGTACTTACCGTCGGTGGCAATGTGCTTGTACTTTTAGCGTTTATTGTCGACCGCAATATCAGACAGCCGAGTAACTACTTCCTCGCTTCATTGGCTGCAACAGACGTATTAATTGGAACTGTATCCATGCCTTTTTACACAGTGTATGTGATAATGGGCTACTGGGACCTTGGACCCATACTCTGTGACTTGTGGTTGTCTGTGGACTTTACTGTATGTTTAGTGTCACAGTATACTGTTCTCCTCATCACGATAGACCGATTCTGTTCAGTGCGAATTGCTGCACAGTATAGGGGCTGGCGAACCAAGAACAAGCTTCTATGGATGGTTGCAGTTACATGGGTGGTTCCCGCCCTTCTATTCTTTATTTCAATCTTTGGGTGGGAGCATTTCATTGGCTATCGTGACCTACTACCCGGCGAGTGCACAGTGCAATTTTTGAAAGACCCGGTCTTCAATACTTCTCTGATCATCGGGTACTACTGGGTAACCCTAGTTGTCTTGTTTGTCCTGTACGGAGGGATTTACAAGACGGCATACGATATGCAGAAGAAGTCCTCGGCGAAGCATAAGAAGATGCAGTCGATGGTGGCACTGAGCGCTGGCGGGATGGCGTCGGTGGCGGGAAAGATGGCTAACATTACAATATCCAAGACGCAAAGCACTTTGCTAAATCAAGAAAAGCCTGGTGGGAATACGACAGCGGAAGTCAAGCAAGGTCCTCAGAAAGGTGAGTGAACTTCTCAGTATTACAATTCAAGTCAGGCTGGTGGACAAGCCAGGTTCAAGTCAAGCCAGATTCCTGCATGGTTTCCTTTCCCTCGTGTTCGTGTGTTTTCTAGATTAGACAGTGTTTATCTATCACCGCGAACTACGCACGCTATGAG
This sequence comes from Branchinecta lindahli, assembly GCA_023053555.1. Classification (NCBI taxonomy): domain Eukaryota; kingdom Metazoa; phylum Arthropoda; class Branchiopoda; order Anostraca; family Branchinectidae; genus Branchinecta; species Branchinecta lindahli. Next base: position 417,031 of record JAKZAO010000006.1, on the reverse strand, counting down.
AAACTTCTCGGTCTTCTAGTTCCTTCGTCCAGAAAAAATATTTTCAAAAAGAAGGATCTATCCACTAAGCTAAGTAAATTCTGTCTGAATTTACTGAATGATTAGTGTGCCGATATTTGGATTTTATATACAAAAGGTACAGTCTTGTTTACAATAATCATTACTATCGACTGATCACTTCATATTACACCATATAAAAAAAACTTCTTCAAGTTCGTTGCCCAATCTGACTGAGCAACCTTGCTACTATGGAAAAAGAAAGCTTCGGTCTTTCGTGGTGTCACCAACAAAAAATCTAAGAATTTACGGTCTTGCTTACTGCTCTTCCAAACCCTAGCCAGTTGAAAGACATTTTAGGCCAGGAACACAAGTTCCCCGTCCAATCTTTTTCTGTTGAAAAGGGATCAGTGACACGGATGGATATCTGCTTTTAGAAATTTGGCAAGGTCTTGACAAAAATGATTCAGGGGTACGGGTCCTAGAATGGTAATTATATAGCTTTCCAGTGGAAGTAATATCTGCCAGATATATCTCCCAGTTATTTAAAACTTGTTTTTGACATTCACATTTTCCTAGTCTGTTCATTTCAAACATGAGGGATTTAACCGAAATGAACCGAACCAGCTACTAACCCGTTGCACTTGTTTTATTTTTATCGATCACGTTGACTGAACCGATCACGCCAATATCCATTCAGCTTATAAGCTGCCGAAATAATCATGTATTAGTAGTTATTATGAATGATGGTAGAGTCCCCCAAGCACGGAATGCGACAGAGCCAGCTGTACAAGTATTTTTCCGTGTCCTTGATTGACAATTAATTAGGGAAAAAGCAAATTTGCTTCGAAGAGAATGATGCACGAGAACTGGTGAAGTATTAGTAACATACTACAATAGTATAATACTGTAATAGCAGGGACCCATACATTTCCTTTACAGGGGGCTTGTGGATAAGAGATTCCTGATGCTATGTTGACCGCACGGAAGATAGTTCGAGAAATACCCACGGTCCAATCACGTTCAAGACCAGATAGACAAAATTTGGGATTAGCTGCTGGCGCCTTGAGGGAGGAGTCTCTTTGGCGCGCACGTCCAATGAGGCAAACAAGAATGCAGATTCGACCCAAGTGGGATTTTTGGAAAGTAGGACTGGTTCGGTCAACATAGCAACATAGAAGCATAGGAAATGACAAGCCCCCTGTAAAGGAAATTTATGGGTCCCTGGTAATAGTAAGATACATAGAAATTCTTTTGGCACACTAATTTCAACTGGTCCTGCCTGCAAAGATCATTGATGAAAGACTGGAAGATTTCAAATCTTCGCTATTAAACTGAACCACCAGTGGTCTTCCCTCTTCCTGTAATCTGTAGTTCTGTTTGTGTTGTGTTTAGTGTAAAGTTTTACCACGTGCTTTGTTCTAAACTAACTTCTGCAAGTAGAAATGTTCACAAATATTCCTTCATACATCACTTGACGTATGAAGATTCTGGAATAACTTACCAGCGAGCGAAGCGCACCGCGAACTGTGGGAAAGCCATTCCTGGAATGGCTTACCACTGTCCCGCTGGACTGATCGCAAAAAGCTGAAATCGCCGAGAAAACGTTGAATTCCAAACTTTTTAGATTAACTATGGTTCACTGGACATGTTTTTTTTGAACATGTTGTTTTGTCACGCTTGCCTTGTTTTTTTCCATTCGTTAGTGACTCTTTCCGTGTTTTTTCCACACTTCGAAAATTCCCGCCGACGCATTCAAACTTTCGTGGAGCTTTCCAATAAACACTTTCCGAGAAAGCTGATTCGAGTTCTAAAGCGCAAAAAACCGGACAGAAAGTTCGGCAACTTTCCGAAGCAGCGCAAACATCATTCGGAACTGATTCCGACTTTGCTTCCAGCTCGCAAAAACCCTCCTTAAGATGACTCAAGCGTTCTCCGGTTCATGAACTTCCATAGGTACGGTACTACCAATTCACATCTATTTTCTAGGTATTTTTTTTACATGGTTTATTTATTTTAAACAAACAAGATAGATCGTGGCCAAAGAAGAAACGGCGTGTTGACTATGACAGTAATCAAATACTGTCAATCACATAATCTCAGTAATAATCCAAAGCAAACTTCGGCATAAAAAACTCTTTGTTAAAAGTGTTTTGGAGCGAACTCGGACCAGACTCTCGATCTATCGTCTTCTGCCTTACGAAAGAGTCTTTTAAGAAACATTCAACATCCTTTATTGCAATTTGATGAGACACAAGGAGGCCAGTCATATTTAATCAGTCCCGAATGGCTGACATTCTTAAAGACACGAAAATCAATTCACCTACTTTCCCTTGTTGAGCCATGACCGGTCCCTACTTCGGCAATCTTTATTGAAATACTTCCCAGGTTCTCGACAACTAGTTGCTCAGCAACGGAACAACACCTTCATTTACCCGTTCACTTTCGCTCTTCAAAAGGACTTGGATCCCCACTTTCATATTTGCTTTCTTACGATTACTTTTCTAGGAGGTATCGAGTCAAGCGGAAGCCAGAAACCATCCAAGGTAGCAACGGAGACTACAAGCTTCTCTGAGAAGAAAGAGACGGAGAGATCATCATCCACTGCATTCGATTCGGATGATGAGTCCTGCCAAGCTAACAAAAAGAGAGTCAACGTACCAAAAATAGAACCCCCACCGTTGCAGAAAAAGACCCCCACTGTGGAAATGCTACCAAAAATCAAGGAAGGGAGTCTGCTGGATACAGACGTCCCCGTGCCGGTGAAGGTTGACTTGAGGCCGGAACCAGCGACCTCCGCCGCCGCAATCACTCAATGCCCCGCTCCTGCTCTTGCGACAGAGTCATCTAGCGGCCAAAAAGATTCGCAAACAATACCGACCAAACCTACTGAACTGAATTTGGCGCTGGAACAGCAGGCGGTTCAACCCGTCAATGGAAACAAAGTACAACCAGGAAAAGGTCCGAGCCCCCTTTCTAAAAAGAGGACAGGGAGTACGGCCAGTGTTCGGTCCGCTAGCTCTACCAGATCAAACAAAAGTGGGTTACATCCAAATGGGTATGTTGCCTCAGGCGAGGTTATATACGAAAGCCCAATGATCATTGGCCTTCACCCTGACTTTCCTCCGCCACCAACCGATCTTGATTGGGTTTCTGTAAACAGTACAGGAGTAATCGATTTTGCCAACTCGGCTTTCGTAGCGTGCTCGACACCTGTGGCTCTGACTACCAGCCCTGTGAGTGACGTCGATTCTGTCGGTTTCCACCACAGTCGCTGTGGATCATTTGATAACGTCTCGAAACGTTCAAAAGGTAGTTATGACGCTCTCATGGGCATGGACAATTCCGAGATTCGTTACATGGACGAAAGCTCAGTGAACGTTCAAACCCCTATTATTGGCACACCGCCATCTTCAGTCTGGAATCCCACTATTCCGTCTTCCATCTCGCCAGTGAGTACCCCTTCTTTACCAAGTTACCCCTCTCCCTTCACAACCCCAGCCCATCTCCGAAAAGCGAATGAGTCGAGCTCCACCCTGCTCGCCGATAAAGCTGATACCTCCAACACAACGCTGATAGCAGAACCTCAAGGTTGTGACAATCCAAATGCGAGCTTTACATCGCAAAGCACGGTAATCCAGCAACCAGTACCAGAAGTAACAGTGACGGTGCAGGAGGCGTCCAAGCCGGTCGAGGCATTCGCAACAGTTCAGCTAGAAAAGCCTCCTCAACCGACAGTGACCTTTGCCCCGATTTTAGTGGAATCAAACAAAAATGGACCCCAGAAGAACCATTTGTCTGCATCTACCAGTAGTCTTGCCGTAACCTCAGACGCGCACAGTATAACTCCTGCACCGGTGCAGACCACTCAGGTTGCTCAAGCTCCGTCAAAAAGTGAGAAGCCGAAAAAAGACCTCGTTAAATCCCTCGGTAAGCGGATTAAGGTTCGGAGAAAAAAGCCTGCAGGCGAAGAACGACAAAAATCCAAATCCGAAAATCGTGCAAGAAAAGCCCTAAGGACAATATCCCTGATTTTAGGGGCGTTCGTGGCGTGCTGGACACCATATCACATTCTCGCTTTAGTTGAAGGTTTCTGTTCTGAGCCACCTTGTACCAATCCTCATATTTATATGTTTTCATACTTTCTCTGCTATGCTAATAGCCCCATGAATCCTTTCTGTTATGCGTTAGCAAATCAACAATTCAAAAAGACATTTACTAGGATTTTAAAGGGGGATTTGCATATAACATAAGATCCCAGCTATAGTGACTCTCACGGTGAACTGTTACGATGTGATGACTATTTCTAGTCAAAAATGTAAAATTCAAGTTAACCCGAGTTACTGCCCAATAATTGTTTCGGTGTTAAAGATGTTTATACTTCACACATTATTATTTGAGTTTCCTGTTCTGTTTTCAGAAAAATAAAGAGTTCAACCGTAGTGTATCACAAAATTGCAACTTATGTTTCTATGGCTCAGTCCTTTGAAACTGGTCAGCAATTCGATATTTGTCGGAGTTTTAGGTAAGATTTCCAGTATAGTCGTCTAAGGCATGAAAAATGTGCCAAGCGCCCGTAATAATCTGCTCGTGACTTACTTATTGACAAGGGCCTTCTACTACCTTTCCTCAATTGCCTCACTTTTATTTACCTCACTTTTTTTTAATTGCCTCACTTTTATTTACAACAAACCTTGTCTGCTGCTACGTGTCTCTGAGCGATATCTTGTGGGGTCAGAGAGAATGAAAACTACTTCATTCAATCTTACCAGACGGGAGGTGCAGATTATTCAGCGGATGCCGAGGAAATTGAAAAGGAGAAGATCGCTGAGAAAACCTTTTAGTCCATTCCATTTATTTACTTCTACTACATACACTACACAATTTGTTAAGGCACTCAAGGTCCCAGGAGGGGTCAACTCCCTCCGAAAGCATAGCTTCTATGTGACGTCCTACTAAACACAAGAATTCGCCTTTAAGAGCTACTTTATCTACATATTTATACAATATTTATAGCCTGGACCTTAAACCTTCAAAATTCAGGTGCGATGATGATCCAACAGCGGGAGGCTTTTTTAAACGACCATGAATAAACCATCATGCACCACACATACCACAAATTGGGAGGGGGGGGGGGGGGTCCTGCTGGGAAGGAAGATAACGGAGAGAGACAGTATATGACCAAGGTGATCGAGAGGCCTATCCAAGATTGGTTTCTGGACATGTAGCTAGTACAATAGTGAAATACTGGAGCTCAGGATCATTACTGACCGGCTGGTCGTTGTCATCTCCGATGTCTCTGCTCTCAGGACCAACAAGCCAAATCTACGGGATCACGAAGGTATGAATCTCATTATTTTCAAACTATGACCCCCCCCCCCAGACAAGCAGTATCTGCAAATGCCTATACTGCTATTTTTTATGAGCTAGAGCTAGGGTAGTGTATGAGCTATGGGGAGTAGACTATATGCTAGGGATCAACCTGACTTGAAAGAATTCGGCTGACACATGCTTCTCTTGAAAGGATACATAAACTCCAAGTCTTTTCGTTCTAGAACTAAAGGGGAAGATGTTTACTTCTTGGATGTGTCTACCTTCCAAGCAATCCAGGTACTAACAATAAAGTTTCGCCCCCTCTGCTCTCACTGATGTCCCCCGAAGCTTTCCACATTCCACTGAGACATCTCGCCAAGTGTTTCTCATTATCATTCCCACTATTACTTCCTGTGTTTATAGTCCCTATCAGGGGAATCTATACTCATGCTTTGCCAGTGGGCACATCTTGGAAAAAAGGGTTGGGAACACGAGTTCCTTGCTGTGAAAAACGGTGTTTATCGCTTGGCAGAGCCGACGACGATCGCCAAATGAATCGGGAGTTTGTGGGGAGATGCCCAATCGACATTACAGAACGGCTCCAAGATTTTTCGTTATCCTGCGGAAATGAGGGACCGGAAAGTCGAACGCGCTATTACTCCTGGAAGTTTGCCGGTTGAGCTTCAACGACTCTTCTTTATTAGAAGATAGAGATCGCTGGATCTGCCACAAAGTAGAGTTTTCGAGGGCAACTTCATGATGTGAAGGGCAAATCGCACTAAACTCTGAGGCCAGAGGGAGCTGCACACGAATTTATTGTTTGGACGCTATCTGTGTTTATTTCTTTTTTCCCTGTATAATATATGTTCCACTAGCCAACGTGCAGTTCAGTCGGTCAATATAATTATAACCAGAATCATCGGTACAGTTAAGGTTCCATTTGCCTGGTTGGTACCACCTATCCAAATCTTCCCACCTTTTTCCTCGTCATAACTCAACAGCCGTTTTACAACGGGGTTTTCCGCTGCTACCTCGCATGAACCACCCACTAACTAACACCCTGGTTCGTCCAGGGCGGTCTTAAGAGGTAGTAATGCCGAAAGATACGATAGTAAAGAGGAACAAGACCAAAGGTTTCGACGGGATCCCAAAAATTCAATATCTGATCCAGACAATTAGGTTTTGTCTTCGCCAGACTCCTTGAACATTTTTACTCTCAAAATTTAGAAACAGATTAAGCCAAATAGCTAATCACCTGAGAAAACCAAGTTCAGATATGGATTCAGAATGTGTGTTTACCCCTATAAGTCATATCTATTTTGACGAAACCTTCCTGCCTTACTTCTACCAATTTTCCGGTTTCGGCGAAATTCACAAACTACTTGTCCGGCAAAAAAATAAAGCTCAAAAACGAATTCAGTGTATCTCCTTACCAAGGCCGTATCCAGGGGGGGGGGGTAGGGGGTTCGAACCCCCCCCCCGAAACCCACAAAAGTGATAGTTTTTTGTGGGCTTTAACCTCTGATCTATGTCTCTTTTGTACTTTTTGTGGGCACCCCCCCTCCCGAAATAAATTCCGCGGGCAAACCCCCCCCCCGAAATAAATTCCTGGATACGGGCCTGCTCCTTACCTCTATATCCAACATCTAATCAACTTCAAATAAAAATTTTACTTTTAACAAACTTTCCGATTTTGGCCGGATCCCGGGCGTAACTACTTGTCCGGCGAGAAAATGGTTTTCATATTCGTGTTCAGCATGTCTTCTTAGTTCCTACCCCTTAATCGACTATCTCATTGGTTGTTTGAAAATATTTGTGTGTCCCTTTGAACCCCTTCCCCCACCGCTAAATGTAGGGCTACAGAGCCCATCTATAAACCCGACCTTTTCCTTGACCCAAAGGATCCTCACACCAAGTTTCATCAAAATACCTCATTCCCTTCGAGAGTTATCGTGCTCACAGACGGACAACTTTTGAGATGTCATAGGTATCCCTCCACTTACGTTTTGGGATCTCAAAAATAACTATAGTCCCTAAAGAGACTACGTATTTTTTTTTGTGTTTGAAAAAAGACAGGACACTATACGCAACAGGGCCAAGCAAAAGCCTCCGTCGGAGCCCATTTGCGTCTAGACCGGGACCCGTATCCCTAATCAACTTGACGTCAGCTTAGCTGTGCGCCACCTCAGTTGTCAGTTGAACGGAACAAGCGGCTGAATTTCCAAACCTCGAATCCCCATTGAAAGAGTGCCACTTCTCAGTATGTCTTATGGGAAAGAAGGTCTCGGCAATCAAATTCCCAAAGCCTAAGAAGGACAACAAGCTGAATATCGGTGACCATGTAACATACAACAGATACCTTTGTTATCCTTTTCAACATCGACCAAAGAGACACAGGGGGAGGTTGTCTATTTAAAGGCCAGGATCAAGTGGGCTTACTTAAAAGAATATTAAATTATACTGATACATTATACATCCCTCTCAAATGGATATATATCCTCCCATGCGAAGTATTAAGCATAATACGACAATAAAAGACCTCCGTCAGTAGTGCATAATTTTTAGCTTCGACCAAAACCGTGTTCCATTTCCCATATTCGAGAAATAGCTAACAAGCTCATGTCTAGTGGTAAAAGGGAAGAACTAGATTCAATTATGGAAGACTAAGGAGCAAGTGTTCAGTCGCTAAGCAATGAAGCAATCTTATTGAACCGTTGTCAGAGTGATTGAGTCTCGCTGATTTGATTTTCTGCTATTCCGTTCCACAAGCGGGAGGATCTGTCAGCCCCTTAAGTGAATTCGAGGGAGATGTTTCGATGTCTCTGGTAAAGAAAAAATACTTACAATTCTGTTTTGCTACAAGTGGTTGTCTTGGCATACAAAAATAGCTACGACAGGGGTCACCTTGTGATCTCTGGCGAAGAAAGGTTTTCCTGGAGCGGTCGCTCTAGCAGTGCGGGGATAGTCTGTCTTGTCGAATAGACGAACATATTTTTGGGAGGTAATCAATTTAATTATTTACAAGATATGAAACTAGGAGAGAGGGTGAAGGTGCTTCGGAAGAGGAGGTGCTGGTTGGGGAGAGTGGATTTTCGAGGGAGTAAAGTTGGTCGAAGATGAGCTGCAATGGTTAACCGTAATGTTTTCTTCGTTATAAACAAGGCTAAATAATTTCTCCTTGTGCAGGTGGCCCCTTGTCACCTTTTAAGGCGGAATACTAACATTTCAAGGGAAATCGTCAAGGGAAAGGTCGAGTACGTAGATGGGCTCATAGCTGTATATTTAAGCCTCCCTTAAATATACAGCTATGAGCCCATAGGGGTTTCAAGTTATGGGCGAAACCTTTTTTTTTTTAAAAGCTAATGAGATAGTCGACTTAAAGGTAAGGAGACATGCTGAACCCGAATATGAAATTTATTTTTTCCCCGGACAAGTCGTTCACCAGGAATCCGGCGAAAAACCAAAAATTTTGCAAAAAGTAAAAGTTGAATCTGAAGTTGAATTCAGGGGTAAATCTGAATTCAGGGGTAAGGAGACGAGCTGAACCCTAATATCAAAATTATTTCCTCGCCGGACAAGTAGATCGCCCGGAATCCCGAAATTTAGCATGAAGTTTTCCAACCCAATGACATAGTGTATAGGCTATAGGGTGAGGAGACATGCTGCTGTAGCTTTCGACTACACTATAGATACACAAAAAGTGTGTTCAGTTCAGTTCAGTTCAGTTTCTTTATTAACAAAATTAAATAATACACTGTGAACTAACTACACCCTAAGAGAGCACTGCCCGTAACGGGTGACAGTATTCATTCATTTTTCAGGAAAAGAAATACAAGGAAAAAGAAAAGAAAAGAAGAAAAAGGGAAAAGTAGAGAAAACAGACGTATATCAATCAAACAAAATATATAAAACAACTATCGGTAGAAAAAGTTCGGATCTAGATCAATATTTTCCAATAATGTGTGCGATCAGTTTAGTTCCCATAAGTCCCAGCCGGCATTTACTGGGTCGAAAAGGCAGAATGCATCCGACAACTGTCTGGAGAACAATTTAATAAAAAAAATTCGACCAATTTTCGGAAACAAGGTGGTCCCTACCCTACCCTTTTATCCATACAAGCGAAAACTCTGCGTCGATGACGACACATCTTACACCTAGCGCTTTGGGTTAACTGGGTTTAGTCATGGCGGCAGGCAGTCTGTTCTGTCCAGAGCAAACTAACTCTAGGTTCTGTTGTGTCGGGGGTTGAGATGTTGTTCAAACTTCGTATGAGGATTCATGTACAGGCCAAGGTCGTCGATGGGTCCTTTAGCCCTATATTTAGAGGCAGAGGAGAGGGTTTCGAATTGAGGGTAAATATATGTTTTATAAGCTAACGAGATAGTCGTTGAAGGGGTAAGGAGGCCCGATGAATCTGTACCGGACAAATGATTCGGCCCAAATTGGAAATTTGGTTGAAGCTCAAACTTTTTTTCTGAAGCTGATTAGAGATTCGGTACTGGGGTAAGGAGACATGCTGAAGCTTATCGTTGACGGATAAGCTTGCAAAATTTGCCAAAACCGGGAAATTTGGATCGAAAGGTTCGTCTCAATGTCACTATAGCTATTTTGCTCTCGCCGGGAATGCTGCTAAAATACGAGGAATTTGGCATGAAAAAAAACTCTCGAAAAGACATTTCTGAAGTCGATTAGAGATGAGACTTGGAAATCTACAAGATTTGATTGTCAGGATCAAGAAGTCCAAAATAATTAAATTTTTGGCATCCCATCGAAACCTTTGGTCTTGTTTTGTTGGCATTCCTTTAAAGAAGAAGCTGTCTCGTTTCCAGTGTATGTCAAATTCTGGGAGAATTAATTGTCCGACAAGAAAATAAAGCTCAGATTAGGGTTCAGCAATATCAGCATGTATTAGCATGTATTGGCTCTTATTTCGAATCTCTAATTGACTACAGGAACATTTGTACTTTTCCCAAATTTCAGGTTTTGGCCGGATTCCTACTACTATTCCTGACCTCCTAACTATTTGTCCGGCAAGAAAAGGAAAATCAAAAAGCAGATTCAACATCTTTTTAGGATTTGTAGTAAAATCCTTGAATATATCCTACTTCCTTTAAAGGACACCTGAATGAAGAGTACCAATTATCATCCCTATCTGTATGACTTCCGTTAAAATTGCCTGCAGAAAACCCAATCCAAATACGAAATAGTGTTTCCAAGCTATGATTTTTGCTCCATTTTGCATCTGTCCTTATTTCAGTACCGAACAATTTTAGAAATGAACGAATGTCTCCAATCAACCCTTCTTCTGGAATATTTTTTTTACCAGTTAAGCCCAAACGTATATCTAGAAGAAATTCCAATACGATCCGGTCAGCGCTGTACAAGATTTGAATGAATTGCGCTTTTTGTCTTGGGAGTCTGCATGTGCAAACCTCCAGAAACGAAGATCCCTAGTTTGAAAACGTCACGCTTAGGAGAAGAATGCTCTCCGTGGCCGTGTCTGTAAATGCATTCTCCATGGTGTGTTCCAGTATGGTTTCATTGTTCAGGTGTCCTTTAATAAGTATGAATGCTAATTTTGGGGAGAATCAGTTTGGTTTTCAGTCTGGCATTTGGAGCCAGCATGCTCACCGTGCTCTTGCTTTCCTTCTTAAAGATGCTTCGGCTAAAGGGTATGGTCTTCATATTTGTGCTCTTGATCTTTCTAAGGCTTTTGATAGTGTTGTACATAGTCAGGCTCTTTACTTTCTTTATAGTCATGCAGGTATTAACTTTTCAGTTATTTTTCTTCTAAAGTTTTGGTATAGTAATTCTTATCTTCGAATTAAAACTAATGGTTCCCTTTCATCTTCTAATGTTCTTGTTTGTCGGGGCGTACCGCAGGGTGGAGTGTTATCTCCTAGTATTTTCAAATTTTTTATTTCTGGTCTGGTATTTTGTTGGTTTGAGTGATATTTTCCACCTTGCTTATGCTGATGACATTCTTCTAATTAGTCGGTCTAAACTCTGTCAATCGCGGATGGTTCATCAAGTTTTTTCTTCTTTTACTAAAATCGGTCTTTCGCTTAATGTCGATAAATGTGAGTATCTTTCTTTCAATGTTCCCCCCTCTACTAGACCTCAAAGTTCTCAAAACTTCTCTATCCCTCATGTAGATTCGATCCGGTGATTGGGTATTACTCTTACAAAAAATCTTAAAACTCTCCGGGAGCGTACTGTCCGGGATGCTAGAGTGAAAATCCAGATTGGTTAGGAGCATCGCATCAGGATTATATCTTAGATTGCTCCGAAGTGCAATTTAAGGTAATTAAGGTTACTCTAAAATTGTAGCCAATCGAGGGAAATACAATCGTATTGCCCTTGATAAGCTTTATTCTACTTTTTCCGATCATTCTGTTCTTTACCTTTCTGGGCTTTACCCTATATTTAAGAAAAAAGATATTAGCGATGTTCGTTCTTCTTATTTCCGGTTCTGTGAATTTCTTCTCTATCTTCCTCTTTGGTATAGAAATCGAAAGATAGTAAACAAGAGCTGAAAGCTGATATGGCACTTGCAAGCTTTTTAGCTTGTATTCAAGTTATCGTAGTACGATGTGAATGGATAGTAGTGCTCCCCTCCCGCCCCCACGATGGTCGGATCGGGCAAGTGACTATTTCCAAGTTACAGAAAATCATCTGTAATCAAAACTTTTGAAGCAAAAAAGATGATCATCAGGAGCACGAAAATGTATTTTGCTCAAAAGTATTGTTTGTACTTTAAGGAATTTTATTGTAAGCAAAACCCTTGAGGCAAAAACGATCATGGGCTCATAATAGGGATGTATATTTTCCTTAAAAGTATTTTTTTGCACTTTGCGGTTAGCATTAGTACTTTAAGGATGGTCGGATCTGGGAACTAACTATTTCTAAGCCAATCATGTCAAGTCTTTACTTTTCAAGCCAAGTTTCATCGTCCTAGCATGTCTGGAAGTACCTTAACTTGCGATCACCGGAATTCCGGACCCCCCCTATAATCCCCCACAATGCCCGAATCCGGTCCGGTTCTGTCACTGATCTACGAAGTACCTTAACTTGCGATCACCGGAATTCCGGACCCCCCCCTCTAACTCCCCCACAATGCCCGAATCCGGTCCGGTTCTGTCACTGATCTACATAAGGCTTGCGCTTGTTCTTCCCACCAAGTTTAATTCCGATCGCTCCACTCCAAGCACGTCAAAAGGTTTCCGGACCCCCCTCCGACCCCCCCCCAGCTTCATCGGATCCGGTCCGGACTTGAAATGGGACATCCGAGAAACGTTGTCTTTCTACAAGTTTCGTTATGATCCGATCACCCGTTCGGAAGTTATACATACCTCAAGATTCAGGATTCCCCCTCCCTCCACTCCCCCCACGATGGTCGGATCGGGAAGCTGACTATTTCCAGGTTAATCTGGTCGCGTCTCTGATTTGCCTGCCGAGTTTCATTGTCCTAGTCCACCTGGAAGTAACTTAACTCCGTATCACCGGAATTCCGGAACCCCACTCAAACTCCCCCCACAGTGCACGAATCCGGTCCGGTTCTGTCAGTTATATATGTACCTAGGGGTTGTGCTTGTTCCTCCCACCAAGTTTCATCCCGATCGCTCCACTCTAAGCGTTTAACATGATTTCATCGGATCCAGTCCGGACTTGAAATGGGACATCTGAGACACGTTGTCTTTCTACATATCAAGTTTCATTATGATCCGATCACCCGTTCGGAAGTTATACATACCTCAAGATTCAGGGTCCCCCCTCCCTCCACTCCCCCACGATGGTCGGATCGGAAAGTTGACTATTTCCAGGTTAATCTGGTCGCGTCCCTGGTTTACCTGCCGAGTTTCATTGTCCTAGCCCACCTGGAAGTAACTTAACTCCGTATCACCGGAATTCCGGAACCCCACTCCAACTCCCCCCACAGTGCACGAATCGAGTCCGGTTCTGGCAATGAGGTACGTAGGGGTTGTGCTTGTTCCTCCCACCAACTTTCATCCCGATCACTCCACTCTAAGCGTTTAATATGATTTCCGGTTCCCCCCTCCGACTCCCCCCCACATACATCGGATTCGGTCCGAACTTGATATGGGACATCTGAAGCATGAAGTCTTTCCAAATATCAAGTTTCATTAAGATCCGATCACCCGTTCGAAAGTTATGCATGCCACTAAATTCCGGATTCCGGCTCCCCTCCCTCCCCCCACGATGGTCGGATCGAGCAAGTGACTATTTCCAAGTTAGTTTGGTCGGGTCCCTAATATGCCTGCCAAGTTTCATCGTCCTAGCACATCTGGAAGTACCCTAACTCGCAAACAGCGGACTGACCGACAGACCGACCGACGGAAAAGTGATCGGTATATGGCACTTGGCCGGTAGGCAAGTGCCATAAAAAGTTTTGTTTCCCGAATATTACTGAGAAGTTGACTGATCTGAACGAAAAGCTCTCAGAAACGGCGTATTGTTTGTCGCCTCACCACGGTTTGATCCGTTTACTAATGTTATTGCACCTGTGTCTTTTTTGTCTCACGTCTTTTTCCGTTTTTTTCCTTCAAGTTTCTACTCCACTATTTATCTTTTTGATGTAAGCGGGTAATAAATAAATATTATTATTATTCATGTCTCTTTACTCCCATCTCGAGCCTCTAGTTCGAGAAACCTCTACCGGAAAAAAACAGTTTTCCGGCCGGATTCCGAACAAATTACTTGTCCAGTGAGATTTAAAATTGTGATATAAATTCAGCATGTCTCCTTTTCTCGAAATTGACTATATCATTAGTTTCTAAAAATATTTGTTCACCCTTAGTTTGAACTTTGAGCCCCCCCTCCCCCTCCCATAAATGTTCGCCTACGGGGACCATCTACGAACTTCACCGTTACTTCGACCCGAAGAATCCTCACGCCAAGTTTTATCAAAACCTCTCAACCCCTTCGAGAGTTATCGAGCTAACAGTCGGACACACTTTACGAAGGGGTTGAGAGGTTTTGTTAAAACAGAGTTCAGGAAAATTTCAAAGTTACATCCGAATCTGATCATTAGCTCGGGAGCTATGAAACGTGACAGATTCATCTCCGACCACTGGGAGACCCTTGACAGAGCCAATATTTTTTGCTTGCATTTCTTTCTGTATGGCCGTCGTCGACTAGTTTGGGCTTCAGAAACTGAAATGTCATAGCTTGTGGTGGTGTCTTCCCACCTTATCTCCCTACTTCACTTTCTTTCCCCTACAAGCGCTTTCCGAGCTAGAACCTCCGCCGTGTATTTAGTTAGGATTGGCAATTCCCTCCACGATTGCCTGCGGGTAAACTCTGTTAACAGGCTCTTAGGTGCCGCTTATTCGATAAAGTCCCTCAAGTAGGTAGCAAAGTGAAAATTTGGCACGGATTACGGGAGAGAAGAACCGGGGCGACGAGGATAACATTGATGCCGATATAATAAAACAAAAAATGTTACCGGAACATGGTAGAAATTTTGTTCTTAACCCGATTGATCATTAGCAATGTGGACGATTTACTAATCGAAGAAAATTGAACTGAGGCAAGCAAAAGCCGGAGATTGGGCCAGAGCAGGCAAGAGTGACATGACCTGACAGCGACTGAAAACTATAATAACTGAACGAATGCTAACAAAAAACGTTAACATCGATGCACGTTACTAGAGCCCTGTAGAAATCTTATTACTAGCCCGGTCGGTCATTTTTAACGTGGGCGGTTAACCAATCGAAGAAAACACGGCACGAACTGAGGAGTTAATAAACAAATTCTGTGCCAGAAACAGACAGAACTGACTGCCGGAATGCAGAAAAAAAAGAATCGACCGATCATTCTGGCATTAAACGTGTCGTGAGGACCAATGCTCATTCATTTCTTTTCTCTACCACACATGTAATTCCTTATTCGTCAGTACCGCCGATGATGGAAATGAAACATTAATGTTGTTGAACATCAACAGATAAAGCAGTGCAGTAGAACAGATACTTGTCAAGTACAAGGTACAAATAATTAATCTACTGTGACACTCAGTGTTGCTGCTTTGACCTCTGTGATCGTAGCCCAAGACTACACAGCACTTACCCATAAAAGGGAAATATCAGCAGATGAAACGGCTCAACTAACTGTAAACTGTTTATTTTTTTTTTTACTGAATACAAAAGAGCTAAATTAAGACCAATGGCAACTCACTTGAGAACCAACTAAAAACCGGTGATAAATGCAATCGCATTAGTTACAAGGATACATATGAAAAATATAATCGACAGCTCCGTAGCCTAACACTTAAAGTTTTACTTGATAGACATGAAAATACCCCGATCTGAGAAAGCAGT
Source organism: Branchinecta lindahli (assembly GCA_023053555.1). Lineage (NCBI taxonomy): Eukaryota > Metazoa > Arthropoda > Branchiopoda > Anostraca > Branchinectidae > Branchinecta > Branchinecta lindahli. Next base: position 401,384 of record JAKZAO010000006.1, on the reverse strand, counting down.
CATTCATCTGCACTGACAGGAATTACGAAGGAACAAACATGAATCACGAGCGAATACATCTTTTTTAGGCTTTGAAACTTATACGAATTTTAAATTGTGCCGGAAGGAGCATGACAGGGACACACGATAGACGGATACAAAGCCGTGAGCGTAGTAAAAACGAACACCCAACGTTTTTGTTTGCTGAGCGCTCAGCTTAGCTTTAGCTCGGCAGCTTTACGAGCAATGCTATACGTTTTATTGCTGATTTGCGAGGACAGTATGAAAACCAACAGGTCTAATTTGCAACAGCCGGATGTGCCTGTTTGGCAGTAAGAATTGCAGTCACGATGGAAAGAAAATCTGTGATTATGAAAATCTTTAGGAGCCCGGATATGTATTCTTAGTTGAACCACATGCAGAGCATTCGTACTTGTATCACCACACAGTAAGGATCCGCAACTGCCGCACGAGACTGCCTTAAAAAATCTCTCCTACATCGGACTAACCGCCGCATGAGCTTAACTACAAGTAACGCTGTCTTACGGTTTAGCGGGAATTCTGTTACAAGCAGGAACTGTAATCTTTGTAACTGCAATTTTACTCCTCGAAGAGTACGGTTTCCTGCTTGTATAGAAAAATGGCGATAATTTATCTAGTCGTTTATGAGAGTCAAGGGGTCAAATTGATTCTCGGAATTACAGAATGTGATTCTTATGTATATGTTGCCTGGGAATCAGTTTGTTAGCTCCCGATTTGCAGTGTCATCTAAGAACAGTCTGAGAATAAAATCAGCCGTTGTCCCAGCCCAACCCACGAACAAGGTTTTGCATTCCCAATAGTTAGTTCCCACTCACAGGCTAGATGGCACCAGGTATTTTTGTGTCCAAATTCCGCTCAATACATGGATATGGTTCAGCCAGGCTCGCCGACTGCGTTTTCGCGTTAAATACTGCGTTTGGGCCAAAGTGCTACATCTTTTGACGAGCGCACTGTGATCACTACAGGACGATTTTTGCAGTCTGGAAAGCTGCACTAGCTTATACGCCCGCTGTTTTTTGTGACTTCGGCTGGAACCCGCTTTGCTTTCCAGAACTGTGTTGTCGCTCCGCTAGTTTCGGAATGCGAGGCGAACTGTTCTGGAAAGCGAATCCACGGCAGGAACGGGAAGTGATCTCGGAAAGTTGTGTGTCTTACATGAGTTTTTGCGCGTGGAAAACTTTTTGAATCGCTTTTTGAATCCATTTTACCGCTTAAATCGCCCTTATGAGAATGCGCTCATAAATTTCTATTACTACGGAAAAACGAAACACACTTGACGCGGAATGTGAGCCAGTAGCTTGCACATGTGATTCATGGATACTTCACCGCAGTCACGCTATATCAAAATTCCATCGTATAATTATAAGCAAGAATAGTGCGAATGTTAAATAGAATAGGTACCGTAAAGAATCCCTTAATTCTGTGGGAGTTCATTAATGGGCGTCGCGAACTTGAAGTCCGCTGGAAAGAGCTCGGCGGCGGCAGGCAACATCAGCTTATAGGATTGACGGATGGTGACGTCAGCAGTTCCGGCAACGTCTCCAATGTCCTTCTGGGAACGCTTGTGCTCCGAGGCCTGAAAATGGCAAAAGATTTTGAAATGCATCACGATCTGGTGTTTGTGTTTTGACTTTCGAGTTGGCATTTTATCTGCCAGCAGAATCTTGCTTCTTCGGACAACTTTACAAATATGTCACAAACGCTTGCGTGCGAAGTGGGGAAGTCCTTGCAGTGCCGTGCCACACATGTCCATCTGAGGGACAGGGTAAGTGTATCTGACATACCGAAGTTTTGAAGACGCGATCGACTTCCTCGGCAGGATCGTTGCTCGTCGTGGCCTCGAAGTGGACGCTAAACTGACATGCCAGACATAAACATGACATAAACATGCCAGACTCGGCATTTTTTCAGAAAACAAAATAAACATTTATTTTCAAACTATTGTTGAGTTTTTAATGCAAGAAATTTTAAGAAAGTTGAAGGATTGAAATATGTGAAGAAAAAAGACGGAGGTTTTAAAATTTAAAGAAAAAGGGGGCAGAGACAAATTTTTAAATTGAAGAGACAGATGGGGTTTGGCGACCCCCCGGCCATCACCCCCTCCGAATGCAAATATATAGGAAGTTAGAAAATCTTATTAAAACCGCAGTTTGGACCCTAGACACGAGAGTCAAATGTAAACGCGTGAAAACGTAACGCTTATAATTCTTGCATTGCCGGAGCACTAGAAAGGCTGAGACAACCAAGAAACAAGAGGACCTGGGGGCGACCACTTTGCAAGAAACTTTTCCCGTCTGGGTACCATCTGGCAATGCCATCTCACGGATCAGGCCTGAAATCAAAGGACGCGACTTTTCGACCGGGAGAATCGTATTTTCACCGGAATGGGATGTGAAATCGGCGGATGAAGCGTATTGAGACTTCTTTTCTAAGTAAGATTATGCGCCACGGTATAGGCGATGCAAAAAAAGTGGAGCCCTCCAATGCCCAGACCAGCAGTACGGTAAAGTGCTCACGATTCTGTATTCTGTAGTCTAACTGGGAGATAAACTTGCGAAGGAAACTAATGACACCAACAATAAATCGAAGACAAACGATTACTGATCCGGGAACTCTCCATATGTATCGCAGAAGAAACTCAAATCGTACACGCCAGCTCGTACGCAAAAAAAAGCTAGATAACCGAATCCACGTAATCTCAAATTGCAGACTACCTCCCCCGAGCATAAATATCCTTCTGCCCAAGTCGACTGGGGAACATATATTAAACAATTTTCAAAATGTAAAAAGTCAGTTACGGTGTTCGTCAGCGATAATTTTCTAGGACTCCTCTTGCTTATTCCGCCTTTTTATGGCACTTGCAGCTTCGCTCAAGTGCCATATCCAGTATTTCAAGAGACTTATTGGTCTACACAAGACGACCCATAGCCAGGCAGTAAAAGGGGACCTGGGACCTTCCTCTCTAAGGAAACATAGATTAATCCAAATAATAAGGTTCTGGACAAAAGTTATATCTTTACCAGAGAAGAGACTGCTTAAGAGAGAGAGAGAAAGGTTTATTTACACAACCAATTGGCTATTAAATATTCATCCATTCATTAAATATATCGATAACTTTTCGGTCTGTCGGTCAGTCAGGCTACTGTTTCGAGTTAGGGTACTTCCAGAAGTGCCAGGACGATGAAACTTGGTAGGCAATATTAGGGACCCGACCAAACTAACTTGAAAATAGTAATTTCTCCGACCCGACCACCGTGGGGGGAATGGAGGGAGGTGGAATCTGGAATATTGACGTATTTATAACTTTTGAACGGAGATCCGGATCTTAATGAAATTTGATATTTGCAAAGACCCGTGTCTCAGACGTGACACTTCAAGTCCGGAATGGATCCGGTGACTATGGGGAGAGTTGGAGGGGGGAATCGGAAATCGTGTGACATATTCAGAGTGGACGGATCGGGATGAAACTTGGTAGGAAGAACAAGCACAAGTTCTACATACATAGTTGACAAGACCTGACCGGATCTGAGCACTGTGGAGGAGTTGAATGGAGGGTTCCGGAATTCCGGTGATCCCGACTTAAGATGCTTAGGCATGAGCTAGGACGATGAAACTTGGCAGGCATATTAGGGACCCGACCAAACTAACTTGGAAATAGCCACTTCCACGATCCGACCACTGTGGGGGAGTGGAAGGAGGGGAAATCCAGAATATTGACGTATTCATAACTTTTGAACGGGGAAAATTGATATTTGGAAAGACCTCCGAGTCTAAGATGTCACACTTCGTGTCCAGAATGGATCCGGTGACTTTGGGGGAATTGGAGGGGGGAACCGGAAATGTTCAGAGTGGACGGATCGAGATACAAACTTGGTGGGAAGAACAAGCACAAGCCCTAGATACACAGTTGACAAGACCGGATCGGATCCGAGCACTGTGGAGGGAGTTGGAGGGAGGGTTCTGGAAATCCGGTGATCCCGACTTAGGATGCTTTAACATGTGCTAGGACGATAAAACTTAGCAGGCACATCAGGGACAGTCTTTTCTCCGGTTTAACCATCGCGGGGGGAGTGGAGGGAGGGGGAATCCGAAATCTTGAGGTATGTTCAACTTTTGAACAGGTGATCGGATTGTAATGAAACTTGATATTCGGAAAGAACTCATGTCTCAGATGACCCATTTCAAGTGCGGACACGATCCGATCAATGTGGGGGAGTCGGGAGGGGGGGGATTTGTGACACGCTTAGAATGTAGCGATTAGGATGACACTTGGTGGGAAGAAACAAGAGTAGGCCCTAGATACATCAGTGAGATAACCGGACCGGATTCGGTCACTCTGGGGGGGGGGGGGGGGGGAGTTGGAGGGGGGTCCAGAATTCGGGTGATCGCAATTTAAGGTACTTCCAGATGTGCTAATAGGACGATGGAAATTGGCTTGAACAATAGAGATTTGACAAGATTGGCTTAGAAATTGTCACTTCCCAGTTCCGACCATCCCCTAAACTATTCATCTTAACCGCAAAGTAAAAAAAAAAATACTTTTAAGCAAAACCTACATTTTCATGATCCCCATGAGCCCATGGTCATTTATGCCTCAAGGGTTTTGCTTAGAAATGAATTTCTAGCACCAGCGCCAGATGCCAGTGCGCATCTTAACCGAAAAGTAGAAAAAAAAATACTTTTGAACAAACCAAATATATTCATGATTGTAAAGGGCCCAGGATCATTTTGCCTCGAGGGTTTTGATTACAGATGAATTTCTAGCGCCCTTAAAGTGCGCATCATCACAGCCAAGTGCAGAAAAAATTTACTTTTTTTTGTTTTACCAAATGAGACATTCCCGCGATTTTCAAGGGTCCATCGTCATTTTTATCACAAGGGTTTTGCATAGAGATGATCACGACAAACCCATGAATTGGCGAATTCCTACTTTCATCCTTTTACCAAGCCTTACAAGTGCCATATGAGCTTCCAGCTCTTGTTTATTATCGCTAACTGCATTATGAAATTATAAAGGTCGGGCTTCACTACCAAGATTTTTCGCCCGGATTCTGGGTTCCCGTTTTCTTCGATATCGGTCTGGGTAGTGAAGACAGGTCTGAAAGCACCCCGGACGCTTCCGGGAATCTGGCAGAAAAATCTACCAGATTCCCGGATTCTGGGTGAAAAGAAGCGGGAAGTTGAAAGTAGTTTTCATTTGACTTGGGAGAAATTGTGTTGAGATGGTAAAATCTGAGAAAATGACAGATGTGCTGAAAAATGCCCAAAAGTGGGCTGTTGAAGAGACATTTGATCTGATTTATGTCGGGACCGTCTTCACATAATCCGGACCCCAGATTCTGGGGTGTCTGGGTAGTGAAGCCCGACCTTAAGCTTCTGAAACCCCCGCCTTTCGCCCCTCTCTTAGCACCTTTTCGGCATAGCCGACTTTTGCCAGTCACGCAACGCAAACTTCTCCGAAAGCTTCAAAGTCCACCGACAACTTTTTCACACGTAAGGATATGAGAAGCTTCGAAGTTTTGCTTCTATTTTAGACCGTCAGGTCTATCTTAGGTTTTGGGCTTCTTTTGTTTTGCTTGGTCTTCCCACTTTTAAACGACGAAGCGTTCAGTTTTCAAGTATTGCGCGTTCAGCCGCCGCGTCGGAGAGTGTGAAGGCTGGAGAGTCGACAAGCGCTAATACGAAAATCGCTAATTTCGTGTGGAAAGTAATGGTATATGTCCGAAGAACCATATTACTGAGCCATTTCATCGTGAAAAGATCATTTCTCGAAAGAGTTGTGCTTTAATGCATCTTCTCTTTATTCATACAACAGCCTGACGTGAACCCTTACCAAGAAGGGCCGAAATATCGCTGTCGAACATCGTAGCTGACTTTTCCAAGCAACTGCCAGGACAGTTTAATTGTTTCGCCAATAGCTTTACGAGGTCAAAGAATAAGACAACTTGATACGTTTCATGTGACTTCAGGGCATCATTCATACTCAAGAACGCCATCTGCGAGTTATTTACTGTTCTCAGAAATACACCAAAGTTGCGTTTTCAGCAATTAGCGTGTTGAACTCGAATCATAACACGTTGCGCTGTCATCCGTTTTCAGCCCCCGTGTTTTGCAAAAGAGAACCCGGCGCAGGATTTGATACTCTACCGAGTCCGTTTGTGTTTGGATTCGGTGTTGAACTCGAAACAAACACGGGAGCTAAAAACGCTTGAAGCCACAGAACACAGAACCCGTGTTAGGATGCGCACTGGATGCGCTCGATAAAAACGACTCGTGACGAACACGGGTTGAGAATCGCGAGCCTAAAAACGCAACTCAACTCTCGAGTTGCATTTCTCGTTACGATTTGTTGGCATAAACGTTTGGGATACGTTGCCGAACTGTGAAAAAAAAGTCAATGTCTTTCTTTAACATCATTCCGCAAGAATATGAAAAATAACTTGTCGAGTCGTGAGGTTTGTTTTGTCTGTTTACCGTTTCTAATGTTCGGGATTGTAACGCGTCTGAAGGGAAAGTAAAGTGATTTTCTTTTCCGAGTTCCTGAACTGGCTGTTTAGAGCAATTGTCACGTGGGCAGTCAGAGGTTTTATCTTATTGTGTAAATAAAAAAACATTACCAAATAATATCACAACTTACCACACTACCTAGAACCCCTATATTAAATTCGCTATCAAACGCATCCCGAAGCTTCACTGAAAGCGTCACGGAATTTTTTGTTGGCAATTAATTATCAAGGAAATAGGGATAGAAGCCTCGAAGCGATCCTACGGCAGCAGGCACGCGAGGAGCGAAATCGAAAAAAAAAATCCAGGAAAAACACTGTAGACATCGTTCTTATGTTGTTTTCGTTGTGGAAGATGTGAGTTAGTTTGTCAGTCCCTGAAAACGGTTGCCGGAACTGCAGCCGAAATATCCGACATTATATTTATCCACCACTCAACACTTAAAGGAATAATTAACTGATCAAGAAAACAAGAGCTGGAAGCTCATATGGCACTTGCAAGGCTAGGTCAGAGGATGAAAGTAGGAATTCGTCAATTCGTGGGTTTCTTTTGATCATTTGTAAGCAAAACCCTTGAGATAAGAATGATCATGGGTCCTTGGAAATCACGAGACTGTATCGTTTGGCAATGCATTTGGCTGTGCGCACTTTAAGGGCGCTAGAAAATCATCTGTAATCAAAACTCTTGAAACAAAAAAGATGATCACCAGGAGCACGAAAATGTATATTTTACTCAAAAGTATTAATTGTACTTTAAGGAATTCAGTTGTAAGCAAAACCCTTGAGGCAAAAATGATCATGGGCTCATAGGGATAACGAAAATGTATATAATGCTTAAAAGTATTTTTTGTACTTTGCGGTTAGCATTAGTACTTTAAGGGATGGTCGGATCTGGGAACTAACTATTTCTTAGCCAATCATGTCAACTCTCTAATTTTCAAGCCAAGTTTCATCGTCCTAGCATGTCTGGAAGTACCTTAACTTGCGATCACCGGAATTCCGGACCCCCCCCCCATAATATCCGAATCCGGTCCGGTTCTGTCACTGATCTACATAGGGCTTGTGCTTGTTCTTCCCACCAACTTTCATTCCGATCGCTCCACTCCAAGCATGTCACAAGGTTTCCGGACCCCCCTCCGACCCCCCCCCCCCCCCCCAGCTTCATCGGATCCGATCCGGACTTGAAATGGGACATCCAAGACATGTGGTCTTTCTACATATCAAGTTTCATTACGATCCGATCACCCGTTCGGAAGTTATACCTACCTCAAGAGTCCGGATTCCCCCTCCCTCCACTCCCCCCACGATGGTCGGATCGGGAAGCTGACTGTTTCCAGGTTAATCTGGTCGTGTCCCTGATTTGCCTGCCAAGTTTCATCGTCCTAGCCCACCTGGAAGTATCTTAACTCCGTATGACCGGAATTCCGGAACCTCCCTCCAACTCCCCCCCCCAGTGCAGGAATCCGGTCCGGTTCTGTCAATGATGTACTTAGGGCTTGTGCTTGTTCCTCCCACCAAGTTTCATCCCGATCGCTCCACTCTAAGCGTTTAACATGATTTCCGGTTCCCCCCTCCGACCCCCCCTCCACATTCATCGGATTCGGTCCAGACTTGAGTTGGGACATGTGAGACATGGTGTCTTTCCAAATATTAAGTTTCATTAAGATCCGATTACCCGTTCGAAAGTTATGCATGTTACTAAATCCCGGATTCCGGCTCCCCTCCCTCCCCCCACGATGGTCGGATCGGGCAAGTGACGATTTCCAAGTTAGTTTGGTCGGGCCCCTAATACGCCTGCCAAGTTTCATCGTCGTAGCACATCTGGAAGTACCCTAACTCGCGATCACCGGACTGACCGACCGACCGACCGACGGAAAAGTGATCGGTATATGGCACTTGGCCGGAAGGCAAGTGCCATAAAAACCCAAATCTCGGTTTTGTTTCTTTTGCATATGTGATACCGCGATGCGCCTGCGGAGTTGGAATGCTCTGGGGGGTTGATCCAGAGTGAGGAGGAGCTGAGCACTTTTAAGGATCTTTCAAAACCGATTCTTTTCCATGAATACGACTTTTAAAAACAAAAAAATGTTGGTTATGTTTGGGTGGACCCGGTGTGTTTTTTTTGTGTTGGGTTTTCTCCCTGCCGTTCTTTGTTTGGTGTGATCTTGTCTCATCTCATGTTTGTTTTGGACGAGTGTTTACGATTATTTAATTTGGGGTCGCCCCCTTAGAACAGGCGAAAGCTTTATGGGGTGGTCCCTGTTCACATGTGTTCATTGTGCTTGATAATAAAAAAATATCTCGCTCAAAACAGTAGCGAATTTAGAAGACATTATGAGACTCTGTTGGAGCTATAATTTCATACTGAAAGGCTTGAAAGCTAGTGAAAGTTCTTGTATTTGAAAACTTCCTGCAGGAAAACTCCAGGACTTTGAATTCAGCAAAAGCCCTCGAAAAGGACTGAAGCTCTCACAAGCTCATGAGGTAGGGACGAAAAACAAAGAAACAGGTAAAAATCGATAAGAACTGAGCGGGGATTTCAATGCGAGGAACTACTGGGGTGTTTGCTTTCCCAGGGGAAAAATCGTGAAAGGATAGAGCTATTCCCGGAGGTAGAAAGAAAAATGTCTCCAGCGTCATAACGAATTAACAGAGATTAGAGGAGTCCAACGTATTGCAAACAGTCTCATGACCGATATACAGGAGGGGTACCTGACCTCGTTTTTACACTACCTCGATTTTTGCGCGAAAATGTTATAAAGAATTGTACAAGCTGTCCCGACAGTCAAGAGGCAAGATATGACTTTTAAGTCATATGACCAAAAATATTCAAATTCTGTGCCTTTTCTCCATTTAGTAGCAGTTGTGAAAAGCTGTTTTCTGGCTATTGACTTTGCTAACTCTTTCTTTTTCATCATTTTTAGGTAAATCGAGGTAAGGTTAGAATGAAGTAATCTTGTTTGAAAAGAAAAATAAATTTAACTAGAAAGATTGAAGCAATATTTATTTATCCAATATGTAAACCATTCAATTAGCTTCAATCTAGTATTTTTGTCATATTTGTTGGTTCCTTTTTAAGCCAGATGGATTATTCTGAAGGAAAGACTTCTCTGGAAATTCGAAATCTTGTCTGAGGTTGGATACCTCTCCTGTACAAACATTTGTTACGTCATCCACCGACCTGTTTAACGCACTTTCTGGAACAACTCCTTAGATAAATCGTTACCTTTTGTTTTGAACTCTAAATATTATAACCCCCTAACTACATATAGTTTTTTTTTTAGACAGTTCAGACAGACGATAAGTTTTAGCCATAGTTGTTTATATATATATTTGAGGTATGTGATTGTAAAAACGACGAACATATCATAATATCGTCCGTGAATTTTGAGAACAGACTGAACTGATATAACACAGTGATGTCTCGAAAATTGTGGATCTTCTTCTCCTAAATTGTCGGCGTGGTAGGAAGTATCGGGAAGAGAAATTTTGGTACCTTCGTCAGCTCGGGAGTTTCCTCAGCAGGCTACGCAGCATCGTGAATGGTTTTTGGGGTAAGAATTTGCTTTTTGGTGTTTATTTCGAGTTTATGAGTGTTGACTGTTATTTTATTTTGCTATCCCGCCATGGCCCCACGGGCTTCTGGGAATAAATTAATTAATTCATGCATAATTCCAAATGAGTGGACTGACACAGCTTTGCCGCGGTAAAGCCTGGTCAAAAATCGTGACTAGGAGGGCTAATGCTTGTCATCAGTTTTGAGTTCTCAGTTGAAAAGATCGGGAACATTGACAGGTTATAGTTGGAAAACATGTTTGGTATTGCTAAACCGAACAATCAGCTGAAATCTTTTTCAGCGATGGTTCGACATTTCTTGTCAATGGTGTTCTTTTATCGTTTTTTCTCAAAACCGCGTGGCATCTTTCTACGACTCCTCTTCCACTCGGTTTACCAGCTTAACGTCATCTACTCTTTCTAAATAAATAAAATATCCTTTGGAAAAAAAACATTTCGTATATTCTAATAAAAAATTTATATATTTTATTTTGATTTTCATTACTTCGTGTATATTATTTTATCGAAGCCGGCTAGAAATCTACCCTTGCAATCCGAAAGTCAACCATCAAACATTATTCGAAGCCCGCTTGGCCTGAAGGAATACTTATAACGAACAAACAAGTTATTCATGTTTTGTGCTTCAGCGGCTACATAAATGACCCTTCCCTCGCAAGCCAGCTCGGGTTTTCTCATCACCCCTCATTCCAAACCCCTCCATCTCCTCTCATTATTAGCAAGACAGACGACACAACCTGGACCCTCGAGTTTCTCCTCACCCCTTTGAAGTACAGACGCACGTCACTCCTAGTTCATTTCTTGCCCTCTCGTTAGGATATCCTTGGAGAGTCAGATGACTGGGATTTAGTGGTCCTTTAACGAGCACTGTTCCTTTCCGGGAAAAAACAAGGGTATCCTCTCACGCCAGTACATTTCAAATTTTTTGCTCTGGGAAGGAGAAGCTTTTCTTATTGTTGCATCGAGAGGGCACCAGAATGTACATTTCAAGCACCATGAAGGTTCTGTCTGGTGCGGGGCCGTCTTTTTGTATACCAAATGGAACGAAGGAGTTTTAGGTCACTTGCAGCCGGTTCAAGTTCAATATACCGGTCACTTTTCCGTTAATCTATCTGTCGGTCGGTCCACGATTACGAGTTTGGGTACTCCCAGATGCGCTAGGACATTGAAACTTGGCAGGCACATAAGGGGGCCCAAACTAGAAAGAGTATGAAAAAGTTTCACGACCTGACCATCCTGGTGGGAGTGGAGGCAGGGAGAATCCGGAATCTTGTGGCACGCATATCTTTCGAGCGGGCGATCAGATCTGAACGAAAATTCAAAACTGGCAAGAGCACGTGTCTCAGATGTTTCATTTCAAGTCCCGGCCAGATCCTATAACGGTGTGGCAGTTAGATAGGTGGGACCGGAAGTCTCGTGGCAAACTTAGAGTGGAGAAATCGGGATAGGACTTAGTGGAGAAACAATCGTAAGCCCTAGATGACCGGACCCGGGCACTGTCGGGGAGTTGCAGTAGGGAGGGCGGCAAATCTCAACGGCGCACGTCTTAGATCCTCCGTTTACAAGTCATGATCAGATCCGGTCACTTGTGTGGGAGTTGGAGGGGCATGCGAGTCGACGGAACTTGCAGATGGGTTAGGACAAGGAAACTTGTTCGGCGTCATGAAAGGACTTGACTTGTAAATCGTCATTTCCCTGATCAGACTTTCAAGGGGGATGGAGGGAGGAGAAACCAGGAATCTTTATAATAAAATAGTTCTAGCTTTGTGCATCGCATGCTCATGTTCAGAGATTCTTGTAAATCACTCACCTGAGATGCCATGTAGATGGCGGCAGCAGCAACAGAAATTGGGGATCTCCCAGGAACAATGTCCATCTCAACAGCCCGTTTAGCGATGTGACAAGCTGCTTTCTGAACGATATTTGGAAGACCTAGAAGGGAAATTAACTAGTCAAAAAATTTTCATACCCATTGGACAAGACTCTCGGCATCGTTGCATCTTTTTCTAAAACTATTTTCAATTTTCTCTGCTTTTTAGAATACCTGGTGGCAAAATACGAGTTAATTGAGTTATTGACACTATTGCGTATGTTTCATTATTGGTGTGGCATTAGGGGAAACAGAAATACGCAAATATAAATAAAACGTATGATGTCTCCGTATTCTCGTATGTACGTATAGCGGTGTCGACATTTTCATCATTTTTACATAAACACAAAAAGCAATATTGAGCGGTTCCTGATGATTATACTTAAGCAAATTTACGGCTACGGCTACAGAGGCTACACCCCACCTCGTTGCCACACTGTCAGAAGTTTCATAACAGATAGCGCATAACACTTTCAAGAATAACACCTTTTCAATTAGAAATAAAGTGTATGACCAATTAAGTTTACACTTTTTCGTGCTTTTTCGTTCGTTCCTAGATCTCCAACAACACCTTCAATTGATAAAAATACTAACGGGAACGAAATAAACATAACAGATAATATCCCAAAGTGTTATCTGTTGAAACCGGGCATCCCAAAGTGTTATCTGTTGAAACTGGGCATCCTTCTATTGTCGTTATGTAACTTCTGACAGTGTAGTATTTTTACCAATTGAAGGTGTTGTTGGAGATCTAGGCACGAAATAGTGTAAACTTAACTGGTCATAACACTTTATTTCTAAGTGAAAAGGTGTTATTCTTGAAAGTGTTATGCGCTATCTGTTATGAAACTTCTGACAGTGCAGCCCATCAGTCAACACCTTCAAGGAAACACTTGACAACAATGCTGGAAACGATAAGTATTGTGTTGACAATTTCCACAGAGTTTTGGATTCAACAATAACAATAAGAAATTTCGAAAAAAAAACCGGCACACAATATAAACACTAAACGGAAGCCTCAGGCGTCGGCATTATTTTCGGCCCAGTCAGGACAACCAACACCAGGGTGTGCAGATGCTCTTCTGAAGAGAAAGAGCAGAAAACCGATCGATTTCTGCAAAAGACAGAAGGCCTTCACCTGACGCATTTCAGTTCCTCTTGAGCCCATGCAACCAACAAAAAGAGTTACAGTATAGGATACGCTAAAGCTGTTTAGAACGTCGTTTTGAACCGTGGGCATTTATAGTGGGCATTGTGATCGCGTGTATTTTGAGTGTTAGCCCTTTTTCTGTGTGTTGAATCAGCGAGGCAACGAGCAAGGCTAAGGATCTGCAATCCTGAACACAAGTGTCAATGTATTCCCTTTTCAAGTGCCTTCCCCTTGATCTGTTTACATTTCATCTTTTGATCCAGACTAAAGTCAATCGTCCCTAGTTCACATTACGACCTTATCACAAAGACGAGTCGACGTCTCCCCTTCGACTCCAATTCCTGTGAATTGTCGCCCCTCCTTCATCCATCATATTTGCTAATCAAGCCTACGCTTCAAGAAACAATTGTCCAGAAAAATCCAAATCTTTTCTGACTCACAGAGGTTTGAAAATCAACATACGAAGACTGCACTTGACGTAACAACCAAGGTCGAAGTTATGAGGACCCCAAAACAGGGGATGGTTCTGAGAAGTTTCTTCCTAAATTTCCTGTTTTCACCAGTTTCGAGCCAGACTATCGAGGCAAAAATAATCCAAGTTTTCTTGTTATTTTTACTTCTTTCTCAATTCCCCTACCAATTTCAATTTCGGAATCACACGGATAATGGCCGATTGCACAACGAGTGAAAACTTGTATCATCTTTGCAGAGCGACTATTTTAGCCTTTTCCGACTCACCAATCAATTCCCGTAGACAACAGTATTTGTTTTCAAATTTCCGCGCTTTCGAAAAGAATTTTTGCACATGAAGTACTAAGACTAACAAAGAAAGTAAACTTACAAATTAAGTTTTCAAATTCTATACATAGTTTGGGACCACCGTTTCGTAGAGTTCATAAGTATTTCATATTATTTATTACGTAGGCTAGCCATATTTTGTTTTAATCATTTCAAGATTATCCTAATTGTTCCTAGTTTTAGTTTGGTGGTTCTCTCATCTTTGTTAGTTCAAATTATTAGCTGATCTTTGCAGGGATTGTTCGGTATATATAACTCTAGTGTTCCTTCCTTCCGTCCCGTTTACCAATACTAGCAAGAAGATCTATGGTTTACAAAGGTTAGTTTCTCGCCAGTTTCACAACCGATATTTTCCACCAGAGAACGTTCTAGTTGGAAATAAATGACTCGTGACGGTTCCACTTTGAATGCACTGGGACTTAATGGAGGTGCGAAAAGAAGATGAAGAAGATGAAATCAAGCCGAGAATCGTTATTTCCATAGCGTTGCTAATTAAGGCAGAATGGTTGCACCGTTCGAACATATGGAAAGCAGAAATAGTAAAAGCTGTGGTTAAACCACTGTGGAATGAAAGCCCGATATTTAGACCAGCCCCCAAATGACTTCGCATGTTGGTGTCCTTGAATCTAGACATTGGCCACCACTTTCAAGCTCATAAGGCACTCCCAACGATTGTTCGTATGTATATTCAAACATAAGGGTTATACTATTCGGTATGGGGGGAACAAGTTATGAACGTAAGATTGTGGTTGATGTTTTCCGTATGACGGCTTTTTAAATAAAGATTTTTAAATATATTATTTAACAATACAATCATATACAAATATATCTGAGCAGGGCCGTATTCAGGGGGGCAGGGGGTTCAACCCCCCCCCGAAACATGCAAAACTAATCGTTTTTCTATGGGCTTTAACGTCTGATCTTTGTCTTTTTTGTACTTATGGTCCGACCCGCGGTCAACCTCCCCCCCCCCGAAATCAATTCCTGGATACGAACCTGTATCAGAGATATACCCAATGAAAAATTATTTCAAAATAGTAGCATTAAGTTGTACGAAAAGGTAGCATGCGGTACCAACTGATGCTATCATGCTACTATAGCAAGACTGCAGGATGCTACTGGAGCAAGGCGAAATGCTACTGAATACTACTGCTTAAGATTGGCCCAGTGTGAGGCATATTAAATTGAAGTATTCTGTACTACTGCATATCAATACATGCAACTTTTTCGTACAATTACCATACAACTACCCAGCTACATATTTTTCATCGGGTATATATATAAGATTTACAGATACATATACATTTATCTCGGATAAGGTTCTGGATAAGATATATCTAGGTGTGGGGGAGGGGTTTCAGCATAGGGAGTGAACTGAAGCGTATTTTCACGCCAGAAAAGTAGTTAGACCGAAATCCGGCCAAAATCGGAAAACGGGTAAAAGCGAAAGCTTTATCCGAAGTTGATAGAGGTTTGATATGGGATAAGGAGACACGCTGAATCTTGATTTTTTTTTTTTTGCAAGAAAAGTAGCCCACTTCGCCCGAATTCAGGTCAAAACCCTTATTTTTTTAGAAGTGAAGATTTTTGCTGAAGTCGATTACAAAGTCGCTTTATGGTGATTTTTGCTTAAGTCGGTTACAAACTCGCTTTAGGGGTAATATTTCACAGTGCAAGGGGATAGCCTACGTCAGCTGAATCTAAAGCTATATTTTGGTTCTTCTTGGCAAGGGTCCTCTTCAAGCTCACGTCTGAACTTCAAGTCTGACGAGCCGAAAGCCACAAATTTACCAAAACTTGCTGAAAGCAAAGCAGGCTCCAGGGCGTGATTAGGATTCATGCGGTACTGGGATTTTACGGGTTTCCGAATGGTAGTATAGAAGGTTTCCGTTATGTATAACAAGGCTAAATCGTCGTGCCCCCTGTGCTGGAACTCGGTCAGTTAACCTTTAACCCTACTGCTTGAGTTCTTACTCTCCCTCCTACCCCTGGCTAAGTGCCAATTTAAGTTCATTAAGCCGTTTGTTCCCATTTTTACCCTCCTTTCTTGACTTCTGTCCGAACTGTTGCTAACAAGACCGCTTTAGTTCCTTTTTCCCCAAAGACCTGTTACAGCAGGGAAAAGATCCAGTCTCAAGCACTCGAAGTATCGGAGAATTCTTTAACTTGAACGAGAACAATGACTGATTTGTCGGAGAACTAAGCCGGTCTTCACCGTGTTTGCCGTCTTGCCCGCGAAACTGGCGATCATGTCGCAGAGCGACTTGACTTGACAACAGCAATCTAGGGTTTGGGGAGTTGCCTTTATACTGAACTGGCAGTACTAAACCAAGCACCTATAATGCTGACTGGGAAACACATAAAACACAATGGCTAAAGATGGAAATTCAGTTACGATGTTTGACAGCGATATCTTGGACCTTCTTGGCATGGGTCCTCGTCAGGCTGTTACCGGACCGGAAGAAACAAACTTTGCAATAATGATTATGATGAAATTTTATTAACGCACTAAAAAATAAAAGGGAAATAGCGCAGTACAAAAAATAAAGGAAAAATTACAATGAGCTTTCGATAACTAAGACTAGGGAATGCGTCGCAAGACGCTATAAGTACTATCTTGGTACTATGTACTAACACTGAACCAAAGACGAAAGATATGGCAGATGCATTCAGGATCACGGAAACGCATGGTTGTGAAGCGACTGAAACTGGTTTCTTATGCATGATACGAAGGTCTCTTTCGTGTTATGGATTGCAAAATAAATGAACTATTCTCTTCCCTTCCTCTTGCAAAGCGTCTATCGGCTGCCGTTATCCGCAAAAAAATGAGACGCCACTTTATTTCCCGATATTAAAGCTAATGTCCTTCTGTTAGTCGGCCTTGATGACGCTTTTTACCAATCCTCTATATCGTTAAACCATTATCACTCTTCCGTGGATGGCGAAGTGCCAGATCATCGAAGGGGAGTGGATGGATATTAGGCGCAAAGTTATAATCCTCGCTTCAGCAAGCAGAAGGAATACTTCCCCGTCATTATTTGGATTGTAAGCGCGCGGTTTTTAAAAGAGGTTTGGGACAGTCAATTGACGATTCGTCAAAGAAAGATTGGGAAACCTCACGGTAAAAAAGAGAAGGCGAGAACACTGAGAGAGATATGAACGGAATCAAAACAAGCCAGAGAAGCATTAATGTTTCAGTAATGTTCAACATTTGGTTTGAAGTTTAGCGCTCTGTTTGATTTTCCTCTGAATGGATTGGCCACACGTCATTCATACGTTTAATTTTACTGGAAGTTTTTAACCGCTACCAACCAAATTCAGTCATAATATCAATCTACCAATAGTAGCGAACAAGAATAAAAGCCGGTATTATGATTTGAGACATAGTTTAGCATCCTTGCACTGAAAGGGAGTTCAAGTTATGGTTCAATAAATTTGTCTTCAGGTACGAGAAAGGTGGATTGTCTTTAGGATAACTTGGTGGCTATTTCTGTAGCTTTGCGGTCCTTTTTTTTCGTCCGTTTATTTACATCGACGGATGTAATAACAACAATACTGGAACACTACTAGTTTTTTCCAACTGAGCGAGTTGCAAGAATTCTCCTACATACAATAACATTTGTGCAAATATTATGTGGCACAATCAAACAAAGCTGCACGCGTTTTTTTCGATACGGGCTCTAAACTGACCATGGCAAAACAACTGTATATGGATCTACACAGGGGGACGCAGATCTTGCCAAGAGAGAAAGATCTATTTATTCCATCCAACCAGGCAGAAAATTGCGAATACATAGGCGACATCGCAAGCACACCCCAAATAGATTAGCGATCTGTCCGATATTGTCACCCCTTTTATACTTTCTTTCACTTGTACACCGTCCAAATGGTCACAACAACAGGGATCATGCTGTTTTCGCTTTCCTGTTTAGGTTGGGATAAATCACGTCAGAAAAACGCGGTATTTTGGGCGGAATGAATGGAATTATGGCCCGATTTAGCTGGCATATTTCACTTTGGAGCAAGCCATGTAGCGACCTACTGTTCTATGCCGCAAGTAAATTGGCACTTTAGATTGGATTTCCTGGTTCAACTTTCAGTCCGTAGAAAAAAAAAACGATTGGAAGAAAATATTTAGACTATAACCCATGTATATGCATATTTCCGTATATCTGCACATGCCAACAACCAGACTGAGAAATCTGTAGCTCTACTCTAATTTCGATTTCGCTTGATTCGCTAGAACTGGTTCACCCAGCGAGAAAAAGACACTGACATATACTGGCATATTTCCATACCCCTCTATGCCTTTAACCTGAAAGTCTACAGGGTACATAAACTTAACGTGTACTCTGCCCAACTGTATCCTCTCAGCAATTCTGATCCAAATGGAACTGTTTTCTACAAAGCCACAGCGTGAAGAACGAAGGTCTGGCGATGGGTCAGTCAGAATCATTTGTCTGATCACTATGGAATGTTTCCTATCACGATACGGCACCCTGTAGTGATTCCCTTTTCAACTGATGATGAATGTGAGACCCCTCCCCAGGATTCAATTGCCGCAGTGCCTTTATTTGAAAATCGGAAAGCCTCGGATTCGGAAAGACTTCTTCCGATCAACTAACTTCAAAGCGGTATTTACATACTGGTGGCAGCGGAGGATTTTCCTCGGGGAAAGAAAAACAGGCTTCTACAAACCATTACTCCCCTAATTACAGGCGCTGCCGATGGAAAACCTCAGGAAAACAACAGAGAAACGAAAGAGTAGAAGGAGCGCCCTCATTAGAAGCTTGACAGATTCGACAAAATTAATGAGCCGTTCGGAAAGCGGATAAGCAGCTGATGCGAGAAGACGAAAACTTACCAAGCGTAACTAGGAGGGTGAGAAAGAGAAGCTGGGGGTAAAGAGATGCGAGGAGGCTAAGGGCACATCTCCTTCGAAGAATAACTCGGAACAGTCGGCGTCAGAAGGTTGAACGCACGAACAAGCTTGGGTAAAGTTTGCAGCTCTTCGAGAAGCGCGATTAGGGCTAGGGATTGTTTACGCGGCTCCGCAATTGGTATCATAGGCCTTTTTTCGGTTAGAATAGGCTATTTCAGATTCAATGAGGTTGCGCTGTCCGGATGGAACAAGATGAAACTGGAAATTCTGCAGTTCAATTAGAAATTTCCGTGTATCATATTACTGGCAATACGCCCAATTTAAAGCACTGAAGTACTTATCGGCAAAACTACAGCACAGAGAGCTTCGATAAATTAATGCACGAACGATTATCTTCAAAAAACGTATCTTCGTCAGCCAATCAAGTATTTGTGTTCTGCTTTAGTAACTACCGATCGAGCTACCGATAGGGGCTGAGACAACCCCTCAAAAGACCCGTCGTACGACAAAAAAGTAACTACAGTCCCTAATCAATCAATCCATTCTCGTTTCCACGCTTTGGTATTTCGCAAGTCATTTCCATATACCCTAGCAGCAGTACAACGATGCTTGTCCTTCCTGTATTTAACTCCTTTCGAAATGCTTCAGGCTCCCAACTACACTGTCAGAAGTTTCATAACAGATCGCGCTTAACACTTTCAAGAATAACACCTTTTCACTTAGAAATAAAGTGTTATGACCAATTAAGTTTACACTATTTCGTGCCTAGATCTCCAACAACGCCTTCAATTAGTAAAAATACTACACTGTCAGAAGTTACATAACGACAACAGAAGGATGCCCGGTTTCAACAGATAACACTTTCGGGTGTTATCTGTTATGTTTCTTTCGTTCCCGTTAGTATTTTTACCAATTGAAGGTGATGTTGGAGATCTAGAAGTGTAAACTTAATTGGTCATAACACTTTATTTCTAAGTGAAAAGGTGTGATTCTTGAAAGTGTTATGCGCTATCTGTTATGAAACTTCTGACAGTGTACGGTTTCCGTTAGTCCGGATGATCGGTATACAAATTTGTCTGGGTTTCGCATCGAATCCAAGGGGGCCCAGCTCGGCTAGAAATAGCCGAAAGCAAAGCACGGTTTTAACGAGCTTAGATATGTCTCAAAGACTGGAACATAAATTGCATCTACTGCGACGTGTGATTCAAAGTTTAACTGAAACGCAGCTAATTTAATTTACATCGAATATTTGAATACACTGAAATGTTTTGAACCATCTAAGCAATTTTGTATTTGTTTTGCACCCGAGACTCTAGTATTGACGATCAGAATGTGCGCTGCTTGCACGACAACAACCAAAAGCGGAGAATTTGAATTAAAAAAAGCCTGTATTTCCAGAGTTGAAGACGCTAAGCCCGGAAAACCACGGTTGCATGTCTTGCAAAGAATCTGCCATTTACAGCTGATTTTCGGCAATGGCTTACCTTTGTATAGTTGATAAATATTTCAAGCACAGAGGGATCAAGCATATAAAGGTATCACAAATCCAAAAGAATAAGTTCATTCGATGAATCGATTATCTGTGGATACCGGAGTAACGCATTTTTAATCGGGTTTTCAGGCCTATTACGTGAATAAGTGATGTGTAACTAAGCTGTCGGATCTCAGCCCTATTCGGTCAAACTTTAAAAACAACTGTGCTTCCACTGGTGGAAAAACAAACGGCCAGATTCCCACTACTCCATAACCCTAAATACCAATAAAGAATGGTCTCGCCGATACACTCAGGCGCGACAACTCCTGCCTTATTTCCAAGTTCGATAAGAAAAGTTTCCGCGAAAAATCTAACCTTAGGCTTTTCAACAGGATATCCAAAAAAATACGGGGGAAAGTTTAACTTCGTCAGTTCCAGAAAAGATCTTAAAAGTTCCATAAACTTCCGGAAGGCTTCTTCCACTTGCCGGTCCGGCAGGAAGACATGGTCCGGTGACTTCAAATACATAAATCTCAGAAAACGTCGGAATCTAACGGCCAGTGTAGAATATCTTCGTTGCAGTCCGCAGATTTCGGCTCTCAGGCAAACTTCAGTCTCTGTACTTAAAAGTTTATATATTTGCTGATGTAACAAGATAAAAAATACTAGTAATTTCTTCAGTGCCCATAATTCCGCAAAGGAAGGCAAGTGGAATAAACAAGCAAAAATAAATAAAGAAAAATACGAAAAACAAGTACAAAAGCACAATAACACACAAACGGTGGTACAGCAAAAACCGGGAATAGGCTGATCCCGACAGCTACCTATGTAGTAGTAACAATTTAAAGTTGTGGTACTTTTTCTCAAGTATCTGGGACAAGTATCCGAACAATCGGCTAATTCTGTTTCGAAGCCAAGTGGAATAATGAAGAAGAAATTTGCAATACGGAAAGGAAGTAAGATTTCCGAAGAGAGGTAAAGTCTTTCTTTTTAAAGTTTAACTGAAAAGGCAGCTTATTTTACATCTGATATTTGGATACACTGAAATATTTTGACTCGTCTAAGGAATTTTGTATTTTTTTTCTCCTGGGGCTCTAGATAATAACCTTCAGAGTGTGCGCTGCTTGTATATCAACCCAAAATTCATCCAAACGCGCAGAATTTGAATTTCAACAAAGACCTGCATTTCTATGGTTAAAGATGCTAAGCTCGGACCGTTACAATCAAATAACGCATAAAACGGATACGTCAGCTACGATGCTTTGGCAGCGATATTTCGGACCTTCTTGGCAAGGGTCCTCGTCAGGCTGTCATATCTACAGGGTCAGCGTTGGGGAAGAATAAAACCTGTAATCATGTGATCCAACCTCCAGTAAATTCCCTGAGTAAGGTTCGATTAGATTCATTGTGAAATATTTCGTTAGATTCCCTGAGCAAAATTCCGGTGGACTCCCTAAAAATCATAAAGTTTAGGTGAATTTGACAAATTTTTAAATGATTACAGGTTTTGTTCTTCCCCATCGTTGATTCTGAAGATTGAAGGCCTGACGAGGACCCTTGCCAAGAAGGGCCGAAATATCGCTGCTAAAGCACCGTAGATGACGTATCCGTTTTATGCGTTATTTGAATATATGTTTAAAGTCAGCTTGAGCTCAAGGAATATTTATCGGACAGTAACGCCTGTAGAAAGTAGGAAAATTATGTTAAGATATGTCTTGCTAGGGAATCGGACATTTTAGTTTACTTTTCGGCAGTTTTGTAGTCGGTGAATACTGCAAGCGTAGAAGGACAAGCACATAGAGGTACCACAAATCCGAAGAATAAGTTCATTCGATGAAATCGCTCATCTTGAATTTAAGTGAATAAGTGATTTGTAACTAGACTATCGGATCTCAGCCCTATTCGGTTAAACTTTACGAAGAAAATACATTATAGTAGCCTATAGATAAATTATAAGATTTCAAATTGAACATTCCTGGATTTTAATCATGCAGCGGCATGTCATAGACCTAGAGCAATATACGTAAACTGAAACTATCGCTTTTGTTTGTTTCTCAAGGCCCTGCTATGTTCCCAGATCTAGTAGTTTCGGTTTCTACCTAGTTATTTCTGCATAATAACAATGTCAACCCAATGAACTGTTACATGATGCAAAATGACCAAGACACAGATGTGTCATTTAATACAAACAGAGGAACCATTTAGTCTGGAGCAGTGTCCAATACGGAAGACAAGCAAGGGGGACCAACTTCAAAGAAAACGGGGTCGTGAAATAAACAGTCTTGGAGGAAAGGCTTGACCCAGTCAACCACAAACCCCTGATTTTTGGATACCCTATGCCAAACACTGGATATACCTAGCATTTGGCATAGACTATGCCTAACGCTGGATACCTTATGCCAAACGCTGGATACCTGTAGGCACTCCGACCCTGACCTATCCCACTATAGGTGAATTCTGATTGGTTGATTTCTGAGCTTCAGTCAAATCATCAATACTTTATTGGCAACAGGTATCCAGCGTTTGGCATAGGGTATCCAGCGTTAGGCATAGGCTATGCCAAATGCTAGATATATCCAGCGTTTGGCACGGGTATCCAAAAATTGGGGGTTTGTGGTAGACTGGCTTGACCTTTAACATGTCGAAAGGTAAACATAACACGCGTGTTCTTCACCAATTTGCGACTTTTGATAAGGGTTTAAGTTCCATCCGGTTTCCGGATTCCGCGAGATACCAATGGAACTGTCTCGCACTGGACAGTTATGCAAGAACCATTCGCCCCGCGAGAAAGCAAAGCAGAAATATCTAATTCTTACCGAAATGTCGACCATGGATTTATACCAATACGTCACGCATGTTCTCCCACTGTCGACAAGGAATGTTCCAAGGTCAGTAAGTAAATAATTTTGTTCTGCAGTGTGTATACAAACGATGTCTAAACTTACCAAGATTGGCGCAGAAACGAGACATGAAATCTCCCGTCGTGATCAGGTTTACATTTGTCCTCAAGTTGCTCAGAATAAGTTTGAAACATCTTCCAATCTCCTTCTTGCTCACTTTTGAGACGGCACAGATTTCCTAGAAAGAAAGACAAACTTTTATCCAAGACTAGAGGGAACCATCTATTCTCCCTTGCCGAGAAAACTGTCCAACATGTGGCCACCACAAAAATGTGGTCATTTTAAGTGGTCATTTTATTCCGCAAAACTAAAAGGAAGAAAATACTAAGCTTAGTGAACTACAAACCAGACA
Source organism: Branchinecta lindahli (assembly GCA_023053555.1). Lineage (NCBI taxonomy): Eukaryota > Metazoa > Arthropoda > Branchiopoda > Anostraca > Branchinectidae > Branchinecta > Branchinecta lindahli. The sequence goes on along the minus strand of JAKZAO010000006.1, from coordinate 377,861 downwards.
CTACACAGTAAATTCCATCTGTTCGAAAAAAATATCATCGGCCACTTATTGTTCAATATATTACAAATGGGATTAAAATAAATAGCCTACATTTTTGGGTGTTTATGAATACAACAATCCCTAATTTCGCTAGCTTTAATCCTAAAACAAGATCCAACGAAAAAAGCCGTAAAACCATTTCTACGAACTCAAACCATGTCTTCTCATCAAAGGTAATGATTTTCAAATAACCACAAATCACTGAAACGTCGTATGCGCCAACAGCGGGAGTGGGAATGGGGAGGGGGGGACGCACTCTATCACCATTGCAACAAAGACCCTTACCATCAGGTCATTTAGGAAGACGTTTTCTTGGGCCTGACTTGCCATTTATGCTTACACTGTCTTAAGTTCCATAACAGATAAAATAAGGATGCGCGGGTTCAACAGATAAAACTTTGGATGTTAGCTGTTATATATCTTTCAAACGTTAAGCACTGGAACGTTATACAACAAGAAGAGCCGAAACACCACCGGAAAAACATCTAATGAATTCTTTGTTTGTTGCCATAATATCGGAAAAGGCAGCAGATGCTTTTTCGGCTCTTGAATGAATGAATGGATTTATTAAGAAAACGCCTCCGACGGACTAGCCGATACATGGTGCTTGACTAAAACAACTGAGAACTACAACAAACATTTCATTTGTATTTGACAGTGCAAAAACGGAAAAGTCAGCTGAAATTTATTGGAGCTATATTTCGGCCCTTCTTGGCAAGGGTCCTCTTCAGGCTCAAAGCCGCTCAAGATGGAAAAAACGAAACTTCACAAGTTTCGTTTTTATGGCACTTGCAGCTTCGCTCAAGTGCCATATACCGATCACTTTTCGGTCTGTCGGTCTGTCTGTCGGTCGGTCGGTCGGTCTGTCAGGCCACTCATCTCGAGTTACGGTACTTCCAGATGAGCTAGGACGATGAAACTTGGCAGGCATATCAGGGACCCGACCAAACTAATTTGGAAATAGTCACTTCCCCGATCCGACCACCGTGGGGGGACTGGAGGGATGGGGAATCCGGAATGTTGACGTATTTATAACTTTTGAACGGGGAATCGGATCTTAGTGAAACTTGATGTTTGGAAAGACCTCGTGTCTCAGATGTCATATTTCAAGTCTGGAATGGATCCGGTGACTTTGGGGGGAGTTGGAGGGGGGGAGTCGGAAATCATGTGACATATTCAGAGTGGACGGATCGGGATGAAACTTGGTGGGAAGAACAAGCACAAGCCCTAGATACATAGTTGACAAGACCGGACCGGATCCGAGAACTGTGGGGGGAGTTGGAGGGAGGGTTCCGGAATTCCGGTGATCCCGACTTAAGATACTTACACATGTGCTGGGACGATGGAACTTGGCAGGCATATTAGGGACCAGACCAAATTAACTTGGAAATAGTCATTTCCCCGATCCGTCCACCGGGGGGATGGAGGGAGGGGGAATCCGGAATGTTGACGTATTTATAACTTTTGAACGGGGAACCGGATCTTAATGAAACTTGATATTTGGAAAGATCTCGTGTCTCAGACGTCACACTTCAAGTCCGGAATGGATCCGGTGACTTTGGGGGGATTTTGGGGGGGGGGGCGGAAATTGTTTGACATGTTCAGAGTGGACGGATCGGGATGAAACTTTGGGGGAAGAACAAGCACAAGCCCTAAATACATAACTGACAAGACCGGACCGGATCCGAGTACTGTGAGGGAGTTGGAGGGAGGGTTTAGGAATTCCGGTGATCCTGACAAGACGCTTAGACATGTGCTAGGACGATGAAACTTGGCAGGCATATCAGGGACTTAACAATTTTCACTTAAGAACAGTCGGATTTTGCTTACAAATGATCACAGCAAACACACGCATTGGCGAATTCCTACTTTCATCATTTTACCAAGCCTTGCAAGTGCCATATGAGCTTACAGCTCTTGTTTATATATAATATAGCTCCAATGAATTTCAGCTGACTTATCCGGCGTTTTTGCACTGTCAAATATGATTCGCAGTCAGCTTGGGCTGAAGGAATATTTATTTCATTTGTACAAACGATGGAACGAAATTATGCTGATAGCTGATAGCGGCATTAGGGGCTTCTAGCTTCGGAATTGGCCGAGCTACACTTCTCGGCAGTCTTGGCCTGGAGGAGTTAAAATTGGGAGGCAGTATGTTTTTAAGGACGGGCACTGTTTATGCATCGCGTATAATAAATAACGTTTTCAAAATCACATCAGATAAAATCCCAAGTGTTATCTGTTGAAATCGTGTATTCACCCCACCTTATTCGCGGACTGGAATTCCTGTAAGAATTTTCCGCACCATCATCAACCCCATTTGGAAAAGTTGAGACATTTTCAACTTGATGACGAAAGTGCAGAAAATCCAGCCGGGAAATCCCGTTCGTGTATTCTCACTATTAGCGTTATTTCAAGTCTTTGCTGTACTATCTTCGAGCAAGTGCGAGATAAAGTCCATTCATCTGTTCCCACAAAAGGAGGGAGGTGCATTCCATCTAGTTTCGAAAGTTGTTAGTAAGTCTGCAACCGCTGGTGGAAAGATAAGACTTTCCAATTACAAAACCACCGTTTCTCGACAATAGAAGAACATTAAACGGGACATCGAGAAAAGCCCTTGTTTGACAAGGAAACAGGTACTCAGGTTAAATCAAAGGAAGGCAGAGAGCAAAGTTGTCAATATTTACCTGAAGCGTTTAGCAGGCGTATTCCGAACACGACGAACTCATCTAAAGTCTACAATTTCTCCGAAGCAAATTCCGATTCCTCTGTTAAAAGTCACCAGTCATGTACTTCTTCTTACACACCCCGCAACTCACCTACATTGATTTCATTTCATGGGATCCTATACAAGTTGCGTTCGTTGCACTCCGGTCTGGTTCTGGTGTTTAGTCACCAGTGTCCGGTTCTTTGCGTATAACGCGTTTTTTCGTTCACCAGTGAGTTGATGAAAACTTGCTAACTCCTCGCTACAGCGGGGCTCACGAGCAGGTTCTGGTTAGTCCGCACCGGTGGGCACTAACCAGACACTGGTTAGTCCGAAAACGGGTTTTAAGATCGGTGAGTAGTCACCGGTGAGTGCAAAAACGCGTTATAGGAAGCACCAATGAGTAGTCACCGGACAACGAACGCAGCTACAGTTGATTGTTTACAGGTCACACCAGTGTTTTATTTTTCTAATTTCGGATTTCCCGCTCAAATTTTCCACGCTACCCATTATCTAGCCATGATCCGAGTATGGAGGCTAGAAAGTTATCAGTGATAACTGTTTGTGAAGTGTTCGTGGCGGTTTCCGCAGTAACCTTACTGTGCAGGAGGCTGGAGCGATGATGGCAGCTTTTAATAATTTTGTTTTTTCGTCTTTTTTTTTTTTACTTTTTAGGCTGCGACTCCTCTCCTCTCGGTGACGTTAATTTTTCATTATCCTCCTTAACGTCAGCTACTCTTTCCTATTTTATTCCAAAAATGCATTTTTATTTTTCTACAAATACAAAAATACTCCACTATATATAAGCTCCATTTTTCATCTACAAATTTATCATGCTGTTTTTTTTTACTTCATAAGTATTCATTCAACCAGGTTTTAATAGTTATTGGTTGGACTCACCCTTTCTCACCGCTGGATTGTTTGATAGGGTGCTAGAGACTTACTCCGCTTTTTAAAACTGGCGGGTTACAAATAGAGTACCGGTAATTACTTTCTCAGTCATGCAGAACCTGACGAAAGAAGGGCCGAAATTTCAACAAATCTTAGCTGACATAGCCCCATCAAAACTGCGATCCTTCTACTGACGGAAAACGCGAGTCAGAAGCGTAACGCGTTGATATTTTTCTTGGTCCAATAGAATACCCTGCATCTAAACGGAGGACAGACCGAAGATCAGCTTCCAACCGACCCCAAAACCGGGGAAGGAGGCACATTTATTTTTCACGACGCCGCAAACTTGTCCAAGCTCTCATGCGTCAAAAAAAATGGGATGTGAAGTTTGCACAATGCGTTTCAGTTCGCTCGGACTGCAAAATGGATGTCAAAACCGTCAACCCGCAACGAGTGTTCCCTTCCCATTTCTGGCATCCCGTTTCTATTCAACTCTGTATCATAGTCTTCGACGTTCCGAACTGCAGTCTCTTCCGATGAAACTTGTGAAATTACCTATTTTCAGCAACTAAAGACAGCCATAAGCAGAAAGGTCCTTGTGCGAAAAGAGAGGGATTCCTTTCTATTCATACGAAAAAGATGCCATTTTCCAAGAATATGGGTAAAAGAAAACCTGGGCCTAGGCAAGGAAACAAGACTAAAGGTTTCGATGGGATCCCAAAGTGGAATATTTGTTGATTTTGTGACGTCCTCGGTTACTTTACGTAACTAGAGTTATATTAGCTCGTAGCCCTTATTGCCAACATTAATTTTGACATCATTTGGAGATTAGGGAAGGTTTTGTTTGGATGTTATTTGTTTGTTTTGATCGATCACTATATAATCTACTAGCGGTCATGAAGTTAACTGAGTCAATAAAATGATCATCGTCAAACAGCAACATCCACGATTCTTAGGTTCTGCGCGCCATCAGCGGCTCAGAAGTTCTTACTGAGGATTTGGCAAATTGTATGTTAAGACATATAAGACAACAAGACCAAAGGTTCCGATGGGATCCCAAAAACCGAATATTTGATCCAGACAAATCGGTTTTGTCTTCTCCAGTGTCCGCTAGACTTCTTGAAGATTTTTACTGATGAACTTTGGAAAAGGATTAAGGAGAAACAACTAATCATCAAGAAAACGAATTTTAGACATCATGGTAAAAACAAATGTAATCGCTTATGTAACGATAAACGCTTGTCCGAGTAGAAAATGCTTTTCATATAAGGATTCAGCATGTCTTCTTACCCCTGAAACGAACATCTAATCAACTTCAAATAAAACTTCTACTTCTAACAAACTTTCCGGTTTTGGCCGGATTCCGGACGAACTACTTGTCTGGCAAAAAAATGATGGTCATATACGGATTCAGCATCTCTTCTTACCCCTATATCGAACATCTAGTCAACTTCAAATAAGACTTCTACTTTTAACAAACTTTCCGGTTCTGGCCGGATTCCGGACGAACTACTTGTCCGGCGAGAAAACGGTTTTCATATTCTTGTTCAGCATGCCTTCTTACCCCGATATCGACCATCTAATCAACTTCAAATAAGACTTCAACTTTTAACAAACTTTCCGGTTTTGGCCGGATTCCGGACGAACTACGTGTCCGGCGAGAAAATGGTTTCATATTCGTGTTCAGCGTGTCTTCTTACCCCATAATTGACTATCACATTAGCTGTTTAAAAATTTTTTGCTTGCCCCTTAATCTAAACCCCCTCCCCCACCCCTAAATGTAAAGCTACAGGGCCCATCTACGAACTCGACCTTACTCTTGACCCAAAGAATCCCCACACCAAGTTTCATCAAAATATCTCACAGCCTTCGAGAGTTATTGTGCTTACAGACAGACAGACGGACAGACGGACGGACGGACGGACGGACAGACGGACAACTTTTGCGATGTCATAGGTATCCCTCCACTTACGTTTTGGGATCCCAAAAACATAAAAAAAATATATAACTTTTTTTTGATTTGATTTTTTTTTTGAATTTATGTGAGAATTTGAGAAAGCTGATAGAAACGATTTTAAGTTACATAAAATTCTAAGGTTCAGATGTATTTGTCAAATAAAAATGATTCAAAAAGAGATAATTATTTCCAATTTTTAGAGGAAAAAATAGAAAATGAAATATCGATTTATTTTTAGAAGGTAGATGACGTGAATAGTTAAAGGTGGGTAAAAATAGATTAAAATTAAAGGAGTAGCCACAAAAAGTACGTAACGTGACTGATTAGTTTTCTTTTAAACAATATGAAAATAAGAAAAATATGCTACGGGATTTAAAAACAAAAGGGCTTGGAAGTTTATAGAGGGCAAATTTTGCTAAATACCATTCTAGTCCTACTAGAATGAACAATTGAATTGATAAAGCTCCGTAAGGGTGTCCGCGGAGGCTCCCTCGAAACTAACGCTGTGGAAATAACTGTTATGCTGTGATTTCACTACACAGCGTAATGTCACAAAGCTGATTCTCGTAGTAGAGCGTAGTACAGCGGGAAAAGCTGCAGCTTCAACTCGTACTTGATCATCCTCATCTTATCAGTTCTTGCCCAATCTCAGGAGACCATGATGTTTACGGCAAAAAATTCTGGATGGTAAAGCAGTGGATTTCACTTAACAGGGTCTGGCAACGCTCGTGGCACGACCCGACTCTTGCGTTGTTGCATAGACCCTTCCCGGAAGAAGAGTCACTGAATCATAGGCTGTTTGGAGCTGAATATTTATACCCCATTATTGTACAGTCAGGGCGAGATGATTTATCGAGGAATCTTTTCCGTTTTCACAATCCCTTATTGGAGGATAAGTGCCCTTCTGGCAAATGACCGAGAAGTATGGGACATATTTCGCTCCATAAAATGTATCCGACTTGGAGAAAGTAATAATCGTACAATGTGGGAACAGCCCCGATTTCGACAGTTAAAAACCGATGGAAAAGCACTATTCCCTGGTGGTAAACAGTGACAATAGCGACCTTAAAGAACATGTTGTCAGAGAGCCTAAAGTTTATGGCCAGTTTTCATCAGAGGTTCAGAGGTTAAACCTCCCCTCGATTTTCGAGATAGTTTGATTCGGAATCTGAAAGCTGGCTCGGATCTTTTGGAATATGAAAGTTTCGGGGGACTGCAATCTCAGTATTCTATTCGTCATCTAAAGAACCCGGAAATTTATTCCAGAAAATTTCTCTATGTCTTGAATCTTTTAAAAAAGAAGACCAAGAACCAACAATATTCGCCCCTGTCCATCGGTTACAAGTATTATTATATTTATTCTCCTGATGCCACCAAGCATCTTTCTTAGACGAGCCAAGTCTAACTGCGCTAACACCTTAGCTTAGGCCTAAATGGGCGGCATGCTTTTCAATGCAGAACTGAGCTTAGTTGAGGCTTCCACTTCAAGTTCAATTTCCAAGATTCCCATTTCCGTAGAAGCGGATCCGGAAGATGGAGTCGGGCTGGAGGGATGTCATAGAGGCAAACTCTGAAAGACCCAATCGACATGCAAATAAGTGGGGTAGAGAAAAAGAGGGAGTAAACGAAAGTTGTATCTGTGGGGCAAATGACATGCAAAAGGGACATCTACGAAATGTAATAATGGCGAAACTAATTATCACCATGCCATGATATCTGGAAGGATCGGCTTGACTGTCCGTAAAACGAAGATTCCATATTCTGGATGATGATGCCTGGCCATGGCGGAAGGAAGACAAAGATCCTACTCTCCCTAGAGACACTGTGAATATAATCCGGCGCGAAAGCATAAGAACAAATCCCCTCAAGGAAGAAAGAGCTACCGATCACACGGTACAATTGCTGGTACTCAATTCTACCACGAAGTGTAGTTTTCGGAGCCTGGAATACTCTCGCTTTTTGTATAACTCTTCCGCTGCGATTCCCGGATCTCCTTGCCCCCTCACCTGATAAACCCGACCAAACAAGAACCATGATTCCTCCTAATCACTGCAATTACTAAGTAATAACTATATCCCTCGATCCTGTTGTGTCCCAGAGCGAAATCATCACGCAGCAATCAAAGGATGTATCAGAAATCCTTTTAGGGGCAAATTGCAAGGGACATTTAATGAGGGATTCAGGGTCCCTTGCTTATTAAGATCCTTAATGGGGAGGCGAAAGGTCATCCGAGACATCTAGTATATCGGTGTCACTACTTAAAGGAAATGCAGTCATTTATTAACTGACCCACTCGACTTCCCTGAGCGCTCGATCGGGGGTTTATTACGATATGGTCTATCTAACGTAACCCCAATTGACTGTCCCTTGCCTAAGTATTCCTGCAGCCTAAGCTGAATGCGAGTCATATTTGACAGCGATAAGGGCAATTCTGGCAATCTCTTAGATTCGCAACCCAATTAACTGTTCCTGGCCTAAGTATTCCTGCAGCCCAAGCTGAATGCGATATTTGACAGCGTTAAGGGCAATTCTGGCGATATCTTGGATTCGCTTTCCGAAAAGCAAAGCGAGAATCCGTCGAGCGCAAGAACAAACGGTAAGAGTCATTCCACGTGAAGTGGTCCAAAAACGTGTCAGGGCTATGTGAGCGATTTTTTGGGATCCCAAAACGTTAGTGACGGATACCTATGACATCGCAAAAGTTGTCCGTCCGTCCGTCCGTCCGTCCGTCTGTCCGTCTGTACGCACGATAACTCTCGAAGGGATTGAGATATTTTGATGAAACTTGGTGGGAGGATCCTTTGGGTCAAAGTACAAGTCAAGTTCGAAGATGGGCTCTGTAGCTCTATATTTAAGGGTGGGGGAGGGGTTTCAAATTAAGGGGCAAACAAAATATTTTGAAACAGCTAATGTGATAGTCGATTATGGGGTAAGAAGACATGCTGAACACGATGGTGAAAACTATTTTCTCGCCGGACCAATAGTTCGCCCGGAATCCGGCCAAAACCGGAAAGTTCGTGAAAAGTAAAAGTTTTATTTGAAGTTGATTAGATGTTCGATTTAGGGGTAAGAAGACATGCTGAACACGATGGTGAAAACCATTTTTTGACCGGACAAGTAGTTAGCCCGGAATCCGGCCCAAACCGGAAAATTTGTTCAAAGCAAAAGTTTTATTTGACGTTGATTAGATGTTCGATTTAGGGGTAAGAAGACATGCTGAACACGATGGTGAAAACCATTTTCTCGCCGGACAAGTAGTTAGCCCGGAATCCGGCCAAAACCGGAAAGTTTGTTAAAAGTAAAACTTTTATTTGAAGTTGATTAGATGTTCGATTTAGGAGTAAGAAGACATGCTGAACGCGATGGTGAAAACCATTTTCTCGCCGGACAAGTAGTTCGCCCGGAATCCGTCCGAAACCGGAAAATCTGTTAAAAGTAAAATTTGTATTTGAAGTTGATTAGATGATAGATTTAAGGGTAAGAAGATACGCTGAATCTGTATATGACAATCATTTTTTACCCGGACATATAGTTCGTCCGGAATCCGGTTGAAACCGGATTTTTTTTATAAGTTAAAGTTTTATTTGAAGTTGATTAGACGTTCTTTATAGGGATAAGGAGATGCGCTGAATTCGTTTCTGAACTGTCTTTTTTTGGCTGGACAAGTAGTTCGCTCGGAATTCGGCCGAAAACGGAAATTCGGCAGAAGTAGTTTCGATCAGTATCGTCAAAATAAATATGGCTTATACAGGTATATCTGAACTTAATTTTCTCAGATGATTAGCCTGGCGAAGACTGGATCTGGTTTACCCTGACATATACTTCGTCCGGAATCCGGTTGAAACCGGATTTTTTTTATAAGTTAAAGTTTTATTTGAAGTTGATTAGACGTTCTTTATAGGGATAAGGAGATGCGCTGAATTCGTTTCTGAACTATCTTTTTTTGGCTGGACAAGTAGTTCGCTCGGAATTCGGCCGAAAACGGAAATTCGGCAGAAGTAAAGCAGGTAGTTTCGATCAGTATCGTCAAAATAAATATGGCTTATACAGGTATATCTGAAATTAATTTTCTCAGATGATTAGCCTGGCGAAGACTGGATCTCGCGTAGACAAGACGTAGTCAGGACGTAGTTGTCTGAGTCAAATATTATATTTTTGGGATCCCATCGAAATCTTTGATCTTGTTTTGTTCGAAAGGCCAGTTGTACGAACATGCTTGCTATTGAATTAGCCCTTGTCAAATGACCTATTATTGCTGCACTGTGTGATTTACTCCAAATGCATTTCCGGGATGCCGAACGAAAATCAGGAAAAGATACTTAGATATTATAAATGTGCCAACCCGCATCTTTATCGAAAGTACAATGACTATTTGACATCGCTATTTGACGGAAGTTAGTTAGCCTTGTGGTAAAGTCGAGACTGAATGGCGGACAGACGGATGGGCAAATTTACATCTCATTCTGATGTGGTTTCCAGGATCTTAGACTTTCATCCTCTGTTAAAGCTCAATTTTTTGGCTGGGGATATCTATAGCTTCGTGACGCTCGTCCGTCCTTCTGTCTGTCTGTGCATCTCTTACCACGATAGCTCTCGATGGGGTTGCTATGTTTGAAGTAGTGTTGGGCGATATTCGATACGATAATCGAAATATTGATATTATTGTAAAATATCGATATTTCGATATTAGCTTTTCAAATATCGATATTTTCGATACTTACATTACGATCTACATCAGTTATATTATTTGAGACTTTCGGGATAAAAGGATAATTAGGAATTTCAGAATTCAGCGATTAGGGAGGAGAAAGAGACTGAGAAGGAAAAACGTGGACACTACTCTTTCTTAATGGGAATGTTTGATTTTATTATTTTAGTTCATTTTCGTTCGATTTGTTTCATGAAAACCTGTTGCAGTATGGACAGTTTCAAGTAATCCAAATATCGGTTTCCGATAATCGAAATATCGATTATCGAATTTGAAAATATAGAAATATCGATATTTCGATATTCCTCAATATCGCCCAACACTAGTTTGAAGATCCTTCGATTCAAATTAAGGCTAAGATTTCATAGATGGGTCACGTAAACGAATGTTTAGGGAGGGGCGAGGAGGGTTCAGCTTATAGAGGAAGTAAATTTCGAGGGGTTGCCCACTTTCTGTTTTAGTGTACAGCAAATGCCCGGTGCCGTGATGCCCGGTCGGTGAGCTTATAGAGGAAGTAAATTTCGAGGGGTTGCACACTTTCAATTTTAGTGTACAGCAAATAATTAATTAATTAATTTATTTTTTAACTGCCCGGTGCCGTGATGCCCGGTCGGTGAGCCTATAGAGGAAGTAAATTTCGAGGGGTTGCCCACTTTTAGTTTTAGTGTACAGCAAATGCCCGGTGGCGTGATGCCCGGTCGCTGCCGGCACCGGCTGCCACGTGTTAAAGCATCGGAAGAAGCATTTTTAGAAGCGTTTAAAAGACGAATCGCCCCGTTTATTCTTAGCACCGGTGCCGAGAAAATGCGCACAGCAGGTGCCTGGAGTGGGTAACTCCTCGGTAGATTTGTGGTTCAAGCTAATGGGACAGCCAGTAAAAAGTATTTAAACTATGGCCAAATACAAAGTCAACTGCGACGCTTGTCAGCGATATTTGGGCCGTTCTTGGTGACGGTCCTCGTCAGGTTGTTTTTGGAAAAAATGAACTTGCTATACGATTATATACAATATATACAAAACTAACACAAAAATAGCTATAATCTGTGTACAGATTATCTTTTTGTATATATATATATATATATATATATATTTTCTTTCTCCGACAGCCATAAAACAACACGACTTACCAAGAAGGGCCGACGAACACCGTAGTCGACTTAATCTTTTACAGGATTTGCTCAGTTTACTGTGTCCCCGTCAGCTTGGGCTGAATGAGTTACTGTGCACAGAGTTTTTTGGGATCCCAAAACGTAAGTGGTGGGATATCTGTGACAACGCAAAAATATTCCGTCCTTCCGTCTGTCCGTCTGTGAGCACGAAAACTCTCGAAGGGAATGAGATATTTTGATGAAAGTTGGAGGGTGGATTCTTTGGGTCAAGGGAAAGGTCGAGTTCGTAGATGGGCTCTGTAGCCCTGCATTTTTAGGGATGAGGGAGGGGGTTGAAATTAAGGGACAAACTAAATATTTTTAAAAAGCTAATGGGATAGTCGATTAAGGAGTAAGAAGACATGCTGAACACGAATATGAAAAACATTTTCTCGCCGGACTAGTAGTTCGCCCCGAATCCGGCCAAAACCGGAAATATTGTTAAAAGTAAAAGTTTTATTTGAAGTTAATTGGATGTTCGATTTATAGATAAGGCGAATAAGTAGTTTGCCCTGAATCCGGCGGATAAGTAGTTCGCCCGGAATCCGGCCGAAACCGGAAAATTTTTTAAAAGCAAAAGTTGTTTATAAAGTTGATTAGATGTCCAATTTAGGCCTAAGAAGAGATGCTGAATCCGTATTTCACAATAATGTTTTAGCCGGACATGTATAGTACGTCCGGAATCCGGCTGAAACCGGAAAGTTTGTTACAAGTTAAAGTTTTCTTTGAAGTTTATTAGATGTTGGATATAGGGGTAAGGATATGCGCTGAGTTCATTTTTGAGCTTTATTTCTTCGCCGGACAAGAAGTTCCGGAATTTTGCCGAAACCGGAACGTTGGCAGAAGTAAAGCAGGATCGTTTCGATCAGCTTATAGGGTAAACATATATGCTGAATCTATATCTGAACTCGGTTTCCTAAGATGATTAATTATTTGGCCTTCATCTGTTTTCGAAGACCGGATCTGTCGAAGCCAAAACTTTTGGGATCGCATCGAAACCTTTGGTCTTGTTTCTTTTGACCTAAAACGGTTCGTATATCATCGAATAACAACCTCTGAAAGTTTCAGCTCTCTAAGTCAACCGGTTCCGAAGTTATGGTAGATTTAGTGCGAACAGGTCGGACACTCAGTTTCTTCCTCAGCAACCTCTGCATTTGATTGTCCCAAAGAACAATTTTTCATTTGAAAACGATTAGAGGTATCAAAAAAAAAATCTTTTTTTTTAAGAAAACTAACAACATGTTCCTTAATCATGTGATCAAAGTCTAGAACTCAGCGTTGAAAAAAAAAGAACATCGGATGACGGAAATAGGTTACTTGACCGGAGTGATTGGTTAGTGGGCATCTTCGTTTATACTTACGTTACGCGTTTACACTACTTTCATGCGGAGACAATCCTATTCGTTTGTTAAGCAGGGTTGCATGAGATGGTCACCAACGACGTGTGTCTGAGATTCGGAACTATGCAGTAAATCCCGTGAGATAAAAAGAATTTTCCATGACTAAATTAACAGAGGAATCTCCAAATGATGTCAAAATAAATGTTGACAGTAAGGACTACGAGCTAATATAACTCTAGTTGGCCTATGTAAAACAAACGAGGACGTCACAACCCCCCCCCCCCCCACCCCATTCCAACACGTCGCCGGATCACCAAATCAAGTTTTCGAGAAATGTCCGATACCCCTTCCAATTCCGCTCAACGAGGTCGAATCTGACACACAACTCAAAATGGCACACCTAGGGCACAAGATCTTTTTACCGTCTAATTTCTGTCCCAATCGCTCGATCCGTTTGGTTCCTATGTGTGCCGCAGAATTTCCGAGACCTTCCTCGACCCCCACATCGTGGCCGAGTACATTTCGGACACATACAGACCATTTCATCTTACAACAGTTTCACTCGAATCTGAGCATTTTTCGTGAAATATCGGATATCCCCTCCAACTCCTTCCACTGAGGTCAGATCTGGCCGGTCCCGAAAATGTAATTAGGGCCTTAATCGCTACACCCGTTTGTCTGTACGCGTGCCACAATATTTCCAGGACTACCCTCCAACTCCCCCACCTAGGCCGGATACGGTATGGACACCTAAACGGGCAAATCTAGAGCATGTCTTCTTACATTCCATGAAGTTTCACTCGAATCGGAGCATTTCCCGGAAACGTCTGGTTCCCTTCCCCGCCCCTTCACAGGCCAGATCAGACCAAGACCCCAAAATATTACATCTAGCGCATATGACCTCTGTACGATCCAGGTTTCATCCCAATCGTTCCACTCGTTTGGGACAATATTTAGATTCTCCCCACCATCTTCCCCCACCGTGGTCAGTTGCGGATTTGACGCATAAGGAACACATCTAATACAACAGCTCCTATCATCCATCAAGTTTCAATGAAGATCCCCCCCCCCGTTCACATCTTACATGAGTGTCACAATTTCCCGGATTCCCCCTCCTGTAATTTGTAATGAGTTAATATAAAGGATTTCGCTTGTACGTTGTCTTACTTGTTTGATTGGGTTGTATAGATGTCGTATGCTAAGAGACCGGAAATCTAATAGAGAGTTATTTTTATGGCACTTGCAGTCTCTGGCTCAAGTGCCATACACCGACCGCAATTCCGTCTGTCGGTCTGTCAGTCCGGAGGTCTGTCCCACGATGGCGAGTTACGGTATTTCCATATGTGCTAAAACGACGAAACTTGGCAGGCATATCAGGGACCCGACCAAACTAATTTGGAAATAATTAGTTTCCCGATCCGACCATCTGGGGGAGTGGAGGGAGGGGAATCCGGAAAATTGAGTAGTGCGTAACTTTCGAACGGGCGATCAGATTGGAATGAAACTTAATAACTGAATAGATGACATACCTTTGGTGTCCCATCTGAAGTCCCGACAGGATTCGACAGATGTGGGGGATTTGGGGGGAGACCGGAAATCTCGAGAAAAAATTAGAATGGAGGGATCGGAGTGAAACTTCCTGGGAAGAACAAGCATCTGCTTTAGATGAATCGTTTACACAACTGTACTGGATCCGGACACTTTGGGGGGGAGGGGGGTTTCCCGGAATTCCGGTGATGGCGGTTTTGGGATTTTCACGACGAAACTTGGAAGTCATATCAGGGACCCGATCAAACTGACTTCGAAATAAAAAAAATTTCGATCTGGTCATCGCGGGGGGAGTGGAGGGAGGGGGAATCCGGAACGTTGAGTTACGCGTAACTTTGGAACGGGTGATCGGATTACGGTGAAATTTAATAACTGAATAGAGCTAGGACAAGTCTTTGATGTTCTTTTTCATGTCCGGACCGGATCCGACAACTATTGGGGCGGGGAATACGTGATCCGCTTAGACTGGAGAGATCGAATGGAACTTGGTGGGAATAACAAACGAGTGCTCTAGATAAATCATTGAAATAACCGGATTAGATCCAGGCACTGTGGGCAGGGGCGTCGCGAGGGGGGGTGTGGGGGGGGTGCTGCACCCCCCCCAGAAGGCCCGTGGGAAAAGATTCCGGTAAATTTTGACTGGTGCGGCGAAGCCGCGCCAGTTAAAATTTGACAAATTCACCTGAACTTGACGATTTTTAGGGAATCTACCGGATTATTGTTCAGGGAACCTACCGGATTTCGCTCAGGGAATCTACTGAAACCTTTCACAAGGAATCTACCGGAACTTGACTTAGGGAATCTGTCGGAACGTGTCTCAGGGGATCTACCGGAATTTGCCCCACAGAATCTTCCAGAATTCGGCTGAGGGAATCTAGCCTACCGGAATTTTCGCTCAGGGAATCTAACGAAACCTTTCACAAGGAATCTACCGGAACTTGACTTAGGGAATCTGTTGGAACGTGTTTCAGGGGATCTACCAGAATATGCCGCGCGGAATCTTCCAAAATTCGGCTCAGGGAATCTACCGGAATTTTGCTGCTTACCGCTTACAGGGATGACCGCGAAGCACAACTTATCAGAGTGAATCGTGCAGACGGACAAAACATCGAACCTGGACGTTCACCGGGTGATTCCGGTAATCTCCAAAATTTCTGTAGCTATCAAAAATTAGGCAACCTACCAAAATTTACACCATTTCCAGCTACAAATATTGTTCCAGGAATAAAATCACAGTACCATCTACTCTAGATTCGACAGCCTTCTCGACTCACAAGTTAGCCTTGTTCCGACATGATCTCGGAAGTCCCCAGGACAGGTTCGGAACAAAAAAAAGTTTGAAGAAATATGGTATTCGAATTCTTTCGTGAATTTTAGTTAAAATTTAACGTTCGTCAACTAGATCGGTTTCACATGCGATTAGTAACAGACTCTCATGAAAGAGTCAGAATATTTCAGTGTTTTCAAATATCAGAAGTAAAAATAAGCTATGCCTTTGCAGTTAAACTTCAACGAGCCTGTCTTTGTTTACCGTCGTTTGTAACACACAATCTAAGTCAGAACACAACAGTATTCTAGAGTTCCTGCAGACAGAGGCGTTACTAGCCAAAATGTTTGAGGGGGACAAGGTATTTACCGACTGGCTGGTCATTTTTACCGACGGTTTTTGCAGATAAAAATGACTATTATTGAGAAAAAAAACGACTGTGTTGACGAAAAATCGGCTGGTTTTAAGAAAAAACGACTATTTTTAAGAAAAAACGACCCTATTTCTAAGAGAAGAATTGACTGCGTTTTTACTAAAAATACCGACTGGCCGAAAACATTGGGGGTGTCGACCCCCCCCCCCTAGTAGTGACGCCTGTGCCTGCAGAGATATTCACTATGGAAAATCTCCGGCAAAATCTTGAAAAATTCCGGTAAAATCCCGAAAAATTCCGGTAAAATTTCGAAGCCGCACCCCCCCCATCAGGAAGGTGTCGCGACGCCCCTGACTGTGGGGTAAGTTAGAGGTTATAAGGTCCGGAATTCCGATGATCGCAAGTTAAGGTACTTCAAGATGTGCTAGGACGATGAAACTTGGCTGGCAAATTAGAGATTAGACAGGATTGGCTTAGAAGTCGTCACTTCCAAAACCCGGTCATTCGTTAAAGTACTAATCTTAACCGCAAAGAAGAAAAAATACTTTTAAGCAAACTATAATATACGTTTTCCTGATCCTCATGAGCCCATGATCATTTTTGCCTCAAGGGGTTTGCCTATTATCGTTTTTGTTTCAAGGTTTTGCTTACAGATGAATGTCTAGCACCTTTAAAGTGCGCATCATTACAGCCAAGTTCAAAAATATAATTTTTACCAAACGAAACATTCTCGTGATTTTCATGGGTCCAAGATCATTCTTATCTCAAGGGTTTTGCTTACAAATGATCTGTACAAACCCACGAAAAGGCAAATTCTATATTTCATCCTTTGAACCAGCCTTGCAAGTGCCATATGAGCTTCCCGCTCTTGTTTATTTGTTTATTAGTTATCATTAATTTTAGTTAATTGCAGTGCAAGTCCTTAGGACTTTCTTTTTGCTTCGAAGTAAGCTAAACATACAATAAACTGCCAACCTACCAAGTAGGGCAAGTTAGTAAATGGGCTACGTAGCTCAGTAGGGGCGGGGTTTCAAATCAAAGGGCGAAACAACTTTTTTTAACTAATGAGATAGTCAATCCAGAAGTTAGAAGTTAGATTTGTAATTTTCCCGGAATCCAGCAAAAACTGGAAAACTGTTAAAAGTAAAGATTTTATCTGACGTTTATTAAAGGTCCGATACAGGGGTAAGGAAACATGTTGAATCCGTTTCTGAACTTGCCGGATAAATAGTTCGACTGGAATCCGGCCAAACCCGGAATTCTGGTAGACGTAAAAGTTTGTCAATCAGATATTCAATATAAGATAAACTAAAATTATATGCTGAATCCGTACCCGAACTTTATTTCTTGCCGGATTATAACCCGGAATCCGGTAAAACCGGAATTTCTACAAGAGTATTTTTTTTTGAGTTGATTATAGGTTCCACGAAGGGGTGAAAAATACATGCTGAATCCGTGTATGAACTTTATTTTTCATTGGTCATGCAATTCTGCTCGAATTTGGCGAAAAGGTTTTGGTAGAAGTGAATGAGTTGTTCTGAAGTGGATTAGAGATATGAAAAAGTTGAACCTGCAATAAATTTTCTCCAACGTTGTCCCCGAAGTTCGACAGCCTGACGAGAACCCTTGCCAAGAAGGGCCGAAATATTGCTGCCAAAGTATCGTAGCTAACGTCTCCGTTTTATGCCCAGTCAGATTTGGCTCAAGAAGTATTTATCAAAACCTTTGGTCTTGTTTAAAGTGGGTCACCCGCTTCCTGGGAAATAACTATAAAACCATTTCCCTGCTAAGAAGCATAACCTTTGGCGGATACTACTGGTGTAATATATGCACGATATGATTATTGCCTAGGCCGTATCCAGGGGGGGGGGGGTTAAGGGGTTCGACCCCCCCCCCCGAAACCCACAAAAGTAATAATTTTTGGAGGCTTTAACCTCTGAACTATGTCTTTTTTGTACTTTTTGTTCCGACCCGTGGGAAACCCCCCCCCCCCGAAATAAATTCCTGGATACGGGCCTGATTATCGCCCTAAAATGCTTTCATTCGCTATTATTGCAGCTTCGAACAAAACGCGCTACCCCTCCCATTTTACAAATGTATGAATCCGGATGTGCTTTAGTCACGGCAAAGCATCGTTGCTTCGCAGCGTGGTCCTTGATGGGTCCTACTATCCAGCTATTCAGCCAAGTTCCAAGGAATACCACGTGATGCTGCCCCTCCCATTTTTCCAGTCAAAGCGCTTCATCCCAGCTTCTGTCAATCCCCAGATTTCCCATCCCCAGATCGGTGGTGACATCTCTCTCGCATGGCAAATAATGAGATAGCCTTGGGACAGGACTCGGGACTCTTAGGGGAAAATATGACCTAGTATGTGGGGCGATAAAAAGGGCACAAGTACGTGTAATCGGAAGAGGATTCTCCCGGTGGGAATAATTCATAATCAGTGAAGCTGAGAGGTGGAAAGAGAGGTCATTCGCTTCAGCGTAGAAGGCAGTGTGGTAGCTTAACGTGTTATTCTTACACTGGGGGCACAATTTCAGGACTTTACGTAGTAGCTTTCTTATGTAAATATATCTTCTGAATTGTCTTATACAACATGCCTAATATTTAACTTAACTCTCGATGGACTTGTATTGTGATAACTTAGCTAGTGATACCATCGTCTGGCGAAAGCTTGTCAAATATAATCATCAAGTGATAAACTTCTCTCGGGAAAACTTGTGAAATGATGTGTATGCTTTCTATCGGCTCCTATTCGTTACTATATGGACGACGCAAAGCCGCCAATTATTGCTAGAAGCTTTCTTACAGCCAGGTTTCACCTTCCAGATTTCTCTTCCGGATTCCAGACATCCGTTTTCTTTGAAACGGATCCAAATGGACCAAGACAAAAACGTCTGGAAGTCCGGCGCACCAGATCGGGAAGGTGTCATAGTCCAGGCAACACATTTTAGAGATACAATAAATATGCAAATAAATGGCATAGAAGAAGGAGAAGAGCGACTGAAGGTTGGGGTTGGGATGAAACGGTTGGCTCAAAAGATTGGAAGTTCAAATATAGAGGATATTCGTATGTTGGCGGCTGGATTCCTCCGCGTTGGCTTACCCCACAGAGAACGCTTTTGCAGTCGTATTTTTTTGCCATGACCCCTTGGATTTTTCGTGCAATAAGGTCATTCCTTCGAAGTCACTTATGGTCATCACAGACTAATTGCGTCTCCTAAATATGCCATGCAAGGAACGTGGGCTACATCTGAGGATTTCCGAACCAAATTCATAGTCTCGCAGTTCTATTCGACTCGAATTCCAGTTCACCCGAAAGTTCCAGTCGAAGTTCCATTCGACAGAACGCCGTACTCCCTACTCCGAGTTCCGCACATCAATTCAACCTCCCGTCCCCCCTCCTTTAACCTTACCATCCACTTTAAATGGTCCGTTTTATTTTCACTGTTTGTTTATTTTGTCGGTTTATTTTTATTTGACTGTGCAATTGCACTATTTCCAACAACAAAACTCATAATAAAGTAAGACAGATACCTTTCTCTCAAAATCAATCTTATCCTTCTCTAAATTTAAACTCAATATTGATCGCGGGAATTCCTTTTAACCAATCCTAACATCTATTTTTTTCAAAAAACTGACGACGAATATCACACATAAAGATGGAGTAATTTACGAGAAAATGAAAGAAATAAACACAGAAATCGAAAACATGGGCTAACAAACAAGAGATGCCCAGTTTCCGCTTAACTTTATTCACTCATTCTTCCTTCGGCCAAACTCCATTTAAAGCGAAATGTGCTGTTGCTTTTTCCGAGCTGAGGTTGAAAGAGCTGTTTCCATTATGACGAAGTCAATCATATACCGGAAATTAAGCAGCCATATTGATTCAAAATTTAATTATTTCGAAATGAAAGCTTTCTGCGAGGTACAGAGTGAGTTTTCCTCCCCACCTACTCACAACGAAGTGGTTTAGGATCGAAAATAAACATGGGAATGGTGGTGAGTCCTAACTTTGATACGCTTTCAAATACACCACTCCAAACGAAAGAGGAAACGCCAGAATGAACAACCTGCATTTCGCGTTTTAGGTTTTACTAAACTCCATAAAATGGCTTGACAATGGGCTTGGCACACGAAAAATCTGCGAAAATATGAAAATACTGTTTCGGCTATCACGACGATTCGTATCGTGATATTGCAAAACAAAACATGTTTCGGCATTCTGAGAAAGATTTCAAACGTATCGGGACTTTTTATTTTAGGTTCCTTTATAGCTCTAAAGCTCTAAAGAATACAGTAAATAGACTTATTCTAGGACGTCTCTTCAATGCTTTGGTCACACCGCACTTTCTGTATATTTCTCCATTTTGGGATTTGTTAAACATTTCTGAGAAAAGGCAAATACGGACAAAGTACTAAAAACTGGCAAAATACCTTCTCGGACTCCCCCCATGGGAGTCTAACTCAGCCTTATCGAAAAAGTACAACATTATCGATCCTTCCGCTAAGTGCGAAACCAGAGAGCGTCGGGCTAGATCCCGGGCTCTTAAAAACACATATCAATCGCCGTTGACTCGCCTAACTTACCTGTAAGTGTTACAAAGTATATGTAGTGTCTTGTTTTCCTTGTATGTTGTTCATTTTTCTTTCTCTTTCATTACTCCGCTCTTTCTTTTGTTGTATAGCGGGCCTCAATAAATTATTATTATTATACCTTCCTCGACATTTTATGAACTCCAGCGTAACTGCAAACTTTTTTCCGTTGCCCAGAACCTCCACATTTCTGCTCTTTACTATATTTCCGCATTCCATTTCCATCAAGGAAACAGATTATTAGAACCGATAATCCCTTTTCTTTTTTCCATTTTTTTTTATCTTGTGCATTATTCCGTTATCGAAAGCTCAGTGTATTTCTTTCTTTTCCTTTTTTGTAGGCTACTGCACTACTTACTTTTTCTTGTCCAATCAGTAAATACGATTTCATCATCAAAAATTGCCACAATAGCCCAATAAAAATATTTGACAGCAAAAAAAAAGAGGTATGTATAGATGGCCTAGATGTTACTTTTTGGAGAAAAAAGAAGAAGCGTTCAAACGTGGGGTGAGTATAATCTTAAGTTCAGTTAACTTAGTCGAGGTCTACAACTGTTTATATTTGTGTGTCCGACTTGAATTCAGCAAATTGTCCGGGGAGGAGGTGGTGAAACGTCGATGATTGTGAAGTTTCTTTCTGACACCAAAGGCGTATTCTCGCCGTTCCCCGAGCACTCCTCGGGGAATCGAAGGGAACGATAGAGGGAGTCACTCCACGCGGAATCCGCGTACGGAAAACAGCGTGAACACGGGGAATGTTTCAAAAATGGATTTTGTTCGAAAAAAAAACATGCAGTTGACGAAATTTATCTGGATCCACTTTATTTTTGGTTTTGTTTCTTTTAATTAATTTTACATTACATCAATACAAGGCAAAAATTGATTCCCCTCCGAATCTGAAAGGGAGTCCTTTTTGATGATGGTGATAATAATTGGAGCCTTCACCGTCAGTGGGGAATGCGGGGAGTGAGTCCCCGGGACAAATAACAAGAGCTGGAAGCTCATATGGCACTTGCAAGGCTGGGTCAGAGGATGAAAGTAGGAATTCGTCAATTTGTGGGTTTGTTGTGATCATTTGTAATCAAAACTGTTGAAGTAAAAAACATGATGAACTCATCGGGAGCACGAAAATGTATATTTTACTCAAAGTATTGTTTGTACTTTAAGGAAATCACTTGTGAGGGATCATATGGGATCACGAAAATGTGTATTTTGCTAAAAAGTATTTTTTGTACGTTGTGGTTGCGATTATTAAGTAGGCTACTTTATAAGGAATTATTAAGGAATTCAGTTGTAAGCAAAACCCTTGAGGCAAAAATGATCATGGGCTCATAGGGATCACGAAAATGTATATTTTGCTTAAAAGTATTTTTTGTACTTTGCGGTTAGCATTAGTACTTTAAGGGATGGTCGGATAAGGGAACTGACTATTTCTAAGCAAATCATGTCAAGTCTCTAATTTTCAAGCTAAGTTTTATCGTCCTAGCACGTCTGGAAGTACCTTAACTTGCGATCATCGGAATTCCGGACCCCCTCCCTCTAACTCCCCCACAGTACCCGAATCTTGTCCGGTTCTGTCACTTACGTAGATAGGGCTTGTGCTTGTTCTTTCCACCAAGTTTCATTCCGATCGCTCCACTCCAACCGTGTCACAAGTTTTCCGGTTAATCCCTCCGACCCCCCCCCACCTTCATCGGATCTGGTCCGGACTTGAAACTGGGCATCCGAGACATGTGATCTTTCTACGTATCAAGTTTCATTATGATCCGATCACCCGTTCGGAAGTTATACATACCTAAAGATTCCGGATTCCCCCTCCCGTTAGCCTACTCCCCCCACGATGGTCGGATCGGGAAGTTGACTATTTCCAGGTTAATCTGGTCGAGTCCCTGATTTGCCTGCCAAATTTCATTGTCCTAGCACACCTGGAAGTAACTTAACTCCGTATCACCGGAATTCCGGAACCCCCCTCCAACTCCCCCCACAGTGCACGAATCCGGTCCGGGTCTGTCAATGACGTACTAGGGTATGTGCTTGTTCCTCCCACCAAGTTTCATCCCGATTGCTCCAGTCTAAGCGTGTCACATGATTTCCGGTTCCCCCCTCCGACCCCCCCCCACATTAATCGGATTCGATCCGGACCTGAATTGGGACATATGAGAAATGACGTCTTTCCAAATATCAAGTTTCATTAATATCCGATCACCCGTTTGAAAGTTATGCATGCCCCTAAATTCCGGATTCCGGCTCCCCTCCCTCCCCCCATGATGGTCGGATCGGGGAAGTGACTATTTCTAAATTAGTTTGGTCGGGTCCCTGATATGCCTGCCAAGTTTCATCGTCCTAGCACATCTGGAAGTACCCTAACTCGCGATCACCGGACTGACCGACCGACAGACCGACCGACCGACCGACCGACCGACCGACGGAAAAGTGATCGGTATATGGCACTTGGCCGGAAGGCAAGTGCCATAAAAACGCGGGGACTCCTCAAGTGGAGTCCTTGGGGAACGACTAGAATACGCATCAAGGGTCAAACAACAGGGTTATGGTGTTCGAGCTGGATGGTATTTACGGCTTCTTGAAACTAGGCGACAGTATGACTTTGGCAACCCGTTGCTGAAGATTCCAACCTGACCATTTAATTCTAATGTTGGCAAAACACCAGATCGCTGACCCTCAGTGGATCGGCTGATTTCATATTTCCAGGTGAAATGGATTCATCTCTGGCTAAAATATTGTGTAACCGTTCTGTATAATGTAGCCAACATGCTGTGTCACACATTTGTCTCCTGTTCGTTTTTCTTTCTTCTTTTATTCTCTTTCTTCTTCACTCCGTTAGGTTCAGTATACACCTCGCAGAGCTTACGTATCTAGGCAGTTCTGCAAACTCGATTTCTTTTTGGGACACAGTGGCGCGGGAGCAACAACCATGCGAAGTGCAGTGACGTCGTGATTAGATAGGTAAGTTGAAGCAGCCAAACAAAATTGCGCTCCCGCCTATGGTGTTGGGCACGATCTACGCGTTAGGAACACAGTGGCGCGGAAGCAACAGCCATGCAAGTGCAGTGACGTCGTGAATAGATAGGCAAGTTGAAGCAGCCAAACAAAATTGCGCTCCCGCCTATGGTGTTGGGCACGATCTACGGAGGCGCCAAGTTGAGAGCTCTGTACCAAAAGCTTCTCATGGGGAAGATAGGAGCTTGCTTAACTGCCTATATACGTAAGCTGTGACACCTCGAAAGGGTGCAGTATAGAGCCCTCCTTGTAGCCTCGAAGTCCACTAAAGTCCCCTATCTTGATTTGTTGAAAAAAAATAATTTGGAGTTGTTAGCACAGCGCCGAAAAAAGTTATGTTTTAAGTTCGGTCTAAAAACGTTAGAGAATCCTGGTCTACGCGAATTTCTTCCCTCTGATTACCTACCTATTAGGCCTAGACCGGAACGAGCTGCTGCCCAGCCTGTTCCAAAGTTGCAACCAGTGCCCTGTATCCACGACCGATATAAAAAAAAAGTTTTGTTCCGTCGTTTACTGACCTTTAACGGGCACTCCGGAACACCTCCATAATTTAACCGTATTCCTGTGTGTATTGTTATTGAATTGTAAATATTCATTCATTCATTCATTCATTTATTTGATTCCTTCAAAACTGAAGAGTATATAAAAAAAAGAGAACATCATGTCACAAACACATCAGAGATGGTACACAAACAATTAACTGGCCGTTAAAACAAGCTATCATACTAAATCTACAATAAAATACAATAAAATACATATAATTGTATATAATATCTAGTTTTTGTTTGGTGTTATTTTTGACCAAATAAGAAATTTCATTCAAAGATGTTTGTTTTTATGGTATTTATGATGTAAGGTTTATTGCGAGTTTTATTGTGAGACACACACAACTTGACTAAATTAAGATTATTAGTAATATGGCTGTTGTTTTTAATTGTTTAGTTATGCGACGATAGTATACACGTTCACTGTTCGGCTTTGTCCGTGAAGGAATTCTTGAAAATAAACTGAATTGGACTGGATTAGGTTCTACATTACCTACTTACTTACTGAGGCTAGTCCTTTAACGGAAAATCTAAAGAAGCAAAGACAACTTGAACTTACTTTGAATGTTCTCGGTACTCCTTCTTGTCTGCAGGCAATGTACAAGCAGGCGGAAGATATTGCATCGTTCGACCGACCCTTTAATGTTTTTCCATCGTGAACCTTAAAGAAGAACTAGAATAAGACACCAGGGGCCCATAAATTTCCTGTAATGCCTCGCCATTCAGGGGGCTTGTCATTTCCTATGCTTCTATATTGCCATGTTGCCCGACCCTCTCCTACTTTCCAAAAATTCCGCTTGGGTCGAATCGGCGTTCTTGTTTGCCTCATTGGACGTGAGCGCCAAAGAGACTCCTCCCCCAAGGCGCCAGCAGCCAATCCCAAATTTTGTCTATATGGATAGTCGCGTATTCTATCCCCGTGGGTATTTCTCGAACTACCGGACGGTCGGTCAAGAGCGCATCAGAAATCTCTTATTGACAAGCCCCCTGAATGGCGAGGCATTACAGGAAATGTATTCAATTCAATTCAACAATTTTAATCCGGTAAGAAACCATAATATACTAACACTAAACAAAAATAAATATAATAACTAGGGAATACCCGAAAATCAACCACAGCCTTCTGGCTCGTACATTTTCACCCAAACAGGCAGCGAGAGCCGAAGCCACGGATTACATAACGCACTAATGATGCAGTTATCAGAAGCCAGCAACCGACTTTTCAAAGAAGTACGATGAACATGAAACAGTTGCGAAAAACTATTAACATGATAATCATTAAACATTTCTGTAGCACTGCAGAAACGCGGGAGACGGTGAAGGAACCGAAAGCTATCATTGTAGGCAACCCGAATGTCGCTTAGACCTTGTTTTGTGTAGTTGTTGATAAGCGACAGACCATAAATACTTGAACAAAAAGACTGAAATAAAAACGTCTTCACATCTGATGTGCAGTGACAAAACTTTCTTAACAACATATTACCACGCACGTAGACAGAACGAAGGGAATGGCGAATATGTATATCATCTTGTAGATTATCACTGAACATGAATCCAAGGTAACGGAAAGATTTAACAAAAAGAAGCTCAGACCCGGATATAACAACACGGGGTATCAAAGGGGTCCCTGAAGACACGGGAATCTGGGATGGAAAATGAAAAGAGTGTAAAACCCAAAATGTGAATTCTAATAGCGATCGGCGGCCGAGTGGTTTCAGACGGCCTGAAATACTCAAATTCTCGTTCTACTCTCTCAATCTCGTGATCCGAGCTAGCGGAAAAATGCCAACGAGCAGAAAACGTCATCATGGTCGCTGAGGCTTTAAACAGCCCCTGTTAAATTCGTTTCTTCATGGCACTTGCAGCCTTTGGATCAGGTCTATACAGCGATTATAATTTCAGTCATATTCTATTGGTCTGATGGTCTCTTAGCTGTACAACTGAGACGAGATCAGCAAGTAGCCCAGCTTTAAGGACAGAGATCGCCGGATGCAGGGGTAACAAGTGAAATCTGGGAGACCAAAACAACGACTTATGTGGCTGCAGCCAGGAAAGGCAATTATTAGCTAATAAAGGTTTCAAGTCCCAGGGAATAAACAAAACAGTACCATGAATGAGGCTATTCAGATAAAGAACGAAATAGAGATATTTTCCTGGTTTCTTTTTGTTTTTGGCGTGTTTGTTTATTAGTTTCCGTTAAAAATTTTTTTCGTTTGGTTCATTGACTTCATAGTGTTTAGCCCTGTAGCCTACAAGCTTAGCTTCAGCGGCCGCAGCATTTTTTGGGGCCGAGCTACCGAGCTTGTATCCCTGCCGGCCCCCAGTTATCGATATATATTAAAGAACCTAACATGAACTTTATCTGTGTGTTTTCTTTATTATGTTAATGTATACATTCATTATTTGATTTCTAATACTGAATAAATGAAATGAGATTTAAACGGCTGTTCCTGCTGAGGTGCAGAGAAGAATGCCGGCTTCTTCTAACATTGTAAATAGGCTAACAGTTCTCTTCACTGTGATGACAAATCCAATCAAGCACTATTTTTTTGTTTAACCGAATTGTAATTTGTAACATATTTTCTTCGAGCAAAGCCAAACTGAAAAGAGAAAATATCGCTTTCACTCAGTCTTCCTCAAAGATACGCCTCCCCTCCAAATCAAAGTTCCCCAGAGGAATGTATTCCATTATGTCGCATCAGGCCCAAAGTTTGGGGAGTCACACTAAGCGACGGTCCCCCGGAGCAAATTTGGAAACAACGTTGCTAACCGCGTTTAAGAAAAGGTAATCTGGCTCAAGAACGCCAACTTGGTAGTTACTAAACAAAGCACCACCAACCCCACCTTTTCCCATTTATCTCCAGTCAATCGCTTTAACCTAAGTGCCGTTTTTGATCGCCGATCAAATTTGCCCGGTAGACGAAGCGAGTTTGCCGATTCGTGCATATTACTGTTTTCGATAGCCGATAGCCGTTGGCGATCGCCGATGTTTCTGGGTGCGCAAAAACGAGTTTTTCATTTTTGAAAATACCGCCTAATCCTCAAACGAAATCCATACGTCAACGGCTAACGGCGAGTCCTTGGCCGATGGGCGATGGACACGAATTTAGGCGATAGACGTTACCCGATCAGAACAAAACAGAAATTAAGATAAACAGCTACGGCAATCGGCTTCCGGCGAACGTCAAAAACGCAAAAAAAAGTCAAACGGCTACGCTATCGCCGAACTGATCGGCGATCAAAAACGCCACTCTTGTGTATTTTTGTTCTCATTTGTATTTTCACTCTTGAGAAATGAGCAATAATTCATGACTGATGTTTTCCATTTAAGGCTCAGTTCTTAGGGGTACAAATAAACGACATACAAGCTAAACAGCCAAGGGCCCATGACATGTGTTGTTCATGGGCTACTCCCCAGCGCCTTCCACTTCCTCACGAATTCCCCCCCCCCCCACACACACAAAAGAAGTTCCCCAGGCTCTGCTAGATAAGATAAGGATACGACACAAAACAGATCTTGCTCGGAGGATTGAACTGTTTGGAATTTGAACAGTAAACCTATTCCTCAGTGAAAGTAATCCCTACAGAATCAAATGGCAAGACCGCTCAGTCAAAGGTAAGGTAGTGAAAAGTGGAGAAGGAAAGGTGGAGCAAATGGATTATGAACAACGTATCATGGGCCCTCGGTAAAATATAACAAACAATTAAATAGTTCTTGGAAAAGATAAATGAAATCCTTAAAGTTTAACTGAAAAGCCAGCTTACTTTTACATCTTGGATTTAAATAGGCTACACTGAATTATTTCGACTCTGCTAAGGGATTTTTTAGTTTTTCATCTTCGGCTCTTGGCACGAAACGACAAATTTCACCGTAACGTGAGAATTTGAATTTCAGCAAAAGCATCCATTTCAATGGCTAATGTCACGAAGCTCAGGAAATTTCTAATTCCACATTGCAAATCACTTCTGTAGAAACCCCGCTATGGGGAAATCCCGCTAAACGATTTACTTTTTCGGTAATCGATTCCCGCTGTAGTTGCCAAATATTTCAAGCACAAGCAAATAGAGGTACCAAACAGCAAACTGAAAAAACAATTCGATGCAAATCGAATATAGTGTAGAAACCAAGTAACGCATTTCATCGG
The DNA here is from genome assembly GCA_023053555.1 of Branchinecta lindahli. Lineage (NCBI taxonomy): Eukaryota > Metazoa > Arthropoda > Branchiopoda > Anostraca > Branchinectidae > Branchinecta > Branchinecta lindahli. The sequence goes on along the minus strand of JAKZAO010000006.1, from coordinate 349,579 downwards.
GTCTCCAAGCCTATGTAAGTGGAGAAGTGATGGGACTATTGTATCTCAGCTGCATTAAGTTATACGGTATGCAAATAAATAGTCTACAGATAAAAGTCAGATAATATTACGTCAGATAAAGCCACCCATTAGCTTCGATACTGTAAACATGAACATGATCGAGCCCCCACAGCCATAAGCTTGAGTACTTCTGATAGTAGGCTAATTCGTCTGAATTAGGCGACTTCAGTTATTCTACTACTAAGGCAACAAATATTTATAGAACTTCTGGGATATGTCAGCCACTCTTTACTTTTGCTTTGTTGCACAACAAAGCAAAAGTAACGAGCAACTCGAACATTTATGTTTACAGATTTGCATGCTTTCCTCATAGACCGCATATTACCTCAACTCCTTCCGACCAGACCGAAAGTGAAAAAATATTCCACAGGTACATTTCTCTAGCTTGAGCCTGAACAGGACCCTTGCTGAGAAGGGACGAAATATCGCTAGAGCAAAATCAGCTGACGTATTTGTTTAACGCACAGTCAGCTTGGGGTGAAGAACTTTTTAGAAATATGTTTCTGGTGTCCTTTGTGCTTTAAGCGGAAAATCCCATATCTGAAAATATGGCTACTTTACCTGTTTGAAAAGACTGTTCGCTCGGTCGACAATCGTCTTCGGTAGATTAATCCTATCGGCCATAGTAGATATCTCCTTTACTGCGTTCAACAGAGTTCGATCCGACCCGCTCATCTGAAAACATGAAAAGTATCGATTTTTGATAATTCAGCTATGGATGCTTAATTGAGCGACGGCGATTGGGAGGACGATAAATCTTAATTCAAGAATGTTGACATGAAAGAAGCCACAATCGGGACCGGGGACGCGTCCAACTGAGCGGTTCGAGTTATAAACACGACGCTAGGCTAGGACATCGGGATTAAGAAGTTTCAAAGCGCAGTATTAAAGCAAAAACTTCCATTTTGCCACGAATTTCAGAATATCAGTAAATAAAGCCGAATCACGCTTTTCCCCAAATCCGACGTGAATGACTGAAGTCCTCAACCTTCCCAGAGATATTGAACACTGGAATGCAAAGCATGTGATATCCTGTTTGCAGGCAAAGCAGAGGTGGCACAATGTTTCTAATTGAGGTGGAAATGGTGGAAAACGGTTAAACTTTTTTTTTTAACACATTAGGATTAACTCCCCTCCTCCTCGTCTCAGTAACACAAGTATGGCACCTGCTCTTTCCATTTTTACTATAAAAAAATCAATCTCTTCGCGACCTCGAATCTTTAATTCAACTTTCTCCTTCAAATTTTCTCGTTCACTTTTTACAATAAATTAAGCTATTAAAATTCAAAATCAATGAAAAGCATTCAAGACATCAGATCTAGAGTAACATGAAAACGAGTCAAAACGCGTAACTAAACAAAGCTGCTTAATTTACAAGTTTGACAGTGCTAAATTTTGCAACTTTTGTTTTCACAGAAATAAAAATTCTGAGGATTGAGATTGAACGATCCGAAGACGTCAGGAATCGAGAACGTCGCACATTAAGTTAATCAACTAGCTAACTGAAACGAATTATCCGATCACTAAGAAACCAAAGGAAGGAAAATACAGCTAGTGTTGCTAACAATACCAGCATTTAACGCACAAGTGAAGAACTACAATTACCATTTTCGATACATGCCCAAAAGGCGCAGTAACCGCGGCAGCTAGCAGGAAAAATGGAAACTGAAGAAAGGCCAACCTTGACCGGTAGCAAAAGACCACTCTCAAAACAAACTGGGTGATTTCTCGCGGAGCCGCCAATGCTACCTAGCGGTAAAAAACGGACTTTCTCTGCTGAGGACACATGGCAAACATGGACTATAAATGACGAAAGGAAGTTCAGTTCCACGTGAATGAGGTCCATAGGCAAAACCTCCGATCCAAATTTTAAAGGACACAGTGCTATGATAATAATTCATTTTACTTCAGCAGTATTTCCATCCATTCTCGTTCCAGAGATTCTTCAATTCACATGCGTATCCTATCTCCTCTATTAGCAACAGCCTAGAGTGACTATGACGCTTGCCACGTTTGTTCTCTTTAGTGAGGTATAATGCGCCTGATTACTGTTTCCGAGGAACTCATTCGTCCGGAGACCGGGTTTGCAAATTTTGCCTAGATTATTATCCAAAGCAAGCGACATGGAAAGAGTCTAAAACAAGCGGTGTGTAGTGTGCTTTTCTGAACGTGCAGCTTAGCTGTAAAGTCGTCAACTATCCCATAGCATCTGAGCAGAAACACTATGAAGTGCGAGGTCCTTTAATAAAAAAAAAAGGTTAAAAGAAAATCCGTTTCACGAATATTTACAAACATGGGATAGCATCTTGTCTGAACCTAGGAGTCTAAATTTAGAGACTTCGTTGGGTTTCTCCAAATCCTCCACTGATTAGTCAAACTCAAAACTGAAGTTTCGACAGAAAAGGGAGTCTTTGCCTACCTGACGACGGTTATGGTACTTAGAAAATCCAGTATCGTCGAAAGAGGCAGCTCCTGTACCAGGGCCAATCATTGTTGAGAGATCGCCACCCTCAAAAAGCGGATTTTCGGGGCCACCAACACGAGAGGGATCGGCGCCATTCTTCTCATTGCTAAAGGTACGCCATTCTGTTCCCACATCAATCACTCTAAAACGAAATTGTGAACCCTGAACTTTGATTCTGTGACTAGGTTAAGCCTTAGTAGCCTGAGGCTAAATATTTGTGATCATCGACAATTAATGCAAAACACTGTCGTACGAAAGATCCCATAATGACATGAAATGCTGTCTCAAATGTGGCCATAAGCATGATTTTTATTTGTTTTTAAAAAACTTGAATTTAAACTTGTTACCAGAGTGTGGAAAAGCCAGTTCCAACACTAGCATGCAGCTCCAGAGTAACTATAGAGCACAGAATGAAACAGATATCCTTACAGTCAATTCCTGCAGTAGCTAACTCTCGAGGCTGACTCGAGCATATTGTTTTTTGGTTCAAAGACCGGCAAATCAAATTCCAACATAAGCCCAGACTAACCTTTGCCCAATACTGTAGGCCTAAGCCCCAAGAGGAAGAGGAAGGCATGCCTGGCCTTTATTTGTTTATAGATATTAGGCTAAATTAGTTTTATCAAACAGAATTCACCACTACTTCTGGCCTATAGTAAGTAATTTTCAACACCAGCACTTTCTCATACTATAACACTATAAAACAAGATAAACTGTATGAAACTGTCTACTGCAAAGAGTTACAAAGAAAGAACTTACCGATCTCCTACTACCAGCCCACATTCTGAGCAGATTTGGTCTCCAGCATGATAGTCTTCGATCAGTGCAGCCTCAGGATGAGCTGGACAATTGACCTGACTGCTTGTATTTCCCCTGCAAATAAAAGAAAATTAGTACACAAAAAACAGAATTCATCTATAGGGGGGTAAGTCCAGTCATGCACAAATCCTCAATTTTTGGGCATGGTGCCCCAACGTCAGGGCATGCCCCAAGGTATGGGCATGGTGCCCATATGTTGGGGCACCATGCCCTGGAGCATGGGCATGGTACTAGCATGGCACCCCCATGATATTTGGTTGAACTGAGATTGATTACATACCTAAATAGGGCTGTCTTCCTCTCCTAGACCATAAGATACTTGATCTTATGTTCTACACTGTTAAAAGTTTTACGACATTTCCCTAGAAAACGTCGCTACCACAACACTTTCAAGAAAATCTGTTGAAAATCTCGGTATTTTCCCTAAAAAGTGTCTGCATAGCGACATTTTTCTTGAAAGTGTTGTGACAGCGACATTTTCTAGGGAAATGTCGTAAAACTTTTAACGGTGTATCTAACCTCTATTTCCAGTTTTAAAAATATAAGAGAACTTCCAAGAAATTTAGCCATGAATGAATTCCCCTTTTTCCCTGGAAATGGATAGGTAAACCAATAGGAAAAAGTGGTCTTCATTAAAGGCTAAATTTCTTGAAGTTCTCTAATATTTTTAAAACTGGAAAAAGAGGTTAGATAGAACATAAGATCAAGTATCTTGTGGTCTAGGAGAGGAAGACAGCCCTATTTAGGTATGTAATCAATCTCAGTTCAACCAAATATCATGGGGGTGCCATGCTAGTACCATGCCCATGCTCCAGGGCATGGTGCCCCAATGTATGGGCACCATGCCCATACCTTGGGGCATGCCCTGACGTTGGGGCACCATGCCCAAAAATGGTGGATTTGTGCTTGACTGGGTAAGTCAGGGTCAGGGCAGGGTTAGGGTACCGATGTGTTGGCATAGGATATCCAGTACAGTCAGGCAGAGGGTCTATCAAACTGATACCAAATGCTAGATATACCAGGTGTTTGGCATCAGTTTGGCATAGGGCAGTCAACCATAAACCCCTGATTTTTGGATACCCTATGCCAAATGCTGGATATGTCTAAGGTTTGGCATGCCCTATGCCTAATGCTGGATACACTATGCCAGGTGCTGGATACTGCAACCCAGGAAAATACGGATGATTTGAGTGAAGCTAAAAAATCAACCAATCAGAACTTTGGTATACTGAGGTAGATCATGGTTAGGTTACCAGCAGGTATCCAGCATTTGGCATAGGGTCAGTCTAGTACACTAGCCCCTTTTCAGGCATGGTGCTCAAACTTCTAGCACCATGCCTGGGTGCTAGACATTCAAGCACTGTACCTTGGATTTCATGTAGGGTGCATGGATTTCAGTATACAGTACATGCATGAAAAACACAGTTTCTATCATCACAACTGAGAACCGGCTCGGACAGGGCTGAAATTACTACCATGAATTTAGTGTTGTAAATAGAAAAATTGGTCACAGTAAAATTCGGTATTTACGTATTTTACCGTAATTTTACGGACCCCCGTAAAATTGGTATTTTACCAATTTTACTATTTTACATAATTTACGTCATTTACGTATTTTACCGGTATTTTACGTATTTTACCTGTATGTTACGTAATTTACCCATATTTTACTGACATTTTTACACATGTTGACGGGAAAAACCACCCAGGGCCTGCAAGGAGGACTAGGAAACCGGTTTTCAAACATCATTTTACGAATTTACCCGTATTCCATTGACATCTTTACATCTGGTGTCAAAGCAAAACTACCCAGGGACTCCAGGGACCAGGGCGGCATCAGAAAGCAAAACATGAGTATGACATCTGGTTTTTAAAGGGAAAACACTGTGAATAGAAGGGCGGAATTTGGAAGAAAGTGACAGTAGTAGCCTACCAATTGTGCAGGTCTGCTATGACATGTTTTATGGGCAAGTGCTATGTTTTATTTTAACTTAGTATCGCCTAATTAGTGTTGTCATGTATTATTGTGTTGCTACCTGCAGTATGCAGGCATTGACATGAAGTCCATGTCCAAAGAAAAGGAAATAATGAACAGAGATTAGGCCAATATGCCTTAGACTAATACCTACTGAAAGTCCTGGACACACAGTATTAGAGGATCAACTGGTTGATTTGGTTACCGACTCCATGACAGCAAGTCTTTTTTTTTAGCTCGATAGGGGGTAATAAGAAGAGAACGGAACAATTAGGGATTTCTTCGAGTTACTCCTCAAGTCACCTTGAGCTATTTTATTGAGAGAGAGAGAGTGTGTTTATTAAACGGATAATATTACATACCACATAAGGGCCACCCCAGAAAGCACTGGCCTGTCCTAGGGGGGACAGGCCAGTATTACTTTATTACTGTGATCAAAGTGTTAATGTGACTTTTTCTATTTGTATTTGGAACTTAACGGAAAAGTGAATTCTCTGAAGCTCCTCAAAATAAATTTTGCAAGCTGCAAATAATGCAATTGCACAATCATCCGAATTGCACTAGATGCAAATAAAAATTTAATAGATGGATATTTTTACCGATCTAACTCGTAGCGCCGACATGACACTAAATACGACGACCTTGTCTCAATCCAGGTCTGAATCCTGTGAGCTACTCTAAAACGTCAATTTTACCCTATATTTTCCATGGAATACCTTATTTTACCCTATTTTACCTATTTTACCTTATTTTACAAATTTTACCTATTTTACTTACCGAGTTTTTATTTTACGGTAATTTTACAACACTACATGAATTAGAGAAATCAAAGACAATCCTATCATTTTTTTCATAACAAAAACAAAAGGACGCAACTGATGATGGAGATGAAAAACCTCATTTCCTTTTCTACATAGTCAAGGGTTTTTTATGTAGAGCTGATGTAGAGTGTCCTGTACCTCAGCTTTTTCTACCTAGCAGCCAACCAGAATATTGGCTCCTGGGGCCTGCCTGGGGCAGACTACATGGAAAATAGATAGGGCGCTGTCAGATTTTTCATCTCCATCATCAGTCGCGTCTTTTTGTTTTTGTTATGAAAAATATGATAGGATTGTCTTTGAATTCTCTAATTCATGGTGGTAATTTCAGCCCTGTCCGAGCTGGTGCACAATTGTGACGACAGAAACTGTGTTTTTCATGCATGCACTGTGTGTACTGAAATCCATGCACCATACATGCAATCCAAGGTACAGTGCTTGAATGTCCAGCACCCAGGCATGGTGCTAGACGTTTGAGCACCATGCCTGAAAAGGGGCTAGTGTACTAGACTGCATAGGGTATCCAGCCTGTATCCAGCACTAGGCATAGGCTATGTTCAATGGGTGTAATTTACCTCAGCCTGTTATGTGAGGACCGTGATGTTTTTGTGACGTCATGAAAGAAATAGGGAAATTCAACTGAACTGATACTGCAGAATATATATTTGTATGTATACATATATAGGAGGGGTACCCAACCTCGAATTTTTACAACCTTGAACTTGTGCCTAAAAGGTTAAGAATAAAGATCACTGAAGTCCAAAAAAGGTCTTAACTGCCAAAAAACTCCCTGAATGACCTCAGATAAATTTAGAACTGTACAGAAGTTTAGCTATAGTATTTTCAGACCAAGTTCGAGGTTATATAAGTTCGAGGTTGGGTACCCCACCTGTAGAGCAGAGCAACCAGCAAGGCACCGGATGCGTTTACATTTAGAAACTGTTCTAGGGACAGTCAGTTCCGTTGGTAAATGGAAAATATAGACTTTTTGTGTGATGTACTGATGATGTCAATAAATGCTAGATATACCCAACATTTGGCATAGGGTATCCAAAAATCAGGGACTTGTGGTAGACTGGCATAGGATATCCAAAAATTAAGGGTTTGTGGTTGACTGCTGAGTTGGCTTGGCAGCCCTTGCTAGGGTAGCCACAGAAACACCTAGTGGCAAAAATTGGCAATTTTGTTGTAATGACTGCATAAATTGCTGTGAATTTTCCTTATCAGTTTTACCTATCTAAAACATCTCCAAAAAATATTTTAAAAATACCATTGAATTCAGGACAAAATTGTCTATTTAATAAGGCTAACAGTAAGATTCCTAGCTATTTAATATTATTTCTTAATATTCAATGTAAATTTAGATGTAAGAAAAAGTAGCTGAACTTGCCTACAAAAATTTGTTGATACTAAGGAGGAAAAGTCAGCAGCCTATAGCAGCAATAGGTCTATTGGACTATAACCTTGATGATCATATTCATATTTTCTCATCTAACTCACTTGCTGGGGCTCCCCATGCACTCAAAACCAGCTCAAAATCACCCAGTTTCATAGAATTTCATTGAAGCACATAGTTCCAAGCTGGTCACTAGATGGACAAACCCTGAAGTCAATGGATGAACATAGGCATTTCCTTATGTAAAATACTGTTTTCTAAAGAAGATTTAAGTCAAGATGCTTAGAGACAAGATAGAGAGGTGATTTTGGCCTCAAATCAAAGCTAAAAGATAGGAGAATCACATTCTGATCTTCAAAAGCTCAGGGTTGATTTTTTTTTTTTTTTAGTGGCTACCCTACCCTTGCCTTGCCTTCTTGCATTATTGTCCAACTAATAGGATTGTACTGCAAAAGAAGGAAGTAGATTTACTGTTCTTGACTGAATGTATCTAAATCAACATACTTTCCAGACATCAATCAGGCCCAATTCTTCTTCCACTATGAGCCTTCAGTGTTCAGTTGTTCAAAGTTGGTGTTTTTAATTAATTCAACAATTCCAAATTTTTCTATCCGAGTCAAATCAGATGGTGAAGACCTATTTCTCGACTTTCCGACTAGGTACAGCCTGGGTACAGCCCAGTCACAACCACTAGCCACATCTTATCATCGTCGAAACCAGGAAAAAGAGAAGCCGCTTGCATTTCCATTTTTCTATTTTCTCATGCATGTATAAAGTGTATTCTTTGAACTTTTTTTTACTAAATTCCTTATGGAAGAAATTCATACTATACCTCAGTCGACTGAACAAAAACCTGTGCACGTAGCTACCACTCTTCTACCACTACATCTCCTCTACCACCCACAGGATTAAGCTCTTGTCACGATTATTGCAATCTATCTGCCGAAGCATTCAAAAAGTAAAAAGGTGATAAAGTGAAGTGAAGTGAAAAAATTGCATTATGGTAGGTTGCAGGTTCTGAATTTCGGGCCATGCATTCCGTGCTGTCAAAGTCTTTTTAAAGGACTTTTCAAGGCGAACTCATCTGTCAGTCAGGGTTGCCAAGTGTGACACTTTCGGTGGTGACACCATGACACTTATTTATTCTCTGATGTGAAGCCGAAGGTGACACCTTTTCATGCAATGATAGCCTACTTGTCAGGGCAGAAAATTCACTTTTTCATTTACTTTACCAAAGTTACGGATTATCCCCCCCCCCCAAAATCCAAAAAAAATACTTTGGTCTTTACTTTGATTTGATTTGGTACACAAAATCAAAAACAGTTTGAAGCTGTAGGGCCTGTTTTGGCACCAACAAATGTGCTTTAGTCCAGGGTAACCAGTATTTTAGCGACTTCCGGTGGTTCTGATGAACCGGTGTTTTTGAGTCAACCAGAATGTGGTTCGGCAATCAGTTCCAGTTTTCTGTCAGGAAATTTTGGTAAGGGCAAAGGCTATCATTACCGTTCACAATTCTTGGTTCTGATTCATCATCAACTAGAAAGTAAAAGCAACGGCAGAACAGCATATAGAAAAATTTGCTAAAATTAAAATAAGAACTTACCATAAAAATATAACTTGAATTCTTAATTGATTTTTTGTTTTATTTTTATTTTCAGTTTTAAGTTTAATTTCTCAATTTTAATTTTAATAATTTTTATTTTAAATTTTTATTTTAGTTTTTCAGTTTTAATTTTAGTTTCTTAATTATATTTGGCTGTGCAAAACGGAGACGTCAGCTGAATTTTATGAGAGTTATTTTTCTGCCCTTCTTGGCAAGGGTCCTCTTCAGGCTCAAAGCTGCTCAAGTTGGAAAAATGAACTTGTGGTTTTCGAAGTTTTTTCCAACTTGAGTGGCTTTGAGCCTGAAGAGGAAACTTTAAGTACAGCTTTAAATAAAACATTTACCTCCAGTGAGAGTGTGTTCCAAAAGGGTTAAGATATAAAGTATGGGGTATAGCTGGTTGTGGTTAAAGTTAAGTGATGTAGGCTATTCTAGGTTTAGCTAAGAAGAATCTTGGAAAAGCGATGGTTGTTCGGAAATGTGTGTGGATTATTTTTCTAAACCAAAAGTTGGAAGTGAGCATAGTGCGCCCATTGAGCAACTGACTTTTGAGAATTTTCTTCCCAATGGGTTTGATCCCCTGACCCTAAGCTGTTTGTCTGGTCAGAATGTTCTAGCCTGATTCTAGCATGGTGTGCATTTTTCCGATTTTCCATTGGAAGCTTTACATCAAAGACCACTCTTTGCCAGAGCATATTTTCACCAGCAAATACTTTTAGCCAATCCTAGTTTCATCTATGGTTTGTACAACTAACAATTCGACCTCACTCAGGCTTGGCTGCTTATTAGCCTACATATTTTTTACTCCTAAAGCATAGAAACTCTTTTGCAGATTTTGGGAGATGGACTCTATTGGAAGGAACATTTTTAGACTACCAGCATCTGTTGACAAGGACACAGTTTGTGCCTTAGTAAAGGCTGCTGTTTGTGTACTGAAACAAGGAGGAGTAATCAGTATTCCAACGGATACCATTTATGGACTAGCAGTGTTAGCCCAAAATACCGAATCTGTAAAGAAACTGTATGACATTAAAGGAAGGAGTGAAAATAAGCCTATTGCTATTTGTGTCAGTAGCTTGGACGACCTGCCAAAGTGGGGACAAATTAATGTGCCCATAAGCCTGCTATCTGAGCTTCTTCCAGGTCCTGTGACACTTTTATTCAAAAGACAAAAAGCTCTGAATGTGGATCTGAATCCGAAGGCAAATTTGGTGGGTATAAGAATCCCAAATCATCCATTCGTACGGGCCCTAGTTAAAGAGTGTCAAGAGCCAATTGCCTTGACCAGTGCTAACGTGAGCGGTGCTTTGAGTACTTTGTCCATAAACGAATTTCCTGAACTGTGGCCAAGATTGGATGCTATTTTCGACGGTGGTCAAATTCCTGATTCTGAGGAGGCAAGAGAGGGATCAACCATTGTTGACCTGTCCTGTGAAGGGCTGTATAAAGTTGTAAGAAAAGGCTGTGCCTACAAAGCTACCCGAGCCACTTTAGAGAAGTTTGGGCTTATTATGGAGTAAATTACTGTACTGTTGTTAACCCTGTATACCATGTTTAAAGTTCTGGCGAATAAAGATCTGGACATGTCAAAAAGGGCATCAGTGTTGAAGGCGCGGGAACAGAATGTGAAGAAGTATATCTGCTCTTGTCTTGAGAAAGCAGTGACCGAGCTTGTTGAATCTACTGGTGACCGAAGCCTTCCGGTGGAAACTAACGAGTTGACGACGAACGTCGTAACATGTATTGAAGCCATATTCATCCACAAATTACGAGATACTTTTATGGACCGAGTAACTGGAGTTTTCGGCTCGGAGACAGGCCGCCAGCCTGAGCCAAATTTCTGGACTCTTATTCTTTCGATAAGCCACAAACACCAGATTCTGGCTCTGAACGAATCCCAGTATTTGACAACAGATGTTGGGAGGAGTAGAGGTTGGATAAGGCTCGTTCTGAATGATTGCATATTTTGGAATTTCATCGAGACTTTAAGGCGAGACTCCAAGTTATTAACTCAGTTTTACGAGAAGGACGCCTTTTTGAAAGATAGTGATGCCTGCGCTGTGCTAAAAAAGCAGGCCATTCTACTATCAGAATATGCGTTCGGTTTGTCTGTTAATTCGAGTTTGTTGAACAAGTGGACCTCAACCCCACTTGCCATGGCTGGGTTGTGGATACCCCCTACTGCGATAACCCCTGAGGCAGTGGTACAAGGTTGTGACGTTGCTGGTACTATTGTCGACATGCCAAAGGCTTCTGTCGACCGTGATTTGGAGGCGGCTGTTTTTGAGCGCATGGTCAGATCCTCACCACGCTCTTCCAAACCTTCCAGTACCGGCGGGGACTCGCCCAAACCAACTCCGGTTGGTAGCTTTTCCAGGGAACCACTGTTTCTACCACGTCACGATTCGAATATCAGCTTATCAAGCGCCACGGTCGAAATCCAGACTGGGATCGACAGACCTAGTTCAGTGGCGAGCGTAGAGGTTGAGACTCAGACTATGAATAGTGATTTTAGTGATGAAAATCCTAGTACGAACAGAGATTTGGGGGAGGGGGGTAAAGATAGATGTGATACATATGAAGGTCTGTTGACGATTTATTCAGCTGATCAAGGACTTTCTAGGACCCCGGTGAGGACTTTAGACTTAAACCTGAGCGAGACAGAGGGGGAAGAAAAGAGGGATGAAGAAGTGACTACGTTCTCGGTGAGTTCTTTAATTTCCAAAAAAGAGTGGACTCATAAAGGCTTTGTTTGTTTGTCCATTTCCGACTTTGGTTCCTTGATTAGAACGAAAATACAAGAACAGACAGGACGGAGTCTTTCTTCCGGGTAACGAGCGAGAATGCTCTATGTGAAAAAAATCGGTTGTAGGCCTCATGTTCGCGTATAGCAGAGACAGTGTAAGTGACCTACGCACAACTACTTTTGGTTCAAAACTGGGAGGTTTCGGAGCCATAACCTGGCCTGGTCGTTCTCTGTTATCAGTTCTTGCTTGATCTTCATTCCTGATTCCTTCGTTCTCAGTTTTAACGTTGCTCCTCAGGTATTATTTTGTTTTTAGTTGTCTTCCTCAACACTGTCACCGAAAGTCATCTCTGGATTTGAAGTTGTTCAGCCTGAAGCAACGCCTAAGGTCAGTAGGGGAGAGCGGGGTACCATGAACCACGGGGTACCATAAACCAGGGCTGTATCACCCACTTCCTGTTGGTGTGATTGCTCCTCCTTTTCATCCAATATCGACCCCTGGTCCCTCTAGGTTCTGATGTAGTTCTGTTCAGTATGGACCAATACTCGACTCGTGACGGCAATAAGACTATTTTTGGGGTGGTGAAGTAAAAAATTTGTTTAAGACTGTTTGTTTACTTTTCAGGTGATAAACCTGTCAGATCAAGATGATTGTCGGGTTTCCAATGGAATAATATCATGGCTTTAAGACTGTGAATTGCGCTTTACGTTCCGTTTATTACTTTTTTAGTTAGCTATTTTTTAGCAATTCGTATGCACGGGGGGATCGATGAACCACTTGCCATGGGGAACATTGAACCAGTGGTTGTAGAGGGAATGTCCAATGTTAATTAATAATTTGGACCTTGAAGTGGAGTTCTGGAAGCATTTAGATAACCAGGGACCCGTTCCCACCAATGACGCGATTCAGTTTGAAATTCCAAGTGGTGTTTCACCTCCGAAAGTCATACCCTTTTGGTGGAACATCCGGCTAAGCAAGGATAATTATTTTTGGAGTTAACGTCGGGTGATTCCCACTTGGTTAAGATTTAGTTGGTATGTTTTAATCTCTCTACATTTAGTAGCTTTTACCTTTATATATTACACGAAAATTACACAATATTATAAGATCAATCATTCTGGTTCATCGTGCCCCGAGGGTGGTTCATGGTACCCAGGGGGTGGGGTACGATGAACCAGCTGACCAAGTTTTCTAGAACCGTCGGTGTGTTCCACTCGGATAAATTACATGTCAAAGAAAAATACTCGGAGATCGGCCGATAAATAAGCTACATTTTGAAGTGAAAAAGATGCTGAAAGCTCATTTGGTTCGGCTGGAAAAAAATCAAAACACAAATGTGGTTCATGGTACCCCGCTCTCCCCTAGCCTAGTTCAAGTTGAAGTTCAGTGGGTTTATTAACAAATAAAAAATAAATCGTACATAATCAGTTTCTTCAAACACCTACTTCTTCAAACATCCCCAGCATCAACAATCCACTGGTTATAGTACAGATTTTCATAACCTTCATAAGATGTCTTCATAACGTGGTTTGGAAGCTTAATTCCATTATTTCTGACTCATTTTAGCTCGTATGAAACCTTGTATGTTTAGCAAACTGGGAAAATCTCACCAGAGGAAAGAGAAGAAAGATGAGAAGTCTGACGTTACGCTTAACTTTGGAATAATTGATCCGTATATAAAGGATCATTGAAATCAAATTGGCATCGTGAGCTCTTAAAGGACCCGTCATGTCTATAATGCCAATGTAACCTACTTTCGTTACTGGATTCATTATTCTTAAGCCGGATACCCAGTTTCATCTATTACATTCTAAGCCCGCTGATAGTTCACTAATATTTGCAATTGCCACGATGCTATTTTTCATGCGCATTATGCTTCCGATGGGTGATCGCGTACCATGCTACTTAAGCGTAAAACCGGTTATCTCAATTTTGCCGAGTTTTTGGTAGAAGTCAGTGGACCTTGGAAAAGGCGTAAACAGCCAAAACCGTCGATAATTCTTTAAAAGAAGAGCCTAGTTTTGATTATTGGAACATAAACAGAAATGGTGCGAGGTTTGCTTTGAGTAGGGGAGAGTGGTACATACTGGGTATAGGTACATAGTAGATCAGTGAGATTATCTGCCATCTGGTGAGACAAAAAAAATCATTTCAGTAGCACATGGCAATCCTTGACATATGGCCACCAACGTCAACCACTTATAAAGGTATGTTGCAATATTTGTTTTCGAGATATCTGACTTTAAACTTTTTTGTATCTTACCCGAAAAGTATTTTGGGATTCTGTTTTGATTCATAATTTCTTCAAGGTATGGCAGAATTAAGAGATTTTTCCACAGGTTAGTAGTACTGTGTCCTGGCTACACATTAGCGCCATCTAACATTCAAATTTTTGAAAGTTTAAGACGGTTTTTCAGTTTCTGCCAATAGGGTTGGGGTGGTACATAGTGAATCACCAATGGGTGGTACATACTGGGTCATGACGTATAGAAGTTAGCTTAGGATTTAACTATATTTTCGCTAAATTTCTTTGTAGAGTGGGATAATTATCTCTCATCCGTATCTTTAAAGCTGCTATAGCATACTAAGGTCCGCATGTTATGATAAACCGCACAGAAAGACCCTCATAAGACCAAAAATTTGCAATATCTTGCAACATCTCAGCCAGCCTCTATCATCACTATGATGAACTCTTTGGTCTACCGAGGTATAAGTTGCCCTATTTAGTATTCTTGGTTGTCTGGCTGTGCGCCACAAAGCTAAGGTTTAGCTTCTTCAAAGATCTTTACCCTATTACATTTTCTTGCAGATACAATGCCAAGGTTTTCTGGATCTGGCGTGGAGCAGCATTACCAAGAAGTTGCTACCAGGAAGACTGAATCTGAAATTGTTCTAAAAGATGCTGTGAATGAAGTAATTAAAGGCAAGAGCATTCGTAAGACAGCATCACGTTTCGGAATTACTTTCTCTGTTCTACAGCGAAGAGTTAAGAAGTTCAAAGAACTGAGCGATGACGAAAAATGCAGTATTACACTTGCAAGAAAACACGGATTTACTCCAGTATTTTCATCTGAACAGGAAGGGGCCTTGAAGAAATACTTGATAGAAGCCAGTAAGATGTGCTATGGCTTGACAGAGAGGGAGACACGAAATCTGGCTTTCCAGTATGCTTTGGCTAATGGGAACACAGTCCCAAAATCATGGACAGACGCCAATACTGCTGGAAAAGAGTGGCTGTATGGATTTAGAAGCCGGAATACTGAGTTATCTCTGAGAAAACCCGAAGCTACCAGTCTAAGCCGTGCAACAAGTTTTAATCGTAAGAATGACAATCTGGTCAAATGGGAGCATCTACAACTGTGATGAAACAGGACTTACAACAGTTCATGTGCCACCCAAGATCTTTGCCGAAAAGGGACGAAAGCAGGTTGGAAAAGTAACCTCAGGCGAAAGAGGTCAGTTAGTGACATTTCTGGGAACCATCTGTGCCAATGGCACGTTCTTGCCTCCTTTCATGATATTTCCAAGAAAAACAAGACCAAAGGTTCCGATGGGATCCCAAAACTTCGATATTTGATCCAGACAATTAGGTTTTGTCTTCGTCAGATCCGGTCTTCGCCAGACTCCATGAACATTTATACTCTTAAAATTCAGAAACAGATTAAGGACAACAGCTAATCATTAAGAAAGCCAAGTTCTGATATGGATTCAGCTTGTGTGGATAAGTCGATTGAAACGATCCTGGCTTACTTCTGCGAATTTTCCGGTTTCTGGCGGAATTCCGGAACTACTTGTCCGACGAAAAACTAAAGCTCAAAAACGAATTCAGCGTATCTAGTTACCCCTATTTCCAACATCTAATCAACTTCAAAAAAAATTTAACTTATCACTAATTTTCCGGTTTCAACCGGATTCCGGACGAACTATATGTCAGGCAAAAAAATTATTGTCATATACGAATTCAGCATCTCGTCTTACCCCTAAATCGGACATCTAATCAACTTCAAATAAAACTTTTACTTTTAACAAACTTTCCGGTTTTGGCCGGATTCCGGGCGAACTACTTGTCCGGCAAGAAAATGGTTTTCCTATTCGTGTTCAGCATGCCTTCTTACCCCTAAATCAAACATCTAATCAACTTCAAACAAAACTTTTACTTTTAACAAACTTTCCGGTTTTGGCCGGATTCCGGACGAACTACTTGTCCGGCGAGAAAATGGTTTTCATATTCGTGTTCAGCGTGTCTTCTTACCCCATAATCGACTATCACATTAGCTGTTTAAAAAAATTTTGCTTGCCCCTTAATTTGAACCCCCTCCCCCACCCCTAAATGTAGGGCTACAGGGCCCATCTACGAACTCGACCTTACTCTTGACCCAAAGAATGCTCACACCAAGTTTCATCAAAATATCTCATTCCCTTCGAGAGTTATCGTGCTCACAGACGGACGGACGGACAGACGGACAGACGGACGGACGGACGGACAACTTTTGCGATGTCATAGGTATCCCTCCACTTACGTTTTGGGATCCCAAAAATGCAAACCCGTATGCTTGCTGGAGCTCCTGAGGACTCGTCTGGTGGTGCAAACGTGTCTGGATGGATTAACCAGGAGCTGTTTTGTGATTACATGACGCACTTTATCAAGTTTTCCCATGCAAGCCTCACTCAGATGAAGCTTCTCATCATGGACAACCACGAAACTCATATTAGCTCAAAAGTTATTCAGCTGGCTAAAGACAATGGTGTTGTTCTCTTGACGATGCCTCCCCACTGCAGCCACAAGATTCAACCGCTGGATGTGAGTGTGTATGGACCATTCAAGGGTCATTACAATCGTGTGATGGATACCTGGCTGCTCAATAACCCAGCAAAAACTGTCACCATATACGATATTTCCGAGCTAGCAGGAAAGGCTTTTCCTCTTGCCTTTACACCCAGCAACATTAGCAGTGGCTTCAGGGCAACCGGCATTTGGCCATGCAACCCCGACATCTTCACTGATGATGACTTCCTCTGTTCGTACGTAACGGACAGACCCGAGATGTTAACGGAAGCTGGAGTGTTGGATGCTGAATCGGCGAGGACGTCTAGCAATTTTTCAGCTCCGGATGGTTGTAGCAGCTCCACCCCTGCAGTCGTTGGCAATTCAGATGACCTTCCTGGTTGCAGCTCTACACCTGCAGTCATTGACAGTTCAGATTACCTTCCTGGTTGTTCTGTCACACCAGCAGTTACTCCGGAACAGTTACGCCCTCATGCCAAGGCTGGTCCTCGCAAGACAGAAAACAGAGGTAGAAAAAAAGGATCTACCAAAGTTTTAACTGACACACCGGTGAAAAGCCAAATTGAAGAAGACGAGCGAGCAAGATTGATGAAAAATGTGAAAAAGAGTGGAAAGGTTGTTCAGAAGAACAAGAAAGTAGGTGGCAAAGGAACAAGCAAAAAGCAGGTGGTCCAACACATAAGGTTTGATGAATCTGATGAAAGTGGTTCAGATGTTGATTTGACTTATGGCACGAGTGACTCTGATGAATCCCTTCATCTTGGACTTTATGAAGATGAAAACTTTGATGAAATGCCATACGCAGACTTCGACTCTGTCACAGTTGGAAACTTTGTGAAGGTAATTTACGAAGGCGAATTCTTTCCAGGAACTGTTGTAGCCAAGACAAAAGACAGTGCCCAAGTTAAAGTGATGGCCATGGCAGGCATCTCGCGGTGGAAGTGGCCTGATAGAGAGGACTTGCTATTTTATCCGAAAGAAGATATCAGGAAAAAGCTGGCTAACCCTGAGCCTGCCCCCGGTACGGCTTCTAGAGCCTCAGCGTTCTTCATTTTTCGTGACTGGTAGAGTGACTAGAGTGGGCTGATTTGATACAGTGAATTTGAGTTTAGTTCAACTTATATCTGAACCTGAAGTTAAATAAAAATCCAGTGAGAGTATATCCCGTCCTATTGGAGAATGTATTTGACAGAATATAAGGAATATGTAAGTGACCCACTATGTACCGTACCCCCTACCTAGTATGTACCACCCCCCGGTACATAGAAGGTCAAGTGGTACATACAAGATATAGGGGGGTAAAGGGGGGGTTTCTGGTATGAAAATTCCCAAAAAATCGGTTTCGATAGAGTTTTCGAGGCTCTTTCAAACTGTGTAAGATTCATCCATATTGCCCATTTTCCTAAGAAGTTATTTAACTTTTACAAATATTGACCCAGTATATACCACTCTCCCTATTGACTGGGAATACGCTTACCATTATTGTATTTAAACTAACATTCTTTTATTTTTGTTTTTAACTCCGTCTTGTACGGGCGAAGATTATTAATAATAGTAGTAAAAGCAAATTCCAGAAATAGTAATTCCTTCTGTTCTTCCCAGGATCGTGGTGAATGAATGAATGCCAATATTTTATTACCCATCGACAACACAAAGCATTAAAGATGGAGTATGGGAAAAAAGGGAAAAAAGAAGAAAAAAAAAAAACCCCTTTTCTGATTATATTCGTTTGATTTTGTATCAAGGTTAATATTCTCTTTCTTTTTTTTTCATCCAGGGGTGAGCAGCATCCTTGTAACTGAGGTTCGCCACCAGATCATCAACACTTACAATAGGGTCTGCGAAATACCGGTTACGAGACCAGCTAGGAACTTGAAGAAGAAACTTTAAAGGACTCCTCTTGCTTATAGCCTATTGCATTTTATATTATCTCTAGCTCCGTTATGGAATTACAAGCTTCTGAAATCCCCGCCTTTCGACATAGTTTCCTGTTGTAACTCCGACTTTTTAGCGACTTTTCCGGCCGAGCCGAGTTTTGCCAGTCACGCAACATAAACTTTTCTGAAAGCTTCATGGTCCGCCGACAAGAACTCTTTAACGCAGATGAACATGAAAAGCTTCAAAGTGTTGTTTTTCATTTTGGTAGGCATCTTTTCTTTGGCATGGTTTTTCCCATTTTTTAACCAAAATATTTTGTGGTCCAGCCGCCGCGTCGGAGATCATGAAGGCTGCATAGAGTCGACCTGCACTAACAAGAAAATCGTTAATTTCAAATGACAAATAATGTTTTTTTTTTAAACCAATATTTCTGAGCCATTTCATTGTGAAAGGATCATCACTAGTAAGAGTTGTGCTTTAACTCCTTCTTATCCATAGATATTTCTGAGCCATTTCATGGTGAAAGGATCATCGCTAGTAAGGGTTGTGCTTTAATTCTCTCTTATCTATAGCGGTCAGAAGAACCAAAATGGAAACACAAACAGTAAACGAGGCAATGCCGCAGCATTAGTGGCGTTTTTGATCGCCGATCAAATTTGCCCGGTAGACGAAGCGAGTTTGCCGATTTGTGCATAATACTGTTTCCGATAGCCGTTGGCGATAGCCGATGTTTCTGGGTGCGCAAAAACGAGTTTTTTATTTTGAAAATACCGCCTAATCCTCAAACGAAATCCATAAGTCAACGGCTAACGGCGAGTCCTCGGCCGATGGGCGATGGACACGAATTTAGGCGATACACGTTAGCCGATCAGAGCGAAAACAGAAAATAAGATAAACAGCTACGGCAATCGGCTTCCGGCGAACGTCAAAAACACCAAAAAATCAGACGGCTACGCTATCGTCGAACTAATCGGCGATCAAAAAGCACTATTGTGTATAGCTTAGCAAGGAGCTTCTTAGTCATAGACGGAACAAGCTACGTGTACGCCACACGGAGTTTCTTTTCGGGGGTCATGCATAGAGCATGGCTGCTGCCTGTAGCTTGTCACCCCAAAAATGCATCGTAAGGCGAGCTTTCCTGAACACGAATGTCAACGATGACTACCTTGCTGACTCGTGCGATTTTACTTTTTAGCCGTCAAAAGTCATTAGCAAAGTCCTATCGAAGATCGCTGTTGAGGACGGCTTAGACGCGCAGGACTACAAGTGCCGGGACTGTCGCAGACCAATTGGAATAATCTTCGGGGAAGCAAGGCGAGTCTTTTTAGTCCGTTCGTTAAACTATTTGAAAGTGGACGCGTCTCTGTGACTCAGGGACAAATGGTCGATTGACAGAGTCAAAACCGAAATGTATGAATAAAATCCGATGAGCTGTATGGTCTGGTGGATAATCATTTAAGACGGCTAGTTGATTCAGGCAGATATGATGAGTAAAAGTTATGATGAAACATCAAAAGCTGATAATTTTTGCTCCTACGCTCATTTTTGCTACCTACACCTGTTGAAAACCGCAACTTTACGTACAGTAGCAACTGGTTAGACTATCTTTGGCTCTAGTTCGCACAAACCTGTTGAAAACCGCAAATCTACCTACGGTAGTAACTGCCTAGACTATCTTTAGCTCATACGACCGGAACTGCTATGTAGTCCAGTTCCAATTTGCAATTTAGCAGGGCTAGTCAATCGGATCGAGAAAGCAATGACAGCAAATCACCGTTAAAGGAACAGAAAACTTGACTCAAACTTGACTCGGGGAGCTAGCTAACATATCAAGAATGTACCCTGAGTCGATATTGAGAGTAAGAAAAATTCTCGTTACGACCATTGCAGTTTCTGGGCAGTTTCCGAGAATTCGACTTTTGAGCAAAAGGTTTGCAAAAGCAAAAGGTTTGTGTGCCGCGACTAGGAATCGAACCCCGGCCGTCTTGTCGGGGAGGAAACGGAACTGAGACTGATAGTGGGCCGAAATGTCGGTCTCCTTCGCCACCTAAAATCTGTCCTGCCTTATGACGCCCTTCGATCCATTTATTTTTCCCTAATTCACTCAAATCTGAATTATTGCCCACTTGTTTATTTAAATACTTTCTCAACAAATATTATTGGTATACAGAGACAACAAAACAAAGCCCTTCGCGTTCAAAGCACAACTCTTACTAGAAATAGTATTTTCCCTATGAAATGGATCAGAAAAAAACATTTTCGAAAATACCATTACTTTCCATCTGAAATTAGCGATTTTCTTGTTAGCGCCTGTCGACTATGCTCAGCCTTCCTGCTCTCCGACGCGGCGGCTGGGCGCAGAACATTTGAAAACTGATCGCGCCGTGGTTCAAAAGTGTGAAAACTAAGCAAAAAAAGAAGCAATAAACTAAAGCTTCTCGGATCCTTATGTGTGAAAGAGTTGTGAGCAGACGTTGATGATCCCGGCAAACGTTTCGTTGTGTGACGGGCAAAACTCGGCAAGGCAAAAAAAGCGCTAAAATATCGTAGGCACAAAACGAAACAATGGAGAAAGATGGGGATTTTAGAAGCTTATAATTCTATATGGGAGCTAGATATATTTATAAAAAGCAGAATAAGCAAGAGGGGTCCTTTAAGCAATTCATTCCTTCTCCACTCAGCCTCCCTAACAAAACATCAACAAAAACCCTTTATTTTATTCTTAATATTTTGCCAGTTGGTCTTTTTGTCCCTTATCATGCTATACTGTTTAAAGTTAAACACCATCATCAGGGGCGTCGCAAGGGGGGGGTGCGGGGGGTGCAGCACCCCCCCAACTTTTTGAGATTCGGTAAAATTTTGGGCCGGAGGCCCAAAATTTTACTAAAACTGTTTGGTATTTTTTCGATAGCGGAAGTATTCGGTATATTTACGGAGATTCGGTAGTTATACAGAATCCCAAATAGGCTATCGGTACAAATCTATTTGGTATAATGATCGGGATTCGATATAATTCCCAGTATTCGGTAGTTATCACGAATTGGGGGAGAGAATTTGCGGAAATTATTTGGTAATTGTTCGATGCCAGAACTATTCGGTATATTTATGGAGATTCGGTAGTTGCACAGAATCCCAAATAAGGTATCGGTCTAGAATTATTCGGTATCATAATTGGGATTCGGTATAATTTTCAGGATCCGGTAGTTACCACAAATCCCTACTTTTGTTCCAGTTTCGACGAAATTATACCGAATACGAAAATTATTCGGTACTGTTTCGATATCAAAACAGTTCGGTATAATAATCGGTAATCGGTATAAATATCGGTCTAATTTTATTTGGTATAATAACTGGGATTCGGTATAATTGCCATTCGGGAGTTACCACGAACCTCGAAACTCGGAAGAGGTCGAGTGAAGCACTGGTTGCAGACAAAAGGACTGATTTATGATCTCATCGATAGTCCTTACTTTTACTTTGGATCCCAAAAAGAAGATTCAATCATGAATCTTAATATTCTATATTTTGCGGAAGGGTGCGTCATTTGATTGGGGTTTAAAGACAGTTTTAGGATTGGGATTTCGAAACATTAAAAGCTAAGATCTGGATGGAAATAGTTAAATTTGGCAGAAAAAAGCTAACTTAAATAAAATTTAGCCTGCGGCGCCCACTTTATGTGATCATGGGTAGTATTGACTATGGTAGAGTAGCTGCTGCTGCATGTACGTCGCTCCATCCGGTTTCTGGAACTTCTTAGAGCATCGGTATTTAATCCACGGTTAATGATAGAATTTGTAAGATAAGCAGTTAAATTTTAGCCTACAGGAAACAAAATCTCGCCTGCGGCGCTCACTTTCTGTGATCATGGCTAGTATTGACTATACTACAGTAGCTGCTGCTGTCGGAACGTCGCTCCATTCGGTTTCTGGAACTTCTTAGAACATCGGTATTTAATCCACGGTAAATGATAGAATTTGTAATAAGCAGTTAAATTTTAGCCTACAGGAAAAAAAAAGATTCTGAAAATTCGCCTGCGGCGCTAGATTTATTTTTCTCTTGGGTATAATAGATAGAAGCTGTTACTGCAATCGTGCCCGGCAATATATTCTCCAAGTGGCCTTCGCCAAAACGCCACTTAAATAAGTTGGCTTATCGTCTTTCATGCTGCCCTTTAATGTTACTTTTCCTACGTAATCCTTTCTGTTCCATAATTTAAAGCTCGAATTTTCAGTTTCTATGATTCGGTAAAATTTTTTAGAGATTCGGTAAAATTTTGGCTCTGCACCCCCCCAACGAAAATGCACTTGCGACGCCCCTGACCATCATAAACAACTTCCAGGACATTTTTATAAGCCGGACATTTTCGCTCAAACCAATACATCCCATCAACACTATACACGGAATGCATCACTCCTATGTCAACCATTTATACAAACGGAAAGATCAAGATTCTCTGTTAGAAATACTGTTATAAAATCATGGAACAAATATCAATCTAGTTTTGACCTACAACTTTCTCCAAATGTTTTAAAAATAAAATCAAAGCAAAACTTCTCATTGAATATTGAGTGATGTAAGAAGATCGATGGTTTGTCCTTTGAGTATTGACGGTTTCTTGGTTGTCTCGTCTTTTTGTTCATTTCTTTTTTTAATGAGGAGGTTATTTGCTGGATGTCCCCTTTCTCGGGACCGGATGGTTGTTATATTGTATACAGCTGTGTATGACCATGTTGAGTCGTATTTTTTTAATTTAATCTTCTGGCCATCGAGCCTGCTCTCTGCCATGAAGTTTTGTGAAATTATTTGTTGTAATTATTTGAAAATTAAATGAACCTGAACCTGAGGTCGTTAGTCTGTAGTCTACATGTAAAAAGGCGAACTTTTACAGTACGTAAGTGCATAATCACAGTGCATAAGGGGCAAGGGCCTGCCAGCTAGCTTTGGGAACACTAAGGAGGGGGTTCGAGACGGTTCGAGATAACAAAGAAGGGGGGGGCCTGTCGACAATAAGACCCTGTATATTTATCTAAGCCCCCCCGGGCGATTCGATGGCCGAAAGTTGCGTAGTCAAGTTTACTGTTCCTTTAATGTAATGTTTATTTTTCACCCATCGCACAGAAAAGAGAAAATTATGGAGTATATGAAAAGAAAAAAATAGAAAAAAACAAAGTAGATAAGACAACAAAAGGAAAAAAAATCACATCGCACTAGGATCCCGCAAAAGCTCTAAGCCTTGTCTCGTACATTTGGGCGACCAAAGCTTGATAAGTGAACATGTAGGCAACGTCAGGATAGATCTGCTATTACTAGGACGAAGCATCTGTGAACCTTCGACATGAGAAATAATTTGTTTGAGTTTCTAGATTCTGCCATGTGTCAGGTCATTACTATTGCGAGGACTGCCACGACAATGAGCAGATGATGATTCCCAGTCGAATGATCTACAACTGGGACTTTGGACTCTATCCTGTTTCTTCAAGCTCTGCTCTTCTACTAAAGCAAATCGCCCCGGATGCGGTTGTAAATGTGATGGATCTGAATCCACGATTGTATTCATTTGTGGAGGAGCTGAGGGTGGTCAAGGTATGTGGTCTGTAGGAAAAGAGTTGAGGATTGAGAAATGAGACTGGTCCTGGAATTCAAACTCGTCGAGATCGAGTTTGCCCTACTGCGCTATTTCAGCCAGCTGGAATGGGGATTGAATTTTGTGTTAACTTGGAGACTCCTAATCAAGTAAAGGCTTGATGCGTGGTCAGCATCTTTGCTCCGAAAGTTGGCATTAAAACGTTGGGAATAATGTGGTCCTGTACGACCTAGAACAGCCGTCCGAGCTTCCCCTCCAGAGCCACGAACCAACCCTTCAAGGAATACCGCTGTATGAGCCAAACCACTTAGAGATAATACCAGTTGCTGGTAGAACTGGGGAGATACGTCTAGCACGACCCTTGTGGCAGCTAGCCGCGACATTGGTCCTTTTTGGACCTCGTTTTCGGATTTAGATCTTGGTCCTCGAGTTCGACCTCGAAATATTGAAACGGACTGCAGAAGCTGAAGGCATAGCTTGGAATGACGATTTTGGATTTTTTTTTTTTGGATTAGGTAAGTTAATAATAAAATATTCTTTCGTAAGCCAGGGTAGCCAAGAGATATGCAGATTATAGACAAAGTCAAAATCTTTTCCCTTGGGGTGTTTTGACGTGGATATTTGTAGGGGGGGTATACCTTTTAGTGGTGCGTCACTGAGATATTTTTTTTCGAATATGTTTAATTGGTCTACTTCGGATTTTCAGCCTGATTACAGTGGGGCTGTAAGCCGAAAGTGCGACTGGGTTGTTAAACAAGCGAGGGGTCGTATTTGCCACAAATCATCGTTTGGGAGAAAATGCTCAGCAATTCTAGAACTCTCAAAAATCATCATATTTTTCAGATCCAGGTTGATTTTACTTTCAAATGTAAATGATCCCACAAATTTTTTAATATGAGTAAGTAAAAATGTATATTTCGAAAACCCTGCTTAGTAGCAGGGAGCGTGCTCGATGGCCTGAAAAAAAAATAACGTAACAAAGATAATTTAACGGTGGTGTCTCAAAAATAGAGACAATAAAAAACATCATCTTGTTCTAAGAACGGGGGCGCCTAGCAACTACTTATCGTTATTCAGCATAAAAATTACCATTTCATTTGTATTGTGATTTTGCGTTTGGTCGGTGAGAAATGAGCCTGGTCTGGCCTGAATTTCTCCCATGTCTCGTTTACCCTTGATCTTCATTCATCGTTTTCGAGTATCCAGGATTGCATTTATTATTCATGTTCTTCTGTTAAAGCACAACTCTTACTAGAAATGATCTTTTCCCCATGAAATGGATCAGAAAAAATGTTTTTCGAAAATACCATTACTTTCCACCTGAAATTAGCGATTTTCTCGTTAGCGCTTGTCGACTGTATCCAGCCTTCCTGCTCTACGACGCGGCGGCTGGGAGCAAAACGTTTGAAAACTGAACGTGCCGTGGTTAAAAAGTTGGAAAACTAACCAAATAAAACAAGTCAAAAACAGAAGATTCTCATATCCTTATATGTGAATAAGTTGTCAGCGGACATTGAAGACACCGGCAAACTTTGCGTTGTGTGACGGGCGAAACTCGGCACGGCCGAAAAAGTGCTAAAAATTCGTAGGCACAAAACGAAACAATGGAGGAAGGTGGGGATTTTAGAAGCTTACAATTCCACAAGGGAGCTAGGTATATTATTAAAGGCAGAACAAGCAAGAGGGGTCCTTTAAAGGCCACTATTCTTTTTTTTGTAGTTTAAATTTGAAGAAAATACAAATTATGTCAGGCTCTCGACACAAGCTCAATTCAGACGCACGAGTTCGGATTTCAAGGGAGGCGGCAGAAGTGACGGTTTTGTAGCGACTTCCATTAGAAACATGTACTGGCCTTACCCCATCTAGCGGGGAACCGTGGTTAGAAGCTTAGCTGGGACGACGTCCGCTTGGAAGCATTAGGCATAATTTGATTATAAAACGCCTCATTCCAGTTCAGCGTTTCAAGAGGACAGTTTCTGAAAGTCCTCTATTGTCTCATTATCAACACTTGTTGATAAAGAGATAGTAAAATAAATGTGGAACCATAAAGTAATGAGCAGAACATAATAGCGTTCACACTTCCTACTCCAAAGACAGTGCAAAACTTGCATGGTTCGGGAAGTAAATTGCTGATTTTCTCCTCGTCAACTTGTGGATCTGTTTTACTATTATATATCTGTCACTATTGTTGATATTGAGGCAATTCTGAATTTTAGAAATTAGTCTGCTTGAAAGCGCTGAACTAGATTACGGCAAATTATGGTATTCTGGCACAGTGAAATAAATAAATATATTAAGTATTGCAAGGTCTGTTTGTGATCTTCCCGTTTTTTTTAGGGCGTGGCCCGCTACCGGTATGGTATGCCGCCGGTTCGACGCATACCTCTTGTATTTAGCTGCTTCTTACTACGGTTATTTGCAGGACTTCAGATCCCAGCTAGTCTACGCAAACGCTTACCTGGCAACTTGTAAGTCAGAGGCCAAGGATGAACTTCGCAAACGACTCTGGCCTAGAGAATACCTCTATGAGCACGTACATCTTTATTCTCTCTCGGTAAGGATAACGCTCGTCGTGAAATTTGAAATTATTTAGTACGTTCTTCGCCACTAGATGGCAGATACTCCACACCTCGCGAACAAGCTTTATTTGTACTTCAGAACTTGAATATTTACCTTGTTATCGAAAGCTCAGTGTAATTTTTCGTTTTCTTCCTTTTACTGGGCTATTTCGTATCCCGTGCGTAGTAAAATTTCGTCGTCATAATAATAGTCTTCGTTGACAGCGATCGCCAAAATATGCGGTAATTTTTTTATTCTCGTGTTTCTTGGTCGAAACCGAGGTGTTCGGGACACAGCCGAAGTGGTTTTTCATTTGTAAAAGAGAGCAGAGCTTAGACGAGCCAGTTACGTCAGAGGATTGGAACCGAATCCGTAGATGCATCGTTCCAGCGCCTCCTGGCAGAACGGTTAGCACACTGAACTTGTAAGCGAAGGGTCGCAGGTTCGAGTCTCGGAGGTGCCTACCGTTTGGCTTGGGGCGGGGTTTAGTGGCGGAAGCCAAAGTCCATCCAGCTTCAAATGGGTACGCTACCTAGTGACGTCTGGGGAAGCCCGATGGAAAATTTGTAGCCTGTGTAGTTGTATGATAGTTGTACGAAAAATTGATAGGTAATAGTATAGAATATTATTATTTAATGTGCCTCAGACTGGGCCAGTCTTAAGCATTAGTATCCAGTAGCAACCTGTCTTGCTACAGTAGCATCCAGTCATGCTAGTAGTAGCATGAAGTGGTAACAGTTAGGCTACTATTGTATACTATCAAAACTTACAACTCCATATAACTAATTCTTAAAAAAAGTATGAGGAGGTGACAGGAAGGGTGTGCGACAGCACCAGGATGGCTAGCCCACAACCGCCCATTGCACTTCCTGGATTCAGGCATAGAATTGGAGATCAGCACCGCCAGTTAGGCCTGTTATAGGCTAATGCGGATACATTTACTTTACGGTCTTCTTTTGGACACGGCCAGGTGTGCCGCGTACTCGTATACCGTCAGCTTTTACCATAATCTTCGTTTTGCTCCTCTTCCCTGTCCGCTGGACTAAGCAGCAACTGAGTACTAGTCGTTTCTTACAGGACATCAGTCAAGTAGCCCTTGGAAGCCTTATTGCGACCCTGAAGAAAACAGTTGAGTTCTGTACAGCCCACGTCCTTAAATGCCTTCTTTGCAAATCCAGGGGATTTATTTGTGAGTTATGCAAGAATCCGAATCCGATCTATCCGTTCGATATTCAACTAACACATAGGGTAAGTTATTTAGACTTTGACCTTTCGTTGGGACCTTTAAACGCTGTAGGGAATTGTTGCTAGGAAGGATATCCTGCAGGTAAGGAGCCGTATGCTTCTTTAGACGTTATACTTCGGACGGTGCCATTGCCACCAGATTACTGCTCTGTTGCCAGATCTTGATCCAAAAAAGAAGCCACGGCTTTCTTAAAACACGCCAGAAGTTTTGTTTGCCAAAATCCCGAGAAACCTCCCAAAAACTGCAAGGATTATCAATAGAACCCACAAATTTTGTCGTCCTTTGGCCGAAAAATGCAATATGGCAACACTGTGCTGGTCCTCGTCTTGCCGTTTGCTGAAGCTCCGAACTTTCGTGAGCATAGAACAGGACTGTTACCCCTTTAACATTTGCCGGGAGCTTTCAAGTATTATTGACGATTAATTAAATTCTTCCGAAAAAAAACGTATTACGCCGAAAAATAAGAAAATTTAAAATAAAAATAGACAATGGTTCACGCCGCACGCCAGTTGAAAGTTTGAACCTGCCATCGGTTACTTATCTTCTCCTGTATAGCCGAAATAAACAACTTTGTAATTTATATCTTACAACAATCGATCGATAGCAACCACGGTCGTTTAGATTGGAGCGACCATGATAGCTTTGCTAAGTAGGCAATTAGTAGACAGGGGCGTCACGTATGGGGGGAGGCGGGGGACGCCCCCCTCAATGTTTTCGGCCAGTCGCAAAAAATAGCCGAGTCGACGCGAAGCGCCGCAATTTTACGTAAATACAGTCGTTTTTTCTTGGAAACAGTCAGATTTTCTTCAAAACAGTAGTTTTTTCGTAAAAATAGTAGATTTTTTCTCAAAAACAGCAGATTTTTCGTCAAATCAGTCGGTTCTTTAAGTAAGTAGTTTTTTCTGCAAAAACAGTCGGTAAAAATGAGCAGCCAATCGGTAAACTCCTTGCCCCCAACATTTTGGCTAGTAAAGCCTCTGCTAATAGAAAACAGCCGTGTAAGTAGATATTTTCGCGTGAGTGGTTGTTCAGCTCGACGGAAGATGCCATCCACTTGAAAATATTACTACATGATGCCATCCACACGACAACGTGTGGATGACATCATGTGAAGATGCCATCTTCCTCTACCCGTTCAGCAGATCACGAGGAGCGTCGTAGAACGAGGACACCCGTCCAGCTGGGTGGTGAAATCACACGTCTACCTATTCACGCGAAAATGAACTGGAGCCATCCAGTCAGAGGCGTCATTTGGGGGGGGGCAGCTGCCACCCCCTGACCCCCAGAGCTACCTAGGAAAAAAAGGAAAATAGCCTGAAAAAGTCAGTTTTTCATCACAATTTTGACATCTCGTTGCGCCATACCAGTGGATCTTAAGTCGCTGATGTAAATCGAACCTGTTTATGGCACTTGCCCTTTGGCCAAGTGCCATATAGCGATCGCAATTTCTGTCCGTCCGTCGGTCGGTCGGTCGGTCTGTCGGTCCGGGTTTTGC
The DNA here is from genome assembly GCA_023053555.1 of Branchinecta lindahli. Classification (NCBI taxonomy): domain Eukaryota; kingdom Metazoa; phylum Arthropoda; class Branchiopoda; order Anostraca; family Branchinectidae; genus Branchinecta; species Branchinecta lindahli. The sequence goes on along the minus strand of JAKZAO010000006.1, from coordinate 320,149 downwards.
TAGTTCGGGCACTTCCACATAAGCTAGGATGATGAAACTTGGCAGGCATATCAGGGACCCCAAATGATTAAGTTGGAAATAGTCACTTTCCCGATCCGACCATCGTGGGGGGAGGGAGGGGAGCCGGAATCCGGAATTTAGTGGCATGCATAACTTTCGAACGGGTGATCAGATCTTAATGAAACTTGATATTTGGAAAGACGTCATGCTTCAGATGTCCCATATCAAATCCGGACTTAATCCGATGTATGTGGGGGGGAGTCGGAGGGGGGAACCGGAAATCAGCTTAAACGCTTAGAGTGGAGCGATCGGGATGAAACTTGGTGGGAGGAACAAGCACAACCCCTAGATACATCATTGACAGAACCGGACCGGATTCGTGCACTGTGGGGGGAGTTGGAGTGGGGTTCCGGAATTCCGGTGATACGGAGTTAAGTTACTTCCAGGTGGGCTAGGACAATGAAACTCGGCAGGTAAATCAGGGACGCGACCAGATTAACCTGGAAATAGTCAGCTTCCCGATCCGACCATCGGTGGGGGGGGGGTGGAGGGAGGAGGAATCCGGAATCTTGATGTATGTATAACTTCCGAACGGGTGATCGGATCATAATGAAACTTTGTATTTAGAAAGACAACATGTCTCGGATGTCCCATATCAAATACGGACCGGATCCGATGAAGCGGGGGGGGGTCGGAGGGGGATCCGGAAACCTTGTGACATGCTTGGAGTGGAGCGATCGGAATGAAACTTGGTGGGAAGAACAAGCACAAGCCCTATGTAGATCAGTGACAGAACCGCACCGGATTCGGGCATTGTGGGGGAGTTAGAGGGGGGGGGGTCCGGAATGCCGGTGATCGCAAGTTAAGGTACTTCCAGACATGCTAGGACGATGAAACTTGGCTTGAAAATTAAAGACTTGACATGATTGGCTTAGAAATAGTTAGTTCCCAGATCTGGCCATTCCTTAAAGTACTAATGCTAACCGCAAAGTACAAAAAAATACTTTTAAGCAAAATATACATTTTCGTGATCCCTATGAGCAGATGATCATTTTTGCCTCAAGGGTTTTGCTTACAACTAAATTCCTTAAAGTACAAACAATACTTTTGAGCAAATTATACATTTTCGTGCTCCTGATGATCATCTTTTTTGCTTCAAGAGTTTTGATTACAGATGATTTTCTATAACTTGGAAATAATCACTTGCCCGATCCGACCATCGTGGGGGGAGGGAGGGGAACCGGAATCCGGAATTTAGTGACATGCATAATTTTCGAACGGGTGATCGGATCTTAATTAAACTTGATATTTGGAAATACCTCATGTCTCATATGTCCCGATTCGAGTCCGGACCGAATCCGATGAATGTGGGGGGGGGGTCGGAGGGGGGAACCGGAAATCATGTGACACGCTTACAGTGGAGCGATCGAGATGAAACTTGGTGGGAGGAACAAAAAGAATCCCTAGGTTCATCATTGACAGAACCGGACTGGATTCGTGCACTACGGGGGAGTTGGAGTGGGGTTCCGGAATTCTTGCCCGATCCGACCATAGTGGGGGGAGGGAGGGGAGCCGGAATCCGGAATTTTATTGACATTCATAATTTTCGAACGGGTGATTGAATCTTAATAAAACTTGGTATTTGGAAAGACCTCATGTCTCAGATACACCATACCAAGTCGAGACCGGATCCGATGAATGTGGGGGGGGGGGGTCGGAGGGAGGAACCGAAAATCATGTGACACGGTTAGAATGGAGCGATCGGAACCTCCCTAGCGTCACCGTTGAAAAGGAAGTGCTTGAAAATTTCGCTGATTTTTCCATAAGGTGTCAAAATATTTAAAACAAATTGTTCAAATATATTATATAACAGCAAATATAAGTAAGTGACCATTTCTTTTGAACGTAACTGTAGTACCAAACAACCCATCACACTGACAAAGCTACTATCCATTCACATCCTACTACGATAACTTGGAATACAAGCTAAAAAGCTTGCAAGTGCCATATGAGCTTGCAGCTCTTGTTTAATCCAAGAGAATGACCCATTGTTCGAGGATCGAATGTCTTCAAGGCGCGTTTGAGGCTGGATCAGTTGTGTGTCTGAACTCTGAACATGAAGAGCGAGACATTATTTTTGGGATCCCAAAACGTTAGTGACGGATACCTATGACATCGTAAAAGTTGTCCGTCCGTCTGTCTGTAAGCACGATAACTCTCGAAGGGAATGAGATATTTTGATGAAACTTGGTGTGAGGATTCTTTGGGTCAAGAGTAAGGTCGGAGTTCGTAGATGGGCACTGTAGCCCTACATTTAGGGGTGGGGGAGGGGGTTTAAATAAAGGGACAAACAAAATATTTTGAAACAGCTAATGTGATAGTCGATTATGGGGTAAGAAGACATGCTGAACACGATAGTGAAAACCATTTTCTCGCCGGACAAGTAGTTCGCCCGGAATCCGGCCAAAACCGGAAAGTTTGTTAAAAGTAAAAGTTTTATTTGAAGTTAATTAGATGTTCGATTTAGGGGTAAGAAGACATGCCGAACACGATGGTGAAAACCATTTTTTGACCGGACAAGTAGTTAGCCCGGAATCCGGCCGAAACCGGAAAATTTGTTCAAAGCAAAAGTTTTATTTGAAGTTGATTAGATGTTCGATTTAGGGGTAAGAAGACATGCTGAACACGATGGTGAAAACCATTTTCTCGACGGACTAGTAGTTAGCCCGGAATCCGGCCGAAACCGGAAAATTTGTTCAAAGCAAAAGTTTTATTTGAAGTTGATTAGATGTTCGATTTAGGGGTAAGAAGACATGCTGAATACGATGGTGAAAACCATTTTCTCGCCGGACAAGTAGTTCGCCCGGAATCCGTCCGAAACCGGAAAATTTGTTAAAAGTAAAATTTGTATTTGAAGTTGATTAGATGATAGATTTAAGGGTAAGAAGATACGCTGAATCTGTATATGACAATCATTTTTTACCCGGACATATAGTTCGTCCGGAATCCGGTTGAAACCGGATTTTTTTTATAAGTTAAAGTTTTATTTGAAGTTGATTAGACGTTCTTTATAGGGATAAGGAGATGCGCTGAATTCGTTTCTGAACTATCTTTTTTTGGCTGGACAAGTAGTTCGCTCGGAATTCGGCCGAAAACGGAAATTCGGCAGAAGTAAAGCAGGAAGTTTCGATCAGTATCGTCAAAATAAATATGGTTTATACAGGTATATCTGAACTCAATTTTCTCAGATGATTAGCCTGGCGAAGACTGGATCTGGCGTAGAGAAGACGTAGTTGTCTGGTCAAATATTAAATTTTTGGGATCCCATCGAAACCTTTGGTCTTGTTGTAACATGGCATTCAGTATCATATTGTGATTTGTTCCTGGATAGCTGAGGGCCCCGCTTGGAGATTCAGGTGGGGGCACCTTCCCGACGGAGCACAAAATGTAGGAAGTAGGAAGGGGAGAGGTTCACACTAAGTGCCTTTTCACTTAAACCCAGCTTGTTTAATTTGTAAAATGGTAAAAAGAGTTCTAAATCTGCGTTTAACGTGTGTTGCAGCAAAGGCTAACCTGTTTCAGTTTTTTTTTTTTGGACGGTCATTTTATTTGGAAAGGGTCGAGTTGAAGCACCATCATGTACCAGTTTTCAGTTTAATGTCTCACATTGTTTGAAATGTGTCGTGACCAAACATTATGAGTCGTGAACCGTGCTTTCATTTGTCATCCAAAAAGGCCCTCTGATCATAAAGAAACCCAAAATTTTCGCCTGCGCCGCTTGTAGTATGCTCTGTTTATTTTGAGGTTTGGACTTACAGTTTGGGAGAGGGCCATTTTAGAACCTAAAATTTGTTCAGGAAGTAGTTAAATTTTGTTAGAAAACACGCAAATTCAACAAATTTTTGGGCCTGCGGCGCTCATTGCCCTTTTCTGGCCAAAAAGTCGTTAGCTTCTGACGACTTTTTCTCTCGCTGGAGAAGCTAGGTCTCCAGCGGGTTCTAGTTAGTTTTCCGCTCTTCAACCGTGCTGGATTTCCAACAAGTACATTTTGCGACATTCACCCCTCGCCTAGGCACTTCAAACCGCCCGTGCGTCACGGGTCCTCGAAGGGGGCCCGGAACGCCGCCACTGCACCCCTTAGGTTTCAGCGAAATGACGCCTCTCTGGTCTTACCTATGTAGTTCCGAACATGAAAAGGGCAAGGGGGGCCCAGAAGGATGTCACTGCCATCCCCTATATTTGTCACTGCCACCCCCTAGATTTTCGCGAAATGACGCCTCTGCATCCAGTTCATTTTGATCAACGTCAAAACCCCATCATGATGATGGGACGTAACATCCAACGGAGCTATCAACGCGAAAATGTCACCTAGGATACGATAAGTTACTCTGAAAACACAAGCGTTGACGACCTGAAACTGGGAGCAAAGTGCTTCCCCTGCATTTCACAGATCTTTGCGAACTACTGTGGTCAATAATGCAGAGAGCAGTGTTGCAACTCCGATTACGAGCAGAGATGGGCCGATCATGAAAAGATTCGAATCCGAGTCCAGGGCTCGTTACGAATCCGAATCCACCCTTTCATATTGAGGATTCGAATCCGGATTCAAATCCGACCTTAACAAAAATCAAATCATGTAGCCTACATAGGTTATGGTCTAAAAATCAGAGGTGACAAGAAACAATGATATCTCAGATAATGTGATATATTACTTAACATGGTTGGTGGTGGACACCAAACAAATTGGATTGTACGTAAGCCCACTGTATAAAAAATGTGAATACGGAAACTGGAAGGATGTAGACTAGACATTTGAGTGGATTCGTAAGATTGGGGTTTGGAATCCGAGTCCGAGGGTTTGGAATCCGAGTCCGAATCCAGCCTGAGAAGCAGAAGATACGAATCCGGATTCTGATTCGCCCGTCTCTGATTACGGGTGAATTGCTGTCACGGGCTAGAAATACGTGAACTGACGGCGTCTTTTGTCTTCTTCCAGTGCACATCATGCGGACTAGTGTGTCATCTAGCGTGTGTCGACCCAGAACGATCATGTACACGATGCGAGCGAATTCGAAGGCGTAATGCTGCTGGCAGAGCCTCAGTGTCGGGTGGTCGCTAACCTGGGTTCACGGCCAGGATTTTCCACGTGAACGTGATCAACCACGTGAACCACGTCACATGAGGTCAGTTCGATTGAAAGTTTAAGATTGTTTGTGATACCATCATGATGCCTGTTCTATCCGTCAGGTGAGCAGTGATATTCGCATACCTTCCGTTGAGTGGTCCAGTACGGGGGATAGGGTTTTAATTAGCTCTTGTTTGCTTTGTCGGAATTTTATTAAAAATCTGTGTCATTTTCATGTTCCTCAGCTTTCCTCAAAACGTGCAACAACAAATTTCGTATCATGTCTGCACTAGTCTACCAGAAACCCCTGATTTTTCTACCACGAACCGCATGCCAGACGCTGGGTATATCTAGCGTTTGGCATAGCCTATGCCTAAATCTGGATACCCTATGTGAAACGCTAGATACCTGTTATTACCCTGACCCTGACCTACTCCACTGATGTCTGAGCCTCATTCAAATCATTAATATTTTATTGGGTTGGAGTATCCAGCATTAGGGTATCCAATAGGATATCCAAAAAACAACGATTTGTTTCATAAAAGATAACATATGTCCGCGGATCCTTGTGCTTATGACAAACTTTATGAGAATATTTATGTTATGACCCTTTCTTAAAAGGGCCATGACAAAAAATTTTGTCTCGAAACATAAAAACCTAAAAGGGTCGTAACGGATATATTATCGTAAGGTTCAACACAAGGATGCGCAAACATGTGTTATCTGTTATCAAACTTCTGACAGTTGGAAATGTGTAATGAGTAAGTCTGTGGCGACGTCACAAGTGTTTTATTTGTAAAAATGTTGACAAAAAAAGAAATTTACCTGCGTTATCCTTTTCTTAACATGCTTGACGATTCTGACGGGTTGTTCTTCCTTCGGTTTTTTTGTCCTCGCTAGACAAGGTAGAAGGGGTAGGGAATGACGAAGAGGGACTGTTATTAACTTTGGTAACCTAGCTTTATGAAGATTAATTGCACTCATACAGCTAGATAACCAAAGAAAAAATCAGCGCCAACAGAGGGACAGTGGGGAGATCTTGCTGTTTCTCGTGCCGGAATCACTTCGGTCCTGCAAAGTAAAAAAGTATGTTAGTTCTAGTAAACTAATTACCGGTTAGCTAAGCTACGTTAGTTTATTTCATTTTTTATTTTATAATCTGAGCTTAAAAAAATATTTTACAAGCAACATAAATACGAAAACATGCTTCCTTCAGCCGAAGCTGGCTGCGAATCGTTGCATGGAACGGGTTGGTACAAGTACAACCGGTAAAGAGATACGCTGCTATTGAGCATGCCGATGTTAACGCAGACCATCGGACGAAACGAAAGCGCTATCAGTTCCATCAACAATCGCATGATCGAAAGAGTAAACTACCGGTGAACGGAGGAACTTTGCAAGTCTTAAACGTCATAGCCTCGCAGGACCAAATAAACCTCAAAGAATACACAAATCCGCGATCACACAAGTTCATCTGAAGAGCGCCTGTATTTGTCTATCCTGACCCGAGTCTCCGACACAGCGGCCCTATGACTTTGGTTCACACGATGTTGGCGTAAGTTGGTCAAAGTTCGTTATTATACAACTTAGGGAATCGGCTACGCTATGTTCTATTCACGACGACGGAACGGACTAGGAAGAAAACAGTAGAAAGATGGCAAAAAGCAGGCTATTATGAAGTAGGAGATAAGACAAAATACCGAAGTACGACGAATTTTTTCTCAGCACGTTTTTTGTACAAAACTCGGCTCCTGAAAAGCTTGTTGTGCAAAATAAACAGCAGTGACGTCGCACTTTGCATGAAATTTCAACTTTCTAATCAAACTGCCGATAGGAATATTTCTGAAGAAATCCGTCGGCACAATTTGCCGAGCAGACTTTAGGGCTTCTCCAGCTGACGTCATCTAAGGCCGCAAACAGACAATGACGTACTTGCGTTTCATTCTACAGGTGGTGGAGCCGTAACTGACTCACCACTCACCCGTAATCTATGGTTAATCACCAATCAGTGAATCACCAGGTTTGAGGGTGTAACCACATCGTCAAACTCATTATCTTCAGCACTGATCAAGTGGAAATTATCAAATTGTCGGTAAAACAGGAGTTGAGGAATCATCCTCCGATTTGGTCGACAGTACTGCAATCGAGTTGTGACACCATCGCGAAGAACTCTTATACCCTGTCCAAGTAGCGACCACATCGCTTCTGATGGCACTGAATAGCAAACCACTTCGACGAAGACACAACAAAAATGAAAGAATACTTCCAAAATTTTAGCAAGCATTTATCTGTGTACAAGTTCATGTCTAAAAATCACAAAAATGCCATTGCTAATTATTCACAGACAATTTTCCCTACGAATGGAGGGTTTAGGAATCCAAACATCGATTAATTTCTCGAAATGAGTGACAAGCGCTGAACAACGGGGTTTGAGACTCGGCACTTAAAGGACCCGTCGTGCCTATAATGCCAATGCAACCTACTTCCGTAATTGCAATCATTATTTCCTAAGCCCGGAGACCCAAATCGCATATGTTGCATTTCAAGCCCGCTAACGATACCTCACTAGCCTTTGAACTTGCCATGATTTACCTATTTTCCGTGCGCATTATGTCCCGACGAGTGTTCGCGTATCACGCTGTTGATGCGTAAAGCCGGTTATCTGAATTTTGCCGAGTTTTTACAGAAGTCAATGGGTCTGGGATAAGGCTTGAAACAGCCAAAGCCGTAGATAATTTGTTAAAAGCAGAGCCTAGTTTTACAGTATTCAAATAGTTTTGAACATTTGAACGTAAACAATAAATAATGAGATGTATGCTTTGACAACTGAAAGAAGTGAATATACTCGCAGTTTTAATATCGAGCTACTTTAGTGAAAGAAGCTGCAGGTGTCAGGGAATAGAGAATAAAGTTGATTATAAGCAGAGGCGTATTTTGAGACCGTCTTTAAAGATCCTCTTGGGGGTTATTCTCTTCCTCAAGAGTAGCCATCAACGTGCTGTGCAGCTCTCTACTACGGTACCTTTTATTATTAAAATTGTTGTTTTGTTTTTTTTCATCACAACGCACAACTGTTAGAACAAGAATGACAATATCAGAACCGTGCTAACTAGAATAAATCACTTTCCAGTACAGCGATTCTGTAATAATTCATCTTTTGATCAAAACCGCTATGAAACCGTAAAGCAGCTAAACTTTTACAATCTACAACATCCAACACGAATTATCCAAATAGATTTGGATTTCCATCGTCTGTGCTATTAGATATTTACTTGGCAAACTAGAGCTGCTTGTAAAAAAAAAAAACATGACGTCTTAAGCCAACATTCCTTTTGTGTTATGCTAATTGAGGCTTGGAACGTGGCAGACTTGCTAGCGGGTTTCTAAACCAGTTGAGACTTTTATTCAGCCGTAGATTTTCTGAAATGGCGATTAAGATTTGTTGTGCGAAACTCCAAAGAGTAAGAAACACCGACAGAACGGTACGCGATATTTCTGGTCTGAGTTTGCGAACAGATGAGATCCGCTCAAAGTAAAATCACCCTGAAGGTGCGAAAATATCTGTTCCCACTTAACTGCAATTTTTTCTGGTTGGAAATTCTGTCAGATTTTCCCCCGATTTTGAGTTTAATCGATTTGGATATTTATGCCGTTGACGGATATTTTCGCCAAACAAAAGTTCCATAAAAGAGTTTTTTTCCAGAAAAAAGGGCAGAATGGAATACAAACATCCGGTTCTTGCTGTTCCAGCTTAATTTCCGTGAGAACACTGCGATCTGGCAGATGTTTTCCAAGTTGGATTTAACCCCTGTCCGGAAAAAATCTCGGCTTCGAAAACCTACTTTTCTGGGAAGAAAGCGAAGTGGTGTACTCAACTTTTGTTGCATACCCGTTGTCCGCTTTGACTAATCGGAGAATTCATCAAATGTATTTTCCAATTCTTACACTCGCTGCTAGGGAGTAAGCTACCCTCACCGTCTCCACCCTGCCGCTTCATTTACCGCATATAATTTTTTGCGTCGACTTGGAAGCTTTAAGTTTCGTTTCATCTGCATTTACATAGACGAAAAACGGCAGTGGCAGATGTGTAGCGTGATCAAATTTCAAGCCCAACATGCGGATTAACGCTAAGGTATGCGCGTTATTAAGAGTTGTTGACCATACCCTTTTGAAGTAACTCAAGGTGAAGGGTATTCCGTGTTGTTTTTCAGTGTCTTTTATAGGCTGCGTCGGATTAGTGTTGTCAGCAAGGACGGGTGGTTTAGGCTACTAGCAGCAGGGGTTAGCATTTTGAAACTTGATAGCGATTCAAACAGCTAAGGATGTGCGAATATCCTGGCATCTCTACTGTAGGTGATCTGAAAGTGGCGACCTGAAAGGATCCAAATTGGCAGATCCCAGGAAAAGAGTGTCTTACACGCTAAAAGGATGTCAAAACGTTACTCGCGAAGCGACCCTTGCGTTACGATGGAGCAGACTGAAGCGCTGATGTTAATTACAAATCAAATACAGGAAACTTTTGTCTTATGTACTTCCGACAAAATACAAATACCTCCAGTCGATATTTCTTACAATTGATTTTTCTCATCGACCAAAACTTCTGGAAAATCTGGCAGTTCCGTGCGACAGCCATAATATCATCGTGCACTGTCGAGTTGAGGATCCCGGTATCTCCAACCGAATACAAGAACTGATCCTGAGTACTGATCCTTGCTCCCCCTCCCTTGACGCCCGGAAAACAGCAAGACAAGACAAGAAATAAACCGGTACCCGTCAGGGGATGAACCTCAATGTTTATGAAAAGTTCGTGCCTTTTTTACAAAGGTTTTTTTATCAACGTGAATAATTAGTGTTAGACATTTTATTTATGTTATGTGTTATGACCAGCGTACTTTAGCATCCTTTATGGAAGAAAGCTACGAAGTTGTGCTTATAATTCGCGAGAATAATTCGATCTGCTGCCTCTGCGCCCTCAGTAAAATAATGGCGAAAATTAAACAAAGGGGCAGTAGCCGAAATTATAAAAGAGGATATATATCTAGCATGCTGTACAAAGTTCTTTATTTTCACTAAATCAGATGTTTCGCTGCGCTTCGTGAACTGTGATACCGCGGAAGTTGACCGCAACTACAACTACAATGGTAAATGAGTTGAATCTACAGAAAAATTCGATTAAAAATTTCTGGAAAAATTTGTAGTTTTTGGGATTCTGCTCGCCCCCTCAGTTAAACATGGGGGAAAAACGGACAGTAGCCGAACTCGGAGAGAGCACATGTTAAGAACAGCTCCTGTAAAAAAAAAGAAATTTCCACTGTTCGCCAAATTTGATTTTTTTTTTTGCCAATTCTGAACAGTCATATCGAAGAAGTTGATCGCTACAATGGTAGACGAGATGAATCCGCACAAAACTTAAACGGTTAAAATGATGCCAATGTCTGAATGGCAGCCTAATGGCTGAAGTCTTCTGGTCCAACTTACACGTGGGCTATATAATGAGCATCACTGGACTTGGCGTCATCTACGATCAGCATGATTCGTAACAGCACGAAAACTAGGCCGGGCACTAAACACCTCTCTACAACCTGCATTTTAATTTGACACCTTATCAGTAGATATTTTTTAAGGTAGGCGTATTGAAAGTACCAAACCTGTTCCAAAGTCGTGAACCTTTAAGTTGACAGTCTTTTAGCAGCATGCCAGTTGGCAGAGTTATAAAGTATCCTGTTTGTACATTCATTTGGTGTTTGGTGAAGCAAACAGCACAGACAGGTTCGAACAGACCGAAAAGCTATTAGATTTTAGACGCAATAACAAATCAAAGGGGTACAACGAGTGGATTCGATCAGACGTCAATGGCACCCCGATGTAAAGAGAAGGGGGTGGAATTGCTTTGTCACTTCAACGACGGAGAAGTCATTTCTCAAGTCTGACTGAAACTCAGTATAATTTCTAGTTCCTAAAGCATATTTAATAGTCATTGTAGAAAAAACTCGAGCCTGTTAGTTGGCTAGGGTATTGTATGACGGAAGCATACGGTAGCCTAACTATCGGCGTAGGTTAAGCCTTTTTCTAGTTTTCGTTTTGTTTGCTGCTTTCTTCGCATTGTTTTGAAAGATCTTCGTTTAAATTTGCATTTATTTTCAATTAATCTAAAAATCTGTGTAGATAACCGAACAAAATATCTGAAAGAAGGAAGACTTGTGTCACTGAAGGGAAGTTCAAGGTTTTAACTTGCACTTCAGTACAAAATCAATACAGATTTAAGAAGCCTAATACAAGACAACAAAAATATACAAGAGAAGAAAGGGCTCGTAAGCAGTGTGCAATCACAGTTGTTAGACCGACAGGCAAACAGATTCCCCGGGGATTACTGGCCGACTTTTAGTCGTGAATCCCTTGACTAGTTGATGAAACCTTAAATTCACTCCACGAAACAAACTTGGATGAAAAAAATGTTATCGCTGCCCAAGCTGACTGTTGATCATATTTCGTGCCGCTAAGCGGATAAGTAGCTGACATTTACTCTAGAGATTTCCCGCCCTATTTGACAACAATCGTCTCCAGGATTCGATTCCTGGTCCTGAGGCTCCTTCTGGTCGCAATTTCGTTTTCTAACTCAGATCAGAAGAGGACCCTTGCCAAGAAGGGCCGAAATCTCGCTAAAATAAATCTAAGCTGACCCGTCGGTTGGGCGCCGTTAAACACGTTGGAAGAAGGAGGTTTGATATCGTCGAAAAAAGCTACAGCGAATTATCAAAGAGGACTAATCTCTTGGAGACCCGCAGCATTCCCACTGTCCAGGCTAAATTTTTTTACATAAATCAATTACAGAGGGTGTAAGGGATCTGTTCACAGCTGTCTCGCGTAAGAAATCGGCAGAATTGCGACGGAGCTACAACACGCCTGATCATTCTAACTTATCTGTTCTCGATACTGTCACCTCACTACGAAACTAGCCTTACCAAATTTAAATGTGGCTTCATCACGTTTTAGCTCTTGCTCCCGGCGATGGTTATCCATAGGATACAGATTGTGAGCCTTGGTCCTTCGCATTTCCCTGAAAAGAAAGTAACAAAATCAGTAAATTTACCCTTTTCTAAGTTTCAGTCTCAAACTGAAGCAGATTGTGCGTAGACAAATGTAAACTATCATAAATGGTAGAGAGCCTACTAACGGCTCATTTCCGTAGTACCGGCATGTCCAGTGTTACTTCTGCGTAGTAAGATGTACTGTCGGCAAACTAATAGAATTGCAAAATGTTCGGAAAAAGCAGTAGGGTATTACGAAAAGAGGGAGGGCTTATAAAGTAAATTGAATAGTATCGTTAAACATATCGTTAAAAGAAGCTTGGATGCTAAAAAAGATGCTACGTCTAATGTACACAAATAGGTTCAAGGTTTAATTACGCTTCATTATAAAAATTATCATACAAAGGGTTAAGTAGGAGACACAAGGTCGATTGACCAAAACCCGGTACAATAAAAGAAAAAATCTATTTAAAATTAAACAATCATATAAATAAATAAATTCCATGACTCACCACTAGACGGGAACCCGCCCCTCAAACACACCGACATTCGGCAAAGATCAACCCGAAAACCCACAAAAAAACAACGATGCGCAAGCAAGGGTAATCAATACATATTATTTCAAGAGCATTTCTCATACCACGTGCGATTCTGGATCTTCTAAGAATCCGATCGAAAATCAAGGGTGCGTCATAAAAACCCGGTAGGACTAGATGGTCGTATCTGGACAGAATCAACAGTTATTTTATGTAGGAATAACTGAAACGATAGCATTTGATAGAAAACAATATTTGCGTCTTCAAACCGGTTTACGATACTCTGGGAAAACTTTGCTGTTCTTAGGTTTAACAAGAAAGATAATACACATTCGAAAAAGAATATCTGGATTTCATGGGTATCCGACGACCGTTATTGTTAGCCTGCCGCAGCATACAGCTTTGAACATGAAAGAGAGGACCAGTGGTTTTTGCCATTGCTATTTCCGAGGGCAGGTCACTGCAATGATACATCTGTAATGTTCCTCAATTCATTTGAGTTTTGTAATATAACATGCATAACGCTCCCAAGAACAGCACAACAGTGTTCTGTGCCGGAGTGTCCGTCCGGGAACCGCCTCCACTTCTACATTCATTGTTTCTATTGTCGATGATAGATCACTGTCAACTTGAAGAGCCAGGAATTATTATATACAGAAGTGTTTTAGCAACAAGCGAAAGTTAACTTGGTTCGTACAACACTGAAGCACAGACTATACATGTGGTGAAATGACTACCAAATTCGCAACCAATGAAAAACAAATCGTGGACCGCTTATGAAAGGTGAGGTATAGATCAAATGACATTCACTTCAGGCAAATGTAATAGCCCGATCGCGTGCTGGCTCTGTAACGTTTTAAGTACTGTCAATGCCGGAATCAAACCAACAATTTTCCAAAGCGTCTTCTTGACCAGACCTGACAGATTTCAATTAGGCGGCCTAACGGAACGCATTACTTCTGTCTGATATTTCATTTGAGACATCATACAGTGTGATTAAAGGTCAGTATAATTGATTACTGCACATGACAGGCGTCACTTCGAATAAATCATTTTTCTGGAACGGGGGAGGGAAGGCGCAAGTTCATACCCCACATAGTTTAACAGTTTCCGAAAACAGATATGATGCTAGCAAAGACGAAGCAATTGCACTTACAGTAGAGATATGCCCTAGAGATGTAGATGCAGTATACTTCCTAGATTTGACAATAACTGACATAACGGATTTTAGAACCGGTCCTTCTTTTTACTGTTGTTCTTTACCACAAACTCCCCTGGATTCACCCCCTCCCCACATCTCTAAAGCAAAACATATATTGGGGAGGGGCTTCCCATTTCCAGGCAAAAACTTACCCAACATCTGAGAGCTATGAATGGTTTAAGATAGCTAGACAGAAAGAACTTTGCAACGAAACTAATCTCTACTGATCTCTCATTTTAACTGCTAAACTTAGGGTAAATGATTTTCGTTTAAAATAAAACATGACAAGAACTTTGCAACGAAACTAATCTCTACTGATCTCTCATTTTAACTGCTAAACTTAGGGTAAATGATTTTCGTTTAAAATAAAACATGACCTAACAAATTAAGTCCTAGTACCTCTTCGTTGTATCTCATATAAAAAAATTTACACATATTTGGTCTTTTGCGATAATTAACTTCTGCCTAGACAAACCAGGACCCCATCCTCAGAGGAGGCCCCAGCCAGGAGCCGTGTAAAAACTATAATATGCAAAAAAAGTACATTTGATACTTGTCTATTTCATTTTTGTCTTCATGTCTATTTCTAAAGTCAAAATATGTTTAATAAATTAATAAAAGTGAAGTTTGTTTATTGCTAAATTACCAAAGGAGGAAACCGACTCTGACCTCTGTTAATTGCCCAGGATCTGTTTGTCCGGACCGGGTAAGGATTTCTCCCGCAATTGTCCGCTATTTCCATCAACTCTTGAATGCTCGCGGTAGAGTTCCCACACAACCGCTAGATCACCATTGGGTCTTGCGATTGGCTATTCCGACCGTCTCCGGATGGGCTTACGGTATCAATCAAGGGGCTTTCGAGGAAGTTTCACATCTCTTAAAATTTGAAAAAAAAAGTTCCGAAATTAAATTGTAAGAAGGAACTCCTCTTTCGAACACAGTTAATAAACATCATTGTAAGATTTTATAAGGTGATTTAACCAAAAATCCCCGAGCGAGACCCTAGGCACGAATAAATTAAGAAACCCTCGGCGAGCATAAATTAAGAAACTAAGATAGAGGATCCATGGTGGGATCTCCCGGTTTGATTGGTCGAACGATTTGCCAAATTAAAACCTGCTGTTCTCCACGCGAAGCAGTACAAGTAGAGCCAGAGCCAAAACGTGTACTGAATGTAATTCAAGCCGCTTAATCCTGCTGTGGGTCGGTTCTGCGGGTGCCAACGGTTGACGAAAATTCTCGACAACGAAGTTCAGGAATATTACAAAGTGCCGTCACTACTGGGGACGAGGGGGGGACGCCCCCTCAATGTTGTTTGCCAGTCGGTAAAAAATAACCGAGTCGGCGCGAAGCGCCGCGATTTTCAGTAAAAACAGTCGATTTTTTTTCTTAGAAATAGTCGTTTTTTCTTAAAAACAATCAAAAGCAGTCGGTTTTTCGTAAAAATAGTCGATTTTTTCTTAAAATTAGTCGTTTCTTCTTAAAATCAGCCAATTTTTCGTCAACACATTTTTTCTCAATAATATTCGTTTTTATCCGCAAAAATTGTCGGTAAAAATGACCAGCCAGTCGGTAAATACCTTGTCCCCCCCCCCCCAAACATTTTGGCTAGTATCGCCTCTGGGTAGGGGTAATTAAGGAGTTGTTTCAATCGAAGTTCTGATGGTACTTCCATATACTCATCACAGATGCTTGTACATATAATCGAGCATAAAGTGGAACCGACAGTCCAATGAGTCCTGTCTTGACCCTGTCAAACGTCACGTACGATTTACGGCCGTTTTGTCGATGATGTACACTATACAGAAATAAAACGCCTGTTTCATTTTGATACTTCTGGTGTAGTCTTGGTTAAAACTGCAGTTGGCCAAGAAATAAACCACGGAAACGCAGAAACTACCAAGGGATTGCTCATCCCCGGTGCCCGCGCACAACTATTATGCATCCTACATAATTAGATAGGTAGATAGATATTTAGAGACAGCTGGATAGAAATATAGATATTTATTAGTGCTAGAAGCCCTAATGGGCCATGGTTAATGCGAGGATACCATAAAATAAATTCCAAATAAATCCAATAAATAAATTACTAATATCGCTTATATAAATAAATTACCAATATTATAACTGCGAACTGGAAGCAACTGTATAGTCGCAAGCAGTAACAGGCAAGCGGTGAAAAGGTCAAAGCCGGGACCTACCCCGTTTAGAGAAATCAAATTGAGTGAGAAACCCCTCAGAAACGGCTCAAACAGAACGCCGACCTGATTCTTGGAAATTTTCGGGTAACGCCAACTTCCGCCAAATTAAAATAGACCTTCAAATTCCAAACGTTGCACAAAAGGGTCGGTTAGCGGGTTTTATGGCTCTGCCGCCAAAAAGGGAGAAAATTGGCAAGGCCTAAGACTTGCATGACGCAGGTCGAGGCCCCGTGTAAATCGTGCTGCCGAACAGCCCACCGGAATTCTATACAAGAAAGAATGTGCTACTTGTCAGACTAACCAAGCGAGGAAATTTACACTAACTCGAGCAGTTTAGAGATTATGGACGCTTATAATTGTGTATATATCCATGTGTATCTGTACTGCAATACCCAAAGGCCATATACAGCACAAATTTACAACTAATATAGGAAACAGGACAGTAAGAAGAAATACGTTTCAGCTCAAGTGCTTTCGACAGGGACGTCATTTCGCGAAAACATGGGGGAGGGGGGCAACTGCGCAGTCTCGAGTCATTAGCTTGGCTTTGAAAAGTTCAAGGGTTGGTGAGAGACCTTCTTAAGATCCACTTCACCTTAACTTCACGCAAGCTGCTCGTCACAATTCTGTCAATCAGTAGCTTCATCAGTAGCTTTGGTCTGCCTTGGAAAGCCTTACTTTTAGTCTCCAATCGAGGGGTAGCTCACTCCCAAAATCGTTGTACAGTGGTGCCCGGTGCCCAGCGGTGCCTAGCCGGTGCTCACTCCCAAAATGGTTGTACAGTGGTACCCGGTGCCCAGCCGGTGCTCACTCCCAAAATGGTTCTACAGTGGTGCCCGGTGCACAGCCGGTGCTCACTCCCAAAATGGTTGTACAGTGGTGCCCGGTGACCAGCGGTGCCCAGGGAGGGTGTACAGTGGTGCCCAGCGAGTGAGCAACCCCTCGTCTCCAATGACACATCTGGCTTTCTGTACAAAATTACCAAAGAAACAATCACTCTTGGTGAAGTAGTTCATAAGATGAGCCCCTCAAATTCAAAAGTTCCTGGCACGTGAATAGAAAGCCATTCCCAGACCATCCTCATTAACGTCAACAACTCTCATAATCTACCGTCACTATAAATAAGAAGAAATTTTATGAGGAGAAATATTGTGGATATCTGGATAAAATAAAGCTAAACTATGGGTTTACATGAATAGATGGGTCCGAAAAGACGTGTTTACATATGACATATACCCTGGGAAGAAAGGTTTAGATGAACACGCGGACTAAGGCCGCAAGGCAGCCTTCCTGTCTATAAGTGTTATTTTCTATGTTTAAACATATACTTGTTTTTGTTTGTAAATATTAAGTTATTAAAATAAACACTACTGATTTTAAACGAACTGAGTAACATAGATCCAGGCCCTTTTTAAAGTTTAACCGAAAAGGGCTAGGATAGGACAATCTAGTTACCCATCACTTATTCACTTAAATTGGCTTGAAGACCCGCTGAAAATGAGTTACTTCGTTGTTCCGCTATTCACGAATAACCGATTTTCAAATAGTAGAATTTCCGTGTAATTTGTGGTGCCTCTATGCGCTTGTATTTTTGCTGTATGCCTTACGAGAAAGATCAATCAATTTTTTTGTTCAGGCACTAAGCAATCTTCACCAATCTCACCACTGCCCACTGAAAAGCCGCATTTGTGTTGAGATTAAAATTTCCCGCGTCATAGTAGAATTTACGCTGTGGGGACGGCTGGAGATATTCTGAGCCTCATAACTAGAGCAGATAGTGGAAAATCAAAAAATCCTTTTCAGTTAAACTTTAAATTGCGTTTTCGAACAGCCGACAAGAACCGCATATTCTGCCAAATAAATGGAGTGTGAAAAAATAAATGGAAAAATAAATAAATGGAATGGAAGTTCTGAAAGAAGCAAAGGTTAGAGTTTAAATAAGGTAGGGGTATTCAGGTTGTCTAACAAGCTTCTGACACAAAACATGACAAAACCCAATCAAGGGACAGGCCAGCAGATTCATTATCTGCTAAACAGAGATGTGCAGGAACGCCTACATTCTTGCTATTTTTTTTATTTTTATTTTAAAGAAAACCTTGTTTCAGAGCACAAGTACAAAGCAAGTCGCAGTTCTAGGGAGCTCCAAAAAACGAATTATTTGGCTGCAATTTCCAGCGACGATCTCGAATGCTGCACAATATTCTATGGACCTCTCGCTGGCTATCCACTGCCCCGTAGGAGTTAAGAAAAAACAAACTGTGTAGGGAGTTTCCCACCGAATGTCCCTCCCCAAAACCCCGTGATTGCGTACTAGCCGGTTGCCGTAAACACATTTTTGGAGTTAGTAACCCGCGGTAATTTTATGTAGCTGTTTAAAATTCTACTTTTTTCGTTTTTGGCGCCAGAAAATAAGCACTGAAGGATAGACAGACGTTACATCAGATGAGACCTTCAAGATAGCCAAATGATAACCCATATGCCTTTTGTAACTACCCATCACTCATGCTGAAATGTACAAGCCTCCAAAACGATTAAGAACACCTATTTTGCATAATTCTCTAAAATGATCTCTTAATGAATGACCTAACAAGCAGTTTTGGCCCGATGTTTAACTATTTCAAGTTCTCATCAGCTGATGATCCGGGGTCAGAGTGATCAATCTTTGGTAACTTAAATCGATCATCGGTAATTGGCTTCCCTGGTGAATGTTTGGGGTTTCAAAGAAAGGGACCGGTAGCGATTGTCCGGCTATTATTTGTGTTCCAATTACGGCAAAAGCTTGGTTGGTTTGTGTACACCATGGCTTCCTTCCCTCCTACACAATATCTAACAAAATTCAACTTTTTCAAGAAGGCGAAGTCAGTGAGAAACACACGTAAGAGTACATTTAATCGTTCGCTTTTCCGACACACCGTACAAACAGGACATTTTCAAAATTTTACATATACAGTCCTCGGAATATGCCATACGGTGAGAAAGATAAGTCCATGTACCCCCGTTTTCCCAAAAACTGTGATGTAAATATGTTGCGTGCCCTATCCTGGTCGTTTGCCGGAAAAGAAGGACGAGCGATCAAATTTATGCTTACAGTAATTTAATATTTTGAACGGCTTGTTTGTTTACTACTCTTCGTTTTCGAATCTGGTAATGAACTGAACTGATTATGCATTTCTTGAACCATCTGTTTTTCTCGTCTTTCAGAGGCATTTTTCATGTAATGAGGAGGCCTACGGAACCATTTCAAGACAGTAGTTTTACTATATTATCTCTAGCCTAAAGATTAGAAAAATGGATAGAACAACGGACTGTGCTCCCAGCCAACGAGAAAAACTAAAAAGGGATTGGATTCTTCTATTCGAGGTAAAGTGGCGTAATCTGTTGGACGGTGGAATGTCGGCTACAGCCGTTCAGTTGAACTTCTAAGGGGATCGTCTTACCTATGACACTAGTTCACCCGTAATATCTCCAGCCGTCCTTAATTCCGAGATTCCGCATTTCACAGGTATATCTCATCTCCCCTACACTGGTAGGCCTATTACATTGATTTTTACGTTAGCACGTGTTTGTTCTTTTTACGAGGTGCATCAGGCTCCCGGTCAGTGTTTTCGAAGCCTATCTGCTGAAAAAGACCGGTTATGCAAACATTCCCTATTTATCGTTGAAGGCATGGAACATGGCAGTCTTTGTGTAACTTACTACACTACAAGCACAGCTTAATCATCTTAGCAGAATCACTAGTCGTACTAATTACTCTTTTTGTTCCAGTATTTTAAAATAGTTGGATACCAGGCTGTGCTTTTACCGAATTACTTTAAAACCAGTGTGCGCTTTGGCTGTTACAACCAGGGCCGTATCCAGGAATTTATTTCGGGGGGGGGGGTTTTGCTCTCGGAATTTATTTCGGGGGGGGGGGGTTGTCCACGGGTCGGACCAAAAAGTACAAAAAATACATAGGTCAGAGGTTTAAACCTGCAAAAAACTATCACTTTTGTGGGTTTCGGGGGGGGTTCGAACCCCCGAACCCCCCCCTGGATACGGCCTTGGTTACAACCGTATTTCCCGGCCTGACTTCTAGCAAAAACAGGGAGAAATTTACACAACTGGCTTTTCTGATGAATAAACTTCTCGCAAACAAACGTCGGCAGCATGATATACATCGAAGGTAGCGAAAAACGGGAAGTGTAAAACTCAGTATGGGGTCGTTAGGGATCGGTTTAGAATGCACCACGTACAGGTCCGAATCCAGGAATTTATTTCGGGGGGGGGCGCGGATGGGACCAAAAATTACAAAAAAGACATGGATCAGCGGTTAAAGCCTATAAAACACGACGATTTTTGTACGTTTCGGGGGGAGGTGAACCCCCTAACCCCCCCCCCCCCCGGATATTGCCCTGACCACGTACCGTTTAAATTTCGGGTTTTCATGTTTTTAAAAAGCTTGCAGCGATTCCCAAGTAAGGTTGTATGCATTACTAGCATTAGTATTGTAGGTAAGAGATGTCGTTTACAATGACAAAAAGTTCCTAGTACAATGGCAAAAACGCTCCTAGAATAGCTAAGTACGAAAGGGTTGCAAGAAATTCCATTATAAATCAAACTGCCGGAGAATGGATGAGATCAATCCTCCTGAAATTTGCTGATTCCCATTTCGGAGAGCTTTCACTGCGACATAATAAATATATATTAGCTACGCTTTCTGTGGCAAAACAAATTTTGTCCTTTTTGGCGGTTGTAAAGCTATAAGTGTTTTTATGGCCCCTTGACTCTTTGAACAGCCTACAGGTATATCAATCTGTTCCTGGTCCAGGCACTACTAGCAAAAGCAAGTTATCACTTCGTTCTACGCAGCGCGTCAACGCGCGGACCGTGAACAACAAAGAACTTCTATATCCCGTATCCATATTTTATGAAGCACCATATGCCGCCGTTTCCTTCCAATATTCTAATATGTTTTTTCCTATTCTAATCATTTGGTTCACCTAAAGTCCTGAATGCAAAATTCAAGACAGACTGCAAAAATACCCCTTCAACCACGCTAGTGTAGGATGTAGGCTTATTTGAAGATATATCGTTTAGTTTTTGTGTTTTGTTATAAGTTGTTTAGTGTGATTTTGTGTAAAATAAAGAATAACCTAACCTACGACAAAACGTAAAGACATCCGTAACGTAGAGAGGCCAAATGGCTTCGAAACGATAATGGTACGGGCAAAAGAGATCAGGTTTGATTTTAGGCTGGAATGAACACACGAGTGAATGAATTTATTACATGCAGCCTCTTTAAGGCATTTCCACAGTACATACTAAATTACGAAATTCAGGGGGGAAGGTAACGAGTAGGGATGAGAAGTGGATCATCACTACAGTTTATCTCACTTATCTCAAGCTTAAAGGACACCTCGCACTTAGTCTCACTACATAGCGTTTCTGATCAGGTGTGCTGAGATAGTTGACCACTTTACATAGAAAATTGCACACGGCTTCGGCTGTTTTTAGCCTCTTTCCATGTCCCTTGCCGTGGACGACAATCTTGACAAAATTTGCATAACTGGTCTCTTGACGAATAAGCTCCTCGGAAACCATGATCGGGCGCATGATCAGTCACGTAAAAAGAACAAACGTGACAAGCGCGATTATCAGTGTATCAGTAATAGAGGGGACAGGATACACGTATGAAGTGAAGAATCTAGGGGACGAACATGGATGGAAATACGACTGAAAGTAAAATGAATTGCTATTACAAGTACGGCGTGTCCTTTAAGGCCAAATCCAATGCTAATATCGATAAATTCACATAGTAAAACTTCTTCAAACGAGTTTACACTCACCTAGTCATGAGTTTCAACGGCGCACTTCATCGGCTTATCCTCTAGCACAGAGTGGCACCGTTCCTTTCCTACCGATTCGGGGGCACTCTCCAGAATGGCCACGCTACCCAAGATCCTCGGGTTGACCACCACGCGGCTCTCCGCCGAAGTCGCGCTGGCGGCGTGTCTAAAGGTCATTCAAATGCAATGCCTTTAATTAGATGACCATTGGCCCGTATTACGAGCAGCAGACTAGCGTCACACGGAATCACATGAACCGCGTGTGACTTTCTAAATCATAAGGCGTTTTCCCGCGGCACATTTGTGTGCCACACATTTCTGAGTGTTTGACGCGGAAAGTGAACTGTGTGCCTCACAGCCGACCCACAAGCTGAACCTCGCGGAAACGCCATCTTGTCGTTTTTTGTCAACTTCAGAAGGCTGAAAATAAAAATAAAATATCTAAAAATTCAGGTTTACGTCCATGCCATTCTGTGCTACAAGGATCCTCAGTTGAGTGTATGTCTACTTGACAATGGGTGGTTTTATTATTTGTACGTGAATTTGCCGCAAAATTTGAATCTCCCGCCAAAACTGAGCCACAAAACCGAAAACCACCTCGACAGTTGTTTGTCTAATTCGAGCTACAAAGCAAGCCACAAAAACCTTGTCAAATTCGGGCCACAAAAACCTTGTTGGTCGCGAAAACATTTGTCGGCCACGCAAACGACTCGGCAAACGACCGCGGAAAAACTTTTTCCGAGCCACAACCGAACTACAAACACTTGTGAGGTCGCGGAAAAACGTCTTTAGTATACTGTCAGAAGTTTCATAACAGACAACACAAGGATGCGCGGTTTCAACAGAAAACACTTGTATGTCATCAAGGGCCGTATCCATCGCAGGGGGGGTTAGGGGGTTCGACCCCCCCCCCCGAAACCCACAAAAGTAATAGTTTTTTGTTAACCTCTGATCTGTGTCTTTTTTGTACTTTTTGGTCCGACCCGTGGGCAACCCCCCCCCCCGAAATAAATTCCGCGGGCAACCCCCCCCCCCCCCCGAAATAAATTCTTGGATACGGGCCTGATGTCATGTGAATTTGAAAACGTTATGCATTGTATGATAATGTTATGCAAATAACAAGCATGTCCAGGAAGAGCCGAAAAACCGCCGAAAAAGCGTGATATCGTCGTGATAGGCCCATTGGAAAGTTAGCAGATGCTTTTTCGGCAGTTTTTCTGCTCTTTGTGGCATTACTTGTTATCAGGCCCGCATCCAGGAATTTTATTTCGGGGGGGGGACGCGGAATTTATTACGGGGGGAGTTGCCCACGGGTCGAACCAAAAAGTACAAAAAATACATAGATAAGAGGTTAGACCCTACAAAAAACTATTACTTTTGTGGGTTTCGGGGGGGGTCGAACCCCCTAACCCCCCTGGATACGGCCCTGCTTGTTATGCATAACATTTAATGCATAGCCTAACGATTTCAAAATCACAATTACAGATTACATCCCAGGTGTTGTCTGTTGAAACTTCGCATCCTTGTGTTTTGTGTTATCTATTATGAAGCTTCAAGCTTCTGACAGTGTTGTGTCAGTCTCTGTGTTTGACGGTGCGACTTGCTAGGTAAAACAAGAGCAAAGGTTCGATGGGATATTTAATATTTGATCCAGACAATTCGGTCTTGTCTTTGCCAGATCCAGTCTTCGCCAAAATCCTTGAACATTTTTACTATTGAAATTTAGAAACAGATCAATAGCTAATCAACTGAGACAACCAAGTTCAGATTTACCTCTATAAGCCATATCTATTTTGGTTCCGGTTTCGACCGAATTACGAGCGAACTAATTGTCCTGCAAAAAATAACTGTAATATAGGATTCAGCGTCTCTTCTTACCCCTAGATCTGTCATCTAATCAACTTAAAATAAAACTTTTGCTTTTAACACTTTTCCGGTTTTGTCCGGATTCCGGGCGAACTAGTTGTCCGGGTAGAAACTTATTTTCGCATAAGTGTTCAGCATGACTTTTTATCCCCAATAACAACTAATCAACTTCAAATAAAACTTTTGATTTTAACAAACTTTCCGGCTTTCGCAGGATTCCGGACGAACTACTTGTCCGGCGAGAAAATGGTTTTCGTCTTCTTGTTCAGCATGTCTTCTTACCTCATAATCGACTATCACATTAGCATGTTTATAAATATTTTGTTTGCCCCTTAATTTGAATCCCCTCCCCCACCCCTAAATGTAGGGCTACAGAACCCATCTAACGAACTCGACCTTACAAAGGCAAAATGCTAATTAGTGACGGTACTTAAAGGTATTTTCGGAGACTACTTCAAATTTCTTCCCAAAGGAGTAATTAAATGCTTCAATGATAAACCTGGGATGGGGCCCAGAATTGTCTTTGGCCATGGCCACCCAAAGTTTACTGAAAGGGAGCTTACTGTACTTGTCAACGAATTCTCCAACTAAACACCTGAGCGAGGGGTGCCCACCCGGTGTACACCTCCGTTCGGCACAACTCCGACCACCCGGCAAATCGTGTAGGCCTACACAATTTTGTAGAGTGAGCACACATCTGAGCAGATTGAGAGCTCTATGGCGCCAGGACTACTGGTTCAAAAGATCGAGCGTAGGTGACAAAATCTAGTCAGGGCGACTGTGCTTCTATTCCTTCCATCACTGCAACGCTGGTCCTGCTGCTAGGGTACTGGTGTAGCGCTAGCCTGCTGCTGATGTGGACAGATAGCTGCAAAAAACAAGAGGCTGTAAGGATGCCGCCTTTAGATAGAGTCGAGCCTTTGAATTGGGAATTTTTCCAGCAGGTCACTTAGGAGAGACTGCCTGGCTCCCCTAGCAGGCCTAACAGACAAGCAGCCACTATCAAGTTTTGTCGGTACCCCCTGGAGCCGTCATGGAGGGATGAGTGAGGACCGGCGCGGAAATAGCTTGTAACTGGATCGGTCAACAACTCGGGCCTAACATTGCCACCGAAAAAAAAACTTTACCACACAAAAGTAACCTGCGGACTGCGGTAGAGTTTGGCGTATACATTCCCCTGCCGTGATCTCATGTTGAAACTTTCATGAATTGTAATTACTAGTAGCGTTTTGCAGATACCATGGTATCTGATCCGACGGTAACTGAATATACATTTTGTCGTTTTTGGAGTTATCATTGTATCTGATACTACGGTCGCTCTGCAAAAACGACAATTACAATTACCGAATTTGCGATTTTAGAAGTCGCCCCGAAAGAAATACTTATATCTACTCACATCAGAAGTGCCAAACTTCTTCCAACCAGTAAAAAAAAAATCCTAGCTTTTTGTTTTGGTGATGATAAAAGTCAATGACAGATGACTTCTTCAGATACCACGGTAACTGGCCAGATACTCAGTAACCACCCTTACTGCAAAACGACTTTAAACCGTTGTATCAGATATTATAGTATCCGCAAAAAGGCAACTATTGTTGCTAAGATTGTAGACTCCCTCCCCAACACTCTTGGAGCTTTTAACACATAGGTATAGTTGGAATTTCATGAACCGCTGAAATCCGTCAACCGTCAACTGACTAACGTTCAGCTTAGTGGTAACAGATTCCTGAAAAACGTACAGACGACAAACCTTGTTGCTGCATGCGAATTTTATAACAAAGAATGGATATTATAAATACGCCAAAACTTTAACATGTATCGAGCTACGACACCGTCAGAGTTCTACTTTTGCAAGATCAGGACCAGTCCCTTCGAATCATTAGGCACAAAAAAAACACGAATATAGGATAACAGGATGAGCCCGGAGCCAACTTTGAGCCAAGTGTTAAAGGACATGTCCGGATCTGCCTTATCTATAATACAAATGCAACCTACTTCAGTAATCGCTCCATATATTCTAAGACTCGAAAACCCGAACTTCTGAAGGTGCATTTTAAACCCCCAACGGCACCACACGATTTGTCTATACTTTCCATGTTTCGCTAACTGGATGATGCTGCCGATGGATGATTGCAAGAAGTTTCTCCATCAGAAAAATGATTATGTAATTTTTCCCTGGTTGTGCTAGAGCTCAACGGGCCTGAAAAAAGGACTAAAACAGCCAAAGCAGTGTGTAATATGTTAAAGCGCACAGTTTTATAGGATTCGACTATGAATAAAACTGGAGTGATGAACTTGTAGTCCCGTTGACTTTTCACTTATTTACAGTAGCTTAGTGAGTGTATGCAATGTGTAGTGGTTAATTTGTGTTTTTCCCTACGTATATGGCTATGGCTGAAGTAAATAAATACATTGTGGTAAATAGTGCGAGGGGTCCTTTAAGATTCTGAATACATCCCCACAAGGTCGCTGGTACAACCGAAGTTTAGTCTCGCCAATTCTCATTTGCAATCGAGAAAAAGAAGCTAACGGTAGACCTCGTCAAGCCCACGTCGTCCTTCCATTAGCATCAGCTTCAGCTAATTATCATAATCCTACTTTTTACATACCAGCAAAAATGATAGTCCCCCCTCTCCGAACTGAAAAGAACTATAATCGTGAGAACTCCAGCCTATATGAACATCGGAATCTGAGACGTGAGATGTAAACAGGCTATTGTGCTCACGTTTTCGAGCCCGCTGAGGGGTCAAAGAGGTGAAAGCAGTACACCTACCAAGAACCGAACGTGGCAGAAGATCTTTAGCTACCATCAGAAGAAAAGATGCTACAACTTACGCAACTTGTATCACTGCAATGCAGACAGAAAGCTGTTTAACTCCGATGTCATCGCGCAGTTACGAACTATTGGGCTTATACGAAAGATGGTTATGGTATTCACAGTTAATTATCTACCGTAGTCTTGATCTACGGCCCTCACGGTGTTAAGGGGTACACACAGGCACGTACGCAAGAATTTTTTTCGGTGGGGGCCCAAATCCTTCAAAACAGTATATAAAAGGCGCATTATATTATGTAACATCTACAAAAACCAAAAGCTGGTGCTGGTGACCCTATTGGGTAATTACAGGCCGAAAAATCATCGAAAACGGTTAACAAATTCTGTCAGATCAGTAATTAACCACTGTCCCTTATTCTATGTGAAGGATCAGAAAATTATGCGAAAAAAAATCGATTTCGGGGGGGGGCCGGGCACGGAGGCCCCCCCCCCCTGCGTACGTGCCTGGGTACACATATACCCTCTCTATAGCTGTGTTTCCACCCCTCACGATTTCACATGAGATCATGTGTTTCGTCCAATCTCATTATTCTTTTTCCAATCTCATGATCTCATGATTTTCAGGATTTCTCATATTTTTTTTTTCCCAGATGCTAAAACTAATATATGATGAATTTTAAGTATATGCATTTATAGCTAGGGTTTTCGCAAAACTTTCAATAGGGTTGGTCGTTTGCATTTCTTTCGATGACAGGGATCGTTTGGGATCCCAAAATGGCGCTCTGATTGGGAATGCTTTCGTAAAAATTTGCCTGCGGCGCCTTTCGTAGGGCAGGTCACTCATGTCCGTCCTTAGGTTCGCTTTAAGCCACATTAAAAGCTAGAGTTTGCATCGGAGGGATTTGACGTTTGTCTTGAGCACAGTGGTTTTAAGCTGCTGCTCTCAGGGCTTCGCAGAGAGGCAAGCTGAAATGGAAATCCTGCTCGCACTGCTGTTATGAATGACCTTTTACTTCGGCGGTAACGTGTCGTCAAATTTTTCAGTTTTCATAAGTTTCTACATCCATTGCTTCGGATCATCGTGATTCTATAGCCTGGGCTAGGCACGAGAATCAGCCAGTCGTGTGTTTTGAGCCCCTCCCCTATATTTTGAGCTCCCCCCACCCCCAGCCTCAAGGACTTGGATCCGTTAGGCTATACTGTTGATTCGTAAAAAATATGGCTTTTGACATTTAGAGGATTTAAACTTTTAACTGCTACGAGAAGCCATAAAAGCTTATTTCCTTCTTTCCGGTGAATCCCTATTTCTGGCCAGGAGATGTCAAAATCTCACTGTTACATTTTTTTTCTGATTGGATACTGAAATCTACACGACTTTTCGTAAATCGCATGATTTTTCGCCTATTTTCACCGCGAAATCCCATTATTTTTCTCATAATTTTCCAGCACAAATCTCATGGGTCTAGGCACCCCCCCCCCCCCCCTGGACACAATCCCCCACTAAAACAAATAAGGGCTACTGACTGTGTTTTTTTTGCCAGGGGGGTCGGTGGTACCGCGCGAGGGGGGTCGCCAGGAGGTTTTAGCCTGAACCCAAATCTCATGTGTTAGTCCCATCCCAAAACTCGATTTATTTATACGCTCTCAGCGTATAGATGCACTCAGGTTACACGACCTGTCCGGCATTCGTGTCGTGGATGCAAGTGTCGGGTGCGAGCTATTTAATTACAGTTTGCTCGGGGAAAAAAGTTTTTGTTTGCTAAAAAATACTACCGTAAAATACTACCGCGCCAACCCTGAGGATTGTCAATCCCCTTTCTGTCTTCGAACAAGGAGCAGCCGACTAGGCAGCAGGGAACAAAAGGTCTAATCGAAGCTGTCAACATCTATCCTAGAAATCAGAAGGAAACAGGCGAACAATGCCCACATTCAAACACTGTTTACCATCTGATTCGTCATATAAATTGGATGCCCATACCAATTGCGGAGGATACAGATTTCGCAACACTGAGTTGATTCCAGCACTGAGCCTAGGATGCCAAGGAACGGCAGACACATGTCTTCGAGGAGCTTGTAAGAGCCAGTGCAACCCAAAATCAAACTTCTTTACTTCTTTAATATCATTATAGTAACAAAGACCACAAAGAACAAGACCAAAGGTTCCGACGGGATCCCAAAAATTCAATATTTGATCCAGACAAATAGGTTTTTTCTTCGCCAGATCCAGTCTTCGCACAGACTCCTTGAACATGTTTACTCAATTAAAATTTAGAAACAGATTAAGGCCAAACAGCTAAACATCAAGAAAACCAAGTTCAGATATGGATTCAGCATGTGTGTGCCTTACTTCTGCGAATTTTCCGGTTTCGGCGAAATTCCAGAACTACGTCTTGTCCGGCGAAAAAATAAAGCTCAAAACGAATTCAGCGTATCTCCTTATCCCTATATCCAACCTAATCAACTTCCAATAAAAATTTAACTTATAACAAATTCTCCGGTTCCGGCCGGATTCCGGACGAACTATAAGTCCGACTAAAAAAATGATTGTCATATGCGGATTCACCGTCTCTTCTTACCCCTAAATCGGACATCTTATCAACTTCGAATAAAACTTTTACTTTTAACAAATCTTCCGGTTTTGGCCGGATTCCGGGCGAACTACTTGTCCGACGAGAAAATGGTTTTCATATTCATGTTCAGCATGCCTTCTTACCCCTACATCGAACAACTTTTACTTTTAACAATCTTTCCGGTTTTGGCCGGATTCCGGGCGAACTACTTGTCCGGCGTGAAAATTGTTTTCGTATTCGTGCTCAGCATGTCTTCTTACCCCATAATCGACTATCACATTAGCTGTTCAAAAATATTTTGCTTGCCCCTTAATTTGAACCCCCTCCCCCACCCCTAAATGTAGGGCTACAGAGCCCATCTACGAACTCGACCTTACTCTTGAACCAAAGAATCCTCACACCAAGTTTCATCAAAATATTTCATTCCTTTCGAGAGTTATCGGACGGACGGACAGACGGACAACTTTTGCGATGTCATAGGTATCCCTCCACTTAAGTTTTGGGATCCCAAAAACAAGTAGAAGCTACTTTTTTACTTGCAAACTTGGTGTGAAGAACATCTGGGTCAAAGTAGGCTATAACAGTCAAGTTCGTCGGGCTAAGGTTCCAGTTTCCGGGATGAAACAAACATTCTTTTCAGGCCAATGTCGAACTAGGGGTACAAGCTGAAAGCTGAACTTTATTTTCTCACCAGAAAAGTATTTCGCCCGGAATCCATTGAAGTCTGGAAATTTAGTAGATGCAGATTTTTATTTTCGATCGGGCATCGGACTTAGCGGTAAGAATCAATACATGCTACAATAGCTACATGCTATATTTTCTCGCCGGACAAGTAGTGAGCCAGACAACCGGAAATTTGGTAGAAGGAAAAGTTACACGTCCAATTCATGATCTTACTTTTTATCAGCGAATCATTAGTTGGTCAGAGATGCGATTTTCACCTCGACATTTCGGGGACGAGAACGGGCTTAGAAATGTATCGAAATAAGAATTATCTGATAAAATTGGTTGGAAAAGGTTGACGTGCCCGAAAAAGACACTGTGAGTCGGGAAATGCTATTTGTTTTCTTTTTGGATAGATTGGATAGATGGACCTGATTGTCTGATGCACTTTGTCCTAGAAAGTACTAACCATGCAGTGGATCTGGTTCAGTGGTCCATTAAGGTGACATCAAACGTTTAACGGGTTTGGAGTTTCGGAAAGACAGGACATCTGCAAGCGCGATTGTGCTTGGGACGTTTTGCCACGGGACGTTTTGCCGTGGGGACGTTTTGCCATGAGGATGTTTTGTCATGGGGACGTTTTATCCGAGGTTTTATCACGGGGACGTTTTGCCACGGGGAAGTTTCGCCGGGGACGTTTTCTCATGGGGACTCTTCGTCGCTAAGCCGAGAAAGACAGGTCAAATATAATGGATTCCTCGACTGAAAGGCCCGGATTCTGGTCCGAGATGTAATTTTTGGCCTATAATTGTCACTTTGAGAACGGAAAGGAAGCGGAGGAATGGGATTTAAAATCGGTTGCAAGCTGCAACTGATGACTAGCCCACTCAATTTCCATTTTATTACATGGCCTCTTCGCATCTCTCAACGGGAGGTTCTTGGTCATATACCCATCCGAAGTGCAGTAAACTTACATCTGTTCAAACGAGAGAACATGGGCGCAATAAACACCATGCCGACCCGCGCAAACAGCCTTATTTTGAATTCAATAGATCACCGCACAGGCCGTAAAAATCAATTTATTTAGGGTCTTTGGACAATAAGATTTTACAGGCCTCAAGAGGCATTGCGATAAGACAAGATCCGGTTGCAAATTGATTACGCCAGGGTACGACACAATTGAGCTCAAGTGCGGCACCTTAGTAACTAGTACACAGAACTCAACTTTCCTAGGTTTAAACCTAGCCCTGGGCCTAATATATTTGCTGGCCCATTTCAGCTCTTGCTAGAGTGCTCAAGCAGCTCTGAACCAACATCCACAGGAAAAAATCTTTCGAACAACGTGCCTAAACAGTACATAGTTAGGTCTAGGAGCCCCACCATGCCCATGACTCAAAATGCCTACAACTCAAAATGCCCACGGTTCAGAATACCCACGATTGAATTATTTGAGGTGTTCAGTCCGTAGTAAACTGGAACTAGTGATGAGTGAGAAACGAAAGGAGCAGACCGAGTATCAGAATGGCGGTAATAATTGTCGCAAATTCTGATATTCGTTGTATGTTGAACTGGTATAATCTCAATTATAATATTTATAATGTAATGCTGTAATACTCTGCCGAATTCTAAAATAACAAACTAAATTACAATCAGTGATCAGCTGTTATTTTTTTAATAAAAACAAATCTTACCTTCATGGTGCAAGATTTGGATCGCCTAGTTTCGCTTTCTGTATTGGGACAGTTTTGTATGATATTTCTTCGTACTTTCACGTAAATAATTCTGATTTGATCAACAAACAATCCCTTTCAATATCTTTCCAAGGTAAGCCTGTCCCTTGTAATCTCGTTGTCCGTTGTCCCAGGACATTCTGGCTTTCCCTGCCTACAGTTTGAGCCGTCGGCATTTTGACCAGGACGAGTTTAACCTCCCCTGTGAGCAAGGCCGTATCCAGGGGGGGGGGTCGACCCCCCCCCCCGAAACCCAGGAAAGTAATAGTTTTTGTAGGCTTTAACCTCTGATTTATGTATTTTTTGTACTTCTTGGTCCGACCCGTGGGCAACCCCCCCCCCCCCCGAAATAAATTCTGTGGGCAACCACCCCCCGAAATAAATTCCTGGATACGGGCCTGCCTGTGAGCATTTTAAACTGTCGGCATTTTGGGCCGTTGACATTTTTGACGATTTCGGGGTCTTCGACTTCAATTGTGGGCATTTTGAGTCGTGGGCAGGGGTGTAACTATAGTCTTTTAAGGGAAAATATACTACCGTAGGAAATTCAGCACGGCTGAAGAGTAAAACGGTTAAGAAACAATAGACAAAAAACATAGGCCTACTGCACCACATCCAAAAAAGTAAACGAATTTCAAGAAACCAGTTTATGAAAGGTAAAGGTCATGAATAATAAGAGGAACTCGCTGAACAGCGAAGCCACCGCAGAAGCTTCTAACAACTGTGTAGCAACAAAATGACACTGAGCGCCGCAGGCGAAATTTGTTTGAATCTGCATGTTTTGTAACAAAATAGGCCTACAAAAGGTGCCCAAGGCGAAAATTTTGGAGTTATTTATGCTCAGAGTGCCCTTTTGGATCACATATGAAAGTAAGGGCCACCGGTTATAGTTCAGCTCGTAGCCTATATGTTTGACAGTGTTTGTTCAAGATACATTTCAAACTGTGTGTGACATTTAACTGAAAACTAGGAATGAAGCAGCTTCTAACGACTGTGTAGCAACAAAATGACAATGAGAGCCGCAGGCGAAATTTGTTTTGAATTTTGTAACAAAATAGGCCTACAAAAGTCGCCGCTGGCGAATATTTTTGAATCCTTTATGCTCAGAGTGCCCGTTTGGATCACAAAGGAAAGTAAGGGCCTGGGCGGCCCCTTGAAAAGCCAGGGGGGCAGCTGCCCCCCCCCCAAAAAAAATGACGCCTCTACTGGAGACCCAGGTGAAAAAATAAAATACAAACTCGCTTAGACGACTCAAAATATTTCAGTGTATTCAAAAATCATATGTAAAATAAGCTGCTTTTCAGTTAAACTTTAAATTACCTCAACTCGCTTTTGTTCAGCGACAAGGTGGATGGGATTCCTGTGGAAGTCGCTGGTTCGGGTGACTGGTCACAAAAAAATGTTAGGACTGATTTTCGTTCAGTGCCTAGTAGAGCCAATCTGGTGCATCCCACTCGCACTTCCAGGGTTTGGATTCCGGAGTCTATTATCGCTGCATTGACTGGGTGACTGTATCCTCGACAGGGTGTTCTGATTTGCACCACTCTGGTTGAAAAGAAGTGGTTTTGCTTCCTCACAAAGAAACTTCCTTATAGAACTGATAGGAAGATGAGTTGGGGAGAAAGTGCTGGCAGGTTGTCGGGGCCATTGGTTGGCTACTTTAAAAATAAAATAGCAGCCAGCCCCCGGTCAGTCCAGGCTGCTTAAAGCTTGGACAGAACCCCAGACAGTCATTATCTGGTTGGCAGGCACTGGACCAGTCTACCTCAAATCCGTGATTTTTTAGATAGGCTATGACAAACGGTGGGTACACCCACAGTTTAGGATAGCCTATCTATCACACACGCAGAGAAATATTCATATAATATACAAAAACGGATTCGTCAGCTGTAGTGCTTATGTAGCGATATTTCGGCCCTTCTTGGCAAGGGTCCTCTTCAGAAGAGGACCCTTGCCAAGAAGGGGACCTTTCCTCTTCTGGCAAGGGTCCTCTCCCTTGCCAGAAGAGGATCCTTGCCAAGAAGAGCCGAAATATCGCTACATAAGCACTTCAGCTGACGAATCCGTTTTTGTATATTATATGAATATATGACTTTAAGTCAGCTTGGGCTCAAGGAATATTTATGCAGAGAAATGCCAGTCAATCTATGATATGCCAAATGCTAAGTAAGGATCCTAACCTACTTATATCTTTCTTCATGAAAAACACAAACATGGAAGTTTGAGAGCAACATGTTCAATAACATCGAGAAAGCAATACTGGAAAAAGAGGACAAGCTAATTCTAAGGTCCAAAATTTCCGGAAGTAACTGTCCAGAAAAGTGTACATTTACCTGGTAATAACAGAGTGAAAGCACAGCGGGCACTCTGCAAACCTGCTGCAATTGAAGCAGAGTCTCACTAAAGCGACATTAGCTTGTATCTGCTGATTTCCTGTAAAACAATACCAAAGGTTTCGATGGGATCCCACAAATTTAATATTTGATTAAGACAATCTGGTCTTTCAGTTATATCCGGTCTTCGCCACACTCCTTGAACATTTGTAGCCTACTAATAAAATTTAAAAACAGATTAAGGCTAATGGCTAGCCTAATCATTTGAGAAAACCGAGTTCAGATAAGAATTCTTTCCCTATACGTCATATCTACTTTGACGAAATTCATCAAAACCTCCAAACTTGCTGCTGCCAAATTTCCGGGTTTCGGCCGGATTCCGGGCATGCCTCTCATTTGGCTGGATTCCGGGTATGATCTCAGCATGTCTCCTTACCCCTACATCGAACCTCTAATCAATGTCAGATAAAACTTTAACTTTTAACAAATCTTCAGGTTTTGGCCGGATTCCGGGCGAACTATTTGTCCGGCGAGAAAATAATTTTCATATACGAATTCAGCATGCCTCCTTACCACTGGATCAAACTTCTGATCAACTTCAGATAAAACTTTTACTTATAATAAACTTTCCGGTTTCAGCCGGATCCCGGGTAAACTATATATCCGGGTATAAAAAATTTGTCATATATACGGATTCAGCATGTCTTCTTACCCCTAAATCGAACATCTAATCAACTTCAATAAAACATTTACTTTTTACAAATTTCCCCGGTTTAGGCCGGATTCCGACCGCACTACTTGTCCGACGAGAAAATGATTTTCATATACGTGTTCAGCATGTCTTCTTACCCATACATCGACTATCTCACTTTCTGTTAAAAAATATTATGTTCGCCCCTCAATCTGAACCTCCTCCCCACCCCTAAATGTAGAGCTACAGAGCCCATCTACGAACTCGACCTGTCCCTTGACCCAAACAATCCTCAACCAAGTTTCCTCAAAATATCTCATTCCCTTCGAGACTACGAGAGTTGTCATGCTAACAGACGGACGAACAGACGGCGAACCTTTACGAAGTCATAGGTTTCCCTCAACTTACGTTGTGTGATCCGAAAAACACAGTATCAGCGGAATGCAATGCAACAGTGACGTAAATTTTACGTTGGTACTACAGTAACGCTCGAACATTAATTAGCTCCGTATCTTCTTAGTTTCAACTGGGGCTACCACGGCACAATCGCCATCTAGTATAACATCTTTTAAAAGTGATTTCTTTGGTAGATGGCGTCAACATGAACTGCCGCATAAATAGACAAAACAAGTAAATACTGGCTAACTCGCCAGAAAGCGAAACTTGAGAACAGTATCGGTGGAGCTGCTCACTTAAGTTATCTTTGTTTCTTCCTCAAAGCGAACTGTAGACTGATATTTTATGTTTTCTTTTAGCTTATTCTGTTCAGCCAATCAGAGCGCTGCCCAAGCGTATTTGATTTGTGTGAGTCATCACTACTCCCAACAAGTCTCAAGACAATTCAACTCTTAGTTCTCTCTGATAAGCGTAAAAAAGTGGTAAAAGTGCTGGATATATCTGAACTGAGCAAGCTGTGGAAGTGAGTGACAAAGAGCACCTTAGTAAGTCCGACATAACATAGGCATCAGTCAAGGTTGTAATGTGGATACATTGCTGAAGACTATTAAAGGAAATTAGAAGGTCAGTGTCAAAAGGTACATACAATAGCCTGTGGCTGAAAAATACCTTAGCCTATCTAGCCTTGCCAGGCCTAGGTTTGAGGCTAGTTACAAGATGTTTTTTTTTTGTAATCCTTTCAGTTAGTTCCATTCGTTAGCCTTGGAATATGTAGCCTAATAGCTTACAGTTCCCCTAAAGATCAGGCAATGTGGGTCAGGTGGGAACAAAAAAATTGGGGTTATTGTCATAAAGAGTGTCCCAGGAGACCCGGAAGTTATAACAAGGAATGATGATAAGGTCATAAGTACAGTACATTGTAGGCCAACGATCGTAAAGGCATGTGCACACGGCGGCCTCTGGAACGAAAATAATAGTGTGGCGTTTTTGATCGCCGATTAGTTCGGCGATAGCGTACGTAGCCGTTTGATTTTTTGACGTTCGCCGGAAGCCGATAGCCGTAGCTGTTTCTTCTAATTTCTGTTTTTGTGCTCAACGGCTAACGCCTATCGCCTAAATTCCTGTCCATCGCCTATCGGCCTAGGACTCGCCGATAGGCGATGGACGTTGCCTCCAACTCCAACGGCTATCGGCTATCGAAAACAGTAAATAAGCACGAATCGGCAAACTTCCTTCGTTTGCCGGGAAAATTTCATCGGCGATCAAAACCGCCACTAATAACGAGGATCGCAACGATCGTAACTACCGGTAACTACTCGGTGGAACGCTACCAATAGTATCGTACATTCGTACAGTAGAGGTATGCTTATGTGAACAGTTACTTTAATGTGAACAGTGCAGTTTTGGGCTAAATGGCGAGGGGTCGACGACTCTCATTTTTGATGTACACCATTCCGGAATAACGGAATAATCCTGACCATTCCGGATTATTCCTGGCCATTCCGGATTATTCCTAACCATTCCATATCCTCCCATTCTCTATCGAGTTTGGTAATTCACCAACTTTTGTTCCGCGTTTTTTCACCGCATTCGGTCTGTCCTGCATCGAACCAGGGGTTGGCGACTCTCATTTTTATGTAGCCTACACCATTCCGGAATAACGGAATAATCCTGACCATTCCGGATTATTCCTGACCATTCGGGATTATTCCTCCGGGACGTGTACACCATTCCGGGAGAGTAGTCGACCTCTCGCTAAATGGTAGAATGAAGATCCAAAATAACTATAAAGGTGTTTCCAGATGCCCTTCGTTAGCTACTTTTGCTAACTGGCAAAAGTTAGTTTTAAAAGGTTTAAACACAGCAAGTGCATGGAAATGGCGAAGTCTACTGTCAACAAACGTTCACATAAACCTCTACTGTACTACATGTGTCCGAGACCTGGGTGAGACCATCATAGGACCATCTTTTTAAAGGCGAGGCTTCACCTTCCAGATTCTTCTTCGGGATTCCGGACAGCCGTTTTCGAGACGGATCTAGAAGGTCAAGTCCAGGTCAAGCTAGGCCAAAAATCTCTGGAAATCCGGGGTGTTGGGCACCCCATATTCATAGAGGCAACCGAATGGAGAGACACGACAAATATGCAAATGCAGGAAGAAAGGGGAAAGTGGTTGACAGTTGTGATTGACTGATTGGGATGCAAGCATATTTGAGATGTAAAAGGGAAATTTACTGTTATCGTTATCATGAAAATCTGGAAGGGTTGGCTTGGCTACGACACGTGGAAGCCGGGACATCTGGGAATCTGGCAGGTGAAGCCTGGCTAATGTCAATGTTCGAACCGTCCTGGGAAAAAAAAAATCCGGATTCATTTTCGTTTGTTGCTTGAGCTGGAGAGCTCCCAATTCACCACTACCAGAATTTGCTGTGTCCCATCCAGAAAACGCGAATAAGATAACATCAGCCAAAAGATGGTCTCATCTTTTGGTGCTCGAATCGAATTTGTTGGTCTCATCTTTTCGCAACTCGAATCTGAGTTGCGTTTTACTCTAGGATCAAATTTTCGCGTTAAATTCTGTTGCCGATGAAAATTCAGTCTGAACATCCAGGCGATAAATATCTTGTGTCGCTGCGATTGGAAAATCTCGTTCATCGCCGCGATTAGCTCTGTGTGAACCTAGGGTTATTTGAAGTTCATAGTAGCAGCGGGAGCGGATGGCGAACTCTAAGTAGCCATTCTATTCCTGGCGGACTACGTCAAAAGTACGCTGAACAACTCCCTGCCTCACCCAGCGCGGGTCAAAAGTACGCTGAACAACTCCCTGCCCAAAGAATATATACACCTAGGTGTATTTACACCCTAGGTGTAAATAGTCTTTGTCCCTGCCTCACCCAGCGCGGGTCAAAAGTACGCTGAACAACTCCCTGCCTCACCCAGCTAGCGGGTCCGCTGGCACTCAGCGGCGGCCCGCTAGCAAATAAAACGACTTCGGGAATCCCGCGCCTTTCCGTGGCGAATAAAACTACAAAGAACAGTCCGCTGTACTATGAACTTCAAATAAAAAGCAACTCTGGCTTACCGATGAAACGTCCCCAGGGGCGTCATGACTAGGGGGGGGGGGACCCCCCCCCGAATGTTGTCGGTCAGTCGGTAAAAAATAGCCGAGTCGGCACGAAGCGCCGCGATTTTTCGTAAATACAGTGTAGCCTATTTATTTTGTTTGAAACAGTCGATTTTTCGCAAAAATACTCGATTTTTTCTTAAAAATAGTAGTTCTTTCTTAAAATCAGCCGATTTTTCGTAAACATGTTTTTTACCTGCAGAAACAGTTTGCAAAAATGACAAGTCAGTCGGTAAATACCTTGCCCCCCAAATTTTTTTTTGGATAGTAACGCCTCTGAACGTCACCATGGCACAACGTTCCTGGCGAAATAACGCCCCAGTGGCAAAACATCCCCATGGCGATTATGGCGAAACATCCCCATGGCGAAACATCCCCATGGCAAAACGTCCCCATGGCGTAACGTCCCCGTTCGCCCTATATATTCCTTCAGCCCAAGCTGACTGCGAATCATATTTCACCCTGGTCTTCAGGCGCATGATCGAGGTAAAACAACTTCAGAGTGTGCATTACAGATGTAGGACCATTCTTTATTGGCAGGAAAGAGCGGACGTGGAACCAAAAATCCTGCCATAAAATCTGTAATAGTTCATAACTCGGCCGAGTCCCGTCCGTCCTGAGACCCCACTAAAGAGATGAGCTAAACAAGTCCCCCAGTTTGCTTACCTTCGTGAAACAAATTCATAGGCAAATTCGAATCATTGGGCTTTGCTTTTAGAGCTGCTAACAAACTAATTCATTTTGTCATTTCAAAGCAGTCGCCAAGTGTATAATGAACATTGTATTGCTTGGGATAATATTTATATACCTAGGCAATTTTGATATCTTATTCCCGTGCCAAAACAAAACAAACATCGCAAAATTCCCGTGCCAAAACAAAACAAACATCGCAAAACCAACTATTATAATATTTGTGTTACGCGCCAGTAAATATGCTAGCAAGCAGAGTGAAAGAGTAGCAGAGACGAAACCTACAACCGAGGGGATGCGCACTGCCCAAACCCGTGTAAAGCCGGGTGCAGATGCCGTAAATGAGTGTAAACCGGGTGTCGGAGAGTGAGAACCCCCTTGCCTACAACATGGAGCTATGAACTCCATTTACACAAGAGAGTCTGCCAATTGGTAAAAGAAGGAATCAATACAATTCTAGTCTCGATTCTAGTTTATTTTTACCGAGATTTTTACCAAACACAAACACTTTCCCTAAAAGAAGGATAATCACAGATGTCCGCTCTGTTCGGCGGGAGGACCACCAATGGCAACAGCCTGACGAGGACCCTTGCCAAGAAGGGCCGAAATATTGCTGCCAAAGCACCGTAACTTAGCTGACGTATCCGTTTTATGCATTGTTTAAATATACGCGGGTAGAACGGAAGTGCTACCTTTTTTTAAGTAGTACTTTTAAGAAAACGTAGCACTATTAACGAATTTCCTACTAAAAGTAAAAAAAAATCTCCGGGGAAAACTTTTTGTTTTGTTCTGACTACTGTTTGCTTTAAAAACGCAAAATGAATTAGAGGAGCAGTGCTCTCCATTATTGGTCTATTTTGGCCGGGAACGTTTCGGCATGGGACGTTTTGATTGGGGCGTCTTGTCATGGGGACATTTTGCCATGGGGACGTTTCGCCGACAACCCAGAGATTCGAGGATGTCAAAGCCACATTCTATTTACTGAAGCCACATTAATTTCCTGATTTTGATACTCCTTTTTATTTGCCATTCGTGTGTGCGTTTTATGTATGACGTTTTGAGAAACCTACTTGTCCGGCGAGAAAATAAGTTTCGGATATGGATTCAGCATGTCTCCCTACCCCTAAATCGACTACCTCATTAGCCTTTAAAAATATTTATTGTGCCCCTTGGTTAACCACCTCCCCACCCCTAAATAAAGGGCTACGGAACCCGTCAAGAATTTTACCTGTACTTCGGACAAAAGGAAACTCGTACCGAGTTTGAACAAAATATCTCAATCCCTTCGAGATTTATCGTACTAACAGACAGACGGACGGACGAACTTTACGAAGTCATAGGTATCCCGTCACTGACGTTTTGGTATCCCAAACACACACGCTTTTGAATACGGAAGGTTGGGGGGGGGGGGTACTTTAATTGGTCAGCGGTTACCGCACCAGTGCCTCTGAGATAAAACGTACGTGGTGACATAAAATGTATATCATTGCTCGGTAGACAACGGTCTCGACTACAGCATTTCAGCGGGCAAGGGAAATTTGTGATCCACTTATAGTCTTGTTGGTAGGTAGTATAGGCTAACCCCAGGGACTGCCCTGGGGTGCCCGGAATCCAGCCAAAACCGGAAAGTTTGTTAAAAGTAAAAGTTTTTTTTTAAAGTTGATTAGATGTTCGATTTAGCGGTAAAAAGGCATGCTGAACGCGATTATGAAAACCAATTTCTCACCGGAAAAGTAGTTCGCCCGGAATCCGGCCAAAACCGGAAAATTTCTTAAAAGCAAAAGTTTTATTTGAAGTTGATTAGATGTTCGATTTAGGAGTAAAAAGACATGCTGAACACGATTATGAAAACCATTTTCTCGCCGGACAAGTAGGCTAATCCGGAATCCGGCCAAAACCGGAAACTTTCTTAAAAGCAAAAGTTTGATTTGTAGTTGATTAGATTCCGAGTTAGGGCTAAAAGGAGGCTCTGAATCCGTGTATGACAATCGTTTTTGGGATCCCAAAACGCAAGTGGAGGATACCTATGACATCGCAAAAGTTGTCCGTCTGTCCGTCCGTCTGTGAGCACGATAACTCTCGAAGGGAATGAGATATTTTGATCAAACTTGGTGGGAGGATCCGTTGGGTCAAGGGAAAGGTCGAGTTCGTAGATGGGCTCTGTAACCCTACATTTAGGAATGGGGGAGGGGGTTAAAATTAAGGGACAAACAAAAATATTTTTAAACAGCTAATGAGGTAGTCGACTAAGGGGTAAGAAGACATGCTAAACACGAATATGAAAACCATTTTCTCACCGGACAAGTAGTTCGCCCGGATTCCGACCGAAACAGGAAAGTTTGTAAAAGTAGCCTAAAAGTCTTATGTGAAGTTGATTAGATGTTCGATTTAGGGGTAAGAAGGCATGCTGAACACTTATGTGAAAATCATGTTCTACCCGGGCAAGTAGTTCGCCCGGAATCCGGCCCAAACCGGAAAATTTGTTAAAAGCAAATGTGTATTTGTAGTTGATTAGGTGTCCGATTTAGGGGTAAGAAGAGATGCCGAATCCGTATATGACAATAAGTTAACCGGACATTTAGTTCGTCCGGAATCCGGATGAAACCGGAAAATTTGTTATAAGTTAAATTTTTTTTGACGTTGATTAGATGTTGGAATAGGGGTAAGGAGATACGCTGAATTCGTTTATGAGCTTTATTTTCGCCGGACAAGTAGTTCGGGAATCTCGCCGAAACCGGAAAATTGGCAGAAGTAAGGCAGGGTCGTTTCGATGGGTTTCGTCAAAATAGATATGACTTGTAGGGGTAGTCACACATGCTGAATCCGTAACCATAAAGCAGGATTGTTTCGATCGGTTTCGTCAAAATAGATATGACTTATAGGGGTAGACACACATGCTGAATCCATATCTGAACTTGGTTTTCTCAGATGATTAGCCATTTGGCCTTAATCTGTTTCTAAATTTTAAGAGTAAAAGTGTTCAAGGAGTCTGGCGAAGACAAAACCTAATTGACTAGATCAAGTATTGAATTTTGGGGATACCATCGAAACCTTTGGTTTTGTTTACCCGGGCCCATAGTTAGCCTGGAATCCGGCTGAAACCGGAAATTTTGTTATATAAGTTACAGCTTTATTTGAAGTTGATTAGATGTCCCAAATAGGGGTAAGGAAATACGCTGAATTCGCTTTTGGGATCCCAAAACGTAAGTGGAGGGATACCTATGACATCACAAATGTTGTCCGTCTGTCCGTCCGTCCGTATGTCCGTCCGTCTGTAAGCACGATAATTCTAGAAGGGATTGAGATATTTTGATGAAACTTGGTGGGAGGATCCTTTGGGTCAAAGTACAGGTCAAGTTCGAACAGGTCTGTAGTTCAATTAAGGGGAAATTTTTTGTTTTGTTTTGAAAGCTATTTTGATAGTTGATTTAAGAGACATGGAGACATGCTGAATCCGTATATGAAAGTTATTTTCTCACCGGTCAAGTAGTTCACCCGGAATCTGGCAAAAACCGGACACAATTTGTCGACCAATTTTCGGCTACCCCTTTTCTTCACACTATTATAGTTCTGCGCGTGGATGCCGCGAAGAGCGTGTAATCTGTGAATGCCGGACAGAGCTAGTGTTAATAGAATGTCGAAGGGGTTGGTAGATGGGAAAAGAGTAGGTTGTGGCGGGATGTCCCAAAATATTTTTAAACAGCTAATGAGATAGTTGATTATGGGGTAAGAAGACATGCTGAACACGAATATGAAAACCATTTTCTCGCCGGACAAGTAAGTAAAAGTTTTATTTGAAGTTGATTAGATGTTCCATTTAGGGGTAAGAAGACATGCTGAACCCATATGCGGTAATCATTTTCTACCCGGACAAGTACTTCGCCCGGAATCCGGCCCAGACCGGAAAATTTGTTAAAAGCAAAAGTTGTATTTGTAGTTGATTAGATGTCCGTTTTAGGGGTAAGAAGAGATGCTGAATCCGCATATGGCAATCATTTTTTAGCCGGACATATAGTTCGTCCGGAATCCGGCTGAAACCGGAAAATTTGTTTTAAGTTAAATCTTTATTTGAAGTTGATTAGATGTTGGATATAGGGGTAAGGAGATACGCTGAATTCGTTTTTGAGCTTTATTTTCTCGCCGGACAAGTAGTTCCGAAATTTTGCTGACACCGGAAAATTCGCATAAGTAAGGCAGGATCGTTTCGATCGGCTTTTAGGGGTAAACACATGCTGAATTCATATCTTAATTACCTTAATTTTCTTAGATGATTAGCTATTTGGCCTTAATCTATTTGTAAATTTTAAGAGTAAAAATGTTCAAGGAGTCTGGAGAAGACTGGATCTGGCGAAGACAATCGAATATTGAATTTTTGGGATCCCATCGAAGCCTTTGGTCTTGTGGAGCTTTGTTATTTTGCCGGACAAGTAGTTATTGAATTCGGCAGAAACCGGAACTTTGGCAGAAGTAAGCTAAGGCAGGAAGTTCCGATCAGTTTCGTCAAAACAAATATGACTTATAGGGGTAAACATACATGCTGAATCCATATCTGAACTCGGTTTTCTCAGGTGATGAGCCATTTGGCCTTAATCTGTTTCTGAATTTTTGTAGTAAATTTTTTTAAAGTTTAACTGAAAAGCCGATTTAATTTTGTGTCATCTAATTGGGTGGTTCCCAAAATCACCACGATCTTTTTGCCCACTCTCACAATGCCCACGCTCAGAATGCCCACGATCAAAATGCCCACGGTTCAAAATGCCCACGATCAAAATGCCCACGATTAAAATGCCCGCGCCTCAAAATGCCCACGACTCAAAATGCCCACTACTCAAAATGCCCACAATTCAGATGTGGAACACCCGAAATCGAAATCGTCCGAAATGCTGGCGGCTTAAAAATGTCGACAGTTTCCAAATGCCGACAGTTCAAAATGGTCACAGGGGAGGCTAATATCATCCTGATTCAAAGTGCCGACGGCTGAAACTGTCCACAGGGGAGGCCAACTGGGAATACCCCTTGTAATCTCGTAGTGGGAATGCGGACTGGGAATAGTCCTGGGAATGCGGACTACGAGATTACAAGGGGTAGGATTAATAACGGGAAAGGTTTTGAAAGGAATTATTTTATTGTTTCTTGAAGAACGATCCAAAAAGACCAGCAAGTTAAAGCTCTCAAAGAAAAGTTCCAAGGGGGTTCCTAATCAGGCAGAGACTTCCTCGAGAAAGCACAGAACTTTTGCGGCAACTAAGCACGAGCCAATACACATGTTTCTTGTAAGTATTTTACCAGAATTATATTATAATTGAGATTATACCACTTCAGCATACGATCATCGTCATTCTGATACTCCGTCTATTATACTCTTCCCGTTGCTCACTCACCCCTAATTAAAGTTTACTACGTCCTGAACACCTCAAAATATCCAATCGTGGGCATTCTGAACCGTGGGCATTTTGAGTCGTGGGCATTATGAGTCGTGGGC
Organism: Branchinecta lindahli; assembly: GCA_023053555.1. Lineage (NCBI taxonomy): Eukaryota > Metazoa > Arthropoda > Branchiopoda > Anostraca > Branchinectidae > Branchinecta > Branchinecta lindahli. The sequence goes on along the minus strand of JAKZAO010000006.1, from coordinate 275,917 downwards.
ATTATGAGTCGTGGGCATTATGAGTCGTGGGCATTTTGAGTCGTGGGCATTATGAGTCGTGGGCATTTTGAGTTGTTGGCATTTTTAGTGGGCATTTTGAGTCGTGGGCATTATGATCGTGGGCATTTTGAGTGTTAGCCATCTAATTGAATACACTTAATTATTTGGATTCTGCAAAGGGATTTGTTTATTTTCCACTATCTGCTCTAGTTATGACGTTCAGAATATCTGCGGCCGTCCCCACAGCGTAAATTCTACTATGACGCGGGAAATTTTAATCTCAACACAAACGCAGCTTTTCAGTGGACAGTGGTTAGATTGGCGAAGATTGCTTAGTGCCTGAACAAGAAAAAAATCATAAATCTTTCTCGTAAAGCATACAACAAAAATTCAGTACCATAAATCACAAGGACATTCCACTATTTGAAAATCGATTATTCGTGAACAGCGGAACAACGAAGTAACGCATTTTCAGCGGGTCTTCAAGCCAATTTAAGTGAATAAGTGATGAATAACTAGATTGTCCTATCACAGCCCTTTTCGGTTAAACTAGTCCGGTGAAGACTTGATCTGGCGAAGACAGGACCCAATTGTCTGGATCAGATAAAAATTTGTAGGATCCCATCATAACCTCTGGTCTTGTTTCCTTAGACGACGTGCAGCGATAACGTAAAAAGTGAAAGTGAAAGTCTTTTGGTGCTATGCTAGGGTGCAGATCAGTGAAAAAGGTTGATGGGGAAGATGAAGGGACTGGTCACTGGGGCTATTTGTAAACAACGACAGTATGACGGTTAAAGTACTTTGGTGCATACAGTTTCAGAGTCATCCACGAATGGTTGCGAGAAGATGAAAAGTGAAGGTAAGCAGTTTTCGGACGGGGCATGACCAATATGAAATATGAAACTAGGCCGGACTCGTATTGAGGGTCGCAGTGCAACCTTTTTGTTGCTTGTTGGTAGGCGGACAGAGGAAGTTACAAGGGTCGCGGGCATCTGCAAGATCAGTCCGTGACTGGATAGTATGGGCATGACTGCTGACTCGTAGAAATCTCTGTTTTGTGTGGCCACTCTAGCCGGTTGGCGGTCTTCTCCCTTCGGTTTCAACTAATGCAGATCACGTGAGTGCAAAACACGTGAATCATGACGGGTATCAAGTTGACATTAGGTATACATGTTGGCATTTGGGTCCACATGTGCCTTTTGAAGTTCCGCGCTCCCCACACCCACCCTGTCAGGGGCAACTGTCTCAGATTGTCCAGTGAATCACTTTGTCACTTAATTATAGTTGCGTTTTTGCTGATACTATGGTTTCTGATATACGTCTAAAGTCGTTTTTGCAGTTATCGTGGTATCTGATACCACGGTCAAAAGTCATTTTTGCAGTTGTCGTGGTATCTAGCCAGTTACCGTGGTAACAAATATTCAGATATCACCAGTAGCGTATATTCCGATTTGTTTCGGGAGGGGCGACAGCTCAGTGAAAATATGCGGCCGAATGCCACCCCCTTTCCGGCCAGAAGGCCGAAAAATTTTCGGCGATTTTTTCATTTTTTGACCGTTTTTAACACTAAAAACACCTCTAGCAAGACTAAAATTCGACTCCAAATGACGATTTTGTTAAAAACGAGGTGCAAATAACACCTTTTAATCTTGTAATAATTCACATTACGACTCAAAAACTGTTTCTGAGATCTATTACTGAACCGTGCTATAAATAATTTCGATTGATCTTCTCAATTTGTATTTTAGCGTACGTTTTACCGTAAAAAACTCCTTTTCCGAGAATTTCGGGTGAGGATCGCCCCTGTCGACCGTGTTTCGCACACGTTTTTCCAACTAAAAATCCCTTTTTCAAGAATTTCGGGGGGGGGGCGATCGCCCCTGTCGCCCCCCCTAATATACGCTACTGGATATCACGGTCCGACCATGGTATCTGGTCGTGGTATCTGAAAAAGTCATCTCACTTTCATAAAATTTTGTCAAATTGGTGAGAAAGAACTTCAACACTTAGTGATGTAACTGGATATCAGTTTTTCTTTGGGATGACTTAGAGAAGTGCAATTTCGACAATAGTCGTTTTTGCAGTGGACCGTATATCAGATACCACGGTAACTGCAAAAACGACTAATTGCAGATCCAGCTACCGTGGTACCAGATACCATGGTATCAGCAAAAACACAACTTATATTGGAGTCAAGACGATAAAATTTCTGGTACTTGTAAATCCTAGGGTCTGAAAATATCTGTTACACCTCCCCCACCCACCGTTCGTGGGCAACTGGGCCCACATTGCCCAGGGACAAGTTCGGGACCTGCCAACTGGTATCAAGTTCAAATTTGGTTTAATTGTTGGAATTGGTGTCTAGAAGCGCTCTTTAGAGACCCCCCCCCCACATATACTCGGTTCAGGGGCAATTTGAGTGAATCACTTTCGCTTGACCATAATTGGAGTTAAGACGATGGAATTTCTGGTATTTGTAAATTCTAGGGTCTGAAAATATATGTTACGAGTTGCACCTTCCCACCCGCCGTTTGTGGGCAACTGGGCCCACTTTGCCCAGCGACCTAAGTTCGGGACCTGCGAACTGGTATCAAGTTCAAATTTGGTATAGTTGTTGGAATTGGTGACTAGAAGCGCTCTTTAGAGACCCCCCCCCCCACGTCTACTCGGTTCAGGGGCAATTGGACCCAAGTTCGCAACCTCACCACTTTAGGAGTTGTGACGATGAAGTTTTATGTACTTATAGATCTTAGGGCTAGAGTTGCACCTCTCACCCTCACGTTCGTGGGCAAGTGGGCCCGAAATGCCCCGAATTTACCATTTCTGCTTCCAGACTGCGACAGCTTTACTGCGGAAATGGGGGACGTCGATGAGACGGCAGCCGCTCAAGCTGTAAAGGCTGAAACGGCCGCGGACGGACATGCCCAGAACATAAACAAGAGAAAGGTAAGGGTATTTATCTTTTTTCACTCCATTGAACGATTGCTTCTCTTTCAAAATATTGCGAGTTTCCGTGTCACGTAAGGGGACCCCCCACTGGCAATCGTAAGCTTTCCGAGGCGATCGTAACGTGTCGTAAGAGGCCATTTTGGCAGTTTTCGTCCAATGAGAGCACGCCGGGTGTGGACGAGCACGGTTACTACGGACTTCCGATTGCCAGTGGAGGACTCACTTTAGTTTGCGGTTGGCTAAAGGGCCCGGCAGAGATTTGTTGGTCCCAGGATCTGAACTGAATGGCCAACTTTACTGGCCTGCTGGGCTGGGCTAATGGATATTTCTGGGCACTATCGTAGAGTTTACAAGATGTATTTAGCCACTTCGGCTTTGGGTCAGGAAGAACACTCGTGCGTCTGACGGAAGGCGGTAAGAGCGCTCCACCCTCCCGAATTTAGTTATCTCTAACCGGTAGAGTGCAAGAATTACCGGTAAGTTTCGAAACTTGCTCTTACCGAGTAAGTTACCGGTAACTTTGGTAAGTTACCGTAAGTTACCACCCAAGTGGTAAGTTTCAGATACTAATGTATTTAAGGAGTTGTATCCCCTCCCCTTTGAGAGAGTATTAAAGAATATTCGTATGTTCGTATCATTTTTATTGAATTATATGCTACTTCGGTTACATGTATCAAAGGTGAGAAAAAATTGAACAAAATGGCACTTTAGGTTTCAGATAATATAACTTTGTAATAAAAATAGATAAGCTAGAGCTGCTCCCCCTCCTCAGTTCTCATCTAACCCATCTTCAAATGCCATGTCTGGTAGATCGTCTTCCTCGAGATCATCTCCATCAGCTGGTAATGGCTCAGAACCAGAAACACATAATGGCACTTTGAACATCTGTTCCAGCCTTTCGCGTCGGTTTCCAGGCAATCTTGCAGCTGCATGATGATGCTCATTTTTTTTGCTGTTGAGCGACTGACGAACCATAAGAATTTTGTTCGCCGTTTCATGCTTGATACGGTTTCTACGGTGAGTTTGCACTAGCCCATACCCTGACTAGAGTCTGTCACAGGAGGCTACAGTAACACAAATTGTACAGACTTTTATTGCGACCCCCGAAAGCACCAACTTCCCAAAAAATACAGCCCACCAGCAAGCTCGACAGCTTTCGCAGTCTCATAGTACAACGGTTTCGAAAATGGGCCACGTTTGGAGATGTAGTTACAGAGTTCTGTGTTCACGACCCCGACGAACTCGGATTCCGTATCCGTATGAGATGGAGATCTTGCATCAGATGCATATCCGTCCTTTCGGAATTGGTGCGAAAGATTGTTCTGAAGTCCCAGCTCTCTTAGGGATGGATTAGGTTTAACTGAGAACATTTTTGTACACGAAAAACTTAAACTTACCACTTGTGAGAAACTTACCGGTAAGTTTGACCTGAAACTTACCATTACCGGGTAAGTTACCCAGTGGTAACTTACCATGTGGTAACTTACGTCTTGCACTGTACTAACCGGTGATTACATTTTCGTCCAGGAAGTGCTTGAGCGGTAAAATTAGACTCGAAGTCATTCGTTTTCTAAGATTTGGTTCCATTTTGGCTTGGAACTTTTCCTTGTACCAGAGTATGTGCAGTTTTATTATAAATGCGCGAGTACATTGACGTCCTTCAGTTGAAATATATTTCCTACAGGCGCAACTTCTCAGATGTCGCATCTTTAGCCCTGAAAATGCAGGATTTTGTTTTTCAAATTCTCCGCGTCTGGATGAATTTTGGTTTGTCGCACAAGCAGCGCACACTCTGAACGTTATTAGCGTAACAGAGCCCCGGGTGGAAAAATACAAAATAACTCAGATGTGTCGAAATATTTCAGTGGATTCAAATATCAGATTTAAAAATAAGCTGCTTTTTCAGTTAAACTTTAATGAGCCTGTTTGTTGTAACACATAACCGAAGTCAGAACACAACGGTATTCTAGAGTTTCTGCACAGATGGTCACTGCGGAGAATTTCCGGTAAAAACCTCGAAAAATTCCGGCAAAACTTCGAAACATTCCAGTAAAATCTGAAGCCGCACCCCCCCCCCCTTATCAGGAAAGTGTCGAGACGCCTCTGCGGCAAGATGCTAAAATTTGGTTTCTTGTCAAGCCAAATATTAAAAAAAAACTTTTTATTCTTTTTCTCCAAGGAATTGCCGCTGCAAACCACGACGGAACCAGCCTCGATGTATCAGCCGCATTCAAAGACGATGGATGACATTAGTGAAGCCATCGGCTCAGCCCTTCCTTTTTCCTCAGCCGAAGTTCCCCAGTCTTCTTGTGCGGGTGCCGTAACGGAAATAGGAGAACCGCTGGAAGCTGCGGCCGACAGAATAGGTCATCCGGCCGATGTTATTGCTTCACGCCAGGTAGCATCAGACGAACTACCGCGGGACGCGACTATGGAGCTTTCCGATTTTGACGCGGCGGAACGAGCGGAACCTCATCTCCCATCTGGTGAGGATGTAGTGTCCGGCGCACCTTCTGCAGTATTGGAGTTAGTTTTACCGTCAGATCAATCAGACATACGGAACTGTATTGAAGGAGCCAACTCTCCTATATCCTTGTCTGCTCTAGGCGTATCGAAGATCGACACCCCTTCCGCTAGTGCGTTCGTCAATTCGCTGTCTAGTTTGGACAAAGAAAGCTCACCCCGTCTTTTGAGATCAAAGAAGGAAACTTCTGGTGAAACCTGTATGGAAGTGGACAGGTCGGCGACAGTGGACTTCGAAGATACAGATGCTTTTCTAGCGTCCCTTGGTCTGAATGACCTCCTGTTAGAGTCAAACCAGGCCAGTTCTGTTAAGAATCCACCACTGGATCTTCCGCAGATGGACTATAGCGCCGCAGTGAAAAGAAATAGGTGTTCAGATGGCGATAATCCTACTACTAGTGCCAAGAAAACCGATGATTTCTGGTGTGTTGCTGCCACTAAAGAACCACACAAGAAAGCCGATACTACCACGATAAGATCAACTAATCGTGATCATCCTACTACCATTGAAATAGATGCCATAGCAGAACCCACAAAACAGGATAGTCCATCCGCACGAAAATTCGAAAAAACTGATCACGGTACTGTTGCAAAGCCATTCTTGCCCTCTTCCCCGCGGTTTCCCACATCTGAAAAGCTAGCGCAGCTTGTGAAATCTTATGGCCTAAAGAAATTTTATCCTGGCAAACTCTCATCTGAAAGAGTGCGTGAACATACTTTGTGTGCACCTGAAAACAAAGACCTGCAGACAGCGCCCCTATGGTTCTTTTATAAATTAATGCACAACCATGTCGACGCTCGGTCCGAACTGGTATCGAACGGCGTTGCTGAGTCCCATTTCAACTCTATAGACGTTTTGCATACTTTGCTCCTTGTTGCTGATGATGTGTTGCGACGGGAGATTATCGCAAAAATGGCCATGCTTCAGTATGCCCTTCCAGTTTGTATCAAATTGGCCAACCAGCGTGAGCCGTTGATTCTGAACTGGTCTTTACGATCTGTTGTGAAACGCTGGAAGGCGGAAAACGGCGATTTTACTGAGGACGACATGTACGTTGGTCAGTTCGTCTATGTTTCCTTTATCCGTATTGGAGAGATACCATTATCAAAGTCGAAGATACTGAATCGTCTGTTTCCCAGAGAGAACGCGCCATTCCAGAACAGCGGGGAGGACGACGTTCCAAGGTCTTTGAGCGATGGCACTGTAGAAGTGTCTTGGCTGCTTCCATCTCAGAATGAAACCTGGAGCCCTTTAGTGATCGCCAATTTGCGTGGAGATGCCACGGAGCATTTGGACTTGGTCGAATGGGCAATGCCCAACTCCGAGCACATCTTCGCATTTGTGGGATCCGGTATTGAAGAATCCGATCAGGTTCTGTCCAGGTTGAAGCAAGTTAAAAAAAAAGTTGTCTTGATCGTCCCGAAAGGTAGCACTTCAGAAGCAGTAAAAGAGTTTCCGATTATCCAGGAAAGTGAGGCAAAGATTGTCACTAACCTCAAGCAAATAATCAAACCTCAATCAAACAACGACAGAGAAAAAGTGTCTTTCGAGAAGTGGGAAAAGGCAGGGAAGCGCCTTGGATTTGCCCTGGAGGATGAAAAAGAATTTATTAGAAAGGGAAAACAGATGGCCGAAGCAGTTCTGAAAGCTTACGACCCGAGGTCGAAAGCGCCACTCCCCCTTCAGAGCCAGAAATGGACTGAATACTCTCAGTTACACAAAGAGCAACATCGGCTGAAGAAAAAACCGGAGAAGATGCCTATATCCGACTACTGCTCCCAAGTACTGAGGCAGCAGAAGGAGTTGCGCTCTGCACAAAGCAAGATCGCTCTACCGCAGCATTTCGCAACTTTTGCTCAGTGTTTATGTTCAAGACCTGCTGAGCGCAAGTTCTTCCTCCAGTGGTTGGAATATTTTCTGGATAAACGTTCCAGAGACGGAATAGGAAACATGACTCCAGGGCTTGAGCACTACATGCGAGAGCTTTTTCAAGTCTACGAAGTCCATCAGGTGGTCATGTCCAGTGGCATCGGAAGTCCAATGACGTCACTGATTCGTATCTTGCAGGCACATAGTGGACAAATTGACCCAGCCGTGTGCCTCCGAAACACGGTTGTTGAGATGATGCTTGAAGGGAATCCAGTCGAACTGCTTGATGGGGACGCGCAAGGAATACCTGAGCTGTGGATGCGCGACTTGATGCTGACACTTAGCAATAAGCTTGGAAAAAATAATACGATTGGGGTCATCAGCGTCCTCGGCGTTCAGAGCAGTGGAAAGTCCACCCTTCTGAATGCCATGTTCGGCTGCAAGTTTACAGTTTCGACAGGAAGGTGCACTCGCGGAGTGAACATGCAACTTTTGAAGGTGAATAAGCAGTTTGCCAATGTCTGTGGTACTGACTACATACTCATCCTGGATTCCGAGGGACTAAAATCGCCGGAAAAGCAAGACCTTGCCGGTAGCACTGAGCATGACTCGGAGCTTGGGACTTTGGTCGTTGGTCTGAGCGATGTCGTCATAATAAATGTAGCTTCGGAAAGTATGGATGCTCTCAAAGACATCATTCAGATCACAATTCATGCCTTCATCCGAATGAAGCAGACGAATCGTCAGAAGACTAAGTGCTTTTTCGTGCATCAGAACACCGGCGATCCTTCTGCCTGCAAAAAGCTGGCCAGCGAAAGAATGCTCTTCGAGAGGACCCTCCAGGAGCTTACCGACATAGCGGTGAAGATGGAATTTCCTGAGGGTGCTCGAAAACTTGACTTCCGACAAATTCTCGACTATGGACGAGAAAACAGTCACGAGTACTTCCCTGGACTCTATAGTGGAACGCCACCGATGGCTCCCGTAAACTCGGGTTATGCCGCGAAAGTAATGTCCGTGAAAGAAATGGTTCTTCGATCTCTCAATGATGGGATGAAGCTAACGGCCGACAAATTTGCTAGCCGCGTCACTGAGATTTGGCAAGCAGTTCTAAAGGAAGACTTTATCTTTAGCTTCAAAAACTCGCTTATTGCAAGCAAGCGGACGGACCTGGACGAAAAGATCGCAGCTTGGGAATGGGATTTCCGCACGGAGTTGAAGGAGTTCTTCGAAGGTCTTCAGACTGAAATTCTGAACGAGACAAAGATTCCGGACTTCACGAAATACTCTAGAAAGGTTCAAGCTATCCATCAGGAAAAAATGTTGCAGATGACCCAGTCTGTAACGGATTACCTGAAGCAAGACCCAATTGCTAATCAGTATTTCCTAGAGGAAGCGAAAGCGTCAGTCAAAACATTCGTCACTCGTGCAGAAGAAGAAATGACTCAGGGTATAAAGAACTTCCTCAAGGTGGAACAAGCTAAAAGAAATGTTGACGTTATGCAAGTAGAGATTGAACAACTTATGCAGACCAAAATTACGTCTTTAGTAGAGGAATTCCTGCGAAAAGGGAATGAATTGACATGTGAAGAAGCTGATGAAGCATTTGAAGCTCTCTGGGCTAACGAACTCCGCAAACTTGACAATAGCCAGCTGCAAGACCTGCGGGATCTTAAAATCGATGGCGAAATCCAGTATTTGCTGTTGGACGTTGTTCCCCCGACAGAGCACAGGTACCTAAAGGAGATGCTCCGTGCAGGAATAAACCTGTCAGGCTATGCTGGAACTGAAGTCGAACTTTTTGAGGGCGACCTGAGCTGCGTACCCTCGTCTTTTGAAAACATGAAGAACAAGGCAATGAGCTATCTTCCGTTCTCCAACACGCACCCTGGAGCGCTACTTGCCCATCACCGCGATTCAGTCACGGCGTTTATTGCGAGCGTCTTGAAAAATTTCGAGACGAAGATACTTGTATGGACGAGAAATCCCAGGCTTACTCCCGCAGACGTCCCTGACTTGACTCGTACAATATTCAAACAGTTGGATGAGGTGAAGTATCCCGTGCGGAAAGTTATACTAACCAAACCTTTGCGTTTGAGGATCATGGTTAGAGTCGCAGGTTTCTTGGTGGTCGCGCTCGAATCCTTTCGAAGCTACTACCTCGAGCAGAACGACCCGCTACTAAAACTGGGACGCCAAAAGGAACAATTCAGGCAGATTTTTTTAGACCTGTGTGCCAGTCGTAGCCTTTCGTTTGCTACAGCTGGCAAATTCATCAGTGATTGCCTCTTACCTGGTATCCTCGAATCTGTAAGGATAAGCATGGACCGCATCCTAGCTTCCCAATTCAAAGATGATAACGACGATCTCCGCAACCGGAAAACGTGTGAGATCTCCCTGTTCAGACATCTCCAGGCTCAAGGAAACTTTTTACTGTATCTCGACGTCATTCATCAATACAAGACAACAATCCAAATGTGGTTACGTCAGCGCATGGATGGATACTATGGCAGGCCTTGCCACTGCGATATCTGCTCTCCATTGGGTCGTACAGTCTTTGACCACTTGCTGTTTGAACGTATGGAGTCATCTATTCTTCTTGTCCGCAATCTGTTGCTCAATATCGTTCGCCAAGCCGTTGACAGCGAAATATCTTTCCGCGATGTTTTGAAGGCTATTTCCGCGAACACCATCACGAAGTTGGTCCTGAGGATGGATAACCTGGAGTCCTTCGCCGGGTCGACCGACGGTTTAGAGTTCGCTGAACATGTCCTGAAGATTATTGATGACCCTACATCATGGTCAGTTGCCAGCTCATTTAGAAAAGGTAAGCTATCCACCTGTTCCACGGTTTATTATGGATAAACTGTATGTCTTGTGCAGAATCCAATTATGAATCTTAGACATCTGCATGCTAAGTATCGGTGTCGGTAAACTGCTACCTATTAAGCATCAACTTAACTAGATGTGTATTTCACAAAGAATTTATCTCAGCCTTCCGAGTTGACGTCTCGAGTCTCAAGTTACTGAGTTTATTCGGCAATCTGCTCGTACATAATCTCAGTGAAATGAATGTTTTCTGATAAGAAATAGATGCGTTTGTTTTTGTGGTTTAACACGTGCAACACAGTCAAAAGTTTCGTTACGTCTAACACAAGGATGCGCAATTTCAACAGTTAAAGGAACAGAAAACTTGACTCAAACTTGACGCGGGGAGCTAGCTAACATATCAAGAATGTACCCTGAGTCGATATTGAGAGTAAGAATTTACGACCATTGCAGTTTCCGGGCAGTTTCCGAGAATTCGACTTTTGAGCAAAAGGTTAGCAAAAGCAAAAGGTTTGTGTGCCGCGGCTAGGAATCGAACCCCGGCCGTCGAGTCGGGGAGGTCGTTACTCTGTAGTCTACATGTAAAAAGGCGAACTTTTACAGTACATGAGTGCATAATTACAGTGCAGAAGGGGCAAGGGCCTGCCAGCTAGCTTTGGGAACACTAGGAGGGGGTTCGAGACATTTCGAGATGACAAAGAAGGGCGGGCCTGTCGACAATAAGACCCTGTATATTATCCAAGCCCCCCGGGCGATTCGATGGCCGAAAGTTGCGTAGTCAAGTTTACTGTTCCTTTAATAGACAACGCGCTATCTGTTAATGTTACAGAAAAGTTGTGTAACCAATCTTAAGTCGTATATTTTTTGTAAAAAGAACACGAAACATAGTTGGAATGTTATTTTTAACGAAAAATTACACTTGGTCCTAAACGGAAATATTCTGCTACAATTGTAGGGATGTCCAAAGTGTCGTCTGTTGAAATTGCGCATTCAATGTTTTCAAACTTCTGACATTCTAGTACGTTGCACCAAAACCGAAATGTATTGCATTATGTTGCAAACTCGTAGTTAGTTAGTCATTTTCCTATCAAATGTCTCAGAGAACAGGTAAATTAAAGGATTTTAAGGTTCTCTTGACAAGCGTTTCCCTTGACTAACCTTACACAGTGCTCACCAACTATTCATTTTAGTTTACAGTGAGCTCGCCGATCGAGCTCTGGAGTTCCTTGTTGAATCGCTAATTGGATGCGGGAATTCTTGCCCTTTCTGTGGCGCCCCTTGTGCTATGAATTCAAGCCAGCATGCAGAGCACACTGCCGAATTCCACAGACCTCAGATAATTGGAGGGTACAGGTAAAAAAGTCGCACCTTGATTAATAAACAACCTCGAAGCAGCTTCCGTTCTAAGAAGTAGGATGCAATTCATTCATCTACATTTTCGATCGCTTCCATTTGTGGTGCAGGTAGAATTAGGAATCGATAAGGTAGAACAATCGTGTCGGGTTGCAGCTTCGGTGCTAAGGTTAGGTTATGGAAACTGCTCCGAAAAATGAAAAGCTTTACAGGAACAAGACCAAAGGTTTCGACGGGATCCCAAAATTTTAATATTTGATCAAGACAACTAGGTCTTGTCTTCGCCAGATCCAGTCTTCGCCAGGCTAATCATCTGAGGAAACCAAGTTCAGATATACCTGTATAAGCCATATCTATTTTGACGGTACTGAACGGAACTTCCTGCTTTACTTCTGCCAAATTTCCAGTTTCGGCCAAATTACTTGCACATAAAAAAAAAAGATAGTTCAGAAACGAATTCAGCGTATCTCCTTATCCCCCTATAAAGAACATCTAATCAACTTCAAATAAAACTTTAACCTCTAAAAAAAAATCCGGTTTCAACCGTATTCCGGACGAACTATATGTACGGGTAAAAAATGGTTGTCATATTATACAAATTTTCTTACCCTCAAATCTATCACCTAATCAAATTCAAATAAAAAATTTTATTTTAACAAATTTTTCGGTTTTGGCCAGATTCCGGACGAACTACTTGTCCGGCGAGAAAATGGTTTTCGCCATCGTGTTCATCATGTCTTCTTACCCCTAAGTCGAACATGTAATCAACTTAAATAAAAATTTTGCTTTTAAAAAATTTTCCGGTTTTCGCCGGATTCCGGGCGAACTACTTGTCCGGAAAGAAAACGATTTTCACCATCGTGTTCAGCATGTCTTCTTACCCCTAAACATCTAATAATCAAACATCTAATCAACTTAAAAAAAAACATGAGCAAAAGATAAGCAGTCATGTGAAAAGACGAGACTGCGAATTTGACAAAAAATTGAGATTTTCCTTGAACATTATTTTCCATGAGAAGCTAAGTGGGTCGGTTAGACGCCCGAGAAATGCTGCAATTTTGATAAACCCTTATTCGGCAACATCTTGGGACACGAACTGTCTGTACCGTCACCACTAACATCCGCATTAATGCGACCATCGTAAGTCCCATCAGTATCAGCAAACCAGCTCAGCCCATTTGAACCTGCTATTTCCTACTTTAGTTCGTCTCAGACCATGCTAAAATACTGATGTTTTTTCTTTTAGCTTCGAAGGCTCGGATGACGCCATGGTTGAAACTTGCCCGGCTTACATCTCCGGGGGTAGTGGCAAAAGTTTCAAAAATCAAGAAACTCGTTTTCAGTTCGTCCCGTTCCGCGACTACAAAACCGTCTATCCGACTTGGAACATACCTCCTGACAGCACAGTCGAGTCTAGCATGTTCTGGAAGTGGGTAATCGTCAATCGCGCAAGCGAGTTCGCGCTTTATTATGGGTTTAATGAAGAAAGCCTCCCTGCAACTTGGAGAGCTATTACATGGGGCATGGTGAACCAAGAGCTTGCCCAGATGGAGCAGAGAGATTTAAGTGATGATGAAGGTGAAGTTGTCGAGTGAAATTTCTGTACCTTGTTAAAAACGGTGATATTTGATACTTTGTCTAGTTTAGAGTGATTAACCTAATGGAATTACTTGAACTTCGGCACCAACTGTTAAGGGCAGGTCGTACACTTCTTCAGATCAAAGTAATTTCGGCTCTAAGACACTGCTCTTTGACATAACTCTTTTGGCCGACACCCCTCTAATAGTGGAGAAAGTCAGTTAGCAGAGTAGAAGTCCATTCTTGTGAAATTTTTCTTCGTCGTTCCTTTGCCGAATGTTAAGAATAAGACTGAAAGATATGTCTCCGCCCCTTGATGCTGTAGAGGCCATGTTCGAAGACCAACACGCTAAAGCTGGGATTATAGCGTGGTGGCAGGGCCAGCATTGTCATACTGATGGCGTTCGTATTTTAGTTGGCAGCCAAGAGCAGACGAATTGACAAGTCTCAGCATCCATCATTTAGTTGATCCTATAAGGAGAAGTTGATATAGTTTTGTATGTGCCGATTTTGATATAGATGAAACTTCAACGCAACTCTTAGACGAAACTTGAGTTTTGAGTAATATGCTCTCAGAAAGGCGATCAGTGAACAGCCCCCCCCCCGCGTTTATTTCTGAGTTGAAATGGGTAGACACAAATTTACCACCTATTATTTGTGGAACAATTTTTGCTGGTGAACGCCGTTGGTGGCGGCGAATCTGCCTTCCGACACGGCATTTTTTTTACTTCTAGCTTCGAGGTCAGGGTTTAAGGACGTCCGAGTCAGACTTCACTATCTTATCCGCGGAGCTCTAGGAGCATAAATGTTCCTAGACCGTTTCGAGGGTAATATTCTAATTACGCCCGACCATGTTTTTGACCTATCGGACCGTTCACTCTTCGAAAGATTTCAGCGGCAACAAGTCCTTTCCTTGGACAGTCGATTTCCTATCCTAACTTTTGAACAACCAGAATTTTCATGGGGGTAGACGATGGATACGCTACTACTTCCATCCGTAAACTTTTTCTTTTATTTCACCATCTCCTATACGAAACAGGAGAGACAACAAGAAAAGACAAACAAGGGTGACCACAGATAAAACGATAGAAACTATAAAATAGCAGTAGTAACGCTGGAATAGGTTCTTCACTAGATGAGTTCGCTCGGTCCGGCCGACCATAAGATCTTCAGTATCTGCAGAAAGAAACAAAATCACAATCGTGGACGTTTAATATCTCTTGTAGCATGAAATAAAATAAATAACGCGCCAAATGCACTTGTCGGTCGGCAAGTCATTTTCTTGTTTGCGTGCTTCCGGAGGGGGCAAGAAGATGAAGGCAAGCCAGGCCGATATTTTGCATTTGGGTATCCAGTCAAGAACTCTGATTCTGCCACATCCAAGCCAAGCCATGCGAAGGGTTGCCAGCTCTCGTGTTTAGTGTACAGCAATTGCCCGGCCGATGCCTGCAACGTCTGGCACCAGTCAACACACGTTGCCACGTGTTAGCATCAAAATCAGCATGTTAAGAAGCAGAATCGCCTAATTTATGGCCGTACAGGGTATAGATAGCGGATGTCAGGGAGTGGTGACCCCTGATGCCCGGGCCCACTACGATCACACCTGTTCGTAAATCAGTTTTTAGACGTTTTTAAGACCGGTTTTTAAGACGTTTAGAGTTGCGTTTTCAGCAATTAGCGTGTTGAACTCGAATCCTAACACGTTGCGCTGTCATCCGTTTTCAGCCCCCGTGTTTTGCATAAGAGAACCCGGTGCAGGATTTGATACTCTACCGAGTCCGTTTGTGTTTGGATTCGGTGTTGAACTCGAAAGAAACACGGGAGCTAAAAACGCTTGAAGCCACAGAACACGGAACCCGTGTTAGGATGCGCACTGGATGCGCTCCGTAAAAACGACTTGTGACGAACACGGGTTGAGAATCGCGAGTCTGAAAACGCAACTTAGGACGCTCCTCTCTCATCGGTTGTTCATAACAAATTAAAAACGGGAGGTGGATTATTCAATCCCAGATTTTATGAACGGGTTGAGAGAGGAACGTCTAAAACCCGCTAAAAACCAGTCTTAAAAACGTCTAAAAACTACGAACAGGTGTGACCGTGGTGGGGCCCCGGTATGAAAGTCACGTCGAGATTCGTAAACCACATCACAAACAACGCAGTCTGAGTAAGCTTCAAGTGTTCTTAACTCGCCAAACAATGAACCGCTCGAAGTGTTACCTGAAGCGTATGGAATTTAATCGCTTCACGTTACGTCATGGCAGTAGATAAGAAAGGAATTTCGCTATTTCAGCAAGATGGGAAAAATGCTGAAAACTCTTTTCGTACTGGCATTTCGAATGTACCGCGTGTTTCTGATGTGTGTTACTCTACGTTCACACAGAGGAATCGGGCGCGAAACTTTATTTCGTTGTAGTTTTGTAGCAGCTACAAAATCGCGGCAAGGTTCACACACGACGATTGGGTTCAGCCACAAAAGGTGGCAAATAATTCAAAGAAACTAAATGTGGGTTTTGCTCATTAGTCTGGGACGGAAGATAGTAGGGTAGTAAAAATATGAAAACGGGATTCGCAATCTGGGGTGACGGTTCTGATGGCGGGTGCCGGGTTTATCGACCACACAACCAAGCGAGGGCCAAAGACGTCATGAAGTTGAGCATATACAAATGTCATCATGAGCCCTTGGCATTCCTGTCTGTATTCTGAACCTACTATATATGACCAGCTTACCTACTAGGCTGATTCCGACTCTGACTTGGAAATATCATGTGAAACACAAAGGGAAAACATACAAGCCCATGATCCTCGTAAAACCTACATAGGCAAATTTAATTTTTTTTTTTTTGAATGCACTTATTTACAATCTATGTTTGAAGATGACTATATTTATGATTACCCAGGACTTGAACTGATGCAGCGAAATCAGCCTAATAGTTCACAACTGTAGAAATAAGAAAAAGCACAGTTCTTTCAGGTTTTGACACCTAGCAAAGGTTCAGGTTTAATCGTAAACTAGGAACAAAATCAGTATAATTAAACACTTAATTCCACGACTCTCCTTTGCGGGTGTAGTACATATGACGGTCTTCTGTTCACTGTTATAAAAAGCAGTATTCCAATATCCATCTTAGTCCATCCATAGGTTCAATAAAGAGGCCTGAGCTTGCACCCACAGTGAAAGCTATAAAAGGCAAGCAAACAAAGCTTTGTAAGCTAGTTGCAGCCACTTCAGCTCCCTTTTTGTATACTCATATATTAGTCACTAGCGTAAGATCATGCTGTTGATACAACCATATGTGATCTGGTTACCCTTCGATCTCCATTCAAAGCATCAATATGATCTGAATCCAGTAAATGCTCTTCATCAGATACACTTAATTCAGACAGACCATCGGTACTAAAGTTGTCTCTACCTTCAGGATCCGAGATGATTATATTATCTGTCTTCTCAGTAATTTCACTCTCAGAACACTTTAAGGGGGACCTTGTATCATCAAGGACCACTCACAAATCATTTCCAAACTGCCAAAAATTTCAGCAGGGCTTGCTGTATCCTTAAACTGGAAGCAACTAGCTATCAGTTGTTAGTCTTCACCAAATTTTAGATCAATACCATCTTCTGGTTTAACAGAACAGAAAACTTTTCAATTACCTGGAAGTTTAGAACAATCTATCACAATATAACTTTGTTTCAGTTTCAGCATTCCTCAAATGGATCCTTCCTACATCTAAAATCTCTTCTTTCACTGGTTTCAGCTTGAGAAACTTCTCGAGAAATAAATCATGGGATTTGGCCTCCTTATGCCACAGAAAATTCTGCTGTTGTCATTGTAGTTATCAAATAGGCTTGTGCCTTTAGTGTCTATCTCTTCTTTTCTAAGAAGCATCAAAGAGCTTGTCCAGGACTTTTGCCTCTGATAAAAGAAGATTATCTGGTGTTTGGCATAATATGCAAAGTGTGAGGTCAGATTTCTCCTCTTTGGACTTTCTGCAAACCACAGTTGCTCCTTGGCTAGTTGATCCGTCCAACCTCCTGTAATGAAAAAATGTTTTAATCAGTAGCAACCACATTATTAGCTATTATATTATCAAAAAACTTGCAAGCATAGAGGAATTTTAGTTTTATTAAAATTTAGCTAACTATAAATGATTTATTTCATTTTATTTACTTTAACTGGTATAAAACAAATGCAGTAAAAACTTTCAACAAAAACAAAATAATGAGCACCAATGGGGATGCAACCAGATTAGCCTATGAGAATAATAACGTTTTGCAGGCAAACACATTGTTGCTGAGCTATGTGCCATAGCCTACAAACGTCTGAAATGCCAGTACACAGTCGTCAGTAATTTAGCGTAGGCCTATACAAAAAATAATCCTTCGTCAATAAACTGATTAACAGTTAGACTGAAATCAGTGAGCGAACAGCAGCATGATGCAGTATGTAGGATCAGTTTGGAACACAGAGTCCTTTTTATTACACGAGCTCACATGTGACATGGCTCATACGTGTAAGCACCCCTGTAAGCTACCCCAGCTGACATTTGCCAAGATGAAAAATATTTTGCCATATACAAATAGCCTACATAACAAGCCAGCTCTGAAGATACATGATTTGCAGTCAGCTTTGAGTATTTAATAGTATGGCAGTCTGGCCTAGGTCTTGTCTGGCTGGTTGTATCAAAGACAAAGTGATCTTACCTTCCTTCCATCCACACCTCTGAACTTCTGAAGCAACTTTCTCCTAGGCTTTGAGGACCAGATGCCTCTGCTTATGTTTCCTGCTGTTCTTTTGATGTATAACTCGCTGATATTTGACAGCAACATCATTTTCCCAACAATTCTATCCACTTTCCTAGATTTTTGTAGCGCGATTTTGTAGCTGTAGTTGGATTATTTCAACTTGTGCGACGTGGCGAAAATTCGCTGCGTTTCTGTGGTAAAATCGCGCGAAAACTTTGGTCTCGCCAGAATCGACGAGTTTTCGGTGTAGTTGGCGAATATTCGTCTCTGTGTGAACCTAGAGTTAGGGGGAACAGAAGCTTTCCAACCCGGTATGATATAACCAGTGACGCAAGTATGGTAGGATGTCGCACTCTTGTGGGAGGTTCAGGAGCTTTTGCCAAAAGCCTGGCCTGGTCGAAGGGCAGCGAGCGTCGCCGACCAAGTAACAGCAAACAATTTGTTGCAACAGTGCAAGAAAGCCGAAGCGAACTCCCGAGTACAAGATTTAGTATAGTTACTCCGCAACTCGGCACAGTCCTTTCACTGAGAGCCTAGGGGACATTTTCGCGTGAATGCGTTGCGTTCCATCATCATGAAGGATGTTTTTGCGTTGATGCCATCCAGCTCGATGGACGTTTTCGCGTGAATAGCTCGACGGCTGACGTCACCATCAAGCTGGATGGATGTCTCCCGTTCAACAGGGCTCATCGAGCTCTGTTGAACGGGAACTCTGACTGTTCAGATAGAAAAAAATACAGCATATAGACAAATTTACTAAAATAGAAATAAGAACTTAAAATAATAATATAACTTAAATTCTGTATTTATTTATTATTTTTTATTTATTTTTTTACATATTTCTTTTTTTTTTTTTTTTTTTTTAATTGAAATAATTTGTAATTTAATTTTAATTTAGTTTTTCAATTTCATTTTAATTTCTTAATTTTATTTGACAGTGCAAAATGGATAGGCGTCAGCTGAATTCTATGAGAGTTATATTTCGGCCCTTCTTGGCGAGGGTTCTCTTCAGGCTCAAAGCCGCTCAAAATGGAAAAATGAATTTGTATTTTTCACACGATTTTGACACGAAAAAATAAATAAATAAAAAAATAAAAAATATGTAAAAAAATAAATAAAAAATAATAAATAAATACAGAATTCAAGTTATATTATTATATTAAGTTCTTATTTCCCGCTGAACACCGGTTGGTGCCGAAACACACCCGGGTGAAATGCTCTTTCCTGCAGGTAGATATTTTCTTAACCCATCCAAAGGATGTGTGTTTTCGCGGAAGATGGCATCTTCCTCTGTCACGATTCAGTATCGCGTGGATGCCATCATCCAGAGACATTTTCGCGTGGATGGCATCTTTGGTTGAGCTCAACGGCCATCCACGCCAAAACGTCCCCCTACTTACCGTAGTTACTACGCACGACGTCACGGATTTTGGCGTCAGGGCTGGAGCGAATTTCTCTAGCTTCGACAAAATACCGTGCCACGAGCCAATCGCGTCACATGAGATCGTAGTTACCACGGTTAATACGCTCCCGAGCGTGGTGAGCAAATAGTTACTATTTTGAGAAGGTCGGAATGGTCCGCGTAGTAACTTATTACCAGGTTGGAACGAAAAGTAGTAACTAATAGTTACTATTGTTAGGAGGGAGGAACACGCTCTGAGAACGTTTCCGCGGTGACATCACCGCAACCAATCGTAGGCGACGACTGTCAATATGTTTACATTGCTCGTGAAGTCACCATGTGGTATCCTTAGAAAGTACAAAAGCACTCAGAGGCGTCACTACTAGGGGGGAGGGGGGACGTCCCCTCCCAATGTTATTCGCCCATTCGGTAAAATATAGCCGAGTCGCGCCACGATTTTTAGTAAAAACAGTTGATTTTTTCTTAGAAATAGTCGTTTTTCTTAAAAATAATCAAAAATTGTCTGTTTTTCTTAAATATAGTCGATTTTTTCTTAAAAATAGTCGTTTGTTCTTAAAATCAGCCGATTTTTCGTCAACACAATCGCTTTTTCCTTAATAATAGTCGTTTTTATACGCACAAATAGTCGGTCAACATGACCAGTCCGTCGGTAAAATACCTTGCCCCCCCCCAAACATTTTGGCTAGTAACGCCTCTGAAAGCGCTCGGGGTTCCATTAAGAAATACGGTAGTAATTTGGTCATCCAGAAAAACGGTTTGGTAGGAAACATCCAACCTCGCTTGCGGCAATCGACAAAGTTGTAGTTCCTTTAAAGCTTTTTGGTAAGGAACACCCTCTCGTACATACACTCGTCTCATACTGGATAGCCTAGATAAAATTTCCGATTTAGCTGAGCGCTTGAACACCGGGGTCTGAGCTTTGATACTCTTCTACCGTTCCTATTGCATGACATGAACACGTAAGTATAATGATGCAAAAAGTCAGACAGAAGCCAAGATTATGGCTAAACCAAGGGCCCATACTTGGTTATTCAGCATGGACTTCAAACGCTTATTCCGGAACAAAATGGTTTCGGGTCACTTTGGTCCAGAGCCTGGTATGGCGATGAAGGTCACCCTCGAACATCCTTAACCATGAAAAAAAACACTATCTTACCTGTAGTAATTTGGCTTGAAAGGCCCGGCTTTATTCAAGCCCAGATACTTCGCCTGCTCATCGGACAATTCGGTCAGATGGGCATCGAACGAGGGAAGGTGGAGGCTGGCAACGTATTCGTCCATTTTCTTCGGAAGAAGGTAAACGTCCCCTTTATATCGGCCGGCGGGGGCGTTGAAAAGCTCTATTAAAGCAAGGGCCTATAATAAAAATGAGCGGTTATGAGAGAAATGCAAAAGACATAATGTGTATTTTCTTAAATTTTAACGGAAAAGCCAACTTATCTTTGTGTTATTTAGCTAACAAGACCAAAGGTTCCGATGGGATCCCAAAAACTGAATATTTGATTCAGACGAATAGGTTTTGTTTTCGTCAGACCCAGTGTCCATAAGGATTAAGGTTAAACGGCTAATTAGCGCTGGAGTTCGATTATGTTTGTTTGGTTATTCAACATTTTAATTTTCATCATCTCTTCTTACCCTAAATCGAACATCTAATCAACTTCAAACAAGACTTCTATTTTTAACAAACTTCCCGGTTTTTGGCCGGATTCCAAACGAACTACTTGTCTAGGAAAATAATAGTTTTCATATTCATCTTCAGCATGCCTTCTTACCCATGAATCGAACATCTAATAAACTTCAGATAAAACTTTTACTTTTAAAGGAACAGTAAACTTGACTAGGCAACTTTCGGCCATCAAACCGGCCTGGGGGGCTTAGATAAATGTACAGGGACTTACTGTCGGCAGGACCCCCCATCTTTGTTATCTCGAAACCCCTCCTTATTGTTCCCAGAGCTAGCTGGCAGGGCCTTGCCCCTTATGCACTGTAGTTACGCATTCATGCACTGTAAAAGTTCGCGATTGTCTGTGTTATCAACATTACAGGGTTGCCACTTTACTAAAATAAATTCACTGGGCAAAAGGAAAAAAGTAATACCAAACAATAAAAGAACTCAGAACGTGTTGCTGGGTCATAGTCACCTTGGAAAAAAAACCTGACAACTACTTTTTTCTTAAAATCTGCTGCCAAAGTAAAAAGAAAGTTCTATTGTGAGCACAATTGTACTACCGGTGGCAACCCTGTTGACATACATTGTATTACTTTGTTTTTGGGGCAAAGATCGTGGGTTCGAGTCCTAGTCCGGGCACACAAACCTTTTGCTTTTTTTTTTTTTTTTCTACTAACTCAAAAGTCGAACTCTTGGAAACTGCCCGGAAACTGCAATGGTCGTAATAAGAATTTTTCTAACTCTCAATATCGACTCAGGGTACATTCTTGATATGTCAGCTAGCTCCCTGAGCCAAGTTTGAGTCAAGTTTTCTGTTCCTTTAACAAATTTTTACTTTAACAAACTTTCCGGTTTTGGCCGGATTCCGGGCGAACTACTTGTCCGGAGAGAAAATGGTTTTCATATTCGTGTTCAGCATGCCTTCTTACCCCTAAATCGAAAATCTAATCAACTTCAAATAAAACTTTCAATTTTAACAAACTTTCCGGTTTTGGCCGGATTCCGGGCGAACTACTTCCCCGGCGAGAAAATGGTTTTCATATTCATGTTCAGCGTGTCTTCTTACTCCATAATCGACTATCAAATCAGCTGTTTAAAAATATTTTACTTGCCCCTTAATTTAAACCCTCTCCGCCGCCCCTAAATCTAGGGCTACAAAGCCCAGCATCTACGAACTCGACCTTACTCTTGAACCAAACAATGCTCACACCAAGTTTCATCAAAATATCTCATTCCCTTCGAGAGTTATCGTGCTCACAGACGGACGGACAACTTTTGCGATGTCATAGGTATCCCTCCACTTACGTTTTGGGATCCCAAAAACACTGAATTATTTTAACTCTGCTAAGCTAAGGGATTGCTTGATTTTCTACCATCTGCTCTAGTAGTATCTAAGGCCGTCCCCCGTAACGCACATTCTACTATGACACGTAAAATTTGAATCTGAAAACAAAAGCGGCTTTTCAGCGGTCAGTGGAGAGCATGGTGATGATTGTTGAGTGCCTGAACACGATTTTTTCGTAAATCTTTTTCGTCAAGCATACAACACAGTTACAAGCGCATAGAGGTACCATACATCCGACAGGGAAAGTCCACTATTCGAAAATCGTGAATAGCGGAGCAAGACGTAACGCATTGCCATCGGGTCTTCAAGCCTATTTAAGTTAAGAAGCGATGGGTAACTAGGTTGTCTTATCTCAGCCCTTTTCGGTTAAGCTTTGAACATGACCGCACAGATTGACCAGGTCGCATTCTCTGTAAGGCACAAGGTGGCATGCTTTCGAGTCCACATTTTAAACTCAATGCGCGAATCTTACTAAAAGAAACAACAAGTGTTTTCAGAGTCTACCACCTTAAGAACACTGCCATACAAGACAAGTTACAAACTTCGTAACGTCTATTACAAGCCCAGTGGCTAACCACTCGTCCCCTTACTTGTTTCTATCATTAACCGGTTCCAGAAACAGTAACGTAAAATTCTACAGATCATATGCACTCAGGATCAGGCAGGGCCCACAAAAAAAATGTTCGCAATTATTACCTGTTCACCACCCAATTGGCTTCGTTCTTATTTGTGATTAAATTTCTCTGACACTGTGTGTAATTTTGTGTGTGTTTTTTGTTTAGTGTTTTCTTATGTTTTCTTTTTACTGTTATACTGCACTTATGCCCCAGGGCAGTGCGTAATAAATTCATTCATTCATTCAATTACGTTATAACGACCTTCCGTTGCCGGAGCGATCCTCTTTCCCCCTCCCTATTTAGGGTTAGTTGTATCAAGAACAAATCCTCGCACGAACCTCCGTCTCCCTATCTCTGTCATACGACTACGCGGAGTCGAATATATTCTGATACCCTACCCGACGCAAACGAGCGGAGGAGGAGCTACGCAGAACATCGTAATTTGCTACCTCTACAAACAGCTATATCGCAGTGGAATCCCGCAGAAGAATACTAACGCCGTGTATGTCGTCCTTTAAAGCTGACTGGTTGTCTACTATTGTGACGCCACGTCTAACTCGCTGCAGACCGGGTTCTCCACCCCTGCACGCATCCTGCAGTTTTTCATAAGGTATGCGCAGCGGAGAAGAGGGAAGCAGACGGGTATCAACTCAAACCTCACAGCAAATACCTCTAGCCCCGCTCAGTTTTATCGGGATATATAGTCGCTGCACGGGACCAAAGACGGGGGTTCTATTGGATTATTTGTTCTTATTTGTATCCACTGCACGTTTGGGCGTTGAAAGGCCTTGCGCCCTTAACTAACCTGAGTAGCTGCCGTGACGGAGACGACGTAAGATGGCACCGAGGAGCAGCTCAAGTTTACCAAGCGGCCTTCAGCTAACAGGACGAGTTTCTTTCCATCTGGCCACACGACGTGGTCCACTTGTGACCTAACTTTCTCCCAGGTGAGATCAGGTGTCCGGAGGCTATTCTGAAATAGAAACAGATCCTTTAGACCAACGTCACGATACACACTCCTAACTTACTTCTTGCAACTCACATTGTGTATTTCAGTACTTTGTGAGATTCAGGTTTCCAAACGTTTACTGCCAGGTAGCGTACTATCGTAGGGGGAGGTGCCACAGATCCCTGTCAGAGTAACAACCAGCTAGGCGGGACGGATATTTTCCTAAATCCGAAATATATTGCACAGTAAAGACATAACACGAGTCCGAACGTCCACAGTCTCGACCAAGATAGACAACAAGACAAATAAATCGGTTCAGTATACCCCCGTGATTTTTTGTCCACGTCACAATTTCCATGTAATGTCGTTCCATGTAATGTATTAAAGTGAGTTGTGCTTGACGTAAAAGTCAAATTCGGCGAATACGCTGTGAGCGTATTCAGGTATTGTATGTATGTATGTATGTATTCTTTGTAACCCGTTACATTCAAATTGAACAAGAACGGAGTAAAAGGAAGAAAAGAACAAAGGAGAAAAGAGAATTAATCAATGACAAATATGTACAGCACTACAAATGAAGAAAAACACAAAAGGCGAGTTAATTAGTTGCCATCCTTGTCATCCAGTTGTCATCCATTCAAACAAGCCAGTGCGTCTCTGTCTCTCCTAAAACTGTTTTCCAAATTTTCGTGCCCTAAATCACATGTTCTCCGCCTTTACGTTACTTTCATCCGTCCGCTACTTGAGTATGCTTGTCCGGTTTGGCACTTTGGCCTGACAGTAGATCAGTCTGATAGGCTTGAAACTATTCAGAAGAGAGCTTTGAGAATCATCTACCGCCAGGGCAAAGTGCCTTATATCCTCCTCGTCAAAGAATTCCGCCTCCCTACTTTAGCAGCCCGACGTCTTACTCTTTGTACTAGTTTCGGGAACAGTTTGCGTTCCCACTCAGGTTTTGAGCACCTATTTCCTACTCCATATTGCCCGCCAAAACCTCGAGTACCTCGGGCTGTAGCACAAAAAGTTCCGGTTCTTAACCCTGTTTGTACAAGAACCGAACGCTACAGAAAGAGCTTTGTACCATCTTTTGTTGAAGTTTTAAACAATTGATCAAATATTTCCCTTTAATGTTTTAATTGTCTAGGGTTTTTATTCTGTTTCATCATTTTTTGACTATTGCTTTATTATGTGCAACCGCTTTATTAAATGTTTTGTAATTATGATGTACCTGACGAAAACGACAAGTTCGGCAATCCAATGCTGTGAAAGTTTCGTTTTACAATAAAGTATCAGTATCAGTATCAGCCATACCTTTTAAGAATAAAATATCTCTCTCCCTCAAATATGGAGTTACGAGCCCGGGTTTGACTTGTAGTTTGACCAAACAGATCGTTACATAAAGTCTGGACAAAATTATCAAAGGCCTTCGACAGTTACCGTGCTAACAGACTGGCAAGCTTTGCAACGTTACGAGTATCCTGTCACAAACGTTTTGGAATCCAAGAAACAAAACACGAGCGGAGTTCATACTTACTACATCAACTTCAGTGTTAGAGTGACCCATGTTGCAAACGACGGCTCCGTGCTTCATCTTATCCATGTGCTCCCTTGTAACTACGTTTTTGTTACCAGTGGCAGTTATTAAAAGATCTACTTGGCGTATGACTTCGGACAGTTTGACTACGCGGACTCCCTCCATACTGCAAAGAAAACGCATGGTATACAAAATCGTCAAAAAAAGAAAGTGTAGAATCATATGACCCAGGCCCCGTCTTCTTTTCTTCTTTAATTTCGATGCTTAACTAGATAGGGGTAATCAAGCTCCCTGAACGACTTTAATCGTTTCTGCAAGTTTATTCTTTACCCCCTCCCTTGGCCCAGGAAGATAGATATTCTATCCCAAATCTTAGCTGTCAGGACCAGCATTTCCCTCAAAATCACCCCCTTTGATGGCGCTAAACGGATCAAGTCAGCTGAGATTTATTCAAACGGTATTTTGGCCCTTCTTGGCAAAGGTCCTCTTCAGGCTGGGTAATGATACAAACTCTACGTTTCCATCATATCTCCCCAGTTCCCTGGGCAGAAACCATTATTCACCTTGGTAAAATAGAAAATTAACAGCTGTAGCTAGCAGCAAAAACCCGAAAAAAAAATTAACAAAAGAGGATCATTGCCAAGCACACCAAAATATTGCTGGAATTATTAGCGCTATCAAACATGATTCTCGGCTGAAGTAATGAAATTAATTCACCTTATTTTAATCACTTTAAATTACTTTAATCACTTTGAATTAATAATCAAATGATTTAATCACTAAACCAATTTAATCAATTTAATCACGCTATTACTCCCCAGTTCGTATTTTATTACATTTTTGGTTATTAGGCCTTTTTTGGTCTTTTAGCAGTAACAGTCGAATACAGCCTCGAATACTCCCTATTACTCCCATGTTCGTCTTATAGTGTCTTTGGTTATCTGGACTGTTTTTCTCTTTTTTCTTTGTTTCTTTTAAACTAGTCACAGAGCCTAAAGCCTCGAATTCACCTTATTATTATCACCCTATAATTACTATTTGACTTACCAGGCTTGGAGGGCGCAGATAGGATCGATCTCGGTCACATACACAACGGCTCCTAGGGCTTTTAAAGACTGGCAGCATCCTTTTCCGACCTCACCGTAGCCGCAGACGACCACTTGCTTGCCGGCGAACATCATGTCTGTCGCTCGTTTTAAACTGCAACGAAAAAATGAATTAGATTGGGCGCTGAGTTGTTGATGCCCAAGGTCTTTAAGCCCGAATAACTATCAGAACAACTTCCTTTGGCCCGTATTACAATTCATCACCATAAATAGGTACACGAGAAAAGGGATATCAGAAGTTCCCGTAATACTGAAACAACGAAACTAAATGGAAATCCTTCAAGGTTTCACAGGTATTTAGTCGCACTTTATGATGTCGTATTTCTGAGTTGAACTAGAATAGCACAGTTTCACAGTAAATGTACTGTTTACAAGACTGGTTTGTTTTTGGTGTTGTATTTATCTATCTTAAATTCGGCAATTCTTCATATTCCAGTTTAGCGTTCCGAGCCGACTAGTTTCTCCCCCCCCCCCCCCCCCGTGCCAACAGGTATCGTAAAATAGATCCACACGTTGATTAGTATAGAAAACCTCGAATCCGCTTCCCGAGCAGTGGAAGTTTTGGACTGTCTTTGGAGCAGAAAGTGGAAGCTGTAAAGTGCTCAGTACCTCATTGATCCATAATTTACTAGCTTTTTGTCAAAAGTGCTGGTAATGAGAGAATGGAGGACTTCCAAATACTAGTCCGCTTGGATCGCTGAACTGGAATAAGGCGAACTGAAAATACTATGACTGATAATATTAAGAGACACCGATTCCTTGTCAAATGGGGATGAATCGTGTATGGTTCACAGTGTGAAAGTAGATGGCGTCTCTGTTGTGCAGAAGATCATACCGCTTACTTATTCTTAGAAACAAAATGAAAGTTGATGCAGGAACTGAAGAGATTTGCAAATACCATGGTATCTGATACCACGGTTAAAAGGCGTTTTTGCAGTTGTCGTGGTATCTGGCCAGTTACCGTGGTAACTGATATTCAGATATCACGGTCCGACCGTGGTATCTGGTCGTGGTATCTGAAAAGTCATCTCACTTTCATCAAATTCTGTCAAATTGGCGAGAAAGAAGTTCAGCACTTAGTGATGTAACTGGAGATCAGTTTTTCTTTTGGGATGACTTCGAAAAGTGCAATTTCGGCAGAAGTCGTTTTTGCAGTGGACCATATATCAGATACCACGGTAACTGCAAAAACGACTAGTTGCAGATCCAGTTACCGGGGTAACAGATTCCATGATATCTGCAAAAACGCAACTATTCTGATTTTTTTTTTTTTATATACCTCGAAAGCTTCATCTATTGTTGTGACTGATGAAAGTGGCAGCGTCGCTACCATGCGCAACTAGTGGGCAAAGGCGACGGAACCGTTATCGGCGAGACACACACAAGGTCCGTTTTATACCGACCGTACGAGAAATATCCATAATACCTGCCCCCTACAAAAAAATATCCAAATATCCCAAAGTTTATCAACTCTAGTCAACCTCGAACAGCAGTGGAGAGCCCAATAACGACGCAAGCATTATGCTAGCTACATATTTTGTTTCTGTACCATGCAAATTTATTTTTCTCTTTCATACTTTTTCGCTTATTTTCTTTATACCTAATCCGATTAATTCATTGTTCTGTTTTACTGGTTAAAGAAATAAAATCGTCATCGTAAGAATAAGAGAAAATTCTAATTCAGCTTCACTGATTCCGCGAGCACAGTCACTGCCAGGCTCTTGCTCCACACCCTTGAAGTTGGGACAAAACTGTATGGGTAGGATGAACATTAGGCACCTTACCTGTCGATTACAGATTCTCTACAGCTGTACAGGTTATCAAACTTGGTTTTTGTCACAGAATCGTTCACATTCATAGCTGGAACTAGAAGTTTGCCAGCCCGGCTCATTTGGTACAGACGATGGACGCCGGTGACACTCTCTTCAACGATACCTAAAACAAAAAAGACAAATCAGAAAAAAACTGTCCTATAGGACAGTTTTAAACAAAAATGTCGGGGAGTTTCCACACTTTCCCATAATACAAGCCTTGATTTCCATTTTGTTTTTTATGCCTTAATCGTTGGTTAAAAGCCCTGAGTTATTGTTTGTTTTCCGGCGCCCGACTATTCTACCAAAGTTCTGGAAAAATCGACGTTATGTGCCAGCAGAACTATAAAATTAAATTTGAAATTGAATATCTCACTCGAGGGCTCTCTTTTGATACAATTAGAGCCTGAGAGCAGAGCTGAAACACTCTACAAGACAAAGTCCACGCCAGCGAATCTCGGGAAGATCAAGAAACGCCACCCAAACGAACGCTCTAAATTCATTCAAGTCTTGTGTAAACCAATCAACAACGTTTGTTGGTGTGAGGTTTCTGGGTCTTCGATGGGCACACGGCAATTCTTCATCGGCGCGAAGAGTTAGTATTCAAGAGCATTGCGAATGTTACATGAATGGTAGGCTCTATCTGAGAAAAATTTCACACAGAATACCTGGATTGCCTTTCCAGTGTATTATATTGCTTACTGATCGAACGATCCTAACCCTTAAAGCTCCGAGGGAAGTTGACCGTTCTGTCCCCAATATTTGAAACAAATAAAATGCATGGCAGACATGTAGAAGTCCTTTTGTTGGGACATAATAATCTGCAGACTCGCAATATAAAGTTATGCTGCAATCTATCATGACCAAAGAACGATCGAGTGCGCCAAGCCGCCAACAGGACTGCTAAAGATATAGAGGCGTTCAATATCCTAAGGCTGTCCTAATTGGCTAAACTGAAACGCTACACGTGGGGCCGACAAAGACACAATATGCAGCTTGAACATGCAGATCGCGGTTTGTGAGTAACTCTGCCGGAGGGGAAAAGGAGTGAGTCACGTTCGTGAGCCAAAAAGTATTCAGATTTTGTGCACCTCTGGATCTGACAGGTATTTCTAACGGCTGTTAACCCTTCGTGCAAGTGAAGAAGATTTACTGTGACCTTGCTGTTTCAACTGAAACCGTTTACTTCCAGGATATTAACTTCTCAGGGATAGCGTGGTAAATCCCAATAGAATGTGATGGTGGGAATAGCTTCCATGCAGTTTTCGTGGAGATCTCGGAATCTCGCGAAAAACCTCTTAAAATACACCGCGCACTAGCCTGTTTCTGCTCACAAGCTCTGGAATAGTTGATACAACTAAGGTACAACTCAGCTATGATTACAGAAAATTATACACGGCTTCGGCTTTTTTTAGCCTCTTTCCATGTCCCTTGCTTCGGATGACAATCTTGGCAAAATCTACATAATTTGTCTCCGGACGAATAAACCCCTCGGAAACTTGGTCGGGCGCATGATACGTCAGAGTAAAGTGAACAAATATGGCAAGCGTGATGGTCAGTGTATTGCTAATAGAGGATACACTTACGAAGTGAAGAACCTCGAGAACGAGAATGGATGGAAATACTACTGAAGTAGAATGAATTACTATAATAAGAATAAGTACGACGTGTCCTTTAAAGTTTAACCGAAAAGGAATGTAATAGCAGAATCTAGGTACCCATGACTTATTCACTCAAAGAGGCTTGAAGACCCGATGAAAATGCGTCACTTCGTTCTTTAGCTATTCACGAATAATCGATTTTCAAATAGTGGAATTTCCCTGTGATTTGTGGTACCTCTATCTACTTGTGTCTGTGTTGTATGCTTGACGAAAACGATTTACGAGAAATAAGTGTTCAAGCAGTGAGCGACCTTCCTCGAGCTGATCACTGACCACTGAAAAGCAGCGTTTGTATTGAGATTCAGTTTTTCTGCGTCATAGTAGAATTTTGCGTTGACGGCCGTAGATATTCTGAACATCATACTAGAGCAAATATTGAAAAAAAAAAGAATCCTTAACAGAGTCAAAATGATGCAATGTAGTCAGTAAAATGATACAAAAATAAGTTGGCTTTTCAGTTAAACTTTAAGGTTCGACTTGATGAACATGGAAGATAATCAATAACAAGCGATGCGCCAGGAGGCACTAGGAGCCGTATTTTTTATTTATTTTTTAACTTTCAAGACTAATCTGGTCTCCCTGCTAGTACAGTTTGTATTATTTATTTCAAAATATAGCCAACTGAGGCTGCTACATAACAAATTCTCAACACCAGATCTGTTGAGCGACATGTCACTTAGTCTGCTCACTGGCTGCTTAGGACGTGCCTGGATAAAAAATCGTGCTGGAGCTGGACGTATCGGTATTTGAACACACTCAAATCTGGAGAGGGTAGTGTTTATTCAAATTTACTGAGTTTTAAAACTAGAAACAGCTAACAGACTTCGTAAAGCAAAGAAACATTACGTTTGTGTCTCCTTTTTGCTTTGGTTATTACTTGAATTTCATTTATATTAACTTATATATCGTCACAGCAAAGAGAAACGACAGAGTACTATTAAAAGTGGTTTAGTGAATTTAACAGCAGAAGGACCAAGAATGGTTTCACTCGATTAAGCGACAGCTTCACAACTCCAGGAGGGTTTCACTTTTAATTACTAAGGTTGCCAGCGTCTTTCTAATCTAAAAATGCCCCCCCCCCCACTGGCAATCGTAAAGCCGTCGTAACCGTGTTCATTCAAACCCCGGCTTACTCTCATTGGCTGAAAATGTCTGAAAATGGCGGTTGCGACACGGTACGACAGCTTACGATTGCCAGTTGATACCCCACTTGAGAATCTCTTTACACAAGCTAGAACCATGATGACTAGCTTTCAGTATTTACTGGTAGGAGACGGAATACAGCCGAAATGATACAAGCCAATTCCAAGAAATGCTAATCCTTACCTTTAATTAGCTTGAACATCCCTGGGTACTTCTTATTCATTAGCGACGTGGCATCTCCACCATCGTCAAGAATAATGTTTGGCTGCCATCCATCGGCGGCGATGCACTTATCTATGGCCCACCAGAAATCGTCCTCCGTTTCTCCCCTCCACGCAAATATTGGGAATCCTAAAAAGAAATAAATAAACACAAACTGTGGGGATTTATTTCTGATCCTTACTTTTTACCTTATGTGCGGTTCACAAGGGGATGATACTTTTATTTGGTGCGTCGCGGAGAAGAGGATTTGGTTAATAATATGGAAAATACAAATTTTGGTGACCTTCATCTGAGGTTCCTCAAGCAGACTATATCGACAGCATTTTGTGGGGTAAGGGGGTTTTCCTTTTTGTGGTTAGATCGAGTTTATGAGTGTAGTTTGTATACTCTTTGGCCCCACCATCAGGCCTGGCAACGGGGGCAAGCAAGAAACCGACGCCACAGGAAAGAAAAAAAATACCCGTTCCAGAGGTTTAGGGCACAATTAGAACCGAAGATCAATTCTAGCAAGACAAATTCAATATTTCAATTTCCCTTTATTGAAAAAAGGAAAAAGCCAACTATTTTTTTGTGCCATAAATATAACAGAATGGGGTGACTTTGATTTTCGGGGTGACTTTGGTAAAACTTTCTTTTTCGACGAAAAAAAATATTACTCAAAGACGGCGCGCAGGAACGTGCTGGCAAAAATTCAGCTTACAAGAAGGAATGATTTGGTTCAGTAGGCATACAGACATCGAAGCCAAAGCATACCTGAGCTTCAGGAATCGATCATAAGCAAGTGGGTATTTTTTCAGAAATTTCAGGTAGGCTAGGAATAGTGACTCCCTAGCCGTCTACACATTTAATTCTGCCGACCTCGTGGTACTGCCGGATGCTTAGGAACATAATGAGTATATGCCAGAAGTTTCTAGCCAATCTTGTAAAAACTTTCGCAGGAGATGCATTTATCAAAGTCACCCCATGGAAGGTCGTCAAATGCGGGGTGAATTTGACAACGGAAAGTCTCGCGCAAAGTATTTTATCCGAATACGGTTTCACACGTGACATGCAGTCATGCACGCCAGGATAGTTCTCTTTCATATTCCGTTGCATTTACTAATTATTTCACAGTAAAACGTAGCAAGTCTTTTCGTTATCAAAGTCACCCCATCGCGGGGTGACTTTGATTTTGGCTTTCAAAATCAATAAACAAGAGCTGTAAGCTCATATGGCACTTGCATGGTTTGAGATGTATTATTTGATCAAAAGTAATTTTCGACTGTGCGGTTCAGGTGCGCACTATAAGGGAGCTAGAGAAAAAGTATTTTATCGTAGAACTTGGCTGTAATGATGCTCACTTTAAAGGCACTAGAAACTCATCAGTAAGGAAGACCCTTGAGGCAAAAACGATAGCAGGCTCCTAGGGATCATTGATATATACGTATGATCAAAAGAATTTTTTTTTCCCACTAATGCGGGTAAAATGCGCACTTTAAGGGTGCTGAAATTTTTTTTTTTGCAAAACCCTTGTGGCACAAATGATCATGGGTTGAGATGCATCGTTTGATAAAAAGTACTCTTCGACCTTGCGGTTAGGATGCACACTTTAAGGGAGCTAGAACTTCAGTTGTAAGCAAAACCCTTGAGGCAAAAATGATCATGGGCTCATGGGGATCATGGAAATGCATATTTTGCTTATAAGTATTTTTCTTAATTTGCGGTCATCATTGGTACTTTAAGGAATGGTCGGATTTGAAAAGTGGTGATTTCTAAGCCAATCTTGTCGAATTTCTAATATTCCAGCCAAATTTCATCGTCCTAGCACATCTGGAAGTACCTTAACTCGCGATCACCGGAATTCCCGACCCACCCCTCAAACTCCCCCCACAGTCGCCGGAGCCAATCCGGTTCGGTTTTGGACTTGTTTGTTATTCCCACAAAGTTCCATCCCGATCTCTCCAGTCCAATCCGGTCACGTATTCCCCCCCCCCAATTGTTGTCGGATCCGGTCCGGACATGAAAAAGATCACCACAGGCACGCCCTCTGTTCAGTTATTTAAATTTCACTCGAATCCGATCACCCGTTCCAAAGTTACGCATGGCTAAATATTCCGGATTCCCCCTCCCTCCGATCCCCCCACGACTATCGGATCGAGTGAATTTTTATTTACAAGTCAGTTTGATCGGGTCCCTTATACGCCTCCCAAGTTCCCAAAAACCGTCATCACCAGAATTCCGGGAAACTCCCCTCCACCTCCCCCCCCAAGTGTCCGGGTCCAGTCCAAACGTGTAAACGATTTATCTGGAGCAGATTCTTGTTCTTCCCAGCAAGTTTTACTCCGATCCCTCCATTATAACCGTTTCTCGAGATTTCCGGTCTCCCCCCCCAACTCCCACATAGCTGTCGAATCCGGTTCGGACTTCAAATGGAACATAAGAGATATGTCATTCATTCAGGTATTAAGTTTCGTCCCAATCCGATCACCCGTTCGAAAGTTACACAACACTCAAGTTTCCATATTCCCCCGCACTGAACCACATATACAAACCCCTTTTACCCTCGAATGCACTAGCTCTTTCCGATGTTAACAGAGTGATCCGATGCAAAGAGTGACGTCACGCCACGCGCAGAGCTACTAGTGTGAAGAAAGGGGTAGGGGTTTTACAAAAACTACTAAATTCTCAGGATTCCCCCGCCCTCTACTCCCTCCACGGTGGTCGGATCGGGGAAGTGACTATTTGCAAGTTAGTTTGGTCGGGTCCCTGATATGCCTGCCAAGTTTCATCGTCCTAGCACATCTGCAAGTACCCTGACTCGCGATCACCGGACCGACCGACCGACAGACCGACCGACGGAAAAGTGATCGGTATATGGCACTTGAGCGAAGCTGCAAGTGCCATAAAAATATTTAAAAAATTCTGAGCATGTGGCAGAGCCGTCTAGAAGCTATTGTCCAAGTTTTAGAATTGCATTTACTAATTATTTCACAGTAAAACCTAGCAAGTTTTTTCGTTATCAAAGTCACCCCATCGCGGGGTGACTTTGATTTTGGCATTCAAAACTCAATAAAAAATAGTTTGAGACTTTCAAAACTTCTGAGCACGTGGCAGAGCCATCTAGAAGCTATTGTCCAAGTTTTAGAATAGTTTTCAGAATTTTAAGTCAACAACAGATGGCGTGAGATGACTTTGAATTTGAAAAGCTACCAAACTCACCCCATTTGACGGTAATTTAGTCAATAGGCCTACCCCAAAATAACAGCTCACCTATGTCATTACTTAATGATTCCTCTTGTTCCAAGGACAGATACCTCTATGGCAAATTCTGTTGGTGCAGTCTGATCGGAAATTGGATTCCGCCCAAATCAGATACCTATCAAAACACTTCCGAAGGCAATAACAGTGAACAAATGACGAAAATAACGTAACTTAATTACAAGGACGGCAACGGAAGGAGACTGTTGATTTCTGTAACGAAATCCCAAACAGTTAGGATACAAAGCTGTGTTGGGTAGGAGAGGTCAGCACATGCTGTAGAGGTGCGCAATATTCTGAAGGGTGAATTTTCAAAAGAAAATTTCAGCGCTGCTCGACGGAGTACGCCCACCCGACAGGAAAACTTGCGGGAACTGCTGAGAGTAGGCTACTCTCCGAGCGGGCCGGAATCCGGACTGGTTTTTCCGAATATAGATGGAAGGACTAAACTTACCGGCTTCCGCCAGGGCTGCCGCAACTTCGTTCTAAAAGAAAAGATAGTTGTATTACATTATTTACGTTCGAGGAACGTACATACTCAACCGCTTATAGCGGCGTGCGCATGGCGCAAGAATCGGTTTTGCGTCGGCAGCGGAAGTAAAGCTTTAAACTGACTTCGTTCCAAGCATGGAGGCAAGAGACTTTTTCTCGTGTGTAATGCGTGCTGGACGGCCAGATGTCCAAAGCTCCTCGTTCCTTCCCCTGGTTTCTGCATGGTGCAATTTTTTTGCTCAGTATCCCCCACTAGGGTTACAGCATAAAGCAACTATTTCCGTTGTGTCTGGTCAGGACTCGAGGTCCTCAATCAAATCTGTCATTGGACTACGAATAATCAACGGGCATGACTATCGATTTAATCGTTCGACTTCGATTGGGCGCACTAGGCTATCTTAGTAAAGATACAATTTGACTCTGCTGATCCTGGAACATCGGAGAACGGGAAAAATAAGGAAGGTTAATCAACAGGGAAACTTCCCCAAACCAGGGACCCATAAATTTCCTTTACAGGGGGCCTGTCAATAAGAGATTTCTGAGATTTCTGAGATTTCTGATTGATTGACTTCTAATTGTATATAATTATAATGAGTTTGACTACATTTTAAATTATTCGTGTGATATTTAAATGCATATTGATTTGCAAATGTATTATACCTTGTTCTTATACTGACAATCCTATGCTATCACTTATAAGAGATATTTGGAAATATATGATTGATTGATTGATTGATGCTATCTTGAGCGCACGGAATGTAGTTCGAGAAATACCCACGGTCGACTCAAGCGGGGATTTTTGGAAACTGGATCTGGTTCGGTCACCATATCAATATAGAAGCATAGAAAATGACAGGCCCCCGGCCTGTAAGGAAATTTATGGGTCCCTGCCCAAACCTATATGCAAATTATAGAGTGTCTAGGCACTGCGGATACGACGGTGAATCGGTTCAAATCCTAGGGGGACGACCACTGTCGCACTCAATGACACAGGACAAATCCTCGTTGGAAAATTTTCTAACGAGGCATCGAGAATCGATCCTCCCCTTTTTCGGGAAGCAAAGGAAAAGATCTTTCGGAGAAAACATCAACTCAACACTTCTTCTTTCCAAAGTTCCTCCTTCCATACGGCACGGGGGACAGATAGGCTACATGCGCCGATTGGTAATAAAATCCCTCATCTCGGGCCTTGTTTGTGTCTCTTATGTCTTCTGTTTTCTTTAATTTCTCACTTCAAATTCGTTTTTCAGGCTTTCGCCTGCTAAGGGATACGGACATATAAAAACATTTTTCACGAATACCTCAGAGAATTGGCCGACACATTACTGGAATTGCCCACCCACCTAGACCAGACATTGAGGATTTCCATACCGGTGGCCTCCAGAGGTCACCATATATGTCTCGCACTTTTTTCACTTACAGGTTACTGCTAAATTTTTTGTCCTAAAGGGTGCTGTCTGACAGGGAGTCAGCGGTCCGATGCTCTGTCCGACGCTCCATTCTATGGAACGTTATGAAGTTAACAAACTGAATCCCGGCCAGTGTCGAGAGCCCAACATATAGCTAAGGACAGCAATTTTTTCTTCTCCACTCGTCCGAAGACTTTAAGATGATAAGTTTTGTTACAAAATTTTTTCACGGTCAGGAAACAGTTATGACGAGGAAGCATTTTGTTACCTGTAGTATGCTTGTAAAATGTAATGTTTGCTAAAAATATTTAAAACGCTTACCTGTGTGGAAAAGATATTGCAAGCTGCCCAACGTACTTGGGCCCCCATTCCAGCCAAAGTCTCGATCAAGACCTGAATGAAAGAACACGTTACAGGACCTGAATTAATTTTCGAGAACCACCGGGTTGGAAAAATGGCTATTAGAGTAAGGTATTATACCTCCTAACAAATATCTTAGAAGAAAGCAAAAGACTTATTTGTACCTTATTTTTTTTTTTCGACTTCATGGATTACATATCACATGTCAGCCTCACCTGAACTAGTTTCAACTCCTCGTAATTTTGTTCATAGTTAATTCGGTTGAGGAGAGGCTATTTAAGCCATTCATTCAGCGTTGAACAGGAGTTCTGTCCCAGATTTTCGCCAATAGCCTGCTCATTTTCAGAAAATAAAATACTGACCCCCCCCCCTCCATAAAAAGAAAGTACTCACGGCAGTCTGTGCATTGATGTGAGTGCACCCGACGATTTTGGCTCCCTTCAGGGGTTTATCATCGGCGGCACGTGATCGAAGGGCCATAATACCCGGCATTTCTGAAAAAAAAAAAAAAATAGCATAAGAGACGCGGCTAGTGCACTCGAAGAATCACGAATGTATTGAAAACGTGCAAACCGGATGCATAGTCGACTAGCCGTCGGCCGGAAGACAAGAGAACTGGGACTGGTCTATGGACAGCCAAGTGAAGACCCCTATAAACGGGACTGAGAGTTGGCAATATCACGACGAACGGATCCCTCTTCTCTCATGATCATCACAAGAGACAACTGTCCGATCAAACAGTTTGAAAACGTGCAAACCGGATGCATAGTCGACTAGCCGTCGGCCGGAAGACAAGAGAACTGGGACTGGTCTATGGACAGCCAAGTGAAGACCCCTAGAAATGGGATTGAGAGTTGGCAATATCCTGACGAAAGGATCCCTCTTCTCTCAGGATCATCACAAGAAACAACTGTCCGATCAAACAGTCACTCATGTCAAGCTGTCAGGGTTACATCATAAAACGCTTATGGATTTATAAACGAACTCCCATTCTTTCCCACGATGGGTAATTCGGAGCCGTGTCGACGTCTTCCTACTCCGTTAGCATCGCATTTAGCAGTGTCGTGCAGCTACTTAAGTAGTGGGAAGAGGGTTCCAACTTTTGCGTAAGTCTGTTTCTAGTAAAAACAGACTAGTTTGTGACTTGGAGATGCTAGCAGTAGTCAGTATCCTAAACACAGTAAAATCCAGACAACCTTACGCTCAAGACACGCTACATGTATTGGTCGGGGAATTGCAAACTCCACGGCAACGGGTATACGAGTCATGTTATAAGTTATACATGAGCTTAAATTTTGGCCCTTCAGCCCTCATCTCCTTGATTTTAATTTTAAACTATTAACAAACCAAAAAGCTAAATCTTTCTGGGAATCTTGGGATCCCAAACTAAATTTTTACTTCTTCTCTGAAAGGAAGTCCGAGGGATAAGGCCCACACTGGATACTGATCGTGCGTTCCCAACGCTTCAAATCTGTCCGATCCTGGTAGATCAATATCCCACCTAACTCGTCTTGGCTAATTGCCGAGCTTATCCTCATCAATGTGATTATCATAGAGGTTTCTTGGCGCAAACTTCAAATTGGCCGTCACGAGGTAAACAATTTTATTTCCTGACAAAACAGAAGCATTTGCTGAACATTCTGGCATGACAAGAGGCTTGAAAATAAACTGTTCCGAGTATTTTTGGCTACATTGGGGTCATATCAAGAGATTCGCCACACTGAACTGCCTGCAGTAGCGTAAAGTGAACTTGGAAGAAAAAAAATATATAACGACCCGCAGGGTTGTCGGAGACATAGGGTCCTTTTTTACGACCGAGTCTCTTCATGTTACGACCGACTCTCGCGAGGATCGACGCGATGCCATAAATAGCCACACCGAGAGGGCAGAAATTAAACTGGAATGAAAGGACAGTACCTTG
The DNA here is from genome assembly GCA_023053555.1 of Branchinecta lindahli. NCBI lineage: Eukaryota > Metazoa > Arthropoda > Branchiopoda > Anostraca > Branchinectidae > Branchinecta > Branchinecta lindahli. Next base: position 237,175 of record JAKZAO010000006.1, on the reverse strand, counting down.
GTGACTGCCATTCAGATTGATATTAATGACTGTGTTGCTTTGCCTATTTAGCGTTGTGGGAATAAAGTGTGGGTCACGAAACTTCCACGTTAGTGGTGCAGCGGAGTTGCAAAACAAATCGAAACCTTGTTAAACCGATTTCCGCGAAAGGCTGTTTGGACTAGCCTACGGGAATTTCCGGCTAATTCGACTACCCCTTATCTTCGTAACTTGGTGAAAGGCTATTCTGCCTACCACGCCAGAAAGGTAAATTGGTTCTGTACTATATAATAAGTTATACTGTGCGTATAACGACCCACACGGCTGTCGGAAACATAGGGTCCTTAGACCCAACCAGGGTTTTGCTACACAAAATGCCCATTTATTGATACTAACCTTGTTCCGCGATTTCAATTTCCTTTCTGCCATACTGAGCAAGAGCTAAATTTCTGACGCAGAAGTCTGTACTTCCCTTAGATGTGGTTTGCTGTTTGTCTCGTGGAGAGATGTCATCCTCTTCGTCTGAACTGCTCCCGGTGTAAGACGCTGAAAGAGAAGCTGATATGACCAGAGGAAAAGAGTTTTTTGTCTGTTAATTAAGAAGGGCGTATGAACGACAGTAGCACACCTTCATATAACGGCTCACATCTTTAGAAAATTCCACCCTATAGGATATCTAAGCATTCCAGTCTGTCTACCAAGACTCTGCAAACGCACGCAGATATCCTTGGAAGAGCGGCAGGCCTGACAACGAGATGTCCTGGAAAAGAGGCCCATAAGGCAAGTGTCCGAGCAAGGCGTTGAATTTTTCAAAACCAAACTGTGCTAAGCCTACATTTTTCATAGCTCATGTAATACTGATAACCTGCTACATAATCCGTCGAAAATACGCCAAACACGGATAATGGAAGAATCAGTCTAGCGCCGCTAGGGAGGATTAACATCGGGAATGGGAATCGAGGGGACAATTAGGGACGCAGGGTTCATCAGTAATATAGTTACGACAGGCCCTTTGCCAAAAATACGCCGACTCCTCTTTTTTTGTGAGGGATAAAAATCAAACGGATGGAAAGCATTGGCTAAGTAGAAATCAAATGTGCAAACAACCTGTAATCAACACTATTGATATTTTTCATGCAAGTTTTTCCGGCGTAGTTTTATCTGTCAACCCTCCTAGTAGTAAAGTAAGCAGGCATGCACAAGCTTAGTGGTGGGAAGTGCTCACAAGAAGAAGAAGTCGATGTTACCGAGCTGCGACGATCGGAAGAACGTTTTCCGACGAGTGACGTTCCAGCACTACCACGGCACCGCGCGACCCGATCACCACGAAAGAAGCGATCAGTAATCTAAGAAAAAGTGCGCTGAAGCCTTTTCGGGAAACCATAGAACAATCCGTAACAACGACCTATTTCAATAAAGCTCAGTTCTCACAGACGTCAAATTTTACTTTATCATGCGGTGTCACTTTGCTTAGCTGAACCGACTTGTCTCACATGGCACAGCGAAATTGTCAGAGCGAAACTATCTTAAACTGAGAGCTTGCCTTGAGAGCTTTGCCCATTCTCAACGGGTTTTAGCTAATACTCGGTACCAGCCAATTCCGGAAATCGCTCTGAGACCGAGAATTAGCTGGGTTCTGCCGTTCGCAATTGATACTGGTGCCAGTTTCGGGTATCAGCTAGTCTCGGACCCAAGTTGGAATCAGATCAACTTTTGAGGCTAGTACCCAATCAGGGGAATACTGAGGAATATTCCGATTAGAACCACGTCAGACCGAGTAATAATGACCTAAATTCACTTTCGGTTTTCAACAGGAAGGAGTGGATGATTTTATCCATTAGGCTTGGTTCGAAACTAGCCAATCAGAATATTCCTCAATATTCCCCAAAATAATCTGATTGGCTAGTACTCTCGAAAGTTGAACTGATTTCAGCTTGGGTCCGAGACTAGCTGGTACCCGAAACTGACACCTGTATCCATTGCGAACAGCAGAAACCTGGCAAAGCTTCGGTCTCGGGAGCGATTTTCAAAACTAGCTGGTACCAGTATTAGCTAGAACCCGTTGTGATTGGGCCTTTAACGATCCTGGGACAATAGTGGTCAAAGAAAACAACGGCTAGGTAAAATATCAGAGTAAACGAGGACGCTCAGTAATGAGATTTAACAGAAAATAAACTAAGCATGTCAAGGTATGGTCCGAAACTTCACTAGCCAAGGAGATTGAAAAGGGGTAGGCAGAGAACAAGCACACCCATTTCACCGTGCGGCCCAACTGCCAACACTATCCCGTACAAGCCAATGTAAATGCGAATAAATCAGTCATTATTCTTAAGTCATGCGACATCATACGAACCCCCACGCTTCCTCATTCCTTAATCCTCTTTCTTATCCCTACAAAACCACTAGGTTTTCCCGCAATCCGGGTCGCCGAACAATGTCCCGAATTTCAAATTTCGGCTTTAAGAAAAACAGTTTTCCGGTGTCACCATCTTGGATGAAACTAGGGACAGATAGACTAAAACTGAGGCAAAATTAGCGAAAGTCAATGCAGGGACAGGTCCTGTCCCCAAAGTAACCATAGAGATTTTTAATAAGGTTTAGGACACAGAAGGACTAATAAGGCAAGAACCAGACAGTTCGAGCTCTAACCGGTTTTGTAAAGGGACCTCGGACTCCTGAAAGTTCGTCCTCAAAAGCTAAAAGGATCCGAGAGCAATGGAGTTTCTGACTCTACAACATTACACATTACGCAATGTTCTTGAAACTTTACAACCCTAACCAGATATAAGTTTGTTTGAGGGTTTATCAAGCAGGTGCATTACATTACACACTGAAAAAAGTCTTAATGCCTTGATTGTTTTATTTCTTGGAATGGTGATAACTGATAACAAAATTGCCCAACTCCGAAACCAAACAGTTTAATCCCTGACTTGCCTTTATTCCCCTACTCTGATAGTGCTATACATTTTACCAGCAATCTGCTGATCAAACTGAGTTTAGTGATACTTCGCGCGGTTCACGCCTCGCACGAACCCACTACAGGCATCCATTCAATTCAATTCAATTATATTCAAGAAAGCCATAACACGGACAAGCCGACTAGTAGGTTTCGTGTCAAAACGGCTAGGTTTCGGATCTCTCGGATCCAAGAGGAGCACATTCACTCCTGTGCCCATGGAATGATTGAGTTGAAGCAAAGTAGAGTTGGATATGTGGTTTAAAGTATATGCATAAAATTTCCAGCATTTCCATCAAACTTCCTTCACTTCTACCTAATTCATCTAATACCAAAGTTGAGCAGAAGACCGAGAACGACCACTGAAGGAAACTTGAAACTGGGCAAGCTCCCGCGCGACGGCACTGGTTACTAAAAAATAAGACAGCGGAACATAATAGTCACTATGTTCTGCTTCGACCAGCGGAAGATTAGTTCATAGTCGATGTGGTCGACACTGTGTAGAAAGATTTAAGCTACGTAACAACGAAAGCCACACCTTAGCTTCATGCCTCGACTTCTGGGTCCTAGCTTCCATTTCTACTTCTTCGTGCTCGATCATGGGTTTATGCCGGTTAGAAGGTACGCCATGGCGGTTGTCTTCACTGACAGAGCGACCCCTCAGCGCCATCTCCCCAAGTATTCTTCAACCCGTCAAGGAAAGTAAGGGAGTTGGAGTTACGAACTGCGGTAAAAGAATGATCAGACTTGTATTTTGATCTAGCGTTCGCCTTTGGTTTTCATATGCGTTTTTCAACACCAGGGGTTCACACAAAACCCAGTGTTGGAAGTTGCTGCCGAATCATCCTCCCGTTTGAAGAGCGGCGGCCAAGGTTTTCATCGTTTGTACAAACACCTTACGTGCCGACAGTGCAAGTCTAAGCTCTAAGGAGGCAGGAAAAAATGTCCTTTCTTAGACATTTAGTTCGGGTTGTTGCTGATCAGCTCCTCCATAATCTCCGCAGATGGAAGAATTGCTTTCTACATATCGAGGTTTTTACAGTTTCAGTTCCTTTTTTATGCTGAAATAAAGATTCTCGAATCTAATTTATTAATTATTAGAGTCAGAGAAACTCGAGGCAAAAGATGATAAAAATACAATAACACCAGTACACTGTGCAGTCCCATGATACCAGTCCTATCCTACCCAGTGTCAAAATTTTCTGGTATTCCCCTGAAGTTAAAAGAAAAAAGTTCCAACCGTGCGATAACAATTGTTATCGCACAGCCAGCCATGCGATAACAAGTGATATCGAACGGTTGGAACTTTTTTCTTTTAACATCAGGGGAATACCAGAAAATTAAAAGAAGTGTACTAGTGTTATATGGCTGCACAGTGTAGCCTACTAGGGTTATAATCATTATCGCCCTTGCTCTGCGCTCGGGCGATATCAGCCTATCATGCTACCCGCGGGCCAAATTTTTCCGGTATCACCCTCAGGAAGGGCGATAATATATATTACCAATATTTTGTTCATTTTCTTTTGTCTTTAAAGCAGCTTATATCAAGTAGTTGTGAAGGCTTGAAACTTAAACCGGGCTGTAAAATGACTTTTAAAGTTGAGTCTTCACCTTCCGGAATCTGGGTTCCCAGATTTTCCGAGATTTTTTTTTAATTTCTTCTGCGATACTTAAAAATTCCGGAAATCTGGAAGTTCAAAAGCCGCTTTTTTCCGGATTATTTTGATATACTTTCGGACCGGTTCATATTCTAGATGCAATTTACAGGAGACGTCAAAGAATAATCTGGAAGCCCAGATTCCGGAAGTTCCGGGAGGTGAAGACCGGACTTAAGCGATCTTTTCCTCCTTTGCACGTCACTTTAATTGCCACTAGATGACGCGCAGATAAACGCTTTGCTTTGTACGAATACAAACTTATTAGGTATCGTGAAAACAAAACAAACCAAAACGGACTTCGATGAGGAAAGTAGAAAATGTTCTATCTGAACAAAAAAGAACTTCGTTCTATCTGAGCAAAAAAGTTGCCATTCAACATCATACCAGACAATGGACAAAAGTGATGACGAAAGGACTTTATAGCAGGCCCTTGTGAATAACTAAGTAACGGACAGAATACTGATTGTCGTAATATGCATTACTGACATTAGACGCCTTTTAAGATCTCTCAATTGGTAAATACCGTTGATATATCCAACATTTCCTCGCCGGTAAATGCTACGCCATAAGTCCATTTGCAGTCTATCTCTTAGACACATAAATAAGAATTTTCTTTCTTTTTTGGGGTCCTGTCATGACACTAAAAACCGCAGGCTGGGTTACCACAGGAAGCCAGAATTAAGATTAGTTCCGAATATCGGAACTGCGTCACTGGAGAACTTTGCAATCTCTGAACATTTTTAAGATCCTTATTTGATTTTTTGTCCTTCATTCAAAATGTCTACATTTTTTCCATATTGATAACAGCGTGCTGACACCTCGGTATGGATTTCTGGTGGAATTTAACGCTCCTTTCATAACCATTTTCCAGTCTCAAGTATTTGCTCCAAAACAATTAACGCTTTGTTTGGGGCTTCCGGGAGAAGGAAGCAAGATTTCAGACATTAAACATTTCCTGTTCTGGGTAGCAGCAGGAGGATAAAACAAATAGAGACAATCAAAAGGCGGAATAATTTACACATAATATTGTCACAAGCGTCACACACGAAGCGATGAGCAAAGTAGTACAAATTCCGCAATGACAACCCTCGTGACAACATGAAGGTGTTTCAAGCTTCGTCGTCTTTATGCAGCTTTGGCGGAGGAAAAAATTCAAAAGTTTCAACAAATTTAAAATAGATTTTAAACAGAAACAAAATACTTCGAGGCCACTTAATAAACACGGGCATTCGGATCATCGGAAACATGCATCGCTTCAAAGTACAAGTTTGGCTGATATTATCCTAAACATCGGGATGCAATCTTTGGAGGCTTTACGGACGGAAAGAACGGCGGAGAGGCTAGGGTATGCCTTGGACACAAGAATGGCATTTAAAACTGCAGAAAGGCCAGACAGGAAAGCCTTACCGACTTGACAGCGGAAACGCCGAATCACTGTTAACCGAGGATTTTTACCCAAAAAATTTCGAACAGAGCGCCTAACCCTACAATCGCTTCACACATACTCGTCAGCTAAGTTGCGTTTATTCGTATCACAAGAACCTGTCGCAAAATCTGAAAGTATCCTGGTACAACAGATTTCTGAAAGATACCATATTTGGGCTATGCCTATGAGAGATTGTATCTTGTTTACATTAAATGATTTGATTTGATTTGATTTGATTTGATCGTTAGCGTCAGTTGTTCTAATTTTCTAATGGGTTCTTTTCCTACACTTGCCAAGCACAGTCAGATGAGAATTTCCTCCTTAGCTCCGAAATTTTGACGCACCGCATTAAGATTTCCCCATAGTGACGCGAATTTCGCTTGCGAAACCTTATCAGACTTTGTTTGCACGTAGCTTCAGCATGGACAAAGAATTCTTGAAAGGTCGAATACTTTCCTGACAAAAGCAAATCCTTTAATATGTTTCTTCTTTAGCCTTGCGTAAAGCCGAAACGACAATAGATCAGGTATGAACGAACTCGTAGGACCTACTGAAAGCGGGAATCCAATGCAGTTCCAGTAAGCTGGCAAGGATTCGAATTGACGTTGCGCTTCTCTTACTGCGCCAAGAAGTTTAGAGGTCGAGGAGTGAAGGAGAACTCGTTCCGGAACTTTTCAGGGAGGAACACAAACAAGAAAATTGAGAACCACGTGTAAAGAACATAACAAACATCATCCGTTTCAGGTCCGATCTCATTCTAACTTGTCAAACATCCTGACTTCGAACAAGAATAGAAAAAGACGACAATAGAAAAAGACCGTCATCCCGAGGTAGAATAACAACCAAGGCACTAGAAAAGAACTGGTTGCACCTGGTCCTCATTAACACAATAAAGAAGATTCCTTTGAAACGCTAGGTACAAATGCCCGCAACGCTGTTCCCAATTACAAGAAGCGCTGCAGTTCTGGGAGTAACTTTCAGCAATGACTGCTCTTTCAAAGATCACGTCGAAAGCGTAGTGCGCAAGGGCCGTTCCTCACTGCTGATCTTAATGTCAATTCGCAGGCTTGGCTTCGCAGATCCTGAACTTCGCCTCGCATACCTCACCCACGTGCGCCCCCTTTTAGAGTACTGCTGAGTGCTGTCCGGTATGGGGACCCCAAGTGCAGAACACGGTCTATCTAACGGAAGAGCTAGAAGCTTTACAGAAACGCGCGTCAAAATTATAATGGGACCTAGCTTCCGGTCGTATGATCAGGCCAGAGCAAAATAACTCTAGGGAGTAATGACAAACTGTATGCTTCCCATGTATTGAAAACGGGTCAGAGTCACAGCTCCTCCAAATACGCTCAAGGCATTCGAGGCGTCAAAACTTTCAGCGAGCGGTCTTTTCGTGCAGGGGCGGGTTGAGAAAATTGTTGCACCACTGAGATGCGGTGTGAACATCGAGGAGAAAGGGGAGTTTTTTTTTTCTGTGTTGGGACGGTGGAAGTTATTCAGGAAGCGTGACAACGATAAGTGCAGCTTTCTATTTAAAGTTTATCCAAAAAGGACTGGGATAGGACAATCTAGATACCCATCACTTATTCACTTACTGGCTTGAAGACCCGCTGAAAATGGGTTACTTGGTTGTTACGCTGTTCACGAATAATCGATTTTCAAATAGTGGAATTTCCGTGTGATTTGTGGTACCTTTATGCGCTTGTATTTTTGTTGCATGCCTAACAAGAAAGATTTATGACTTTTTTGTGTTCAGGCGCTAAACAATATTCACCAATATCACCGCTGCCCACTGAAAAAACCGCGTTTGTGCTGAGATAAAGATTTCTCGCGTCATAGTAGAATTTACGCTGTTGGGACGGAAGCAGATATTCTGAACGTCATAACTAGAGAAGATAGCGGAAAAAAAAAAAATCCCTTTGCATAATCCAAATAATGCAGTGTATTCAACTGATAATTTAAAACACAAACTGATTAAAGACTATTTACAGTCGAAATCTGACCGTTTCATACCCATGCATGAGTCATATTTCAGTTGACTCTAACCTTGCAGGTGTATGTCGGAGCAGATCTAGTGTTCGTCGTACCTAGTATTTTCCATCATTGGTCTTACGACTGATCGATCAGTTTTCGAATTTCACCAAATAATGAAAGCGCATTCGGAAGAAATAAGCGATCGAGCACATCTCCTCTCGAGGCTCATCCTTCAACTTTTTCCCATTTTATCATGGGCAAGGCCTACTACTTCACTTATTCACAAAGTCTTTTGCCTCAATCTATCATGATGCGATAAGTATGCTCCGAGCTCCGCACGGAGCCAGCGTTGAAGAAAGACTAAACGAGTTTCAGTAGGACCGGTCTTTTGACACTTGTTTTCTTGTGGTGCTAGTGTCGCTACAATTCGACTCTGTGTCACTTTCTTCGAGTTTTGTCATTACTCCCTAGAGTTATTTTGCTCTGGATCAGGCATTATCAGTGTTGAGAATCCCAAGTCTCTACTCCCGAAGAGAAGAACTGATCCTAAACTTCGGCAAAAAGCTGCTAACAAATGAGAAATACCAATTCTTAATCCCCCTGATGCCCCGAAAAACAGCAGGACAAGACGACAGAATAAATTAGTGCCTGTTGAAGGACGAACCTCGAGGTTCATCGTTTGTGCCCTTTTTTACAGATATTTTTAACAAAGTGTACATATATTTTATTTCATCAATGTAAATGACCAGCATAATTTAGCATCTTCTGCTGAAGAAAGCTACGAAGTTGGTTTGTCAATAAATGATTCTGATTCAGATGGGGTTCAACTATCGCCTACTTGGGAATATCAAGCGTTTCGAATGTTTACAATGACAAACACTTTTGGCTTCGTGCACTTCAGAATATTTGGAAACAAACCAGATAATTTTCTTCCACAAATTCGATAATTCATACAAGAAATGAGAAGACCGATGTAGAGCGAATAAGATCGCTGATGATTTTCCCCCATAAACTAACCGAGGATAACCTCGGATTTAGGTGGATGTTGCAACTTCCCCTACTGCGAACGGAAGTTTAAGAAGTTGATGAAGTAGTGAATGAGAAGCTCTTTACAAGCATGCACGACCTCGAACAATCAACAGACACCTTTTCCTTTCTATTCCGTAGACAAACAATCAGAAAGCAGTTAGTACAATGTGCAGGCTATTTCAACAGAGAAGTTTTTTCAGCAAAGGCCTAAATTTATGTGTTAAAGTGTAAAAAACCTGTCAAACGATCAAGAACTAGGAGACCCATACTTACCACACGACTTCCGATCGTACCCTACATTGCAAACGGATGCTGGTTTTCTCATAATACTTGGCTAACCCGCAAACAAAACGGACTAAGAGAAAAACTAAATAATTAACAACCAAAACATTACTGAACGTAAAAGATGAGGCACGTAAAAGCGTGCGACGCGTGGCTTTTCTGCGTGAGTGGGTGTGCCAAAATACGCAGTCGGCAGCCATGGAACAATATACGCTACTGACAACAACAGTAAGTTTGACCAGATCCCTCCTTCTTTCTGACTGGTACTTTAAACAAAAATAACTCATAAATAGATCCTTGGAAGGGCAAGAAAAAACAAAATAAATTTGCCAAGAAACAACAATACAAAATTCTGTAATTTCTTAATGAGATGCTATTAAGGAATAAACATGAAGTCTGATTAATTGATTGATTAATGAAGGCAAAAACCCGGTCATCAAAACTTCATAAAAAAATACCAAAGACCCGAAACGCGAGTGGGACAACCGTCCTGGTTCCTCTGACAGCCACCTTATCAACTCGGAAGCAAATTTCTAAAGATCTTCAGATCTTTATTTGCTCTGAAGTGCAAATAAGGTAACTGACGTAAATTTTATAAGGACTTTCGTATTAGCATACACAAAAATACTATTTTGTACATACAAAATCTAGTCCAGATGTAATTAATTACTGGTAAGTTTAAGGCGTACTATTTGGAAGCACAGGCTAAACACTGGCCTGGAAATATGAAGTGATGACATCTACTAACTAGGCCATCTTATATCTCAAGCCACTATCTTAGATCGGACATTTTCGAGATTTACATTACAGATTTTGGGAACGGGCCCTGTCCCTACCTGCTAGAACTTTACCTTAAAGGACCCCTCTTGCTTATTCTGTATTTTTTGGTTGGTGTTGGGTTGGGGGGTCTGTGTTAGAAAGTATTAATTAGGTTGTGATGAAGGGTAGAGAGGGATTTGCGTGAACGGAGAGTCCGGCACAATTTACTAGGCCGGACCCGTAAGGAGCGGGCGGGGGTATAACTCTTCTTCAGTCGTTTGTTGAATGGCTGAGAGTTGGGAGTCAAAGAGAAGGAAGTGAAAGTGAAAGTAAAAAAAAAGGAGAGAAAAGTAAAGAAGGAAAAAGTAGTTTGGTGGACTGAAATCCATTTTAGTTTCTGATCACGGCCACTCTTCCAGTCTGCGACCTCTTCGCGAGCGTCCTCAGTTTAAACCCCGACCGTGAACGGAGAGTCCGGCATAATTTACAACTCTGAAACGAGACATGATGAGCTTCAAAGTGCTGTTTTCATTTGGTTAAGAAGCACGAGCTATAGACGCTAGCTCGGGATAGCCCCCGTTGCCGACTCTCGGAAATTTGTCAAGGACATACAAGGCGAAGAAGCCAGTTCTCCTACTGGTTTATCGCTCCTTAACAGATTCAAACTTACCGGAACTGAAGCTGTCGGACGAGGAGGCTGAAAGTGACCTGCTCCTATGCCGACGACCTGGCTTTTTGCCAACCCCCTTGGCATCCTAAAATAGTAAAAAGAATTAGGCTTCTAGACAAGAAGAGATGTTAACCCAGTAGCGTATATGGAGGGGAAGGGGTCGGACGGTCGGCCTGGCACCACAACCAGGTTCAACCGAAATACTGGAGCTGAAGCTTTCGAGCGAGGAGGGGGATAGGGATCTGTTCCTTTGCCAATGGGTCTTTGCCTAGATGGGATTTGCAACTCTGCAGCTAAGGGGTGCGGGAAGGGTTATGAATTGAGGGGTGGAACAAATATACGCTCAGATTTACTAGAAGGTCGTTTTCCGGTAAAAAAAAACAAAGGGTAACACGATCAGGATTTCCCGACCGGATTTCCTGCACTTTCATCATCAAACTGAAAAAATCTCAACTTTTCCATATTATGGAAGTGATGATGGTGCCAAAAATCCGGGCAGGAACTCCAGACCGCGAGCACCCGACCCTGATCGTGTGTTCAAGGCATAAAAGGCTCGAGGGTTTACCCACTCTTCGGTACCTACTGTACACCCTGTCCGGGCACCAGCCGGCACCGATCAAAATCAGCGATGCCGGTTGTAAATTATGGGATTCATCTTTTAAACGCTTGTAAAAATGCTTATTTTGATGTTCTAACACGTGGCAACCGGTGCCGGCACCGGCCGGGCACCTCGGCACCGGGCACTTGCTGTAGGCTACACTAAAATCGAGAGTGGGCAACCCCTCGAAAGGGCTGACACGAGAACTCCAGTTGGCACTTATCCGAACAATAGTTGCGTTTTTTGCTTTTTCTCCGTAGGTCGGTTAACCGACCTATTTGCCACTATTGACCGTTTTTTCGTCTCGCCGGTCGGTTCGACTGAGCTCTAAAAAACGGCTTATAAGAAAACATGGCGTCATCCCGTCGCCGGCGCCTATCTCTCCAATGAGAATTTTGAATTTCGCGCCGTGCCAAGAGCGTAGGTCGGTTGGATGGACCTCCCGCCTCAGTCCACAGGTCGGTTAACCGACTGGTGGATGGAGCCAAAAAAACGGCTTATAAGAACTCAGGTCGGTTAACCGAAGGAAAGAAAACGGCTTATAGTGGGAAATCTTGTAGGTCGGTTAACTGGATGAAGGCAAAAAACGCAACTAATGTAATTAAGTTATCGATATCTGTGTCCAACAATCCACCAAACTCGTCAAGTGATAGGCGGCAGAAGTACAGGGAAGAGACAATTCACAAACGGACATGTTGAACATAACAAACGAAAGGTTTCGATGTGATTTCAATATGTATTGGACTTTTTTATCCAGACAATCGGGTCTTGTAGATATCAGGTCTTCGCCAGACTCACTTGAACATTTTACTATTTATCAATAATCAGCCGCTTGAAAATAAACATAAATGATAGGCTACCGTAGAGGTGCTTGACATGTTACGGTCAAAGGGCTAATCATCTGAGAGACCAAGTTGAGACATGGCTTCGTAGGCGAGTTCGTAAGTTTACACCTATATCTTATTTCTACTTCGAACAAATTCCTTGTTCTTGGGATCCCAAAACGTTAGTGACGGATACCTATGAGATCGCAAAATTGTCCGTCTGTCCGTCTGTTAGCACGATAACTCTCGAAGGGATTGAGATATTTTGATGAAACTTGGTGGGAGGATCCTTCGGCTCAAAGTACAAGTCAAGTTCGAAGATGGGCTCTGTAGCCCTATACTTGAGGGTGGGGGAGGGGTTTCAAATTAAGGGGCAAAATATTTTTTTTTTGAAAGGAGACACGCTGAATCCGAATATGAAAGTTATTTTCTCGCCGGACAAGTAGTTCGCCCGGAATCCGGCCAAAACCGGAAAGTTTGTTAAAAGTAAAAGTTTTATTTGAAGTTGATTAGATGTTTGATTTAGGGGTAAGAAGACATGAATACGATGGTGAAAACCATTTTCTTGCCTGACAAGTAGTTCGCCCGGAATCCGGCGCAAACGGAAAATTTGATAAAAGCAAAATTTGTATTTGAACTTGATTAGATGTTCGATTTAGGGGTAAGAAAACGTACTGAACACGATGGTGAAAACCATTTTCTTGCCGGACAACGAGTTCGTCCGGAATCCGGCCAAAACCGGAAAATCTGTTAAAAGCAAAATTTGTATTTGAAGTAAATTAGATGATAGATATAAGGGTAAGAAAAAACGCTGAATCTATATATGACAATCATTTTTTAACCGGACATATAGTTTGTCCGGAATCCGGTTGAAACCGGATTTTCTTTTTTTTAGAAGTTAGAGTTTTATTTGAATTTGATTAGATGTTCTTTATAGGGATAAGGAGGATCTGGCGAAGACAAAACCTATTTGTCTGAATCAAATATTAAATTTTGGGATCCCATCGGAACCTTTGGTCTTGTTGCTGTATTCCGGGCGAGCTTCTATTCCGGCAGGAAAATTAAGTTCAGATTTCGGTCCAGTGTGTATTTTATGTCTACTCTTCAATCGAAGCCGAAGAAAAATGTATGCAGACCAAAACAGCTGGTGACACTGAGAGGCAAAACCAAGAAACTCTGGACTTGCAGTCTGACGCGAGGGGTCGACAACTCTCCCGGAATGGTGTACACGTCCCGAAGGAATAGTCCGGAATGGTCAGGATTATTCCGTTATTCCGGAATGGTGTACATAAAAAATGAGATTCGTCGACCCCTCGTTCGCCACAGGACGGACCGAATGGGGTGAAATAAATGCGGACTAAACAAAAGTTGGTGAATTACCAAACTCGATAAAGAATGGGAAGATATGGAATGGTTAGGAATAATCCGTAATGGCCAGGAATAATCCGTAATGGCCAGGAATAATCCAGAGTGGTCAGGACTATTCCGTTATTCCGGAATGGTGTACATAAAAAATGAGAGTCGTCGACCCCTCATTCTGACGCTCTCGGTTGAGCTATAACCTTCTTTGTGTTACTGTGAGACTTACTGACTTTGCAATAAACAATTTCAGTAGTCGACTTAAAAATTTAACTTTTCGAGTCTACCAAATTTCTGGGGTTTGGCAAATTTGGGCGGAATCACTGTCTGACAAGAAAGTGAAGTTCAGAAATAGATTCACAACGTGTTCTTACGCCCGGTGGGAACCTTTAATCGACTTAAAGAATAAACTTCTATTTTTACCCAATTTCCGGTTTGGGCCGGATTCCGGGCTAAATGCTTGTCCGGCGGTCAGATCTGCGTTCAGCATGTCTCCTCACTCTATCTCGACGAAGGTTGCAAGAGCAGAACAAATTTAGCGAGCCGGTAATTATTCAACCTTGGTTCAAAAACGTTACCCTCTGTGTTACAGTTATCTTTTCCAGCGACTCCTTTATCCATACAACACCAGCATCCTCTTGGAAGGTCACAGTACTAGCTCCCTTTCGGCTAACTAATCCCTCTTCGATGGATGTCACTACAGCCTCAATAGTTTCTGCATTATCTGCCATATTCGTGTCGAAACTCTCCTGTGTTACTAAAGCGTAGCCGGGACGTTTCTCAGCCATTTGTTTTTCACTGAATAAATTTACAACATCAAACAAATCGTGACGTCGCAATAAAGCTCCTGGTGTATGTACTTACAAACAGTTTCACTGCGATTATTACACGTCTCTATTCGCCCAGACTAATAAAAGAACGTTCAGAAAAACGTCAAAACCGGAACTTCGTTAACTCGACATTTGGCACTAGGTAACGAGTCGTCAAGCTCCCAAAAAGAAACTCGAAGGAAAAAAAGGCTGCAATGTACAGAAGATGCACAGACGGCTGAGACACTGGCTGTAACTGGATATATCGTAGATGTCGAAACCCGAACGTAAAACCCGCCAAAGACCAAATGACGCAAGCATTCTGGAAACACCAGCTCTGATCCAAATTTACCTAAGTACAATTTACGCCAAGCCGTCCACAATCAATTTTAACTCACGGAAAAGTCTTCGCTGAGGGGTTCTGCAAATAAGGACCCAGTGCCACGCATTTGGTTGGACGGTCTGCAATGGCCCCAAAAAGTTCACTTCGGGACTCAAATGTTTTCCGTTCACTTATTTTTATTTTATTTTTTAAAGCCGTAGTATCTGTTGTAATTTAACTTATTTTTATATTATTTAAGAAAAATAAGAGAAAACATTTCGTACTTTTTGTGGCTACTCCTCCATCCATCGACGCCGATTTCAATCAATTTTTACCCACTTTTAACTATTCACGTCCAAATTAAAAAATAAACTGAAATTTAATATACTATCCTTCCGCCCTAATAACTTGATGAATGCGTCATCACAGACCACGAAATTAACTTTGAAATTTACTCTTTTTTTTTTTTACAAAATTTTCTTTAAACAACTTGTTTTTATAACCCTTAAAAAAAATATATTTCATAAACCCTTTAAATTTCACACATTTCAAAGCATTACTTTCAATTTTCTCAAATTCGCACATTTAACTTAATACACTCATTAAGTGAAAAAATATCAATCAAATGTGAAATAAGGCAGACCCTTCAAGGCAAGATAAAATTACACACTCTGGAGGAGCCCACTGGGAGGTAGACTATAGAGCCTACCACAAATGCCCGATTCTGTTGTAGCCGATGGTTAG
Organism: Branchinecta lindahli; assembly: GCA_023053555.1. NCBI lineage: Eukaryota > Metazoa > Arthropoda > Branchiopoda > Anostraca > Branchinectidae > Branchinecta > Branchinecta lindahli. The sequence continues at coordinate 221,786 of JAKZAO010000006.1, read as the reverse complement.
GGTGTGCCATAAGCTTTGACACCCTGACCCCTTGCATGGCATACGGGAAAAAGACTTCAAATGGTTCGTTTGCAATTTTGATTCATATCATCAATTTCTCACTGGATGGAGGGTGGAGTTAGGCAGGGAATATCCAACATTTGGCACATCCGACCCAAATGTAGGCATTCGTGGTGGAAAGGCATTGTCTCAACCAAGTTCACAAACAGTGTTAAGAACTAAGGTATGAACACCTTATTCTGGGCTCTTGCTGTAATATCTTGAATCATCTGGTTCATGAAAACCATATTGTAAAAGAATAAAAATAAAACAGAGAAAATTACAACTTAAATTATGCCAATTTAGATAACTCTCTTTGCTTGCCGATAAACCGAAATAACACACTTTTTACTGAAATTGGGTCGAACTGACAAAATAATCCTCATAAAAAGGGCAAGTAGCCTAATCTCCTAACAAAAATATTTCATATTAAGGTGGTCAAGGTAAAAAAGGGTCGATCAAATAGAGCCTTCAAGGTATCAAATAACGAACGGACAAGGATAGCACTGATCTCCCTGGCTCCACCTTATCGAATCAGCTATTTGTAGTTGTAACAGGCACGCTGACTTGTGCCATTACGCTTGTGCATAATGTTTCTATACTGTAAATCTACGAAAATAAGGACAACGGGAGCATGGCGTCACAGCTCCAGCTTTATAAGAAATAAAACACCAGGAGCTTTGCGTCACGAAATACCAGCTAAATGGAAAAATAAAGAAAACACACAGATGTGCTACACTGCGTGCCTAATAAACACTAACAAACGCGGGGCCAGGTGTATTCGGGAGATGCGATAATGGTTCTTTATCGACATGCGCGCAAATAAAGAAAAGACTACAGTTTGAAGAGGACATGCCTTATTTATCTTTGAGGAAGATAGCCTACTGATAAACGGGAGCTTTGAAACAGCGCACTTCCACTTACAAAGTCCAACGAAGGGGCGTGTGGCATGAATGAAGGGGAGGTATATGTCTATCCTGGCGGTGTCCCAAAAACGAGGATCGAAACGGGTCTGTAAAATTGGCTCCCGCGATGACTTTGCGTCATCTTAAAGACCCCTGTTGCTTATTCTGCCTTATATATTATCCCTAGCTCCCCGTTGGGATTACAAGCTTCTGAAATCCCCGCCTTTCGCCACTGAATGAATGAATTTTACTTGTTACTCGTCACAGAATCACGAGGACACAAGACGGAGTACTAAGAACAAAAGAAACAAGACCAAAGGTTTCGATGGGATCCCAATAATTCAATCTTTGATCCAAACAATTAGATTTTGTCTTCGCCAATCCAGTCTTCGCCTGACTCTTAAAATTTAGAAACAGATTAAGGCCAAACAGCTAATCATCTGAGAAAACCAAGTTCAGATATGGATTCACCAACTGTGTTACCCCTATAGGTCATATCCATTTAGACGGAACCGATCGAAACGATCCTGCCTTACTTCTGCCAATTTTCCAGTTTCGGCGAAATTGCAGAACTACTTGTCCGGCGAAAAAATAAAGCTCAAAAACGAATTCGGCGTATCTCCTTATCTCCTTGTCTCTCATATCTCCTTATCTAACATCTAGTAAACTTCAAAAATTTAACTTATAACATAGGCTATTTTTCGGTTTCAGCCGGATTCCGGACGAACTATACGTCTGGCTAGCATATCTTTTTACCCCCAACTCGGACATCTAATCAACTACAAATAGGCCTACAACTTTTGCTTTTGACAAATTTTCCGGTTTGCACCGGATTCCGGGCGAACTACTTGTCCGGCAGAAAATGGTTTCCATTTTCGTGTTCAGCATGTCTTCTTACCCCTAAATCAAACATCTAATCAACTTCAAATAAAACTTTTGCTTTTAACAAACATTCCGCTTTTGGCCGGATTCCGGGCGAACTACTTGTCCGGCAAGAAAATGGTTTTCATATTCGTGTTCAGCATGTCTTCTTACCCCTTAATCGACTATCTCATTAGCTGTTTAAAAATATTTTTTGTCCCTTAATTTGAACCCCCACCCCTAAACGTAGGGCTATAGAGCCCATCTACGAACTCGACCATTCCCTTGATCCAAAGGACCCTCCCACCAAGTTTCATCAAAATATCTCATTCCTTTCGAGAGTTATCGTGCGCACAGACGGACAGACAGACGGATAACTTTTGCGATGTCATAGGTATCCCTCCACTAATGTTTTGGGATCCCAAAAATCTTCAAAATTGACTGAAATCCAGTTTTAACCAGTCAACAACGTTTGTTGTGGCGACGTGTTTGGTTCTTCGCTAGGCACACGGCGATTCTCCGCCGGCATGAAGAGTTCTCGTCAATCACATGGCGTCACGACTGTATGGTATTCCGCTTAGATTCAAAAGACTGCAAAAAATCACATTCTGTCGGCACCATGCTAGGGTCAAAACCAATATTTCGTTCAAAAACCGCACTTCCCAGTATAAACCCTTGGTTTATTGAAATAATGTATTTGTTCATTTATTTTTGACCCATTTTTAGGTACAGCGGAGTAATACATTATAAACAAAGTAGATGGCACGAATGAGCACATTAAACAGAAAAAAAAAGAAACATCTTTAAGTCTTAAATACACTTTTAACACAGTGACACACATTTTGACATAGCCTATAGCACTAAACGGGTTCTGGATTAACAAGACCAAAGGCTTCGATGGGATCCCAAAAAGTCAATATTTGATCCATACAATTGGGTTTTGTCTTCGCCAGAATCAGATCCAGTCTTCGCCAGACTCCTTCAACCTTTTTACTCTTAAAATTTAGAAACAAATTAAGGCCAAATAGCTAATCATCTGAAAAAAAAAAACAAGATCAGATATGAATTCAGAATGTGCGTTTACCCATATATGTCACATCTATTTTGACGAAACTGATCGAAACTGATCCTTACTTTTACCAATTTTCCGGTTTCGACGAAATTCCGGAACTACTTGTCCGACGAAAAAATAAAGCTAAAAAACGAATGCAGGGCATCTCGATCCTTAAGTCCGGTCTTCACCTCCCGGAACTTCCGGAATCTGGGCTTCCAGATTTTTCTTTGACTTCTTCTGTAAACTGCATCTGGAAGATGAACCGGTCCGAAAGTACATCAAAATAATCCGGAAAAAAGGGGCTTTTGAACTTCCAGATTTCCGGAATTTTTAAGTATCGCAGAAGAAATTCAGAAAAAATCACGGAGAATCTGGGAACCCAGATTCCGGAAGGTGAAGACCCGACTTTACCTCCCATTTCCGGTTTGGGCCGGATTCGGGGCGAACTACTTATCCGGCGAGAAAATGGTTTTCATATTCGTGTTCAGTATCTCTTGTTACCTCTAAATCGAACATTTAATTAACTTCAAACAAAACTTTTACTTTTAACAAACTTTCCGGTTTTGGCCGGATTCCGGGGGAACTACTTGTCCGGCGAAAAAATGGTTTCCATATTCGTGTTCAGCATGTCTTCTTACCCCTTAATCGACTATCTCATTAGCTGTTTTAAAATATTTTGTCCATCCCTTAATTTGATCCCCCACCCCTAAATATAGGGATGTAGAGCCCATCTACGAACTCAACCTTTCCCTTGATCGAAAGGATCCTTCCCATAAAGTTTCATCAAAATATCGCATTCCCTTCGAGAGTTATCGTGCTCACAGACGGGCAACTTTTGCGATGTCATAGGTAGCCTATCCCTCCACTTACGTTTTGGGATCCCAAAAAAGGAAAAACAACAAACAGAAACACACAACATAAGTGACAAACAACAAGAGCTGAAAGCTCATATGGCACTTGCAAGCTTTTTAGCTTGTATTCAAGTTATCCGGAATTCCGGACCCCCCCCCTCTGACTCCCCCACAATGCCCGAATCCGGTCCGGTTCTGTCACTGATCTACATAGGGCTTGCGCTTGTTCTTCCCACCAAGTTTCATTCCGATCGCTCCACTCCAAGCACGTCAAAAGGTTTCCGGACCCCCCTCCGACCCCCCCCCCCCCAGCTTCATCGGATCCGGTCCGGACTTGAAATGGGACATCCAAGAAACGTTGTCTTTCTACATATCAAGTTTCGTTATGATCCGATCACCCGTTCGGAAGTTATACATACCTCAAGATTCAGGATTCCCCCTCCCTCCACTCCCCCCACGATGGTCGGATCGGGAAGCTGACTATTTCCAGGTTAATCTGGTCGCGTCTCTGATTTACCTGCCGAGTTTCATTGTCCTAGTCCACCTGGAAGTAACTTAACTCCGTATCACCGGAATTCCGGAACCCCACTCAAACTCCCCCCACAGTGCACGAATCCGGTCCGGTTTTGTCAGTGATGTACCTAGGGGTTGTGCTTGTTCCTCCCACCAAGTTTCATCCCGATCGCTCCACTCTAAGCGTTTAACAGGATTTCCGGTTCCCCCCTCCGACCCCCCCAGCTTCATCGGATCCAGTCCGGACTTGAAATGGGACATCTGAGACACGTTGTCTTTCTACATATCAAGTTTCATTATGATCCGATCACCCGTTCGGAAGTTATACATACCTCAAGATTCAGGGTCCCCCCCCTCCCTCCACTCCCCCCACGATGGTCGGATCGGGAAGCTGACTATTTCCAGGTTAATCTGGTCACGTCCCTGATTACCTGCCGAGTTTCATTGTCCTAGCCCACCTGGAAGTAACTTAACTCCGTATCACCGGAATTCCGGAACCCCACTCCAACTCCCCCCACAGTGCACGAATCCGGTCCGGTTCTGGCAATGAGGTACGTAGGGGTTGTGCTTGTTCCTCCCACCAACTTTCATCCCGATCACTCCATTCTAAGCGTTTAATATGATTTCCGGTTCCCCCCTCCGACTCCCCCCCACATACATCGGATTCGGTCCGAACTTGATATGGGACATCTGAAGCATGACGTCTTTCCAAATATCAAGTTTCATTAAGATCCGATCACCCGTTCGAAAGTTATGCATGCCACTAAATTCCGGATTCCGGCTCCCCTCCCTCCCCCCACGATGGTCGGATCGAGCAAGTAACTATTTCCAAGTTAGTTTGGTCGGGTCCCTAATATGCCTGCCAAGTTTCATCGTCCTAGCACATCTGGAAGTACCCTAACTCGCAAACAGCGGACTGACCGACAGACCGACCGACAGTCCGACGGAAAAGTGATCGGTATATGGCACTTGGCCGGTAGGCAAGTGCCATAAAAAGTACACTTTTAGAAAAATACATCCTTCCAAATATGACTGCTAAGGCGCTGCAACAATTTGTTGAATTGCTTTTCGGCTGCGATTATTGGCTCTACAATGCCATATCGATTTGCCACAAAACCGTTCCTTTTCCACCGCGGGACCTGTAGTAGGTATTTTGCGACCTGGAGTAGGTCGTTTGTTCAGATTATACTGAGACTTCACAGCTGTAGCATATGAGTATCGCAGCTTTTGCTAAGTCTGTGTGAGCAATAGTTTCCTAGTGTGTTTTATAGATAACCCGATTGGCAATTCAAGGTATAGATCAACTCGTTCGTTGGAGTCAGGGACGACTGCCCAAGGTCAATAGACGATGGGGTGAGTGCTGGTGGGCAATAACATAAAAGAACCTGGGACTTCGACTCGTTTTAGGGATGGGCCGATACTTTTATACCCTTCAGAAATTTGACTAAAATCACTTTGTAGGGCATGGATCCCACGGCTCACGTTTAACACGCCATCACTGTTTTGTTTTGTACTTATTAGCACGTTTTCGGACTAGCCGAATTTTGACAGTCGCGAAGCTCTAACTTCGCCGAAGTTTCAAGGCACGCCGACAACTCTTTCACACACAAAGGAGATGAGAAGCTTCAAAGTATTGTTTTTCATTTTGGAAGACATTGGCATGTCTTCCAAAATGAAAAACAATACTTTGAGGATTACCTTATATTTCAGACTTTTTTTTTGTTTTTCTTCTAACAACGGCGCGTTCAGTTTTCAGATATTTTGTGTCCAGACTCCAGCCGCCGCTTCGGAGAGCAGGACGGCTGGACAGAGTCGACAAGGACTAACAAGAAAATCGCTAATTTCACGTGGCATTTTCGAAAACCGATATTTCTGAGCCATTTCACCGTGAAAAGACCATGTGTAGTAAGAGCTGTGCTTGAAGTCAGTGGACCGACAGCGCTGTTGCATGGGAACGACTGGGCGGTTAGAGAAACTCCAGAAGGGCTGAAGATACAGTAAAATATTGAGAGATAACAAACAAGGATAGCGCTAAGAAATATTCATATCCTTACCCTGGGTCTTGCTCCTCTTTCAAATGCTTTATTTTCAGTTTGCTTTTCCGAGAAGTTTACTTCGCCTTTTTCAACGAGTTGAGCTGAAGATGACGAAGTCATATCTTGCGGGCACTGTACACGCTGTGGTCACCACGTCTATAAAAAGAAAAAGAAAAAAAGGTTTACGATCCGTTAGAGCTTTAGAGAATCAGAAGGCCACTGACAACCCGATGAAAAATTCTTTGACTGGGTAGTAGTATGGTAGTTGTACGAAAAAGTTGCATGGAATTATATGTAGTACTATGGAATAGTTTGATTAGTGCTATGTAGTAGTATGGAATACTTTGATAAACATGCCTCCGACTGGGTTAATCTTATGTAGTAGTATCAAATAGCATCCAGTTTGCTAGTAGTAGCATGTAGTAGCAACGTTGCTACTACATGCTACTTTTTCGTACTACTCCATACTAGCCTACTGATTCTCGGAAACTTTTCATCGGGAATAGTCAGCTAGGGCCCATGATTTATTTGATCATTCGCAATTCGGACGCCATGTCTTCCACCATGCTCAGCCAGGCAACTGCTATCAATTAAATGTCATTTTTCGAGGGCGATTCACTCTAAGCCACTAGCGACCCCACTGCAACCTCCATTCTTTTCAAGATGTGTTCGTTTTTTCACATTATCAATCTCACAACCTTCCTCTCTACTCTGTCTCGAGTACCACGTGCTCGGGTACTGGACAACCATTAACCACTATATTCCAGAAGAATGGGAGAATTAACAGGCACATATTATCCTTTTGAGGGGCTAACTTCTGGCGCACTGCTTGGTGACAGTTACGATCATGCCTATAGGCTCCTCGGCAAGCAACCCCACCAAACAGTAACAATCTCGTAACAATCTGATACCCATCTGTGTCAGGATTCCGGGGTGGCTACAATACCAGCCGGTTAACACCGGCTAAAAGGTGATTTCTGCCGGTAGGCTCTGGTCAAAATTAAGTTCATGGCTTAAGCTTCTTTGTCATATATCTCAAAGAAAAATAACCTCATTGCACTGTTATCACTACAAACCAAATCAGATATGAAACAGTAGAAACATAAACGAACGAGTTTTGGTTATGTAGTTGTTATATAGTTACTTTGATAAATAAAACTGGTTATGTAGTTGTTATATAGTTACTTTGATAAATAAAACTGTCGAGGTGATTGTTGCTGTCCCAGATGTAAAAAGAAGGTAGGGAACATTTAAGCAAATAAGTAAAGTAAGTAATTTATTTGTGACCCGCCATCCGAAAAGTGGAGTATTTGAAAGCAAAGAAATAAAACAAATACAAAAATTAGAATTGTCAAAAATTATATTCGGCCAGGAAACAGTGTAGAACGTCATGTGCTTATTGGGCCCAGCTGTCATGATTTTCGGTAGGGACAAGAAAACTTCCAAAAGGGCAACCCTTGCATCTTGAACTTAGAAATCTTCATAAGCATGTGGTCATGACATAATTTTGAGAAAGGAGCAAGTGCTTCACATATTTAAAATAACACTATCTCATCTTTTGTAGCTCCTTCTTTTGCAGAACATGTGTTACTGAGGGAACATTAGCTCCTGGCATTTGAATTCCCCGACCTTAACTCAATAAAATCATTATCTCGATGTCAGGGAACATTAGCCCCTGACACTTCGATTCCCCGATCTCAAAATCGATTATTTGATTATGAGGGAACATTAGCGAGGGAATGTTAGCCCAGGGCTTATCGATTCCCCGACATCAAGGGGAAGATTAGCCCTGGGCCTATCGCTTCCCCGATATCGCGGGGAACATTAGCTCCTGACACATCGAATCCCCGACAAACGGGGAACGATAGCGTGTTGAGTACCGATTCCCAGATAGGGGAACGATAGACACTGCCTTACACACACCAGAATGAAATCAAATAGAAGGAGGGTATAAAGTGCTGTATAAATTTCCTAAAGCTTTCGAACTGTACGTCTTGGACACCTGAAGAGCAAGTTTTTGACAGTGTAGATTTGATGGTTATGCCAAGCCATCTTAGGGACTCGGTCGAGGTGATGATATAACAAACCATGAGAGATCAATGCACAGGATGTATTTGAACCAGTTGGCGAAGGGTTGAAATGCAGGTTGACTTAAAGCCAATTTTGAGAAGTTCAGATGACAACTTACTGATATTTTTGGAGAGTGTGGATCGACTGCAGCTTACTATATGTTACTATTATATTACTTTATGTGTTACACTTACTTTAAAGATATAAGCAGGAAGTAAAGAATCACAACATGAAGATATAGTCGATTTGAGAATAGTCGCGTTGTTTGCCGAGATCACAGGCCTCTCTCACAGTCCTTTCTACTGGTGCCCTTCTCCTGAGAAGATCGGTAAACTCACCTCAGAGTTGCCGATCTCATTTCTTCAGAGGCCTGGGCAGAATGGACAAAGGGCTTGGTCCAAAATGGCGAAAAAAAGAGCAGCGAGAAGTAAGTGCTTGGTGCAAAAACAGGAAAATGATCCAAGGCTCTGGAAGATCGGTGATATAAATAATCCCGTGGCCACTGATCTGCTGATTGCAGGTTCGTTTCTTCCAGTCAAGCAACAGTCCAATGAGGACCCTTGCAAAAAGGGAGGATATATCCCTGTCAAGCTAACTTTCTATTTTTAGCCATTGTTTTTAGATAGCTTACAAAAATACAACTAATGTAGAGAGATAAGAAACCCTTGGGGACCTTCAGTTCGGACAGGAATAATTTCCAACAAGTAATCTTGCCATTTGAACCTTACTGAGGAATGACCATACAAAAATTTCAACATATCGACAACACAACAAACAGATTAACACCAGAAGTTTTAAGAGAACATAGGGCCTGAGAACGCCTTATGTTGACAAAAGCAACAGCTGTTTTCAGTAGCACTGCCTTGCATTTTAGCAGTAGGCCTACAGTAAAATAGGCATATGCTTCTCAGAGGTGTCACTACCAGGTCACTACTGGGGGGTGGACGCCCCCCGCAATGTTGTCGGCCAGTCTGTAAAAAAGAGCCGAGTACATGTTGGAAAAGCAAATACTTCTTCAATATTTGTAATTAAAAGAGTTTTTGAGTTTCATACCTACAGAATCACCTCATTCTAATTTTATAAGCTTCAAATGCCTCTGTCTCACCTTCGAATAGTCCAAAAGGTAAGAAAAATATCTTAGAAAGAAAGCTTTGATAGTCTTCTTTCTGTTCCAGATATTTTTCTATCCGACTTCTGGAATCTGGACTTCTAATGCCGCTGTTGCCAAGTGCTACATCTGCGTTCTTCTTTGCCCGGAGTATTCACCGGTGCCAGCCGGCGGTGACGACCCATATACCCAGGGGCGTCGCAAGGGGGGTGCGGGGGGTGCAGCACTCCCCCCACCTTTTTGAGATTCGGTAAAATTTTTGGCTGGAGGCCCAAAATTTACTAAAATTGTTCGGTATTTTTTCAATAGCAGAACTATTTGGTATATTTACGGTGATTCGGTAGTTCTACCTTGGTTCTACAGAATCCAAAATAGGCTACCGGTACAAATCTATTCGGTATATGTCGGGATTCGGTATAATTACCAGTATTCGGTAGTTTTCACGAATTCGGTGAGAAAATTTATTGAAATTATTTGGAAATATTTTAATGCCAGAACTATTCGGTATAGTTATGAAGATTCGGTAATTACACAGAATCCCGAATAATCTATCGGTCCAAAATTATTCGGTATCATGATTGGGATTCGGTAATTTAATCGGTATACTTTTCAGGATTCGGTAGTTACCACGAATCCCGACTTTAGTTCTAGTTTTGACGAAATTATACCGAATATGAATATAATTCGGTAGTCTTTCAATACTAAAACAATTCGGTATCATAGCCGGCATACGGTGTTTATACAGAATCCCGAACATGCTATTGGTCTAAGCTTATTCGGTATAATAACTGGGATTCGGTAATTTACTCGGTAGGCTATAATTGCCAGGATTCGGAGTTAACACGAACCTCGAAACTCGGAAGAGGTCCAGTGAAGCACTGGTCGCAGACAAAAGGGCTAACCTATGATTTTATCGGTAGTCCTTACTTTTATTTTGGATCCCAAAAAGAAAATCTAATCATAAAGTTTTCGAAAATTCCGCCTGCGGCGCATTTCGTACTATTCTCTATTTTGTGGAAGGGCGCGTCAATTGACCGGGGTTAAGCCAGTTTTAGGACTGGATTTCGGAACACTAAACGTTAGAATCTGGATGGAAATAGTTAAATTTGGCAGGAAAAAGCTAACTTCAAAAAAATTTCGCCTGCGGCGCTCATTTTATGTAATCATGGGCATTATTGACTAGACTGCAGTAGCGGCTACTGCCGGAACGTCGCTACATCCGGTTTCTGGAACTTCTTAGAGTCTCGGAATTTGATGCACGGTAAAAAGTAGAATTTGTGAGAGAAGCAGTTAAATTTTAGCCTACAGGAAAAAAAACGGATTTCGGAAATTTTCGTCTGTGGCGCTCGATTTAATTTTCTCTTGGGTATAACAGATAGAATGTGTTACTGCAATCGTGCCCGGCAATATATTCTCCAAATGGTCTTCGCCAAAACACCGCCTAAAAGTTGGCCTATCGTCTTTCATGCTGCCCTTTAATGTTCGTCTCCCTACGTAATCTTTTCTGTTCCAAAATTTAAAGCTCGAATTCTCAGTTTCTAGGATTCGGTAAAATTTTTGAGATATTCGATAAAATTTTGGCTCTGCACCCCCCCCCCCCACCGAAAATGCACTTGCGACGCCCCTTTATATACCAACAACCCCTTCGACCTTGATCGCACTAGCTCTCTCTCTCTTAGGTTAGCTCTGCGCAGAGCTATACTAATCCCGCGCAGAGCTATACTAATTTGAAGAAAAGGGGTAGCAGGGGTCGACAAATTTTGTGTCCGGTTTTTGCCGGATTCCGGGTGAACTACTAGTCCGGTGAGAAAATAACTCTCATGTTCGGATTCAGCATATCTCTTTACCCCTAAATCAGCTATCTCAATAGATTTCAAAAAAAAAAAAATTTTTGCCCCTTTATTTGAAACCCCTCCTAAATACTCTATATGACTAAGTCCAAAACACGCCAGTGATCCTCAGGAAGAAGCAGTAATGTAATGACTCAAACTCAACGACTCAGATCCTGCGTCAAACAATCACGGCGCTCTTTGAGAGCAGCTGTGACACCGTTTCTTTCTTTCTTCCGCTGGTACCCGGAGATTTAGCATCGGCAAGGAGAGATAGTCATAAAGAGTATTTAGGGCTACAGAGACCATCTTCGAACTTGACTTGTACTTTGATCCGAAGGATTCTCCCATCAAGTTTCATCAAAATATCTCAATCTCTTCGAGAGTTATCGTGCTAACAGATGGACAGACGGACGGACGGACAGACGGAAAGCTTTGCGATGTCATAGGTATCCCTCCACCAACATGTTATCGAAAAAGAAAGGTCACCCGATTGACGACATGTAGGTACTCAAACTGCTGAGGTTTTACGAACTCATATAGAAAGAAAACATTACGATCGATAGAAAGAAGAAGAAGAAGAATATTGACAGAAGAATTATGAATGTAATAATAGTTGCGTTTTTGATCCGAATTCTCCTCGCGATTCTCCTCCGAATTCTCCTATTTGGCGTGTTTAAACTATTCAGATGAAACGAATTCTCCTCAGATGAAACGAAAGAAAGGAGAATTCGTTACATCTGAATAGTCTAAACACGCCAAATAGGAGAATTCGGAGGAGAATCGCGAGGAGAATTCGGATCAAAAACGCAACTAATGAAATAATACAAAATTGTAATTTTCCTCTCCTCTTGCTAATGATGTAAGTATACAGGATGTATAGGACCTGGGTGGGAACCACACTAACAGACTAATGTAGCTCAAGGATAAGAAATCTACGGAAGAAATCTTGTAGCCTGTAGGAGGGGTATAACATTCTAACCTCAAGTTTTTATAGCCTCAATTTGGCCTGAAAATCTTACAAGCAAACTCCTGTGCAGTCGAAAAGGGTCCAAGGTTGTCCAAGGTCATCACATGTTGACTATATTGTAACCGAATTCTGTAAGTCATGACGTAAATAGTGACGTCCTTCGAATGAGGACCCAAAAGTAGGATTTGATTGTCCCTAGTACGGTTTATAAATGTTAACACAACCTGCGCCTCGCTGGCCGCTCGGCTCTGTATATATATATTCAAATATATATTCACCGTTAGGAATAAACTACAGTTTTTTGTTTTTACATTTTATAGGCAAATTACATCAAATAGGTGTGACGTCACGCTTTTACAGAATTCCGATATAACTTAGTTTACACCGTCATCACAGGTTTCCATCTTGACAGTTAGAACCTTGTTATGACTGAAAACCTTTTTAGGGTGGAGTTGAGTTCATTTAAAGCTCGAGGTTGCATACCCCTCCTGTAGTGTAGATAGGAATTCTGGTCAGCTTGAGAGGATCCCGTTAGTGAAGACAACTAGAAAAAAATCTAGTTGGGCAGTAGTTGCATTTTTGCAGATACTATGGTATCTGATACCATGGTCTTGCCTGGGTCTTGTAGTCACTGTAGTATCTGGCCAGTTATCGTAGTATCTGATATTAAGAAACCATGGTCCGACCGTGGTTTAGGGCTTGTTTCCGCGCCAACCAACATACTTCAGTTCAGGGTAACCAGTATTTTTGAAACTTTCGGTCCTAATGATCCAGCGTTTTTGTGTTAACTTTCCACGTCACTCTCCAATACTAGCGGAGCGCCGAAACCGAGAGGTTTCCCACTCTTGATTTTAGTGTACAGCAGGTGCCCAGTGCCATGGTGCCTGGTCGGTGCTGGCACCATTAGCCATGTGTTCAAACATTAAAATAAGCATCTTTAGAAGTGTTTGAAAGATAAATCGCATAACTTATGGCCGAAGAGGTTTCACAGCGCCAAAACCGAGAGGCTTTGTTATCACAAGTTTCATTTTTTCCACCTTGAGCGGCTTTGAGCCTGAAGAGGACCCTTGCCAAGAAGGGCCGAAGGCTTCCGACTCTTTGATTTTAGTGTACAGCAAGTGCCCGGTGCCGTAGTGCCTGGTTGGTGCTGGCACCATTAGCCACGTGTTCAAACATTAAAATAAGCATCTTTAGAAGTGTTTGAAAGATAAATCGCATAACTTATGGCCAAAGAGGTTTCACAGCGCCGAAACCGAGAGGTTTCCCACTCTTGATTTTAGTGTACAGCAAGTGCCCGGTGCCGTAGTGCCTGGTTGGTGCTGGCACCGTTATCCACGTGTTCAAACATTAAAATAAGCATCTTTAGAAGTGTTAGAAAGATAATTCGCATAACTTATGGCTGGCACCGGTGCCGGAGCATACGATTTTGGTCGGTGCCTGCCAGTGCTGGGAAAAGGGTGTACAGAGAGTACCAAGGATTGGAACACCCCTCGGCCAACCGACCTACAGTCTTGGCACGGCGCGAAATTCAAAATTTTCATTGGAGAGATAGGCGTGCGACGGAAAGACGCCGTTTTTTTTTATATATAAGCCGTTTTTTAGAGCTCAGTCGAACCGACCGGCAAGACGAAAAACGGTCAATAGTAGCAAATAGGTACGTTAACCGACAATTTGGCTGGAATCAGGAGGCTTTCCTTGTTCTCGATTCGAACAAAAATGGAAGAAAAAGGAGAATTCGCTTCATCTGAATGGTCCAAAAATGCAAAATAGGAGAATTGTGAGGAGATTTCTGATCAAAAATGCAACTAGTGTGACAAAGATTTGACTTGTTGATAGACTATTTCATTTCATTGTTCACATAGGTGTAAGAAGTTGCATAGTGCTATATGTGCTGTTTACGTCTTATTACCAGGGGCATCACATATGTGGGGGGAGGGCGATGCAACCACCCCAATGTGTCGGCCATTCATAACCAAATCATATTTGACAGTGCAAAATGGATACGTCAGCTGAATTTTATTAGAGCTATATTTCAGCCCTCCTTGGCAAGGGTCCTCTTCAGGCTCAAAGCTGATCAAGTTGGAAAAACGAGCTTGGGGAAAAACAAAAATCACTTGTTTTTTCTTATTATGAGTCTTTTTTTCTGCAAAAACAGTTGGTAAAAAATGAACAGCCATTCGGTATATACTTTGCCCCCCCCCCCCAAAAAAAAAAAATTTTTTGGCCAGTAACGCCTCTGCTTATTATAGTACGCATACTTGTTCAAACTGCACTTTTGCACTTTCTTAATAAGCAAACCAACAATAAGTTATTTCTAAATACTTCAACATCAAAATAAAGTGAACTTTTGTGCTCTCATGGCAACGCTTGCTAAGTTCTCTTTTTTTCGACACCAGCGGTGCTGGTGTCCCTGCTATTCGACAGTGTGTCACTTTTTTTACAAGTCTTGGCACTATCCCTGGTGTTGTTTTGGTATTCCTCAAAGAAGGAGGCCTTGTGTCCATGGAAAACATGGGAGCACGACATTGAATAAAGAGTTGTCCTAACCATGGTCTCCATTCCAGCAACGCCGGAAGCTCCCGACCGGACACGGTTCCATCATCGCAAAAATGGCAGAAATTTGCACTTGGTCAAGTTATGCAGGAATGGCTCTTGTCAATTTCACAAGTAAGTTATATACTATATATCGGATTTTAGTGGCGTTGGTGATTCCCCAAACTGCCTATTAAGGAATCGGATAATATTTGGCAAGACACGTAGAAATACTAACACATAGGCAGCCATTGTTGGCTACCTTGCGTATAAACTAATGCTTTGTTATTTATGGAAACGATTAAGTTGAAAGAAAGTCTGATCAAAAAAATACCCATTGAATTGAAATCTTACTGTCGTGCTCCCTACAGTCAGTTTTGCATTACCAGGAAACATTAACTTCTTCTAAAAGGAAGAAAGTTAAAATTTTGCATTATACACTGCAGGTAATTAACAACGGTCTTTTGGATTTGCAAGACACAAATTTTCATTTTTTTCTTTTTTCTAGTGGCTGTGACAAGGATGTTTTTTTACTGCGCCACATGCCCAGTCTGGTTTTACATCTATTCCCAGTCTATTTGAGGATGACCACTACAAAAAGTTCGGTTGTGTATCGTGAAGATACAGGTAAGTACCAGGTGTGCTGTTTACGAGCCAGAAATTATCTAGAGCCAGTGGGACGAAACTTGAAAGATGTTAAGGTCATGTGCTCTAGATGATCTGTTTTTGCTGCCGGTCCGATTAAACCTCGTAGGGACCGGGGGGGGGGGGGCAGAAGTGTTTGGCACGCGTAGGTACCTTACAAGTGAACCGACTTGTAAGATAGAAACCTCGCATGCCGTGGATGATCTCTTTTCGGAATCTCTGCTGGATTCGACCTCCGTTCGGTCGGGTAGCGTAAGGGGCACTATTGGAAGTTTCTCTGAAATGCTCACTTTCGAGTGATGGGTTGTGACAGAAGACGTTCCTAGATGGACCAGTTCAGGAACCATTCATGAAGGAGTAGGAGGGCGAAGATAATCCGACTAGAGTGAAACCTGATGGTTGGTAGAGATGTCCCGATATATTTGGCTTCACGCGTAGATACCAAAGCAGTTTGACGTCTCCGGAAGTTTACCGTAGCTACCTCCGTAACATGTAAACTAAATAATAGAAATCGCCAAACGTTCGCGCGTGATCAGTGATCCTGTCAAACCAGTTTGAAACAAAATTTATTTTTGAATGGTTGGCTTAATCCTAATTTTGATTTTGCAGCATGCTGTCGGGTCTTGCCTGCTACCCAGAAGGATCGATCACTGCAAACCGCCAGGCTCTACAAGATAAGTTCATCTAAGAAGTTGGCGGTTTCCATCGTTACCGGATTTGGATTGGCTTCGTTTCACAACACAAGCCATTATGTCAAGCCTACTTCCCTGGATCTAGAGAATGCAAGCTGTCATGTTCCAGGCGTGGCCAAAGATGGCAGAAGGTACGGTAGATGTTACTTATCTTTCATGTATTATTACAGTCCTGTGCTTAGCTGAACTCAGTAGAAGCAAAAACCGCGATTTTTGAATGCTAACAGAAGAAGTTCGACATTCAGAGGCTTTATGGTCATTGTTCCTGCTGCATCAGGGGTGTAACTGCTGAACCAGGGCCCTTCTGACAGCGGTAGGCAGTGACGAGCTTCAAGAAGCCTCGACGACCTCTATTCTGTGTGTCCCCCAGAAAGAAGGTGCTGAGCTACAGACTTGATTAAGATCTCCACATTCTAGCTGTATCCTTTTCCCGTCTTCGGTTTTCCTGTTTCATACCTACTATTTAATACTCCATTTCATACCTACGGCATTTTACTTATTCTTACATTTCCTCGCGGTTGGCTTTCAGGCCCATCTCACGAACCGTTTATATTATAGCTGTTTTTTCGTGCTCCCACAAACAGGTTGTGGGTCAGTTGTGGCTCGAAAAGAGCGTTTCCGCGGCCTTTTGTGTGGCCCACAAGTGTGTTTCCGCGACAAACAAGATTTTCATGTCTCACTTGGTGGCTCAAATTCGACAAACAACTGCCGAGGTGATTGTCGATTTTGTGGCTCGGTTTTGGCGGGAAATTCAAATTTAACAGCAAAATAACGTCAAAACAACAAAATTCAAAGCTTTCTCAAGTATGTAGAAATAAAACTGAAGATCCTTTTGTACATAATGGTAAGGAGGAAAGCCTGGAGATGAGATTTGTACATGATTTTTATTTGTATGTTCAGACATTTGAAATTACCGCCCCAAAAATAGACAAAACGGCGTATCCCCGAGTTTCAGCTCGACTGTGTGGCACACAGACGTGTCACGGAAAAACGCCTTATATTATTACCATTTATACTCTACTGGGGTGGCCGATAAGCACCTTTATGTAAACTGTACTGTAAGTTGACCTTTCGTGTTTTTCAGGTGGTATAACGTGGTACAACCGAATTAACCAGCATCCTCGCCAGCACCAGATAAAATCAGCCCTCTGCCCGCCGTGCTGAAAAACGTCGACCGGTCATGTGGATACCTGTGATTGTTAGTAGTGACATAATTAGTGCAATATTTTCATTTTTATAGTCGAAGGAATGTAAAGAGGAATGGAGTGTTAAGAAGGAATGTTCACTGGCTGTTCAACTCGCTAGCTCTTCCGATTATTGAACGATTACCTACTACAAATGCAATATTAAGCCTGTGAGAAAATTGAGAGGAGAGCTACAGAGTTATTACTAGACCTACGTGATGTAACCTACCTTGAAAGTCTGGACCAGTTACGTATTCGCTCCGTTGCGCACAGATATTTTTGACGAAATTTGATTGAGACGTCAAAACTTACCAGCCCCGATTATTACAGCAATAAAGTGAGCGGAATCGTACAAATTGACTGCACCGTTTCCGCAAGCATGTGTACAAGTGGAGTTTTGCAAACAGAATTGTTGGAGCGTTGAAGAGTCTTACCGAAAATGTGGTTAAGGTGGGATCGTACTGTGTGTGTAGTGCCATTTATAGTGGAATGTAAAAAAAGAGATTTGCTCTATTCGCGGTTAAGGCTGTGACGCTATTGAGGTTAATGGTCTGCATGGGATGGAAACGTGCATCCCTGCGTTTGCAAATTTACAGATATTAGAGTAGGTCCCAACTGTCACATTTCGTACAATAAAAATTTGTCCTGGTAGTTTCAGTGATCCGTATGTGATACGGGATTCTAAAGGAAGAGGAGTGATGCCTGGTCTGATATCGTGGAGGACTCTTGGGGTCCCTATCTACTAGGGAATTCTAGTCTAGAATGAAACAAAGTGCTACTTTACCAACTCGTTAAGTAGAGCACAATCACTACTACACGGAACAGTGGCTTCCTCAAAACCTGAATTCTGCTCCTTATATAAGTTGCTGTAGTTGATTGTCTGCCCTGTGTTGATGAGACAACTTTCGAAAGTCTGGTGCTAGAAAGACTAAAGCGGCATTTTAGGTTTCTGCTGCGTATCAGGTTGATCTGGAGGACCGTGCTACCTGTTTCACTACACTTGATCTGGAATAGCAAATACTGGAATACCACACCTTTCCCCCGGAGTTTCTGCTATGATATTTCAGCCTCCTGGCCCTGCTGCCCACACATTGTATCGTAAATCTGCGTGCAAACCGACGACCGGCAGGAGGGGGAATACACACGGCAAGGTAAGACAGGGATACCGCTTGCGGCTCCTGTCAGTCCTGATGAAAGCGATAGTCCCGCGCAGAAAAGGGAGGCAAATTGGCTTGTTAAAAATTTCCTCGAAAGTCAGTTTAATTTGCTCAGTTTTATTCTTCATTGTTGGTGCCATCAAAATAGTATGGGAAACAGCGCCATCTAGAGTTGCGTTCGGCAACTCCCAGTCAGTCTAATGAAGATGGCGCTTGCAAATATATAATTGCTTATTTTACTACAGCGCAGCCATGAAACTTGATGAGATTTGCCTTTACATAAACGTAATAGTATAGCACTCGTTTACACATGATTTTCTGATACTTTCCTGCCTCACAGGAAAGTATCCTTTCTGCCTCACAGTATACAAGTTATAGACGGGGTATAGAAGTGGTGTTGGACAGTATATAGAACTTCTAAAACGTATTTTATGAGGATGGGGAGGAGGAAAAAGGAAAACGCAAGAAGCGATCACTTTCTACGGCTCAAGGACAGACTACGCGGCAAAAATAAACAATATCTCTTCGATCTCTAGATTAAGCGTTTCCTTTCAAAATAGATCTGTCCGTGAACAACATGTTATCGAAAAAGAAAGGTCACCCGATTGACGACATGTAGGTACTCAAACTGCTGAGGTTTTACGAACTCATATAGAAAGAAAACATTACGATCGATAGAAAGAAGAAGAAGAAGAATATTGACAGAAGAATTGTAATATACAAAATTGTAATTTTCCTCTCCTCTTGCTAATGATGTAAGTATACAGGATGTATAGGACCTGGGTGCACTAACAGACTAATGTAGCTCAGGGATAAGAAATCGACGGAAGAAATCTTGTAGCCTGTAGGAGGGGTATAACATTCTAACCTCAATTTTTTATAGCCTCAATTTGGCCTGAAAATCTTACAAGCAAACTCCTGTGCAGTCGAAAAGGGTCCAAGGTTGTCCAAGGTCAGCACATGTTGACTATATTGTAACGGAATTCTGTAAGTCATGACGTAAATAGTGAAGTCTTGCGATTGAGGACCCCAAAGTAGGATTTGATTGTCCCTAGTACGGTTTATAAATGTTAACACAACCTGCGCCTCGCTGGCCGCTCGGCTCTGTATATATATATTCAAATATATATTCACCGTTAGGAATAAACTACAGTTTTTTGTTTTTATAGGCAAATTACATCAAATAGGTGTGACGTCACGCTTTTACGGAATTCCGATATAACTTAGTTTACACCGTCATCACAGGTTTCCATCTTGACAGTTAGAACCTTGTTATGACTGAAAACCTTTTTAGGGTGGAGTCGAGTTCATTCAAAGTTCTAGGTTGCATACCACTCCTGTAGTGTAGATAGGAATTCTGGTCAGCTTGAGAGGATCCCGTTAGTGAAGACAACTAGAAAAAAATCTAGTTGGGCAGTAGTTGCATTTTTGCAGATACTATGGTATCTGATACCATGGTATCTGATACCATGGTCTTGCCTGTGTCTTGTAGTCACTGTAGTATCTGGCCAGTTATCGTAGTATCTGATATTAAGAAACCATGGTCCGACCGTGGTTTAGGGCTTGTTTCCGCGCCAACCAACATACTTCGGTTCAGGGTAACCAGTATTTTTGAAACTTTCGGTCCTAATGATCCAGCGTTTTTGTGTTAACTTTCCACGTCACTCTCCAATACTAGCGGAGCGCCGAAACCGAGAGGTTTCCCACTCTTGATTTTAGTGTACAGCAGGTGCTCAGTGCCACGGTGCCTGGTCGGTGCTGGCACCATTAGCCATGTGTTCAAACATTAAAATAAGCATCTTTAGAAGTGTTTGAAAGATAAATCGCATAACTTATGGCCGAAGAGGTTTCACAGCGCCAAAACCGAGAGGCTTCCGACTCTTTGATTTTAGTGTACAGCAAGTGCCCGGTGCCGTAGTGCCTGGTTGGTGCTGGCACCATTAGCCACGTGTTCAAACATTAAAATAAGCATCTTTAGAAGTGTTTGAA
Source organism: Branchinecta lindahli (assembly GCA_023053555.1). Classification (NCBI taxonomy): domain Eukaryota; kingdom Metazoa; phylum Arthropoda; class Branchiopoda; order Anostraca; family Branchinectidae; genus Branchinecta; species Branchinecta lindahli. The sequence goes on along the minus strand of JAKZAO010000006.1, from coordinate 201,351 downwards.
AGATAAATCGCATAACTTATGGCCGAAGAGGTTTCACAGCGCCGAAACCGAGAGGTTTCCCACTCTTGATTTTAGTGTACAGCAAGTGCCCGGTGACGTAGTGCCTGGTTGGTGCTGGCACCGTTATCCACGTGTTCAAACATTAAAATAAGCATCTTTAGAAGTGTTTGAAAGATAATTCGCATAACTTATGGCTGGCATCGGTGCTGGAGCATACGATTTTGGTCGGTGCCTGCCAGTGCCGGGAAAAGGGTGTAGGCTACAGAGAGTACCAAGGATTGGAACACCCCTCGGCCAACCGACCTACAGTCTTGGCACGGCGCGAAATTCAAAATTTTCATTGGAGAGATAGGCGTGCGACGGAAAGACGCCTTTTTTTTTATACATAAGCCGTTTTTTAGAGCTCAGTCGAACCGACCGGCAAGACGAAAAACGGTCAATAGTAGCAAATAGGTAGGTTAACCGACCTACGTAGAAAAGGCAAAAAACGCAACTTCTGTTGACCAACCAGGGAGGAGAACGTGGAGAGGAGAATAGAGAATTCATTATCGGAGAAACTTTTCGATTCTGCAAAATTTGTCTGGAATCAGGAGGCTTTCCTTGTTCTCGATTCGAACAAAAATGGAAGAAAAAGGAGAATTCGCTTCATCTGAATGGTCCAAAAATGCAAAATAGGAGAATTGTGAGGAGAATTCTGATCAAAAATGCAACTAGTGTGACAAAGATTTGACTTGTTGATAGACTATTTCATTTCATTGTTCACATAGGTGTAAGAAGTTGCATAGTGCTATATGTGCTGTTTACGTCTTATTACCAGGGGCATCACATATGTGGGGGGAGGGCGATGCAACCACCCCAATGTGTCGGCCATTCATAACCAAATCATATTTGACAGTGCAAAATGGATACGTCAGCTGAATTTTATTAGAGCTATATTTCAGCCCTCCTTGGCAAGGGTCCTCTTCAGGCTCAAAGCTGATCAAGTTGGAAAAACGAGCTTGGGGAAAAACAAAAATCACTTGTTTTTTTCTTATTATGAGTCTTTTTTTCTGCAAAAACAGTTGGTAAAAAATGAACAGCCATTCGGTATATACTTTGCCCCCCCCCCCAAAAAAAAAAAATTTTTGGCCAGTAACGCCTCTGCTTATTATAGTACGCATACTTGTTCAAACTGCACTTTTGCACTTTCTTAATAAGCAAACCAACAATAAGTTATTTCTAAATACTTCAACATCAAAATAAAGTGAACTTTTGTGCTCTCATGGCAACGCTTGCTAAGTTCTCTTTTTTCGACACCAGCGGTGCTGGTGTCCCTGCTATTCGACAGTGTGTCACTTTTTTTACAAGTCTTGGCACTATCCCTGGTGTTGTTTTGCTCTGTAAACTAATCTGTGTTCCTCAAAGAAGGAGGCCTTGTGTCCATGGAAAACATGGGAGCACGACATTGAATAAAGAGTTGTCCTAACCATGGTCTCCATTCCAGCAACGCCGGAAGCTCCCGACCGGACACGGTTCCATCATCGCAAAAATGGCAGAAATTTGCACTTGGTCAAGTTATGCAGGAATGGCTCTTGTCAATTTCACAAGTAAGTTATATACTATATATTGGATTTTAGTGGCGTTGGTGATTCCCCAAACTGCCTATTAAAGGAACAGTAAACTTGACTACGCAACTTTCGGCCATCGAATCGCCCGGGGGGGCTAGGATAAATATATAGGGTCTTATTGTCGACAGGCCCCCCCTTCTTTGTCATCTCGAACTGTCTCGAACCCCCTCCTTAGTGTTCCCAAAGCTAGCTGGCAGGCCCTTGCCCCTTATGCACTGTAATTATGCACTCATGTACTGTAAAAGTTCGCCTTTTTACATGTAGACTACAGAGTAACGACCTCCCGACTAGGCGGCCGGGGTTCGATTCCTAGTCGCGGCACACAAACCTTTTGCTTTTTGCAAACCTTTTGCTCAGAAGTCGAATTCTCGGAAACTGCCAGGAAACTGCAATGGTCGTAACGAGAATTTTCTTACTCTCAATATCGACTCAGGGTACATTCTTGATATGTTAGCTAGCTCCCCGAGTCAAGTTTGAGTCAAGTTTTCTGTTCCTTTAAGGAATCGGATAATATTTGGCAAGACACGTAGAAATACTAACACATAGGCAGCCATTGTTGGCTACCTTGCGTATAAACTAATGCTTTGTTATTTATGGAAACGATTAAGTTGAAAGAAAGTCTGCTAAAAAAAATACCCATTGAATTGAAATCTTACTGTCGTGCTCCCTACAGTCAGTTTTGCATTACCAGGAAACATTAACTTCTTCTAAAAGGATGAAAGTTAAAATTTTGCATATACACTGCAGGTAATTAACAACGGTCTTTTGGATTTGCAAGACACAAATTTTCATTTTTTTTTTCTTTTTTCTAGTGGCTGTGACAAGGATGTTTTTTTACTGCGCCACATGCCCAGTCTGGTTTTACATCTATTCCCAGTCTATTTGAGGATGACCACTACAAAAAGTTCGGTTGTGTATCGTGAAGATACAGGTAAGTACCAGGTGTGCTGTTTACGAGCCAGAAATTATCTAGAGCCAGTGGGACGAAACTTGAAAGATGTTAAGGTCATGTGCTCTAGATGATCTGTTTTTGCTGCCGGTCCGATTAAACCTCGTAGGGACCGGGGGGGGGGCAGAAGTGTTTGGCACGCGTAGGTACCTTACAAGTGAACCGACTTGTAAGATAGAAACATCGCATGCCGTGGATGATCTCTTTTCGGAATCTCTGCTGGATTCGACCTCCGTTCGGGCGGGTAGCGTAAGGGGCACTATTGGAAGTTTCTCTGAAATGCTCACTTTCGAGTGATGGGTTGTGACAGAAGACGTCCCTAGATGGACCAATTCAGGAACCATTCATGAAGGAGTAGGAGGGCGGAGATAATCTGACTAGAGTGAAACCTGATGGTTGGTAGAGATGTCCCGATATATTTGGTTTCACGCGTAGATACCAAAGCAGTTTGACGTCTCCGGAAGTTTACCGTAGCTACCTCCGTAACATGTAAACTAAATTATAGAAATCGCCAAACGTTCGCGTGTGATCAGTGATCCTGTCAAACCAGTTCGGCCTTGTGGGTAAATATTTGACACGCTGACAGTTGTGCAGAACAAGATCAGCCTATGGCCTTGGGAGAGCGCTGGCCATGTCGGCCAAGGTATTTCTCCATCAATTTCATCATAACAGTTTGTCTTTTTCAGTCGGACAACAAAATGGTATCCGTATCTCACATTCAAACGCAGTATCGAAGCTTGTGGATCCATCAACTATCGGCTTTGTCAGATAAAGATTAGACGTGGTGCTAGTGAAAGTTTTATCGGTGTTAAGTGCGTGAACGACATTCTCTGAAAGTGCGGTGAGCAAGAACGGTTATTCTGCCTTACATAACGAAGTCGTAAAACTACAAAACCAACCGTTAACCCTTACAGTGGGAACAACAAGACTTCAGATCATTGAAAGTCTTCTAAGCTTCGCTAGATAAGGTCCGACTCTAGTCAGCTCTAGTCACAGTTGGTAGACTGAACAGTCAACGCAACGTTATCAAGAATGTGTTTAATGGAATCTGTCTCCGTGGTAACTGGAGCGGACTTGTTGAACACGTGCGTAAAGTTAACTCAAGGAAGAAGCTGTTACCGTTGAAGGCTAGGATAAGGCCTGTAAAACATGGCTTTAAATGCTACTGCATGCGGTCTTTGCGGATTTGAGCTTGTGTTGCAGCGGGCAGTTACCATTTTGTGATCCCAAAACGTAAGTGGAGGGATACCTATGACAGCTAAAGTTGTCAGTCCGTCCGTCTGTCCGCCTGTTAGCAAGATAATTCTCGAAGGGGTTGAGATATTTTGATCAAACTTGGCGTGATTTTTTTTAAAAGCTAATGATATTTCGAATTAGGAGTAAGGAGACATGCTCTCGACGAACAAATAGTTCACCCGGAATCCGGCGAAAACCGGAAAATTTATGAAAACTAGAAGTTAAATCTGAGGTTGATTAGAGGTTTAATTTATGGGTAAGGAAACGTGCTTGACCGAGTCCGAATGCTGAATCCGAATATGAAAATTAATTTCTAGTAAAAGTTTATTTAAGTTTGATAAGATGTTTGATTCGCAGTTAAGAAGACATGCTGAATTCGTACATGATAGTCATTTTCTAACCGGACGTAAAGATCGCTCGGAATCCGGCTGAAACCGGAAAATTTGTTAAAAGTAAAGTTTATTCTGTAGTTGATTAGAGGTTAGAAGTAGGGGCAAGGATACATGCTGAATTCGGTTTTGAGCTTTAGTTTTTTTTTGTCAGAGAAGTAATTCGTCCGGAATCCGGTCAAAACCGGAAAGTTTTTCAAAAGTATAAGTTTTCTTTAAAGTTGATAAGAGTTCGATTTGGCGGTAAGAAGACATGCTGAACACGAATCCGAAAACCATTTTATCGCCGGACAAGTAGTTCACCCGGAATATACGGCCAAAACCGGAAAGTTTGTTGAAAATATAAGTTTTATTTAAGGTTGATTGGATGTTTGATTTATGGGTAAGAAGACATGCTGAACATTTATATGAAAATCATTTTCTCGTCGGACAAGTAATTCGCCCGGAACCCGGCCGAAACCGGAAATTTGTTATAAGTGCAAGTTTTATCTGAAGTTGATTAGATTTCCAGTTTAGGGGTAAGAAGACATGCTGTATCCGCTTTTGACAATAAGTTTCTACCCGGACGGAATCCGGCTGAAACCGGAAAATTTGTTAAAAATTTAAGTTCCGGAATCCGGTCCGAACCGGAGATTTAGGTTGTTACAGTTTCGTCAAAGTAGATAACCTATGACGTATAGCCTAGTAGCAAACACACAGATGCTGAATCCATGTCTGAACTTGGTTTTCTCAGAAGAATAATCATTTGCCTTCTTCTGTTTCTAAATCTTAATAGTAAAAACGTTCAAGGAGTCTAGCGAAGACCTGATATCTATCAGACCAAATAGTCTGGAAAATATTAAATTTTTGGAATCCCACCGAAACCTTAGGTCTTGTTATTGTTGTAGACCATTCTTTTAGCGTGTAATGACAGATATATTAAGTTCAAAATGTTTATCACAACTCTCGCAAGTTGTGCGTTTTTGGCGCTCGCTCGCAAGTTGACTATTTTCAATGCAGCACTCGAAAGTGGCATCTGTTTTGTCACAAGTTGTCCCTTTTAAAAAGAGAAGAAGCCAGGTTAGTGCAGTGTACATGCACTAAGAAATTCATTAGTGATTCAGAAGTCAGTGTTCGAGTTTGTAGCAGATGTATTCAATGTATGCGGAACTTCACTATTAAACGCAAGTGTGTTTTTTAAACAATGCTTATTGAACGAAGAACCCAGGACCACCGTAACGAACCAAACCAGCCATTCGGACTACTCCAGAAAACTGTTTTCGCAGAGACGGATCCGAAGATGCAGCCAAGCCAACAACGTTTGGAAGATTGAATTGGTTAAGTCCGGTCTTCACCTCCCGGAACTTCCGGAATCTGGGCTTCCAGATTATTCTTCGACGTCTTCTGTAAATTGCATCTGGAATATGAACCGGTCCGAAAGTATATCAACATAATCCGGAAAAAGGGGCTTTTCAGCTTCCAGATTTCCGGAATTTTTAAGTATCGCAGAAGAAATTCAAAAAAAATCTCGGAAAATCTGGGAACCCAGATTCCGGAAGGTGAAGACCTAACTTTAGGTGAAAAAGGGAGATTGACGGAAAGGCAGTTATTTAAGAGGATATCTAGGAAACGTTGAAAAATATTAAAATGGGCTATCGAGTACGGCATACCTAGTTACAGAGAACTGCAATCGTGGGGCAAGTATTATCCACAAAAAAACGAGTTTACGGTAAGCCAGCGTCGTCTTGCTGAAATCGGTCCGTTGGAAGTTTTATCTGTTGATCTAGATAGCGCCGGTTACCATCTAATTGCGGGAATCGGAAGCAGCCTATGAAACTGGAACATATTTGACAGTGCAAAACGGATACGTCAGCTAAACTTTATTAGAGCCATATTTCGACCCTTCTTGGCCAAGGTCCTCTTCAGGCTCAAAACCGATTAAGTTGGGAAAACGAATTGGTGGAACTGGAACCCTGAACCGGGGGGGGGGGGGGGGGGGGCATCAATATAAGGGTGTAGATTTTTCAATCATTTGTCGGCTTCACTATATGACCCTGAAACTCGTTGCATCTAAAGCGGCTGACGGATTCTGAAGGGTTTTATGAAACTCGAACCCTGAAAGTGTGGGGGGGGGGGAATTCATCAGTATAAGTTTGTAGCTTCTCTAACCCGTCTCGTTAGCTGCACTATCTTTCAGTTCAAGTTCTGATTCTAGTTTTAGAAGCGAGTCACCCTCTTAGCAAGTTCATGCCTGTTGTCGCTTCACGGACAGATCTATTTTGAAAGGAAACGCTTAATCTAGAGATCGAAGAGATATTGTTTATTTTTGCCGCGTAGTCTGTCCTTGAGCCGTAGAAAGTGATCGCTTCTTGCGTTTTCCTTTTTCCTCCTCCCCATCCTCATAAAATACGTTTTAGAAGTTCTATATACTGTCCAACACCACTTCTATACCCCGTCTATAACTTGTATACTGTGAGGCAGAAAGGATACTTTCCTGTGAGGCAGGAAAGTATCAGAAAATCATGTGTAAACGAGTGCTATACTATTACGTTTATGTAAAGGCAAATCTCATCAAGTTTCATGGCTGCGCTGTAGTAAAATAAGCAATTATATATTTGCAAGCGCCATCTTCATTAGACTGACTGGGAGTTGCCGAACGCAACTCTAGATGGCGCTGTTTCCCATACTATTTTGATGGCACCAACAATGAAGAATAAAACTGAGCAAATTAAACTGACTTTCGAGGAAATTTTTAACAAGCCAATTTGCCTCCCTTTTCTGCGCGGGACTATCGCTTTCATCAGGACTGACAGGAGCCGCAAGCGGTATCCCTGTCTTACCTTGCCGTGTGTATTCCCCCTCCTGCCGGTCGTCGGTTTGCACGCAGATTTACGATACAATGTGTGGGCAGCAGGGCCAGGAGGCTGAAATATCATAGCAGAAACTCCGGGGGAAAGGTGTGGTATTCCAGTATTTGCTATTCCAGATCAAGTGTAGTGAAACAGGTAGCACGGTCCTCCAGATCAACCTGATACGCAGCAGAAACCTAAAATGCCGCTTTAGTCTTTCTAGCACCAGACTTTCGAAAGTTGTCTCATCAACACAGGGCAGACAATCAACTACAGCAACTTATATAAGGAGCAGAATTCAGGTTTTGAGGAAGCCACTGTTCCGTGTAGTAGTGATTGTGCTCTACTTAACGAGTTGGTAAAGTAGCACTTTGTTTCATTCTAGACTAGAATTCCCTAGTAGATAGGGACCCCAAGAGTCCTCCACGATATCAGACCAGGCATCACTCCTCTTCCTTTAGAATCCCGTATCACATACGGATCACTGAAACTACCAGGACAAATTTTTATTGTACGAAATGTGACAGTTGGGACCTACTCTAATATCTGTAAATTTGCAAACGCAGGGATGCACGTTTCCATCCCATGCAGACCATTAACCTCAATAGCGTCACAGCCTTAACCGCGAATAGAGCAAATCTCTTTTTATTACATTCCACTATAAATGGCACTACACACACAGTACGATCCCACCTTAACCACATTTTCGGTAAGACTCTTCAACGCTCCAACAATTCTGTTTGCAAAACTCCACTTGTACACATGCTTGCGGAAACGGTGCAGTCAATTTGTACGATTCCGCTCACTTTATTGCTGTAATAATCGGGGCTGGTAAGTTTTGACGTCTCAATCAAATTTCGTCAAAAATATCTGTGCGCAACGGAGCGAATACGTAACTGGTCCAGACTTTCAAGGTAGGTTACATCACGTAGGTCTAGTAATAACTCTGTAGCTCTCCTCTCAATTTTCTCACAGGCTTAATATTGCATTTGTAGTAGGTAATCGTTCAATAATCGGAAGAGCTAGCGAGTTGAACAGCCAGTGAACACGATTCCTCTGGCTTAACATGTCCATTCCTCTTTACATTCCTTCGACTATAAAAATGAAAATATTGCACTAATTATGTCACTACTAACAATCACAGGTATCCACATGACCGGTCGACGTTTTTCAGCACGGCGGGCAGAGGGCTGATTTTATCTGGTGCTGGCGAGGATGCTGGTTAATTCGGTTGTACCACGTTATACCACCTGAAAAACACGAAAGGTCAACTTACAGTACAGTTTACATAAAGGTGCTTATCGGCCACCCCAGTAGAGTATAAATGGTAATAATATAAGGCGTTTTTCCGTGACACGTCTGTGTGCCACACAGTCGAGCTGAAACTCGGGGATACGCCGTTTTGTCTATTTTTGGGGCGGTAATTTCAAATGTCTGAACATACAAATAAAAATCATGTACAAATCTCATCTCCAGGCTTTCCTCCTTACCATTATGTACAAAAGGATCTTCAGTTTTATTTCTACATACTTGAGAAAGCTTTGAATTTTGTTGTTTTGACGTTATTTTGCTGTTAAATTTGAATTTCCCGCCAAAACCGAGCCACAAAATCGACAATCACCTCGGCAGTTGTTTGTCGAATTTGAGCCACCAAGTGAGACATGAAAATCTTGTTTGTCGCGGAAACACACTTGTGGGCCACACAAAAGGCCGCGGAAACGCTCTTTTCGAGCCACAACTGACCCACAACCTGTTTGTGGGAGCACGAAAAAACAGCTATAATATAAACGGTTCGTGAGATGGGCCTGAAAGCCAACCGCGAGGAAATGTAAGAATAAGTAAAATGCCGTAGGTATGAAATGGAGTATTAAATAGTAGGTATGAAACAGGAAAACCGAAGACGGGAAAAGGATACAGCTAGAATGTGGAGATCTTAATCAAGTCTGTAGCTCAGCACCTTCTTTCTGGGGGACACACAGAATAGAGGTCGTCGAGGCTTCTTGAAGCTCGTCACTGCCTACCGCTGTCAGAAGGGCCCTGGTTCAGCAGTTACACCCCTGATGCAGCAGGAACAATGACCATAAAGCCTCTGAATGTCGAACTTCTTCTGTTAGCATTCAAAAATCGCGGTTTTTGCTTCTACTGAGTTCAGCTAAGCACAGGACTGTAATAATACATGAAAGATAAGTAACATCTACCGTACCTTCTGCCATCTTTGGCCACGCCTGGAACATGACAGCTTGCATTCTCTAGATCCAGGGAAGTAGGCTTGACATAATGGCTTGTGTTGTGAAACGAAGCCAATCCAAATCCGGTAACGATGGAAACCGCCAACTTCTTAGATGAACTTATCTTGTAGAGCCTGGCGGTTTGCAGTGATCGATCCTTCTGGGTAGCAGGCAAGACCCGACAGCATGCTGCAAAATCAAAATTAGGATTAAGCCAACCATTCAAAAATAAATTTTGTTTCAAACTGGTTTGACAGGATCACTGATCACGCGCGAACGTTTGGCGATTTCTATTATTTAGTTTACATGTTACGGAGGTAGCTACGGTAAACTTCCGGAGACGTCAAACTGCTTTGGTATCTACGCGTGAAACCAAATATATCGGGACATCTCTACCAACCATCAGGTTTCACTCTAGTCGGATTATCTTCGCCCTCCTACTCCTTCATGAATGGTTCCTGGATTGGTCCATCTAGGGACGTCTTCTGTCACAACCCATCACTCGAAAGTGAGCATTTCAGAGAAACTTCCAATAGTGCCCCTTACGCTACCCGCCCGAACGGAGGTCGAATCCAGCAGAGATTCCGAAAAGAGATCATCCACGGCATGCGAGGTTTCTATCTTACAAGTCGGTTCACTTGTAAGGTACCTACGCGTGCCAAACACTTCTGCCCCCCCCCCCCGGTCCCTACGAGGTTTAATCGGACCGGCAGCAAAAACAGATCATCTAGAGCACATGACCTTAACATCTTTCAAGTTTCGTCCCACTGGCTCTAGATAATTTCTGGCTCGTAAACAGCACACCTGGTACTTACCTGTATCTTCACGATACACAACCGAACTTTTTGTAGTGGTCATCCTCAAATAGACTGGGAATAGATGTAAAACCAGACTGGGCATGTGGCGCAGTAAAAAAACATCCTTGTCACAGCCACTAGAAAAAAGAAAAAAAAAATGAAAATTTGTGTCTTGCAAATCCAAAAGACCGTTGTTAATTACCTGCAGTGTATAATGCAAAATTTTTACTTTCTTCCTTTTAGAAGAAGTTAATGTTTCCTGGTAATGCAAAACTGACTGTAGGGAGCACGACAGTAAGATTTCAATTCAATGTGTATTTTTTTGAGCAGACTTTCTTTCAACTTAATCGTTTCCATAAATAACAAAGCATTAGTTTATACGCAAGGTAGCCAACAATGGCTGCCTATGTGTTAGTATTTCTACGTGTCTTGCCAAATATTATCCGATTCCTTAATAGGCAGTTTGGGGAATCACCAACGCCACTAAAATCCAATATATAGTATATAACTTACTTGTGAAATTGACAAGAGCCATTCCTGCATAACTTGACCAAGTGCAAATTTCTGCCATTTTTGCGATGATGGAACCGTGTCCGGTCGGGAGCTTCCGGCGTTGCTGGAATGGAGACCATGGTTAGGACAACTCTTTATTCAATGTCGTGCTCCCATGTTTTCCATGGACACAAGGCCTCCTTCTTTGAGGAATACAGATTAGTTTACAGAGCAAAACAACACCAGAGATAGTGCCAAGACTTGTAAAAAAAGTGACACACTGTCGAATAGCAGGGACACCAGCACCGCTGGTGTCGAAAAAAAGAGAACTTAGCAAGCGTTGCCATGAGAGCACAAAAGTTCACTTTATTTTGATGTTGAAGTATTTAGAAATAACTTATTGTTGGTTTGCTTATTAAGAAAGTGCAAAAGTGCAGTTTGAACAAGTATGCGTACTATAATTAGCAGAGGCGTTACTGGCCAAAAAGTTTTTTTTTCGGGGGGGGGGGGGGGGGGGGCAAAGTATATACCGAATGGCTGTTCATTTTTTACCAACTGCTTTTGCAGAAAAAAAGACTCATAATAAGAAAAAACAAGTGATTTTTGTTTTTCCCCAAGCTCGTTTTTCCAACTTGATCAGCTTTGAGCCTGAAGAGGACCCTTGCCGAGGAGGGCTGAAATATAGCTCTAATAAAATTCAGCTGACGTATCCATTTTGCACTGTCAAATATGATTTGGTTATGAATGGCCGACACATTGGGGTGGTTGCATCGCCCTCCCCCCACATATGTGATGCCCCTGGTAATAAGACGTAAACAGCACATATAGCACTATGCAACTTCTTACACCTATGTGAACAATGAAATGAAATAGTCTATCAACAAGTCAAATCTTTGTCACACTAGTTGCATTTTTGATCAGAATTCTCCTCACAATTCTCCTATTTTGCATTTTTGGACCATTCAGATGATGCGAATTCTCCTTTTTCTTCCATTTTTGTTCGAATCGAGAACAAGGAAAGCCTCCTGATTCCAGCCAAATTTTGCAGAATCGAAAAGTTTCTCCGATAATGAATTCTCTATTCTCCTCTCCACGTTCTCCTCCCTGGTTGGTCAACAGAAGTTGCGTTTTTTGCCTTTTCTCCGTAGGTCGGTTAACCTACCTATTTGCTACTATTGACCGTTTTTCGTCTTGCCGGTCGGTTCGACTGAGCTCTAAAAAACGGCTTATATATAAAAACCAGACCAAAGGTTCCGATGGGATCCCAAAAATTCAATATTTGATGCAGACAATTAGGTTTTGTCATCGCCAGATCCAGTCTTCGCCAGGCCAAACAGCTAGTCATTAAGAAATCCAAGCTCAGATATGGATTCAGCATGTGCGTTTACCTCTATAAGCCGATGGAAACGATCCTAGCTTACTTCTGTGAATTTTGCGGTTCTGCCGAAATTCAACAACTACTTGTCCGGCGAAAAACTAAAGCTCAAAAACGGATTCACCGTATCTCCTTACCCCTATATCCAACATCTAATCAACTTGAAATAAAAAGTTAACTTTTATGAAAATTTTCCGGTTTTGGCCGGATTCTGGGCGATCTACTTGTCCGGAGATAAAACGGTTTTCGTATTCTTGTTCAGCATGCCTTCTTACCCCTACATCAAACATCTAATCAACTTCAGATAAAACTTTAACTTCTAACAAACTTTCCGGTTTTGGCCGGATTCAAGACGAACTACTTGTCCGGCGAGGAAACGGTGTTCATATTCTTGTTCAGCATGCCTTCTTACCCCTATATCGAACATCTAATCAACTTCAAATAAGACTTCTACTTTTAACAAACTTTCCGGCTTTGGCCGGATTCCGGACGAACTACTTGTCCGGTGAGAAAATGGTTTTCATATTCGTGTTCAGCGTGTCTTCTTACCCCATAATCGACTATCACATTAGCTGTTTAAAAAAAATTTGCTTGCCCCTTAATTTAAACACCCTCCCCCACCCTTAAATGTAAAGCTACAGGGCCCATCTACGAACTCGACCTTACTCTTGACCCAAAGAATGCTCACACCAAGTTTCATCAAAATATCTCATTCCCTTCGAGAGCTATCGTGCTTACAGACGGACGGACAGACGGACGGACGGACAGACGGACGGACAACTTTTGCGATGTCATAGGTATCCCTCCACTTACGTTTTGGGATCCCAAAAACGGCATCTTTCCGTCGCACGCCTATCTCTCCAATGAAAATTTTGAATTTTGCGCCGTGCCAAGACTGTAGGTCGGTTGGCCGAGGGGTGTTCCAATCCTTGGTACTCTCTGTACACCCTTTTCCCGGCACTGGCAGGCACCGACCAAAATCGTATGCTCCGGCACCGGTGCCAGCCATAAGTTATGCGAATTATCTTTCAAACACTTCTAAAGATGCTTATTTTAATGTTTGAACACGTGGATAACGGTGCCAGCACCAACCAGGCACTACGGCACCGGGCACTTGCTGTACACTAAAATCAAGAGTGGGAAACCTCTCGGTTTCGGCGCTGTGAAACCTCTTCGGCCATAAGTTATGCGATTTATCTTTCAAACACTTCTAAAGATGCTTATTTTAATGTTTGAACACGTGGCTAATGGTGCCAGCACCAACCAGGCACTACGGCACCGGGCACTTGCTGTACACTAAAATCAAAGAGTCGGAAGCCTCTCGGTTTTGGCGCTGTGAAACCTCTTCGGCCATAAGTTATGCGATTTATCTTTCAAACACATCTAAAGATGCTTATTTTAATGTTTGAACACGTGGCTAACGGTGCCAGCACCGACCAGGCACCGTGGCACTGGGCACCTGCTGTACACTAAAATCAAGAGTGGGAAACCTCTCGGTTTCGGCGCTCCGCTAGTATTGGAGAGTGACGTGGAAAGTGAACACAAAAACGCTGGATCATTAGGACCGAAAGTTTAAAAAATACTGGTTACCCTGAACCGAAGTATGTTGGTTGACGCGGAAACAAGCCCTAAACCACGGCCGGACCATGGTTTCGTAATATCAGATACTACGATAACTGGCCAGATACTACAGTGACTACAAGACCCAGGCAAGACCGTGGTATCAGATACCATAGTATCTGCAAAAATGCAACTACTGCCCAACTAGATTTTTTTCTAGTTGTCTTCACTAACGGGATCCTCTCAAGCTGACCAGAATTCCTATCTAGACTACAGGAGGGGTATGCAACCTCGAACTTTAAATGAACTCGACTTCACCCTAAAAAGGTTTTCAGTCATAACAAGGTTCTAACTGTCAAGATGGAAACCTGTGTCTGTGATGACGGTGTAAACTAAATTATATCGGAATTCCGTAAAAGCGTGACGTCACACCTATTTGATGTAATTTGCCTATAAAAACAAAAAACTGTAGTTTATTCCTAACGGTGAATATATATTTGAATATATATATACAGAGCCGAGCGGCCAGCGAGGCGCAGGTTGCGTTAACATTTATAAACCATACTAGGGACAATCAAATCCTACTTTGGGGTCCTCAATCGCAAGACGTCACTATTTACGTCATGACTTACAGAATTCCGTTACAATATAGTCAACATGTGATGACCTTGGACCCTTTTCGACTGCACAGGAGTTTGCTTGTAAGATTTTCAGGCCAAATTGAGGCTATAAAAATTTGAGGTTAGATTGTAGCCTGTAGGAGGGGTATAACATTCTAACTTTGAATGTTATACCCCTCCTACAGGCTACAAGATTTCTTCCGTAGATTTCTTATCCCTGTAAATGCTAGATTAGTCTGTTAGTGTGGTTCCCACCTAGGTCCTATACATCCTGTATACTTACATCATTAGCAAGAGGAGAGGAAAATTACAATTTTTTGTTACATTCATAATTCTTCTCTCAATATTCTTCTTCTTCTTCTTTCTATCGATCGTAATGTTTTCCTTCTATATGAGTTCGTAAAACCTCAGCAGTTTGAGTACCTACATGTCGTCAATCGGATGACCTTTCTTTTTCGATAACATGTTGTAGTCAGAGGCATCACTACTACGGGGAGATGCCCCCCTAATGTTGTCGGCCAGTCGGTAAAAAATAGAAGTCAATTTTTTTCTAAGAAAAAGTGGCTTTTCCATGAAAACAGTTGCTTTTTCTTAAAAATAGTAGTTTTTCCCTAAAATTTTGCAGACTTTCATCAACACAGTCGTATTTTTGTACAACGGTGCCCATTCGATTTAGAAGTTTTTTTTGTACAACATTTTGTCAACACTAGTCTGCAAAAACGAATAAATGTAATAACCGGCAAAAGTATGTATCTAAGATATTTCATTTAAAGTCCGGACCTGATCCAACTACTGCGTTGGGAGTTGAGGGTGCACCGGAGATGTTGTGGCAGGCTTAGACAAGAGCACAAGTCTTTGATATTCTATTCACAGATCGGACCCAGCTTCAGCCACTGTGGGGGATTGAAAACAGGGGGGGGGGGGTGTATCTTGTGGTACGAAGGGTTTCACTTACTTTAATAGAGGTTTTGACGATGAAAGTTGTGAGGTGTATTAAGGACCTTACGTTTATTTCTTTCGTGCATGGTGCAGATATCTGAAGTGAAATCACTTTATTAATCAGTTCTTTTTTTTGTATGTCCAACGTTATAGTGGGCGTACAACGAAGCGCCACCGAGATACATCACTGATGT
Organism: Branchinecta lindahli; assembly: GCA_023053555.1. Classification (NCBI taxonomy): domain Eukaryota; kingdom Metazoa; phylum Arthropoda; class Branchiopoda; order Anostraca; family Branchinectidae; genus Branchinecta; species Branchinecta lindahli. The sequence continues at coordinate 186,137 of JAKZAO010000006.1, read as the reverse complement.
ATCTAGGGCTTGTGCTCGTTCTTCCAACCAAGCTTCATCCCAATCGCTCCACTCTTAGCGTGTCACAAGATTTCCGGTTCTCCCCTCCACCTCCCCCCCAACATTTATGGAATTATATCCGGACTTTAAATGGGACATCTGAGACATGAGGTCTTTCCAAATATCAAGTTTATTATGATCCGATACCGTTCAAAAATTATAGAAAGCCTACAACAGATTATTCAGATTCACGATTCTCCCTCCCTCCACTCCCCCCATGATGGTCGGATTAGGGAGCTATTTCTAAGCCAACCACCTCATGTCTCTAATGTTCAAGCCAAGTTTCATCGTCCTATCACGTCTGGAAGTACCGTAACTTGCAATCACTGGAATTCACGCTCTTCCCCTCTATCTCCCGTACAGTACCCGAATCCGGTCCGGTTCTGTCAATGATATACCTAGGGTTTGTGCTTTTCCTCCCACCAAGTTTCTCTTCGCTCCATTTTAAGCATGTCATATGATTTCCAGTCCCCCCTCCGACCCCCCCCACATTCATCGGATTCGGTCCGGACGTGAAATGGGCCATCTGAGGCATGACATCTCTCCAAATATCAAGTTTCATTAAGATCCAATCATCCGTTCAAAAGT